>OY978217.1:26655517-28044377 GCA_963854785.1 Vaccinium vitis-idaea | reverse complement strand
TCTCGTGTTCGATAAAAACATTGTTTGGATTAATTGCCCTATCCAATAGAACGAGATGAATTGTTCCTAAGCTCAAGGTGCGCCCCAGTGGCTCAGAACATTAAATGGGATCGGACAGGGGCGAAAAATTGATTTGCTCCTTAGTTCTGCATGGTTGTGTTGTAGCTTTGGTGATTGGGGCAGAGAGAGAGAGAGAGAGAGAGAGAGAGAGAGAGAGAGAGAGAGAGAGAGAGAGAGAGAGAGAGAGAGAGAGAGAGAGAGAGAGAGTCTATGGAAGGAGAGTGGGTGTGTTTTTATTCTTTTATTAAATCATAATTGCAAACAATGTCTCTATGTTTGATTGCAAAAGTTCCTTGGCCTTCCCTTCAAATAGGCAAAATATTGTGTATTTATGACTAATTATTCCTTATAAGTAGAATAGATATTAGATTAGAATAGACAATTTGGGAATTTCAAAAACTCAGACGAGTGTTTGTCAAGGCAATAATCTTTGTGAACCTCACTATATTTTTGGACCCCACTGTCTCGTGATTTGCCGATCTAGATTTTTATTAATTTCATGTAATTGGCGAGAGAAAAGCACATGACCAGTACTCTTAGAGTATCTCTATTGGTCTCAGCAAAATTTGGACCACTTTTAACCTCAAAATCACCTTTTATGTTTGAGCTAGCCACTTTTCTAAAATCACACAGAATCAGACTCTCTATTATATATAACATTACTGTATTAAACTATTCTTTTTAATATTTCTACTTTTCTACATTTTAAAATAATTACAAATGTTGAAAACATATTTTTTTTTAATCACACAAAATATTACAAGAGAAAAAACAAAAAAATTATAATGTGAATTTATTTTTTGAAAAAATACAATGTGTGGTATATAAGATAAAAATCTATAAAAATACACACCTACCGGTTATTAATATGCGATTGAGCTAATTTTTGCAGGGGTATTGATAGGAGTATTTTCGAAATATCCAACTTAGAAAACACGGCTACCCAAGATATTTTTGAGACATATGTGGAACGTGGGATGGCATATGTGAGACCCGAAGGTATAAACAAAATATTAAAATAATGGATAATCTATGAACAGTGCCTTGCTAGAATTCTTGAGGCACTATAGCGAAGTTACAACTTTTGCAAAATTGTCCCTACATTTGTTGAGGCTGATGTGGGGGTATTTTTTACATTTGGCTCAACAAAGTATCGATCAGGGGGATTTGACTCTCCTGATGAGGATGCTCTTGGATACATTGTATTTTTGTTTCTGGTGTTGTGGTAACCTTTATTTTATTTTATGTTTTAGCATTTTTTGATGATATATTTGAAGAGAATGACTTGTCTCAAAAAAATGAGAAAAGACAAAAAAAAAAAAAAGCCAAAATAAAAGCCTCTTAGTGGGACACCATAAGTTCCAGTCTCATATTAATGGCCCCTTACGAAAATTTGTGTAATTTTTGGATAAAAAAATAAAATACTTTAGTACATTATTGTTTGATGGGAGACTTAACCATAAATCCACAACATTCGACATTTTCAAAAGGAAGAACACGTACATTTTCAAACGAAACATAAGGATAAGAAAAACTAGTGAACTATCACTAGTAACAAAAATCAACTATTTACCATCTCCTACCCCTGGCCGACTTCTATCCCACCTCCAGCAAACCTCTTCCGACAATTCAAAAAATTAGTGAAACTTCACTAATATTTAAAAAGTTCTATTTTAGTCGCCGGAGGAGAATGAGAAAGGGAGGGGAGAGGGGGGAGTGGTGATCGGAGGTCATCATTGTCGGAGATGAGGGATTGGAGATCGACGGTAGGTGATGACAATGTCAAATTAGTGAAATTTCACTAATATTAAAAAACAACATTCGATCCATTCAAATCGGAGGTCGACATCCAATCCCTTCGAAAGTGACGACGACAGGTGATGATGATAACGATGCCATACCAAAAACGAGGAGGAGATTGATGCTGTCGCAAACGCCGCCATACAGAAAACTAGTGACGTTACACACAGAGTAAAGGATTCCAGAACATAGAGGGAGAGGAAGAACAATTCGTTGTACTTTCAATCCTCAGAGAGAGAGAGAGAGAGAGAGAGAGAGAGAGCATTTTGAAATAATAATTTGAAGGTGTATCTTCTATTTTGGTCCCTGAAAATTGCCACAGGTTTCAAAATCGTCCTTTTAAAAATTATGGTTTCAATTTCATCCTTGTAAAACATTGATGATTTCAATGTTACCCTTCCATCCAATGGGTGACGGAAAATGCATATGTGGACAAACGGAAGCCCGATCACCCATGACGTGTACCATTCTCAAATGGAGAAACAGAACCCACCTCTCTCCTCCTCCTCAACCCCACCTCCGCCTCTTTTTCTCTCCTCTTCAAAACCCCTCCAGCTCCAAACCTTTGTCTATATACGTATGTCATCATATATGAACGGATTCGTGCAGTGATTTTGTGATGCTATTGATTCTTGGTTTGTTGGTTTTAATATCTAGTCCCCTTTCAAGTTCTCCTCTTTACAGGGACTCTAATTTATTCAACAATTGGAAAATTTATTCGGCAATTGGAAAATGTTCCGGTGTTTGTTTGTTTATGAGCAGTCTGTATTCTCGCCCCTGCATGCGTCCGTAATTCGATCAGCTGCACCACCACGCCGGAGTAACCGAGACGATGATACGCAAAATCGATTTGGACGGTGACACCCATATCGATTTGAACGAGTTCGTTGAGCTCCAACACCATGGAAATTTACTCAGACGATGTGGTGGATAATTAGAAGGTTGCATAGATCTTAATGGAGATTTTTTTTCTTTCTTTTTATGTTGATGGGTTTTTTGTGTACACACTGTTGATTTGGATGATTGTGAGTACATAAATTTTTGTTCTCTTTTGAGGGGAGGATAGAGAGTAGTGGTGGTGGGGGAGGAAAGAGGCGGAGATGAGGGGAGGAAGAGAATCTGTTTCAGTTTTTTTTTTTTTTAGTTATTAAAGTGGTGTGCCCCACTGCCTAATGGCCCTAGCATTTCCGTTTGGGGGTGACTGTATGTCATGGGTGACAAGACTCCCGTTAGTCCTCGTAAGCATTTTCCGTTATTCATTAGACGGAAGGATAACATTGAAATCATTAAAGTTTATAAGGATAAAATCGAAACTATAAATTTTACAAGGACGATTTTGAAACCTGTGGAATTTTTCAGGGACCAATATAGAAGATAAGCCTAATTTGAATCAAGGAGCTATAGACTTCGTGTAAAGATTCGACACATCACAAAATCTATACGGTATGTGTTCTGTGTGATTAACTTCCATGCAACTTGTAGTTCTTGAATCTGTGCATAGCATTGGGTGATGAAGTTTTGGTCTGAATCGATTGGTGGCGGAGTTGGTAACAGTGGAGGTGGTGGCGGTGGCCGCTGTGATAGGGGTGGTAGCAGGGGTGGTGGAGGGCATGGAAGTGGGGGTGGTGGTAATGGAGGCAGAGGCGGCGGGGTTCATCGCCGAAATTTTTTTTTTTTGGGGGGGGGGGGGCTTACCCACCCATAAATCTCTCAAAAAGTGATGTCCTTATAACCCCTTTCAAAAAATACGTGTCCTCCCCTTTAAAATAGGATAAAATATATTGATGCCAAAATTTTCCTTGTTGGATTTTTTTTTATATCAAATTAAAGTACTCGATGATACCTTTAATATGGTGCAAACAATTTTTATAATTGATGTATAAAAGTAGTTCATATTTTTATCTCAAAATTAGGAATCTAGAAATTTGGGACAAAGTTACAACCACCCTAAGACAAATTACATTTACTCCATAAAAAATAAAAATAAAAGAATGCAAAAATCATTTGCAAATAAAACTAGATTCGTATGAAAATTAATTGAGGTGCGCGCAAACTGACCCGAGCACCTAGTTATTAAAGAAAAAAGAAGAAGAAAAACAAAGAATATAATGAAATTAAACCCAACATGCAGGAGATTGTGAAACATCGAATTCTATCCACAGCGGCAATCATCAACAAAGCAAACTACCATTTGAATCCACACTTGGCAGTTTGAAAAGTACCGGACGCTTTTCCGTTGGATTCCAACGGAACTTTCAAATCGCACTCGATCTTGGGCTTATATGTGGGAGTCTTGACCGCACGCAACTTGAATCTAAGCCGAAAACAAACCTTCACATCGATGCTGTAAATCCCCGAGCCCTTCTCCGAATAGTATTTCGAAACACCATTCTGATCCACCAAAATGTTCTGCCCCACGAACGCTACGTTCAGCTCCTTGGTGGTCTTCTTCCTCTGGTAAAACCGCGGTGCATTCGCGATGGAGAAGCGCTGGTGGTCGTAGAACGCCCGAGCCTCGATGCTGTCGTAGTAGATCCCGATGTGTTTGTTAGGGTTTCGGATGGTGAGATTCACATCCAGATTGTAGTAAAGCGTACTGGTGCCGGCGTTGGTGGTGAGGTTAAATTGGGTGAGTGTGGCGTTGGTGATTGTTGGAAAAAATATTTTGTTTATAATATTTTAATTTAAGTGTGAATGAAAATTGATTTGATTTGGAGTTGCATCTTTTCATTAGCACCTGTTCGCTGTGGACGGACGCGTCCTTTCGTGAACAGATGTGTCTCTTCACCCTGGTGACTATTCGTAGAGTCACCAGTTTGCCTATATATATGGCATCTTTCTTTCATTTTTATGGAGTTATTAATTTTTCTACACTTTCATTGAGAGTCTTTTCATTGGAGAGAGTACAGACACAAGTTTGGTTCGCCCACCGAACAGATTGGAGTGCTACTTCCGTTCGGTGAAGATCAAGTAGTGCTGGGAGATAGACGTCCATGCAAACCGTAAGCACCGAAGCGGGGGCAAATCTGTCTTAAGTACAGAGTGTTAAACACGCGCCTTGATCATTATTTCGTTTCATTGATTTCTAGGTTTTTCATTCCGATTTTATTGCATTTGTATTTTCCGATTTTATCACAAAAAGTAAACATTATTTCTAACAATCTTAAGACAGATTACTTGTTTACTTTTTATGCATATATTCTGCATTCATGTCTTCAGCGCACGCACACACGTTGAGATAATTGAAGCATAGATTGTGTAGAACTCATCATGATCGTAACTAGACAGCATATGTAGTACTGTAGAAGTTTTTGTCTTATTCACATGAATATGAACTGTTTAATGGGTAACATGATCGATGTGGGATGCTGCTGTTTAAACCATTCCCCGTGGCAATTCTTCGATTTTGGTTTTCCCATGTATTGCGTGACTAGGAATCTCTGTGCATTGTTTACTAATTATTACAAGTCAATTTGGATTTATGTTCTTGTTTTTGGTTAAATACATATCAGAGACAAACTATGTAGAACTCTCTCGAACTCTCCATGAAAAAGTGTGGTGTGTGTCTCTGAAATCGAGTCAATGAAATGGCAGTATATATAGACAAACAAATGCCTGTCCGGAAATGGTACGAAACTGGTCCGAAAGGGTGCGGATACACAGGTTAGAAATTGCTTCATGTACATGTATGTATGTGTACCTGTTGGGAATGCACCAGTTTATCAAAGGGCAGCAAACTGTTGGTTCTATATAAACCCGAACAAGCACGCACCTGTTCGGTTTTGAGAGAAATTTTGTTAACAGATTGCTCGAAAAGAAATTATATCTCTTGAGAAATTATATTTCCGAACCAAGTGTTGGTAAATTATATCTCTTATTAATATCCGGACCGAGTTAACTTTTTCCAAAAGCCACAAACGGTTACATTTTTATGCACGAGTTGTGCCTCTATGATCGATCTCGGAAAAGTGTGACCCTTTACAGGAAAAAAAAATAAAAATAAAAAGGGGGTCACCACATCATATATGTGAAGGTTTGTGACTCTTAGCGCTATATCAAGAGATATAACCCAAAGGTGTGACCCTTGAGATTATATCAAGGGATGTGATCGCTTGGTTTAAATTAAATGGTGTGTCTATTGAGTTTAAATTAAAAGATGTGGCTCTTAGATTCAAACTAAAGGATGGGACTTTTGAGTTTTAAGCAAAGAAATTAGAAAGAGGATTAATATACATAAACTTGTTTATCTTTTTGTGTCAACTTGTTTGCCACCGTTAAAACTGTTGGAATTAAGTTTGCGTTTCCCACCGTTGTGGAATGGCACTTTGGTTTGGCACCTTTTGGTTTTCAACATTCATTTCTTATGGGACTAAGTGTCACTTGTTGAAAAGCCACGATGGTTGGTTAATCCCTTTAGTCATGTATCCTTTGATATCAGAGTTGCAATTTTTGAAACTGCTAGAAATGGGTAAAGTGATCATAGGTGTCCTTTATTCGATTGTCCATCACGTGTCCTTTATTCCCATTCTCATCTGATCCAGTGTCCTTTGGCATGGTTGAAAGAAAAAAAAAAAAAAAAAAAACGAATTTGTTTACTTTTATTTCCCATGTTAATTCTTGTTAGGTGTCTGTAAGGATTTGACAAATTCGGTGCCGTCTATTGAAATCTTTTTGGAGAGACACAATCCTTAGTTGAGAGTCGTGATTATTCCGGTATTTCACGAACATTTTTATCTATATGTGTATCTTTTGGTGTCAATATATAGTTTGCACTAGATATATTTTTCCATTGCTATGGCAGTTTTGGTTTTGCCTATTAATGGGTCTGTAGAATAGTTTTTTGTTTTCCATGGCAACATTGACTCAAATTGAATATCAAATTCTCCAAAGTTTGGTACTCCTTTATGATGCTTTGGAATGGGTCCATATGATCAAACTGGTGTTGTCCGTTGATTCATTTAACGTTCCTAATATTATTTCAATGTAAATATTTGAGTGACATGTTCAATGGCAACTTAAACAATATAAAGTTTGCTTTTGATTCGCTTAGTAGCACACCCCTCTATTTGAATAGATGGATTACGAAGATCAAACTTGGAGCGGTAAGCACCAATCTATTTGGTGTAACCATAGAAACGTGGAGATTGGGATCAATTCCAAATTAGATGTATGCGCAAACCCTCTAGCCTGTGCTCTTCATATTAATCAGATAAATATGAAATTGATTAGATTGTGAAATGTTGTGAAGACATAGGCTTGTCGGTTGCTCATTTGTAATTTTGGGAATTGGAGGTTTGACAACTCTTTGCTGTCAACGTTTGTTTTCCTATGGCAATGGGTATCACTTGTTGCAAGATACACAATGGTTGGTTTAAATACGTGAAGTCATTTTTTGTGGCTTAGAGCAAGTATGATGACTTGGAAATTTAAGATATAGGAAATATTTGGTTCCTAAAAATCTTGAATATTTAATATTTTGTAAACAACCAGGCACTACAAGATTAACCCCACTAGGCAATGCAAAATAGGTTTTGTATTTAGTTGTTTTGAGAACAACTATATCACCGAGTTAATTACTTATGAAGTATTGGATGGATTTTGTTCTATTTGTTATGGTTTGGTATTCAAATATTTGAAGGGTGCGTAGAATACATGAATGATGCATTTAACCTTGCGAAAATATGAGTATAGAGATACTCAAAATTGGGCGAGATACTCGATGTGGGGGATGTTTGTGTTCATGGGTCTTGAAATACAAGAGGAAAAGAGAGTTTTGACATAATCTGTGACATGTCATAAACTACGGAAATTATTTTGATGTATTCTGAATTAATTTCAGAATTGTGGGGGAAGCAATATGTATAATTTCCACAGAGTTAAACGGTTTGTTGCACTTGGAACTTTTTCAATTGTACTTGGAAAATAAAGTATTATGATAAAGTATCCAATTTAAAGATTTAAAATCCAAGAGTGGATTTAATTTTATAATTAGAGTGCAACAATGATTTGGAAATTCTTACGTGTATGTAGCATGGTCAACAATGGAGTCTGATCAACTCATCGCGTTAGACAAAAGCTAATAAGTGGAGTGGCTAAACCATCTCTTAGAGGATGTTCCAATGTGGTTCAGTTCTGTGCCGGAATTTATGATATGATGGCCATCAGTAGTTGAAAAGGTATAGAGGACCACGAAGAACAGCAAGTCTCGATATTGTAGACATGCACTGTTAAACATTTATTTCATTGAAGAACGAGTTAACGAAATAAATGTAGTGACATTTTTTGGTTGTCACAAGTTTGTTTAAGTAAAATAGAAGTATGAGTTAATAGTTGTGACATTGATATCTGTCCGAACTTAAAACAATCATGTCAAACTATAGATGATTATGTGAATATTCTAGATTATCACATAATTGTGGGGGAAGTGGTGCTTAATTACAAATAACTCAATTTTTGCAAGTAACTCATGTGTTGCCATTTGAAAATTACTCATATGAGTAATTTAATTCTGTGCCAAAAGATTACAGATTATTCTTTGATTGGAATTCATGAGTTTGACACTCAAAGTTAGAAAGGCACAGATAGTATGGTACGTCCTGACATGATAATCGCAGACATAATACCATACAACACTTTGTTCTCAATTGAAATTAGCACCATTGAAGGTCAATAATAAAATACGGATCCGTTACCAAGTGGTTTTGACCAGAGAACAAGTGATCATTGAGGGGAATGGGTTTAAAGCCTACCAATTAAAAGTCTCTATAACGGCAACCCAACCTAGCTGACTGGAGATCCCAAGATCTAGGTTCAACGGGACAACCGAGTTATATGAGACTTAGGAGTATCACTGAGGAGATATCTCTCCAACCCATTCCTATGGTGAAACAGTGATGCCTGCAGCGATTTAGGTTAAGTTTTTACTTTTAATGATTCTTATATCTTGATAAATCCAAGTGGGGTATAGCTGGATACTCTTAATAAGAGATCACCTATGTGAGTGTGAAGTGGGCCGCTTCTATGAGAATTTCAAGGCTGAATTCTTTAAAAAGCACTCTCTGAAACCAGTCGCGTGTTCCAGGGCCAAAATGGGCACAACCGTAAGAACCAACTGTGTTCGGAAAGATTCTGTGTGTTGACTATTGTCTTGGCTTACACAAATGGCTGAACAGTTCAAGACATCGCGTTCACTGGTTAGCTAGTAAGTCCGATAGTTATTCACAAGGCGAGGTTCAAAGCCAAAAGCTACCTAACCCCATGCAGGAAATTTCCACATGTACTCTCTCTCTCATTTGCATTGTTTTTGCATTGGTTATTGAGTCAATTTCATTCATGTGGGGGATTGTTGGAAAAAATATTTTGTTTATAATATTTTAATTTAAGTGTGAATGAAAATTGATTTGATTTGGAGTTGCATCTTTTCATTAGCACCTGTTCGCTGTGGACGGACGCGTCCTTTCGTGAACAGATGTGTCTCTTCACCCTGGTGACTATTCGTAGAGTCACCAATTTGCCTATATATATGGCATCTTTCTTTCATTTTTATGGAGTTGTTAATTTTTCTACACTTTCATTGAGAGTCTTTTCATTGGAGAGAGTACAGACACAAGTTTGGTTCGCCTACCGAACAGATTGGAGTGCTACTTCCGTTCGATGAAGATCAAGTAGTGCTGGGAGATAGACGTCCATGCAAACCGTAAGCACCGTAGCGGGGGCGAATCTGTCTTAAGTACAGAGTCTTAAACACTCGCCTTGATCATTATTTCGTTTCATTGATTTCCAGGTTTTTCATTCCGATTTTATTGCATTTGTATTTTTCGATTTTATCACAAAAAGTAAACATTATTTCTAACAGTGATGTGGAACTTGACTGCGGTTGGGCGGAAGGCGAGCCAGAAGAGGAAGCCGATGAGGCCGACGGTGAGGATTACGGTGAAGATGATTTTGAAGATTAGGTTGAAGATGCTGCCACAGAGGCAGCTGAAGGGGTTGCAGCTGCCTTCACTGTGGCTTGGGCGGTTGTAGGATTTGGATGGGGATGGGGGTGGGATTGAGGGGCTGTAGTCGGCTCCCTTCAATTGGGGTTCTTTCGGGCTCGACATGATTAAAGGGTTTTTGTGGAGAAAGAGAGAGAGAGAGAGGGATTTGTTGAGTGGGATAAGTTATACTCCAATGGGTGTAAGATGTTGAAGGGAAAAACAAAGTTGTATATATACAGAATTTGCTACTCCATAGTCCATATTCACTAGGATTCGTACGTATTTGGAGAAGAATAAAGAATGATGCATGGCTGCTGCCTGATTTTACTTACCATTTCTAAATCCAATTGACTTTGGGTATTATTAATGGAGAGATGCTACAGTGCACACCCTCTAAAAATTACTCAATATGAGATTTTGTGACTCAAAATATGAGATTTGTGGCTCTAAATATGAGATTTTGTGGCTAGAGATATGAAAGGCGTACAGTATGCACACTCATACGGATAGCCACAAAATCTCATATATGTCCACAAAATTTCATATTTGGAGCCACACAATCTCATATTGGATCCATGCGGACTTAGTGCGGACCGTGCGGACTTGTGCGGACCTCATATTTGGAGCCACAAAATCTCATATTTTGAGCCACAAAATCTCATATTGGAACACAAAATCTCATATTTAGAGCCACAAAATCTCATATCGGTCATCACAACAATAAATATTGGAGTCCATAAAATCTCATATCGATATACATACTATCTCATATAGTCAATGGTCAAAGGTGGCATAAATTCCCACATGTCATACGTGGCGCAATCTTGGCCGTCCATCCGTATGGGGTGCATACCATATGTCATCTTATATTTGGAGCCACAAAATCTCATATTTGGTGCCACAAAATCTCATATTTGGTGCCACAAAATCTCATATTTAGAGCCACAAAATCTTATATTTAGAGCCACAAAATCTCATATGGGGGGGGGGGGGGGTGTGGGGGTGTTTACCGTAGCATTTCTATTATTAATGTGCCGCATTTTAAGACCTCTTCCTTGTTCATTAAGAACTGGGCTTCGCAACCTTTACTGCAGTTAGGAAATCCATATAAAGGGCATCCTTGTAAGTTCACGTTTTTTATCATACACCCCCTACAAGAATTGGATCATAAAAAAACTGAAGTTTTTCACCATACACCCCGATTTCTCACGAGTAGCCTTAAAACCCTGTTTTAAACAAGTTGAACGGTTTGGATCATAAGAAAAACTGACGGTTATAAATGGAAGGGTGACGCAAAGGGTCTTTGAGTAAAGTTTTGGAAGATAGAGGTGGTTCGTTGTAGGTTAAATTCTTGTAGGGGTGTCCGGTGAAAAACTTGAACTTATAGGGGGTGTCTCGGTAAATAGCCCCCTTTATTTGTATGTTAATTTACTGGATGTTTTTCTTTTCAAGTGTCAGAAAAAGCTTTTAAAAATCTCTTTCAAGCACCTTATTGTGTCTAATTATATTTGCTAATTAAATTGATGGTTGTTGGGTATTATTAGTAACTCCCAAATATTATATTGTGTATTTAAGTACCTATTATTTGCAATGGTTAATTGCTTGGGAGGTTTATTTTCCTATATAATGGTGGCTAGTCTACATGATGAAGTAGACTATTCTTGAAGAAAATATTTATCAAATCTATGAGTTATATGTAACAAACATATATCGTTATTCATTGAGATATAGGTTTATTGTTTTGAGCATACGGGCGATTCTATTGATTCATGTGGAAAGCTTTAACTGCACACAAAGCTTCTGTGAATGATCGTTGTATCTTGGGAGTGGAATGTCACACAACTCGGTGCAAGCGGTGACATATCTTCTCTTAAAAGAACACTTTACGCGTGCCTCGATCAATATAAGTTTTCCTAATCTCTCTTATTTTATTTTTGTAGTATTGTCATATTATTATATTGTTGTGACGTTATATCCAATTATATAAGTTTACAGAAATTTCAACGAGTATTTTCAACATCAAGAACTTAGGGTTTTTTTTTTTACCAAATTATATATATAGAATTTAAAAAAAAATTAAAATTTCTGCAACTACATAAGTGCACCTGCCAAATAAATTTGAGTTTAAATTATTTCTATTGCCGGCGGAAACAAAAGTTTTCTTCCAAATCGATTGCATTGCGCCCCATGTCCATGTTCTACTATATGGGACCACTGTTGGACACATGGTGCAATGCAATCTATTTGGAGGAAACTTTTGTTTCTACCAACGGTAGAAGTAACTTAATCTCAATAAATTTTAGTCATATTTAGGGATGGTAATAAGTCGGTTCGGTTCGGGTATTGCCATATCCAAACCCATTACCCGAAAATAGATAGGTATCCAGAACCAAACCAAAACCCGAACGGGTAGGAAAAATTGAAACCATAACTGAACCAATCGGGGATCGGTTCGGTTCGAGTACTCCCTGTTAAATTGGAAAACAAAATAAAAATGAAATAATTATGAATTAAATTCAAATATGAAAATCAGTTAAACTGAAAATGCTACAGATCCGTCAGTTAAAAAGGTATGTACATATGCATCTAGATATTTAAATGCAAAACTACTATACATCTAAGTAGAAATTCAATGCAACTTCTACATATGAAGGGTAATTTTGTGATTACACATATCCGGTTCGGTTTGATTTGGAGAACGGTTCGGTTATCAGCTCAAACCAGAACCGAACCGATCCCGTTTGGTTATCCCACATCCCATACCATACCAGCACCCATGGGGAATATTTCGGTTATGGTTCGGGGGAAAAATCGGTTATACTTCGGGTATCCATCGGTTCGGTCGAGATTGCCATCCCTAGTCCTATTGTTGCCCAATCTGTGTGGAGTATTTTCCAAGTATTATAGAAGACGAACAGAATTGCTCGTCCAGAGCTATCACGTGACATGCACAAGGAAAGTGACACGGAATAGTGCACTGACGACCACCACGCCCGTAATCCAGTAATAAACCAAATCAGCCCATTCGTCGGATGACACAGGAGGTATGGCCCAAAGTGAGATAAACCCTAGCAACAGACTTGCCTCATAAGGATAAGGAAAGAAGGGAATATTCAGAGATATTCCCAGGATCAGATGAGCTTGCGAAGATAAGCACGATCTTACCTAGAGATGGAAAGCAAGTCCACATACTAAACAAGGAGCGAACTCCCATGTAGGGTAAAGCTCCGAACAAGCAATATGCGGCCATCTTGGCAAGAATCCTTATCGAATAAGGATACAGAATCATGCAGGCTACGCTGCCCAATAAGGAAGAATCCTAAACTTGGAAGGATTCCATACGGAGAAGAATTCCACAGGGAATGTAAATACAAACTAATCGCCTATATAAGAAAGGACTCCTAAATACTAAAGGTATGCAAAAAATTCATTCTCGTACTTACACACTCATTTCAGTTATTCTCCAGTTCGTCAATACTAACTTAGCCATCGGAGGGCCCTTGCCGCCTAGAGGCAGGGGTGCTTTGACAGTTTGCTCGTGTTGCAGGATCGAGGTTGCTCCATTAGAAGAGCATTTGATCTCATAAGAGAAAGGAAATAACTTCGTGAGTTTTTGCCCTCTTACATATATCTTTCAATCTATAATGTTTTTTACAATTTTGAAAATTTTGTTTAATAGTACTCATCGAGAACTATAAAACAAAATCCATATTGAATATATATAACGTTATACATTTGAACATATAACTATTTTTTTTTAGGTATAGTGAATAGTGCAACTGGACAACAAATATGGGACGGAGGGAGTAATATACTGTGTCTGCCCTTGCCTCGAACCAAATACAAATAGCAACAAGTTGGCAGTTTTATCAGATTAAAAAAAAAAAAAAAAAATGGTACTAATTGTGAAAACGACAATGTCTGGCTGGTCCGACAGTGGTCTTTCTTTCCTCTGATAAACACGACATGGTTTCTCCACTTCTTGTCTCCAAACCACGTCGTTTCCTCTTCTCCAAGCCAATACACCATCGTCGATTCGTCGGTCAAATAGCCATGGTGGGCATCCCCCCCCTCTTCTCTCTCTCTCTCTGTCTGTCTGTCTGTCTCTCTCTCTCTCTCTCTCTCTCACACACACACACAGAGTTACTCTCTCCTTCTGTTTGTTTACTTCGTCGGCACCGGGGTTCAGGATCAAATGTAGAGTAGATAAAATAAATAAAAAATAAAAGAAGAAGAAGAAGGGATCACATGTAGCTATTTGAGGCTCTACTCTGATCAACAGCTAATACTAAATTTTTCGATTTTGGCTTAGTTCAGACTTTGCTCTCTATTATTTTGCCTGCTTCTGTATCACTTATTTCTCAATTGTTATCTCTCTCAGGTTTTGCTTTCAGTTTCGGGGTAGGGGATTTTCTATTCTGTTGGAGTACAGGGGCGCCATGGATTACGATATTTCTGATGGCCGCGGTGGTGAGTGTAATAATTTCTAACTTAATTTTTGGATGAATGCTGTTTAGTACTATTATTTAGGTTTGGAAAAAATTGAATAGAATGCAATAAAGGGTAGGATAGTGAACTAATTTTGTGGATGAACTGTTCGTTAAGTATTGGATATTGCAATCTTTTATAGTCTGATTAGTGTTACTTTAGAATGCAAGTTTTCCTTGTTCCTAGGGATTTAAGATTAGTGTTTCCTCGAGTTCGGTATGTATTATTGGTCTTCATTGATGAATGAATTAGGGGATTAGGATGTATGTTTCCATGAGTTTCATATTTTCAACATATGTACTATTTACCATCACATTACTAGAGCGCTGATCATGCCAGTTTTGCGAAGTATATGGTTTGAAAGCTTTTAAGAAGAAGTGGTTCTTTGAGTTATTGGATTTCCGGGTACATAATTTCTTTGAGAATTTTTAGATGGCAATACTAGTAAACCAAGATAACGATGTGTTCGCAAATTTCAATTTAGCCATCATCTCCTCCCTGAGAACAGCCTTTGTTCGTGTCTTCCATAATGTCCGAGTGTCTGCCATATCTTTTCTCATAAGCTTCTTTACTTTAAAATTGTCCACAATGTAACCTCAGCTGCTGAAGTGGAATGTCTCCATCACAATACAACCTCAGCTGCTGAATTACCCTCTACAAGCCAAACCAGGGATTGGAGTAAATCCCAGAGTCAGTCAGTAGTACCCCAAGTAATCTGGAATTCCGGGTTTAACAGTTTTTTGCACATAAAACACGAGAGTGGAAATAGATTAATTACCAAATAAGAGAGAGTGGAAAGAGATTGGCCTTTCCTAGTTAGACTATTTCTAGTCCATGCGTTTTCTTGAACATGATCCACCTGAAGAAACACTTTTACTTCTCGGTAACTATCCACTGAAAGTCTGAGTCCTCGACTTCTAGTCCACTTTTGTCCTCTATGTTAGGAATACCAAATCCCTGCGCTAATGGTCTGTCATAAATCCTCTTTGATCCCATGTGCATTCCATCTATTGCCCTCAAACACAAGAGAATGTAATCTGATGCTCATTTTTTTTAAGAGTGAATATGCACCCAATAGGTGCTTTCTTCGGGAGTGGGTTCCCTCTTCTTGAGATACATCAAACCAATTTTATCTTTCTTTCATCTCTGCTTTGGTCCATTTTGTGAGAGTAGACTCCATTTACTCCCATTTTGTTGTATGCACCGTAATCTGTTAGCGTACAAAAGCTTCATTTGGAAGGCTCATACAGCAAAATTAGTTTCTGTAGTTATTCCCGCGATTTGACTGCAGGTGCAGGTGATGATCTTACTCCTCCACTTCCAAAAATATTTCCAAGGGCGGGCTCCGCTGCTGGAAACGTGAGATCTGCAGTTTTTGGTATTGCTCAATTCCCTCTGATGGATATGGAGACCAAGATCCACCACCTAGAACAAGAAGCATATATTTCAATCCTTCGAGCCTTTAAAGCCCAATCAGATGCCATTACTTGGGTACAGTTAAATTCTGTACACATTGTGTCTAATGTTTCAAAGAGGGTTGACTTCGTTTTAGTAGTCTTTCATTGCTGTGTTCTCTAGGAGAAAGAAAGTTTAATTACTGAACTTAGAAAAGAGCTGAGAGTATCTGATGAGGAGCACAGAGATCTTCTATCCAGGGTTAATGCTGATGACATCATCAGGAGAATCAGGTCTGATTACACGATAACAATATAATGCTGAACAGATTCATTGGGCAACTCATCATATTCATTCAGTTACTCATTTTCGTTGGGGATGTTAATTTTGCATCAGGGATGGGAGGAAGGCAAGCAGGCTCCGACCAGGCATGCTCAGCAGTAGCCAACCCGTTCACAATCCAATACGTAATCCTACTGTTTCAGCATCAGAAAAGAATCAGAAGACCTCACAAACTGTAGCGTCATCTTTCCTGGATGCACCATCCACAGAATTGCATCCATCCATGCAGCCATTGTCAACAGCCTTGAAGCGAGGTCGTGCTTCAGGAGCCAGAGGCAAGATACCAACATGAGCAACCTGTTTCATATCCTGGTCAAATTAAGTTTTGTCAATTCGTCTTGGCGAGAGAAATCAGGAAAGTAATTTGTTAGGAAAATTATCTGAGAAAAGAAAGGACACAATGGACTGTTTTTACTTAGTTGTTGACTTGTTGCTTATTGGTCTTTTTTCAAGTATGTTCCAGTTCTTTTTTTCAATTCCTTCGTCGAGCCCAACTGGGAAAGTACCAAAATGGTATAGGAGATAAATTGTTTAATGGAGTTACACACCGCCTGGGGCATTATCAGTAAAGTCTGTGCAGTACTCTTCTACAGGTTTCTCCAGAATGGCCCAAATTCAAAAGGGTTTTTTTTCAGACACCTTTGCAGTAAATGAACATGCTGAAGCAGCAAACTTCGATCCATTAATTGGAAGGAAAGTTTGGACAAGGCGGCCCGAAGACAAAAACTTCTACGAGGCTATTATAACTGACTACAATCTTAATGAGGTATATGTGGTCGAATGGCTAGTTGTTTAAAGAAATGTTGCATTATCTGATGGCTGTGACCTAAATCTGTGTCTTTGAAATTTTCCAGGGCCGGCATGCTCTGTTATATGGTATTAATACAGCAGATGAAGCATGTGAATGGGTCAATCTCAAAGAGGTAAAGATGGAACTTCTTTGAGATGAGTGATTGTAAGGCCTACTTTCTTCTTCTTCTAAATTATTGTTATTTTTTTGGGCGATTGAGAGTTTCACTAAAGAGAGAATAATCCAAAAACAAGGCATTCCTTCGAAAGAAAAAGACCAAGGTCCATCTCTTAAAAAAAAAAAAAGAAAGAGAAAAAAGCTCAGGGATCTGAAGCCTAAAACTAGCAAAGGTAGGAGGACTCAATAGGGATTTTCCAATGTTCGCTTTCTTGCTTCTTGGTTAATCTTTCCTTGCATGATCATTAATATGTTTCAGTTGACGCTTTAAATTCTCATGACACCATTGGATTGTGTTGAACTTGCGGAGTAAAAATGGTCGTCTCTCTTTTCTTGTACCCATCCATCTTGTTCTTGTGCCAAACATTTAGGTATACAACGGAATGTTGCTAATGGGCAAACTCTACATATCACATTCATGGGAAAGGCTACAATACACACCCCCTATTTGGGTGTGTATCATACACATTACACACCCCTATAAAAGTTGTGAATCGATTATCTCTTATTAATAAAAGTTACAATTTTTTTTATAAAAGTTACGAGACGTACGAAAATGTTATGAATCATAAAAAATGATACTAATCATATTGGCTGAAAAGTTATGAAACACTAAAAAATGTTACGATTGCCAATGAAGTGGCACAATATGGACCATCAATAGGTGCTTATGGTACAGACCTTTAATGGGTGTGCATTGTAGCCATTCCCTATACAAAGCAGATGCATCTAAATGCTTGGCATCATAATTTTCTAAGTTACTAGAGTATGTAAGCACTTGATAGAAAATCAGCAGCTCTCCAGCAAGAGCTGCTGATTATTTTGGTATTGAATAGGCTGCCTAGCCTCCTTTCTCAGTTCTGGAAATGGCGTTATGTGGGCCATAGATTGTAGCATGAACTTCCACACCAACAGGGTAGCACTTAAACGAGACCAAGACCTGCTTGATTTTTTGAAGTTTCCTTGCAGTGATGCAACTATGCAAGTCATTTTAAAATGCTGTCTGACTTGATTGTAGTCCTACAGAAAATTATAAACTTACCAATATATTATTTTTATGTATTAACTACAGATATCACCACAAGACATTCGGTGGGAAGGTAAGGATCCTGGAATTGCTCATAGAGGCGGATGTGGATTTAACAAGTCTATGTCCCGCGGTGGTGGAAGAAGTAGAGGGACAACAAAGGGTCTGTCAGAGGAAGATTTCCCTCCATTGCAAAATGGCATTGGAAGGAAAGCGGCCTTGGGTGATATTGAAATACTTCATACTGATACTCTAATTAAGGAGGTATGGTTTCCACTTAAAGCCGAACATAACGTATGTTGTTTTCTTACTCCCTCCTAATGTGAATTTGTATAGGTGGAGAAAGTTATGAGTGCTAGCCTACCGGATCCTTTGGAGGTTGAGAAAGCAAAGAAAGTGCTTAAAGTAAGAATGAACCACAGCTATGTTATTTTAGAGTATCAGAATCATTTTTTCAGAAACTTTGATTTTTAAAAAAATTTCATCTCTTCCTTCTAATTAATTTTATGGAGAACTTTTATTTTTTAAAGAAAAGATGGGGGAGCACAAAGATATTTTTTTTACACCATGTTGCTTTTAGCAATTGTACTAGTAAAGTTTTCCCACCATATTGCTTTTAGCAATTGTGACATGTTGTTTTGGATTCAGGAGCACGAAGAAGCCCTAGTTGATGCCATTGCGAGGATTGAACACGCTTCTCTTTGCGAAAGTGGTAACAACTCCATATAATTGATCACGAGCTAACATTACAAAAAACAAGAGCAGAGAAAAGAAATGAAAAACAGTATGGCTTTTTGGAAGGGGAGTGATTTTCGCACCCCCTTTTGTAATAAATGCATTCCTTTTTTCTTTTCTTTTTTGTCTTGTAGTGAATTTTTATGTGTAATTTTGTCTCTAAAAGACAAAAAAGGAAGTGCATTTATAAGAAAAAGGTTGTGAAAATAATTACCCGTTTTTTTTTATCTTGCTTTTGATTTATAATCCAATCCGATGCTTAATCAGCCAGACAAATGTTTACTCTTGTGTGTTTTTGTTAGGGGTGTACATGGTCCGGATTGGACCGGTTTTGTAGAAATCCACGAACCGAACCATATTTAACGGTTCAAAAAAATTGAAACCGAAACCAGACCATTATACATATGGAACCAAACCGGAACCAGACCATTTGATCGGTTCGGTTTGGTTCGGTTTACGGTTCTAAACCATTTATCATCTACAAATTGCCAAAAAAAAAGAGAATAAAAATACCACTAATTTATTAAAATTGCTCACAATTTGATGAACTTTGAGAGAGAGAGAGAGAGAGAGAGCCATCAATTTGGGAGAGAGTTGGACACGTGAGAATGAAATAACTTTGAATCCCTTAAAAAGAGTTCTAATATAGCTATCATTGTCGGATTTCAAATTTATGGGAAACAAGAACTAGTATTGGGGACTGGAAGGATTTTAGTCATTTGGGGGAGTAGAAGAGTTTGATGAGTAGTTGAAAAGTTTTATTGATGGCCCAAGGTAGATGCAAGGGAAAAATAAACAAACAAATAAATAAATATATGTATCTATGGTATGTATTAACGGTCCGGTTCGGATCGAACCACGGTTTGCAATTATAAAACCATGGACCGAACCATAATGTACGGTTCTCATTTTTTTGAAACCGAAACCAATCCATTAAACCACAGAACCAATCCAAATAGATCGGTTCGGTTGGTCCGGTTTCGCGGTTTTTTCGGTTCTCTTGTACACCCCTAGTTTTTGTATATGTTTTGACTTAACGCATATTTGTGCAATGCAGAGTTTCTCTTCTCTGTCCCGAACGACAGAGAGATGCTGAAGCTTTGTTGATCGCTACGGGCAATCAATGGGACCAAAAAAGATGGAGAAAACAGAAGTATGATCATATGGGAGAAAGTAGAGTGTAGTTTAATCATGGCTATGACATCTTGGTTATGCTAGTTTTGTAGGTCAGTGTGGCTTACTGTTGAATAATCACTTTATAGCAGGAGTATGTAAATAACGTCAAGTTTGAGTGGAGGTTTTCATCGCGCTTCCATTGTATTTTAAGGCTCCGTTTGTTTCAGGCGGAAACCGTTTTCTAGAAAACCTTTTCCACAAAAACCATTTTCTAGAAAATTAAACATTTTCTGGTGTTTGATTGTGAGATAAAAACATTTTCTAGAAAACATTTTCTATCGTTTGGTTGACAAGGAAACCACTAATGTGATAAAATCATTTTTCAATCTGTTCGAAACCACAAAAAAAAAAAACTCCCTAACAAATAAAAAATCACAAAGCCCAATACGTTCAAATTCAAACAAAAAATTAAAATTCCTAGTAAAAATTAGTGAATCGGAATCCAAATCCCAATTCAATCAAACTCAAACCGAAGGATTAAAACCCCCCAAATTGCTTAGACGATTGAAAAAAAAAAGTATTAATATATATTGATTTAGATAGATATATACGTGATCTAACCTATTCATATGTATGTCTGATTTAGTTCAGCAATCTCTCATGATCAAACGTATATATTATTATCTTATTATAAGCTTTGATATATATATATAGGGGCCGCTTCTAGTCCGGACTCCGAACTTGCGGACCTCTATGATCCGAGCATTTTTTTTGACGATCCGAACGTCCAATGTTTTCAAATATACAGTTTTTGTGAAGATTTTCCGCGTGGACCCTTGAAAATACCTTTTGAAAACATTGGACAATTCGGATTTCCCAAAAACAATTTTTAAAGTGAAAAAATACATTTTTTCTTAAATCCAGGAGGTCCTTATTAGAAAATTTGCCTATTTTGATAAACTAGGATTTTGAGAGGAGGAGGCTCCTCCACCGACTCCGATTTTGATAAACTACGATCTGCTGTAAATTTGGATTGACTACGATCTGGTGTAAATTAGACATATATAAACTAGCATCTGGATTTTGATGGCTATGATATGTTGTAAATTTGTTAACCCAAATTCTTTGATTTCAATAAATTGATCAGTGAGAGAAGATAGAAAAGTGAATCAGTAGCAGCAGTTTGAATCGCCACCCATGTCAATAGACAGAGACGAAGACGTTAGCTTGGACGACGGTGGCACACGGCGGCGGCGGAAAATGTTTTCCACTGAAAAAGTTTTTCCAGAAAACGTTTTCCACCCTAAACAAACGGAACCTAAGTTCGAACATAATCAGGCGATGCTGGAAATATGCTCGTGTAAAATTGTTTACATTGAGCTATTTGTGAAAGTGTAAACAACTATAAATGTCAGTGTTAAACTTCAATAAAAAAAATGCGAAAAATGGTGGTTCGGATTACCTTTAGCGAACTTTTACCGAACCGGATCTTTTGGTGGATGGATTACATACGTCGATTCATTTCGTAACCATATTAACCAGTATATAACCAATATGGTTCTTGTCGTGGTTGATTGTATCGGTGATGTAACAAATATAAGCTTTATGGACTAATTGAATAACAATTTTGCGAGAATAGAACATCTCTCTGTGACCAGTGATCTGGTCACAGTATGACCAGTGAAATCACAGGTGGTGTTTGGGATTAGTAGCGAGTAATATTATTTATTGATGGTAGACCCACATTGACATTTATAAAGAGTGAATAAATTATAGTAGTATGTTTTGTAATTGAAATGCGAGGATAAAGATAAATTAGTGGATGCGGGTTGGATTGTGGGGGATTGGAAGAGGTATTATAGAAGGGATATTATTTATGATAGAACTGGACAGTTGATAATTAGCATCTCATGGGGTATTAAATCCAAAGGGCCATAAATAGTACCTTGGTGGCTGGTGCTAAATTATCCCGAACCAAGGTGTGGACTCGGAATTAGGCGTGTTCCACTAACAAAAAATTGTTTTTTTCAAACATCGAGACATGTCATTCTCTCACAACACATCACATAAAAAATCGTAAAAAATCAATTTATTCAAAAATTTGGGTTAGTGGTACACCCCCTTAGTCATTCGGGCCCATATATAATATTGGCCTAGGGCACTCAAAACCCTTGGGCCGGCCCTGTTTGGGAGAAATAAAAAAATCGATTCATTTTTGTCTTTTGAACCATTTTCTTTGGTTAATTTTGATTGGAAGTTTGGAAAATTTTAAAACCAGTTCATTGGGCTATTTTTAAGGTTTAAAAAATATTAAAATGTGTGAAAACTGAAAAGTATATAGAAATGTGTGAAAATATATAGAAGAATGAAAAAATATACTCCACTAGAGTGTGTGTTTTTTCCGTCTACTTCTTGCATTATTGTCAGCCCAATAGAAGGACCCTTATAAAACTGAAAATTAAGAAATGATGAAGCGGTCAACTACCCATGTAGGTAGGCCAGCGACAACTACAATTCCAATATTTGGACCGTAGGAGGCGAACCAATAATCTACAAAAAAAAGTCGACGCAAAACTAAAAAATACAAATTTTTTTGGATAAAGACATTTGAATTATTTTTGCAAAAACATTAATCTATCAATCAATCCATAAATATCAATCAATCCATAAATATCAATGCCCTATAAAAATGTGTTTTGCCTACAAAAAGTCTTCAAACCTAAATTAATTTTCTAGAATTTTACCTTTTTAAATTTTTTGAAATTAGGAGAGAGGGGGAGAATAACCTGGAGAGAGAGAGAGAGAGACGTGGGGATGTGGCGTGGGTAGGAAGGGGACGTGGGAATGGGATAAGTAATTTTTTTTTTTACTTCTCTAATTGTTTTTAATGTATTAGTAGTTGCAAAGCAACAAGCAATTAGTAAGTACTGTAAATATTTGAATGTATATATTTTTTTTCCAACTGATTTCAGTCTTTAATTGAGATATTAATTTGTGTTCGTTCGATACGTGGACCGGAAAAAACACACCAATGTATGTTTTTTTATCAACTAGAGTGGTGCCCGTTGAAAACACGAGGCAGGACTATATTTTTTTTCATCAACAATCTTTTTTAACGTTTTGCCCGTTTGATATATAGTACTCCTATAAAACAGGAAGAAAATGCTCCTTTTTTTCTCCCCACCATTTTTTGGTTAAAAACAAACAGGAGGAGGGAAACTCGTTGGAGCGGAATTTTGCTGGTTTCAAAAAGCCCATCAAGTATACAAAAAGGGAGACAGAGAGATGGGGAGAGAGAGAGAGAAAGAGAGAGAGAGAGAGAGAGAGTGCAAATAGGAGTGTACTTCCTCCCGTATAACTTCCCCGAGAAGCTACGGCATAAGTCGTAACCATCTGAAAAGTTTCGAAGTTTCTTGCTTTTACCTTTGTTGTTGAAATCATGACGGAAATCGCGAAATTGAAGGTGGAGAAAATCATGGGAAACAGAGCGGACGAGTTGGCTTTGGCTCCCCAGGATCCGGAAAGTAGGAGACTTGTCCGATCTACATACATCAGGATTAAGAACGATATTCGGGGTATTTATTCATTCAACTTGCATTTGTTTTTGTTTCCCCTTCGAAATTTTCAGATTCTTTTATAGTTTACTGGTTTGTTTCAATTTTTGCTTATGGTTGGTTATTTTGTGTCTAAATTTATTGATCCTTGTGGCAGAAAAACAAGATGATATATTAAGCGTCGATTCAAACAAGTTCGATATGATCATCAGTGAGGTGGAAGAATTGCATAAACAGGGTCTCTCTCTCTCTCTCTCTCTCTCTCTCTCTCTCTCTCTCTCTTCGCCGCCTCCTTATCTCCATCTGTATTGCTAAGTCTATCTCTCTTACGGATGCTGCTATAGCACAAGATAAATTACATTCAAGGCGAACATTGTCTAGAAGGGTTAGTTTCCACCTTTGCATGGAAAGAAAGGCCATATTTGGAGTATCTACGATGGGGGTTTGGTGGTATTGGCCAAGATAAATAACGATAAATCTTCATCTACGGGTATCGAAGGGGAAGAGTACCGAAAATATACACGGTACTCAATGAAAACTTGAAGTTTGAATCAACAAGTTACATATATTCAATTAGGCTGAATTTTGCAAGAGACCTTCGAAGTTATTGAACGGTTTGGATTATTCGTGTGAGACCCAAAAGTGGGCCCCGCGTGCCGATGTACATTTTCAGTAATCTCCTCCTTCGGTACCCCTAGTTGGGTCCAATAAATAACGGGTTTGTAACTTTTATTGACCTTCTTATTGGATTGTTTTTGGATTTTTTAAAAAAAAACAAAATTTGTGGTCTATTTTTTGAATAGATGTTGTGAATCAATCATCATGGTTATCATTGTTGCATTGTACAAAAATTTAGACACATATTTGTGGTCTATTTTTTCTTTTGGTTCTTGTTTGCTTGAAATCAAATTCTAATCTCATAATCCACTTTGGGCAATCCTTGTGTTGCTTATGTTTAGGTTCTCAGGTTAATTTTTACGGCAAGTGTTATGTGTTGTGAACCCACAGCTATTTCTATTCCATAATTTGGAAAGGAAAGGTGCAAACAATTATTAAACCAAGTTTTAAAGATTTTTTGGTACATGGTGTTAGCAAATCCCCGTGAATAAACATTAGCTTCCAAATTTTGACAGCATTACAAAATTTCCACTTGATTTATGGTATGTTGAATAAGATCGTTCTTGGTAGAAACTTCTCCATATGTTTTACAAGCTGAAGAGGAGCTTTTGATACTACATGGTAATACAGGATTGATATGGTTTTTGAGACATTAAACCAGCATGGGTCTTAAAACCTACATTGGGTTTTGATGAAAGCTGTTTGTGTGGAGTGATTTTTCTTTGATGAAAATGATGTTTTCCCTTTGTGCTGGTATATGATATGAGTCTAATTCTGCTGGAAAGCGGATGAAAATTTGTTTCCATGAACATCTCTTGCAACATCATGTATGATATTTTTGCATAAAATGATTACAGTTATTGAGTTGCTGTTAGGTTAAACAACTACTTGTGTTCAATACAAATTATTGGATTGCATTTCAGTGCCCTTGAATCTATTTCAGACTGTTTCATAACCAAATTTACTCAGTTACTCTGTGTGAGTTGTAGCCTGATACGCGTTATTGAACACAACTACTTCCACAAAGTATGTACTGACTGGCTTAGAAAGAGGAAATGTCATGAAGCTGATTGTAGAACTAAGTCCACTTTATTTGTCTGTGTGCAATTGCTTGGATGCATTTTTACCTCGTAAAATTGGACACGTATTTGGGTTTCCAGTTCAGAAGCCAAGGGAGCAAGTGGCCGATGGAGAGGCACTATTAGACCTTGCCAAGATTGTGAAGTCCTCTGCAAAATCATATACCAGTGAAGGGGTGACCCCATCAGATTTCATATCAAGCTTGCTGAGAAAATATTCGAAAACAGAAGGAAAACAAGGAACCTCAGAACCTGCCCTCAACTCTATTTTCCTGAAAGAAATCGGTTTTTCTGTTTCACCTGTTTTCAAGAAATTTCAAGGATTTTGCACTATGTGAGTTGTTAACACCACCCTCTATTCTGAGAATTAGCTATTGTTTACTTTCTTGAAAACGGGTGAAACGACAACAATACATATAGCATGGGCCATTTATTTTGCCTGGTCACTTGCTTTTACTCTCTTCTATTTTCTTAAGGCTTGGACCAATGCAAACTGAAGCAAAGCAACGGAAGGTTGCAGTTTATAGAAAGAGGGTGAAACCAACGCAGCGTTTTAAGCCTGAAGAGGTACATTTGTGTTTAAGCTAAGCTTGTATATTAACTGTTTCTTTATTGTTTTCTTCAGGTAATATTTCATGTTCAGTCTTTCTCTGAAAGCCTCTTGTCTTTATGTAGTAAACAGAATTTTGATCTTTCAACAGAAATTACCCTTCAATTAATGTTAGTATCTACAAAAAACAATCATGTTGTTAGCATTGACCGTGTACAAAACTGAAGTACAAAAACCTAGGGTCCGGGTGACAATATTTCTTCAAAATTTCAGGTTTTTGGAAGGCTGCTGATTCTATAAATGTTATAACGAGAGGAATTTTCTCAAGTAAAAAATTGGCCTTCCAAAGAAAAAAAAATGCTGGTTAGGGAAATGTTGATTGTTGGTGTTATGACAACACGAAGTAAAGAAAAACAAACTTACAAGCAATCAAACGAGGACACAGATTTATGTGGTTTTGCGTAAGCACAAAGTTTAAACGTAATCTACGAGCGAAGAGCTAGAGAGAATTCACTATGTACAAGATGAGATATTAAAGAGTCGGCTATATCCATTAGAACCATCACTCTCAATGAGGCACCAACAATATCAGGGACAAAACTCTAGTGGGACCCGAAAGGGGACACAAACCCTAGTGGAACCCAAGAGATACCCAAAAACCCTGATATCAATCCTTCAAGACAAAAGGCATGTCAAACTCCACAAAGATACCCAAAGGAATACTCTCCATGGTATCCAAAGGACTCTGTCTATCCATAATGGACCCAAAAGAGGCAAAACCCTAGTACTCTGCAAAGTCCTATGTAAAGGAAAACACCAAAAATAAACCTAAACCAACTTAATTCGGGTACATTCTGGGTCTGACTGTATGGATGGACATATACTCCGCTCGTACAGCCGCAACTCTCGTCTGGATGCTAGTCACCAGAATTCAAGACAACCTCAACAGTTGTGAGGTCATACATGAACTTGGATTTGATAGCTGCCCTGCCGCCAACAACCATGTGGAAGATTGCACTGTTTTTGCATTGTTGTTTATTTGGTCACTAGGATCTTAATTTCTTTGATGTAATTTCGTGAATGACACTGGGCACACTACATTTTGTATAATTACAATGCTCGTGTGGTAGACTATTTGGGAGTGTGATATTCTAATGATATTAACTTTTAAATTTCAATGATTATTGCATATATGCTTGCATAAACTTCTTGTGCAACAGCTTGAAAATAAAGGGCAAGAGAAGACAGATACAGACAAGAACATCTCAACCATGTTTGAGATCTTAACCCAGAAGAAGAGTGTTAAACTAGAAAGCTTGATATTGAACAAGAAGTCTTTTGCTCAAACAGTGGAGAATTTGTTTGCTTTATCCTTCTTGGTTAAAGATGGGCGAGTGGAATTGTCTGTGGATGAAAAGGGCTCTCATCTTGCTTGTAAGATAAATCTCGTAACATCCATTGGCAAATACTCCTTCCTTGGCTCCTTTGTTTCTCCATTTTGTCTATTCCTTCTTCTAAAGAACCGTTAAAATTTTCTGCAACGTTCTCATGGTTTCTAAGAACTTTGTCCACAAGATATAATTGGGATTCTGATTGGCCGAAAAAAATTTAAAAATGGTGTACAGTTTGGGGATTTGATGTACAATCCCCATTGTCGAAAATAGACAAGCACAATGGGACGGTAGGAGTATTATCTGTTTGAAATCAGTGGTTTTTAATTTTTGTGTTTATTTTCAGCACCAAGAAACGCTCCTGATGCCCGTTCTATCATGTCTGGTGAGGAGGCGTACAGCCATTTTGTGTTCAGATATGATTTCAATGATTGGAAGGTAAGATACTGAGATTTTATGGATATGATTTGCACAGAAAAAGAAACTGGTTCATGCAGGCAATGTGTTTTTCTGTTCTCTCTTAGCAATTGTGAGAGAGAATTCTTGTATGGTTATTAGTTATGCAATTGTAAGCCCCTAATTTGCCTAAAAAGCATCATCCTATAAATTATACGAGATGGTAGGTAACTTCTGCAGAAATAGCGGTCTCATTCCACTAAAAAAAAGCCAGCTAATTTTAGAGCCAAAAGCTACTTCATTCAGCTAACTCAAAAAAGCCAACACATTCCACTAAACTTAAAAAAAAGCCAGCTTATTCCGAAATCCAAGACAAGTCATTCTCTCACAATACATCAACAAAAAAAGCCAACACATTCCACTAACTTAAAAGAAAGCCAGCTTATTTTTTAAGTCCCTAACAAAAAAAAAGCTAATAAGCTGGGTTAGTGGAACCTATGTTACTTGGACTCGACTCACTCGAGTACGGGTGTCGGGTGTGGGTATGTATCTAGGTGTCGGATTCAACTATTTCTCGTTTCAAGAACATGGGGGACATGGCAAAATATTCAATTTGGTTTTTTTTTTTTTTTTTTGTATTTTCTTACGTAAAATGGTGCTTACTAATTGGTCTCTATAGCGCATTTCATGGATAATAAGAGAGGTTTATGCATACTTCCATGATAAACTCGAATTACAATTAGGTTTTCTATAAAAGTGTCTTACTAAACTTATCGGACACATATCCCACACCCTTATCAGAGTGTCGAGTGTCCGACACGGGTACTTCATACCATTACGAGAGTCCACATAACATAGAGTGGAACACCCCCAATTTTATGTATTTGTTGAAATATTTGTATATCTAACTATAATTGGCACTAAAGTCCTATGCTTAAGTTAAATCTTTTTTTGCTTTGAATTGCTTTTCATACCTGATGTTACTAGCACACTAAGAAACACGCATGCAGACACGCAAGCAAGAAGTTCTTTATAAAAATTATTACACATACTCATTGGAGAAAATTATGTGTTTGCAGTTGATGCTGAATATTCTTTCAATGGGGGAGGAACTGATGCCCCACAGGGATTTCTTAAATAATAGCAGTCCCCAAGAAGGGAAGCCAACAGCAACAAATGATTTGGCTCCTGTGAAGAAACTAGCAAGGAACTATGGTCTAGTTGAAGAACAGGAACAACCATTTGTTGACTCTCCTGAAATTGCTGATGGCAACAGAAGGTGCAAGCCTAAACTTCTGTAAGGTAAGTATGAGTGATTTATTGGTGACCACATCAATTCCTTTGTTGGTTGATGGGTTGCTGTAAATGTTTTTTGACTGATAGTGCTAATTTACTTGATAGACAGGTAGATAGATATCTAATCTATTTAGGATTTCCTGATTAGGTACATTATCACATTTTGTATGTATTGGATTTGTGTGTGGATGCTCTTTTTGGGTTTTCAGGCATCCATTTTGTTAGGTCTCGAACGACTGGATCTAGATCAAGTTCTCCATTACTGTCGAATGCGACAGCAATTATTAGATGTTATGTGCTTGCTTATCTCATTTGCTCGATGGGCAGCTGTAAATGTTTTTTTATATTTTACGGTGTAACGACTGCCCCACTGTCTCTGACATGGACCCGGAGAAATTGAATTCTAATTTACTTGGGATGTATGTAGACAGGTAGATAGATACCTAATTTATTCGGTATTCCCTTGTTAGGTACCCTTGTAACATTTTGTGTGGAATTGATTTGTGTGTGGATGCTCATTTTGGGTTTCAATCATCCATTTCGTTAACTTCTGAAACTGCGAACTGATCTAGATCAAGATCTCTATTATTGGATGCGAAATCAATTACGATATGTTACGTACTTTTTTCTCTCTCAATGGACCAGTTATCGCTTTTCCATCATTTGTAGTTTTGGTTTGAATAAGGTCCAATTTGCGACGGTTGAAATTCGGAAAATGGACGGAACGGCAGGAATAGATTGGAACACTTGGGAAGAGCAGTATTTAGGCCAAAATGGAACAAAGCGCTGAGTATCCCGGTTTTCTTCCATACAGTACATCTCAACCAGTACTGGCCGGTACGGTACGAGATTAATTACTTTGTTTCGGACAAACGAATCCAATTGATTATTCAGGCTAATGGGAAGTAGAAACAGTTATTACAAAGTACTAAGACATTATGAGGCTTTCATTCTCCCTTTGTTCCATTTTAGTCCATTCCATTTTGGAGACAATAGCTAGTGAGGAAATAAATGAAAGAAGAGAGTTGGTGGAGGAAAGATAGAAATGGGAAAGAAATGGATGAATGAAGGATTAGTCCTGAGCTTCCAGCTTAAGGCCTGGTTTTTTTTTTTTGCTAAGCAAAGAATTTATTAATCTCTGAAAACGAATTACAAAGATTAAAAGGACCCAAGACTGAAAATGTCAAGGGCCCGAAGGGAAAAAACAAGGAACAAGAAGGGCGGTAACATACCAACTAGCTTAAGGCCTAGTTTGATACAAATAATCCTCTGATTGATGACGACTGACCGAACGGATCTAGATGCTCATTACTCAGCCAATATATTCGGTAACGCCCCGCTAGGCTGCTTAGACTGAGACGTTCGGCTGACCCCTGTGAGCCCTTCAATGTTCGGCCTGCTGCAGATACTCATACTATGAGGAGTGTGCTGGTTGAAACGCGTTATGGTGCTGGTAGAAACATTCGAACTGAAGGCCTAAAGAGTGTGGTGGTTCAGTTCATTGAGGCTATTCCAATTTGGTTAGGAATTTGAGAAGGAAACTCAGCTTCTTCAGGAGTTGGTACCTACGCGATCTCTATCTCCGTTGCTAATCCTCTATAGCAGAGTAACAACTAACAAGCATTACTCGAATTTCACCACTTACATAATAAAATATATGAGGCTGCTCGAAAAAACCGGTGAACCGTGAATCTGGTTCGGACCAAATCGATCCGCACGTTTTGGGTTTTAACCGTGGATTAATGGTCTGGACACGGATTCAAAAAATAAAAAACCGTGACTGGCGGTCCAGACACGGATTTTGATTTTGAAACCGTGGATTAACCGATCCGGACCGTGAAATTTTTATTACATATAATTTTTTTAAAATAAATAAATATGTATAGATAAATAATTTTACCACTTTTATAAATATTGTCAATTTGATATTTTGATATGAAGGGTTATATTGTTATCTTCTATACTAAATTCAGTAGTTGTTTTTTTTTTTTTTCAATAGTTTTTTTTTTTTTGGTATTGGACTTTGATGTACTACTGAAGTATTTGTATTCCACTATGTAAATTGAACTCAAATGCCTTTGTTCATGAACTGGGTGATGAACTGTCTTTGATGCCCACTATATTACTACTGAAGTGTTTATTTCAATGTTGAGTTTGAGCTTTTGAATGAATTGATGATTTTTTTTAAGAATAAGTTGAAAATCCGTGGACAAATCCGGAACCGATCCGTGACTCGCGGATCGGATTGAAACCAAACCGTGAGACTTTTGGATCGGACACGGATTTTATTTTCAAAAAACCGTGACTCACCGATTAGGATTTGATTCATGCCAATCCGGACTGTGAGCACCCCCGAAAATATATACGTATATATGACTCTCTCTCACACATTGCACATTACACTAGCCTATACATGGTCTCCCCTCTAACTCGCTTTGCAGTTTGCCTTATTATTTAGGAGGGACCAGATTTGATGTGATAAATTGCTCAGGGTTTCAGTGCAGCTAAGAGGGTGAAAAGAGTTCGATATTGCAGTCTTCTTCTTCGTACGTCAATGACAAGAAGTTTGACTGGATCCTCTTAAGTTTCTGGCGAGTCAAGTGATTTCCCGGCCAACATTACCGCCTTTTCTTACTGACATAAAGTTCTTTGCCTCGCAGGAATCAGGTTTCATTTTACGTTGTAGTTTTTGTTTTCCACCAAAATATCTATTCTAATCTAATATATAGAGGGAGAGCAACATTTTGGTGTGATCAGTTTTGAGGCTGGCTCACATTTTTTCCTTCCCAAACTGCCCCAAAGAAAATAATATATTTACACTTTGTTTCACCTTTGCACCAATAACTATAAGGACAAAGCAGTAAAATGACACAGTGCCCCACGCATACAAGTTTTGCAGTTACACAACACATGGTAGTTATCTCCCTTCTACTGCAAATATGTGCCCACTTCCACTTCCACAAAATCCAAGAAGCAAATCTGCAACTTTTCATTTCTAAACAGGTACAATCATGTCTTCTTTTTTAGTTTAAGAAAAACTATTCATTTTCCATGTAAACCTCTCTGTATATGTGTACAATTGTCTTCATCAGTCACATGTTTTTATACTTCTTTACTTTACATAATTCATATACTTCTTTTCTATTTTCCCTTTTTTACACACGGAGGAATTACCCAATGCCTAAAGGGAAAGACATTTTTGGTAAGATGAACTTTTATACAGTTTTTTTTTCCGTTTTTTTAAATATTCATTGTGACATAACTTTTTGTGTTCTCCCCGTTGTCCACTGATTTTTTTAAGTTTTTTTTTAATATTCACAGTGTTAGAGATTTTGTGCTCTCCCCTTTATGTGATACTGCATTTATTTACACTGTTGTTTATTCTTAAAAAAAAAAAAGATACACAATATTCACAGTGTTAGAGATTTTGTGTTCTCCCATTTATGTGATACTGCATTTATTTACACTGTTGTTTATTCTTAAAAAAAAGACACATAATGCACACGCGATCCAACGCTAAATCCGATGCTTTTTGGTTCATAAGTTTTGCAAAAGTTTGACTTGCACACGCATCGCGTGTGCCTCGGCCTCTAGTGTTGACTATGTGACACTGAGAAATTGATCAATAGAGATTGAACAAATATCCAAAGATACTTGCACTGAGAAATTGATCTATGTGACACTGGTTAGGGTCACTAGAAATAAAGTTTTTTCCACCAAAATATGTTGACTACTACGATCCCGCCCTTTGATGGTGGGAGCTTGTGCCATTGGTCTGAACTCTATTAATTTTAAAATTATGTGTCAGTTGATTATTCCCTCGGTCTATTTTTTATTGTCAAATATTCCATTTTAGACTGTCCATTAATAAGTGTGTTTTGAAAGTTATTGGTAAAAGTTTGTACAATTATTATTTTGTCCTTTTGAAAATATAGTGGGTAAAGAGTTAAGCAGTCGTAGAGCCGGTTTATGGGTGTTGCCCAAGAAGCCTAGGCTTTAGGCCCACTAAAAATGCAAAAATTTGGGGCCTTCAATTATTTAGGACACCTACATATATATACTAGGCCCAGATAGTTTTTGTGTAAGCTAGGGGTGTCCACGGATCGGATCCGGACGGATCGGATACGGATCCGATCCGATCCGCTCATAGCGGATTATGGTTTTTAAGATCCGGAACCGAACCGAACATTCACGGATCGGTTACGGATCGGATCGGATCGAGTCGGATCGGGGGAATTTGACAGATTAAAGAAGGATTATTGAGCGGATTGAGCGGATCGGATCCGATCCGATCCGGATCCGGAACCGTCAGATAAGAAATTCTCGATCCGGAACCGAACCGAACATTCACGGATGGATCAACGGATGGTTCGGATCGGTTCGGATTGGTCGGATTGGCGGATCGGATGATCCGCTGGACAGCCCTAGTGTAAGCCATGTTTCAAGTTAAAATTGATAAAAACTTATTTCCGGTCATCCATGTCTAAAAAAGATTAAATGGATTGGCAATTTTGTCCATTGAGAAGGATATGGTGAAGAAGCTTGATTATGAAGACTTAATTAGTACGTTTACCGCTAAGAGTGCGAGGAGACAAATGTTCAAATGATAGATTTTGAGTATTGTAACGGTTGTTTGACAAATGTTCAAATGATAGACTATATTGTAGGTTTAATTCTAATGAGATGGATATTTTGCGAAGGGAGTTCACTCTACAAGAAGTTTAATACAGTCTTTTTCCCTTTATAAAACCAAACTTAAAAAGTTGACATGTGATGGAAATGGCTACAATACACACTCATTAAAGGTTTGTACCATATGCACCTATTGTATGGTCCAGATTGTGTCACCTCATCGGTAATGGTAACATTTTTTTTTAGTTTTTTGTAACTTGTCGGTAATATGATTCGTAACATTTTGGTGTGTCTCGTAACTTTTATAGGGGTGTGTATGATACACATCCAAATAAGGGGTGTGTATTGTAGCCTTTTCCGGTGTGATTGTTTATAACTACAGAGACCCCTAATCTTTATAACTAAAGAGACCCCTAATCTTACTATTCATCGAGTTGGCAAGTGTGCTTAGATAGATGATTTCTCATCTCCTAAAATCAGTGAAATGCAATATCATGTTATTGAAGGGTCATTCACATTGTGGCTACTTTGTCATATAATTTCTATCACTTGTTGAATGCTAACACTTTCATAGCAAAAATTTCTATCAAGTGTGCTTAGATAGCTTCTTTACGTCCAGTGGGTTGTGGTAGCTCATGCGGTCCATCACTTAGATGCATATCCGCAGCATCATCGAACGGTACCTGATTCTCTAGACTTGGTTTTGTCATCGGAGTAGATGGATTTAGGGAATTTGTATTTTCATCAACATCAAGAACACCTTGGCTGTGTTTGGTTAGATAGTTTAGTTTAGTTTAGTTTTGATGATGTCATCAAGTGTAATGAGTGGAGAGAGAAATGAGGGAAATGATGATGTCATCAAAACTAAAACTAAAACTAAACTAGGAAACGAACAGGGCCCTTGCCTTTTCTTCCTTGCAACCGTTTTTTACAGTGCCACATAGTTCAATAAAGCCTATAGCCAAGAAAATGCTTTACTATTCAAACAGCAAATTGAGCACAAGAGTGATCACACTAAATTTTTTGCAGATGAATATAAGCATTCATATCGATTTACAAAAGCGGGTAGAGAGTTCACGTCAATTGTCACGTGATCAACATCCTGAAGACTATACAGAGAAAATACTACACCTAGTCTTCGACTAAGTAATCATGCGATCAAATACTTCTACCTTCATCCATATTGACATATTTCTGTCTTACTGATGAACTTGCTGGAACGACTCAGAAACTTTGTTTTTGCAGGCTATACGTTAAAAATTTCTCTTCAAATCAATTGCTCTCATGTATAGGATTCGCAGCCAACTCCAAAAAAATTGTCAATCCTCACATTTGCTCGATCATATGAGATAATGCTCATGATCGCCCTGATGCTGTGCTTGACTAGATGAGATACTGCATATGATCCATCACCATGGTTCAGAGTTGTTTGAGAGGAAATTTTTACCGTATGAGGGCCTGCTCCAACCTTCCTCCATCAAAATAAGGTTGAGACGGATGATCAATTTCTCAACAGCATCTTCCTCCAAGTCACTAAATGAGTCAAATGGTTGCTTCTGCATGGAAAAAAGGTGGTGGTGTTATCTGTCAGAGGAATGAAACCCAAGTGCTATAATCAGTAACCACTAATCAGGTAAAGAATCGACCTTTGACTCCTGGTAATATCTTAGGTATTTTAGTGACTCATCATAAAATCCACAGTGGTAAAGGAGAACACTATAATCTCTTAATTCCTTCGGATTTGTTTGCAGGAGGATGAGGCGTTCACATGCTGTCGAAATAGCAAGCATCCAAGTGAGAGAAAATAGTAAGGTAGAAGACAAATGGAAATTTTTCAGAACAAAGTTCCTGGGCAAGCCAAGAGGACATCTTAAATATTTCTGAGACATAAATATACTCAACAAAATGTCTCCCTCCCTCCCCCTCTCTTTCAAAAAGTGTCGGTCCTATCAGCATTGATGGGTTGTGAGGTCACTATTTGTTATGCGGCTTGCGTTGGAGAAGCAAAGGGAGAGACAGAGAATCCCATCTGGACAGGATTCATAGCCGTCTGAATGGTCATCAACAAGACAGAATTCTGGACGCGCTGTTTGGATGCTCTGACGCAAGATAAATATTCTAGTGTGCTTGTATTAAGGTTTCAAAGCTTTTTTTTTTGGTGAGAGAAACTAGCAAATCATAAAGACAACTGAGAGGGCAATTGAAGTGAGTGTAATCCTTATTAATTATAGTGGATTGATCTTTCCGTTTCCCTCGTGGAGTAGATACATTGCCTACGGGTCGAACCACGCATATCTTAAGTTGTGCGCTCAATTTTTGTCTTGCGCTCAATTTTTGTTGTTCATATGATAGATCGATTAAGTTGTGCAGTCTGCATAGCATAACAAAGTGGTATCAAAGCCCAGCTTAGGGATTGATCCCTCCTAAGAAGTAACTAAGGAAGACAATTTTGTTTCATTCAACACAACAACTAAAATGGGTAATCTTCCGATAACCAGCCAGCCGGATCGAGCAATTTCAGTATGGACTCTACACCCTGAATTGCTAGTTTTCTAAAGAGTCTAAAGGTTAAATGTATGAAGCGGGAGGGTGGGGGGAGCGAGGCATGTAGGATAGTTTTGATGCTGGTGCTCCTAGGGAGCATCTATGGTAAAAGTAGCACATGTATAAAGAGGATGTAAAAGATGTTTCTTTGAATAGTAGAAATATATCTGTTGAAGGACAAACAAATATTGGCGATTGTTGCCAATTGCAAAATTTTAGTAGTAAATCTCTGATCGTTACATAAATACGGAGTGCTACTGTGCTAGACTACATTTGTATGTATCCATAACTCTTTTAATATTGTATGGGTAGATTTCCTATTTACCTCGTCATTCATATGTTCCACTGCCATCAGTAACAGCAATGAAGACATGTTAATTAGTGAATGGAAGAATGCTACTGCATAGCTTGCCCAAATGCTAGGAGAAAGGAAACTATTGAATTACATACCAGAAAGTGCACGCCTCATATCCCCAAAGCGTACGCTAGTCCAAACTCCACGTTCTAGCCTATGCCTAGCAGCCTTGGCAGATGCTAGGTTAAAAGCGCTGCACGAACAGGACATGATGACAGTGAGGCTTAGAGGGAAACGAAAAGCAGGTGCAGCTATTGAGGAGAAATTGTGAAGTTGAGAGGACGTTAAAAGTTTGGTATACATAGTATGAAAGTAAATGTAGAATTGCACCATTGCGATGAGTCAAAATACCTTTCTTCAACACTATTCGATCCATCAGCGCAGTTAGCAGCATGGGCAGCCCTTAAGAATAAGCTTTCTGTATTATCAAGTTGAAATGGCCAGAAAGCAATCTTCAGATCTCTCAAGTTCTGCATATCAAACATGCAATGAGCACCAAAATAAACACAAGCAGCTCCTAACGGTGAAAAACAGGTTAAGTAATAAAATTCTACGTAATTATCTCTAGGAGAATCTTCATGTTCTTACTTTACAGGTGGATAATCTACACAACAGGTCTAGAGAGGGCGGGGGGTCCAATATCACTAGGCACTAGGCGGTGGTCCACCCCCTCGGCTAGGGGCCTAGCGCTGAATTAGGCAGCTGGACAATTAGTCAACCACTAGGCGGGATTAGTCGGCAACTAATCCACTAGGAGGGATTAGGTGGCTAGGTTGGATTAATCGGGGGGCTAAATAGTAATTTTGCGAATCTAAGGGGTTAAATATTATGGCAATATAGTATTAGTGTTTTAGTGTAGTTTTAATATCTACCATACAACATAAAGTGAAATTATGTGTATGTAGACTCTATTTTTTCTGTTTGGATGTTATTTAATGTTTGTTCTACTTATGTTGTTCTTCTACTAACACAAAACTTGGGAGGGGGAGCGAAATTTTTTTGAAAATTGAAAAAAAGAGAGGATAAACCGACTAGTCTCTAATCCCCGATTAATCGGCTTACGTGATAGGCAGTGCCTGGCCGCCCGACTAGCCCCTTGCGACTTATTCAACATTAGTGAATGTAAAACACAAGAACTTAACTAATAAAAGTACTAATTAGGTTATTTCACCTTTCAACAACAAAAAAAAAAGGAAAATTCCATGTAGCTAGGTAATGAATAAGCAATCTATAGACAAAGATTAAACTGTGTGAAAAAGAGACCAGAAATCACCTCCGCAAATAGAGATTGTGGTGTCATGATATGTAGTTGATCAGTCTCCTTGCTTTCCTGTTTAGGATAGCCTCTAGGCAAACTATAAGGATCGTGAGGATAAAAAATCTCAACATCAAAGTCCAAAAGACTCCACAAACGAAGCATTTTCAAGATCTCTGAATATATAAGGGAGAGCATAGTAGCAGAGCCTAAGCGATGTGTCAACACCTGATTCAAACAAGATGATAGAGTAGTGATGAGGAAACTAAATAGTAGGGAAGAAATGGCTAGTGGATAAAAGGTGTGGTTTCATACTGAAGGGAGATAAAGAGCACGTTGCTCTGGTTGATTCCTTGCATTAGTTCTCCTGAAACCCTAACAAACATGAAAACACAACATAAATTGCCAACAAATTCTTACTATAGGCTAGCAAAGTCAAATTATGTCAAAGATTTCGTATATAAAAGATGCAATTCCGAAAAAGGAGAAAGGGGCATGGATAGTAATAGCTCGGCAGAATGATCATTTGCCTTTGCACAAAACCATTAGTATTCCCAGCAATGAGAGAGAGAGAGAGAGAGAGAGAGAGAGAGAGAGAGAGAGAGAGAGAGAGACGCCATGTCAATTAATAACTTAACCGCACAGGAGGAAAACTGGGGAAATCAATATCTCACTGATCAGGAAATTCCCACATACTAGGGGAAAGGTTTCTTCCAAAGAACAAGTTTAACTTGATCTAAGAAGTGACCACAAAACCTACAACAGAGCAAAAGTTATGACAGCAATTAAGTTCAATGAGATTTAAATACTCACAGAGAGGAGAGAGAGAAAAAAAAAAAAAAAAAACCGAGTGAGGTGTCATGTGAAAAGTCAGGGCAATGTATGACTTCACTATGTGAATAACTTCAGGCTTCATGCATTCTGAATTTTACATATGATCTAAGAGCAAAACGCAGCAGCACCTTGTCCTAATTAGATAGGGCTAAGACCATGTACTTTTACGTAGTAGTTGTGGTGGTGACTTGCCATGAAACTACGAAACCCAACTTCAGCTGACAGGAGTGTTGCTCATAATTGTATCACTGGGAAACAAGGGTGAGGGAGGGGTGGTTACTTGGAATTGCACATCCCAAATATGTCCATCTTACATTATATGACAAATATTGGATTAGCAATCAGGTTTAAGAATCATGCTTGCTTGTATTAGACACGGTCTAACATATTTTCTGTTTCCCTGCAATACTCAAACAGTCTTTGCAGGCATTTTCCTTCCATACTACACAATGTCCTACAAGAGCAAGCCAACTCATACAGTATCTATCTGGGCATCGTGTAGCAGTCAATTTGAAATATCATTCCCCTAGAAGTGCCCAATCATAAGCTGGATAACAATCACAACTACCGAAGAGTGTGACCTAATAGTCTGCTGAGATTAAGAATTAAGAACATTGGCTTGTAAATTGAAGCATCAACAAAAGAACATAATCCTCGGGGCTATACACGGCACATAACTAAGACATCTCGTGACCCACCCATATCTATAATCCATTGGAAAATAACACTTGCATGCTTTAATCTAAATGATGATGATTCCACTAGATTAGAAAAAATAATTAAATATAATTGATAGTCCAATCTGTTCAAAGCTAAATCTATGCTTTGCATTCTTAAAATGCACAACCAGGCGTCCTTTCCACTTTATTTAAGTAATTTAACTGGTTTGGTTTTATTTACATGTTACTATTGCCATGAAATCTTTTTCAAAAGACTAAGTTCTCAACAGATTGTACAGCGCAAAATGCAAATATCTAGAATAAATACCTTGTCAATGTACAAGTATCTCTCCAAACATTCGATCATATTCTTGGGTGAAGATCTGAATGAAGAACCATAGTGGGAGCAGAACTGCATAGAATGGTCATCCAGCCTCTCAATAAATGCATCCACTGGGAGAGGAACAGAGGAGTGCGAAATGAGAGAATCATCCTCTGCTGCTACATAGAGAGCTGTTTTCCCCAAATCGACCCCTCTATTTATACTAATGCTTGTTTCCCTCTCAATACTCGAGAGTTTTTGAATCTGGGAACAGAAGCCTTCCCTTGCTGCCTGTCAATCATTCACAATATAGCAAATATACCGCAGTGAATCAAACTTTTGAAGAACCCATCAACATTACTTCACCCTTTCAAAAATTTAAATGTATATTAAAAATGCACAACAACTCCTTGAAAAAGGTGGGGAGTTCGCTTTTTAGATGAAGAAAAGGTAAACATTATACTTACTCAATAAATCTTACATAATTTGAGCAGTCATTCATAGAAGAAGGAAAAACAGTCGTATGAAACTCACGAAAACTAATCACTTCTAGGAAACAATAGTTAAAGCAAATATGTGGTATCACCACGAATTCTAATTTGAATCTAGTATATGTTCTCAATGATCACAGAATAAGACAGGATAAAATACAAGAGAATGAACTACAACAATACAAACACATCAAAAGAAAAATAATAACAGAGTAACCAATTCATATACACCTCAGGTATACCATAAAATCAAGAAAGAATGGTGAATTGGAACCTCCAAGACAGGATCATACCTGATAGGGTAAACACGGTGACAACCTTAAGCCACAAGTATCAAGTTCGTCAAAAGGAAAAGATATTCGACAGGGCTGGCTTTAGGCATACACAGAAGCTGCGGCCACATTAGGCCCCCCAAAAGTTTTATAATTTTGGGCCGCCAAAACTTTTATACTCAAAATTAGTATGAGAGCTTAATTACTACTTTTGCCGCTAAAAATGCCAGAATTGTAATGACCACCAAAATAATAATGAAATGGTTATCAAGTTTTGTGTACTTATAATTTTAGTACTCGATAATATTTCCCTTTCAAATTTATTTTTTCCAAACACATAGGGGCCCTTTAAAAGGTTCGCATCGAGACCCCAAAAACTAGGAGTCGGCCCTGATCTTAGAGCATCTTCATCTCCAATCATTACTCTTTTCTTGTTACTCAGAACAAAATTCTGAGTTGAACTTCAAAAACCCACCTCAATCATCGACTCAAACTCGTCTCAAAATCAAACTTAACCCAAATTTCTACACGAATCAATGGAGAGTCAAATTCACTCAAATTTTACAAGGTCATTTCATTCCTCTCAAATTTATAACTATGCCATCAACGAACCAAAGTCCCATATTTTAATTTAATATTTTGATTTACTCATTGCATGCCCTCATATCAATTAATTGTCAAATGAACCTTTTACTCATATTGGTCCAAATTACTATGGGCTACACTACTGGGTTGAAATACACGAATACTCCTCGGAATAAACCGTGATACTAGATCATTATTCATAAGAATGGAATGAGATCCAGCAATACCACGAAACTAAAACAATTTTCAAATAAAAACCACCAGAGAGAGATAGAGAGAGAGAGAGTCGTACTCTGGCATGGGTTGTATCGATCCCAGAAGAATCGAGGGCGTCGTGCAGAACAAATTCAAGTTCATTGGCTGGTCCAGATTGTGATCTACAAATAAAACCGCTGCAATAATTTGAAGCCAAAGATTGTGATACATAACGACGCAATTGGTATTTACTAGAGACCTTCCAAAGATCAAAAGAAGAAGAAGAAGAAAAGGAGGGCAACAAGGTTCCAGAGATCCAGGGAGAAGCTATGGCCAATCCACTCATCCTTTTTCCAACGGCCAAGTTGTTTCTGAGTGTGTCGTTTTTACTGACACCTGAGAGAATAGAACGAGGCTAGCGAGCCGTTCAAGTGAATCAATCAACAACGGCTCGGCCCCACTATAATTTTTTCCATATTTGGATCGGATAAGCTACTTTTTCTTTTCTTTTTTCTTTTTTCTTTTTTCTTTTTAAGCGCAAGAACTTTATACATTGTTATAAACAAGAAAAGTATAACTAGCCCTAAGGCTGTAAATGAGCGGAATCGAGCCGAGCTTTAGAATGTTCAGGTTCATTCATTAATTTTTTAAACGAATCCGAGTCGAGCTCGAGCTTAATGAAAATTTGACGAGTCGAGCTCGAGCCGAACTCGCTTAGGTATGAGTCGAACTCGAACATGTTCACGAGCCTCAACGAATCAAAAATATTGGATATTTATGCTCCCATACAAGTCTAGAACTTCAAATAAATATTTCATTTCTTACATGAATAAGTTTATATGTATATAAAACTATAAAAGCGTATTAAAATTTAAGTTTATAGTACTTTTAAAATTTTATACATGTACAAGTTATAAAATTTTCACTCTATACATTTAGAATTTATACATATTCAAGGTTATATGTGAAATTTTTATGACATACATATGTACTCTAAGTTCGCGAGCCGGTCCGAGCCGAATACCATTAGGTTCAGGTTCGGCTCATTTACTAACCGAGCCTAAAGTTGAGGCTCAGGTTCGGTTCGTTTAGTACTCGAGTCGAACTCAAACGAGCTTTTATTGAGTCGAGTCTCGAATAGTTCACGAACGGCTCAATTCATTTGCAGCCATGTGGCCGATACATAAAGTGTATTGACAACGAGCGAGACCAAAATAACGGCCTAAAAAGAACAAAGCACAAAACAGTGATCCGCAAAACACATAATTATACTATCGCGAGTAGATATGAGAGCACCGACCATAAGTTTCTTTTTACGTCTCTAAAATACTATCCTCAATATCCACATGGTTGTAAGGGCTCACATTTTTATCTCTCATGTGTATGGCCAGTGTTTACATATAAAATTAACAAATTCAGTAAGTAGTTGACATGTAATTAAGAATGTCAAACGTTGTCGGCTTAATGTTAATAAAAGGCACTGGATTAATGAGTTATAAATGGGTTATTACGATGTCGTATTAACGTCCAATTTGATAGGCAGTTATTGGCAGTTATAAGTCAAAGGATAAGTAAGAAAATTGACTTCGAAGCCACACTTTTAACTGCTAAATGCAAGAGTTACACGTGTGAACATATAAAACAAGACAGTTGACAATTTAGACACGTGGAGCAAGTCGTGCAGGGCAGTTATTCCTTAAAACTAATCATATGATTTTTTGAATAACCGTATAGGTTCAAATTTAAAACTTCTGAAGGAAGATCAAAGTAATTATTGCCAGATGCTTTTGGAGGGAAGAAACTGATCGTTTGAAATGCAACGATGAAGTTCGAAGTCAAGAGACCAAGCGGGAATCTTCAACAAACAACACACAAAAATGATGCTTGGTTTGTTCATTGGCAAGTAGAATTGTAGTTATAGGGATTCGACTCAGTTCGAAGTAGATAAGAAAGTAGATTAGGAAGTAGTTTAGGAAGTAGATGTTAGTTTGTTATGTAACAATCAAGTGTTCGAAGTTCTTGTTACCATTCGAATTGAAGTTGAAGACGATTTCGAAGTAAGTCTACCTTTGATTTATCAATCAAAATATCTTGTTTCTTTATTGTTCTTTGATTTCCTAAGTAAATTGGTTTGTATTTCTTCACTTTGAAGGAAAAATCCTCTTAATTGAGGTAATTGAACCATTAAAACACAATCGCCTGATTAGATTTGGTTTTCCAAAGTTAATCTGAGGGAGAAGATTTAAAGACTCTCTCTAGCACGCTCGCACACAATCATTTTTCATTGCAAAGAAGTAAAAGAACCAAACAGCCAGCTAACACACACACCAACTAACTCTGAAGGATCATGTAAGGACCCGTAATTTTGCAAAACAATTTCCGGAATAACATTGGGTTAATGTGAGGAATTGAATTTTGACAAAAAGGGGTCAATGTGGTGGAAGTGGATTGCATTTGGGTCTTTTTAAAATATATTTGGAAGTTAAGGGGTGTAGGTGTACAAGGGGGTGTGTTTATACACATGTGTTAGTCTTTTTTTGTGGACAAAAATCACTCCCTCTCCCTCTCTTCCACCCGACTTCTCTCTCTCTCCTCTTCCTCTCAAATTTTCTCCATCTCCTCTCTACAAATCCACTCCCCTCACTCAATCTCTTCAAGAACCAAGTTCAAAACCTCCTTCTACGCGTAAATTGGAGTCGGGTTCACTGTGGTTCTTCATGGAGAGCAAGATTTTCGGTTTGGGAGCTTCAAAATCTAGGGCTTTGCTTATTCTACCCATTTCAAGCTTCAATCTTGAGGTAGGGGAACAATTTCCCTCCCTCTAGTTGTATCTATGTGATATGTTGCATATATCCCACTCTTGTTCATCCAATTGCTTAAAATCATGATTTTTCTTCCTGAGCGGGTTTTGTTCCATTTGATTTTGTGATCTATGATTTGGATTGTTGTTTGATGCAATTGGTTGTTGTTTTACCCTCCCATGATGTCCATTTGTTGCTCTACATTTCCAATTTTTTGCCTAAAACATCATATTTGCACTTGGGTTTGGGGTGAAAATTTGCAATGTTTGTGATGCCCAGAATGTCACGCCCTCAAATTTAATAAACCAAATACAAATAAAATCCACGTAGGATCAATCAAAGTCAAACAACTTCCCATAGAAAAGTCAAGTCAAAGTACAATGAGTTTCTACTTGAGGTACCCGTACCCATGCATAAATAATCAAGAGTTAAGAGTTATTACATAAACCAAGTTTTGTCAAAAATTGAAGAAAATAGAAGTTACAAGATCATCTCCAAAAAATACATAAACTATGGAGAGGATAAAATAACTCCATGTCAAATATGCTTCATGATATGCATCCACACGTCAAGCATCCCAATTATGGGCCTTGCCGAGTACCTGAAAATGATAGGGTGAGCTCATCAGCTCGTAGGAAACTTTTTTACTAACGCTAAGGGTATAGAGAATGAAAGATGCACGTGATAATACGATACACATGAATGATTAGGTTAGAATGAGCTACGGATGATCGACTCGATGAAGAAGTGTCCACAAGATCCCCAAGTGTCCGTCAATTTCCTCAAAACCATTACAATTCAAGTCGTGTGTTCGATTTCTTCAAGACATCATATTTTTTATAAAACATTCCATTTTTCAACTCACCACAAATAAACACTTGTTTTTAATAGGGAATGAATCCCTCTGCTGGATTTCGTGGGCTCCGAACACCCATGGCTAGGGACGCACCAAACGGTGGCCTTAGAATAAGTAACCATCATTCTCAAAAGTTCGTTAAACCATCAAGTGTCCAAAACTTCAATGTAATTCGTTTAGTTCGAAAACTCGTAGTGTACTGATTTTGGCAAAGATAACACGTGTCCAAGAATGTGAGAAATCAAGACAAAACATAATTCATGCCACGATAGGTTAGATAGGTGTTTTCCAACAAGTTTTGAAGTGTAATTGATGAATAAGTCAAGTACATGGACAAACTACCCGACCGGAGGTCAAAGGAGAGCCGAGCAAACAATCCGATCAACAAAGTGGTTGGTAATAAGTATTGTTTTAAGTGAACATAACATTTGAAGATGTCCCAAGATGGAATCAAGGAAAGGCCTATACAAAAAAATAGGTTTAGAGCTGTCTGGTATCAATACCCCAAAATGGGGTATCAATACCAGTTGACCAGAAAAAAAAAAACAGAATGCGCTGGTATCGATACCAGTAGGCTTCGCCCAGATTTTTGACAGCTTTTCAAGCTTTATGGGGGCTTCAATCCAACTCAAATGGGAGGTTCCAAAACACAATAAATCATCAAATGAATATGTCTAAGCACTAATTCAAGATCAATCCAACAAAAGTATGGAGGATTAAGCATCAATCAAGTTCAAACTCAACTTCCATGGAGGTGTAAAAGCTTGGAGAGAAATCAAGAGGAGAGATGAACACATTGCAATGATTCAAACCATATGCACTTAGTGAAGGTAGAATTAAGTTCCCTACCTCAAAGATTACAAACCCCAACCGAATGTGCTAGCTCCAAGCGAACCCACGGAGTCCCGGGCTCCAAAACACGCGTAGATGATGGATTTGAGGTTGATTCTTGAGGAAAAGAGGTGTAGAGGTGTAGATTTGTGGAGGAAATGGAGTAAACTTTGAAGAGGAGTAGAGAGAGAGAAAGGGTCGGTGTATGAGAGAGGGAGAGGAGTGTGATTTAGCTCAAAAAAATCTCATGTTAGGCTTTTAAATACCTCCCCAAATTACACCCTCAGCCCCTAGTGGTTCTAATGTGTTGCAAAGACACCCCATATGCAATCACCAACTCACATTGACCCCATTTTGCATTTTAAAACATTTCTCACACTTCCCCAACATCATTTCTGGAAAATTATTTAAAAAAAAAAAAAGGGTCTTTACACAGAATCTGCCCGAGCCGCCCAGGCGGGATTGGGGGTCGCCCGAGCGGAAAATCCAGTAGCTTCACATTTTTTTTGTTTCGTCCCGGTTTATCCCTTGATGCCCGTTTGGCTTCCGATCGTCCGTTTCTTCGTGTTTTTGACCCATACCCTCATTTTGAAAACCAAATTCACTTTGGAATCATAAAACTAATCTTTGGACACGTGTCGGTTGACGCTTTTTGGCAAAAATAGTGAAATTTTGGAATAAATGGGACATATGGAAGTTTTTGAATGACCAATTGTTTTGAGATGATATAAATGCATAATATAAATTCTAGGGTCACCATTTGGTGTCCCTAGCTGTGGGCACCCGTGACCTCCGCGAGAAACCTTGAAAATACTAGAACACGCGTTCATTAGAGTCGCCACTTGATTTTAAGGTTAACCAAGCAACCGAATTCAACGTACAAAATTTGAGACAACCGGTCTGTCGTAACCAAAGCGATCTTGGTTCGGGAGCTAAGTTACTGGATGAGAAGGTTTTATTTGAAAAATACACCCATCCCGCCTAATCAAAATGATTAGTCTCTACTCATAATTATGGAATTTAAAAAAAAGATTTAAAGTGATTTAAACAATTACGGGAAAGGGAACAAGGAAAAATAAATAAAATTAACGATGCATGAGGCTAGATTTATAGAAAGAAATATTACCGAAAAAAGATAAAATAGGCGAAGACTGAACTTCTTTTGATCAACATCCGGATGCTTCCCTCAAAATCACGAATTCGGCGTGTATAACTCTGTTCGCCGCGAAAAGCACTTTATTTAGCTAATGTTTCAAAAAACTTGGATTAAGGACAAAGCGTTGGGTAATTTTGGAGACTAAGCTAAGGACTAATATTTTTGGGATTTTGGTGGCTGATTTTTGAAGAGGGTTTTCTTGGTTTTTGGGAAGAGAAACACTAGAGGAAAGTTTTGGATGCAAATAATAGGCTAGAACAAGATTTTTAGGCTAGGATTTCTTGAGGTTTCTTGTTGTGTGTCAAATGAGAGACATTAGGTACCCTTTTATAGGCCTAGAGGAAACTTCCACACTTCAATTCCAACCAGAAATCGGATGGGGAGTGATTAAAATGAGCATGGGCAGCCATAACCGAAGTGCAGCGTTTGTCAGGAAAACCTGCGTCAAACCTTGCGGGTGCAACAAAAAATGTTGCGGCTGCAAGGTTTGACTTTCTTTCAACAAGGTATGGAGGTCTTTACCTTTGCAGCTGTAATGTCGGTGGATCTCTTATGTTGCAGCTGCAAGGTATTTTCTGGGTCAAATTCATGGGCTTGTCTGTTGGATTTTATGGGCTAGGAATTGGGCCTTATCTTGGCTTGATAGTTGGGCCTTGAAATATGGATTTTGGAAATGTTTATTGGGTTTGTAAAGGGTTCATTTGGATTTTGATTGGGGTAAATCCAAGTTCATCAAAGCATTAACTAAATAAAATAAGATTCACGACGTCGTCAATAATTTTTCATCATTGGGGACACATCCGGACTCTTGCTTAGAATTCATGGATAGTCAAAATTGGGGTGTCTACAGTTGCCCCTCTTTGACAGTACTCATGTATCATTGCGGGATACGAGTGAATGTCAAAGATAAAGAGACAAACCTAATTGTTTATCCATGTCTTCTAAGCGCAAAAACTCATAAAATCAATCAAAACAAGTGGTCGTGCTTGCAAGCTGCCTACGTACCCCATTGTAGGGATCAGACCAAATGTAGTTCAACTGGGGCGTTCAAAATCATCAATCGATTCATTGGGCTTTTCTGGCCCATAGAATCAAGCCTTGGGTTTTCCTGGCCCATGGCGAAAACATTCAATTCAATAATGGGTTTTCCTGGCCCATGATGCCTTGGGTTTCCTGGCCCATGGCGAAAACATTCAAATCAACACCATTGGCTTTACTGGGCTATTGGTAAAATTACGAAAGATACCATGGATTTTCGTGGTCCATGGTAAAAAATCATGCCTTGGGTTTTCCTGGCCCGTGGCGAAATGTATCAATACAAATACCATTGGCTTTACTGGGCCTTTGGTGAATCGAAAATATTTTTAGACAAAATTGGACCTCGGCTCAAATGAATTTCTCAAATTCAAACAAGATTGGGCGTCAGCCCAAACAAAATTTTCAAGTTCAAACAGGATTGGGCCTCAACCTGAGTGAAATTTTCAAATTTAACTGAGATTGGGCCTCAGCCCAAATAGATTTTTCAGAGGCCCAAAGTTGGCCCAAATGTCGAAACCCTAGGGTTTTGAGTGCCGCAGCGTTAAATTTGCGTCCGTACGAGAAATCAATTCTTCCTTCCTCTGTACGACTCTGTTTCTCAATAAAAGGGGACGTACGGCTCACTGAGATTCCAACCAGTGAAAATGTTTACAGACGATGCATACGAGTTATGGCTCCTCTTTGTCCCTCTCGCCCTAATCGCTTCCGGTGTCATTCTGACATTTCTAGATCCTCCATGGTTTGGTCTGGTCACCGACCCAAGGTTCATTGCGTACGGTTTCTACATCTTTGTCGCCCTTTGGTGTGTGGCGACGGCGATTTACGGTCCTGGGAGCCGGCGGTCGGTACAGAAGAGTGAAACTTCTTGGTCCGACGAACTCTAAATGGTTGCCTCTGTTTCTGGAATGAAGTTTCTTGGTCCGGCGAACTCTAAGCAGTTGCCCCTGTTTCTGTTTGTATTTCAAAAATTTTGCATTTTTTTTTGTTGTTTTTTATTTTCCAAGAATGTAACAAATGATGCAATATATGCAAGAATGAACGGATAATCCGTTTTTATTAGAAATAAATCTTTGCCCTTGTTTATTAAAAACATGGAAAACTACAAATTTTAATCTGCACGAATTCAATATGAGCATCGAAAACCAAGAAGGCTGAAATAGGTTATGATGAATCAAACATGTCCTAGAGAGTCCTAGGACAACTGAATTATTTGCAAATACCCTCTCTTTTGTGGCAGGGATGTTTCAGCTGGACTGGGGTACCTCTGTTAAGCATGCCCCAGGTTCCACTGCTTGCAGCTCTTCTAGCCATGAAAACGATGAGGATGAGGATGATGACGATGAGCTGGAGGGTGAGGAGGCAGAGGTGGAGGGTGAGGATGAAAATAAAGACATAGGCCCTGAGCTTCTAGTCAAGAAAAAAAAAAAAAAAACCATCCGCGACCTTTAATTTTTTTTTTGGTTTGTTTTGTTCTGTTTGCTTGTTCACGGCACAATGGTAGATGATAGGTATGATAATGCTTGGCTCGAGCTCTCTTTTTACATATTTGTAACATCAAACTCCGATCAAAATAATGGATGCTGTAACTTTGCGATTTGCTTTTCTGGTTTTTAAACAAGGCTTAGATTTCAAAGAAAACCATAGCTCAGCTTTCAAAAATCTCGTCTTCATTACAATTGATAAATAGGATGAGAATGACTCCTATTTGAGTTTTGATCAAATTTGTGAGCTGGATGAGTATGACTTCGATGTGAGTTCTGGTTTACTTGTGACACGAGTAGTCGATGAGAAAATGATAGGGGAGAGAAAATGGTTGGGTATAACACGGGAACGGTACGGGAGAGGAAAATAACTCAGAAGGGATGGTCAACAAGGAAAATGGAAATGGCTTAGGTAAGAAAAAGGTTGGCAAGAATGTTAAAAAGGAAAAGGATTTATCAAAGTGGGATACCAGTAGCTGGGAAAGCATCACCTTTCTTTGGTTCACTCAATCATTTTATCTCTTTTAAACTCAAACTCACATGAATTTTGCATATGTGGCTTTTTGAGAAGGTCAAACTCATAGCAAAACCTGAAAGGCCTCCAAAGTATGAGGCAAGATGCTTCCAGAGCCGGGAAATATTCAAGTATCAAAACACCACAGAGGGTTGGAGCCAATGGTTTTGCTCATTGAAAGCAAGTGACATCAACTGGCGCTGTGATTGGATTGATCTCCCTAACAAGACTGTGAAGAATATGAACTTCCAGGTGGTTGGAATTGCAGGCTTAACAGGTTTCACTTTCTATATCCTGCGCCGTTTTCTGCGACAGTTGGTCACGAGCAAGGCTTGCCCCCCACAGAGTCAGAGGTCATATTTTTATCCTTCTTGCAATGCACAGACACTCACACAATACCAAAGGTCTTGGCCATTCCGTCAGAATCTAGCAACACAAAATGTATTCGACACCAGTTTGAAGAAAAGATATGTGAAGTGGCTAGACAAAGACATAAAAGAAAGGGCAGACAAAGAACGCAAGATAAAAAGAAAGAGGACCTAGACCTTTCATTATCTCATTGTACCAGAATAAAATCTTGTTCCTTAGTTTCTTTTGAAATATTTTGAGAATCTCTTGTTTGAGAGGCATGTTTCATCTTGTTATGTTTGAATTCAAGCATCAATAAAACTTGGTACTGAAAAGTATCCCTTTTGCACAATTCTCGATAATTTCCACATGATCAACTGCTCCAATTTTGCACGAGCCTTCAAGTAGTGTACAATGTATTCTTTAACGGCATAGGTTGAGAAATGAACGACCATTGACCAATCTTTGACCAAACAATTTTACGTAGGCAACCTTAGGAAAAAGGTTGCCTATGTAACTCAAACAGGTTTAGGTTCACTCGGGTATTAACACTCTCCTTTTTATGCTCTACCTTTTGCCTAGTACCTCCCTTTCGGGTTTTAGGTCTAGCGAGCCCCTTTTTTAATTTTGAACCCTAAATTTTGCCTAGGTCGCCCATGAGGGTTTTCGAACCTAGCGGGTTTTTTATATTTTTTTATGCTCTAATTTTTGCCTAGGCCGCCCGCCCTTGCGATTTTCGACCTAGCGAGCTCTCTCAAAGATAGTATTTCTTTAATTGGTCCAAGTTGGTCATGTTGCTGAATTCATTGCCGTCTAAATCCATTATACGCACTGCTCCTCTAGCCAAGATGTCTTTGATGATGTAAGGCCCGTCCCAATTTGGCTTGAACGTTCCATGTGGATCATGGATGGGAGTCCTGATCTCCTTGAGCACCAAATCACCGCTCTTCAAATTCCGCGGCTTGACTTTCTTGTTAAACGCCCTTGCAATTCGCCGCTGATACCCTTGAACATGATACAGTGCTTTCAAACGCCGTTCATCAAATAACATTAACTCTTCGAATCTCCCGTCGACCCATTCAGTTTCTTCTAATCCGCACTCGGCTAATACTCTTTGCGAAGGCACTTCTAGCTCGATTGGCAAAACGGACTCCATTCCGTACGCCAAGGCATAAGGGGTTGCCCCAGTCCGCGTGCAGATTGATGTCCGGTAGCCCCACAGAGCAAAAGGTAATTGTTCTGGTCAGCCCCTGCTTTTCTCGATGGTCTTCCTTATGATGGTTTTCACACTCTTGTTAGCAGCCTCCACAGCCCCATTGGTTTGTGGTCGATAAGTTGAAGAGTTATGAATCTGAATCTTGTAATCTTCCAATAATTCCATAACCTCTTTCTTGAAATGTGTGCCCTGATCGGATATGATCTCGTGTGGAACTCCATACCGATAGATGATGTTTCGTTCAATGAAACGGGCAACCTCAAAAGCCGTCAAAGTAGCGTATGACTCAGCCTCCACCCATTTAGTGAATTAATCAATAGCTACCAAAATGTATTGATGCCCGTTGGACCCTTTCGACTTGATCGCTCCAATGATATCAATGCCCCATACTGAGTACGGCCAAGGAGTGGTCATATTATGGAGTTCAGATGGTGGAACATGCATAAGGTTAGCATGAATTTGGCACTTGTGACACCTTCGTACAAATTCCACACAGTCCGTTTCCATAGTAGACCAAAAGTATCCTTGCCTTAGTATTTTCTTCGCCAACATGTTACCGCTCATGTGAGGACCACAAACTCCGGCATTGATGTCCTTCATTATTTGCTTGCTTTCCCTTTCATCAACACATAGCTTGTGCACACCATCATAGGATCGCCGGTACAACTTTCCTCCACCGATTATGAAATTCGCTGATAGCTTCCGTAGTGCAGTCTTATCCTTCTTGCTAGCTATATCAGGGTACTCTCCTTTCTCCACAAACTTCCAAATATCGTGATACCACGGTAATCCCGACGTCACATCCTCAACGGTGGCTATCATCTCATATATAGGAACATCGCGTTGCTCGATTACCAAGGGTCTCATTTTTACACCGAGAGGTATTTCTATCATTGACGCCAAGGTAGCGAGCGCATCCGCGAACTGATTTTTAAGCCGTGGCATATGCGTAAACGTCAACATCTCGAACTTCAAAGCCAATTCTTCTAGGTATTGAAAGTAAGGCATCAACTTCTCCTCTTTTACCTTCCAATCTCCCTTAGCTTGAGATATCACCAAAGCCGAATCCCCGATAACTTTCAGTTTCTTTACACCCAATTCCAATGTTGCTTCCATCCCGACTACACATGCTTCATATTATGCCTGGTTGTTTGTCACTTTGAAATTCAGTTTGTATGATAACGGTGTTTACATATAAAATTAACAAATCCAATAATTGATTGACACGTAATAAAAAATGCCAAACGTTGGCCATTATCTGTCGATGAAAATACACTGGATTAAAAGAATACATTGGAGTAAATACGATGTCGTATTGTCTCTTAAAATCAAAAAGCGGTTATTGGCAGTTACAAGTCAAGGATAAAATAGAAACTGGCTTCGAAGCCATGATGTTAACTGCTGAACACGTAAACTCCACGTGTAAACTTGTGAAACGGAATAGATAGCAGTTAGAACACGCGGAGTATTTCTTGAGAGGCCGTTATTTCCTTAACTCGTAATCATTTGAGTTAGTGTAAAGTAACTGTGCAGATTCAAAATAAAAGCTTATGGAAGAAGAATTGGAAGAATTCAAATTCAGACGTGGAAGAGGGAAGAAACTGCCAACTCGAAGAGTAGAAGTTAGAGTTCGAAGCAAGCCAAGTTCAAATTCATTAAGCAGGAAGTTCAACTGCAAGCAGCGTCTATAAATAGAAGAAATTGAAGAGTGAAAAGACCCCCGGACAAATCTTCAACAAACAGCTATCAAAAAATTGATGCTTGGTTTGTTCATTGGCAAAGTAGTTTAGGATTTCGAACTCAGTTCGAAGTAGATTAGGAAGTAGTTAGGATTAATCTCGATTGTTCTTGTAACAATCACCTGTTCGAAGTTCTTGTTCTTGTATTTGAAGTTGGAGGCAATTTCGAAGTAAGTTTACCTTTGATTTATCAATCGAAGTATCTTGTTTCTTTGTTGTTCTTTGATTTCCTAAGTATATTGGTTTGTATTTCTTCACTTGTTAAGAAAAAAATTCTCTTAATTGAGGTAATTGAACCAACACAACACAATTGCCTGATTATATTTGGTTTTTCCAAACTTAATCTGAGGGAGGAGATTGAAACTCTCTCTGGCACGCTCGCACTCGATTATTTTGCTATAAAGAAGTAAAAGAACCACGAAACATTTTTTGGCACGCCCGGTGGGACACCTGAAAGTGTTGAATGGCTCCAAAACTTAGGAAGCAAGCAGATGATTCTCAAGTTGGCCAAACACCAGAAGATGAGAATAATGTTAATTCTAAAGAGAATGAACAAGTTGAAGGCCTTCAAACAGGCCCAGAAACTCGTACTGGTCAAGACTTAAATGTGGGAATTGGCCAAACTTCTCGAATGAATACTAGGAATAATAAAACTGTACACGTTGATGACCCAAAGAATCCAGAAGTTGGAGGAAATGTGTCATTTAGTCAGTTTGCTGAAATGATTACTACATTTAAAGAACTGGCTCAAACCCAGAAGCTTATGTTACAAAAATTGGAAGAGCAATCAGGGCTTAGGAATGATCCTTTACCTTCATTTGAGAAGGATAGAGGAGAGGCTAGCACAAGCAAATTTAAGTCAAGTCCTGGAAAAGAGCCTATAAATGTAGATGATATACCAGAATCTTGGTATGAACCTGTAAAGACCCAGAAAATTTAATTACTTTTTGAAAAAAAATCACTTTTTGGAGAAGTTTCGATTTGGTCGAGAAAAAGTGCCGGTAATTGTTCCTTGGATTTTTCTAATCAAAATGGTATAATCGAAAGTTATTTTTGAGTAAGTGTGAACACCCGAAAATGATTTGGAAATTACGATTATGATTTTGGAGTCGCCACCCGGGTTTAAGGACCATACCCGAGAAACCGGTTTTTCAAAAATGACTCTTTTGCCCTTACTTTGGAAAAAGCTTTTACCGGTGCATCATTACCAAGATTTCTCGGGTTCGGGAGCTAAGTTACAAGGGGGGAAGGTTTTTAAGGCACCCCCCTCGCCCGGCTATGGAAACCGGTCTTTACTTAGTACTTAAGGGATTTTTAGAAAACACTTGCTTCTTAAACTCAAATCACATGAACAAGATAACAATGTAAAGATCATCACAATTAATCATATGAAAGTGGATGCTTGTGATCATGTAAATGTCATGGCTTGATAGTAGGATGACATGAATATTGATAATAGTAAGTATAAACTGTGAATAAAATGACACAAAAGCTTTTTGGAACCCTTTTTGCAAGATTAAATCAACCCTTTTGTTTTCTTTCAAGCACCTGAAAGAGTGCTTCAGGCGCCTGAAGCTGAGAGGATCAGGTGCCTGAAAAGGGCTTCAGGCACCTGAAGCTACTGCTTCAGGTGCCAAGAGCCAATGCTTTAGGTGCTTGCTCAAACTCATTTTTGCCACTGTTTTGACTTTGAAACTGGTAGCATAAACCACTTGGGACCATTTTTGGAAAATACAATCTAATCTTTGAACTTTTCTCCATGCACCTGAAGACATGTTTCAAAGCCTGAAGCTGAGAGGATCAGGCGCCTGAAAGGGGCTTCAGGCGCCTGAAGCTACTGCTTCAGGTGCTTGATCAAACCAACTTACACCTTTGTTTTGCTACTGGAACAGGTAAAATAATGATGTTAAAACTCTTTTGAGAGGCAAACAAGCTAGGAAGCTTCATCTAACAACTCATTTGAACCATGAAACACCATTTATATCTCATAAAAAGCATGCTTTTCATCCATTCAAATAGCAAAACAGAGGCTTTTCACTCTTGCATGTAAAGAAAATGACCTCCAATAGGGATTTCATGATAAACACTTGATTTTTAACTACATTGAAAGTCATTTTCTTCCTTAAAAAGCTTGATTTTCACCTATTGGGTGAAAAATAGAAAGCAAACAGATTGTTCCTGGGATTTAAACTATCACCATCATAAAAATAGACCAAGAGAAAACATTTTAAGATAGGAAGTGATAAAAATGAGCAAGGCCTGAAGCTGTTGCTTCAGGTGCCTGAAGCTGTTGCTCCAGGTGCTTCAGGCGCCTGAAGCTACTGCTTCAGGTGTCGAACAAAAATGCTTTTTTTGATATGTTTAAGTCATTGTAAGCCCATTATTGGTATTAAGAACCAACATGAGCCTACTGACTTCCCTCAATAAGAACTTTTTCACGCTGATTTGGTAGAATCACTACCTTTTAGAGCTTGAAATGGATGATTGAACTTTGAGAATAGGTTTTTGGATGGATGGTGGGTGTCTTAGATCAGATTAGAGGTTGGTTTTTGGGTAGTTTCTTGAGAGGAAAATGGTAGAACTTGAGTAAAATGTGTTTTTGGTGGAAGAAGGATGGATTGGAGGTGATGTTTGGTTGGTGTTAATGGTTTCTTAGAGAGGGAAATGGCTGATTTTGGGTATTTTTTCAGAAGAAATCATGGAACCCCTTCAAATGAGGGGTGTGGGGGTATTTATAAGGCTTTCAAAGGTTGTTTTGGCCTCTTAGGGGTCACTTTAGGGGTTCACTTAGGCCATAGACGCTCCTCCCTTGCAGAATCAGCCAAAATCGCATCATAATCATTACACCCACTCAAAATTTAAAACTTTGAAAAATTGCTTCAGGCGCCTGAAGGGGGCCCTTCAGGCGCCTAAAAGGCCCCTTCAGGCGCCTAAAGGGAAGACTTCAGGTGCAAGAGATGGGTTCAGGCGCCTGAAGGGAGTGCTTCAGGTGCATGACATGGGTTCAGGCGCCTGAAGGGATGTGCTTCAGGTGCCTTAAGGATGGTTCAGGTGCCTGAAGGGATGGTTCAGGTGCCTGAAGGGATGGTTCAGGCGCATGGAATAGCCTTGACGGCTTCTTTTGGTTTTTGGTTTGGAAGTGTTTGGTAGGTTTTGGTTAAATTCCAATCATCCATTTTAAGTTCTAAAAAGTGTTTGAAAGTTCATTTTCATCATCGGGAATGCTACAGATTTTCATAAGCCCAAATTGGGGTGTCTACAGTAAGGCAAAGTCATCTTTCGCCCATTTTCTTCGGAGAAAAATGTGCATGTTTTCGGTTTTGTACTAAAAGTGGGGGGATGAGATTTTGATGTGATTAAAATTTCAAAATTTTGTAAATGCCATTGTTTCCAAATGGGGGGTACTTTCTTATTTTCATAAATAAATTAAAGTAAAGAAAACTCAAAGTTTGGTTTATGAAAATAAGTATTGTGGTCACATATTATATACACAAGTGACATTTGGGTGTGAGGTGTAATTAGGTGAGTATATTAGAAGTGTGTGGGGTAAATTTGCAAAAAATAAAACATTACACTCTCTCCTCCCTCTCCACCCGATCGGCACCTCTCTCTCTCTCTCTTCTCCTCCATTAACAACTCCTCCAAGCTCAAAACTCTCCCTCCTCACTCAACCTCTTCAATAACCAAGACCATTTTCGTGTTCTACGCGCCGTGGTGAGCTCGGGTCACCTCGGATTTGCACCGAGGGCTCAAGTTTCGGGATTTTGAGGTTTCAACACCTAGGGTTCCATTCATCTTCTATTTTCAAGCAAATCCATGAGGTAGGGAAACAATTACTACATCCTCTAGTTATATACTTGTGATATGTTGAACATATCTTGTTTTTGGCTTCAATTTCCTTGAAATTCATGTTTTCCCTCATTGTGTGGGTTTTTCTCACTTTAATTTTGTGATCTACGAAATTGATTGTTGATTGATGAAATCGGGAGTGGAATTGACCTCCCTCCATGTTTAATTGTTGCCTAGCATCTCTACTTTGAGCTTAAACTATCTCATTTGTGTTTTGGGTTGAAATTCCACACCTTAGAGGTGAAAATCTGCTATTTTCTGGACAAGGCAGCTGCTGCCCCTGTTTCTATGTTGTTGCCCCTGTTTTTCTGGGTGGTTTTCGGCCACCCTTTGACGTCCGTTTGACCTCCAATCGTCCGGAACTTCGTATACTTGATATATAGCAACGTGGTAACCCCAAAAACCATTTTGAAATCGTTAAACTACGACTTTGACACGTGTTTTTATTGGACAATTCGTTATACGTATCGGACACAAGGCATATTGGATTGGTCGCCCCTTTTGGCGAAAATTGTGGCATTTCAAAAGAAAGGGCACTTTGGTGAAATGAAATTTGAGAAATAAACTTGTTATGAAAGTTTTAATGAAATGTTTGTGATAATGAGGTGTTTTACACCAATGCCATCATTTGGTAAATTTTTTGATAAAGGCACGCGGGGCCTATGGAACCCGGCAGAGGCAGGCGTGGCCTATAAATACCTAGCAAAGGCGCGCGGGGCCTATGGAGCCCGGCAGAGGCAGGCAGGGCCTACAAATACCCAACAAAGGCACGCGGGGCCTACGGAACCCGGCAGAGGGATTAAATCCCTAGTACCAATGAAAATGATGTTTTACTTCAATGAAAGAAATGAGAAATGAGATTTTGGACTATTTATTGTGTTTTGTCGAAACTCGACTTGTGGACTTGGTTTTAAACTTGTGTGAGTGACTTGGGTGATCTTGGTGAAACAAAAATGGAAACTTTGGTGGTGTTGAGTACTTGGAAATGAAAATGTTTTGAGGTACATATGGCATTTTGGTGAATTTTGGATACTTGGACACGGTTTTGGACACGTGTGATACTTGTTGATGATTTTGAAAAACTTAATGAACTAATGGGTACTCTGGGACACCTTAAAATCTTTTTGGACACTTGATAATCCTTTTGGACACGTGGGTACTTCTTGGACACGTATCCCTTGTTTTAGCTTCCGTTGTATTCCTTTGAGCATCTCTTATCTTGACAAACCACATCATGTGCATTCATCATATTTATATGCCTAGTGGTTGTAGTATGGTTTTCCCTACGAGCTAGTGAGCTCACCCTATCTTTCCCAGGTACACAACATGGAGCATGAGATCAGATGCTTGTGGAGTGATGCATTATGTGAAGCTTATGCATGCATGAAGATATTTTTTTATCTCAAGTTTTGTATTTTGATAAATGACAATGTAACTTTTGGTTATTCAATCTTCTAACAACTTGGACTTATGTAATAACTTATGGGATAATATTTGATTTCACCTTTGGGGCAAGGGTGCCCAAATACTTGATTTGCCAATGGATTAATGCTGTAAATTTTGAATGGAAACCTCTTTGGGAGGATTTATGGAAATATTTTATCATTTGACTTATTAAGTGTAAGGAATTCCTTTATTTTTGTTTTTATAAAAATGAGGGCGTGACAGAACCCGCAAAAATTCGTGATTATCAAACTCCTAAACCTAAGAAAGTGTACAAGCAGAACACTAATGTCCCGTTCGAACCAAACTTTGATGGTTTAAATGAAGGGAAGGGTTTTAAGAACAATGATTACGGGTTTGATGAGTATATTTTTACTCCTATAAATTATTTTAATGAGAGGGATAGGACCAGTTCAAAGAGGCCTAATCCAGAGATTGGGATTCCTAAATATTCAGGAATACCAGAGATGGGAAGGATACATTCGAACTACCTTTATGAACCTTATGCAAGGCAGGAAGGAGATTTCAAGCAAACTAGGCCTTTTGATGATCCTTTTCAGAGGTTTCCAGAAGACCACATGCCTAGAAATGTCGCTGGGGAACCACTTGTTAATTCAAGAGTACCTCTAGGGGAACACCCAACCCTTCGAAATGAAGTATTAGGCCTCATGCAAGAAGTTTATGGACCTCTAAACCGGGGGGTACAAACTCAAATTTATAGAAAGCCCTATCCAGAATGGATAGATAGACAGTTCGAAATCCCTAGGGGTTTAAAATCCCAGACTTTACTTTATTCCATGGGGATGGAAAACAATCAACAACTGAACATATTGCTAGGTTTACGGCTCAATGTAAAGAATTAGGCAATAATGGGTTCATTAAGCTGAAATTGTTTTCTAATTCCTTGACAGGGACAACCTTCGAATGGTACTCTAATTTGACACCAGAGTCAGTTCCAAATTGGCAAAGGATGGAAGAATTATTCCATGCACAATTTTATCAAACTGAACCTGAAGTCACTATGGCTGATTTAGCAAGATTAAAGCAAAAGCCTGATGAAAAGGCTGCTCAATTTATTACTAAGTTTAAAAAGGCTAGAAACAAATGCAAACTTCAACTACCAGAAGTTGAATTTGTTAGAATAGCACAAGATGGCTTAAGTAGAGAGCTTAGGAAGAAGTTCGATTCTACTGAATTTAGGGATTTGGTTGATTTAACTTACAAAGCTTCTAGATATGAATCTTTGCTAGAAGAAGATATTGACAGGAATAACTCTTCTTATTCAACCTATTATAAAGACTCCACTTATGAAATCGATGCTGCTGAAATTGTTGAACATGACCCTTGTGTGTGTGAATGTCTAGTTCGAAAGGATTCTTCTATAGCACCAAGGACCAATAAGAAAGCAGTTAGCAAAGTATATTCATTTGATGTTGCAAAAGCAGATGAAATTTTTGATTACCTTTTAAAGAAAAAGTTTATCAAACTTCCTGAAAATGTTAAACTTCCAACTTTGGAAGAAACAAAAGGAAAGAATTATTGCAAATGGCATGCTTCTTGGACTCATTCAACTAAAAATTGTAATGTTTTCCGTGACAGGATTCAAGAGCAAATTAAGAAAGGAATGATCATGTTTCCAGAAAAGACTATGGGAATAGATACAGATCCATTTCCAAAGATTGAAGAAGTGACTACCAAAACCAATGTGCCAACTTCTTTGGCTAAGACAGTTCAGGAGGTATGGCAAAACAGGCGAGTTCATGTTGGGATGAACTCTGTACAATTTGGAAGAGGAAAGCCAAAGATTGGCCAACTTCAAAGTGACGATGGGAAGACTTACAAGCAAAATTATGCATCAGGAAGTTCTTCTAGAAAGAGTTTTAAGCAATCTCATCTTCCCATGCTTGAAACATCCTTCTTGGAATGTTTATGCATGGAATGCAGGGCTAATTATTTGATTTTTAAAGATTTGGATCGACAGGGGGTTGATTTCTTTCCAAAAAGGATGGAAAGAAAGGCCTTGGACCAAAATAATGAAAGAAAACCCTGGATAAGCCCAAATCATGGAAAAAATGAGAAGCCTTGGTCAATGACAAAGAGAAATGTACCTTCCAGTCCAGTTCCAGCTGCTTCGAAGAGAGATTATCCTCCTTCAAAGAGGGTTAACACTGGAAAGGTTCCAATGGGCCAAGAAAGTGAAGGACATGGAGAACAGTTCACTTTGGTGAAAGGAGTTCCTGATTGGTTTTTGAAGAAAGTCAAACCAGAACTCTTCCAAGGGTACAAAACTCCTCCTAAAATTGGAAACAAAATGGTCAAACCTCCAAATACTCCTACTGGTCAATGGGTAGTGATTAAAGATCCAAAGACCAAAACACCTCAAATGATTCCTATGTTGACAAGAACTCAGAAGAGGAAACTGCAAAGGAGGTATACTAGTTTCCAAATGGAAGAATATGCCTCTAAAGAAAATCATAATGGGGGTGATAAGTTCAATCCGAGGTTTAATAGACTTCGAAGAGAAGATTCTGAAGAATCTCTTCGAAGAGGATTTACTCAATCAGAAAGGGAAACACTGGAAAGTTTGGCTGTAAGAATAGACGGTGAAGTACCTCAAAACAGTCCAGCTTCACCAAATTCCTTGGCAAGCTATCAATCTGGCTTATTAGAGGCCATGATAGTGGAACAGGAAGAAGGCGGAGGAATGAACTCATCTCCTGTTGAAACATTCTCCCCCATGGAAATTTCTACAGTAGAATTGTCTGGAAAAGTAAACACAGCAGAAGATGGATCGGAGTTGCCAGTACAGGAAAAAAGGACCATTCAGTTTGGAACCTTACCTGAAGTACAAATCAATATGGTTGCTCCTTCGTTCGCAAACTTTGGACCTTTTGGACCAGACTGCTCACCAGTTCGAAGGGCATTACAACCAACGGTTGCCCCTATGGAAGTCATTGATGTATCAAGTGATGATGAATATGACCTTACATATGATAATGGTTGGAATGATGGTTGGGGAGCCTTAATTTCGAAGATCCAAAAGGAAGAAGAGGAAAAAGATTTCATGATCATGGCTAATGCTATGGAAGAGCCAGACGTGACATCTAAGGAAAGAGCAGTGTTTGTTCCAGAGACAGAAACTGATTCTGAGTATCCTTTGATTGTTGATTTGAATTGTGCTGATATTTCTTATCCTTTCAAATCACCTTCGAATGATATGAGACACCATTTGAAACCATTATACATATCTGCATTGTTTGATGGGATGTTGGTAAACAGAGTTTTAGTTGATAATGGTGCAGCAGTAAACATTCTGCCTTCAAGGACTTTGAAGAAGTTGGGGAAAGAAAAGGTTCGATTATCCCAACAAGCACATCCATTGCTGGGTTTACTGGTGAAAGTAAAAGTCCTAAAGGAATTGTTTCTATACGCCTGAAAGTTGGCCAAGTAGAGACTGATACAGCCTTCTTTGTGGTGGATACCTTTACAAGTAAGTATAATGCTTTACTTGGTAGGGATTGGATTCATGTTAATGGCTGTATTCCATCTTCTATGCATCAATCCTTGATGATTGTGAAGTATGAAGATGGGAAAGGAGTGGGGGTCGAAGAAGTTAAAGCAGACCCACATCCCTTCAGTACTTCAGCAAATTGTGCAGAGGCTGAAATGTACAAACCTGAAATCATTCCTTTGAGTGAAATTGCACAACCTGCCACCCCTCCATCCAATGTATTGGAAATCGGAGAATTGGCAGAGTTAAAATCTAAGCTTAAACAAGCAGTTGATTATGAATCAGACAATCCACCAGATGAGGCTGCTTGGATGTGAGTCCAAGACAGAGTTCGAAGAGGCCAACTCACTGGCCTTAGTTAAATTTATGGCTCTAGAAGTAGAGCAGAAGTTACAGGAAACAAATGATTGGGAAGAATTATTGACTGAGAAATCTGACTGGGGGTTGAAGCCAATCAAATTCGAAGAAGCCTTTATAGGTCATGTCGATTCCCAAGATCCTTTAGAAGAAGTGGAATTGGAAATATCAAACATTGGACCAAATGGAGGAAGTCCAGTAAGAAATGACACATCTAAAACTGTGGGACCCATCATTCTGCAGTTTAAACGGAAATAATTGAATGACGAATCCCAAAAGGCTAGAGCAGCATGTATGAGAGCAGGGTTTTGTTGAATACCATATCGAAGTAGTGTGATAATGTGCCAAAGCCCAGTTTTCTCCAACTCCGTTTTCTTATACTTCAATATATGCTCGGTCCATTCACTCCAGTCTTTATCTTGAATTGGCCAGCATACGAAATTCTTAGTAGGCCATTCTACAAAGTTTAACGCCTGATCCCTTATAATTTTACTCTATTGTAAGATGGGATAGCATGGTGTAAACTTGAGGGGAAGATCGAAGAACGCAGGCCCTAGAATAAGGGTATCAATTTTATCAGGATTTGTGATGAAGGTCTGAGTATGCAAATTACCTTTTGGATTTGACGTTTCTTCTTCGACGTATTTTCTGAGAACAAGAGAAGAGGTACCTTTGGATATCTCACTATCAGAAGCCATGAGAGTAAGAGTTTGAGAACAAAGGAGGGAGTATAAAGCGTTATGAAAGTTTGAATGTGTAATGAAAACATTTCAAGCCCTAGATTTATACGTTGCGATGAAACGGTGTATCGGTTCGGGTCAAATATTTGATTGGGCTTATATTACTTTGGGCCCAAGTTTGAATTTTTACCCGTGAAATATGCCTCATTCGATTTTAGAATTATCATATGATTTAAACCTTTTTGGTTTAAAAACATAAAATACACATCGTCATGTTTTGATTATCATGAGTTCGAACTGGTTTGAAGCTTCTTTAAGTGCTTCGAAAAGCATTAGAAAATGCAAATCAAGCCATAGAAAGAACTAAGATTGCATTAATATAAGAAATTACATGCTACAAAAAAAAAAGAATCCTATTACATCAGAGAAAATCAAATATCTACTGGTGAAGGAACAGCTGTTGGAGTAGGAATGACTTGGAAGTAGTGAGGAAAGCTCCAAGTCACTAAGGCATGAAACCTTGCCCAAGAAAAGTTAAAAAATTCCTTTTCTTTCATTCTAGTCTTATCTTCCTCATCCAGCTTGAGTTTCTTCTCAATTAATGGTCTGATTTTCAGGACCAAGTTTTTGGCTTTGATCTCGAACTTAGCCAATTTGAAAGCATTTCTCTTGATGCGGTTTTTTAATCTCCTTCGAAGTCTTTTAGAAATGCCGGATGGGATTTCGAAGGAATCTTCTTTCAAACGCTCCATCTTAGTATGAAGTTTAGTGACTTGATCATGAAGTATTTCATACTCATGGAGATCTTGGTTGAACACAAAAGCAGCAGTGTTGTTCTTCATCCACATTCGAAGGAGTGGAAGTTGATTCAGAAAAGAATGTATAAAAGCACCAGCTTGCTCAGAGTTAGTACATTGAAGAGTTTCACAAGCCCATAAGAAGTTTTTGTAAGGAATGTCCTCTTCAAGAATACTTATCTCTAGAAAAGCAAAAGCAGCCAACAGTTATTTGGCTTTAATAGAATCAGATTGTGGATAGAGAGAATAAGGATAATCAGCATGGAAAATAGTAGGATTGAATTTGATATTCTTTAACTCTTCAAACCAATCTGGGTCTTCTGGAAGAGTTCGAAGAGAAAGATTAGCAGGATCAACAAAATTTCCTTCAAAATAAGGCCTTCGAACCTCATTTAACCAATATATAAATTGGTTACCAGCTCTCTGCTTAAGTTCACCATAGCCAGCAAAGCCTGATCTCTCATCTTCATGGACTTTAAAGAAAGCAGGAGTGAGACAAATGGCAATAAGGCTGTCAAACATTATTATATTGGGATCACGTCGGATAAAAGGAGACAGATACCTACTCATAGCCAATGAGCGATATTTGCTCCAACCTCTATAGCCAGCAGGATCATCCATCTTTACCACTACTATTTCAGACGGTAAACCCCATAGAAAAGGCTTAGGAGTTGGAGAAGTTGGAGGATTCCATGGATCAATACGCTCAGAATCTTCCTCTTGAACCACCACATAAGAGCGGTCCCTTCGAATCTCACCAATGATTGGCGTGACGGTATTTCTAGTATCAACAGGAATTGGGTCATTAAGAACCAAGTTTTCGAAGGCACTTTGGGTGTTGGAAACTTCAGCCATGGTTTAGTTGAGATAAAAGTCAATTTACAACGAAGACTGGTGATTAATTTTTACCAATAATTAAGCCCTTTTATAGGCAAATTTTAAGTAGGAAACGATTCAAATTCCTGAAGATGGGGAACGTGCAGATTAACTGCCCATTACCCATCAATTCCTCATTGGAAACGTGTAAGCTGCTCAAGATCACTTTGAATAACTTCCTCTTTTGAAGTTTATATGAAGTCGAAGCGGCAAAAGGCACATTAACACTCATTCAAATTCCTTGAACAACGATGTTAATGTGGGGGGTATGTTTACATATTAAATTAACAAATCCAATAATTGATAGACACGTAATAAAAAATGCCAAACGTTGGCCATTATCTGTCGATGAAGATACACTGGATTAAAAGAATACATTGGAGTAAATATGATGTCGTATTGTCTCTTAAAATCAAAAAGCGGTTATTGGCAGTTACAAGTCAAGGATAAAATAGAAACTGGCTTCGAAGCCATGATGTTAACTGCTGAACACGTAAACTCCACGTGTAAACTTGTGAAACGGAATAGATAGCAGTTAGAACACGTGGAGTATTTCTTGAGAGGCCGTTATTTCCTTAACTCGTAATCATTTGAGTTAGTGTAAAGTAACTGTGCAGATTCAAAATAAAAGCTTATGGAAGAAGAATTGGAAGAATTCAAATTCAGACGTGGAAGAGGGAAGAAACTGCCAACTCGAAGAGTAGAAGTTAGAGTTCGAAGCAAGCCAAGTTCAAATTCATTAAGCGGGAAGTTCAACTGCAAGCAGCGTCTATAAATAGAAGAAATTGAAGAGTGAAAAGACCCCCGGACAAATCTTCAACAAACAGCTATCAAAAAATTGATGCTTGGTTTGTTCATTGGCAAAGTAGTTTAGGATTTCGAACTCAGTTCGAAGTAGATTAGGAAGTAGTTAGAATTAATCTCGATTGTTCTTGTAACAATCACCTGTTCGAAGTTCTTGTTCTTGTATTTGAAGTTGGAGGCAATTTCGAAGTAAGTTTACCTTTGATTTATCAATCGAAGTATCTTGTTTCTTTGTTGTTCTTTGATTTCCTAAGTATATTGGTTTGTATTTCTTCACTTGTTAAGAAAAAATCCTCTTAATTGAGGTAATTGAACCAACACAACACAATCGCCTGATTATATTTAGTTTTTCCAAACTTAATCTGAGGGAGGAGATTGAAACTCTCTCTGGCACGCTCGCACTCGATTATTTTGCTATAAAGAAGTAAAAGAACCACGAAACAAACGGGACATGGGATTCGTCAGGTGAAACAGCAGAATGCCAATTCCAAACCCATTTTGGTTTGATGCCCCATCAAAATACAAAATCCAAACATCGCTTGATAGTGTCATGAGGTCTTCATCTGGAAATTTGAACTCTGTGTCTTCTCCTCCTTCCACCGGGTGATCGGCTAAGAATTCTGCGACAGCTCTCCCCTTGACAGACTTCCTTGTTACATATTTGAGATCAAATTCGGCCAATAAGAGCAACCACGTCGCTAGTTTCTCAGTGAGTGCTGGTTTCTCAAATAGATACTTAAGTGGGTCCATTCGAGAAATCAGCGTCACTGAGTGTGCAAGCATGTAGTGCCTCAACTTTTTAGTGGCCATACCAAAGCCCAACATGTCTTTTCCAACGCCGTGTAACGTTCCTCACAACCCAACATCTTGCTCAAATAATAAATGGCTTTCTCAGATTTTGCTTCCCCTTCTTGTGCCAATAAGCATCCCATCGCCGAATCAGTCACTGACAAATAGAGGATCAGTGGCTTTTCCGGTTCAGGAGGTGACAGAATCGGCGGATTTTGGAGGCAGCGTCGAATTTCATCAAAAGCCAGTTGACAACGATCAGTCCATTGAAATTTGGTTTCTTTCTTGAGCAAACGGAATAATGGTTCACAAGTCGTCGTGAGTTTAGCGATGAAACGACTTATGAATTGAATTTTTCCCAAGAAGCTCCGAACATCCTTCTCCGACTTCGGTGTTGGCATTTCAAGTATGGCTTTGGTTTTTGAGGGGTCCACTTCAATTCCTCGGGTAGTGATCATGAAACCCAACATTTTGCCCGCAGTGACTCCGAATGTCATTTCTTGGGGTTTAACCTCATCCTGTACTTCCTTATCCGCTCAAAGAATTTCCTCAAAGCCCCGTCATGCCCTTCTCTATCTTTGGATTTTACGATCATATCATCAACATACACCTCCACTTCCTTATGAATCATGTCGTGTAATAAGGTTGTGGCAGCTCGTTGATAAGTTGCTCCGGCATTCTTCAATCCAAACGGCATGACCCGATAGCAGTAAGTTCCCCATGACGTCGTGAAAGTTGTCTTCTCTCTATCCTTCGGTGCCAACAAAATCTGATTATACCCGGCATACCCATCCATGAACGAAAGCAAACCATGCCCCGCTGTGTTATCAACAAGGACGTCAATATGAGGCAAAGGGAAGTCGTCCTTCGGACTGGCTTTGTTTAGATCTCTAAAATCAACGCACACTCTGATCTTACCATCTTTCTTGGGCACGGGCACAATGTTGGCGACCCAAGTTGGATACTCGGTCACCATTAGAAAACCCGCATTGATTTGACTAGTAACTTCTTCTTTGATTTTCAACTCCCAATCTGGTCTGATTTTCCTCAGCTTTTGTTTGATAGGCTTGGCATCGGGAAATAACGGGATCTTGTGTTCAACAATCTCAGGATCGATTCCGGGCATACCTTCATAGGACCATGCAAAGACATCTTTGAACTCTTCCAATAACTTAACCAAGCGTTCACGTTCCTCGGGAGACAACGTGGAACCAATCTGAACCATGCGAGGATCCTTTTCAGTACCAAAATTTATAGAAATGACCTCATCCATGATAGGACGAGCATGACTTTCTTCCTCTTTTTTAAGAAAAAGTTTTAGTTCTTGAGGAATATCCTCTTCAATTTCAAAAGATTCTTCAGGATCAATAAAATTTATTTCTGGCACAACAAAATAATCAAAGTCTGGATTTATTTCATTGATATCGGAAATTTCGGTTACAGACTCGACTCAAATTCAAAAGAAAAGGAATACTTGGGTTTGCCAACTGGCACATGCTCAACAGACTCAACAAGAAATTGAAAGGGAGACTCAAACTTGAACTCAGACTCATCATTGTTATCAATTACATCAAAAGTCCAATTTTTATAATCTCCTACGGCATCCACTACTGGAGTAGTCCACATAATCTTTAGTGCCAAGCATCATCACATCAACATTTTGGCTTACACTCGTGGGATTGAATCCTTGGTCAAAGAGAAGACCTAGGTTAGCATGTTCCAGATTTTTAGTCCAGTCTTTATCACCTGTTGCCAATATCAGCCCCTCATTTGGTTCATCCTCACTATCAGACAGTTGATGTCCAAAGAAGATTTCGAACCCCGGATACCTCTCCCCAGTCTCCTCGTCATAAAGTGGCTCATCAAATCCACAAAAAAGCACGTCTTCTCCTTCTTTCACAAACTGTCCGTTCAAAGTCTTGCGGTAAGGCTTCATTTTTAAATCAAAGAGCTTGCCTTCTTTCTTCGCCTTGGCACGTGCTCGATCTTGCTTAGCTTTTTCTGCCCAATCTTCCAGTGTCAGTTTGTAGCCAAGCCCAAAACGGTGTCCATTTGCTGAGAAGTCAGGAAACTGAGGAACTCCTTGTAAGCGACGTCCCAATCCAAGGCCAGGGAAGTATGACATTTTCTTCATCATGGCAACAGCGGTGGGATTAAGATGGAAATTGTCTTCGGCCATCAAAGCATGTACCGCCTGAGACTCCACAAAGGAAAATCCAGTGAGTAAAAGATCTCCTTCATCATGCATGATTTCCAATAGCGGTGCATTATCTTCAGTGGGAACTCAGACAGTGGCTTCTCCGAGAATGGTGATTATTCCACTCCCCTTGACAAGTTTGATCTTTTGGTGCAAGGTGGATGGAACAGCCATTACCTCAGGGTCATGTAACCAAGGTCTCCCTTAAAGCATGTTGAATGATGACGGTACCTCCAAAACTTGAAATTCCACTTCTGTTTCCAATTTTCCTATCACCATTGGGATCTTTATTACTCTGACTACCTCTCTTCTTGTGTTATCATACGCCCGAACTCCTTGATTGGATGGAGAGAAATCCTTGTGTTTCAGGCCCAAACAGTGAGCAGTTCTTAATGGACAAACATTCAAAGCAGAACCATTATCTACCAATACTCCAGCTATCCATTTCCCTGCACATTTCGCCGTCACATATAGTGGCTTGTTGTGATTAGGACCTTCGGGTGGAAGGTCTTTATCAGTGAACGTGATTGCATTTGTCGCCTTTACAGGGGCCAACATAGCCACCATTTGCTCGAGTGAGGTGTCTATGGAAATGGGGACCTTGTTTAACGCTTTTAAGATGCTTGTCGATGCTTGTGAGAGGCCATAATTAGTTGCCACAAAGTGATATTAGCTCCTGTCCGTTTCAACTGTTTTAGTACCTCATCATCTCCTAGATCTTCTTCTCTTGCATCTTTTGTCACTACTGCTTCAGAGGATTCTTCCCCAACGAGATGGGCCGGCTTGTAGTGTCTGCCACTTCTTGTCAGGTGATTTACTTCAGTTTCCGGGGCCCATAAATCTTCCTCGACTTCAAAACTTTCACTCTCGTCTTCAGATCTCCACAAGTCGTCGCCACATCCAAACTCATATACTTCTTCATTACCGACCGGTTTCCACAAATCTTCTTTTTCTTCCCCCGCCACCACTTTACCTTCCCAATTTTCTGAGACATTGACCCCTTGTTCGGAATTTTGTATCCCAAATGTCTTTGAAGGCTAGCTACATGCTTTGAAGTTGTAGCAATCATATTGATAACAACAGTGTCTAGAGGTAGGTGAAAAATGGGTTTTGGTTGGTCAGCTAGGGCAATGTATTGGCTAGGGTCAAAGGCTATTGTATGGGTATTTATGTGGTTGATTCCAAATTGGTTTTGGTTATGGTTATGGTTTGGCATAGGGTTGGCGACAATGTTGGGTTTGGCTTTGGGTGGGGAAATGGATTTGTTGTCAATGAGGTCTTGAATTTCATGACGGAGACGGGCACAATTATCTGTGGGATGGCCATGGGTTTGGTGAAAGGCACAATATTTAGTAGCGTCATAACGAGGTGAAAGAGGGTTGGGTGTTGGCATAGGGTCCAAAGGTTTTAGGACGCCTCTACTGAGAAGACGTTCATAAATAGTTGATAGGGGAACTCCTAATTGGCTAAAGATTCTTCTGCGAGGGGGAGGGGGTTGATTGTTAATGTTGTTGACTTCAGGTGTGCGATTGTTGTTACCAACATGATTGCTACTGCTGGTAGTAAAGTTTCCTTTACCACTTCCATACAAAGAGTTACTATTGCCATTGTAGACCCGTTTTCCTCTCTGACTTGAGTCTCCTTTTTCCAACAACCCCGAGTTCATAGCATCCTCGATTGAGATTCCGGCTTCGAATAAACTTTCAAAGCTTGAGAAGGGTTGTGTCACCAAGTACTTGGAAAATTCTGGAATCACGTTCTTAATGACCATTCTGATTTGTTCCTTCTCGTTAGGTTGATCAACCATTTTTGCTGCCTTGGCTCTCCATCGAGCTATAAAGTCAGTGAAAGTTTCTTTGGGGTCCATCTTTATAGCCTCCAATTCTCTTGTGGTGACTTTAAGTTGGACATTATAGGCATAATGGTTGATGAAAGCATACCCAATGTCGTCCCAAGTGTTCTTCTTTGATGGATCCAAATTCAAGAACCATTGAAGCGCTGTCTCAGTCAACATTCGATGGAACAATTGTGCCAATTGCAGCGGCCCGATCCCCATTGGCATCAAAGTTCCGGCATAGTTCATTAAGTGTGTTTTCGGATCTCCAGTGCCATCAAATTTCCCAACATCGGGCATTTTGAACTTCTCTGGCAGCTTGATAGTAAGGAAAAGACATAGCCTATCCATATCCACCATCTGGGTACCCGATTCTTTTGAACGGATGATAGTTCGCTTTAACTCTTCGATTTGATCTTGAAGAGTCTTAAACTTATCAGCGGCTAGTTGCTCAACGTTTAGCGGGGGCTGTGGTGCGGCAGCGGGAACTTCTATGTTTTGCCGGATCGGTTGCGGTTCTTCTTCGTACCTATCTTCTTCATTGAGCTGGTTTGTCCTTTCATTGTTCAATGGTGCTCTCCTTGGCGACGGATTTTCCGGTATGAGCATTACCAAGGTTTTGATCACGTTTCCCATATCTTCGATGGACTTTTGCATTGCAGCCATGTTTACTCTCATCTCGTCCATCTCATTTCGCTCAGCCATTACTGGTTCAGAAACTGGAACGGTGACTGGAATAAAATCTGGAACAGGGGTGTCGACTAGATCAGGTATCGGACCAAGAATTCGGTCCCAAATGAGTGTATTCCTTCTTTCTAGCGAAAACTGACAAGCAAACTGACAAGAAAATGTGCCAAGTGTCAAAAATAAAAACTAAGACCATTTTTTTTATACTAGAAACACCTTCGATGACCCTTTTTTATTGAAAAATGAACTCCTTCTCTAAAAAAGATTAAACTGGATGAAAAAGATTAACGTGTTAACAGAAAAATGACTATTGAGTACTTGATAAATCCCCAATATACTTTAAAAAATTTCAGAAATTTTAAGAAATCCTAATTTTTATCTTTTTTTTTTATTTGGTATTTTTTTTAAAAGTGTTATTCTCATTATACAAAAATAAAAAAGAAAGGGAGGTAAAAAGGAAAAAGAGGTGAAATGAAAGTGACTTTTTTAAATAATTTTTCCTCCCCTTTTTTTTGTTGTGGGATTAAAAATTAGGATTGCATTAATTTTCCGAAAATTCTTTTATTATATTGGGGAATTATAAAGTGACTCAAAAGAGACTAAAAAAGAAATGAAAATTGTCTTTTTTTTTTTGACAACTTTTGAAAACCCGCATTGTTTTTTGAAAAGAAGATTCTCCTCCTCATTAAGAAACGGCAATCTCCTCCTCTTTTCCCATCATTTCGGCATAATCCCCTGTGATTTTCAACTAGCAACCTGTACAGTTTATGGGGTATGTAGTGACACATAATCCTAACAAGGTTCATGTCCTAATTTTGGATAGTTCTAGGGAGCACTACATGTAAAAGGCTGGTAGTCTCAAAGGGTACCCCTACTCAAAGTCATAGGCGTACCTCCCATTGCCAAGTATCGTGCAAGGCAATGGTCAAGCAGTACTTATGACTTATCATAGCCAAAGGCTTGTTGGCTTCTTCGACATATCCCAAGTACGGTTGCCCGCCCAGGATATCGAATAATGTCGAACAGGGTTTATCCATACATCAATGCACGTGCAATGCAAGAAAATCACTTTAAAAACTAAATTTAAAATCCCATAAAAAAAATTCGAGTCTAGCTCTCGTTTCTCCCCAGCGGAGTCGCCACTGTGGGCACCCATGACCTCCGCGAGAAACCTTGAAAATACTAGAACACGCGTTTGTTAGAGTCGCTACTTGATTTTAAGGTTAATCAAGCAACCGAATTCAACGTACAAAATTTGAGACAACCAGTCCGTCGTAACTAGAGCGATCTTGGTTCGGGAGCTAAGTTACGGGATAGGAAGGTTTTATTTGAAAAATGCACCCATCCTGCCTAATCAAAATGATTAGTCTCTACTCATAATTATGGAATTTGAAAAGAAGATTTAAAGTGATTTAAACAATTACGGGAAAGGGAACAAGGAAAAATAAATAAAATTAACGATGCATGAGGCTAGATTTATAGAAAGAAATATTACCGAAAAAAGATAAAATAGGCGAAGACTGAACTTCTTTTGATCAACGTCCGGATGCTCCCCTCAAAATCACGAATTCGGCGAGTATAACTCTGTTCGCCGTGAAAAGCACTTTATTTAGCTAATGTTTCGAAAAACTTGGATTAAGGACAAAGCGTTGGGTAATTTTGGAGACTAAGCTAAGGACTAATATTTTTGGGATTTTGGTGGCTGATTTTTGAAGAGGGTTTTCTTAGTTTTTGGGAAGAGAAACACTAGAGGAAAGTTTTGGATGCAAAAAGTAGGCTAGAACAAGGTTTTTAGGCTAGGATTTCTTGAGGTTTCTTGTTGTGTGTCAAATGAGAGACATTAGGTACCCTTTTATAGGCCTAGAGGAAGCTTCCACACTTCAATTCCAACCAGAAATCGGATGGGGAGTGATTAAAATGGGAATGGGCAGTCATAACCGAAGTGCATCGTTTGTCAGGAAAACCTGCGTCAAACCTTGCGGCTGCAAGAAAAAATGTTGCGGCTGCAACAAAAAATGTTGCGTCTGCAAGGTTTGACTTTCTTTCAGCAAGGTATGGAGGCCCATACCTTTGCAGCTGTAATGTCGGTGGATCTCTTATGTTGCAACTGCAAGGTATTTTCTGGGTCAGATTCATGAGCTTGTCTGTTGGATTTTATGGGCTAGGAATTGGGCCTTGTCTTGGGCTTGATAGTTGGGCCTTGAAATATGGATTTTGGAAATGTTTATTGGGTTTGTAAAGGGTTCATTTGGATTTTGATCGGGGTAAATTCAAGTTCATCAAAGCATTAACTAAATAAAATAAGATTCACGACGTCGTCAATAATTTTTCATCATTGGGGACACATCCGGACTCTTGCTTAGAATTCATGGATAATCAAAATTGGGGTGTCTACACTAGCCATTGGTGCACAGAGCCCACGAAATTCGGCAGGGGTGCACGGAGCCCACGAAATCCGGCAGAGGGATACTTCCCTATTAAGATCATGAATGTTTTCTTATGAAATGTTGGAAATGACATATTTGGATTGATTTTGGAGGATTTGGCGAAAATTGGTTTTTAGTGTACGATTATGAAAATTTGGTAAATGCTTGGACCTTGTTGGACACTTAAAGTTGTTTTGGGATACTCTGATACTTTGGGAACATTCGGACACACTCTTGGGTTATTTGAGTACTTGGTGGTTGGGTTATAGGTGTTTGCTCCTCCTAAGCTCATACATTTATCATTTTCCTTCACAACACCCTATTTGTCGTGCATTTATCATGTCTATACACCTAGCGTTAGTAGAATGAGTTTTCCTACTGGGCTAGTGAGCTCAACCTATCAATTTTCAAGTACTCAGCATGGAGCATGAGATGGGATGCTTGTGAAGTGATGCATACATGGAGCTCACACATGCATGAAGTTATTTTCCCATCTTTGTCTAATATTTTTGAAATATAGTTTTGTAACTTCCATTTGTTAATCCTTTTGACTATTTGGTTAATGTAATAACTTTTGAACTTGGTACTTATGCATTCGGGTTATGGGCGCCCGTTATTAGAACTCATTGATTCTTCATGGTGAGGATGTACTTATTTGACCTTGACTATTCAAAGGGAAATGGTAAGACTTTTGACTTGTTCCACGTGGATATTATCTATATTTGGTTTATTAAATTTGAGGGCGTGACATATCAACCCCCACTGTTCACTAGCGAGGTCTAATTAAAGTCGGGTGAAACTGAGTAAGAAATGGTCTCAAAAAATTTGATAGCACCTGAGAAGTTTATGCAATTAGGGTAAACTATTCCAAAGGAAAATAACTTTTTTGTTTTTCTTTTTTGATCCTCCAAAAAAAAAAAACAAGTTGATCCTCTAACACATCATGATCACGTGGTTACTGTTTATTGCAAAAATAGTGGTGGATTCGATACCCTAAAATCTTTCTTTTATTCACTTCAAGCCAACTTTTATTGTGCTTTCACTTTGATTCTTGTATTAGTTTCAAAAGGACCAAAAAAACCTCCAAAAACTCCTCATTTAAGTAATTCAGAAATCTTTAAAAAAAAAAAAAAACAGTAGTACTTTGTTTCACATTCCTGAGGTTCGACATCCATGTTTTCCACTAAACCCGCTAAAGTTTACATTAATATGCTACATACACATCCTCTCATACACACTTTTGCTCACACTTACTTTGGATTGTTGACATATGTCCTCCCTCTCTTCTGACTTCCAAAGTGAGAGGACACGAGTTAGCAATCCAAAGTGAGTGTAAGCAAGGTGTAAATGGGAGGGTGTGTATGCAGCATTACTGATCATTTTTCTACTAAACTAAGCGATATTTAAGTGCAACTTTTGAAATCTTATATTACCAAGTAATACTGTCCTTTTACTTTTTTGTGTGTTTAATCTACTACAATAATAAAAGAGCGAGTTGCAATTGACCTTCTATTCACATGCATATTGTCAAATGACAATTGTGCCCTCTACTTTTGTGGTTATTACAACTGAATCTAGAGACCCCAAGTCTTGCTAAACAATTTACACCATTCGCTGCCGCACCACTATGTAACTGCACTCAATTTTTGCGGCCATCCCTCTTGCCACACTAAGGCTTAGTTTTGCAAAAGATTTTAGCAACTCATTTGCTAAAATCAACCATGATTTTAGCAAATGAGTTGAGTTGCTAAAATCATGGAAATTTCAAATCACAAAATTAAGTGGTTCCGTTTATCGTTTTTCGATTTTTTTCGCACCAAATTAAAGTACTCCTCGAGTACTTTAATTTGGTGCGAAAAAAATCGAAAAACGATAAACGGAACCACTTAATTTTGTGATTTGAAATTTCCATGATTTTAGCAACTCAACTCATTTGCTAAAATCATGGTTGATTTTAGCAAATGAGTTGCTAAAATCTTTTGCAAAACTAAGCCTAAAAACGTTAAGGCTATGGTTCAGCAAACAATAGACGTTTATTGCGGCAACTTTGAACTATTCTTCCCACAGTTATGTCCCTTTCGTCATTAAATGAGGTGGGTTACGTGGGATTTTGGGGGCCTGTAGTGAGCAATCACAGCCGTCCGTTCGGTGATTAACGGTCCCAAGTAAATGTAATTATCTTATAGTTATTCAAGCTTTGTTGAACATACAATGAAAATGGAGTAGGCTATGTGGGACATACATCAAGCTTTGTGGATTTGCAAACCGCAAAAATTAAACTTAAAGGTGGAATATACATTATCCTATAGTTATTCAAGCTTTGTTGAACATACAATGAAAATGGAGTAGGCTATGTGGGACATACATCAAGCTTTGTGGATTCGCAAACCGCAAAAATTAAACTTAAAGGTGGAATATTAATTCCTACAAACTGCAAATATTAAACTTAGAAGTGGAATATTAATTCTTACAAAAGGGTGTAAGCAATTGAGATTGAAAATACTAAACACAATAAGTCTAAGGGTTTGACGTAAGTAATAGAGAAATTGGAGCACCAAGAATAATTTTCAGGTTTAGGAGGGAAAAAATTGACAAAACAGATGAAGAAGGTCACCGATTCTTATTAAGAAATTTACCTTATTAATCAACAGAAATAGTGACAAGTGTTCTGACAAAATCGTATATGCAATTTTTACATCGAAAGTAAGACTTTGTAATAACATATGGTGACGGTATTGAGCACATGCAAACCAAGCCAATTGATTTAAATATGAGGTATTTCTTTTACAGAGTCCGGTCTTTTAATCTTATTTCTTTTACGGATTTGTAGGCTATGTCGAAGAGTGATGCTTTTGAGTTGACGTTGGGTCCACTTTGTTCTTCCTGCATAATACCGCTTGGCTGTCTTGTTTTTGTATTTGGGAGAGCTAGACGGCACAAAGGGTCAGTCGCATTACTCTCATTATAGGAGCACCCTACGGCACCCCCTGGGCCAGATTCTTGATATCGAGTCCATTCTTCCTGGGCCAGATACTAGATATCGAGTCCATCCTGGCTCCAGCAATACCCTCTCGTCTCCTGCCGTTGATGAACCTAGCTTGGGAAGCCATGGCTTTGTATTGGTTGGAGGAAGAATAACATCAACAAGAGGAAGAACAAAATCAACAGTAGCAGCAGAAGAGCTAACCCCGGTTGGAGAGAGCGGCTCGTCAACTACTCTATGCGAAGAAAGAAGAGTAAAACAGAGACCCTCTCATACAAGGCATTTCCCAAACGAATTGGCCTCTCATACAAGGCATTTCTCAGGGGAACACCATGCAGTACGACTAAAGCTTTGTCTGTACTATAGATTTTACACAATTCAAAGCCGATGATAGAAATGGAGGTCATGAAGTGTTTTTTTATTTCAAAAAGAAAATTATCATACACTTTGATGTTTCACATCCTTTACATGATATAAATAAACTTCGGCAATAACCAAATTACACAATACGTCGATGTCAGGGGTAGACGAGAAATATGCATTGCCTCCTTTTAAACACTCAAAATACAAACTTGTATGAGCAACGTGGCGTCCTCCAAACCTGTAACAGTGCCATAAAAGGAGTAGGTCTGGAGGTTGATTATTTATAAATGATAAACCTCCAGACTTGCTACTTTTATGGCACTATGTTTTGTCATCGTCCATGATTTTAATCAGCTTTGCTTCCGAAACCAATGGATTTCAGGGATAAACTTGTCTGCCGCCAACATATGTAGCAATGACAGATGCAGATCCTTCAGCCATGAACTCGTCCCATGACTCAATCGACAACACAACAAAATCTGCAAATTTTCCAGGGGATAATGACCCCACCTCCTCCTCAAGGAAGCATGCATGGGCAGCTGAGATCGTGTACCTGCCATAGGGAAGATACAAATTAGAAACGGTGATAATAAATGGAACCAAAAACAGATGGAAAACAGAGAAGAGCAGGTGAGATATAATTTGGATATTCAAATACTGAACAGAAAATTCCAGACTACAGAAATCATTTCATGTCGTCAGCGCATGAATTTGATATTGAGAAATGAACTACGAGAACATGGTGCCGTCTAATTGGGAGCATAAACCCTGATGCTAATTCTTATGAAATTATGAAGTTCTAGAATCCTGAAAAACTCAAATACCACAAAAGTGAAGTACGTTCATTGCATATCATAAAAGATTATACTCATTACAAAGTGGTTGAAACATGTTCTCCAATCTCCAGGGAATCAGTTTAGTTCTCAACTTTGTTTAGACTTGTCATGAAAACAAAATAATAACAGAGAGGTAAAACTCTTATAATTTCTTTACTCAATCATAAAAAAGTTAGGATTACAACAGGTTGACTCATGGAAATTTAATTCGAAATTTTAGATCTACTTCCAATTATCCCACTTCTTGCCCCAACAAAACAAAAGTACAGAAAAAATAGGAAACAGTGCAGCAAAATAAATGAAAAATAATGTTCCATATAATCTAATCACAGTAATCACAGTGCGATTTGCAGTATAAAACATGCACCAGCATCCTTTTTGTAATGGGGCATTTGACAGTCGATGATTCGAGTTTGAAATTGAAATTCCCACATGCACGAGCAATTGGCAATCAATTGTAAATTAAAGAAATTTAGTTTGCCGTACGCATTTAATGCATCACTCAGACTGATGCACTCTGATGGTATCCAAGCAGTTTCCCAACCAGGTGGTATTCTTTTCATTGCAGTCTTTATACTACCTAAAGGATTAATGTCTACTACCTGAAAAATTCACAACATAGGGTACAAACATTATAGAAAATGTAACTTTAATGGATCATATCAGACAAGAAATCTAAATTGCATGAAAAACAAGACAATTGAAAAAGAGTCTAAAATTTCTCACTGGCCAATCAGAACCAAATGACAACTTGCCACCAAGAGCAAGGAGTGACCGAAATAGATAAGATCCTCTCTGAGCCCTTTCCACTCCAAGCTTTCTAATTGCAGAATCAGCATCATCCAGTAAGTGGTCAGGCTGTAAACAGGTAGGTTTCAAATTTTAACCAAATAATACCATCTTCACTCAGAGAGACAAATGAATTGAAGCCCTTGAGGATATAAATCAGGGTCCAGGATAAATAGTAATCAGACGTAATTCAAAAATTTGGAGCTTCACGAACCTGCATTGAAGCAACAATTCTTTCTTCACCGAATCGGCCTACTGTCCCAGGTGCTAAATGTTGAGCATGCTCAATCTGCAAGCGTTTGTTCCAGTCATGGAAGGTAACATTTTGCTGACATTAAGGAACTGTTTGTTTGACTCGACTATTGGGGATGGGTTTCATATAATTCCATTAGATACGAAACCATCAGACATACTAATAGTCATGGGATTAGTAATACAACACCCCTCGAAGCATTATATATGCCATGGCCTTGTGGGACTTCATTTCCGATGGATGCTTAACCCTGACCACTAAAGTTTCATCTGAGCATCGGCTATGAGGCCCCTTGGATTTATAGTCCAATACCAATGCTCATTTCCAGGTAAACTGATGAGCCCTAAGCAGAAAAGAGAAGGCAATAATAATAAAATAAAATAAAAAAACTATGCTGCACTGGATCTTCTTCCAAGATTGATGTTAGAACAATCTAAATCTTTTGGAGATACTATTTACCCTAAATCTTCGGTCTCTCATCCCATTTGTAGCAACCACAGACTTGTACATATCCAAGATCAAGTCATTTGCTCTATCACCTATAGCATGAATGGCAACCTGGCACATCCAAGATAAAGTTAGTTACCACAATAGCGGTGATTACACAGACAGATATGAAGGGGTTTATATTGCAGGAAATGGAGAACCTGAAGCCCAGATTTGTCCGATTCTACTGTCATGTTGAGTAGCCTTTCCATATCCGTAAGTTGTAAGCCACAATTCTGAGGATCATCAACATATGACTACCGAACACATGAACAATGTCTTCTGTCAGTATCGCTAGATAAGTAGAAAGTATATAACACCAGTTTCAGATTAGACAAGTAGGCCTGTGATTAGTAATGTGCATGGAGAACTGTTATAGCAGCTGTGCTGATGATTAAGTGCAGTAGCACTACATGAACTACCTTGAACGAATTGAGGACACAGTACATGTACTGATTTTTAAAACAACGTTTTGATTTTTAATACAACTTTTAACAAACCCTCTATATAAAATTATAAATAGTAGACATATCCATTATGAAGGACAATGTGAGGTACTAGGCCTATGGGCTGCCCACTAGAATCTTCCCCCTTCTGTTGGATCACAAGCGGGGTTGGCACTACCCCCTCCTATTTGTTTTCCACCAGTACCAAAATAGGGGACAAAAAATAAAAATAAAATCAAGACGAATGAATAAGAGTGGACATATCAAGATCCAAGTTTTTTTCGCTTCTCAAAACAGACGGAAAAGGTATAATTCTCGATTTGTTCTACTGAAAATTATCAAAATCTTGCGCCGACCATAAACGTAATCGGGATCTCAAATGTTGACTAACTAGAAATTTCCCCTCATAGACGTGAAAACATCCATGATTCTGATTTCTGGTTCCAGTTCTTCTAGTTGTTTTTTAACAGAACATCAAAATTCTTTGTCATGCACAAGCTATCGTCCAAAATTCACTTTCAACCTAAAAACATGTTCTGAAAGAGCAAACCAAAGTGATTTTAGAAATTGAAATTGCATTCTTCACCCTCAGCTATTGAATGGTTAATGGATCCTAAAACATCCCCATTCTCACCTCGTAAAAGAGTGCGCTGTTAGATCCCAATGATCCATCAGCAAAAGCCTTCACGCCACCCAAATAAAGCCATTGGCTCAGCTTTCGGCCTTTCTCATGGATAAGATCCTACAAAGGAAATTAAGCTCATAAGAGAGAAGGTAAGGGGGTAATTCTATAATAGGAACACAAAGTCAAATGCAGTAGGAAGGACAAAAAGGACAGAGAAAGGTTAGGGCAGACAACTGCAGAGAAACTTTTTTAAAAGTCATTGATAGCATGAAATAGAAGAACGAGATTAGTCAAAGAAAATGTTTACATAATAAATGTACACGCACACAAACACATACATATGCATACATGTTTGTAAGTATATAAATGTACATATAGTCAGGGTGCAAGAGTTTTCTGCTAATATGAAAAGGGCATCCTTTACGCAGTTGACAATGCAAATGGCCTTTCTAATGCCTCTGAGATAGATTCAGCTTCAAAAAGTGAATATAAACTATAAAGGTGCTACCTCTCACAAAGTTAAGTCATTGTTTACACAACTACATCCAACATCAGAAGTGAAAGACGCTAAACTGGAACTAAGATAAACACAGCCTTGGTCTAGAACATTATATTCATCAAAATTATCTACTATGTTCCCCCACTTTTACATAGTTGTGTAGTTAGGTCTATGACAGAATCGATACCAAGTAACCAAATTGAAAGAATTTCCTAAGGACGTTTTAAACATGAGTCAGTCAGATAACCAAATCACTTATTATCAAATGTGGACCAACAATTGATGAGGAAAATAATCCAATTGAATTCATTAGAGATTCAGGACTTTATTGCTTTTCACACGTTTAATCATCCAGTTATGCATGTGCTGCATGCAGTAAATTATACAAGAACTGTCCCTCTTTTTAATGGGTCACTGTTAATGCATAATCTCGCGATAGTTTTCTTGGAATCTTGCCAGTCCAGACGATAAAAAAATAATATAGGCCTCTTCATTCTCATTACGGTCGATTCTTTTGACGACCAAAACGCTTGGTGTGGCACACCTGTTTGTGTATTCGAGCTCGTACATGCGTGTGTGCGTGCCTGCGTGTGTGTGTGCGTGTGTGTGTGTGTGTGTGTGTGAGAGAGAGAGAGAGAGAGAGAGAGAGCAGAGAGCAGACAGCAGCCATCTACTTTGTTTGTATAGAGATTTGAGAGGAATCTTGCAAACTTTTATCAATCAATATTTGTCTACAAAGGGCAGTTTTCCTTGCCATCATTTTTTTAAGGGACTGTTCAAACTAAACCAAGTACCAGTGTCCGATATTGAATCTGAGACAATGGTGTGGGTCCTATGGGCTATGGTTCCACCCTATAGCGCCCCTAGTCATGGCATCAGACATCAGCCCATAGCTCTAGCTCCCTCAGTACACAGTTGCATGATGTTGCAGAGCCAATCATCTTTCATATCTACATTTATCCCCTTTCATTGAGTTCTCTATTTAAATCAACTTGTCTAATGAAAAGAAGCAAAATGCCAACCCCCAACTTACAAATATTTATTAGCAAAAAGATTTCAGACATCAAATCACGTTGCAGTACTAGAAATTGGATTTGTTAAATTGAAAGTACTAACTAGAAAAATATCTCATGGAGAAATCTACTTTGAAAAAATACATATTCCACACTCACTCACTTGGTCAAACCTTTGCCGAGTGAGTGAGTGTGGAATTGGCGTCCATGCCTCGGTTGTACATGGCCTTCTGAAATGCTTTACGCTTGCTCTCTTCATATGATCATGAAGAGGTAATAACTTTCCAGTCTTCGGAAGAAAGGCACAATCGCTTACGCTTAAAGGTGATATTTATTCCGAAGAGTAGGTGATATTGATTCTCTTTCTTCAAAGACAAGGAACAATAGTGGTTAAAATACCCAAAAGATTGGAAAATGAGAGTTGTGAGGATCTTCATGGCAGTGTCATATCCACATGATTTCAGAGGTTGCTGCATATCCCATTGAATATAACCTTGGCAAACAAGTTAATCTCGTCAATACTTGATTCCAAATGGTTGATATCTCTCTCATTGAGTGTCATTTGATGTTCGAAATAACATCTCACATTACACGATCTTTGCTGGCCGAGTTATACCAGTTGATATAAGGTTCTTAGCGAGTATCAAGGTGGTCGTGCCTTAGAGATACTTATTGAAAAGTAAGTGTGCACCCCTTGTGTCTAACTGGTATGCACCTTAACCCTATACCAACTACCTGTGTTTTTTAAAGGACCCGGAAATCTCTATAGTGCCTTAGAGCTCAGTGCTCATTTGCGCTGGCTGAGGCATTATACATACTGCCTTGACTGAGCAGGATAGTTTGAGAGATTTTGACATGGCGGCTAGAGCAAGGGCTACTCAAGCTTATCATGTCTACTCCCTTAACGAGAAGAGTCATTTTCTACCGTGGTCTTTCGACAAGACGGGGAGCAAGGTATCCAAGTTCCAAAGGTTTACACTAAGATACTTTTCTTACAAAGTCAAAAGATCTGACTTGACCATAACATCAACCAATGATCTCTATGACAATACTTGTACGAGTATCGAGCATGCGAATGAATCTTTGCTTGAATGAGCCACTTGATGATGTGTCAAAGATAAGCCCTCAATAGTGTAAAGAACGGGGCTTATCTCGCTCAATTTTATCACACACTTGCATATTTTGGCTTTATACAATTGATTTGCGCAATGTGTGTTTTTGCTGAGTTTCAGGAAGTCAGAGCTAAAAGGCATGTCCAAATCTCCAAATAATCCCCGGTTGTATCCGGAAGTACCCAAGGTCCCGCACTATAGTGGAGGACAATTGCCGAAGCTTAGAAGTCAATTCGAGGAGCTTTGGAAGGTTCCAGAAGGCCCGAAACAAAGGAACAAAAAAATCTGGAACTATGAGTGATGCAGGAGCATTTCTCGATCTACACAGAAGTATATTTTGCAGCCATTGTGGGCAACTTAAGAGTCAATTTAGTTTCTAAGTGTCTTCTTAATTCCTAGTCAAAGTGTCTTTTAAGTTTCTAGTCAATGTCTTTTAGTTTCTAGCTACGAAGCACCGACACCTCTCCGGGACCCCGTGTCGCAGTGTCCTGACACGCCACGTGGCATGGGACACGGCTAATGTGCTTTTTTGGAGAGAGAGACGACATACCTGCTGCTGGAAGAGCCTCTCAGATCTGATATTTTAGGGCTTGAGGTTGGCAATGTCGGCTGATGAGGAAGAGGGGGTATATATATGCTAAATTATAGTTTTTACCCTAAGTTTTTGAGTAATTATAAATTTACCCATTAAAGTTTTAAAAAAATTCAATATTACCCCTTAAAGTTAAAAAAAATTCAATTTTACCCTTGAAAGTTAAAAAAAATTCAATTTTACCCCTGAAAGTTTTTAAAAAATTCAATTTTACCCCTAAAAGTTTTAAAATATATATATGTAAATAAATAAATAAATATACACGTGGCGTGTCCCCCGCCGTGTCCCCCGCCGTGTCCGTGTCCCCATTTTTTTAGAATTGCCGTGTCCGTGCCCGTGTCCGTGCATCATAGGTTTCTAGTCAATGTCTTTTAGTTTCTGGTCTAAGCATTTATTATGTGTCTTATATATCTCGTAAGTTGTGTCTTTGATTTTAATAGTGGTCCAGGTATTTGAAAAGTTTGTGTTGGAAATTGTCTAGCATTTAATTTTAGTTTTGAAGAGTTATCTTATGTAATGCCTATTTATAGGCCATCTAATGAAATGAAAGTTAGAGAGCTTGAGTTTATAAAAATATTGTGCAAGTGCGTCTTGCTTGGAGTGAGTGATTCCTCCTATAATTAAGCGAGTGGCTTGTCGCGTCGAGTGACTTCCGCGATTAGTAGCGTCGAGTGGCATCCGCTACCCCCAGTCGAGTGGCATCCCGGGACTATCCCTACCCTTGCAGGTTTCAGCCTGCATTAAATTGGTATCAGAGCCGTGATTCGGTCCAGCTGAGTTTTCATTCTTTCGCACATCGAGATGTTGTGTTTGAATGAAAGACCGAGGGAAAGATCATGCGTTGAAGATTTTCTCCGATGAAGATTCATCTTTTCAACAACAAGAAGTGGATTGGACTTTACCTCCAATCTATGATAACTATACTGTGGATGGATTCTTAATCATCAACGAGAATCGAAATTTTGCTTCTATGGTTTCCAATTATTTCGTACCAGGTAAAGCTTCAAGTGTGGAGTTCGTCCTTCCTAATGAACTATCACCTAGTTGTTCATCTAATCAGTTCAATTTGAAGATTTTTATCCAAGAATTGGAATGCTCAAAGGGAAATGGCAATCATGGATCAAACTCGATTTTTGTTGCAAGAAAAAAGTTGGAGCAATGATTATCTGAAAATTCGAGGACGAATTTTCTCTAACTGGGGGAGTATGATGCAGGAGCATTTCTCGATCTACACAGAAGTATATTTTGCAGCCATTGTGGGCAACTTAAGAGTCGATTTAGTTTCTAAGTGTCTTCTTAATTCCTAGTCAAAGTGTCTTTTAAGTTTCTAGTCAATGTCTTTCAGTTTCTGGTCTAAGCATTTATTATGTGTCTTATCTATCTCGTAAGTTGTGTCTTTGATTTTAATAGTGGTCTAGGTATTTGAAAAGTTTGTGTTGGAAATTGTCTAGCATTTAATTTTAGTTTTGAAGAGTCATCTTATGTAATGCCTATTTATAGGCCATCTAATGAAATGAAAGTTAGAGAGTTTGAGATCATAAAAATATTGTGCAAGTGCGTCTTGCTTGGAGTGAGTGATTCCTCCTATAATCAAGTGAGTGGCTTGGCCGCGTCGAGTGGCATCCGCGATTAGTAGCGTTGAGTGGCATCCGCTACCCCGGTTGAGTGGCATCCCAGGACTATCCCTACCCTTGCAGGTTTCGGCCTGCATCAATGAGCCTCGAGGAAATCCAACACACTAATAGGAAAAGACTCATTTCTCTCAAGATGCAAAGGCCATGAATATGAGGCCAATTGGGTTTGAAAGTAAACTCGTAGAGCATTCCAATGTTTCAAGAATCACCTCATTCTGAGTTTGGATGAAGCCGAGGTGAGCCCGCGAAGTTGGGTCAAAAATCTGCCCAGGAGATACCGGTATCTGAAATAATGGATACTGGTATCCAGTGAGCTGAATGCAACTTTGAAGCCCGGATAACCGTATCCATTATTTCAGATACCGGTATCCACTTCAATTTTCAATATTTTTTGTGCCCAATTCCGCTTAATCCCAGGGGCATCTTAACCTTTTGTACACATTTTTTAGGGCTTTTATAGCACCCAAACATCAGATTTTCGGGTTATCCTTTAAGTTTACTTTCTCTCTCTACCTTCCTCCTTCCTCCCCCATTTTCTCTACCTTCTCTCTTTATTTTAGGATCGTTTAGCTTGGATTTTAGGCTTTTGCCTTCACAAATGTTGTAAGTACTTCTCTTATCTATTTAGATCTCAAGTTTATTTCGTGTATTTCCATGTTTTCAATTTCCTTGTCATTTCCTTACATGTTTCCTTTAAGTACGAGTGAGTAGTTGCTCAGGTAGATCTCACTTTTCTCACATTTATTCTTAAACTTTGGTTTGATTTTGGGTTAAACTCAATTTTATGTATCAAAACTTGGGGTTGTTAAACTCTTTGATTATGTGTAGACAAGGGTTTCTCCTTGGCACATATAATGCTTGGATCTATGTCACTCTAAGTGTTTGTAAAAATGTCCAAAAGAGTTTATCCCATTGTTAAACTCATTTTCTAGAATTTGTGGTTTGTGAATGGAGAGAGCACTCAAACGTTGATCTAAACTTAGTTTTGTTAACTTCTTTGATTGGGTAGACAAATCACTTGGCGCACACAATGCTTGGAACCACGGCACTCTAGGTGTTTGATAAAATGAACAGATGAGGTTCTTTCCATTTACAAACCCCATAAATGATTTTCATTGTTAAAACTTAAATCTTCCGGTTGAGACATCCGGCCTTGTAACTCAACCGAGTTATCATTGAGAAAAGTGGATTATCCTATGTTATGGGTGTTGAAACCCCTAGACCTTGCCTTTAGTTTAAATCGTTCCAATTCCATTTTTAGTCTAATTAGAGGTAGAGAGAGAATTCCACAACTAAATCCACTTCAAAAGGTTGGCCATCCTAATGCCAAAACCCACTCGTAAGGCAACCTCCCAATTTACAAACTACCTCCATGTGAAAATCGACCCGAGTCTTACCAAGTTATTATGCTTTCAACAACCTAGCCCTACGCTTGGGGTGATGTTATCTACGACACAAAGTTAGGTCGCAAGCAGTAGGACCTGTAATAAATTTCAACAAGCCACAGGCAGTAATGGCCAAGGTAAAACTATGGGACCAAAGCAAATAGTTAGAATCATCCAACTTAATTAGGCAAATTTCCAGTGGAGAGTTATCCAGAGTTACAACATGACTCAACTCATTCTGTGCACCAGTCTGCACAATTTTTGAAACCTCCGCCATAAAAACAAGGAAAAAGCAGTAACAGACCGCTAAAATACCTCAAGGAAATGGTGTAACAAACAGATACCACCCCGAAACTTCGAAAAAACGACTGAAATGTATAGAAAAACCTTGAAAGACCAAGCCCAGTTGATTACGTAGTCACTCAGTGAGTTTCGAGCACAAACGGAGGTCGTACAGAGGTCGTTGGAAGTTGTACAGTGCTCGTCGGAGGTCGTATAGTGGGTGCGAAGAGAATCCAATAGGTATTGATCACATACAGTGGGTTGAACCAAATGACCTTGGTGAGATCCAGAAGTCGGCCTTCGTGAGAGCACCAAACAACTTACCAGACGATACAAGGTTCTAAAACTCGCTAGGCACTCCCAAGGCGGCCGGGCACCTTTTAGCTTCCAGGGCCGAGTACTCGGCACTTGATCGGGCAATTAGTTGGTCTAGTAGGTTTAATCGGGCTAGTCGGCGAGGGGCCTTCTAGCGCCTAGGCGGCGAGTACTCAGCCTTCCAGACCTTCTTTTAGATGGAAAGGTGTAGGCATTGTGATGGAGAACAGAACATATATAGAGAAAAGAAAGGAGGAAACACACAAGGGCCACCACCCTAACGTATATGGAAAGGTGTTGGCATTATGACAGAGATACCCTTACTTGATCGTCTGTGAAGGATCAAGGATCGATCAATGGAAAAGCACAAACGTTAGCCTCTACAAAGCACGATCGATGAAGGATCATGGCTCTGATACCATGAGAAATTCTAGAGAGAAAAGACGTATTGTGAAAGAATGTGAAAGAGTTAGGGCATCTCCTCTTCACCACTATGTTTTTACGGACAATGTTACATGTAACAAACTACCCCTAGGTAACTCTACAAATAACAATAAAACCCATAACTTAACAATATTCAACCTATTCAATTTACCAAAAGCTTATCTTCATGGACAGTGTAAATTGCCATGTCAGCTACTAATGAGTGTACCTCACACTCACACGATCAATGTCGACACATGTTAGTACGCTATTGCAAGAGCCCTCACCCATAAGAATCACCTCAGAGAGGTGACTTCTGAGGTGACTCGTTTGGGTGAGGACTTGCGGAACTACATCTCTGTGCATGTTTGTGGGAATCACAAAGCTTGCAGAACTATGTGTCTTTTGAATCACAGAGCTTGCACATATATATATATATACAAAAGGTGGCTCAATCACCTTGTTTCGACAATTTGAAGGCTAAGTTCTAATCTACTGCCTATGGCGAGTCTTATCATGCGGCACGGATCATCAACATGAAGCTTAAGGTTGGCAATTAATGCCTTGTGACATTCAACATCGGCCAGGTAAAAGAAATAATACTGGGTGAAATTCTTCCTATTAAATTGTGTCATATTCTCTTAGGTCGCACATGGAGATGGGATCATGATGTTGAGTATGATATGCGTCCCAACCTTTATTCTTTTGTTGATGGCAAGACAAAGTACACCCTCATACCAAGGATTGACGTGGTGTCAAGTTGACGAATAAATATATTTTAATCCGGCTTACTCCATCAAATGGTATTCTTCTTCCTGCTCCTAACTCCTTGGATTTGAGTTTTTATCAGCGGAGGAGAATCAATAGCGCATCCTACAAATGGTTGGGTACCAGCCCTACGGCCCAACGCGACTGGATTAGTATTTTTGGCTGGGTTGTGATTACCAGCCCTACGGCCCAACGCGAGTGGATTAGTCTTTTTGGCTAACTATGATTGTAGTTGTTTTATTTAGTGATAGGAGTGATGATATTATGTATTGGGTCTGGAGTTTATATTTAAGAGGTTTATCGCTGTATTCTTTAGACTTTGATAACAAGGTTGGGAGTTTTTTAGAATATTAGGGTGGTGGCCCAGTGTGTTTCCTCTTTTTCTTCTCTCTATATGCGTTCTCCGTCACAATGCCAACACCTTCCATCTAAAATCCTAGACACCCTTTGAAACCCTAGACCTACTTTCTTTCCATAAATGTAGACCACCATAGAATCATTTTTAGGTGTCACTAGTCAAGTTTCTATTGCTATCATGCAAAAGGATCGTCCCGCCAGGCAATCTGGCAAGTTCCTATTGCTCTCATGCAAAAGGATTGTCCCACCAGGCAATCTGGTTCACTTACTACTCATCAATGCAAGGGATTTGCTTCCTAGCTAACAAGTTTCTAGAAAGCTACCCAGAGCAATAACTAGTTGCACTTGTACTGAAGTTATGAATAGTAACGAGACAATGTCCATGTTAAGTTGTGGGTGTAAATGTGTAATTTGTCTCTTGTACTCTTGTATAAGTACTACGTAATGAGAACAGAACCCTAAGTTTTTACCTCTCAATAGAATTGTTTGAGTGTTTACATGGTATCAGAGCACAAGATCCATTGTGCGAGAGTTTTCTCCACGATCTGAGTCGAGTGTTCTCCTCGGTTACCAACGTCATCCATCATCACCCTAGCGTCACTAGGTTTTGTTCGTTCTACAGTACTCCAGTTCACAAAACCTTCGAACCATCATCTCCCCAAGTCGATCTCTCTAATAACCTCCGTACACCCTCCGGCGAGACTCGCCGACCACCATACAGCACTCGCCGACGTCTGGGGACCACTGTACGACACTTGCCGATCTCCGGCGACCTAGAAAACCTCCGGCAGACCCCCCATATCGACCCTGTTTGACCACAAAAACGACTGGGTTTTCTTGGAAACTCACTGTAGCAACTCGAATTCGCTGGGGTTACTTCAATTTGTTGCTGTCGAGTTCTTACAAGGAGTTTTCTGGCTTTAAAAGTAACTAGGTTCACTCTCTCTAGGTTATCTCGGTTCAATCTGCTTCTACAGTACTTCACCATCGACTGGGTTATCTTGGTTTATGTTCTATCCATTGGGTAACGTTGATATTACTGGTTTTGTTATTATTTAAGGGGTTCTGCACTATTCATCTTTGTTGAAGCATATTTTGTTGAGTAGTTTTTTTTAATCTGGTTTTCTGCAGTTCGATATGTCTAACGATTCAAAAATTACTGAGACTGAAACTTCTGGGGCTAAGGATGGCCAATTCGAAAGGAAGTTGGAGAATGTTCCTTTGGATATTTGTCCCATCAAGTTGGATGGTACAAATTATTTACTTTGGTCTCACACCTTTACTTTGGCTATTGAAGCCAAGGAGATGTCAGAATTCATAGAGGGTCATGTTACTGAACCTACAGAGGCCGTTGCCCTTAAGAAATTGAAGTCTCAAAGATCTTTGGTCATGACTTGGTTGTTTAACTCTATGAAAGCTGAAATTCGTCATAACTTTCTGCTCCTTGATACTCCACATAAGATTTGGACTACTGCAGCTCAAACCTATTCTCAGCAGGGTAATGATGCACAGTGTTTTGAGTTGAGAAAGCGACTCCGTAATTTAGATCAACACCATCGGTCTGTAGCTGAGTATTTTGCGGAGTTGAGCGGATTATGGCAGGAATTCGATTTTTATCAGGGATTTCAGGCTGTTTGTACTGAGGATGCTACTAATTGGTTGAAGAGGTTAGAGAAAGAGCGTATTTATGACTTTCTTGCTGGCCTTGACATGGAGTATGATCCAATTAGAGTACAGGTGCTGGGTCGTGTTCCGTTTCCGTCTCTGGGTGAAGCTTATGCTATTGTTCAGCAGGAGGAGAGTAGGAGGGGAGCTATGATGCATATTCCTAATTCTAACCGCTCTACCTTGGTTGCCAGTCCTCAGGGTCAGTTTGGTTCTAGCAGAGGGTTTACTCCTACTTCACATAGTGGGAAGTCACAGTCTGGTGCTAGCAGTGGGCCTGATCGTGAGACACTTCAGTGTGATTATTGCCACAACACCGGTCATACTAGAGATTTTTGCTGGAAGTTACATGGCCGCCCCCCTCGTGGGCGAGGGGGTGGACGCGATGGTCGTGGTCGTGGTCGTGGTGCAGTACGTTCTCAGGCCCAAGCTCATGTCTCAGAATCTGCAGTTTCTACTTCGTCTGACTCTGGCTTTAGTATTGGGGCTCAGGTGACTTCAGATCATACTGGTGGTTTTTCTCAGGGGGAGATGCAAGCTCTCAGGCGCCTTATGGCTCAGGCTGATTCTTCATCTACCACAGCTTCCTCTTCCACAACAGCAGCCATTTCATCTTATTTTGCTCACACAGGTATCCCATCAAATGCGTTTACTGCCTCTTCTGCTATCCCTTGGATTATAGATTCTGGTGCTTCAGATCATATGACAGGTTGTTCCTCCATATTTGATTCTTACTCTACTTGTTCTGGTAAGGATAAGGTCAGAATAGCAGACGGGTCGTTCTCTGCTATCGCAGGAAAATGTTCCATTCACTATTCTCCCTCTATTTCTCTTTCTTCAGTTCTACATATTCCAAATTTTGCCACTAATCTTCTGTTTGTTAGTAGTCTCACTCGTTCTGCAAATTGTTCTGTGACATTTTTTCCTACTCATTGTGTGTTTCAGGAACTGGGAACGGGGAAAGTGATTGGCAGTGGTAGAGCACATGGTGGCCTCAATTTCTTGGAATCTGCACCTCAACCATCTTTGTCATGTGGTCTAGCTCTGCAAGCAGATACGAGTTCAGTTCTTTTTATGTTACATCAGTGGCACCGTAGATTGGGTCATCCCTCCTTTGGGATTTTAGAGAAACTTTTCCCTAGTTTAGTTAAACATTGTTCTAGGAGTCAGTTTTTTTGTGAAGCCTGTGAGCTTGGTTTATGGTTATTCATTCTGATGTTTGGGGTCCTTCCCCTGTTCCATCTCTTAAAGGTTTTCGGTGGTTTGTCACTTTTATTGACTGTTATTCTCGTGCTACTTGGGTGTATTTACTTAAGTCAAAAAGTGAAGTGTTTTCCTGTTTTAAATCTTTTCATGCAATGGTTCGCACTCAGTTTGATATGAGTATTAAAATTCTTCGGAGTGATAAGGGCACTAAGTACATCGATAAGAGTTTTCGGGCTTTTTTAGATGAAAATGGTATTCTTTTTCAGACGACTTGTGTTGACACTCCACAACAAAATGGAGTTGCTGAACGCAAAAATCGCCATCTAGCTGAGGTAGCTCGCTCTCTGTTATTCACCATGAATGTTCCTAAATATTTGTGGGGAGAAGCCATTTTGACTGCAGCCTATCTTATTAACCGCATGCCATCCAATGTTCTCAACTTTAAAACTCCCCTTGAGTGTCTTCCTAGCGTTTTTCGTACCACAACTCTTCCCCCACGTGTTTTTGGTTGTGTGTGTTTTGTTCATGCTCCTCATCCCTCAGGTGGCAAGCTAGGTCCTAAAGCCCATAAATGTGTTTTCATTAGGTACTCTCCTACTCAGAAGGGCTACAAATGTTATGATCCTCATTCTAGGAAATTTTTTGTGTCTATGGATGTCTCTTTTTGGGAAACAGTGTCCTTCTTTTCTCCCTCCACTCCATCTCTTCAGGGGGAGTATAGGCAGGCGGAAAAGATGTTTTATGGTGAGGGGGAGCAACTGATGTATAATCATGGTGAGGGGGAGAAAGAAAAGTCTGGAGAGGAACAAATATCTGCAAAAAAAAGCAACTCATGACATAGGTGGTGATGATGAGGAATGTATACACCGGCTGCAAAGGTCTAACCTCAAGACCTACAGCAGAAAACATGGGAAGTCCTTTTGTGTAATACCACCTTGTCAACCACAATCTCCGGCTCCAGTTCCAGATTCCTCAGCTGACTCATCTGGTAATGACTCTTCTCTCATTGAACCTCCTCTTGATAATTCTGATGATCTTCCTATTGCTCTTCGGAAAGGTGTTAGATCATGTACTCAACATCCCATCTCCCAATTTGTCTTTTATGATCATTTATCTCCTTCATACCATGCCTTTGTTTCGTCTCTTTCTTCTATATCTATTCCACAGAATTGACAGGATGCATTCATGATACCTAAGTGGAAAGGAGCTATGGTAGAGGAGATGACAGCTTTGAAAAAGAATGGCACTTGGGAGCTAGTATCACTTCCGGAAGGAAAGAAACCAGTAGGATGTAAATGGGTTTTCACTGTTAAGCAAAATGCTGATGGTACGGTTGAGCGGTACAAGGCGAGACTTGTTGCCAAGGGTTTCACTCAAACATATGGTATTGACTACGAGGAGACATTTGCGCCAGTAGCAAAGATGAACTCTGTGCGAGCTCTACTCTCATGTGCTGCCAATTTGAATTGGCCTCTCCAACAGTTTGATGTGAAGAATGCATTCCTCCATGGTGAGTTAGAGGAGGAGGTGTATATGGTTATCCCACCTGGTTTTTCTTCATCTCAGATTGAGGGAAAGGTGTGTAGACTGAAAAAGGCTCTTTATGGGTTGAAGCAGTCACCTAGAGCCTGGTTTGGCAGGTTTTCGAAGGCTATGTTGAGATTTGGATACAAACAAAGTCATGCAGATCATACTATGTTCATCAAGAAAGGTGTTGGTAAGATTGTTGTCCTTATTGTTTATGTTGATGATATAATAATGACAGGCAATGATGTGGATGAGATCCTTAATCTCAAATCTAGCCTGGCTCAAGAGTTTGAGATTAAGGATTTAGGATCACTGCGATACTTTCTTGGAATGGAGGTGGCAAGGTCTGATAGAGGGATTTTTATCTCCCAACGGAAGTATATACTTGATTTATTGAAGAAACAGGTATGTTGGGTTGTAGACCTACAGATTCTCCTATTGAGGCAAATCATCAGCTTAGTGGAGACTCAGGGGAGCGCACAGATAAGGAGAGATATCAGCGACTGGTTGGTCGACTGATATACTTAGCCCACACGAGACCGGATGTCACTTATGCAGTGGGTGTTGTTAGTCAGTTTATGCATGATCCTAGTACCTCACACCTGGATGCAGTTTATCGTATTTTGAGGTATCTCAAATCAGCTCCAGGAAAAGGAATTCTATTCTCTAATCACGATCACCTGCGGTTAGAGGCATTTACTGATGTTGATTGGGCTGGTTCTATAGATGATAGACGCTCTACTTCTGGCTATTGCACTTTTCTTGGGGGGAATTTGGTTACTTGGCGAAGTAAGAAGCAATCAGTGGTTGCCAGGTCAAGCGCAGAAGCTGAGTATAGAGCTATGGCTCATGGTGTTTGTGAGCTCTTGTGGCTCCAAACTTTGTTACATGATTTGGGAATTTTTGATAATGGTCCTATGAAACTCTACTGCGATAACAAAGCTGCCATAAACATTGCCCACAATCCTGTTCAACACGACATAACGAAGCATATAGAGATTGACAGACACTTCATCAAGGAGAAGTTGAGCGAGGGGTTGATATGTATGCCTTTTGTGCGATCTGATAATCAATTAGCTGATATTTTCACAAAAGGGCTTGGCAGCAAGAGTTTCCACCCCATTGTATTCAAGTTGGGCTTGATTGACATCTTCACACCAACTTCAGGGGGAGTGTTAAGTTGTGGGTGTAAATGTGTAATTTGTCTCTTGTACTCTTGTATAAGTACTACGTAATGAGAACAGAACCCTAAGTTTTTACCTCTCAATAGAATTGTTTGAGTGTTTACAGTCCAAGACCATTGACTTTTTAATTCTGATGCAAAGCAAACCATTAATAAAGAAAGACAAATCTCATAAAATAGCAACTTAAGTCATTCATACTTGCAAGCGTGACCAGGCATTCATTGGAAAAAATACGCAAACTCTGATCTTCATTTGTCCAGAAATATCAGCCCATCTGTACACTTCTGCAATCATCAGCAACATCTAAAATCAGAAATGGATCAAAATGGCTCTCTGCACCGCAGGAAATCATTTTTCTGAGCTGTAAAAAATTTCGAAACAATTCTCAACAGAAAAAAATTTTACATTCAAGAGGTGCATTTGGTGTTTCACGGAAATTGAATCATTACCTTACGTTTGGCGTAGAATTTGAAATGAGTTTATTGTGCTAAACGTAGCATTCAAACAAGTCTACAATCTATAGTTTTCTGGCTTCGAATGATTTACATCAATTTTAGATAATTAATATGATGGTTCCATCAAGATGGTAAGTAATTCTAAACTCTACATAAAGCACAATAAAACAATTATGTTTTGTGGAACGTCCAAAATTACTTTTGAAAGAATGCGAAGAAAACCTGAAAAATCTTCCCATGGAAGATCTGGCGATGCCCCAGGAAAATATCTTCCAAAATCTACTACCGTCGTCACACCCCTCATCAGGGCATGATTGCTGGCTCTTACCAAAGCTTCCCTCCTTCTATCTATTGAGACCTCCGGGATGCATGATAAAACGAGGTTCATTGCAGAATCAATCAGCAACCCGGTGGGCTCTACATGTGATATCACCATAAAATAACTAGATGTTCCAATTAATAGTCTGAACATGTTAGATACAGAACAATTAGTGAAGATAATTGTAAATATACTACCAATTACAACCAAATAAGTTGCACTGATTGCTGCATATTCCATTAGTACTATGCTTATCAAAAGACAATTCATAAAGATGACAAAATCAGACATCATAAATTATACAGGAGAAAGATAGCAACTGGATTGACACTCGAAGAATGACCAAGCAGCAGGAAAATATTGTCCTCTCTCAACAGAAATTGCTGCTTATCTACATCAAGTCATCAACCAAATGATCCTCGCTACAAACTAGACTTGCTCGAAATCATGATTTATCGGAATCAGCCACTAGAGCAGAGATACAACATAATGTGTAGGTTTCTCTGTCATTAGCCAACAGTGGGACATTACATTTTGGAAAGTAAAACCAAAATAGTACGATCCAAAAAACCACCGAAACATAGTTGACGTGTTCGAAAATGCAGAGCATATTCAGAACTTGAACAAAATATGCTAGAGAACACCACTATTACTAGTGTACTATGAAGCACGAATACTCTATTTTGGCCTCCGTATCATGTATCATACACGTATCGGATACGGATACGCTCCGGATACGTATCGGATACGTTTTTTAGAGTATCCGTAATTTAAATTAAATTTTTATTATTTGGATACGTTTTGGATACGCTCCGATACGTTACGGATACGTTGAGATATGTTTCGGATACGCGCGGGGTTAAATTTGTTATTACTTAAAGTATGTGGGTGAAAACTGTAATTAGGTCTTTATAGTAAATTCCCCCAAATTGAGAACAGTACACGACTAGTACACGACTACTGTAATCACAAACCGATTGATATTTTGCTGCTCCTCACCCATCATCGTCGAAGTCGACCAGCCTCCACCGGTCGTCGTCGATCATCGTCGTCAGTTGTCAATCTTCTGCTAGTTATAAGATTCGTCTCTCTTCTCTCTCTCTCTCTCGTCTCTCCTCTCTCATCTCCTGGTTATACTGCATACTTATGTAAACTGTATGCATATAATATATATGTGAAATCTTCTGCTTTTAGGTTTTTTTTTTTTTTTTTTTTTCTGTGCTGTAATGGTGAACTTGTCTAATGAAATTTCAGGAACTAAAAATTATATATATTTATAATATATTTATTTTTATATTTTTATATTCAACGTATCCCCCACGTATCGTATCCGACTTTTTGGAAAAATCGCGTATCCGCGTATCCGTATCGTATCGTATCTATATCTATATCTCGTATCCGTATCCATGCTTCATAGCTAGTGTATGAGAGACTGTTTGAGTGTTTCGACTTGTTTCACCAGTTTTAGCAGTGTAGCAAACTTAAAGGACCAGAATCAACACTGATCAACCACAAGCCAAAACATGTGTGCTGGAGTGGATGCTGGGCTTAAAAGGATTTTAGCTGACATCTGCAATATCCCAAAAGGATTTTTAACTATCAAATACCTAGGATTTCCTTTGGTCTCTGCTAGATTGACTGCTGCTGACTGTGCTGTTCCAAAAGAATAACTGGGTGGTCTAATAAGGCATTGTCCTATGGAGGTAGAGTTCAATTGATTCAATCTGTTCAAATAAATATCATGTTTGATTGTGTAGGCTTCATTTCTGTGTAATGTATTTCAGAGCTGCTAATGTGCGTCGGTATGCATCAATATGTTTCAGTGGAAACACTTGAATTGTGTTTTTACAGGAAAGTACCTTATTTATCTATAAACAAGCGTACCTTCATAAGTAATAGTAGCATGTAATGGAGGGTGGCTATGAAAAAAATCTGTCTGACTATTCAATCTATACCAAGACCATAATTTACGAAGAATTGCTCCAAGAGGCAAGAGCAAATTAGTTATAAGAACAAAGAAGAACGGCTGAAAACAAGGGCCACAGCATTAAACTTACAAGTTCAATCAGTCAGTCCTGAATTGACAAAATTCATAAGGGCCTTTTAGAGCCTCCATGAAACCCAAATAAAAAAAGTCACTAAATATATAGTAAGTTCACTAGTTTAACATTACTCCTAAATTCAAAATGAACTCCAAATATATGTTGACATGTTGTCATTAAGCCAGAGGTGCCATGCCATGTTGCTCCATTAGAATAAATCGAGAATGGAAAGTAAACAACTATATGTAGCTAAATACTCCATCTCTATTCACTTTTCTTACATATATTAGAAAGAAAGAAAAAAAAAGGCTCAATATCCTAATTCATTTGACTTGTTTGCATCAAGAATGAAGCTCGAATTGTAGGCCTGACCGTCTCAGTGAACTAATGTTTAGTAGTTAAAGCAACTAAAATCAACCATCAAACACATGGACCCTTGGAAAATTACCTCCATCGGTGGTTCTTACAACACCTCCACCATCTGGATCTTCTGTGTTATTAGTAATCGCTGCAATTTTTAGTGCCACTGAATTAGCCAATCCCATGTGACGATCCATCCTTGACAACCAGACCTGCATATGTTGCATCTCAAGAACATTGCATGATGAATGCCAGTGCTCATATAATACAGCTAGTTTGAGATTTCTTACAGGATTGTGGGGTGTAACATCATCAATCCAAGAGGCCATTGGAAATTCTCCTCCCCAAAGATCATTATTCCATCCACCTCCCAATAACCAGGACCCATGCTTTAGATCTAGAAGATTATGTTCAAGGACAACCATGCAAAGCAATTAATAAGGTTATCATATAATATGTACCGAAGATGCCACCCATGGTTAGCCTAGATGTATGCATAAAAAACTATGTGAAACATACAACCCACTGGGTGCCTAGGCGGTGTTGATGGCGAGCATGGCAAGAAGAAGAAGAAGAAAACCAAATTTAGAACTTCACGAAGAGTTCACTTAGGGACTAGGGCCTTGTGTAATCAGGTCTAATGTTAATTTGAGTCTTATCTTCTTGATTTGCAAATATAAAAATAAGAAGGTTGGTGGACAGATTAGTAGCATTATGTTTTAGGTTTAGCCGGTAGCGGTTATGGTCACTATGGAATGGGGTGTGGAAGGGAGACACTATGACAGGCTGCCTCTTCAAAGTACACAAAGGATCTACATAACAGAGCTCAGCCAATGTCTTCTAATCAAGTTTTGATGTTTCAGAAAGAACTGCTACCAAGCATATTGGAAGACAATTGGAAGAAATGCTCTCCTTTCATGGGAATTCATCAATACATTTCTTGAAATACAAGAGATCGAAATAAAGGATAACAGATAACTGATGGATCAACTAAGCCCTCTTGTAGACTTCCTTTAGAATAAACAAGAGGAACCTTATGTAAATCTCCACATTAGTATGATTCAATTGAACAATTTGTCTGTTTGAGTTTGAGTATAGCATAGCTAGTAACTTGGATTAGCTTTGCTGTTGGAGGAACTGAATTTCTAATTGTTTTTAACAAATCGTAAGTTCCATATATCACGTTTAACAGAACGGCAGATATCCATTTCTCACTATCACTATCATGATGATTGATGATCACTTATTTGTCTTCTACAATTCTACACTTACATTGAAATTCATTCTCACTCATAAAACCTACATTGCAGAGACAAAGTACCCCCAAGCAGAGACGAAGTACCCCCGACATCGAATAATGAATTCTAGCGACCAAGTCCTTCCCACAATATTTCCCATCTCCTTTCATCCATAAATCAAGCCAAATCCTGCCGCAATATACCCTTTCTTCTGTGACCATAGCTTATTTTGGTGACATATTGGAGTTAAGTGTTTTCCGCACTTTCTCCAGCATCTGGTGGTTAGATTGATCAATGGTTTTGGAAAGCAATACTGGTCGGTGGTCACCGTAAAAGCACTGGTCGTACTGACGTGGTGGTTGGGTATAGTGGCCGTGGGGTAACAGTAGTAGCCACCAAGGCACCAACGCTGTAAATATCTTTCATTTTCACACAACATAGTGAAAACTGAGCGATACACATGTTTTTTTATTCCAGAATCATGTTTCCTGTGATTTTAAATTGTTTGGTGTGTTCACTTAATTTTTTAAAAAAGTTAGGACCCTGTATGTAGACCATTTTTGCAATATTACATGAAGTCATGTGTCGTAAATTCATGGTGCACCAGTTCCATTGTTTTTATTTTATTTTATCAGCACTTTCAACATTATTTAACATCTTTTACTAAGAATAGAGATGATTACAGCCTTCCAACAACCGAAGATACTGTATTCATAAGCCCAAGAGACTCACATGAAAGTACACTACCCTCAAATTCACCACCAGACTCGGTTTTTTGAGATTTAGAATTGAGCTTAACTGCTACAAATACTGCCTTCATCCCATCGGTAGGGAACACATAAATCCAATGCCATGCTAGAATCCCGTCTTCGTCGCTCTTCTGATGAAACCTTCTAGTTTAGGGCTTTAGGAAGACAGCTAATGAACGGCCGTAACAGTACCCTAAAATTTGTTGCAGGCCTCCAATGCAATTGATTCCCACCGGTAGACAAGCCATTATGGGTCACGAGGGTGGCCCATGCCAATAAACGGTCTTACGTAGCAGTGGCAGCATAATTAAAATGACGGGAAGAGCCTAATAGCTAAAAGGCATAAAACTCCACTTACTAACATTAAGGTTGATGGTTCAAGCCAGAGGCTAGTCACATTGTGCATGTGCAACTAAAGCCAAAGGTTAATTTGGTAGTCCGCGCTCAATCTACCCCTCCAATACCCCATTGATAGGAACTAAACAGGGGCACACTTTTAGGTACGAGGCAAAATTTATAATAAAGCTCTATCAATTCTAGTTCCCAGCTTCTCTATTTTGACACCTACAATTTCACATGATGAAGAAAAATCAATCGGTGAACATGTTTAAACAGTTCAACTTTCCTGCAGTCAATGAGTGACTAGCTCCCCTTACGCCAAGTGCATAGTCACGCAGTTTTAAAGAAGTACAGCCAGCCATCAATGTCAAATTGTAACTGTTAGAGCTTATCCCACATTGGTTAATTAACCTCCAAAACTAGTATATGATCCTAGGCAGACTCTCCATTCATTACCAATTGGTTTTGAGGTGGATGCTTGACAGTAATCTTACATAGATGTAAGCATTTCCTCAAGTTCATGTTACACGGTCTTGGGTAGAACTCAACCCCAAAAGCTAGTTCATGAAGTGAGGGTCTCTCAAGCTTATATATTTCATATTACTTTGGTACCCAGGCGATGTGGGACTTCGCTTCACACCCTCTCTCACACGCAGCGTGCTCACTCGGCAACACCTGCCGCTTGCAGGCGAGAGAGACACCCTACCCATCTCTGGTACCCAGCTCTGATACCATGTTACACGGTCTTGGGTAGAACTCAACCCCAAAAGCTAGTTCATGAAGTGAGGGTGCCCTCACGCTTATATATTTCATATTACTTTGGTACCGGGGCGATGTGGGACTTTGCTTCACAGTTCCAACCAGAACCACACGACTGAAAGCAGGGTTGGAAGTGGGGAGGGGCCAAGGGCATGGGAACGAGGGCACACCGAAGAGTCTGTCACGGTTCATGACAATGATACAGCATATGCAAGACAAATAGAGCACTTACTTCTAGCTGCATCCTTGACTTTTCTGATAAACTCATCCTTTTTGTTCACACCTCCGAGTTCCACCTGCACCAACTGTTTTCATTTTCTAATTAAAACCAACAGATCCTTGTTCACAACTGATGGTGCAGTCGTAAGACACTTTTTATAACAGAAACGTATATTCAGAAGAGAGTTAGCACTTAGCAGCTTGTCATGACAGATGAAGATTGACTATGAATCTTCCTTGCACTGATCTTCCACATCTATAGGGCTGAGGGAAGTACGATGTTTAAGAACTAGTGGAGCGAATACGAAGAGATGTATATCCTTATTTACAGTAGCAGCAAACCTAATCGTACAAGGAATTTGTAAAATTGATAGCTTCCATCGTAAATACATCAGCACAAAACCGGGAAAAAAAAAATCCTCTCTCTCTCTCTCCTCCCCTTATCTCTCTCCCCCCCAAAACCCAACCTCCCTCCCCTCAGTGGCTCAGTCCCTTCCCACCAATCACCACCGCAACCACCACCAACTGTACTACACAATTTTTTTCTAAAGTGCAGAAAGATAACCTCCGCCGGTCCGTCAACTAAGAGGTCCAATTCCCACCACCACTCACTCCTCTCTCTCTCTCTCTCTCTCCTCCACCAAACCTGAAGTCTACTTTCCAATTTCTGTGTCTCCTAATCTCTCTTCCTCAAAATCGCTGCTCAAAAAACCCGAACCTAGGTCGGTGGCAATTATGCCAAAAAAAACCCTCCAAATCAGCCATCCAAATATTTGTTGATTTTCAATAAGTAATCGATTCAAATATAATCTATGTAACCAAAGCAGACCAATACCCCAAAAGGGCCAAAGCCACCCAAAGCAAAATTGAGTACTTCCAGTTTGAACCCAAGAGATCGAGTATGAAATCCAGCAAATCGAGTTTGAACCCAGCGAAAATGAGAGCAGCGAAGTGATCGACGGTGGCGGTCGTTTTGTAGGCAGATGGCGGTGCTGACCGCCATTGACCTTCCAGAAGTGGCAACAGAGCCTACTTCAGTACTACACTGTCTAGAAGTATTCGGAGCTAGGGTTTGGTTCGTACTGTTAGAATTGTCCCACGTTGGTTAATTATAACCTCCAAAGCTAGTATATGAGCCTGGGCGGCCTCTTCACTTATTGTCAATTGGTTTTGAGTTGGATGCTAATTTTATGATTTTCACTTTATTGTTATTTATGTTTATGTTTAGGGTAATTTAGTCCTTCTGTCTGTGTTATTAGGGTTTCGCTAAGGTTATCGTTATTTATCTTTTATGTTTAGGATAGTTTAGTCTTTTTGTATTATTAGGGTTTCTTCGTTTTTGTCTATTTAAGCTTTGCTTTGTCATTGTAATTGCTATATCCGATATACAATGCCTTGGTTTGTTTCTCCCCTTTGGTTTGTATCATGGTATCAGGGAAAGTATCTCCTCTGTTTCTGTATCAGTCGATCTCCCTCGCCTCTCTTCCCCTATGATCTCTCTCCTTGTGGGTTATCCTTCAATGTCAGCAGCAGCACAACAACAACAGCAACTCAGCACAGCAGCAGCATCACGCAGCATCGCCTGCCTTTGGCATCATCGCCGGTGCTCCGTCAACCTCCGGCAACCCTTGCCGGAGATCTGTCAACCTCCGATGACCTCTGTTTTTTCTCTAAAACCCACTGGGTCTTCTCTGGATTTGTTATTTGCACTACTTAGTTTAGTAGTCTGCTTCGTTTGAACCTATTGAACCTATGTTGCACCTCTAGAACCCTCTGAACCATCTGAAATTTGCACCCTCTAAACCCTCAGAAATCTGAACCCTCTGGACCTTTTGGACCTTATGAATCCTATGAATCTGACTTCGTCTGTAGCTATCTATTCTCTCCACCTCAAAAGATTAATCTGCTGTTCTTCGCTTTCCTAAGTCAATCTGAAATCTAAATCTCCCCCCTCTCTCCCTCTCTTAATTGCATCTCTTCTCTCTTGGTAAATTTGGCATCTAGTTGGCATCTATTCAGCATTGGTTCTTCATCCTATTTGCATCTGTTCGGCATCGGTTCTTCTACCTATTCGCATATTCTAGTTTTGCACCGCTTTGCATTGTTCAACACATTCAAGGTAGTTGATTTGCAGTTGTTATCTCCTTGGCAAACTCGCGATGCTCTATGGCTTCGCATCATGCGTTTGAGGGGGGATGTGAAGTATCATTTTAGAGTTTTCACTTTATTGCTATTTATGTCTATATTCAGGGTAGTTTAGTCCTTTTGTGTTATTAGGGTTTCTTAGGTTTTGTCTATTTAAGCTTTGCTCTGTCATTGTAATTGATACATTCGATATGCAATGCCTTTGTTTGTTTCTCTCCCCTTTGGTTTGTATCATGGTATCAGAGCTAGGCTTTGGAGGCTTTTGGACAAGCCTCTATGTTATTAATGGTTGGTTCCCCTTAGTTTGTCGTTGATGGTTGATAGTTTTCGTATGTGTTGGATCGTTGTTTATCTCTCCACGTGCAGGTTAGGGGTCGCATGTGCAGGGAAGTGTTAGAGCTTGTCTTACGTTGGATTATAACCTCCAAAGCTAGTATATGAGCCTGGGCAGCCTCTCCACTCATTGCCAATTGGTTTTGAGTTGGATGCTTTAACACGTACAAGGGTATAAAAGGTTACATAAACTTTCTAGCATGCACAAAATTTCACTCTCTTTCTCTCTCTAGAATATTTTCAGCCGCCCCTCATTTTCTTCAAGTTAGGGTTTCTCTCGCTTGGGGGGGGAGGTGCCGCCTCCTCCCTCCTCCCCCCAGGCAGCCCCTCCTCTTCCTCTCACCCTTTCTCTTCTCTCTCTTCTCTTCCTCTTTCCTTCATCTTACTTCCCATTTTCAGCCATTCCATCTTCTTTTATAGAAAAATAGATCGGCAACAAATGGGCGACGGATGGCGGCTTCGAAGTGGCGGGTATCATCGGCGTCATGGCCCTCACGTCCGGATGTCTCTGGGGTTGCTCTACCATCTGATGAGCAGGCCTGCGGGGGACTCTTGGTCGTCGACGAGGCGTCCTTTATTGGATTTCCAGTGAGGCTTCTCATTTTCTTGTCTTCTCCTTCTCCAATCTTTTTTTTTTCCGACCCCCTGGCCCTATTTCTTTGTGGGTTTGTTGCTATCCCCTGCCATGGCTTCTCGGCTTCCTCCTTCAAGTGCATCTTCGGCTGGTGTTTCTGTTGGGATCTCCGGCTTCAGCTTATCGGCGAGGCGATGTGTCGGTGGGGGTGGATGCCGCTGTGGTTTCCCGCTATGGTCGCTGTTGGGTGCCATAGTCCTTGCCTAACGGCTCATGGAGCATCCGAGACAGTGCGGTTTTATGGTGGTGGTCGGTTCCAACATTACTTGGGTTTTCCAGTGGTGGATTGGTGGTGTTGTGATGGTGGTTCCGACTGCAATGGTGGTGACTGTCAAAGGCTGTGGCGGCAGGTGTTTTGCACAGTGTTTTAGGGTTAGGTTTTGGGTTTCTTGGGTTTGGGCTTAGCCCACGTGTTTGGGCTAAATTTTTTGTGCTTTAATGTTGTATCTGGGCTTTAAAGGCTTTGGGGTGTATTTTAACTGTTTTATCGGGGCATCTTAGGCCCAAGGGTGTTTGGGCTTTGCCCTTCAGATGTATCCAACTTTTGGTTGGATCTTTTTCTCCTCCTCGATGTACCCTTTGTCGTGTATCTTTAATAAAATTTTGTTGCTGATAAAAAAAAAAGGCTATAAAAGGTTATGATCAAGGGGCGAGGCTTCACACACGCTAGGACCGACGGTGAAAGGTCGGAAATGGGCTTTCACGAATGAGACTTCAGTGGTGAAGGGTGATGGTTGTGGCTGTGGGTGGTGGGAAGAGGTGGAGGGGAGGGAGGTTAGGTTTTGGGGGGGAGAGAGAGAGAGAGAGAGATATTAACACTGTGTTCACTTCACATTTCTAAGAAAATTTCTAAAAAGATTCTTTCCCCATCTCTCATCTCTCCAATCATTAATCACATTTCTCTCTCTACTCATACCTCTTTCTCCAATCATAAATTCTCATTTCTCTCTCTATCTCTCTCCAATTATTACACATCTCTCTAATTATTACTTTTTCCAAAAACCCATCCAAATACTATCTCAAAAATATTTCTCAAAATATTCTTCTCAAAACTCTCAACCAAACATAGTGTAAGTTTTTTTTCGATTTTATTTGACAGAACTTTGGGGTGGTCGAAATGACAAAGTTGCCCCTCATTTTAACGGCTGGGGCTCACGGTGTGAGTCTTGGGGACTTGATTGGTACACTACAAAATTGAAATCTTGGGGACTAAATTTCAGCAAGTGATACATTGACGACGAAATTGAGACGCGGTGAATACTTTGGGGACCAAAAAGGTTAATAAGCCACTAATTTTCCAAAGAAGTAATCCACCATTTATTAACCATTTAACACCTAACACGACTGATGCTATAGTTAGTAGTTAGTACAACTCTCTACAAGAGAACCCCGAAGTCATAAAGAAATTGCAAACATCTCACACAACACATTCATACTAACTTGACACAAGTATACAAACAACAAAACCTGACAAATAGCCTTGAATAAAACTAATTCATAGGATAAACCTGCAGTCCTCCCACAAGCAAGTGCACATGGGAATCAATAAATCCAGGAACCACAGCTTTTCCCTCTAAATTCATCACTTCAGTTCCGTGTCCTACCAAATCCTGCATTCAATGATTTACACAAAAAGATAATTTTCATTTTTACAAAGCAAGTTTTTTCTTCTGCTTTTTTTGGGAACGGTACTGGAAAGTGACAATACTCATTACAATGTAACAGAAAGTAAACAAGATTACATCAAAAGCTGAAAACATCAAAGATAATGCTACTCGTGAGATTTCCATAGGCAAATGACATTAAATCTCCCCAACTGTACCACGAGCCCTTCCAAACACCAAAAAGAATAGGACCATCTAACTGTATAAGAAGCAAAGATGTCCACAATTCGACGTTATAGCAGAACCACAACAACTTCTTTCACCAGATGTAAAGTACATCACAGATTCCTCAAGAATCCTCCATTAACAGAATCTACATGCAGAGCAAGGTGAATAACAAAAGAACCTGAAGGTATGCAAGGAAGTGTAAGATAAATGAACAAGAGCTTTGCAATTATTGCAGCTTCTGAGAGTATCCAAATGACTTATACAATCCTCTTGCAAATCCAATCATTTAAGCCTTTCAGGTGGTAGCTCCTAGTCTTCAATAATGTAGAAAAGGAGACCATTTTTGGTAACACCAACTTGTTACAACACAAAGTTGCATTAATGGCGGACGTTGTACTTGGATTTCAAGCACTGCAGTGCAACACTTCCTCGATTTCATATATCTCTCATGGAAACTACACATTAACTTTTGTTGCATTCAATTCCCTTAATTTTCTCTCACCATTTTCCTTCAAGGTACATAAAATCTCCTAGTAAGATTCTCATTGACAACCCTCCAAGGAATCAGTGTCACCTTAAGGTCCTCGACTTTTTAGGAGATAAGACCAAAAGCAGTAAGTATAAACATGACAGAATAGATATCTCGCAAGTAGAAATGACAAGGACAAGCAATATATACACAAGCCTGGGACACTTTAATATATGCACAATTTCCTCTAAAGATGCAGGGACACAAGCCTGGGACACTTTAATAATTTATACATACACACTTTACTCAAGTCATACATATGGATAATTAAAATGAACAGCGCGACATAAGAAGTTAATTAAAAAGCCACATGTCCCATGAATCATACATCAACATATTCCCATAACAATGGCATTCTAAAGAATGCAAAACAGTCAGAGAACACTGGAATGCACATATTGAACTTGCCTCATAAATTTTTCAAACTTCTTTAATACTACAAAAGTTGCTTTCCAAAGTATGTCGAAGATTGTCTCTATAAAGAGATTCCTCATGTAGGATGTGCTCGCATGGGTCAAGAAATATCTCCAAATTGTTAGGTAAGTTGAATTTGACTTTTTTAACCAAGACACACTGAAAGAGTGCCTAGCATGCTTTTGATGCTTGACACGACACACCTCAATAGAAGTTTCCGTGCATCTTCGGTTATTCCTTTCCACTCACTTGTCAGATTGCATAACAAAGAAATTTCCTGGAAGATGTTAGAATTTCGCTTTCTTGATTAGTTTAGTAATTTACATAGAACCACAAAACGTTCCAACAACGTTCCTTGTAGTTCCTTTGTTTTATTTCATCATTTTGTGTGAGTTCGGTTCTGTTCAGAGTTTCTCTGTCCATCCTTACGTTCCAGGAGTATTCTTGGTAACCTATTTATAACGCAGTAATTTAATATGGTAGAGATATATATAACTTTGAGGTTCCGTTTGAAATGCTGGACGAATGTTGAGGATAAATTCCCAGAAAGAGTTTTCCTAACAAACTAACTGTGAGGAGATAACCAATACCACATCTAAGGTAATTCCTAAACCAATTGGCTCATTCAAATTCAGACATATAATCCAACCCAAGGTCTAATCCAGCCTATCAAATATGCCCAAGAACTACAACAGCACATCTTGCAAAAGTTCTCTCGAAAAGTGGAACTTTTATGTCGTTCTTTCTACATTAGCATATGTTATCAGAGCAGGACATCTCCAGCCACCACTTAATACCAGTGTTTCGTGGCAGAAACTAGACATCAGCCTGCCAGGAGTCGAAGATGCAATTCTACAACTCCAGGAGCAACAAGTTTCGACATTCCAAGAGCTGAGGCGTCTGCCATGGATAGTAAGCAAAATTGAATTGCAGAGTTCGTTATCTGACAAACAATGGCAAGTCAGAGCAGCAGCAAACACATTATCAGCCATCATAAGCTGAAGAACCTTCTGGGACTGTTGCAAATCAATATGTCAAAGACTCAAAGTCAATCTCCTTTGCTTGAGGGAGAAAAACACTAATGAGTGTGAATATTCTTATACTAAAATCAAATTGCCAAAAGTCATATAATGTTATGGAGTGTGGAGCCTTAAGCACTACCCAAGCCTTGTTTCTTGTGTATCAACTTTGGCGGTGAGTTGTTGGGGGGTTGTAGGGAGGCCCACAAAAAGGCGGGATCTCGTGGAAATTCTGTTAAGGTTACTTTCAATATTTTCCAAAGGCTTGCACTTAGCTATTTATCGTATTGACAGATGCATTCCTCCCCATCGCAGTGAAATAGCAGCACCAGCTATAAGACCTAAACTTACCTTAGGTGAACCATGTAAATCTAGTATTCTTTTATGATTGTATTTCTATGTTTTTGTTGCATTCAGATTCCTTAATCCTGTGATAGGTTTCTACAAATTCCTAGCATAAAATTTCCTCGTTGTCATCACAAATGGCAAAGCAGCCTTGAATTGGTATTAGTAACATGAGAGTTTGTCCAACTTTGGAAAACTTCATTTCTTTCAACATCCCACGTGTGTCATAAATAATATATTTTCCCCTTCCTCTTTCTTTCCTTTGTCCTTGTTTATTGGATAAGTTAAGCCTTAGAAGTTAAGAGCGAGAAGAGAACTTTGTATTGTTAGATTTCTTGGAGGGTTCCAACCTTAAACCAATTGGCTATATAATAACCAAAGCTTGGGTGGCTCCAGTGAGCGATGTGGGTAAAGTCTATCACTCCCCTTCACGTGCAGCCTCAGCCTGGTTGCACGTGGAGGAATGGATTGATGAGTGGGGGAATTGACTCACGCAGAGACTTATCACTTGCTATCCAAATTTTAGGTTGATACCTCCAAGAAATCTAGCATGGTATCATATCCAGGTCTTGGATGGCACTGACTAGGGCTGCAAACAAACCAAGCTCCTTGCGAGCAGCTCGAGGCCCAGCTGGCTCGTTAAGGGCTCGGGCCGGCTTGTTTAATAATGAGCAAAGGCGCAAAGCTTGAGCTCGAGTTTTAGGCTCGTATAGGAAACAAGCCGAGTTCAACACTAAACATGCTCGGCTCGGCTCATTTATATAAGCACAGCTCGTTTATAGATGATCGTAAAATGAACCAGGCTCTATGCTCGTCACTAAATGAACCAGGCTTGGCTCGTTAAGGGCTCGACTCGTGTCCAACTAGCCGAGCTCAAGCACACAAAGCTAGGCTCAGCTCGTTCGCACCTATAGCACAGAATATGCATGAAGAAGAAGAAGGAGAAGAAACCTGAAGAGAGGAATAGTTGCCGACACGGAGAACCCGTCCGCCGCGAACAGCCATAGAATCAGCAACTGGGAGGGAGGAATCACTAGTGTAAATGAAGCCATTGGTGACAAACAAATCTGCAACCAACGAAGACGAGGAAGAAGAAGTAGAGAATGATGGTCCTCTCAAGTCCCACAAATCTGCCACAAACAAAAATAAATAAATAAATAAATAAAATAAAAATAAAAATCACAGACACAGTTATTGTGAAGCCACGAGCGTAAAGAGTTCAAATTTGGAGGGAAAATCGATTGAAAATAGGGTTTAGCGAAGTGGGCAACTTACAGTTGGTGGTGAGCAGAGGAAACAAGGCTATGGAGAGGAGGACTGCGAGTGACGCTGAGAGAACGATTAAGAACCTCATGATTTTTTAAGAGTGAGTAGAGGCCAATGTTAACACCATAGTACTCCGGAGTATTGAGATACTGGGGAGCAAAATTGGTAAGTGGGTTCTCTCTCTCTCTCTCTCTCTCTCTCTCTCTGTCAACGATGATCCTGCAGGTCGGTTTCGGTTACCATCTCTGTTGTTCATCCAAAAATGATGAAGTTACAACAATTCTCCAATACACTCAAATGGGGTGTGCATAGGATTCACACACTATGTGAGTGTACTGAAGCCGTGTTAGAGATAATTGTTGTACTCTTATCACTTTTCGTTGATCGGGGGACCCTGTGGCAGGTGACACTCTGCCCGTCGATGACCAGAATTTTGCGTAAGAATAGACATATGATTACTGGGAATCAAATTCATGGGAATTTTTTAGATAGGAATATGACTACTGGAAATTAAATTCCTAGGAATTTAATCCCCGGAGGAATTGCATTTCGGTGTTTGGATTAATTCAATAATCTTGCGCGAAAAATAATTATTTTATAAATTTATTAAAGTCAACCTTTCTTTTTTCTTAATGAATGAGTTAGGAATCTGAGATTCCCATTGGGTAAGGGAGTGATCAAATTCCTACTCAGTTTGTGAATGTGATTCCTGGTTGAATATATCATTAGAAATAACATTTCAATTCATGTCTCTGCCGAACGTCGGAATCAGAAAAGCATGGCATGGCATTACATTCCTTTTTGTGTCTCTTCCAAACATTGGACGTTGGAATCATTGGTAGAAGACATCACATTCTCATTCCCACTTGAGATTACTGCCGTCCAAACTAAGCCTTCAGGTGGACTTCTACTCTTGCTTCCGCTATCAATTATCCTCGCAAGTCTGCTTTGGCAACAAAAAAACCATAAGTGGTTTTTTATTTTTTGTCCTTATTCAATTTTTTTTGCATTTGTTATTTTACATCGTTTTTTTGGTCGTGCATCGATTCGTCTTGACGAGAGGAATCTAAATAGTATAAAATTAGGGAATTGTTATTGGCACTCCCTTTTTCTCTATTAGTACTCTCTTTTTTTTGTCTTTAGTAGGTTAATTTACTCTTGCATTTTATAGACAAAAAAAAAAGGAGTGCCAATAGAGAAAATGGGAGTGTCAATATCAATTCCCTAAAATTATTAACCAAACTTAAATTTTTGTGAATAAAGACAAAAATAATCTAATAAACTTCAAAATTTTGGATTGTTTTTGTCTTCAGTGAACTTTTTAAAAAATTTGACCATAATTTTATCCTTTTCAGATTCCTCTCATCGAGACGAACCAATAAACCACCAAAAATCGACACAAAACTAACAAATGCAAAAAAAAAAAAAAAAAACAGCTTGTGGTTTTTTTGCCAAAGCAGTCTAGCCGGTTTTTTTTTTTTTTCATGCAAATAATATCTTCTACATACGGGTTTGTTTTGCAGGGTGTTTGGATTGGTATGTTGTTTGGCACATTCGTTCAAACTATTGTGCTAGTTCATCATAATCACCTTGCAAAACTAATTGGGATAATCAGGTAAGGGGATTTTCGTGTCTTTTGACTTCCGAAATTCTTTCATCTCTTTTATCCTATCTTGGCATTGATTTTTATCGATTGAAGAGAGTTCTCATTAAACTGTGTTTTTGCTTGTGTTTGGTAAGTTATAAAAACAAGTTTTAACAAAATACATTTTTCTTCGAGTTTGATGGAAATGAATGATTTTGATAGGCAACGTTTTCAAAACAAAGAGATAATAGAGTTTTTTTTTTTTTGTCAATCGGTAGCCATTTTATTGATTATGATAAATGCGACATATCAAAGAGAACATCCCTACTCACCCAATCCGGACAACTCCCTTCCCAAGTTGTAGGTTGCTCAATAGATAGGGCGTGTTTGGCCACAGCATGGGCCACCCAATTACAATCACGAGGAGTAAATGAAAAAGAAAAATCACAAAAGGAAGTAGAAAGTCTAAAAATATCTCGGATGATGACCGCTAAACTTGAGGTGATTGCTTTGTCTCCTTTAAGCATCTGTATGATGGATTGCGCATCTCCTTCAAAAGCAAAACGTTCACCCCCTTTTTCCTTAGCCAAAGTCACTACCCATCTAAATCCCAAAGCCTCCACAGCCTCTGCCGATTGAATGTTTGAAATTGGGATAGCTGTAACCCATTTCACTTGCCCTGATTAATCCCTAGCTACTAGACCGACACCACCTCTCTTTCCTGACCCGTCAAAGGCGCCATCAGAGTTAATCTTCACCGCACCATGGCTCGGAGGAGTCCATCTGCTAACTGTTTCCTCCATTGGCTGTCGTGGCTCTCTAGTTTTTGACGTGGCCGATACAAAATCATGAAACGCATTAAGCCCATGACTCAAGATGTCCTGCTCTCCAATCCACTTCTTATTGAACACCCAATCATTCCTGGTCATCCAAATCTGCCAGCAAACAAACGCAAATAACCCCAGACTCTCCTTACGATTCCCTCCATGAGTAATAGATCCCATACTTGTCCACAACTCTCTAAATTGGGAAGTAGATAAAACCTCCGGTCGAAACTGAAAGGGTGACAGCAACCACACTTTGCAAGCCCTCTCACAGGTCAGCAACACATGAGTTGTAGTCTCCTCCATTAACCCACAATCTGGACACTCCGTCGGTACCGGTACTCTCCATTGGGCTAGCACTTTGTTAACAGGAAGAATATTGTGCAAGCTGCACCATATAAAAAGTTTGAGTTTATTAGGAGCTTGAATGTGCCAAATTCGTTTCCATTTATCCTCATCGACGCTACTTCCACTTGTCTGCCCACAGTCAACATCATTGTTTGAAAAATTTTGTCCCAACTGTTTTGCAATCATGTAAGCCGTCTAACTGAGAATTTCCCATTCGTTGAACTTCTCCAAATTCGTTCATCAAGTTGGTCGGTAGTACTTAATAGAATGCACAAAATTTGCTCAACATCTCTATGATTAAACACCTCCCTTGTTACTGACTCTTTCCATCCTTTGCACTCATGGTCAATAAGTTCGCTAACTTTCTCGTAAGGCACATTCACTAGTCTTGGTGATAAAATTGTTGGTAGTAAAGGATCCTCAAGCCACGGATCAGACCATATCGCAACTTTTGTGCCCGTAGCCACTCTCTACCTCCACCCTTTTTCCACCACAACTTTACTTGCTAAAATACTTTACCAAGCCCACGTTGCCATAGGTTTAGCCCGTGCTTCCAAGAAATTTGAGTTAGGAAAGTATTTGGCTTTGAAGACTTTGTAGAACAATGAGTCCTCCCCCTTGAGTAATCTCCACCCTTGTTTAGCAAGCATTGCGAAGTTAAATGCTTCTAAATCCCTAAACCCCAAACTCCCTTTACCTTTGACCTTAGTCACCTTCTCCCACCTCAACCAATGGATTTTCCTATTCTCATCATCACCATTCCAAAAGAACTTAGTGCTTGCGACCTTGGATTGTGTCGTAGAGAGTGTCGCCCCAAGCGTAGGGCTAGGTCGGCGGTATCATAACAACCGGTAAGACCGGGTCGAATCCACAGGGACCGAACACACCCGGCGCGAGAGTTGTCTTGCAAGTGTAGGTTTTCAGCCTTAAAGCGGCAAACTGTGGTTTTGTGATTTGATGGTGGAATTCTCTCAACTTCGAGAATGACTTAGAAACTTAAAAAGACTAATTAAAACTAAGGCGTAGTCTAGGGGATCATAACTACCACAACTAAGGCTAAACCGTTCGACTCTTGATAACCGGCTCGGGACACCGTTAGATGCTCCCGAACGGAAGATTTAGAGATTAAAACCATTTGACTAGAAAATGTGTTTCACAAAGATTAGGATTCTTGTGCCATTTAGACAAACATTTTGATTGACATCGCCCTAAGCATCACACATGCCAAGTGGTCAAGCCCTTGGCTACGTGTGATCAAAGAGATTAACAAATCTAAATTTTGATACATAAAATTAATCCTAACTCTTTGATCAACAGGAAGTGTTTGCTTTTGAGATGAGCGGAACGGATTAACCCGAGTCATGGAGTGTTAATCACCCCATGACCAAGCCTACTTAACTACTCACACATTATGCTAGAAAACAAGTCTAGAATTTGGAAGAAAACTAAAAACATGCTTAATAAACTTAAAAACCGATTTTTAATGAAGATCCTAGGTTGGCCTACAACATTAGTACTTGAGAAATTAGCTAACAAGGTTTGGAACAAGGATTTTTAATGGAAAATGACTAGAGAAACATGGAAATGAGAAACTTAACAAGAACGAAAATAAACTAGATAGATAGAACAATCTAAGTACGAGCTACAACATTAATAAACGACAAATTAACGGGAGAAGTAAACTTACATGAGAGTTCTAGAGAGATAAAGCTTCAAAAATCCTCCAATGGAGGAGCTAAACTAAAACTAAAAATGAAAGAGTAAGAAGTGATTTGAAAGGGGAGAGAAGAGAGTGTATATAGTCTACCACTTCTCTCTCTACATAATATCTAATAAAGCACACACAACAACCCAAAGTTTCCATAAAAGGAAAGTACAAAAAGTGCTAAAAAAATTGCCATCCGGAGGGACTTGGATCGATCCATGATGGGTCTGGATCGATCCAAGGTAGTCTGGTGCTGTTGGGCATGAAGTGGATCGATCCACTTGGGCCCTGGATCGATCCAGATAGTGTGGATCGATCCAACTTGATCATGGATCGATCCAGAAGTGTCTGTTCGGGCAGATTTTTTATCCAACTTCGCGGGCACGCCCCGGCTTCGTCTGAACTCAGAATGAGGCGATTCTTGAACTGTTGGAAAGCTCTTTGAGTCTACTTTCTAACCCAATTGACCTCATCTTCATAGCCTTTGTATCTTGAAAGTAATGAGCCTTTTTCTATCAGTTGGTCAGATTTTCTCGACGCTCATAACTCCAAATTTCTTGTTCTCTTGTTCCGGGCCTTCCTTGAACCTTCCAAAGCTTCTTGAATCCACTTCTAAGCTTCGGCGATTGTCCTCCACGGCATTGCGGGACCTTAGGTACTTCCGGATACAACCGGGGATTATTTGGAGCTTTGGACACACCTTTTAGCTCCGATTTTCTGAAACTCATCAAAAACACAACTCATGCAAAATCAATCGTATAAAGGCACAAAATGCACGTGTGTGTGATCCCAACGAGCAAGATAAGCCCGGATATATACAACATTTGGGGCTTATCACTTAGCAATCAACGAGTTAAGTTAATTGCATAAACCCGTTGGAAGCTTGATACAGGCCATTGTATACGTGGGCAACGTTAGCAAAACAGATTTCGCCAATACTTCCCTCCCTGCTGGGTTGACATGCTTCCCTCTCTAGTTCTTAACTTTATTCATCACACTCTCCTTAATGTACCCCAATGCAGCATTTTTGGAACGTCCAATAATAAAAGGCAAAGCACTAGGTATTTCCCTTCCTCCGAGCTCCTGCTAAACCCAAAACGTTACGACATAACCTTTTACTCTCCACAGTCGTGTTAGGGATGAAAAAAATTGATGATTTATGTAAGTTCACCAATTGCTCTGAAGCTTTCCGGTAGGTTTCCAGGACACACTTGATTACCTCACTATCACGGCTTGTTGCTGGGCAAAATATTAGAGAATCATCCGCAAACAAGAGGTGTGAAATAGACGGCCCATTTCTGCAAATCTTAACACCTTTGACATCCCCGCGCCACTCCTTTTCATGTAGTTAACAAGTGGTTTGTGGAAGCTGAGGAACTGAGTGCTAATCAACAAGATAATTGAGATGACATTTTCATGCTTTTATAGTAAAACCCAACTAGCATTAACCCATGCTATGCACGAAGACATGAAATAAATTAATCTGTTTTGCCATTTTTTATTAGCTAAAAAATTATATTTTTAATGACAAAGTGTTTGGAATTACTGGATCAATTAAATTTAAAGAGTATAACAGTTTCATTTTCTATATGCTCCTATTGACTCTAATTTCCCATGATAATTTAATTGGCTATAAATCATAATCCATTTATGCTAAAAAAAAATTGCCATAATTTTTTATGACCGATATAATTGAAAAAAAGACAAAAGTGTATAAAAAGTTAAATAGGATTAACATATTTATGCATACAAATTATGCAGCAATTTTCATAGCATAGTTAATTTCCCGTATTTTGATTCTTCCATAAACTAAATGAGCAAATGAAAACTGATGTGCCAAAGCACATTGCAAGCAAAATTGTGAAAAAGGTACTCACAATTAAGCCTATGGTGGTATATAGTAATAAGTTGTGAGGGAAATGAACAAAGACCCACAGAATCTCTGATTTCGCCTTTGTATTAGTAATTTTATTAATTGGTGGCACATAACGTAACGACCCTGATTTTTGGTAAATAAAATTTTTTTTTATTTAAGTTGATTTTTCTTTTCTTTAATTATTTTCTTTAATAAATTACTTAGATTATTTTCTTCGGTAATAATTATTTTGGGTCAATAATTATTTTTGTATTAGTACTATTATGTATACATACGCCCTACTAGATTTTCCGCAATCTACACCATTTCATCTCCCTTAGTATACTTAGACCCTATATGTCTCTCACTCCCTAGTAAACCAAATTTAGTGGTCATGTGCCTCATTTATTAGAGAGGAAGTTGCTTAGCAATTTCCTTGACTACTTGCTCACTAAGCAACGTACCCTACATTTGCATGCATGGGTATAAATTTGTAAACTAGAATCCCTTAAGGTGAAACCCTAAGATTTCCTCTAGGATTCTCTCCATTAATAGAAAGATTGAGATGAAGTTGCTTGGCAATTTCCTTGGAAGCTTTCCAATTTGGCACATGTCATATACAAAGTGTATATACATATATGTACCAAGAATCCCATGGTATTCTCCCCTAGATTTTATTCTCCCATTTAATGGGAAGATTCACACAATATTTCCTAAGATTTTCTTAGATTCACTATCCTATTAGGCTTATGTCTATTTGTTGTACACTTGCTTGTATAACTAGCACTAAAAGCTCTACTTAGTGGGATTTTTCTCTCATAATTATTGGAGGGAATATGTTCCCTCATTTATTAAGGAAATTAGAATATATTCCCTCATTAATAAGAAAATAAGAATATATTCTCTGTTTAATACCTAGATTTATTTAGATTTGCCTAGCCTATTAGACATGTGTCTATAACTTGTACCCAAAACTCCCTAAAACAAAGATAGCCATGCAAATCATGCACTAACTAGTACACTAGAAATTTCCTAACACTTTCCTACTAGATTTTCCCTTAGATTTTCGAAGTACAAACCTAGGATTTACTAGGTACCATGGCTAGATTTACCTAGGATTTTATTCTCTAAAATCCCACAAAATCATGGATTTTATTCTTGCAAAATCTTGCATTTATGGAGAGCACATGGAGGGGAGGGGGAGGCCTGCCATATGAGGGGGAGGAGGTATCCCATTTTGCCTATAAATAGAACCCTCACACTCCTCATTTCTCACACCAAAAATCTCCTCTTCCTTCGTAGTTCTTGTAGTAGCTTTTTAGAGAGAGAAACTCTCAAGTTTCTTGAGTTTTCAAGTTGAAACTCAAAGTGTTCTTCCTAGATTCAACCTACAACCACCACCCTCCACCACCAAAAACCACCCCTAGATCCTTAAAGTAGAAGTCAAGTTGGTAGAAAGTTGTTTTTGCTTACGGTAGTTCAAGCTCGAAAACCAACCTAGCTTTATCAGCTTCCGACTGACACTCGGAATTAAGGTAGCATCTCTAACCATCCTTAAGTAGTTTTTCTCAAGATAATTTTATGCCGTTATAATGCTCGTAGTAATTTTAATTTTTCCTTAAAGTTACTTACCGTAGTCATTAACATTTTTCGGAAAGTTAGTTACTTGTTTTAAAGCTTATGGTAATAGTTAGTAGTGATTAACGAAACATTTTTCTAAACCTCACATAGTCGTTATAATGCCCGGATAAAAATTGACTTTTCAAAATTACGCCGTTATAATGCCCGACTGATTTTTGAAAAATGAGGCCGATTAAATTTTTCTTAAAGGAGACTTCATTCATAAAAAATATTTTGACTAACTTTGGACTGTGGAATAACCCAAGGCTAACACCTGTGAAATTTTGTCAAAAAGACAAGCTTCACGCTATCTAAGGAAGGAATGGTGATTCTAACTGGACTCGTCCGGCCATCCGACCTGGGGCTTTCTTGGTTATTTCATTCGTCTAGGGATGGTCGCAAAAAAAAAAAAAGTTAATAAGTGACTATGTAGTTGATCAATACTATTTTCTGTTAACCCTAGACTGGTTTTGAAAAGAAATGCACGTAGAAAAGTTGTTATTTTATGTGACACGTTTTTCGAGAAAAGTTGCATTGATAGGAAACGAGTTTTATAAATCATGTTGTATATTCAAGACACGATACGATATCGACACGACACAATTTACGAGACACTAATTGAATAGCGTTAACGAGAAATAGAGATGAGAATGAAATTGAATACGATAACGCTGCCCATCATGATGTTACGTCCGTGATATTGTTAGGGCTAAGTGTGTACAACAACGTAGTGGATAAAGCTTTGTATCATGATGTTGTGTCTGTGATAGAAGTTGGTTGGGTATCATGATGTTGCGTCCGTGATACAAAATACGACCGAAACTATGATGGATTGAAATGAATACGGTAGTGCAGCAAGAGCGCCGCCCCAACTTCACGGAGAGAGCTTGGTGGTTAGGGCTAAGCGTGCATAATAGCATAGTGGACGGACCTTGTATCATGTTAGTGTGCGCGTGATGACAAGACAGCCGGGACTATGTTCGTATGAGTCGCAGGGTGGACGGACGTTGTATCTTGTTAGTGTGAGCCTAGATACAAGACAGCCGGGACCTCGAGCGAAAAAGTTGGTGACCGTCAGTTAAAAGGAGACGAAAACAGCCCAATAACTTTCGAGTGAACTGGACTGTGGCCTGGTGGTCTGAACAGTGCCCTAGTTTGATAAATTTGAAGAAGAATGCTGACACTATTAGATAATACGAGACATTGTTTATGCTACACTATGATCTGTTGGTACTGACACATGCATATTTCATGAAAGATACTGTTTTCTGTCAACTCCCGCCTTTATTTTTTGGTTATATAAATATTGTTCTAGAATTGTTAGTTTAAGGTTTGTGTAGAGCTATCTGCTGGGTGTTATCGCTCACAGTGTCGCATTTGTGTGACCCTGACATAATACCATGATGTTGCTTTGCGACTCTGATGTATTATGCTAAACTATCGAGATGAACAGGAGGAATTCTACAGCTTGGGGCAATTCGGAGCCGGAGGAGCTGCCGCAATGGGTAATGACCAGACCGAGGGCTAAGAGAAGTCGTAGATTCTACCCTATTAGAATAAATGTATTTGGAGGATACTGATATTCAGATGTATCAGACTTATTTCTATTAATTATAATATTATTAATGTTCCCAAAATTTGGGGCGTTACAAATAATACCCATCTATTCATGCAATCAATTTACTCTTCATTCATTTGTTTATTATCATTTCCGACATAATAACGAATTTTTATAAAAATCTTGGAGTAACAGAGGTTAATAAATGTGTTATGTTATAAATTTTTAAGAGATAATGAAAACTAATAAAAGAAGAGGAATTTTTTTTAGTGGACTAGATGTCCATCAAACAAGAATCTCAAATTTTAAAATTAAACAAACTGGATCGGAGGAGAGCTAAAAACAATAAGAGATATGACTGGAGTGATTTATGACATTTCAAGTGTTCAAAAATGGCATAAAAGCACTAGCCAGATGAGCCGCAAAACATCACAAATTCTAAGCCCGCCCATTCCAAATAAACAAACCTTTAGCAAATTAAGATTAGCCAAAAAAAAATTAGAACATATTATATTCAAGCTATTACCTTTGGTTGATGTTTGGCAAGTTCAGAAGAAACCCATCGAATCTGGAAAAGACCAAAATCATAGAAATCCATGGCAAAAAAATGAATTGTAAAAGAGTAAAATCATAGAAATACATGGCAAAGACAAACAAAGGGTAGAAAATTACTCCACTCCTCTCTCTAAAACTGCCCTTCCATGGACGTTTGTAGTAATTCATTTTGAAAAAAAGATATCAGAATCCCATAAATCAAGGATAGAATGATTAGCTTTTAAAATCTCTTTTGGAACTTGTAAGGTAGCTAATTAAGTATTTTTAGATCAATGAATCTTTCACTATACAAATTTGATATAGAGATCACATGATCAATCACAAAATTAGCTCACTTTCGAAGGATCGTGGCTGATTTTGAATTTGAATGTTACCATTTGACTGATATAGTATATCCCTTCCAAATCGATTTAAATTAGCTTGCTTTTTAAATTAGGATTCCTTTTTGAAATTTGTTTTTGTGGAAACTTACTTTAAGTTTGACCACTTACAAAATTAAAAAATATTTTTTTACCCCTAATCTTATACTATATTATTGCAGAATGACTTTTTGTGAGAAGAGCTCTTTGCGCAACAAGTGGCATGTACTGATTGGATCACAATTGGTTGATTGTTTTGTTTGTTTTATGGCAGTTACAAAATTTCTATTGTTAATCAATCTTTGATTATGGTAACAGTTTTGAATTTGGAAAGGTTTCAAAATGGAATCATCATTTGAAAATCATTGAATAATAATCAAGGTAGGCAGAATAAATGGAATGATGGTAGGTGAAATATATGATTGATTATTATAATAAATTAGGAAATGCTGACAAGTTAATTTCCTAGAGTCCTTTATTAATTTACGCATCTTCAAAGGTGAAGATACATACCATACTCTAATTACATTTTGAATTGATAAATATACGAATCAATAGAAGTACACCACAATTGAAATGACACTCATGTAACTTCAAATTTCTTTGATCATTTCTCTTTTATTTTATTAGTTGGTGGTTGTCTTCATTTATACCCTGTCATTACTTGATGATTGTTGTGCTTCCTCTAAAATACTTAGCAGTGATCGAAATTTTCACTCCCTTTTTTGTTTACCTAGGATTTAAACAACATAATGCAATCAATTGGCTATGGATGCTCTACTCCTCTTCGAATAAGCATTCATCATCGGTGGTATGATGAAATCGCAATCATACACACAATTGTGGTACGTTTCATGAGAGGTTTTGTCTTTTACTCATTATGTTTTAGAATTAATGTTTTCTTTTTATATTCTTATCATTTTATGGTCCACCTCTTTTTGTTCATGATTTTTACTCTAATATATGTGAAGTAAGTGCTTAATTTTTTTAGTCTCATTTAGTTATTGTTTAATAATAGATCATAGCGGAAATATTCTGGGACAAAGTTTTGAAAAAATACTGATACTTGGGGTACATTGATTGGAAGAACACCATGTAATGCCCCTTTTTTATACAGCACATGGTAGAGAAAGAAAGAATTAGCTTCTTGAATGCATTTATAATCATGATTCGATCTCTTTCTTTTGCCCTCTTAAGTGTTTGAATAAGAATAAAATGTTGTAGCCAATATATGGTTTTTTTCTTTTTCTTTTTGTTAAAGACGTCCCAGAGTCACTTAGAAATGAGATGATTTTTATCCAAGGCCAAATATAAATGGGTTAATTTTCTCTCTGCTCTGAGTCTTTTGAATTTTTGTGAAACCATATGAGTACGATTATTGTTTCTTTTTTCAACAGACATTGCTTTCCTATTTTATATGTTTGGCTATGCAGGTAGGATATATGTTGATTTAGTTATACACAGTATCGTGATAAGTAATTGTTATCTAATTTTGCGAGTTTTTTTTTTAAGTGTTGGGCATATAAATGAGATTTCAGCGTATAAGCAAGGTGGGGTTGTGCACCCCTCGGCCGTCTGATTGTGTTTTGGTCGGCTCGGATGTGTTTTGATTTGTTACCAGTCAAAATAAATCAAAATTAATTAAAAATTACCGAACGCATCTGGGCCGTCCAAAAGACAATCGGACGACCGAGGGGTGCACAGCACCCCCCAAATCCCTTCCAGCATATCAAACCTATGGTAATGGAAGATGAGATTTCAACATATAAGCGAGGTATTCTAGAGAATTAGTAGCAAACCTTTGTCAAAATTTTGAATTAAGTAGATTTATTATTCTTCAGTTTAACGAGCAGAAAATTTAATAACTAAATTTTCAGATAATGAAAATCTAAATCATATTAAGTTTATAATAGTAAATCTATTGCTTTTAAACACTTATCCAAGAAGTAATTGGAAGCCCAATCCTACAGGAAAGAGTCAACCAACATTTCTTGATACTATGAATGATATTTGCTTTGTGACATTTTTATATTGTTAGAAACATGCGTATTAGTAATAAAAAAAAATATGCGTATTTTTTTCGAAGAAATCAAAATATTCTAAAATAATTTTTGGTTTACTCCATGCATAGCACGAGTTATGATTTATTTTATCAATTATTTTGTCAAAAAGTCGCATATATAGATTATGATTTTATAGACGGTTAAATAACCATGAGAATTAGAGTCAAGAGGAGCATATAGGAAATAAAATGGTTGTACTCTTTTAATTTAATTTTTCCAGTAATTCCATATACTTTGTTATACAAAATACAATTTTTGGGCTGATAAAAAAAGAAAAGAAAAGAGAAAACGCATCATTTTATTTCATGTCTCCGTGCATAGCACGGGTTCATGCTAGTCTTATATATTATTGCAGAATGACTTTTCGTGAGGAGGAATGTAGATGTGACAAGTGGTAGTAATTGGTAGTAAAGATATTTAGAATTTGTGTAATCAAATACCACTGGTCACATCTACATTCCTCCTCAGGAAAAGTCATTATGTAATAATATACTCCCTCCGTCCCATTTTAAATGTCCCCTACGTAAAGTCGTGTCATTTTGACTTTAAAATAAAATGTATTTTTAAATATTTTTTTTCAAATTTTTTTACACCATTCAAAAATACTCGTTGAGATCTTTTGAACGATACAAAAAAATGTTAAAAAGTAATTGCGAAAGTATTTTATTTTTTAAAGTCAAACTTGCCCGGTCTCCCGTAGTGGACATTTAAATTGGGACGGAGTGAGTATAAGATTCTAATGCAGCACATGTGCGATATTTGATTACACAAATCCTAAATATCTTTTTCGAATTTCAAATTCAAAATGTCACTCTTTCCCAATTCAACACTTCAATTTTCTCCCAAAATGGAATTAAAATATCTTCCTTCTAATATATATCCAAAAGAAAATTCAAATTCAAATTTGAAAATCTTTTTAAATTATGAAATAGTCGTGATTTATGGTTCAAAAGAATTTCAAAAGGAAGGGGAAGATTGTTTTTTTCCTTTGGATTTATCACTCCTAAAATCATTACTATTAACTCTCAACAAAAACTTGCAATCATTCCTAAATTATGTTTTAATCTTTTTTTGTCATTTGTTCTATCTTTTGCACGTGTGCAGCTCGAGCCTTCAGCCTCGAGAACATTTACACTGCTCTTCACATGCAATCGGTTTGTACTCCATTTGTTATGTGCAAACAATTGTGCGTAAATTTTGGATTTCCCCATTCTTTGGCTCAACAAAAGTGAATCAAACTTTCTCTTTTTTTTCACAAATAAGAGTTTAACCTTTTTAAATTTTTTCCACTGAAAAGATATGGATCCAGGTTTTGCTTAGTAAAGTATTTGAAGAAACATAGTTTTAGAGACTGGCCCACGAACAAAAAAGCTTTACACACCTGGAGAAGTATATTATTAAAGTGAGAAATTTTACTGTTAAAAATATCAAATGGATTGTGGGAATGGGAGCAATATATCCTTTTGGCATTGGCATGACTGGTCAGTAATACTCCTTGTGCCCCAAATTGTTGTATTATGTTACTATTTGGGACATCTAAAAAAATTGTCCATATCTTTTGATCTATAATGATTTTATATGCAATATGAATCTTGTTTGATAGATCTCAATTAACTTTATTAAACACATATTTCAAAATTATAAAAAACCATTGTAGATTGTGAAATATTAACAATTGTTTGAAAAAAATCAAAAAGTGAAAGTGACATAACAATTTAAGCCGGAGGGAGTACCATTTTGAATGAAAATGACCATGACATCATTAACATCCATTCTAAAGTGGCTGACTTTATTACTGAGAATAAAGATTGGAATGCCTCCTTGATCACTCAAACCTTAGGCATGAATGACAATAGTAGGATAATCAATATCCTCTTCCCTAAAACTGCTGAGGTTGAGGACACACCTTGTTGGGTGTTGAGTCATAATGGTAACTTTTTAGTTAAGTCTGTGACCTTTCCACCTCTGATTGTAATTGGAATAGGATTTGGAAGCTCAAGGTCCCCTCAAAACTGAAAGGTTTCCTCTTGACCTGTATGCATGGTAACTTTTAACTAATCATCAACGTTTTCTCAGGGGTATATTTGGTAATGACACTTGACCTTGATGTGAGGTTGCTTGTGAGGATATTTTTCATATCTTTTTCGAATGCCCTATCAGCTGTCAACTCTAATGTTCGGTCGAGAATTCCTAATGTCAAGGTGCCCCTCACGGGAAATTTGGAAGATTGCAGACAATGGTTGCAAACCTAATACTCCCTCCGTCCCCTTTTTAAGTGTGTAGCCTCGTAATTCCAACTTATTTTCTCTCACATCAACTTTTACATCTACTTTCCACTACTTACCCTTACCAATATAATAATACCTACTAACTTTTCAAAAGTAATCTACTTTTAAGGGCAAAATAAAAAATGTACCCACTAACTTTTAAAACACAGACTTATTAAGGGACAACCCAAATTTTTTTGAAAGTTAAACAGTATAAAAGGGACAGAGGGAGTATCAAACAGTCCAGAGCTAATTCATGGGGTAACTCTAAATCTGTGTTAACTATAGTTACACTATGGAAAATCTGAGTTGGGAGAAATAATAAAGTTTTTGATAACCCTGATCCTGCTACTATTCACAGAGTTTGAATTTTAGCTCTGAAATTGTAACTTTCATTGATAATTCCCCAGCAACCATTGGACATGTAAAGCTTATTTCTTAGAATTTCTCAGATACAGGAAAGCTCAAACTTAAAACAGATGGAAGAAGCCGAGGCAACCCAGGGCCTGCTAGATTTGGTGTTGTTTTCAAGGAAGAATGAGGTCATTGGGTCCTAGGATTCTATGGAAGACTTGAAGATTGCACTAGCCTGGAGCAGAATTATGGGGGATCTTCAGGGGTTTATAGCTGGTTCAAAGCCAAAGCATGAAGGCATTTGAAGTGGAGTCAGATTCTGCAAAAGCAATAGCTCTTATAACTGGAGATGCCCCTGCACTTTCTCCACACACGATCCTCATTCAAGAGTGCAAGGCTCTCATGGCTACCACCGGTTGCCATTTGAAGCACCCATACCGTGATGGAAACACAGTTGCAGACAAGTTAGCAAACAATGGAATGGAACAAGAACACAAGTGGGTTTTCCACATCACACCACCAGTGGACATCATCCCCCTCCTAGAAGCTGACATGAGGGGGTGGCTTTTGAAAGAATGCAATTCTGTTTTTTTTTTCCTATTTACAACAACAACAAAAAAAACCATTTTGTATGTTTTTGGTTGGGCCTTCTGGACTTAGAGTGGAACGCAAATAACTGCCGCTTAAACTCGATAAAATGGTTTGAAAAATAGGAGGACGAGACTGATTGCAGGTGTTACAAAATCAAGTGTTCGAAAGTAGAGATCAGCATAAAGAGAATTTTAGGATTTCAAACTCCAACGCGTACATTATTTGAAGGAAAACAAAACAAGTCCCGAGCCATAATTTCAAAGCTGAGATTCGTAGATTTCCTGGGAAGAGGTGGCCCCAGTTATTGGAGACAACCTGACACAGAACGAGTACGGCAAAGCAGGAACCAGATATTTGTCGTGGACAGACGGGGACCAGCTATCGTCTCCACCCAACCCCATGTGTTTGTGATCGAGATGCACCTGCCACATTAGAGGAACAATATTGGACTTCGGTCAGAGGATTGAGTGAACAGTTAGGAGGAAGGTAAAAGGAATAAAGGAATAACAATACGATAAATAGAAGGAATATTAAACCAATAAGCAAGTGAAACACAATGAAGTAGCCGGTCGGGCTTAAATTGCATCACTAACAAAAGGGCCAAGAAGAAATGGAAGGAAGAAAAGGGACGGTCAGAAGGTCTAGGATCCATTCCAGACGACCAACTCACTTCTACATGTCTAAAACAGCCGCGACAGAACTTTCTACAGCCCACTTTGTACGTTAAATAGGGGGACCAATTTGAACTTTCGTGATACAATGATGAGGAGATCTTCAAGATTTCTACATTTATCTACTAAATTCATTGTGAATTCTACAAAGATTTTCAGATTACAATAACAGGACATTCTTTACGAGCAATTATATTCACGTTCCCATTTTGTCTTTTAGCTTCTATAGGGAAGAGAGAGAGGAAAATATTAGTGTGAAAATCACTCACCATGAAAAAGGCATTTTTCATGTGGAATATATTAATTTAATTAAAAAATAAGATGGATAGTTACCTCAATGTCATCTCCTCTGACAAGTTGTTCATTGTGAGTGGCCCTGTCAAGCTCCACTGTGGAGTAGTAACTCGCATTCATTTGCATAGGTGGAGAGACATCATACATGGAAGCATAGATTCCTGTTCCTTTCTCGTTTTGAAATGTCACCCACCTTACATCTGCCCTACCAGAACATTCTCCAGGAACAATATAGGGAACATGCATGTCACTCACCTTCTGCTCGTATACCCCAACGTGGGCAGCTGCTTTTCTATCTGGATAACATTCAAAGGGCCCTCTCCCGTACCATTTGATCCAGTCCATTGATTTGTTCAAATGAAACTCAAGTCCAACACGTGGCAGTGGTGGAATATCACCACTTGGGTTCATATTATATTCGATGATGACATCTCCTGAACCGTGGATTGAATATGTCATATTAACCTCGAAGAGAATATTCGATGTGTTCTCAGCCTTTGGCATCCCAAGAGAGATGACTGCTATTTTCACAAGCCGATCAGTCAGACTCTCAATAGAACAACGTTTATTCAGGAAAACAAGGTTATCAAGACCAGCAGCTTTCCACTTGGAGAAATAACTAGCGTCACCTCCACCTTTGTCATTATCTGTGGGTGCTCGCCAGAAGCATGGAAATATGCCTTTTTGCATCACTAGAAACCCTTCAACCTGTCATTACAACCATAAGTTACAAGAATTTTGAAGAGAAGGTAGCTTGGAGAACCTTCTATAAGAGTTGATCAAGCTGCTTAGTTTCAAAAACCACTTAGGCAATCAAAGTGAAATAAGCCAATATGCTTTTGAAACAACAATAGTAGAGGCCAATTAAATATGCCCAACTCCATAGACTACCTTCCAGCTCTCAAATACTCCTGTTTGAATGTCAAATTTCATCTCCCAATTATTCTGCTGGCTGACAGTTAATGTATCCCCAGTAATTTCACTATGCATAGTGATGCCATTAGTTTTGATGACCTGAAACCGACAAGAAGTTTCAAATTACGACTTTCTAGAAAATAGTCATCAGACATCAATTTAATGATATGGGTAGAGTAATTACGTGAGGCACAAACTCTCTCTTTGAAGGCAACTGGACCTGAGTAGATGATATGACGTGACCAGATTCAACCCACCTTGTGGATTGTAAGAGCTTCACATCAACAGTTAAGAAATTTTCTGCTGCAACAGATGAAGCCCATAGAGAATACCAAGGGACAGACTTCCAATTTATGTCATAACTACTCATGGGTTCAATTGGCGGAAGAGAGAGGATTCCAGATCCAAGTTCACATCCATCACCATGAACAGCCCAGATAAACTCCAGTGCTTTCGTTGTTTCGAAAAAATAGGTGTTGGTTATCTGCAATGTACAAAGACTTGTTAACAACAGATACAGACTCAACAAATGGGGGGAAATGTCTAACTGAAATGTGATATTACCTTCATTATACCTTCTTTGAATGAAATCTTGATTGGTTGATAGACATATTTAACCTCTGAAAACAATGGTGAACACTTTGAGGTGAAATATGCAAAAACCACGAGTCACACACTATCGGCCAAAAAACTTTTCACAATCCATTGAAGTGAAAATTCAAGTTACCATGTAGGGCAGGATGGGGAGTTCGATCTGGCCATGTAAGACCATTCAGACAGAAGTTCAAGTCATTAGGAGTATCACCAAAATCACCTCCATATGCCCAATGCTTACTACCATCTGCAGCATCCTTCAGTAGCCCCTATATCAACGGTGAAAATTTTTAGACCTTCAGCATCTCCTCCCCCCACGCACACACACCAAGTTCAGAAACTTGTCAGACACACGAAGAAATTAAGAATTAGGTTAAAAAAAAATTCCTCTAGTGCTGACCATTCATGCTATCTTTGTCTCCCCTACTTAAAAATGAAAAGCTGCTCACCTCGGCGGAGAGTGACAATCATGCCAACTTAACAAAGTACATGACAAAATAACATGGGTTTGGGTGGTCCATAGTTGTCATGCCACCAGGCCATTTCTTGAGTTCATGTGTCTTATGGAAACTATAGCATTGGAAGTAGAGGAAGACACCTGACATAACTCCCACACTAAAACAGTACTTGGAGAGACATGGTACAACTTTGTCGTAGAAAGTTATTGAACGGGTCTGTTTCATGGCCAGCCAGTATAGAACCACTGTTTTCGGTTCCATTTTAATTTTCTTGTATCCTTTGCAAAATGGAAACAAAAAGGATTCCCATTAAACTGTTCAAAATTATATATGATCCCAAGGGCTCAAGTAAATGGACTTCCTTCAAGAAATAGTAGTCAAAATTATTTTCGGAAAGATATCTGGACACATACTTGTATCAATAAATTAACATGACTAACTCTCCGTTTTGCTTAATATTTTGAAGATATTCAATGCATTAATTTTTTCATGCATTGGTTGCGAAGTTTCTTTATAGGGGAACAAATTTTCCACTCGGGCCACAGATGCAATAAAGAAAGTATAATAAATGAGTCTCATACACAAGAGAAGCACCACAGGTATCGATTTTGCAAAAAGGTTAAAATGTATTGAAATCGAAAACTTACTGTTAACAGAATTCAGAATGAATGAAAATGTCTCAATGTGTTTAAACGCATTAAAATTGAAGTTTACTCAACCAGTAATGGATTTTTGGCTTGCATCTGAGTAAAGAGTGCAAAACAAGCCGATTATTTTCCATATGGCGACTGGTATGGTAATTATGATTTCTGAAGGAAGCGATTCAAAAAGTATAACTGATTTCTCCCTACAGTCCAAAATGGGCAAATTTCCTGATAATCCATAAGGCGATGCTTCATATCATGTGCAGATACACAGAATCTTCCAAATCAGAAAATGAATAGCACATAAGTTCGTTTACAAGTCCAGTAAATTATGATACTTGTACCAGAAAACAATTGTTTCCCTACAATAAGGCGAATGATGCGGCGTGTAATATGCAACCAAGGATTTTTGTCTCTATTATCAGCTACAGAACTGACATGAGAATGGGAACTATGATGCATAAGAACACAAAGAGCTTTCAACCTGATCAACCCATTCCCAGATAAAACCTCCTTGAAGACCAAATGTGCCATCAATTGCTTCCCAGTACTCATTAATATTTCCATTGCTGTTCCCCATGGCATGTGAATACCTGCCAGGTGTGCACCACAAATTGTTGAATACCAAGTATCCTAGAGTAAATCTAATCGCATAAATAGGAGGATAAAAAAGGTGTTGCAGTGTTGCTATTAAAACATGTGAAAACCTAAAAAGAACCATACTCGCATAATATCAAAGGTCGTGTTTCAGATGGGTCCTCAGCAATCTTGACAATGTCCCAAATACGCATGTACATTGGACATACAATATCAGTTGAGGTGGTTCTGGCTCCTCCACCTTCATAGTGTACCAGCCTCGATGGATCTTGTCCTCGAATCCAACCTGATAATCCAAGCACTTGCAATTACTATACAATCATATTCTCACTATACCTGAAAGACTTGGATCCCAAACGTTCCCAGCAGTATACCTGAACTTGAATTATTAGTCCCACAGACTAATATTCATAGTTCATGCATTCCTGTTTGCTTTTGACATCCATTGCTTTACTAAACGCAGGTTAATTTCTAAACTATATAGCATTATTTTTACCTCATATGTTCTCAGTCAAGTCCATAACTGCCTTAATGATTCTTAATGCTTCATTTGTAGCAATTTAAATAATTAATCACTTTGAAGAATCACTCCATCGACGTAATGGTCTATAACCAGAACATAACAAGCAAATGGCATGGGGCACATGAAGGCGAAATTAAAGTGCTCAGCCAAGAAATTCAATAGTATACTAACCCAGTGATATTGCTCAAGATAACGTGAAAAATCAGAAGGTATAAATCATATGATTGACAGGAAAAAGTTGGTGATAATCACTTTACTAAGTTGGCACAAAATTAAGTAAATGTTTATGGGCATAACCAACTTATATAAATGGCATAAGAATTAGTTACCAGCAAGAGCAGCATGATTAGGTCCATAGCTGGACTCATTTCCTAAAGACCAGGTGATAATGCATGCATGATTTTTATCCCTCTCCACCATCCCTACTACCCGATCCATCATTGACGAAAACCAGATTGGTTCCAGTGTTGGATGCTTTACATTCCCAGAAAGATCAAAACCATGTGTCTCGATGTTGGCTTCATCTATCATGTACATGCCAAACAAATCACACAACTCGTACCATCGGGGATGTTGAGGATAGTGGCTGTTTCTGACGGCATTGATATTGTTTTGCTTCAATAGAATCAGATCCTACAAACGGAAGAAACACGACATTCTCATAGTCAAATAGGATAATAGCCATAACGAGACGTGGTAGCATTCCGAGAACAAGTATGGTGAGAAGAATATAATGCTTTTTTTAATAAGCAAAAATAATTTCATTCATCACAAGGATTAAAAAAATGAAATCAGAACAATAATACGAATAGAATGCAGTGTTACCTTAACCATGCAGGGCTCCAAGTTTGTCTTTCCTATTCGGGGATGGTGTTCATGTCGGTTTACTCCTCTTATCATTACTGGGTGCCCATTCACAAGAAGCTGTTTTGGGGCTTTGGATATTTGTCGAATCCCTACTTGACTTGATTCACAATCAATTACATGCCCAGATGCATCTTTGAGGATGACCACGAGAGTGTATAGATTCGGCTGTCAATAAATGCAAACAAACAGATAAGAGATATAAAGGCAGAACAAAGATGTAAATAATGGGTGGCGAAGGAAGAAAAACAAACCAAATGAAGAAAAATGATAAAAAAAAAAAAAAAATTAAAACATCTCAACTTGAAACTATTAAAAAAAAATTTAAAAAAATTACTAACCTAAGACCACCTTGAATGTCAACGGAAAAAGTTCCAACCCATGCAAAATGTGACAGTCACACTTCTATGTAGCACATATACGGAAACAAACATGGATACTGGCACGGGACATAGGATTTCTGAAAAAATGAGGACATGAACATGGCCAAAAATAGACACAAAATTTATTTTGAAGCAATGGAAAAAGCATGAAGCATCAATAGGTATACACAAGCATCATGCACACCCTATGTAGCATGGACACAGATACGGACATGGACACGGATACAGACATGGACACGGCAATTCTAAAAAAGGAAAAAGGGACACGAACACGGCGGGGGACATGGCAATATATATATATATATATATATATATATATATATATATATACATATTATAAAAACATTTGAAAAATTAAAACTTTAAAAATTAATAATTACAGTTTGACCCAACAAAAATTTTAAAAATTACAATTTGACCCCTGAAAAATCAAAAAATAAAAGATTGACCCCAAAAAATTCAAAAACAATTTCAATTTGACCCCTGCCATGTCCCCCACGTGTCTCCGCCGTGTCCCCTACAAAAAATTCAAAAAAATTGGGGAATGTCTCGTACATGTCCCGCCGTGTCCCTGTGTCCGACACTCCGATACGGCGACCTCTAGAAATGTCGGTGCTTCATAGTGCACACCTCATATACACTTAAAACAAATTGTAAAAAGTAATACCCATTTACCCCCCAAAAATTAAAGAAATCGTGTATTTAACCCATGTCATGTCCCAATACGTGTCACCCTTAAAAAAATTAATTAATTACAATGGACATACGACTTGGCAAGCCCCATACCTTTTTTGGTGGGTCTCTGTGATAATTTTAGAGAGAAGAACTGATTGTATTTCTGAATGAGTGAAATGATGCAACTCAATGCGCTTAAATAGAAAAACCTAGACTAGAGAATCTACCTTAAGCAAATCTCTACCTAAAATAGAATATACAGAATTAAGCAAATCACTACCTAAGCTACAAAAAAAGATATGATTGCGATATCATTACATGCCTAAAATAAAAGATACAACAGATACACAAGTGAAATCCTCAAGATTAAAGGTATAGACCAAACACTTTAAGGAGAGAGTAGTTAGGAACCTGACCATAGAGCCGCTCATAAGGGGAACTACAAGAGAGAAGAGGAGTGGGCATCTAATTCAGAAGATAGGTTGTAGTGAGAATAGCTTCTCCCCAAAAAGTAGAGGGGACGGAGGATGATAATAGCAAAGACCGAGAAGTATTAAGAAGATGGCGATGCTTCCTTTTCAGCTCTACCATTTTGTGCGGGAGTGTCAGCAGTGTTCTAAAAATCGGTCAAGTCGGCCGACTAGTCAGCCCCAAGTCGCTAGTCGGAGGTCCCCCGACTTGATTGAAACCCGACTAGCTAGGCAAAAGTCGGCTATTAGCAGGCCCAAATCGCTAGTCGGCAGCCGACCGACCTGAGACTGACTAGCGTCTTTTAGAACCTTGAGTATCACTACAAGAAGACTACTGATGGATAGTCCCATGGGTGTATAAAAAAGCACCAAACTCAGAGAGAGAATATTCCCCACTCAAGTCAGAACAAAGAATTTTAATAGATGCAGAAAATTGAGTTTGGATCATGGCATGGAAACTTTGATAAATCTTAAAGAAATCATATTTATGTGTCATTACGTACACAGTTTTGTAATTGTACACAGCTTTCTAATGCAATAATAGTACGTTTGTTTGGTTTAGTAGTATATGTTTGTTTCTCTCTTTTCCTTTGAAAGCTATCATGGTATCAGAGTCATAAGATCTAGGTTGTGGGATATTCGCTCCCCTGCAGGTGGCTATGCCTCGCCGCCGTCCGCCGGACACTCATTGCATCTATTCATGGAGCAATGTTCATTGAAATTATTGTTCATCGAACGCACTGTTCATCGAAGGTCACTGTTCACAGGTATTGTTCATCGTCAAAGTTTCTCTCTACTTCCTCCTATTTGCATCGGCAATTTGGCACTTGTTCAACATTGGTTCTGTTAAGTTGTGGGTGTAAACGTGTAATTAGATTGTATTTATTTACTCATGTAATTAGATTAGTAGTTTAGGGTCATATTGTAGTACTACGTAATGAGAAGGGAACCCTAGTTTTTGCCTCTCAATTGATTTGTCTGATCTTACATGGTATCAGAGCAATTGATCCAATCACTACTCTGTCGTGTGAGTTTTCTCCACTGTATTGCGAGTTGAGTTTTCTCTCCATCACCATCACTATCGATTGTTACCACAAAAACCTTACTACAGTCGATACCCAAAAACACCATCACTGTCGATAACCTTCAATACCCCATAAAACATCTCTGGTTGACCCAATCGATCTCCATCACTGTCATCGAGTTGCCATAGTCTTCGATCACTGACCATAGTCTCGTTACAACTGGTTCTTGCATCAGTCGACTTTTTTTGTGAGTTATCTCCAACCTTGATCAACGATGACCGTACAGACTCCAACGAGAGCTAACGATTTCCGGCGACTACTGACGACTATCGTACAACCATCGTACGGCCACTACAGTGTTCGATACTCCCTGGGTGTCTTGGTTCAGACTCTACAGGACTTGATTTGGACTCGTTTTTTTCTTGCAGCTCTCGTTTTTTTACTCAAAATCGACTGGGTTTCTTTGAAGCTGAATGGGGAGCTTAAAAACCCTTGCTTTTGTTACTGTTGAGTTATTTCCAGCCCTATTTATTGTCGTTAGTTTGATTTCGACATGTCTAAGGATGCGAAAATTGTTGGGGCTAATAGCTCTGGCACTAAGGATGTGTCAGGCCAATTTGAAAGGAAATTGGAGAATGTTCCTTTGGATATTTGTCCTATAAAGTTGGACAACACAAATTATTTGTTTTAGTCTCGCACCTTCACTTTGGCTATTGAAGCCAGAGAGATGTCAGATTTCATAGAGGGTCCTATTAGTCAACCTACGGAGGCTGTTGCACTTAAGAAATTTAGTCATGACCTGGTTGTTTAACTCTATGAGAGCTGATATTCGCCATACTTTTATGCTCCTTGATACTCCACACAAGATTTGAATTACCGCAGCCCAAACCTATTCTCAGCAGGGTAATGATGCACAGTGTTTTGAGTCGAGCTGCTCCTTGATACTCCACACAAGATTTGAATTACCGCAGCCCAAACCTATTCTCAGCAGGGTAATGATGCAGTGTTTTGAGTCAAGGAAGTGACTCTGTACTTTGCATCAACACCATCGATCTGTAGCTGAGTATTATGCGGAGTTTAGTGGAGTGTGGTAGGAGTTGATTTTTATCAAGGATTTCAGGCTGTTTGTACTGAGGATGCTGCTAATTGGTTGAAGAGGTTGGAGAAAGAGCATGTTTATGACTTTCTTGTCGACCTTGATATGGAGTATGATCCGATTAGAGTGCAGGTACTGGGTCGTATTCCGTTTCCATCTCTGGGTGAAGCTTATGCTATTGTCCAGCAGGAGGCGAGTAGAAGAGGTGCTATGGTGCATACTCCTATTTCTGATCGCTCTGCCTTGGTTGCCAGTCCTCAGGGTCAATTTAGTTCTAGCAGAGAGCTTGCTCCTACTTCACAGAGTGGTAAGTCGCCGTCTAGTGCTAGCAGTTGGTCTACTGATCTTGAGTCACTTCAGTGTGATTATTGCCACAACACTGGCCATACTAGGGATTTTTGTTGGAAGTTACATGGTCGTCCCCCTCGTGGCAAGGGGGTGGACGCGGTGGTCGTGGTCATGGTACCGTATGTTCGCAGGCTCAGGCTCATGTTTCAGAGTCTGCAGTTGCTACTTCATCTGATTCTGGGGTCAGTATTGGGACTCAAGTGGCTTCAGATTATGTTGGTGGTTTTTTTTCAGGGGGTGATGCAAGCTCTCAAGCGCCTTATGGCTCAGGCTAATTCTCCATCTACTGTACCTTCTTCCATAGTAGCTCCCACTTCATCTTATTTTGCTCACACAGGTATTCCAGCTAATGCATTTACTGCCTCTTCTGCTATTCCTTGGATTAAAGTTTCTGGTGCTTCAGATCATATGATAGGTTGTTCCTCTATATTTGATTCTTACTCCACTTGTTCTGGTAAGGATAAGGTCAAAATAGCAGATGGATCATTCTCTGCTATTTTAGGGAAAACGTTCACTATTTTCCCTCTATTTCTCTCTCTTCAGTTCTACATATTCCAAACTTTGCCACTGATCTTCTGTCTGTTAGTAGTCTTTACTCGTTCTGCAAATTTTTCCGTAACCTTTTTTTCCTACTCATTGTGTTTTTCAGGAACTGGGTACGGGGAAGGTGGTTGGCAGTGGTAAAGCACATGGTGGCCTCTATTTTTTGGAATATGCCCCTCATCAACCTCATTCATCTCTGTCATGTGGCCTAGCTTTGCAAGCAGATATGAGTTCAGCTCTCTCTATTTTACATCAGTGGCATCGTAGATTGGGTCATCCGTATTTTGCGATTTTAGAGAAACTTTTTCCTAATTTAAGTAAACAATATTCTTAGAGTCAATTTTTTTTAAAGTTTGTGAGCTTGGGAAACATAAACATTCTTATGCACCTATTAATAAAAGGAGTGATTCTCCGTTTATGGTTATCCATTCTGATGTTTGGGGTCCTTTCCTTGTTACTGCTCTTAAAGGTTATCAGTGGTTTGTCACTTTAATTGACTGTTATTGTCGTGTTACTTGGGTGTATTTACTTAAGTCCAAAAGTGAAGTCTTTGTTTGTTTTAAATCTTTGGGAAAATTTAAAAAAAAACCCTGACGTTTCGCGAAAATGTCCCATAGACACCTGACCTTCAATAGACGTCAATTAAACCCCCCACCTTCACAAAAATCGTCATCTTGCTGAGGTGGCTCGCTCTCTTTTGTTTACCATGAAAGTTCCCAAATATTTACGGGGAGAGGTGATTTTGACTGTCACTTATCTTATCAACCGCATGTCATTCTGTGTTCTCAACTTTAAAACTCCTCTTGAGTGTCTCCCTAGCAGTTTTCGTGTCACAACTCTTTCCCCGAAAGTTTTTGGTTGTGTGTGTTTTGTTCATACATCTCACCCCTTTGGTAGCAAGTTAGGCCCTAAAGCCCATAAGTGTGTTTTCATTGGGTACTCTCCTACCCAAAAGGGCTATAAATGTTATGATCCTCACTCTTGGAAGTTTTTTGTTTCTATGGATGTCACTTTTTGGGAAATAGAGTCTTTTTTCTCTCCCTCTAGTCCATCTCTTCAGGGGGAGCATAGGCAGGAGGAAGAGATGTTTTATGGTGAGGGGGAGCAACTGTTTTATAATCATGGTGAGGGGGAGAAGGAGAAGTTTGGAGAGGAACAAATATCTATTGAAAGAGCAGCATGACATTGGTGATGGTGAGGGAGAATGTATGCAACGGCTACAAGGGTCTAACCTCAAGACCTACAGGAGGCAAAAAGGAAAGTCTTCATGTGTGATACCACCTTGTCAATCACAATCACCTGCTCCAGTTCCAGACTCCTTAGCTAACTCAACTGTTAATGACTCTTCTCCCATTGAACCTCCCTTAATAATTCTGATGATCGTCCTATTGCTCTTCGGAAAGGTGTTAGATCATGTACTCAATATCCCATCTCTCAGTTTATCTCTTATGACCATTTATCTCCTTCGTATCATGCCTTGGTTTCGTCTCTTCCTTCTATATCTATTCCACAGAATTGGCAGGATGCATACGTGATACCTAAGTAGAAAGGAGCTATGGTAAAGGAGATGACGGATTTGAAAAAGAATGGCACTTGAGAGCTCGTATCACTTCCAGAAGGGAAGAAACCAATGAGATGCAAATGGATTTTCACTGTTAAGGAGAATGTCGATGGTATGGTTGAGCGATACAAGGCGAGACTTGTTGCCAAGGGTTTCACTCAAACTTATAGTATTGACTACGAGGAGATGTTTGCTCCAGTAGCAAATATGAACTCTGTGCGAGCTCTACTCTCTTGTGCTACCAATTTGAATTGGCCTCTCCAACAATTTGATATTAAGAATGCATTCCTCCATGGTGAGTTAAAGGAGGAGGTGTATATGGCTATCCCATCAGATTTTTCTTCATCTTAGACTGAGGGAAAGGTGTGTAGACTGACAAAGGCTCTTTATGGACTAAAGCAGTCACCTAGAGCTTGGTTTGGCAGGTTTTCGAAGGCTATGTTAAGGTTTGGATACAAACAGAGCCATGCAGATCATATTATGCTCATCAAGAAAGGTGCTGGTAAGATTGTCTTGATGATATAATAATGGCAGGCTATGATGTGGATGAGATTCTTACTCTCAAGTCTAGTCTGGCTCAAGAGTTCGAGATTAAGGATTTAGGATCACTAAGATACTTTCTTGGGATGGAAGTGGCAAGGTCTGATAAAGGTATTTTTAACTCCCAACGAAAGTATATACTTGACCTATTGGAAGAAACAGGTATGTTGGGTCGTAGACCTATATATTCTCCTATTGAGGCAAATCATCATCTTTTAGTGGAGAGGCAGGGAGCGCACTGATAAGGAGAGATATCAGCGACCGGTAGGTCAACTAATATACTTAGCTCACACTAGACCGGATGTCACTTATGCAGTAGGCGTTGTTAGTCAATTTATGCATGATCCTCGTACTTCACACTTGGGATGCAGTTTATCGTATTTTGAGGTATCTCAAATCATCTCCAGGGAAAGGAATTATGTTCTCTAATCACGGTCACCTATGGTTGGAGGCATTTACTGATGCTGACTGGGCTGGTCCTGTGGATGATAAACGCTCTACTTCTGGCTATTGCACTTTTCTCGGGGGAAATTTAGTTACTTGGCAAAGTAAGAAGCCATCAGTGGTAGACAGGTCTAGCGCAAAAGCGGAGTATAGAGCTATGGCTCATGGTGTTTGTGAGCTCTTGTGGCTCCAAACCTTGTTACATGATTTGGGATTTTTTTATAGTGGTCCTATGAAACTCTATCGTGACAATAAAGCTGCCATAAACATTGCTCACAATCCTGTTCAACATGACAGAAAGAAGCATATAGAGATTGACAGGCACTTGATCAAGGAAAAGTTGAGCAAGGGGTTCATATGTATGCCTTTCGTGCAATCCAAAAATCAATTAGCTGACATTTTCCAAAAGGGTTTGGTAGCAAGAGTTTCCAACCCATTGTGTTCAAGTTGGGCTTGATTGATATCTTCGCACCAACTTGAGGGGGAGTGTTAAGTTGTGGGTGTAAATGTGTAATTAGATTGTATTTAATTACTCATGTAATTAGATTAGTAGTTTAGGGTCATATTGTAATTTATCTTTTTTTCCTCTTGTATAAGTACTACGTAATGAGAAGGAAACCCTAGTTTTTGCCTCTCAATTGATTTGTCTAATCTTACAGGTTCTTCCTCCTCTTTGCATCTCTTCGGCATCGGTTCTTCTTCGTGTTCGCATGTTCTAGTTTTGCACCGCTTTGCATTGTTCAGCACCTCCGCACTAGTTGATTCGCATTAGTTGATTCGCCCTATGATTTGCAGCCGTTGATTTGCAATAGTTTATCAGAGTTAGTGAATTTGCAGTAGCTTGGTAGTGGATTTGCAGTAGTTTATTTGCAATTGTTATCTCCTTAGCAAACTCACGATGCTTCGCATCATGAGTTTGGGGGGGGTAGAAATTATAACTTAGGGTTTCCGTCTGTTAGGGTTTCAATTAAATTGTTATTTATCTTTTATGTTTGGCTTAGTTTAGTCCTTTTATGTTATTAGGGTTTTACTAGGGATTTTAGGTTTAGCCTAGATAATCCTTTCGTTAATCTTGTAATTGTACACAGCTTTCTAATGCAATAATAGTACGTTCGTTTGGTTTGATAGTATATGTTTGTTTCTCTCTTTTCCTTTGAAAGCTATCATATCTTTGCACCAACTTGAGGGGGAGTGTTAAGTTATGGGTTATTTTGTTAGTTATTTGTTACATAGGGGTAGCTTAGCCTTTGTAAATTTGTTTATATAAATATAGAAGTGATGAAGGGAATCCCTAACCTCTCACAATTTCACGTCACCTCTCTCTACAAATTTTAAAGTTTCAAAACCAAAAGATACAGAAGATCCGTAAAAATAATCCCTACTTATATAGGTTATGATTATGCTACACCTTATTAGAATAGTCATTTTCAAGATTTTTATTTCTACACATGCGTACTGAAGGCGAGAGAAATTACTAAGAGGGAAAGCGAATCAAATGGCAATATTGATTCATTATTCTTAACAAGCATATTTAGCGGCAAACAAGCGTTGCTACAAATGTGGTATTGAGATTATAGAATCACCGTTGCAACTTTTAGCTCGAGTACTCAACCGAAAAAACACTATGATGGTCCAGGAATCTAATTCTGAACCAAAACACAGAAGTAGGTATTAAGGTCGGGAAAGAACTAGAAAAAGAAAAAAAAAAGAATAGAGTCACAATGTTCCTCACTTGCTCTGCAGACCAAAGCTTAGGCATTGACAGCTGCCCCACAAGCCGATATCCTGTAAATCCTCGTGGACCAGTGGATGGAATGATCTCTAAATGAGCCACATTAGACGAAAGCAAATCAACATCTACATCACTGTCATACCAATTCCCATTATCATATAATGCAGCTTCAATAGTGAAGTTCTCCACGGATGTTTCCCATGAGATATCAATCTTCACTTCAACCTGGATTGAAAAGCAAAACAAAATAAGCACATAATAAGATACAATCAATTGATTTAAGGAGCATTGATCTCAGAAGCTGCAACCTCCCTTTCAAGTCTTACCCATCAAAATAGAAAGAAAAGTCAGAAAGCTATTAATGGGGAGGAAGAAGAAGAGGGACCGCATGATATGACCTTGTTAAAGTGAACGCAAAGCCAAAATCAATGTAAGAGTACAAAAAAGAGTATTGGAAAACCCTCTGAACTCGGAGATATGTTAGTGCAGGTTCATAATATCTTGGCTCTAAAGATACATTGATCTAGGAAATAAACTTAAAAGTATTGAGAATCCGAGAAAGTGAGATACCTGCACACACTCACATAAGCCTCCAAGTATAAATCATCCTAAAGCCAAATGCTAAGAGGTAAGTAAATATTCCCACGAGGAGGAGGATTGAAACATAACAAACAGAACGGTTGTGGAGAAGCTCTACTATGCAATGTTATGCAAGCAAGATTGCCTGGTTAGTGTGTTGAGGAACAAACAAAACAAGACCAAAGATACAATCTACTGGAACAGGATTTTAGAATTCTTGTGGAGTTCCAAGCTAGACACGAGGACAAATTACCATAGTTACTCTCCACCTTGTTCCATGAACATACTCGAATCCCAATATCCAACTCTATAGAGTGGATCAAGGACAAGTGATCTCTGGATTTATTGCTAAAGATTCTTATCCTTCCAATACATATAGTTAGAGGAGCTAGCCTAGGCACAATACATCAGTGCTTTCTACAGTTATGGTTATTCAGGTTATCACTAAATACCATTGAATAAATAAAAAATAAAAAATAAAAAGAAAGAAAAAGGGAGTCGTTATTTTCATGGGCTAATAACTGAATTTACAGAAAAATGATTGAATACACACACACACTGTGAAAAAAAGGAAATAAAATAATTCTGTTCTGAGACATCATTTTGAGGTACAAACTCCGTGAACACCCCCACAGCAGTTCCAAAAAAAAAACATACAAGATAAATGCAAAGAAATTCTTGCTTTCCCGTTTGCTGAGCATCTATGTCGACATCTTTGGCAATCCATTGTACATCCATTAGGACACCTTAAGGTCACCATGCCTGTTGTTTCTAACTAGAGCATATACCCATGTGCCCGATTTAGCAACAAATATGACTGAAAAAAACAATTAGTATACATGCAAACAGGATTTTCTTCAAAAATGAAAAGAAAAAGGAATCTGCTTGTAAAAATTAGCAGCAGAAATATGTTAAGTTTAAACCTACTCAAACATAAAATACTGAGTGTAATATAACTTAATGAAAAATTTAACTTGTCAAAGGAGAATCAACTAAATCGTCTCAAAAAAGAATATACTGAGTCCCACTAACGCAAGAAGAAAAGTAAAGTTGCATTTTTTAAGAGCTAATGGTTACCGTGATCATGCCACGTGCTAAGGGCAAGTCCGTAATTTCAAATTGGAACTATAAGGAAAAAACACACATATGCTTACCTGTAGATCTGCATATGAGAAGTTTTGACCCAAGTTTGATGTGAAGAAATAGTCCGAAATGAATATCTGCAAGAAAATTGCAGATCCATTGTACTTTTACAAAATCTTCCAACGGGTAGACATTACATCAGCAAGTATAAACAATGACGAAAGCTTCTTATTTAAAAGCTAAAAATCCTAACAAAATAGGAAACTGCAAATCCTAGCGAGAAGAAAGCTAATCAAAAGACTCCTAATCAAACAACAAGTGAAAATTATTTGACTATCAAGTACCACCAAATTGAACGAAAACTGGAAGATGATACTTTCTGTTTGGAAAAAGAAAAAAAAAAAAAAGAACTACTTTTTGCTTATCAGTTGCTTCCTACAATGCAAACCTTTGGCTTTGATAGAAGAAGAACATCACGATAAATGCCAGATAGCCACCAATGATCTTGATCTTCAAGGTAAGACCCATCACTCCATCTGTACACTTGAACAGCTAGAACATTTTCCTTTTGAGACCCACATGGATGACAGGAATCAGTAATTTCAAACTCCGCAGGTAGTCTGCTATCCTGACTGACCAAACACAATCCACAAAGGTTTTCAATAGATGCAAAACAATTGTTTACATTTATTGAGCTTCGTGAGAAGCATTAAGTATTTTTTTCATTTTGGTAGTCTACAATAGGCATGCAAAAAAAGGCAACAGGATAATGGTATTGCAAAAGATAAATTAAAAGGGCTAATAAGGGGCTTATACAGGCCGACCCTGATAACCTTAGGCAAACCCCAGCAAGGCCAACACACTATAGTATCCTTTACAATAAAGCTAAACAACAAAAAATCCAAAATATTAGCATGTGAACGTAGAGAGTAGCTTTAGTTTGCAAATTATAAAACAATAACACAAAACAATAAGCCCTGGTGAAAAAATAATTGAACTGCAGAATTTGCTAGATGGGGTATTAATACAACCTGATTTTCAGACAGTTTGCGGAGTAGAAAACAAAAACAAAAAACAATGAGCCACGGTGCAAAAACCATTCAACTGCAGAATTAGCAAGATGGCATAGGAATAGACCCATGCCTACACCACCTTATGCATGCTTCAACCTAGAAACGGTTTATGTCATTCTGATTTTTACGCACTCCAGATATTTTCAATTTTTAGGATTAGGGACTTAAGAAGTAGCGAGAGAGAATTGGTTGCCAAAGTTTCCACTTTATTTGGTTGTATTATGATTTGGTGGTGTCTAAATGTGGTCAAATTAAACCATATGAACATCATTAAATTTTCATTCTTTTATTTTTGCTTTTATAGTAATGACCATCTTCTTTTTCCTACCAACGAGTAATGGGCAGGTTAGAGTACTTAGCTTAATTGTCCAGTTATCTTTATTTTTCAAGCACTTCTATTTGCTACAACAGAAACTGAAAATGTTTTCTTTTCTTATGAAAGAAACTAGTATTCTATTTGCTAAAATCGGTTTTCAAATTGCAGAAATTGCTTTTCAGAACTGGTTCTAAATTGCTGAAACTGGTATTTCCACTTGCTGAAAATAATTTTCTAATTGCTGACCACTGCTTAACTTTCATGCAATGACATGCAGTTCTCTATGTTTCATTAATTATTAAGCAAATTACATATCTTGATCTCCCAGATTTTATGTCCTATAATGCATGGGGCCAATGCATATAAAAATCACCAACCACAAACAAGAGAAGGGCCAAAGAAAGAGAAAGAAAGAAAGAAAGAAAGGAAAAAGGAGCCAAACTTAGAAGCAACATAAGAGACAGTCTCTTTGTACCATTTTAAACTATCAATGTCCATAACATGGTCATCGTATGGTCTTCACTGACCAATCTCAGCACAATATCTTCAATAATCTTTTTGGCATCAAAAGATATTATTTTTAAATTCTTCTTCTTTTTTTTGGGAACAAGGCGACCTCTCCGACTGATGGGACAACCTTAGACCCAACTCTGAAAGGTAATATTGGTAAATAACTACCAGACATAGGTGAATTTTTGGTTAATCCCAGTGATACCCGCAAACTGTGGGACCTCCATGGGGTGGATTTGTCAAAATTCTTATTAGTTCTAAGACCCAACCAACTTCATTCATGAGTTTAGAGAATGCTTTGAGCCTTCACTCAGGTAATTTTCAGTGTTTTCATCATGAAAAACATAAGTGAGTCAATTAAATAACTATGGACATAGGTATACCTAACAAAAATTAGAAGTCATTAGTCTAATCTTCCATTGCAAGGAATAACTAGTATAAAGCGATAAACAAAAAATAAAGAACCACAATAACTGAAGCCACAATAACCAAGTCACCATGCTCCAAGCGCATTACTAAATCACTGGAAGGCCAAAAAATACTTACCACAAGCCACGAGTATTAAAAGATAAAAGGCATCTCAAATGAGTAGTCACGCTACGCGTAGAGGATAAAAAAACAGCAGAGCTAAAAGAAAGGGAATTTCAGCATTAGTGACAATCTACTTGACAATATGTATTACAAACCTATATCCAACAGGAACCCCATTTATCCATGCATGGAAGGCAGAATCAACAGCTTCGAAGTGTAAAAATATCCGACGACCTGTAAGACCCAAGAGTAAACGTTGCATGAACTAGCATATAGAGAGCGATTGCTACACAGTTGTGGGAGCCTTGGGGCTGCCCTTTCTTAGCAATAATAAATTAGCAACATAATTTTGGCGACGGTCGAAGAGTTACATGAGGGAAGAAATAACATATTGTAAGACCACAACACGCAATGGTGTAGATGCAAAGATATTCTTACTTTCAACAACAAAACTCATATAGGCTATAGCAAATACGATTCAATCGTATCTTCACGCATGCACATCTATGAGTGTGTGAGGGCGCCCACGCGCACGTGTGCATGAAAGAGAGAGGGAGAGGGAGAGAGAGAAAGAGCGCAAATTGACATGCCAATTTCAAGTGCTGCATGCAAAAAAGCTCTATCCCTAATGGTTATCATAGCTCTTACATGCACATGATTTCTCCCCCAAGTGAGTTAAGTACAAAGGTGATTTGTAACCTCAACTGGTTAGAATGTCAAAATGTCGTTAGTCAAGTAAAAACTTAGTTTTTAGACATTGGGTAACACATTATTAGCTATACTCTGTTGATACCCTATTTTGTCCCACCTTTTCAAAAAGAAATTTTTGCACTATTTGTATGTGGCACATATGCGACAACAGATGAAAAATGTGAAAACAAAGACGCTTTATACCCCTACAGTTTCAACAGGAATTAATTCTGACCACAACGGCTTTACTTTCATCAAATTAACCCCTACTTTTTATTTTTCAACCCATTGGCGACTCTTGTCCAAAGACTGAACCATTTTAATTTGGCTAAATGTCCCAAAACATTATTCACGTGAATTATGCATTATGAATTCTCAAAAAAGAAGAGAACCAAGTAATATGTGGGGTATAAACTTCAGAAATTAGAAGTACGAGGACCAAACCAGGGGGACTATAAGCATAATTCCTGCTTTCATAGCATCTATATTTGCAACCATTTGCTGAAAAAATTTGGCGGACTTTAAACTGAAAAATAAGAGCTTCAGAATTTATTGCTAGTATCTGCGATATACGTGGGTCCTGCTAACAGATCAACGGGTAAAGAAAATAAAAGATGGAGCTTCAGAATTATTATGTGTGGACAGATCCGAGAGGTCAGAAAATTCAGCCATGGTATTTGGCCTTGGAATTCGCCACTTAGATGGTGGCTACCCTTTGCAAGTAATTTGTGATCTTTTTTAATCAATGGAGAGATTAAGCCCTATTGATGTCAAATTTTAGGATGTTGTCGTTATCATGTATCATTGTATCCATCATTCTCAATTGCAATTTGAGGTAAACTGGGAGGTATGCAATGTATTTATCGCGTAAGCTCTTCGCAAATAGTGTTCTTTTTATTATCTTCTATTTGTACGGATTGGATTACCATTGAACTTATTGTCAAGTTCGGTTATATTTCTGTCACTCTTGTAATCGTGACATATCTATGCCTAGGTAAATGCTATGGAACATATCGGCACATGTACAAACCCACATACTTCAAGAGATATACATATGCAGACTATTAGGCCCAAGGGAAAAGATATCAAATAGCTTGGCACTTGGCATGCTACCTGAGATGAGTAGGGTATGACACTACAGATGACGACTTGTCTCATATTGATTCATTACCATTGTTTATTGAGTCTATTTTTCAGGTTCAGAGCAGAATTGAGTGGTGGAGAGATAGAAGATATTAGAGGATAAATTGGATTAAGAGATTTTCTTGATGCTTTTGTAAAATAATAAAGAACAGGGTCCATCATTTATAACTTTTTGATAATTATTTTAGGGCGTTATGAAGTTCGGATCATCACATAAACTCTTCTATCTCTCCAGTGAAGGGATGCTCCAAGAAAGTACTGCTGAGTGAGCACAAGTAATAATACTACTGACAAGAATCTGGCTGTCCTTGGAAAAGAATCACAGGTAAATCCATATTTTTAAATCACAAATCAAGGTAAATATTACGAAAAGGCAAGACAATATATTCAATTGCCATGGCACAGACAGAATTGCAAAGTTTCTCAATTCACAAAATAGACAGGATTCATTTTTCCAGAGCAAACAATATGTTGCCAACAATTAGGATTTAACTAATGATCTCAAACTAACTCGAACTTGCAGAATATTTCTTTTGATGACCTCTACATTAATCATGCTCAAAGGGATCATACCTTCCCATTCTTTTGGAAGGTAAAAGTATGTCCTGTAGCAGCCAGTAGGATTATCCTCAGGAACATGAGGAGGATTAAGTGGAAATGGAAACACAATATTTGTATAAATGGGCCGATCAAATCCATGCAACTGCCAATTGGAAGGAACTGTTCCAAGTAGGGTAAGAAACAAGTATATAAGAAGGGGTTGCAATAAGACAACTTGGAAGAGAGAGATATTTCAAAGCAAAAGGGAAAATAAGCAAAAATACAATTACATGCAAGAATAGCTGACAATAAACTTTACACAAAGTTAAAATAAAATGAAAATGCAAATAACACAGAGAGTACTGGACACGGCCACCTTATAAATGCTTCCATCAAGGAACTCGATAATACCACATGTTTCATTCAACATCTAATGTACAATGCCACAATTCTAGGATTGGTTAGCTCAGCCAAACTACAAATCAGGTTGAATACAAGTATCCTCGCTCAGCCAAAAAAAAAGTATCCTACTAGCTCTGCAAGACAAACCGAATACAACACTTGGGTATATTAGGTTTTCATTTGCTATTATGGAGAACAATTTTAAGCTAAGTCAACTAATACCAATTAATAATCCCTTCTTACAGCTTCTGTTTTCAAGTGACACATTGGGATTTATACCTCATTGAGAATTATAGGTCCATCGCGTTAAAAGCATTGAAGTTACTGCAAGGATGAAAATAATTTTCAAATTTGAACAGAGACTGGCAAATCAAAAGCATACATTCTATGCAAATCCACATTTATTCAACAATTTAACGATAACATGGTTTCTTGGGTGTATGATTCAATTCCACCAAGAGGAAGAGTCATCATCCCTATACTGATTGGTAAAAGTGTAACAACAATGAATCCTGGAATACACGGTTACTCAAGCATATTAGGAAGTTGAAAGCCAAAAAGTCAACTAGAGAAATATATTTGAGGAATAAAATTACTAACGGAAGACCCACATGGACACACAGAAAAACACATGCATGCAGATGGGCACAGACAGCTTATCAAATAAGTAAAATTCGATTGAAGAAAACAAAACTTTCACATAGTGAAACTTGATGTTGTGTAATAGGTAAAACACTAAACACAACCCAAAAAAAAAAAAAACAAATTATATGTGTTAATGTTAAATTACATTGAATTAAATATACAATTGATGTTGAGTAACAGGTACCTATATTTAATTATATTATCATGTAAAAGAGGACATATCCCAAAGATATAGCTCCCTTACTGAGCATAAGAGGTTTCATTTATAACTACCTAAACAATAAAATTCATGATTTTGTGGCACAGAATTGGAAAACAGATGGTTCCCCCATAATTCTAAACCCATGACCTTGTGATCAGTCATTTTCCCATCAAATTATCTTCAATTTTATAAGGATTAGGAAAAACATCTAAGTTCAAACTTTTTATGGTTGATAGCGTGTAATATTGAACCCAAGGGTCCCCTTTCACTGCTACAAGAGTCTGTATAGCACCACAGGTTCAAGGAATAGAGTAAAACTGCCACAATAGCCATCTATGGACCTCAAAATGTATATTATCAAACTTCTTCACTGGCCTTTTAGTTTCTATAAAAAAAATAAGGAGCAGAAACAGCTAATAAACAAACAACACAGGGTCATCACACGGGCAACATGACGAAATCAAAAAGTTAGTAGCAATAGCCTCTCTGCTTACCTGGTAAGGTTTCCCATGCAGAATCCTCAAATGTACTATCATAAAAACTTAAAGGAACATGGGCAGGATTTGGAGCCAACACAAACTTCCAATAGCCCGACAATGACTTAACAAAAGGCAAACCCTTGACCCAGAAAGCTGCACATTCAAGAGCTCCAGAAACGGCACCGTCATCCCAAACTGCTGAGTTTGATACCAGAAAATCCACCTTACTGCGTTCATACCAGTATCTAAGAGATCCTATCCATGTGAAAATCAATGTTTCAGTGATTCGACTGTAAGATTACAGAAAGCAAGAGCTGAAACACATGGCCACAAAAAACATTTAGCTACCAGCATTTGCATGCATAAGAAATATTGAGTTGCAGCTGAACTAAGACCAGACTACCAATCTTACAAGACATGACTACTATAAACTATACAGCCCAAGATTCACAAGCTATTTCTTAAGTATTGATGGTACATATATGACTGCTACACGGCCTTAGGTAGAACTCAACCCAAAAGCTAGCTATTCAAGTGAGGGTGCCCTCACGCTTACACACTCCATATTACTTCGGTACCCAGACAATGTGGGACTTCGTTTCACACCCTCCTCACGCTCAGCGTGCTCACTTGGAGCACCTCCAGCGTGCTCACTTGGAGCACCTCCAGCGTGCAAGCGAGAGACACGGACCCTACCCATCTCTGGTACGTAGCTCTGCTACCATGTTACAAGATCTTGGGGTAATACTCAACCTCTCAACCCCAAAAGCTAGCTAGTCACATAAGACCTTCACGCTTGTACTACTTCATATCACTTTGGTACCCAAGCGATTTGGGACTTCGCTTCACAATGACTGCATTATATTGTAAAACTATTTCTCAGCATTCCATATTAATTTATGATTGGTTTGGCCATTTTAAAGATATTGATTTTAGGAAATTTTACGCACATGCCTTGGTGTGCCTCGACTTCTAGAATTCTTGATCATGCATACTTTACATCTTTTTTCTCTTTATTCTTCCAATCAGGGTATTTACTAGATTTGATCAGTTACCTCTCTGCCCAAATTCTCTCTTTGTATTACTTCCATTTCATTCTCTGCAAACATTTGCGCTGAGGAGAAAAACATAATTATTTCCTCTCTTTTTTCCATTTTCAGTAAATAATTGGGTTTCATTGCTGTTGGAATTTTATTTATTTATAACCCCACTAAAGAGTACGAGTATCTAGGAAACATGTAAAAAAATTCAAAAAATGGCAGACATGGAGATATCCTATTCCCTTCCTCAAAAGAACAAGAGGAACATAAATAATAAAAGGAACTCCAGCAAATAATATGGTTACGGATGAGATAAGTGGCAGTTTCAAACCTGCAAGACCTACTTATATTAAATGAATTGATCACGGTGAACAATTACTTAAACAATACTCAAATTTTTATGTAGTTGTACCAGAAAACATTATAGGTAACTAATCACAATATTTTGTAACTAAGACCACACACTTTAATAACTAAAGACAAACGTATCCATAACCGCACACTTAAAAAATGTTTTCTCATTCTGTGTGTAGAACCAGTAGAGAATTTATTATTCCATGCTGGTTGATTTATAAAATTTCTTCTTTGGTTAATTTTAGCTAAAAACAATTTTGCACACACAAAGGTGTGCCCAGTTTCTAGAATACATATACCATTTGGTATGTTTAGACAATACTCAGCGCGTGCCCAGCCTCTCGTGTGAAATAAAAGGAGAAACCTAAAAGAAAAGAAGGTGATTCCATCAATCCCAACCAAGCAAGTGCATCGCTATTCAGATACAAGTTCTGGTGCTGATTAGGGGTTCTCACCTTCAACTGTGTCATGGCAGTGCAGAGAAACATGTGCATCTCTCTTCCTCCATTTAATAAAGGATGAATCTTCCCACGCCTTATAACCATTACTTGCAGGGAAAACAAGTTGACTGGCCAAAGAAGCCATAACAAACCAAAACTACAAATGAATCAAGATGAACTTAGTTTAGCCCACAAAGTAAAGAACTGAATAAAGGGAAAATGAGGTGATACTAAAATTACCACAAATGTGTTTGTTCTTATAGTAACATAAAAGTGCACATACGGACATCTAGTAAAACAAGAAACCACTGATAGAGCAGGTGAAATATGGAACAGCCAAACATGATAGTTTCACATTTTTTTTATAAGTAATAGAGTTTATTGAAAAATCATCAAGAGGATGCCACCCATGTACAAAAGAAATTGAGGAATAAAAAAGAAAAAGATCAACTAAATAAAAAAACCTATACACCCCTCTATACTCCAAAGCTATCCAACATATCAAAGAATTGAAAAGGAGAATGCATGTTTAGAGCGAGCAGAAGCAACCGGCAAAAGGAAAAATGAAGTATTGTCTATATCTATATAGAATTACACATGTATGGACATAACATGAATATCTGTATAGATATACTAATACATATATGGCAGCATTACCACAACGCTTAACAAACTAACTGATAACTTGTCTACTATTATACTGCGTTACTTTTTTCATGATTCGTAAAGAACATAGAGGTCCAAAAAAAAAATTTCCTAATAGACACAACGTAAAGGTAAAATAATAGATGCTCAACAAGGTGCTTAGTTATCCTTGTCCTGGTTCCACTTTCCTCCATGTGGACCATATCACCATACAAATGAGAGTCCTTTTATAGTGGCATACATCGCAAGGGGGAGACAATAGATGCACAACAAAGTGCTTCACCTGTCCTGGTCGGTCTTTCAGTTAGGTGAGGCATAAGGAATGTGGCACTCAAAGGAGATTATGTAAGTTTCCAGGCATCTGCGGCCCTCATGGAAGCTCCCTATCTAGTTATAGTGAACTATAATATGACAATGCATCACTTAAACCTAGACCATCTTTTAGATGGTAACCAATTAGCACTTTAGTTCTCAACTACGTTATACAAGAGGTTTCACAAGTGTTTTTCCACTTGGATAAAAGGTGGTTTCCTCAGAAGGTGAATTGCATAAACATATTCACCTACTATCATCCTTCTCTAAAAAATTAAAGCTAAATAAAGAGTGATTTTTCTTTGACCAGTTCTACCTCAAGTTTTTCTTTTTTGGATAAGTTGTAAGCATCTATTATATCAATTTCTTTGAGGACCCATTACACCCTAACCTTAGGATTTTGCTTCTTTTCACTTGTATAATTTTTCATGTCAGTGGAAAAAAAAGCATCAACTCTTGGTAGTTTACATATCTATTGCGACCATAATTGTGCTGAGTTCATGTACTTTGGCAGCACAGGATGAAGCAGAGAGGGAAAGTTGGGTCTATTGTACCGTATCTTCAAAAATTGGACTCTTTTCTAATTGCACAATAACCAAAACAATCCAAACGAAACCGAGCCTTATGTCCCAATCAATTTGGGCCAGCTACATGAATCCTTCAAATTGCTCCATAAAGCCACAAAAGATCTGAATTTCCCACAACAATTTTACAATATACTCAACAATTATATATTATTTCAACTTAAATAACAAATATTGAAGGGACAAGGCTCAAGGCCCTTATTTTTCTTCTGCATTTACACTCTTCCCAAGTTCACAATGCCTAACTACTTCTCCCCTTTTCTGCTTCAGTACTCTCACCCTCTCAATGTAACAAATCCGACAGAGGCGTCTAGAAGCGCTATGGCAAACGCAGGAGATCTGCAACTACACAATAACACAACACTATTGTTGCTTGATCACTACAAATGTTGCTATCAAATACTATTTTCAAAATTCTGAAAAGTTGACAAACCCTATAACCACACTATATCTTGTCAGTAGAAGTTTACTTCTATTTAGCAAGTAAACTAAGTTATTTGTTTTGATTATCAAGCAAGAAGAAAACACCAGGTTGTGTTTTAGCTATCCGCCCCCACTACAAGGAATCCTGGCTCCACCCTGTGTGGCAGACTCGAGCATTCTCACAGAAATTGACTATAACTTTAGTCCCTCTATGCGTCAGTTCATGCACCATTATATGTGAGCATCAGTTGCCCATTTCTTAATAACCATTTGGACACATGATGATGGGGAAATTCCTTTGTTTCGGGTATCTCGTGTAAAAAGATCAACAAAACCTAGACAAAAGGAAATGACTACCACCCACTGGGCAATGGATAATACGTGTTCAATGCCAACTAATTTAGAATCTCAATTCACATTTCACTGATATAAATACACATTCACGGATATTCAAAACACTTTTCTCGAATATCGATGCACATTTTACACATTATCCATCATCCCTCCTAGGGGCTGTGGTTAGCATTTCCTTAAACGGAAAACTAAATTGCCCTTAAACTTTCACTTTTGGATAAACAAGAAGTTCACCGATCAGATGGATCTTTATTCACAACCATGCTCAAGACTATAAAGCAACTCCCCCTAAAAGAATGTTACCACTGCATTTGCGTTAAAATTGATTCACTCCAAGAAGTGATCATTTACTAGGCCCCAAACATATCACGTTTCAGCATCTCAATTAAGCATAATAATCAGAGAACACACACAAGGGGGGAGAGAGAGAGAGAGGGTACCAGCTCGATTTTGGATATATGTGGGGACGATTACAAAGAAAACCCCTTCGATTGGATCCTTCTGTACCAAGCCAAAAGATGCTCTCAGTCCAGTACTCCACTAAACCAGCCTCCACTCGTCTATTATCCTCTCTTAACCTCGGTTAAATTAACAGATAAAAAAAATCCAATATGCCGTAGACAGACCCGTAGACAGACAGTCTGATACGTGTTTTAGCCTAAAAAGTTAGTTAGTTTATTTTTCCGTCTTATTTGATTTTTTGATGCTTTTTTTAATTTTGCATCAACTTTTTGTGTATTATTGGTTTGTTTCGTCGAGAGGAATCAAAAAAGCATAAAAAATTATGATCGAAACTTAAATTTTTTTAATAAAGACAAAATTAAGTGAAAAAGACAAATTTTTACACTTTTTTCAATCTTATTCAAAAAATTGAGAGTTCGAATCATAATCTTTTACTTTTTTGAATTCCTCTCGTCGAGACGAACCAATAATACACAAAAAAAATCAATCCAAAACTAACAAACGCAAAATATATATATAGGATTATGATCTAATAAGGGATCCCTTATTTAAAATTTGGTGCGGACCTAGCCTTTTTTCAACTTTCCGGATCAAATTTTGACGATCCGAACCGCTCAATGTTTTTAAAATGCTTTTTTAAGGGCCTACGTGAGGATTCGTAAAAAAAAATTACCCGGAAGGGCTTGATCCAAACAGTTTTCGATAAAACTGTACATATATCGAAAACTGTTTGGATCAAGCCCTTCCGGGTTTTCTTTTTTTAACGAATCCTCACGTAGGCCCTTAAAAATGCATTTTAAAAACATTGAGCAGTTCGGATCATCAAAATTTGATCCGGAATGGTGAGGTCCGCACCAAATTTTAATAAGGGATCCCTTAGGTGATCGCTATCCCATATGTGTAGGATCATGATCTAATAAGGGATCCCTTATTTAAAATTTGGTGCGGACCTAGCCTTTTTCAACTTTCCGGATCAAATTTTGACGATCCGAACCGCTCAATGTTTTTAAAATGCGTTTTTAAGGGCCTACGTGAGGATTCGTAAAAAAAAAAAATACTCGGAAGGGCTTGATCCAAATAGTTTTCGATAAAACTGTACATATATTGAAAACTGTTTGGATCAAGCCCTTCCGGGTTTTTTTTTTTGACGAATCCTCATGTAGGCCCTTAAAAACGCATTCTAAAAACATTGAGCGGTTCGGATCATCAAAATTTGATCCGGAAAGGTGAGGTCCGCACTGATAAACCCCCAATATTGTAGATATCCGGGGCCTATCTAACTCATTTAGTCCATACACACGCGCGATTTCGCTCCTTATATGTTTGATATGCGCGTAGTGTTATTTTTTATAGTTACAGGTTTAATACGCTAAATAAGTGCATTTTGGAGCGCATTGGGAACTGTCCCAAGCTACCGAGGGCCACTTGCCCCATGGCACGCCAACACTGGGCCTCAAGAGCCACGAAATGAAGACTCGGCTAAGGCCTGGGAAATCAAAAAGACACAAGTCAAGCCGGTGGGCCAAGCCATGTCTCGAGCTCACAAAGACTCCCGGTGAATCAGGGAGTAATCAAGCATCCACAAGACTAAGTACCGTCCCTCTCGAAGGCCGCAAATTGATTAGAAGTGCTTTGGAAGAAGTCCGGAAGCATTACATTTGACCAAGGAGGGACCAAGGCATGAAAACAAGAAAAATCCGATTGGTATGGATACCTCTGATGAAGGGTATCCATACAGATTGCACCCAGACGAACAGACAGATTGGTATGGATACCTCTGATGGGTGGTATCCATACCTCTAGCCGCAGACAAGCAAAATCACTGGTATCCATACCTCTGTTGAGAGGTATCCATACCAAGCCAAAATTCTGATTTTTTGAACTTGCTTTTTGGACTTTCCATTTATGGAAATTCTAGCTTTTTGGGATTTTTTTAGGATATTTTGAGAGAGAGAAATTGAAAGAATATAGACTCTCTCCTCTCCCTCTTCTATTTACCTTTCATTTAGTCTACTTTAGTTTTAGTTGCTCCTCCCTCTCTCCTCCATGGGAGAGGGTTTTGAAGCTTTCTCTCTCTAGTTTTCTCCCGTAAGTTTTCTTCTCCCGTTAATTTCTCGTGCTTTAATAGTTCTTGTAATCCTTAGATCTTCATATATATCAAGTTTATTTCCGTAATAATCATGTTCTTCATTTCTTTTACGTTTCAAGTTGTCTTTCATTCCTATGTTTGAGTAGTCTAAATAGGCTCGGTCATGGGGTGATTAGCACTCCATGACTTAGGTTTAATTTTGTTATTCTCGTCAAATTGCAAACACTTCTTGTTTAATAAAGTCACGGGTTCATCTTTATGTATCAAAATTTGGGTTTGTTAATCTCATTGATCTCTCGTGGCCGATGGTTAATTCACCTAGGTACGGGTGATACTTTGGGCGATGTCAATCTAAAAGTTTGTCTATTTGGCTCAAGAACCCTAAACTTTATCGAACATCATTTCTAGTTCAAAGAGTTAGGATCGATTTTATGCACCAAAGTCTAGGTTTGTTAATCTTTTTGATCTCTCGTAGTTAAGGGTTTATTCTCTTTTTCATGTGTGATGCTTTGGGCGATGTCAACCTAGATGTTTGACTAATGGTTACAAGAATCCTAATCTCAACAAGAGAGGAACGAATTAGCCTAAGTTATGGTTGTTAAAATCCCCTAGACTTTGCCTTAGTTTAATTAGTCTTTTTAATCTTCCAAGTCATTTTCGAAGTTAAGAGAATTCCACCAATCAAACTCCAAAAGCCAAGTTTGCCGCTTTAAGGCTAAAACCTACACTTACAAGACAACTCTCACGCCAGGTGCGTTCGTTCCCTGTGGATTCGACCCGGTCTTACCGGTTATTATGCTACCGCCGACCTAGCCCTACGCTTGGGGCGACACCATCTACGATACAATCCAAGGTCGCAAGCACGCACCAAATTTTAATAAGGGATCCCTTAGGTGATCGCTATCCTATATGTGTAGGATCATGATCTAATAAGGGATCCCTTATTTAAAATTTGGTGCGGACCTAGCCTTTTTTCAACTTTCCAGATCAAATTTTGACGATCCGAACCGCTCAATGTTTTTAAAATGCGTTTTTAAGGGCATACGTGAGGATTCGTCAAAACAAAATACCCAGAAGGGCTTGATCCAAACAGTTTTCGATAAAACTGTACATATATCAAATACACCTCAGATTGGATTCACAATTGCAAACAAAACAAAGAGAAAAGGACAAGCCATGAAGCCAATCTTTTATAGTTGTAACTTGCAAGTGGTGACTAGCTCATGCAGTAGAGTTTTTGGATACTCCATACAGCATTTTGGGTAAGTCTCATTCCCCTCGCCCCATGTAATAGATTCAGAATGGCGAATGACAAAAAAAAACTTTTATAGTTCCGTGAATCTAAATATAAAAAATAAATCTAGACCCCTATAAGCCTAATTTAACTTTTTGATTTTTTCTTTTTGGTATTTGCTAAGTTCTTTTAACGTATGGGTCTTTTCTTTTTCCAAAAAAGAAGAAAGAAATAAGTACTGGAGTATATTTTTAGACACATAATTCGCGTGCTAAAGCGAGGATTGTGAACATCCGAACAGAGCGAGTACTATGAGTGGGAGCGGAAGAAAAGGAATTTATGTCACCAAAGTGTCTAGTGGTAAACAAAGTTGGGCCATATTCCCTCGTATTACTAGTGTACCCTTTTCTTATTCAAACTAAAACTTGAGTAAAGCTCCACGAAAATCAACCCCACTTCTCTACTCAAGCTTAAGCCAAATTAAGTTTTATTCAAATTAAGAGTGACTCAAATTTATCGAGTCTATTTCTCCTCTTCGCCAAATTTACAACAATGTCATTAATGAAGCTTTAACTCAAATTTGCGGTTAGAATTGGATTTGCTCATTGAAGTTTTCGATACCAAACAACTTTCATTCAAATTTTGAGTAAAAGTACGAGTAAGAGTTGGAGATGACTAATTATACAATGTGAAACTCCGGGAGCACTGAATAATTCCTCTTGGTTGCACCTGAAGGGACTTTATTTTTGTGAATCCAGTCAGAGTTCAACATCTATTCAATTTGGGCTTTGGGCGAACCAGGGTGCAGAATGGATGCTTTCGAATAGCAATAATCGTTTCATCCTCGAAAATCGAAATGCCATTACTAATTTTTTTACGTGCCGATACGAATTTTTTTGCGTGCTGATAGTGAATTTTGGTAAGACAATATTAAATTCTGGGTTACATTAAAATCAAGAGACGCAATAATAAACTTCTACAATGATGAATAGAAACCTTAACCTTATCAGCACATCCAAGAGAGGCACGTGTCGAAAGCGGCAGCAAATTAAACTCCCCATTTACATACCATGAAACGCTATATAGTTATACAAGCGGGTGAGAATAAGAGCTGCCATAAATCGAAACAAGGGGACAGTTCATTTGGGGTTAAAAGTTCCAAAAGGTTTTCACATGCATCTGCTTCTTATACACAAATAAAAACAGCAGATGACGGGGGATTGTTCTTTTCCTAGTTACACTACAGAATCAAACTACACAGCTAAAAAAAGACTCATGATATAAGACTACTGCTTAGCACCAGACGCTGCTTCTTCCGGAGCAACACTCTGTCCGCTGTTCCAGCCACCAGAAGCTTCTACGACAGGACTCTGTCCGCTGTTCCAGCCACCAGAAGCTTCTCCACTGTTCCAGCCACCAGAAGCTTCTACAACAGGACTCTGCCCGCTGTTCCAGCCACCACCAGAAGCTTCTACGACAGGACTCTGTCCGCTTTTCCAACCACCAGAAGCTTCTCCACTGTTCCAGCCACCAGAAGCTTCTACAACAGGACTCTGCCCGCTGTTCCAGCCACCACCAGAAGCTTCTACGACAGGACTCTGTCCGCTTTTCCAGCCACCACCAGAAGCTTCTACGACAGGACTCTGTCCGCTTTTCCAGCCACCACCAGAAGCTTCTACAACAGGACCAGAGCTGCGTTCCCTGTTCTGGGAACGATTTTTCCTAAAGTACTTTCCGATAAAATCTTCGGCCCTGTCAGGATATTTCCCCTTGATAAAGTTCTCCAGACATTTGAGGTAGGAGAAATCTTCTTTCCGACCATCAACAGAGACAATATAGAAGCACCTGCTTTCTTGGAAACTACTGTGCTTACTAACCTGCCATACAGATATAAGCAGTTCATTGGTCGAGGAGAAAAAGGAAAGCACCTGATTCATTTACGATGTAACATATGCTAAAAGAAGTACAAATCCTGCAACCCAAAGATAAGAACGAGAATAGACCAAGTGTTTGAAATGGACGTCTAAGTAGTTCTGCAAAAGGTGAAGGGACAAAACTTGGCATTCCTACCTCTTCCATGTACATAAGCCTGCCTTGTATATGCAGAAGAAAAAACAAGCGCGCGCACACACAATTTCAAACACGCCATTCCTTGACTTTTCGGTATGGGGATTCAGCCCGGTGTTGAAGGAAAATCCTAATTTTGACAAGAACAGAGGTTCCCGCCAAGTCACACCCCCAAGAAACCACTGAACTTATTTGGATAAATGCATAGATTTTTTATGGCTCGCATGGTTTCTCTATGAGAACACATGAAAGGTTTGAAGAGGTGGAGCATACATATCATGTCCCGGCTAAGGCCCCTTTGTTGAAAAAGGTACAGATTCAGGAATGCATAGTTCTGGTGCATACAAGTTGATTAGATGGTACGGGACTCGATATAATCTGTGTTTCACGTATTATAACATACAATAGTACTAAAACTCAGAAAGAAACAAGGGATAATTTTCATTCAAATGATGCAGGATCGCTAATTCAAGTCAACTCAGGCTCCATGGGAATATGACAAACCAATGCATTTCTAAAGTTCTCATCCACTTCAAAGCCAAACCTCATCAAATTAATGCACGCCAACAAACAACAATTGACACCAAAAAGGAAAAAAAATGTACCAAGATAACATTTTCCGAACCAGCCAGGGCTACATAACCACTAGAAATCTACGCCCAGATATAAAAACATGAAAGGACTGGAGAAAACCACAGTAACCAGAATTTTCAAAATGTAAAGTATACACAAGCACGAAGAAAATACATCAACAGATTCCCTGAATATGTAGTAAATTTTCCTTACACATGCTTTATAATACTAAAAACTAAAACTCTAACAGTGATATCTTTCCTATCACATATATATTTATAATCTCCTTCCTCAAAAAATTTCCTCTACACATCATGTCCCCTAAGAAAGAATATGAACAGGATAGAGCCATAGAGGCATGCACCCAACTGAATAGCTTCAAACAGCCAACTATTTGAACTTGTCGCAAGAAAACTAGCAGCATAATAAACAATAGACAGGGGTAGCTCGCTACATCTTGACTCCCAAGTTGAGCATAAATGAAAAGAAGAGATTTCGTACAATGCAAATTGCTATAGCATTACAAATTTGGGAATTGGGATCCTCACTAGTGGTATCTCCACGTCATGTACATTGGTATCCAATATTCTAAACTGCATTTGAGGCTGCGAGGCTCACTTTAGTTTTTTAAGTGTCAGAAACAATACACCTAGGGCATAAGGCTGCTCATCCATTATGAAGCAAAGTCTCACAGTACCAGGGTACAGGATAACATATACCTGCTGTGTAACTTTAATTACACATTGTTATCAAAATATTAGCACTTTTACCAAGTACACTTTGTACCTAGGCCGGTAGGCCGCAAAAGGATTTTCCTCCTAAATGTGCTACACAATGCCATCAAACACCGAAAATATTTCCTGTACAAGGGGGAAAAAAAACTCGAAGGCTGGGAACCAAATATGCAAAAGATAACAGGATCCACTCTCTAATCTTAAGATAAGCTCCTCTCTACCATATAAACTCTTTTCTTGTTTTCTCCACAAAACCACATTCAAAGCCAAACGCAGCACCACTCTTTCCTCCTTTTGCCCACTTGCCATTGCATCTAATAATGAAGAAATGACCCAACCTTCCATTGCGAACGCACTCCAAACAAAACAAAATAAGAACAACTGACCACAAATGTAAGGCCATCAGAAATGAACGAGCAAAACAAGGACAAGGCTCACAATTACCGGTTACTATTGCAGCCTTGCACATAAAACACCAATTATCGTGAATTTGCTTCCTCTAATCAATCAATCAATAGCGGACGAGGCTTATGATCCATATTTAAACACTAAAATTCAAAACAAAACCACATGATAGCACTCTCCATAATGTAAGGTACATTCTCACGCATCCAATGATACTATAATGATTTGTATTTCACCTTTCGTGTACTTACTAAGGCATTGGAGTGCTTTGCCGACCGGATTGGTCGGAGGCAGTGGATCTAAGAAGCACGGAATGCGAAACCACGCGGAGACAAGGACACGTTGAGGATACCTTCACGTATGTATGTCTAAGCATATTATCATGTACATATATCACCATAAGTACGCGTTCCAAATTATATGGTAGATAAGATACAATACGTTATGAAGAATCTAGTTGAGATGAGACTCAAAAAATCATAATCCTTAGCAAATACCAATTGAATTTTATGACAAATTGGAAGAATCCCTATTTTCCAACTTTGTATATCATAGTGATATGTTAAAGAGTATTGGACACGTTGCAAAAAGAGCGTCGGACACGTGCCTGAATATAAAAAATTTATTTTGTAATTGCAGACAAAAAAAAACGAGTATTGGACGTGTTCAAGAGTGTCCGAGGAGTGTTGGTGTCCGACACGTGTAGGACATGGACACACCACCTTATTGTAAGTGTCTGTGCTTCTTAGAGAGGCACTAACGCCTAACTCTGTCTTACCAGCTCGTAGGGAGGCAGAGATGAGGAATTAGAGCCTAGAACTCAGTTGCAGCATCTCAGAATTCGTATGGTTCGCATATTCATTCATACCCCCACAGCTACTTTATTTATTCGTGGCAAGTGGACGATTGTTGGAAAAGACACCTCCAATATCGCCTATATCCATTGAATCCTTCCATATATGCATGCCACCACCCTTCAGTGAACTCTTTTCCTCTCATAAGAAAACCCCCACAAACACCTCCCCAGTAGAGCTTGTTTATATAGTTGACCTTCGATACAAAAACAATAACAGAACCCATCTAGTCCCAATCATTGGGGGTTATGGGCGGGGGATGATTAAAGACAGACCTAACCTTTGGCAACATTTGCACAAAATGGCTACTCTCAGAATACCACTGAAACAGTGGCCCCCCTAAACCTCCAAGAACTGAAGAGCTACATGAATGTTTTGTTGCAGAACCATGCCCCCAAATCAAAGCCGAAAGGCATCAGAGAGGGTAGGCCTAGAGACCCAAATCAATTTATGTGCTCATTACCATGCTTCCTTCATTCATGTTATGAGAAACGTAAAACCACCTTCCTAAATGTCATTGTATTGATGAATAATTTGGAACATGATTCTAATTATAAACTATGACGTAACTAGGATATGCTGCTGCTGCTACTCTCTGATTATAATCCCCTTTTCCTGTTTTATGCACAAGATCGTTGCTATAAGCCACAAACAAGGGCATAATGGTATAAGAATATTAGGATATACCTTTTTTGTTGACTATGCTTAGATTTCAAAAGCATAAGAATATAGGCGGGCATCTAAAACCCAATGTATGTAGCATGAAGTTATATGAAATCATAATGTAACAAGCCAGGAATCATTGAGCTTCATACCATGACATGATCAATTCCAGCTCCCATCTTTGTAGCTTTATCTGGATGGTGAGTAAAGACAGAGTCAACCACAAAAGACTGATCATCAGCAGGCAATGGATCCCCATCTTTGTACCTTGACACAAAGTTGGCCAAACATAAACTCAGGTACAAGCTGCACTAGATCATGATCTGAACTTCATACTAACAAAATTCAGCTCTATTTCTGCTAGTAAAATTATCAGCCGTTGGAAAACCTCACATTTATTGAAAAGTTTTAATTTAAATCATGCACAGGAGAACATATCATGGCACTGCCCAGTCAGAAAGAGAGGCATTTAGCTCCAAAAGTCCCATCTTTTGCTGCTTAGAATGGAAAGGTTTCTCATGTTCAGAAGCACCACTTCTAATTGGTTAAAACAAAACATGCCACCAAGATTAAGGGACATATATCGGCAGGGAGAATAACAGGGAGTTCTTCCACTTACAATGATCTGTTTGCATAAAAAACGCTTAAAGGAATACTAGGACATATTCTCAGCTGAGATGACTTTTTTCAATTTATCTGTCGCAAAATCCCCTTATTTGATGTTTAAGGAAGTCACTTAAGAAATAAGTCAGAAAACTAGCAGAGATTCATATTAGTTACCCTGTCTGATGCATAATTCTTCTGATAGACTGCATAATCTGCTCAATTTCCAGAAGAATATCCTGTTCCTCCGACGTGAACATATCTAACCGCTGTCTGGTTGCAGTTAAATTAACAGTTGGCTTGTTTCTCCATTCTCCAGCATTAGAGGAATCCCTAGCATTTGAGTTGCCAGGGTGCTCTCTCTTCCCAAAGGATCGTTTCCCATGCCCCCACTGAATCTGTCCCCTTTCATTCCCACCCCCAATATTTGCTGAATCCCAGCCACCATTGCTTGCTGATTGATTTGAGTCTTCATTCCTTCCATTTGCACCGGAAGTCCATTTATTATCAGGAGATTTACTGGAGCTCCAAGATTTGACCAATGACTCTTCTTGTTTTTCATTATTATCGTCTGTTTTGGCTGTATCGGCACCCCAGGTGGACCATGCTTTTGGTTTTGATGCTGTGTTGTCAGGCCCAGAGTTAGGAAAAGTACCAGCACCAGCCTCATCATTTTGAATCGGTGTCCAGGATTTGAATGGTGACTGTTTCGGTTTTACCGCAGATACATTATCCTCTTTCTGGGCTGTATCCGCCCCCAAAGAGGACCATCCACTCTGCTTTACCGCAGAGACATTATCCTCTTTCTGGGCCGTATCCACCCCCCAAGAGGACCATCCACTCTGCTTTGACATTGTTGTGCTGGCCCCAGAATTTTGCTTCTTTGCAGCAAGCCAGTCTCTGCCATCACTGGAGTCGTCTTTTTGAGCCACCTGTTCAGTTTCCTGTACTGCTGTAGATGGCACATCGTCTTTCTGAACTTTATTAGTCCCCCAGCTGGACAAACCACTCGGCTTTGACACTGTTTTTTCAGCCCCCCATTGTCCCCAATCCCTGCCGCCACTGCCATCGTTATTCTGATTGGACTTCCAGGAATTGGCCGGTGAATCTTCCTGTTCCAAATCTTGCTGCCCAGATAAGGGGATATCTTCTGTCTGGACTGCATCCGCCCCCCAAGAGGACCAACCATTTGGTTTGGATCCTGTGGGGCCTGAATCCCAATTTGTATTTTGCATAGTCCATTCCTTGCTGGGCTCTAAGTCATCTGGAAATTCAGAACTATCTTCAAATATGGCCTTCTCAGAACTCCGCTCTGGAGACATGGCCCATTCCTCTATATCATTTTCCAGTTCCAGGTAGTCAAGTTCTGCACCAAGACAAGCACTGCTTGTTTCCCCTTGTTTTGAACTACTCCTCACCAAATGAAGGAATTGATAGACATCAATTCCATCCTGCTCGTTCATTTCAACCTAACAACAAAAATTTCATTGTTATACAATTGCACAAGGCAGATTAAAGCAGACAATTGATCGAGGTTAAATATCATGTGTAAACTTCAATAGAGCCCACAGGCCAACTGAAAAGAAAAAGACTGGGTAAAAGTAAAATACCCCTCTTGTGTCCCAGAGAACATCAAATCGGGAACCTGTGCCAACAGAGACTTGCTTTCCCCAAGAACAGGAGGCAACTATGCTCGCCAGGGAATCGAAATGGCATTTTTCAGCAGCCTTTTCAAAGCATTTTTTGGGGGTCTGGAGATTGAAATCAAAATATTTACCCATAAATTAGAGCCACAGTTTGCAAATCATAACATGAATATAACAAAATCTCCGAGTAACAATAGAACAAATAAAGTCACTTACAAACAACGTCGCCTCTGTAAAGGGTACTTGAACATTTAATGATCGAGACAAAGCCTTTATACCACCAGAATTAAAGCCAACCATGCTCCCAGCGCAAGTCATACTATTGGCCAAGAGAATCAGATGCTCTTTGAGCACACCTTTTGCTACCATGGACACCGACGTTGAGAGGCGCTGCAAAATCACACAAATTTGGCCTTCTCCATTATTTGAGGGACATAGAAGGAACAATCTAATTAAATAACCTGGTACTTTAAATATTTTGCTACACGTCACAATGTGAGTTCCTATTCTTTTTTGTTCAGCAAAATTGTAATGCATCTGAATACCTAAACAATTAGCCAAAGAAATACACAGTAAAGCATTTAGACTTTGGAAGAAGTAAGATAAATTGTACGAGAAGGATTCAGAGTCCATAAAATCACAAACTGAAAAGAAATTTATATAGCAGCTACATGAGTGTATAAGCACCGGTGTGTGTGAGAGTGACTTGGGAACAGACTTCACAAAAACGGCTTTGGTTGATAAGGTGAACCCAATAAAAACAGAAAATCGACAAATATTGCATCATATCACTACCATGGGCTAGGAAACTTGTCTCCGACGGAAAACTCTATGCAAAATAAAGTTGGAGATGCTCTAAAACACGAGTTGTCAAATATTATTCGGAAATAATGAAGGAACCAATGGAGCTCAAAAGGGTGATTTCAGATGCAGAACATGCAATAGCAGTTAAGTTTTACTGCTCAAAGTAATCCTTATTTGTCTTCATACCAGCGAGAATAATTCCTCACATAAAAGCCTAAGAGTTTGCGAGTGAGGATCTGAATGTGTGTGAGAGAGAAAAAGAGAGGGTTACCTGAACGGCTTGCTCGAAAGCACAAGAAATTCCGAGGAGTTCCTGAACTTGCTTTATTGCATGCGGAATTGACCGACTTGTGTCAATCAGATGAATAACTGGAAGACAGGAATCCAAGACGATCCTCCATGCGTCCCCTGACTGCTTAACGGCCTCTTTCTCCAGGACAACATCCAAAGCCAATTCTCCTTTCTCACTCTTGCAAGGGTTTCTTATCCAAGCTGTGGTGTCAGGACTAATCCAAATAATGCTTGCAGTGGAAACCCGAGGGTCGCCTGTCCATTCATAGGGAGTACAATTTAAAAATAATTTGATTTCCTCAAGAGAAGTTAAATATTCCATTTCCAATATTTATGCAACAAGATACATTTCCGCTTCGAAGGAAAACAAAAAGCCTAGTAGAACCTATAAGGCCGTTCAGGTATGGAGAACTAGGATAACAGCCTGAAGGCTATCGCAGTACTTGTGGAATTGATCTTTAGAAATATTCACCTCCTAGTAGGCAGATATCTGGCCCAAAAGCAACACAACGGACATTGGAATTGACGAAGTCCACAAATGTAAAATAGATCAAACGTGAATTCTCATACTTAATATCAACTGGTCACCAATTTACCTTATTTGATTCAACATGTTTGTTGCATTGGCAGGTTATCAACAATACTCATCTCCACAAATGGCCACTTGAGACAATTATTAGCTTTGTAATGTAAAATTACCTAGTGTAAAATTCATAGACTCAACTAAATGACTAGTTGCAACCCAAACGCTGGATGCATTAGCTTTGATGACTTCCCCCTCAATCTCACAATCTCGAACTCCATTTGCAATCACCAGGATGCCAGGATCAACCAAATATAGACTAATGCCAAAAGTTTATGTTAAGGAATATTGTCCCACATTGCTTGGGGATGGAATGAGCGATCACTTAATATAATGTTGGGCCTCTCCACTCATTGCCAATTGGCTTTGAGATGGATACAAAGTTTCAACATGGTATCAGAGCGGGGCTCATTCCACCCCACATTTAAAAAATAAATAAATAAATAACACAACCACACCCCACGATGACAGACCAGCAAAAAGGCTACACGAAGATAGACCTCAAAATGCTGCTACACGTGAGAGGGGATGTTAAGAAATCTTGTCCCACATTGCTTGGGGATGGAATGAGCGATCACTTAATATAATGTTGGGCCTCTCCACTCATTGCCAATTGGCTTTGAGATGGATATAAAGTTTCCACAGTTTATACCACATAAGTGATTCCACAAACAACCAGAGTTTTCGTGATTCAAAATTCCTCAACACAAGATTTTTCTCAGAATGCATCAGCAATGTCTCTTGGTTTGCATCGGCTCTAGTGAAGCTCTAATACACAATTTTCCTCGCATTTCTTCAGTGCAACTTAGACAAAAGCAAATTCCCAATATAGTGTTCCGCAAACAAAGTCAATTTTGAAGGCAACATTCCGCATCCCTTTCTATCCGTGGGTTCTAGGGAGACTAACTGAAGTTGTTTACATAGAAAAAGACACCACACCAGCTCACGCACTCCTTAGGCAGAGTTCTTTATGATCCCCCCAATCAGACCACCATGTAATTAAATCAAAACATCAAAAACACGAAATCCAAAACAAATAAAGGTCAAATGAGTCAACAACTCAAACCATCCCACCACAAGAGAATCCAAAATAATGGTGGACTACAAACAGCGACTTTTCCAACACAATGCATACACAACCACCTAAGATGTTCTGTTCAACTTTTAGTAAATAGCAATAAACATACAAAAACCTTTGGAAGCTATCAAAATGAAGGAAACATCGAAACCACGAAATACTGGTCTAATATATACTTGATCCATATTCATAAACAATTCATTTAGCCGGCTACCATTCCCACATCCATTATCAACATGACATCTAATAAATAGAATCGGCACAAACTTGTTGAGTCTAATTGGGTTCAACAAACCCAAATGTCAAGAAAGTTTTATCTTCCATGTAAAAGGATGCGAGAAATTTGATACAATTTCGTAAGCAAAAGTAACCCTTCCCAATGTATTGTGTGGCCCCATATACATTCCTCTAAGTTGCACATTAGCATTTGTAATGTTTACTATTTAGCGTAATCAAGTCCCAATAATTTTCAAGCCATAGACACCTTTTCCAGCCATTGTCCCAATAATCTTCGAAGTTGAGATCATCGGTGGTTTGAATATGAGGGACAGTGAAAGAGTACGGAATTCACAAGGAACAATCACTTGGTTTAGAGTTGTCTACCATAGACACCTTTTCCAGCCATTGTCCAGACTTGGCTATAACCATGGAGTGACATAACAGAGTGCAGAAAATAGCACACCTGAGAAGGTTGATGATGACCACCCACCTAATATCGAACAGTTGTACAGTAGATTCAAAAGAGTTCTTTGCCATTTATCATTTGTAGCCAGCTCTCCTCTCTCAAGACGCATAAATATGTTACATCGTTCCACAAAGTCGAGAAAGCTAGAAAATCAGCTAGACACAAAGGAAACCTAAAGGGATAAAGGAGTTTATACATAAAGCTGCATACAAACAAACAAAATAATTGGTCTCCATTTCCATCTTAAAGTACTATCTCATGTATGTAATGATTTTAACAAGGAAATTACTATCTACAAAAATTTCCAGAGACAAGAAGAGAGAACAACAATGCAAAAAGTACCTTTTATGATGGTTTCTAACAAAGCAGGACAAATTATGTCAGCAAGAATATGAGAAGTCATCTCCAAATGCTCACTTGTGCCTTGCCAAAACAGCTTCAAGCATGGCATGCCAATATGACATGGTTGCCCAAAGGAACAATCTTCACTGCCAACGTGAAAGTATAGCTAAAATACATGAGCCACAGAGCATACCCAACAAGTCATAGTAAATTAAAGACGGAATTTGAAAAAAAAAACTCGCAACAAAGAGATGTCATGCTCTTCACAGACTCCAAAACTCAAAGTGAACTTTCATAGAAATGGCATTTAAACTAACATATGATAATTACATTTAAACTTTTCAAGAAGCTAAGTGTGATCATCAAGAGGACTGCTGCATTTAAAGATAATAAAGTTGACAATCATTCAGGAAGTGAATCTGTCCAACTTTTGGTGCCCGAACAGTCATACTTGTAGAGACTGCAAGTCAGACAGACCAGGAACTCCAAACTTGGATCCTTGAACGTTTTTGCATGCACCGACAATGTAGCACAAGATCACTAGCCCAGTACCTTGATTTGATCCACCAGCCACACCACAAGGCCCAAACTTTAATACCCCAGATTTGGGGATAGAGAGTGTTTAGTCCCACATCAGAAATCTACATGGGTGATCTTGTTCATATAATAAACCAAACCATGTAAGATACTACTAGTGTCTTGGGCTTAAGTAGTTTTTGGGCCATGTGGTGTGGCTAGTGGATCAAAAGCAAGGTACTAGGCCAGTGGTCTTGGGCGTTACAAATGGTATCAGCACACACCCGTGTACATGACCATGAGGGTTATGGCACTAGAGAACAAACCTGGGGGAGGCCATGGTGACTCTAGTCACTAGGGCACAGACCCAGAGTGTGATGACTAGTGCTCAACTGCTGGCAAGGGCGCGAGGCCATAAAAGTGGGGAGATTGTGATACGCCATCCCACATCGGAAGTCTACAAGGGAGATCTTGGACTCATAATAAACCATGTAAGATACTACTAGTACCATGGGCTTAAGCACTTTGGGCTGTGGTGTGGGATCAAAATCAAGGTACTGGCAGTGGTCTACATGGGGCATTACATACAAATATTCAGCTCTTCAAGAAACTCGTACAAATTTTGCCTCAATAAATAACTCTCTATGTAATTTTATGTGACAAGGCCCATAACTACTCACCACGCCACGGGATTCTAGGACAAGCTATTTTTTATCAAAAAAAATATAATGTTTTACGTTTGACAACATTTCTTCTACAATATTTGGTGAACTTAACAAATTTTAGTTAACCTGGACACAAAAAATCATCTCAATTTTTTGAGCATATACATTAAAATCGTAATGGTTGAAAAATCATTAAAGGAAATGGACAAGTTATATGCCAAATACAACTGCATGGAACATCCAGCTGGTAGGGAAAAAAAAATTGACAAGCTTGTTGCCGTGTTAAGATATAAAAACATGTGTACTGAAGAAGATTAAGTTGTCTTAGGAGCTGAGTTGGGTAGACGCCAAGAAATGCCAACATCCCTACTGCAATATAATGGCACGTTTACTTTCTCTTACAAGCCAAAATCTTGAATCCACTGATCTGGATTTTTAGTTTTTTTCTCATTTTAAGCTTCTGAAAAAAATATCTCCGAACTTTTTAGCAAAAGTCCTCGACAGCCACCAAGGCTTCCACTAACCCTCTACCTTAATGTAGTTAAATTACTCAACAAAGTAAACCTGGCAGTAGTGAAGGGGGAAAAGGAACTGGATGGCAAGCTGAACATTTTAAAATTAGGTAGCCACTTAGAAAACTTAGTGTGAAGGCGAGACAAGTCACAAAAAGTCTAAAAGCAGATATTTGTTGATAAACAATAACAAAAGCTCAAGTAAATTTTCACAAGGGGGAAAGAGTGCACAATACTGTTGCTCCAAAAAGGTGGAAAAGAACACCAAAGACACTTATTGGCACAAGGATAATCCATTCAAAATAGAGGGCCTATCAAATGGGCTTTAGTAAAACTTACTGTGGAAACCAATTTTCATAAAAGAAAAGGTAGACTTGATCCTTATTATGGTGCAAAGAGATAAAATAACAGAGAGAACACACCAACAGGAATTTCGGACACACAACACTTCTGCCCCAAGTAAATTGCAAGTACCATATGATATCTGGTCTTTCATTAAAATAAAAAATAAAAAAGAAAGAAAGAAAGAAAGAAAAAAGATGGTAATTCTGGAAACTTTCAAAATTGGATTGTTTAAATGGGACAATATGGATATTTAGGACCTGGAAGATGAGAAAATGAAAATAGGGAAAAATATGTGCAGTTTTGTAACAAACATTGTGAGAGAACCTGATACTTTCTAATAAGAATGAACCACAAATTAGTCCACAACAGACATCAAAAAGCACAACTCATCCATTGATGCATACGAGTACTACAGTAACCTATAAATCAAGATACATACAATTTACGATCAGCAACCAAATGGGGCGTGGGTAGCAGCAACGAAATTTAAAGAAAAGCTGTATAAAACTAAATCACCTAGACAAGATGACCAACTCTCTAGAAACAAGAAAAGTAAAGTGCATGGGAGAATAACCTGACAGACAAACTTATTCTCTTGAAGAGATGACCAACTTTTTTCTTCTTCCGGAATGAATCGACAGTCCCTTGGCATTTCTCACAAATCTCTTGCATACTTATGTTCAGGTCTAGGAACAGTTCCTATTATACCATTTCAAATCCCAAGAAACTCAAATTAGTAGGCAACAAAAAGCAATCGTAAATACAGGAGCGATCAGTTCCTTATTTGAAAACATGGGAGCTAACCTTTTTGAGATGAACATGACAAATAAGGTTAGGATCGAATTCGGAACTTGCATGTAATGTTTGTTGCCCATTATACCTGGAGAGGGGAAGCCAAGAAAAATTAACTAACACCTCGACAGCAATTACATATTAGCAACATCCATTGAAAGAACAACCTGAAGGCATTCAAGGACAAAGAAAGAAATCAAAAATAAGTTCAAGAAAACCTCCACAAATGGTAACCCAGTGTCAAGGACAAGAGAGCATACCAAGTTCACCTTCAACATCTCCCAGACGAGGAAACACAAATCCAAAGTAGAACATTGACAGCAAAGGTGCTAATTTAACAGTACGCCACTCTCAAGTGAGTTACGGAGGAAAACAACATATTGTCAAAATGGATTATTTAGATCCAACGTACAAACAGTTCGAACACGAAATAAAAGAAAACCATACCAAATATAACATCCATCCAGGCCAGCTAGTTCCCACATTTTAGATTTTCACTAATAATGGATACCTATCTGTCCTTATGACAAACTACACGGACACCAGCCAAACAGGAATTCGCCATTATCTTGTCTTAAGAGTAGGCTGTACTGTAATAAAGGAGAGACTCTCTACTTCATGATGTAGAGCACCTAAGCACACTGTCATAGGGATCAAAAGGAATCCCCCATTTTAGTAAGGCCAATCCGAAGCAGCTTCATCACAAACCATTAAGGGAAAGCAACCAACTGGGGCATAGGACGAACTCCTAGCAGCTAGCTGCCTTACTGACTCAGACCCCTACTTCACCGAACAGTAACTACTTCCTCAAACCTCAAGGGATTTCATTCCATATGAAGGTTTAACATTCCATTTCATTGATCTTTAACCTGACTTAACTAGCTCTCTTCTGCTTCATGTTCTTACCAGTTGCCGCCACGAATTTCAGTCTTATGGACGTTTAAGTAGATTTCGTGATTAAACTGATTTGGCTACCTCTTTTCCTACGGGAATCAAGCCTGACATTTAAAGGGAATACTAGCATTCCTTTGTTGACCACACAACTTATTCATTTATAAATATACACAAACACAGTAGTAGAGACAAACTGGATACATATAATCTTCCACTCTAGACAGGTATCAAAGAAATTAGATAAAGAATGAACACAACAACTGGGCATTCAGACCACTATAGATAATGAAAGCGTAAGCAAAAAACCAAAACTAATTGCAATAAACGAACAATAAAGAGCTGGGTACAGAGTTGAGCATAGATTACTCAAACAAAGGAGTGAAAGTGACAAGGTCAACACAAGGCATAAGGAATAGTAAAATCAGCACAAGAGATTAACAAGGGAAACAGGAAGATTCCAGGTCTTTTTCCATTGAACCATGCATATTTCAGTTTTCGGCAAATAGATTGTTATTTTATTGTTAGCTCTGAATCATAGTGGTACTAAACTGCATTACAAGGCGCAGGATGAGCTACCAGGTGGACCATCATTTAGATTTGGAGCATAAATAGGGGGTAGAGCATACCAAAAGGATTGACCAAATCTTAGGCATATACTTGGCCATAAAAGAATAAATTGACATCAAAGTTCAATTCTCTATAATGAAAGTACATAATAGCTTGTTTTGGGAACGAACAGAAGACATCTTCTTGTGGCATATCCTTAGTGCACATGCATTATACTTCTTAGGTGAGAGTGTGTGCTAAAGATAGCCAGGAGTGATTAAATCTGACAAACAGGTTACCAAAAAGGTTTAACACATACTCAATCAAGAATTCGCCACCAATATCCTTTAGGCTGACTTTTTTCAACTGATTCTTCACCAAATATGCAGCATTTTCTCGGCAATATTTTCTCCCGCAATCACAATCGTTCAAGTACAACAATACACGGCGATCAGAAAGGTTATTCTTGAAATTCACCGAGCAAAGCAGTATCTCCTGTACAGACAGATAATGACATGTTATGCCACAAATAAACACATTACCAAGAAACAGCTCTATGACGTGGAATCTAGTAAAACATTACCTTCATCATTTCCCATGAGGAATTACTACTTGGAGAAGAGTCCAGAACTGCCTTATATGCAGGATTAGACATGGAAGTTGCAGCCAATACACCAACTGGTTCACCAGCAGCAAAAGAACTCTTGGCTTCAGGCTTAGCCCCGTACTCAAATTGAATGATTGAATTACTGCAGACATTCCTTACAGTGCCGTCATAGCAGATAACAACATCCCGAAGGATTGCCATTAAGTTCTTGAACAATGTGCCCGGTTCTGTCAACCCTCTAGATGAACGGACAATTACTTCTCTGGCAGAGATAGAATGAACCATCTCTTGATAGGGGTCCAGTCCATGAAAAAGGCAGCTTCTAACCAACCCAAATTCCTCAGAAGGGTAGTTAGCATGAATGGGGTACTTGTTCTTGAAGAGAGAAGACATGTCCTCCACTAAGGCCCTGGTGTAAAATTTCCCCCTACTAGAAAGTTGCAACCCCAAGAACCCAATCTGCTGTGCAACTTTTGTAATGGAGGAGTCACTCTTGGAATCAATTATATAACCAATTGCCGATGACCTCAGAATGAAATTAGCAACAGGTATCTTCAAAAGCCGTAAGTGCTTCTCTACTTGCAGCTCAATTAGCTCATTATAAGTCGAATGCAAGCTACCAAGCAGAGGCGAAATTTCCTGAATGCGATTATGAATATCCTCTAAGACAGCCCCCTGAATGGAAAAATCTTCTAATCCGACGCTGAAACCTTGAGAAAATAAATTTTCCATGAGGAAAGGCTGTAAAGCGTTAAAGAACTTCAAAACCTCATCTGGGCCCTTTTCAGAGAAAATAGAACTGACAATTTCACTAACAATTGACTGCATTACATCCCTATTAAAGTCAATGGTCAAAAGGTTACTCTTCCGAACCAAATATCTATCTCCAGAACAGTCGAAACAAAATGGTAGAGCAGTCTGTAATAGTTGCCCAGCAGTCCACTGAGGGCCTGATCTATAAGCCTTAAATAAGGCCGGATGCGGCAAGGAATTGGACACAAACATTGCCAGCTGCTGGGCAGCTGGTCTTGTCAAGAAATAATTCTTAAACATAATCTTCAGCGATAACAATGCATCAGCGGCCAGCTGCAAGTTGAGGTTGCCATTATGAGAACTAAGCAACTGCTTCTCTACAGAGAATAGTTCCAAAACTTCTGCTTTTGCAGCAAGAGATTGGGGATAAAATAAATGGACGCAGTCGCCGTCAAAATCAGCACTAAGAGGTCCACATATAAGAGGGTTGATCTTAACTGTATGGTCATCGTGAACATAAACAGATAATGCTTGCAAGGAATGTTTATGCGTAGTCGGAGGGCGATTAATGAAAACAATATCCCCATCCATTATACGCCGATGTACCACTTGACCAGGTCTTAAGAATGTATGCCCCTTTGAACCTTCCCTCAACGAGTATGTTGACAAACCATCTGTATAGGTCAAACACAGCTTTTCATCCACCAGCCTCTGCAGATACTGCATGTTGTGTTGAGTAACTCTCTCTTCAAATGTTATCCTCTGAGCAATTTCAAAAGGCAATCCAATTTCATGGACACCTTTGTATGAATCTCCTGTAATAACGCTTCGTGAGGAGAATCCACTTCCCTTTCTGATAAACAGGGTCTTCATCTTCTCAAGCCATGCTTTAGTGGATGAATTGTTTGGTTCTTTGCTAATCCCAAATCGGGTATCTACATCACGAGATGCCTTGTAGAAGAAATATGCAAGGAAAGACAACAAACACAATAACAGCTCATGAACATTTGCACCATATAATTGCCAAACTAAAATGGGGGTTTCAGCAGTAATTTTGTTGAAGAACAAAGTCGCCCCAAAAAAGAACAAAAACCAATACCAGCTAATTGAACTGGCCATATTCTAAGATGGTTGACCAGAATTCTACGGTAATAAAGTAAATGCACTGTATTACCGCCAAAGCTCATGTAGTAATTTTGAAAAAATGATGTTCTAGACTCCTGCTCAAAAAAACATCATATACTAAATTTTGAACCTTTCATGCAGATTTTTTCTCTTGGAGTGGCTGTAGATGGGAGGGTTTTCAAAATCAGCAAAAAAGTTGGGGCTAGCGGGCTGCAGCTTCTTCCACTTGGTCCAAGCTTACTTGACTACAAATTCAAAATAAGATCACCACAAGAAATTTAAGTACCTTGGAAGTTCCCCTAACATCAAGATACTGTGCGACAGCTGCTTGTAGATCATTGGCTTCGACTTCATGAGATTCAAAAGTTGGAGTCCCAGATCTAGAACTCTTGATGATCTCGACTTGCTTCAGAACTTTCTTAAGTACCGAGATGGAGAGATCCTGGAAAGCGATATGAAAATTAAATTATTGCAATGCAACTCATAAAAATAGAAGAGTTAAACCAGGAAATCATATAAGGCATAAGCATAAAAGCCTAACCGAAGACATGACCGTAATTCCGTCAGAAACATCTGGAACAGACAAACAGTTAGGAGGGACAGGCAGACATTGAATGATATAACCATCCTGAGGAAAGTAACCTTTCCCAGCAAGCTTTTTCCTAGTCTCATCAGGTAATTTTTTCAGCATTACCATCACCTGATTATTTTCGGAAAACAAAAATAACAAAAAGTGATAAGAAACCAGACAAAAAATCCACTGCAACTGCATGACATAAAACAAAAAACAAATAATTGCGGCAAACAAATTAACTCCCAGTCATGAATCAGACCTCATGAATTTTACACATATATACCTGTAATATTCGCATAATAACTACTGAAATATGATCGATGCTCCAGCAGGCCAGAATAGGATCTCAAACTCGGGAGTCCTACACAGGATCTATTGGATTGAACAGCATTGTAGATGGGATCGAAGATCATAGATCCTACTTAAAGGGACGGAAAAACTAATAGTTTTCCTTGATAAATGAATTCTTCAACACACATAGCGAATAAATTTATACTGTATACAACTGCAATTTAGAGATGTCGTGAGAAACAACATGAACCACAAGCATACACATTGATCCAAATAAACTTGACAATGTACTTCAAATGGTAGAACTCTCACACCCACTTACTGATTAGTGAATTAAGAAGTTTAGTATGGCATGGTTTAGGTTTCAGGTTTGAAAGCTGGCTGTAACTTTGTCAGTAGTAAAATGGGGCCTTGAGGTCAAGTGCATTGTTTAAAAACATCTCATGCCTAAATAAAAACACAGAGCAAGGTGACTTGAGTCACTATTGGATATTTCAGGACACTAAACATACCCGATGCGGCCCTTAGCAATCATCTCAACTTGTCAACTTTATAATCACAGCCTTACTCCATTCACTTATTTTAACTGATGATTAGACTTTATTTACTTTGGCATTTGAGCTAATGGGGGTACATATCCGGAAAGATTCATAAAACCTTCACAAAAAGAGTTTGAATTGCCCAATCCTACAACTGGATCCACTATCCAACGATCATACTGCAATCCTGCTCAGCTACAATTTGTACTGGAATCCAGATCATAGGATATCACAATCCTTCAATCTACATCGCCATTTCAACCAAAGTTTTAAGAGGCGAGAGAGCAAGGCAAGGCTGTTGACTTCTTATGAGGTGAGGCGTGCCTCAAAGCGTTGAGGCATAGGCCTTAGGAGTTTTTACTTTCTATTTATAAAAAAATAAAATTAATTAAAACTATCATAAAAAAAGGGGATAGTGTTGTACGCCACACATTGTGCTTCACAAAAACATGAAAATAGTAGATGGAATTCACACAAAGGATGTCAAGGCATAAAAACATAATGCTTTAATAGATCCAACTTTTAAGAGCAAATTTTAAGTCTTCTCACAAATAAAATAAAATAAAAACTTCCTCTTTCACCCCAAAAACTTATAATGAACCGACTCTTCACTTGCAACAAAAAAGAACCGACTCTTCTGATATATTAGCGTGAAAAGTGTACGCCTCCAATGAATGGGCGAATGCCTTTGTGGTTCTTTGCCCAATAATCAACGCCCACGAGCGTTTTTGTTGTGACTTGCCTCGAGGCGAGCCCCAGAATCGCCTAGGACTCCACCCCGCTACAGAAACACCACTATTTAAAATGTTATGTGAAGAGCCAAAGAGGACATCCATCCAAAAGGGCTGTAAGAAGCAAAAACCATCACTTGTGGACAAATGCAGTAGGTGAAAGAATAAATCAAAAGCTTCCCTTAGAATATATACCCAGAAATCTCGATGAGTGATAATTATAAAAGAAACCCAGAAATCACAAGAAGTTGAAAAGCTCCTTTATACTAACTGAAGAAACTTAATAACTATTTGTCTAATATGCACCATTTCAGAAAAATTCAAATTGATGCCCTTGGAATTTGCCATTCAATTCAAGAACATGTTTGTCCACAATGCAAGGATCTTTTACAAAGGTACTGATCTTAGTTAAGTCTGTTTTGGGGGTTATGATAGCACTGGTTCCAAAGACGTGAGTACCTCTTTCAAATAAAATCACTCACCAAAATAAACTCTAGCCAAAATTATGAACTTTGCTGATCAAAAATTAACTATGCAATATCCATTTCATATTCAAATAAAGAATCTTAAAAATAACAGAATGATCCCCAAACATGAAATTAATCTGTACCCAAGGTTGCTAGTGGTGAATCCCTCTTTGTCCTGCTTCATTATTTTATTCGACCTCGTAGGAAGAGCCGATTAAGGATTCAACCTCGAACACTAGGAGAATTTCCAAGGAAATAATGAATTATCTAAAAAGAGGTACGAACGAGAAAACACGAAAGTCCACAAAAATGACAACATAAAGACAGCAATCCCCCTTTCTCGGGAGCAGGTTGGTAGTGCCCAATGCCCATGGTCAGAGGTTGTGTGGTGGCGATGGTGATTGGATGTGGCGATAGCCATGGTTGTAGCCTGGAGGTGGTGATCCGGTGCGGTGGGGTGGTGGTTGCAGCGGTAGTATGGCAGTGGTCGTGGAGGCAGTAGTGGTGATGGTACTGGTGGTGTGGCAATGGTTGTGGTTGGAGGCGGCGGAGGTTGTTGCAAATAGTAGTGGTCGTGGAGGTGGAGGTGGAGGTAATGGTTTTGTGGCGGTGGTAGTGGTATAAGATTACAACCAACAAAATTACGACGGCAGTGTTCGGTTTACAGTTTTGGGGCAGTTTTGGTTTTGATGACATCATCATTTCCCTCATTTCTCTCTCTATCTCTCTCCAATTATTACACCTGCTTACATCATCAAAACTAAACTAAAACTACCAAACGAACAAGGCCGACAGGTTTTTTAATTTGATTCAGTGTTGAAATGAAATAAGCAGTCTTCCATTGTCGAGAGGAATGCTCATTCTCACGTTTTGGCATACCAAACATGAGGATAGAAGCTGGAATGCCATGTCATTCCAGCCCTTCTCTGATACCATATATTACAAATTTGGAAAACTTTCTACTGAATTGTCCTCTAAAAAAAAAATAAGTAAAAAGTTAAATCATACAGATATTACAGGCATAGGGCTTCATGATCTCAATTATCAAGCTACTTACAAGTGCATAGATATATGTACAAACAAAAACAAATTAAATACCAAATATCAGGATAGAAACATCAAATTTGATGTAGTATTTGCATCAGAACTCCGTTCTGCCCAAGTTTTACAAACATTCCCCACAAATAAATAGGAGGAATATGGCTAAGCTTTCCTGATCAAGCATGGTTTGCCCCATTATATATCTGGCTCACAAAACCTTGGAAACTAGCTTATGCCAAGAAACCTATGTGTACAAGCATGAAGCTTGTCTCCACACCAGTGGCAGTAGGCCAACAGAGAAGACTTTCCATATCATAACACCAAATCAGTAGCTCTAGTTTCAACTAAGCAAGTCAATGGGATCACAGCTGAAATACAACATTAGGAAAATCTCTATCCCAGCAAAAAAATGGGTGAAATATGCAGACTTAAAGCCCGAATTGAGAATAAAGTTCCTTAGACCTAACCTTCTCAGCGAGCAGTAGAAATTCAACCCTCGATGTTTTGGCATGATCATTATGCAACACCCAATAATTAGAAAGGGATTCTATTCACAAAGTGGAAGAGCACTACGGTGATCCTAAACAGAGTCCGGGATGTAAAGCTTACAATGACTACATGTAGCCCATAAATGCAAAGAAAAAACATAAGACATTGCCAGAAAGCAGAAAGCCATCAACGAACTCTACAACCAGTATGAATAAGTAATAACCAAAGAAACATCAATTTCTTAATTGGTGAATGATTTTGAAGTTCAATACAAGATGAGAATGTGAACAAAACCAAACCTCAGCAGGAAGTAAAGGTCGACAAGGTCTATCACCATATCTGTAACCATATCTTTCTAGAAAATTCCAGGAACCATCTCGGAAATTTTTAGATGGTAGTTTCAATTCCAAGTAACAAGCTCCATCATTTGTTTTTCCCTCGTTGATAGAAATTTGGCAAGCCTCCTACAAAAAAATGGAAATATAACAGACATGTTAAAAGCAAAAACAACCGTGTTGGACAATTTTTCCATATCTTATTTGCAATGATGCCATTTGGCTTCAGGATAGAAAACAATAATCCTGCACAGAGGTATTCCCCTCGTCTTGCTTTCTAATGAAGTCATTTGACTTTAGAACCACAAAGATTACTTTTGCAATTGGATTTCCTTAGATTTCATTTGACTTCACAATCACGTGCTTTGACCAGGGACTATGAAGCATGTCTAAGTACACGAGTAGGGGTAGTGGTGCAATTCAGGTCAACCAATACGGAAAAACTAAAAAAAAAAAGAGTACGGACACTGCATTGACAATAATCACAATTCATAATTTTGAGGGCTTCGTTATATTTGGATAATCACTAACCAAATATCACAAACCTTGTTCTCTCTCTTAATATATACAGCTGGTTAATCTTTCTATCTTCAAAATACCTTTTGTCCAGGCCCAAATGCAACCACACAAATACACTTGTGTACTTCAAATTTAACTTGGGAAAAAAATGCAGTTCCCTCATGCCAATCAACAGGTAATATATATGCTCTCATGCCAATTTTTTCCAGCCATTACATGTGCATATATTTGAAGTATCCAGATTCCCAAAAGTAAAACAAAACATCAACATGACCCAGAAATGGGCATGAACATTGAGATTTGTTTACTGTACTCCCAAAAGGAGAAGTATCAACTTCCTTAGATTCATTTGTGTTTCCTTCTCTTCATTTTTTATGAATGCCAAAAAGCTAGCCCAGGGTCAGCATAGAATGAAGGAGATGGCTCTAATGTTGCGTTAAAGCCAACTTATTGGGTTACAAACTCACTAGAAGCCACGTCCAGTATTCTTGGAAACAAGTGGGTTGCCTCTAGTTCACGAAATGCCTTTCATTTGGGGCACTTAATCTCTGTTATATTGAATTTGCATGATATATGCATAGAGCTAATGTACTTATAGTCCAGCTTTTTACCGCTGTCGTCAAATTATGAAACACATTTTTGTATGACCTTTTTAGTCATTAAAATGCTTGTCCAAAGCATTGATTAATTTGGTTAATGTTCTCCGATTCATGGACGTGCACCTTGTTAGAATACAGTGAGGAAATTAAATACACAATGACCCTTGGGTTATAAGGTTTTGAGTAACAAAATTTCCTCGAGTTAAATCTTAGTTGCAGAATCCTCCTATCGAGGGGACGAATTTGCCTTGGAACCTTGCTCTCATGCTTCCAAATTGTAATATCACGATCAACAAATTATCACATTTTCAAATAGGGTAGAACCTCCCCATATTGATCCTAAATGAAAAAGAGGAAGGAGCTAACAAATAAAACAAAATGCGCAACAATCATCAGATACCAGAAAATAATAATAACCCCAAACACACACGCACGCACGTGAAAATAATAATAACCCCAAACACACGTGCGCGCGCACCCCACTCCTACTTTGTGCAACTACACGTGAAAATGTTTGAATGTTTTGAAGTTGCCAAGAAGGTCAACAAAAATTAACACGAGTAGGCCCTTTTTAGGTTGGTGTACAATTAACCTTTTGCTAATAGGATGCTATGGCACCACGTGTCAAAAAACTCACAAGGGTTGATATACAAATACCAAGAAATACTACCCCACCAAGCACGCATAGTTATCATCCTAAACAAAAATAAAAACCACATTTGACCAATTGCTGGAATAACTTGCTGCTCACCTCGCAACATGTGGACAATGCCCTTTCAAATATGCCAATGTTCTTGTTCGGAAACTGGAAGGTTAAAACCAATAAGAAAGAATACAAGGTAAGGAACAATAAATAACAAAAAGCAATAAGCCAAGATTCAGTTAGTAAGCAATAATTTACATAAAGAAGCAATACCCAACAGGCTACGAAAATACTGTCCATTTTTTTAATATAATTTATGACAGAAGGAAGGGAAAGCAAAGAGGAAAACCAAAACTAGGATAATTTTGGACGGAAGGAATAGATGTCCAAGTGTTTCAGATTCATGCTATAGCCAAACGCAATAATCTGCTTCCATCACATCAAGAAGCAAGAAATATTTTCACATGTATCTGATGAAAAAACAGGCACACAAACTACAACTCACAAAAGAAAGAGGAAATAGTTACCCTGTGACTTCATGACATAAAAACTACAAAAGAAAAAACTGATAAATCGCAAAAATGGATTCTGTTGTACGAGGCCATGGGTGTCACATCAGCATAGGTTTTCGGCGTCATATATCACCATTTAGAATGAGTGATAAAATGATATCCTAGATGGGCTTGACACTAGCCAGGAAGTCTGATATTGCGTAGTAAACCCCTGGTATGCTCTTTATAATCAAATAAGATGGGTCGCATAGCAGCATATGGAGATCCCACTGGAAAACTATGTATCCTACGAACTGTTTAATCTGAACCAGGTAGTCTAACATAGATTATTTTCACTTCGGCTATGAAATTAAAACTTTCTCTTATACGAACACATGTTCTATTAAATTTTTTGTAATAAGAAGAAAAGAAACCTCTTTTTTAATGAACAAAAGCAGATGAATATTTTCGGAATAAAGAAGGCTGTCTTCCAAGAGTTATTGACATTTGTCCTTTGAGCTGCCAATATTCAAGCATAACAACCCAATGTAATCTCTCAACTTGGAAACTTTCAAAAAAGGATACAAGAGTTAAACCTAACGCGCAACAAATTACAATTTAAATACTGAAGGATCCCATGATGTTGGGCAAAAAGGTCATGCATGTTCTTCTCCAAGATCTCCGCTAGGTAGTTTGATCAGTACGTCCACTATCACTCAGCAATAAAACAATCTTGTAAGCAAGTGTTTGTAAAAAATATATATAAATAGTCAGAAATTACTGCCTCCGGATACTGTTATATATATAAAAGTAACCTTTGTGATAAATGTTCATTCAGTACTCAGAACATTAATAACCAAAAACAGAGAGATAAGCGAGGACCAATTCCATGATATCTGTACTCAATGAATCAACAATTTTTAACCTTTCTTACAGGTTCAAGCACTATCTCTAGCACAGAATAGGGTGCTCTACCATTTCATTTTTATTCAAGGATTAAAAAGATAACTACACAAACAAAAGAGCCATCTCTTACACAGCAAAAAACCAAAGAAAATGGTTTCTCAGCAGCATGCCAATTCTTCAAGTTCTTAAGACAAAGCTACCCCTAAGCTGAAAGAAAGTCAGAATATCCAGTACCTTCCTATTCTTCATCTTTAAGCATTTTAAGCACAGCAAGCTAAGCAACCGCTTTAGCTCGCTCACATGGGTAGGATGGTATATAGGAATTGGTAATTCTATATACCCAAAATGACCTGAAAGGTAACGATAACAAAACTTCAGCAGTACTCCACGCAAACCACAAGCTGAAAGCATGTGAATACATTCCTTTGGCCTGTTCAACGTAATTGGAAGTAACAACAAAAAAATTAAATACCTTCACATTTTCCAGGTTCTCCAGCACCGCATGATTCACATTTTCCAGATTCAAGTGGCAAACCAAGAAACGGATTTGAAAGCTGACTAGCATGGCTTATAGGGAAGTCACTATTGGATGATGTACACTAACACACACAAAAACACAAGAAGGAACATTACCAAAATTCGTTCAGAATAGGCAGAAAATCACAGTTGTTCTGAATTAGTAGGCATGATGCAAGAACCCTTCATAGATGATGTAAGCAAAATCCAACTTATTAAGAACTTTTCCCAGGTCCAACGCAATTTCATTTCTCGTATGATCTCAGTAGAAATTGTTCGGAAAATTATGTCACTAGAACTACCGATCATGCTAACTGTAAGACATTTTGTTCTGAAGAAAAGTTTGCATCAATCACAGGAGCTGAAAGTTTTTCAAAACCACTACCTTGTTCAATTCTTCTGGCAACTTCATGGTTAGAATAAAGCAAGGAATTATTTTTTGGAATGAATAAAACAAAAGCTATCATATGGCATGGCTTAATTAACTAACTTTGCTAACCCTTTCTGTGAAACTCAAATGTGCAATCTGAACAAAGGAATGCTAAAGAGAGTAAGTGCTTACAATTTCCTGACGAGTTGCCAAACCAAATTTTATTCCCGTTATGGTTCCATCCCAAATTGTTGATGAGGGGCTTTCTTCCATCTCTTTTAGAGCATGCCTTCAATAAGACTATAAATACGCAAACCAAGGGCCTGCCAAGCTGCCACATATGAGAGAAACAAAGCTAGATGAACTTGGGGGAAATAGAACCAAAAGTAGTTCAAGCTCGAAAAGTTACCACTTTAGATAGAGATTACACTTCAAGCTTGAAAAAGCATAAAAATATTTAAGAAACAGAAAAAAAAAAAGAAAAAAAAAAAAAGGCTTGTTTCAAAAATGTGTACATGACAGGTCATAGTGCTACTTAAACAAAATATCACAAGTTAATCTGTATGGTGTAGATGAAGCAATTTAAAAAACTACGCCGGAACTAAGCCCTTCACAACCCTTTTATTCTTGGCTTTTAAGCCTCTCATAACGGAAGCGTATGTCATTTTCCAAAATACCACATTTCAAGCTTCTAATGTGGTCCATTTTCCCATATATTCAACAGTAACCAAACAAATCAAGTATGAGAAACGTAAGAACTGTTAGATTTACCTCAAACCCAACATGCAAATAAATAACACTAAAAACTAACTACAACAATCCTACTTTCCATAAATAAATGTACTAATGAGATACTAAAAACAAACCAAAACTCAGCCCAGAAACAAGAGCCAAATCCCTAATACAGTTTGAAGTCAAATATACAAACTTAAATACACGCAGAAACAAAACAAATGCGAGTAAGCAACTAGAGAGAGAGACGCGCAAAAGGAGTAGCTAATCAAAAACGAAAACTAACAAACATTCTCACCGAGTAAAAGCCCTAATTTAGTGGCGCTTATACACTCTTATATGTACATTTGACTGAATGCGAGTAAAAAAACCAAACCCACACAGCCAAAACAAAAACCCTAGTTTCGAATGAATTTAGAGCCGTGAAATGCGAGTGAAAAAACTTACAATTCAAGCAGACAGAGTGTAGAGAGAGAGTGGAGAGAGTAGAGTGAGAAAAAGAGGGCTCTCCTCTGCAGTCTTGAGGACCCTTTGGTCTGCAGAGAGAGAGAGTGGGTTTGGGTCTTGTGCATGCAGTGAGTGGCGATTCCTCACACTTTTGTGTTGTACCTGTGGAATAGCCTACGGGTAAAAGGGGAAGGTTGTGGACTCCTCCGGGTTCGGCCCGATAGTTGTGTAGCGCTTCCGATTGATTCTACGCAGGGAAGGTCGTAGATTTTAGGGTTTCACTCAATAGTTGTGCGGCGCTCTTTAGAAATTGATTTCAGGATTTAAAAAGGGGAAGCTTGTAGACTCCTTCGGGTTTGGCCCGATGGTTGTGTAACGCTTCCGATTGATTCTACAGAGGGAAGGGTCGTAAATTTTAGGGTTTCACCAAGTAGTTGTGCGGCGCTCTTTAGAAATTGATTTTAGGATATGCTCCAAAATGTGTAGTGCTCTTTAGAACGTGAGATCTAGGATTCGATTCATATAGAAGAAAATTAATTGCCCTTGTGGGTTGGAAATGTCTGAATTGGGTCTCCCGTGTATTTGCAAGGGCTTGGTTGACTGAGTTATTAGCTGTAGTTTGTGAGGGTAAAGTAGGACACAAAAATGGGACCCCGAAAAAATGAAACTACAGTTAGAACTACATGACTATGGTTAACTATTGATTTAAGTAGGCTGACTCCATCTTGGACGACCACGTGGAAATCAACAAATGTTGTACCCATTTTGGATTGTTTGTCTTTCACCAGTGAGCTTTTTAAAAATTTTGATCAACTTTTTATTTTTTACTCTTCTCATAAAGATTTGAGATAAATCACTAATTCAGGAAAAATCGACGAAAAACAATAATTCAGTTCAATTATTTAGCCAAAACAACCTTTAGTTACATGTCCATAAGAGACAACGTGGAAATAGGGGGGGGCCTTCACTTTTTGCGACTTTTTGAACGGTATTCTTGTTGCTTTTTCTAAATTTTTTATTATTCGTACCAAATTCTTCGTCTTGCTGGGAGGAATAAAAAAGTTAAAATATAGACTACTGTTGAAAAAAAATCAGTAAGATGACCCAAAAAGACTGTCTTTCTCATATACCCTCTTTTCTTTCTTTCTTTTTGTCTTTTTGACATCTTGTATGATTTTTTTTAATTTTAATATATATATATATATATACTTTTTTTATTCATCTTGTTGAGCCAGCGATGTGATGTAAAACTTACACCTAAAAACAATAATAAAATTAAGAGAGAACAACTAAAAAAATGACAAAAAGTCTGCAAAAAAATTAGGCCAAAGAGAGTTGTAGTATTGTTGTTTAGGATGGGGTACGGTGCAATTTAGGAGTCAATCCTTTAATTAACGGATCCGGAGTGGGTGTTATGCGGTAGGTGTTGTGCGGCAAAACAACGTCATTTTGCTTGATTTTTGTGCATACTTCCAAAGCTTCCAAGGGCCTTGTTTAGAGGAAGAAAAAACCATTACAAAGTTTCTAAACCCAAAGTGCCTAAATCTGAAGTGCCTAAACCCAAAGTGGCTAAATCCAAGTGTCTAAACCTACTATACCCTACCCCAAAGGCCCTACATCCCGTAAAATTGAACCCCAAAATTAAACCACACACTTAACTTTCCAAACAGGATCCTTGGATATACTAAGAAAATGAGCAAAACGACGTAGTTTTGCCGCACAACATGGTGCACAACACCTACCGCACAGCGGCACAACGCCTCCCCTGATTCTTGGTTAACCCTGCACACTCCCTTTCTCCATACATTGTATGATTTCTCGAAAGGAACACAGTGGAAAAAAATAAGAAAGTCAATTGAAATAAGAATTTATAAATAGTTGTACCTCATCAAACCTTTTGTGGCATTATTCCCTTTTTTAGAGTGAAATTAAGTTTAGAAGTAAACAAATAACAACAGAAGCCTTCACTAACGGCTTCTGTCGTTATTCTAAAGCCATAAGAGATTAGAGACAGACGTTCGAACACAAATTCAGACTTGTAAAATAGTTTAATGTATGTGGGTTTTAAGATTGGTTATATACGATTATACTTCTCTGAGAGATTGAAGGCATGTAAAATTTATGACTTATCACAAATTGCCACGTCTGCAAAGCCCGATAAATATGGTACAGTAAATGGCCAATCAAATACTGCCAAGGTTCATAGATCAAAAAGTTAAAGCTACATGGATGGTCTAGCCAAATGGTGCCATCGGTAAATGATATGATTATTTATTTATCAAAGTCAGCCAATCAAATTAAGCCGCCTGATGAAATACAGTAAATAACGTTTTATATATTATTATCTTTCTTAAAATGAATAAAAAGAAGTATAGTTAATTTTTTTAAGAGATAAATATTAAAGAGTTGGGAGTTTATTTTGACTCTCTATCCCATATCTAATGGCCTCTCTCATATTTCACATCATACATCCATCAAACTCATAGCATTGAGAGTTTTCAAGGGGGAAAAAAAAACTACAAAGGCCTTCTGAGATGTATGAGATAAAATGTTTGGAGTATCAATATGAGTCTAGGATGAAGCTCACATAGGGAAGTTTGGATGAATAAAGATGGACAAGGTAGAAAGGAAGTTTGACCCACAATTTAGGAGTTTATCCAAACAAGTTTATCTTGAAACAAATGTACTAGACACCTAACCGAACCCATTTGTTTCAAGATGAATGTTTTTTTTTTTGTTTGTTAAGTTATAGATCAGTTTCCACTAAACTTGATATTATCCATACTTGAAAAATTCGACGAGCTCTGCAAAATAAACAATTCTGCAACAAAAATCTAAAACTAGACACCACTGGATGGAAGAATGAAGGGAAATGAAACTATGATTAGACGTAAATAGTGGTTAGTAATTGACTTTCGTGGGTTGACACCATTGGGAACGTCAACGTGGTATCAAACACCAATGTTTTAACTTGTTCGCACAAGTTGCAACCGTCTTGATTTAATCAATAATTTTTTTTTATCAAGTTGAACCATTGAGTTAACATCCACTAGAGATAGCAAGGTAGTAACCTTAAAAAAAAGAAGGATAAAAAAAAAACACAGAGAGATAGCAAAAGAGCAGGGTAGTAGTATTGTTTTGGGCGCTGACCCTGGGATAAGCCCAACAAGACTCCGAGCTCGGGCAACACTGAGCAGCCCAAAAAAAAAAAGTAGGTAATAAAATATTTGAATTAGCACAAATTGGCCCAGCAGTAAAGCATTGTCTCCTCATCCTACTGGCGCAGGTTTGGCTCATGGGAGCTCCTTTGCTTTCATACTACAGTATTGTCTCCTTATCCATGCTAGCTTTAGCCACTAGATTTTGTTTTGGTGGGTTCCCCCCTTCCCTCAAATCATCATTTGGAGTTCACAAATTTCAAATTAATTGATATTTGGTGCATCCCTATTAGGTACTCTTTTGTTTGAAACTTTATACTTTTGCTATTATTCTATAAATTGTTGGTACAAAATAAGAACTTCTCAATTTTGGTGGTGTTGTGCACTTGGGGGTGTCGTGCACCTGGATGCCTTGCACCCCTTGGCCATCCGATCATGTTTTGGACGACTTAAATGCGTTCGGCAATTTTGTTTAATTTTGATTTATATTTACCGGTAAAAAATCAAAACACATCCAGGTCGTCCAAAACACGTCTGACATTATCTCATACTCCGGTGTATGTGCCGCAATTCCAAATGCATTTACAATTGTACATCTTCAATACCTGATATCGATTCTTATTATTTCAAATTCGATTCATGAAAACATTTTCATTTGTAATTTTTGACTTTAGATTATTAGTTAAGTGTTTCATAAACTTCTACTATATATGTGTTATTTGTCACACTTGCGTAATTTAGGTCCCATTTGGACTAACTTTTCACCAACTTTTTTGGTTATATGATTTTATATTTTTTAAATTTGGATATAATTATTACGTCACATTGTTTATCTTGCCAGTAGATTTGTCAGCTCACTCTTTCGTAATCCCTTCTAAAATCTGTAGCATAACATTTCTATTCGAAAACTTTATTTGATTAATGTAAGAGTTGTAATATTTGTAATTTCAATTTTTGCACAGAGTTGTAATATTGTAATTTCAATATTCGCACTAAACCATCTTTTAATGAAATTTATAATAAAAAAACGCAAAAAATTTATTATTAAATTTTTTTAATAACAGACTAATTTTCAGGGAAGGTTACAGTGTCGCTTTCCCAAGCAATATTCAAATTCTAATACAACGAATTCGTAATGTTTTAACGTCCATCACTCTCTACCTCAAAATCTCCGAGGGTTACTTACATTTTGGGGTTTGAATCTGGAGAGGTGACCGAGGATAAATTCATTGCTATGAACTTGTTTGCAATCGAGGGAGAGAGATTCAAGGGTCAAAGTTTTTGGTAGGGCTGAGATTTGTTTCTAGACATGTGACATCGTAATGGACCCAGGGGCCTTATAGTGAGGGAGTGAACTCCCTCGGTCGTTCGATTGGCGAATAGAACCTGGACACGAGGTGAGGTAATCGAGTTAATTATTCGGTGGTCATCTGACACCGCCGGTGCCAAAACCCTTATCTATCACATATTTCCGTAGACCCCATATACTTAATACTAGGCTCCACTAAAATGTGTTAAATAAGGGTGTTAGGGCCAGTGGCGGAGCCAGAAATGAAAGTCGGAGGGGGCCGGATTATGAAAGAAATCTTCGTATGGTGATTTTTTCATGACTTAATTCAGCCATTCGAGTTTTAATGGGATGTTTTGATAAATTAAAAAATTAGTCACTAGTATTTTTGTTATCATATCACTCGACGAACGTAATTATCGCACGATATCATTCACCATAATTTAGTGTTCTCGAAATAAAAAATATTCTTACTTTTTGATTATTTTTGAAATTGTATAATTTTTTTACAAATATCTACCAAAAAAAAAATGTAAAATATACTCCAAAATAGGAAATCGGGAGGGGCCAGAGCTACCCTTAGCCCCTATATAGATCCGCCATTGGTTAGGGCGTCACGTGGCGGTGCATAAGAACCACTAAATAAATTTTCGAGATAATGGGCAATATGTGTCACAATCATTTGTTAACATCGACTTTTTATTTTAACTAGTGGCTTGAGTAGGTGGTGGTGCTTTTGCTTTGGGTGGAAAATGACTACCTACCAAATTAATAAGGAATCCTTTGGGGAATCTCAGGGACCTAATCTTGTGAGAAAGACTTGTGAACTTCTTCGAAGATAGAAATAATCTACTTGCGTGAAACAATCTAGGCAAGAAATTGCAAGCCATCCTCTTAATGGACCCACTTTTTTTATTTTTTTTATTTTACATATAGGCTGTTTCGGGTCAATTTTGTGCACTCTTCAGACCAATTTTTGGATGTTTTAGATTTGCAAAAAAACTAACTTGTTCCACTAACTAGTTTTTTGGTTTTTAGTTTTGCAAAAAAAACTAACTTGTTCCATTAAACTAGTTTTTTGTATGTTTAGTTTTGCAAAAAAAAACTAACTTGTTCCACTAACTAGTTTTTTTGGCTTTTTTTTTGGTTTTTAGTTTTGCAAAAAAACTAAGTGGTTTTTTGTTAGTGGAATGAGATAGTTTTTGAGTTAAAACAAACCTGTTTTTTTTTAGCGGAACGGGGCCTAAATGAGGTTACATCAATTTAGAAGCAATGTTTAGAGATAATAGCAGTTCAAAAAAATGTTTAGAGATAATAATAGCTCATACAATAACGAAAAAGGAGATTTTTTTTTTTTTTTGACGTGCAAGAAGTGTTAGTTGTTAGTATTGATAGTGGTATTTGACCATTGATCTCGTACATGTAGGTATATGATCAGTGGCGGAGCCAGGATTTCATGTGAGTGGGGGCACCGTGGCATAATATTTTATAACGCTTCTAAACATAAGCGGAAAAAAAAAAAACTAAATATTTGTTGGTGCTTTTATGTAGAATTGACCTCGACAAGTTTTAATTCATCTGATAATTGTTTCATTACTAATCCTATAAAAACATCTTACTTTGTGTATATTGTCCGCGCTAGCTTAAAGACTCTACCTAAGTTCATTTTTTTGAAGAAATTGTAGAATTATGATAACTCGCTTAACTATTAGATTATTAATCTTTATGACAAAAAAAATAAATTAATTATAGTAACGATCCTTAAGATTTTTTTCAATTTTTTATTTCAAAATTAGTAAAACGGTGAAAATTTACTCATTTTCTTGTCCCATTTGGAAATAGAAGGAAAAAGAAAAGCATAATAAGAAATTGTAGAATTATGATAACTCGCTTAACTATTAGATTATTAATCTTTATGACAAAAAAATTAAATTAATTATAGTAACGATCCTTAAGATTTTTTTCTATTTTTTATTTCAAAATTAGTAAAACGGTGAAAATTTACTCATTTTCTTGTCCCATTTGGAAATAGAAGGAAAAAGAAAAGCATAATACTAGAAGGAAAGAAAAAAAACATGATAGAAACCACCACCAGGACTTGAACCCTGGCATTTAAGGAGGGAGGCCAGCACTTGGCCAACTGCACCTAGCACACCCATTGTTAAAAATCAGATAATTTTATTATATATAGTAAACTTTAAAAAAAAAAAAAAAAACAGGGGGTAAAAATCCAGTGTGGGCACGTGCCCACACTGGTCCTATGGTGGCTCCGCCGCTGTATATGATGCCTACCAACTCGGCTACGGCTCCCCTTGAAAAGGAGTCTTTTAAATTCAAAAGAAAAAGGAGTCTTTCGAATTTTTAGAGTTGCTGATCGCCTTACTAGACGGCACATGCCATCCCCGGTTCCGAAAATCAAATTCATTGCACGCTAAAGGGAATCAAGATTAAGTATTTATCCGTATTTGAATAACTTAATATTTTGCACAAATAACAAAACATAGCAATTTAAAAAATAATCGATTTGTAAAAATAATATCTCAATGACTTTCATTTGAAAACGACAAGATAGTTGAATCCAGCCTTTTGATTAAAAAAAAACACAAAACCAATCAAAACCCCATTTTTTCAGGACCGTCTCATTGATACAGATATAGATTTTGATAAAATCAAACCCCATGACAAAGCCTTATTATACTTTTAATTTTCTCTTTGTATTTTTAACGACTAGCAATGCAACCAATAGCAGTGGACTTCCATCCAATAGCGTCACGGCTCAGGTATGGAGCCGGCGGTGTCAGTAGGAGCAGTCGTCCTTGTAAGAAAAAAAAAATTCTAGTATTATATTAAAAAAAAAGAATTTCAAAAAATTTCTTATAAATTATATAAGCTTGCTTCTACGTAGTAAAATTCCTGACGTCACCCCTATCCACGATCGGCCCTACTCAGTACCTACCTAACTACCTCCAAGCTTCACCTTAATTTCAAGGTGTAGATTTTTCAAAGTAGACCACAAAAATACGCAGTGTAGATTTAACTTTAATTGTTTTATGTAACTACTAACTACGCAAGTCATATACAAGCTAACAGTATAGTAATTATTGTCCGTATTTGTGCTCGCCGCGCAGTCGCGTTATTATCTTACGTAGACCTACATTTCTCCACAATTTCTGGGGATCCAGGGGCGTGTAATGAGCTCCCTCGGCCGTCCGATCAGCAATCAACGGTTAGGATCATTTTACACTTCAAAAAACACTTAAAAATTTACTTTAACTCCAATTTATCCGAACCGTTAATCGTTAATCGCACGGCTAAGAGAGCTCACTTATTACAGGGCCCCCAATTCCAATTTCTGGTACTTCGTCCGATCAGCAATCATGTTTTTGCAAATATCCAAACCACTTACGGGTGTGTTGGCTAAATAATTGAGCCTGATTATTTTTTTGTTCTTATTTAAATTTTTTCGTATTTTTTAATTTTCATCGATTTTTTTGTGGATTACAGATAGACTTTTTGGATTATTTTTGTCTTTATTCACAAAATTTTTATGTTTTGCTGATAATCTTATACTTGTGAGATTCTTCTCGTCGACACGACCTAAAAGTTCACAAAAACGAAACTAACAAAAGTAAGTTTTTTTTTTTTTTTTGTTGAAAAAAGACAAAAATAAACCGGCTCAATTAGCCAAAGCAAGTTAATTAATTTCTTGGGTAAATTTCACTAAAACCCCCTTGATTTTACTGAAATCACACTGCCAACACCTTTATTCTATGGAATCCCACTGGAGCGTACAGATTATAGGAGTGATAGAAGTGGTGGCGTCGGACTGGAACGCGTTATTCTGAAAGGTCGCTGGAATTCTAACAAATTTCCAACATCCACACCAAACTTTAGAGAATTGGCATCATTCAATACTACTTTTCAGCTCTTTCACCCTTCATTCTACTTCCCACAGAACCGTTCATTCCTCTTTCCTTTCTTGACGTTTTCAGGTAAACTCTTCATGTACCTTATCATCTCTCATTCCTTATTCTCTAGAATTCAGTATTTTTTTTTGTTCGACATCTCTAAGCCAACCTACGCGTAACACGACTAATCACCTCTTTATCTGGTCAAACGCAGACCATTCATCCCGTGACTAGAGGATTCACAAGAGATTACTCTTTCTTGCAGCTTGATCATAAGAACCGAACTTTGGTCAATTGCGTGGGTCGCAAACCAATCCACCAACCGACGGGAGTAAGTCTTGGGCTATTCGGTAGCTTAATTTCTTGATCTTCTTGTTGGGTTATCAATTCGATTTTCCAGACAAAAGAGAGAAGTGGGTTTTGGCCTTTGGATACAAATACACCAAAATTAATCAGAGAGGAGAAACAGAGCCGCGCGAGGAGGGAGATTGATCCAAGTAGAGAGTTAAACCATCCATCATGGTGGTGTCATGGAGGATGGCCATGTTCATGGCCACGAAGGTTTTGAATGCTCTAAAGGGGTGGGCAATCGTATGCATCATTGTTGCTGACGTGATTGCTTCGTCCCTCAGAAACAGTGAGTTCTACATTGATTGATTTTTTATCCACACACACTCTCTCTCTCTCTCTCTCTCTCTATTTGTTTCATTTCCATCACTATCCGGCCAGTTATGTCATCCACTTGTGCTCATTTTTTGAACACTTCCAAGTAAGAACTTGTAAATGTTATTTGGCTGGCTTTTGTACCAAAATATACTAATAAGTTATGATGATTTGGAAACTGGGTTTCTATTATGATGCTCTGTAACCTGTTGATAGTTTTTGTTAGTGGCGGACGCATGATTTGTCCATTACAGGGGCCTACCTATGTGTATTTTTACAGTTACCACAAAAGTTATACTCCTCTACACTAATATATTGCTACTCATAAAGTTTTAAGATTTATTTTTTGATAACCGGATGTCCAGGCCAATTTGCACGCACTTAGAAAGTCTAAGTTTATGTGTACTATACATAACCACCCATCGTTTGTCTAAGTTTGTGTTTCATGCTCGCGACGAAAAATTGTTTTCGATAACTTAGGACTGCGGAGAGTTTTTTTCCACACATATGTACTGATGCTCTGGACTATGAATGAAGGAAGCATGGTAATGAACACTGAAATTGATTTAGGTCTCTACTAGGCCTGTCATCTCTGATGTCTTTCACCTTTGATTTGGGGTATGGTTTTGGAGCAAAACATCCCTTAGCTCCTCGGTTTTTGGAGGTTTAGGGGGGGCAATACCTCAGTGGTATTCTGAGAACAACCACTTTGTATATATTGCCAAAGGTTAGTTCTGTTTCCAATCATCCCCGCCCATACCCCCAATGGTTGGGGATTAGATAGGTTCCATTTTTGTGTTTTGTTGTATATGTACAGATTTTAAGGAAAAATTTATATCAAAGGAACCTGCAAGGACCAATCTTATAAAAGTTTTACAAACTAACCTGAATTACTTTTATAATTAAAGAGAATATTTGAAATTGTGTTGGGGTGGCACCCCTTTGAGTCCGCTCCTACTTCTGGTATTATCATAATTCTACGGGTACCGAGGACACCTCCTTGAGTCCGCTAGTATAAGTTTTTAAGATCTAACATGAAAGACATTGTTATCTAATATGATTATTGATGTTTGATCAACTTAATCTATAGTACACACAATGAACTCAACTAGCTTAATAAAAAAGACGATTCTGATCATGAAATTGAAAAACGGGAAGCCCTACAAAGGGAGCACAACAGGTCTTGGGCACAATAGGTTGGCTCCCCTTCTTCTTTTTCATATTAATGTTGTCCACCAAATACTATGGTGACAAAGAAAGTATTTTTTGCCAAAGTTAATAGATTTTTTGTTGACAGAGAAAATCTTTTTGCTGTTTATTACACCAAACACCCTAGGAATGATTCTTATTTAGTATTTTTTTGGTAGAAACATCTACAATTGAATCAGAGGGAATGGAGTGAATATTGAGTCATTTGTATCACATTTTTGGTATGTAATACAAACTCGAAAGTTTTATGAAAGAAAGATATTTCCTTAGAGGTTTTGGGTTGAAAATACAAAAAATTTATTGGCAAATTCTGTAAAAAAATTCTTCTATTCGTGTCTCCTTAGACGACTTTCCCTTTCTTTCTTCCTTCTTGTTTCCTTAAAAAGACTACGCAATCTTAACTTTATTTTTGGTAGGAGAAGACAGTTGTTGGTCGTTGACTTGTTGTGTAGTAATTTTCGCTAAGTTCTCATTTGTCCGCCCCTCATATCCCGTGTTCTTATTCTTTTAACACGTGACAACAACCTTGTATGGGGTTTCTAAAACCTGTTTTGGGCCAAAATTTTCTGAAAACAAATCTCCTCTGAAATGCAGCTAAGTTTTCAAATCTCTCCGAACTGTCTTAGTCCCGAATGAAAGGACATGAAAATTGTTTCTGTATCGTAAAGCATGAAAAGAGAAAACAAACACAGTACCAAAATAGGCTTTTACTCATTTGCAGAAGGGACTTAGCTAATCGATGAAACTTGTCAATTAAGTCAGACTTCTTTCAAACATACAAGAAGTTTTACAAATCAAGAGACAATCTAAGGTTACGAAAAATTCTTGGAGGCAAAAATTACATTTGGATACACCAATTTCCTTTAGGCAGGCAATGATGACAATAATTGCAGGCAAATACATAATTTACAAACGCAGACCACAACAAAACCTCTATGCAGGTCTAACCATTTGTTCCTAGACTACAGCAGGTGAAGAAGTTGAAAACTTTGATGTCCAAAGGTTGAATTTGCAGAGAGTTACCGTTGACAGGCTATTGAGTGAGGGGAACACATTCAAGCTCGATATCAAGCGTTCCCTTTTCCACATTCTGTAGCCTTAAAGAGATTTCTTGTTTTACTTTCCCGTCTACGAAGGTGATGATACCATCTCTTACCAGAGTGTTATCTTTGCTCGCTACCCAACTTCCTAGCTGCATAGGTTCCCTGATTGAGGAATTCTCAGAGGCTTGGGCAGCAGAAACCAAGGGCTGAATGTCAATCTCAGCATCCCCCATAAAATCATCGGGTTTGAATGTATCCTTGTCGTACACAAGCTGGAAATAGCCATCCAAGATGTTCTTACTAAACATTATTAAAGGTTACAAAGCAAAGCTTCTGTCTATCACACTGGCGATCTTGAATATTAGTACGACGTAACATAGATATGTACTTGAGTACGTGGTCTTTATCTAAAGGTCAATGCTCAGAACACTAGCTATGTGAAGAATGGGTGCTTTCATCTAAAGTGCTCAAAACATGTACTAAGATTTGAATCTTCTAAGATTTAAATCCAAAATAAAAAATTTCCTATTTAGTATCTAAATATGTACATAAGATTAGCATCTGGAAGGAGAATTCTCATCATAAAGTACTAGAAACATGAAAATTAAATGCTAAGGCATAGAACTCGACAAAAAATTCTTATACAAGTTTACTGCGCAAGCAATTGTCATTGGTTGTCTTCAATAATTATCATTTATCAACTAGGACAAATAATTGCACAGAAGACCACATCTGAAGTAGCAAAGCATGCTAACAATGCCGCATTCATATATTAGATGAAGTGCAACTATCGATTGTGTGTAAAAAATGGTTTTCTCTAAATTACATAGCAAATAGGTTTGCATTCAAGAATGGACTTACCATCTTCAAAGGAGGGATGGTTTCTGGAATCGACAACATTAGCTGTTCATTCCAGACTGGGTTGAGGTTGTTCTTGATGACACGCGTCTTCACTGACTGCAACAAGTTTACAGATAAAATTTCAATTCCTTGACAGCGTTAGCTGTTCTATTTCACTAAGCTGATCTCATTTCCGCATAGAATAATGCAACGGACTGCACCAAAGAAAGAAGATTACTTGCTGTCCCAGAGAGAGGATGACATAAGGATCACTGGTCACTATGTCCCTGACGGCTAGGTTTGTACCTCGGACCACATTGACCTTTATCAACCCGACAAATTCAATCATTCCTGCCTATAAAGAGTGAACTAAAGAAGTAAGCTGAGCATCCAAGTCAAACCAACCTCTTCAGGTGGTGAAAAAATGGCGTTACTTGAAACATTTCAATGCCTAACACAACCAGAGGGATGTCTCTTCTCCAAAAGGAATTTAAAATCATTTTAGAAGATCCTTAGAAACCTGTTTCACATTACAAATTAAACAATCTTGCAACAGAAGAAAAAGGCTGTGCTAAAATCTCCAATGTAATTTCATGACCTATGTAGCACAGAAACGCGATAGGGCATCGACACTCTGACGTGTAAGTTTCAAAATTGAGGACACGGCACGTTTGGGAGATGCTTTTAATTTTTTTTTTCCAGTTATATGAATTATGAAAGCTCTAATTTTATAATATGTAACACCATACATACCTTACATCTTATTTCTCATCACATTCAGAAAAGTATTTGAACCAAAAGCGTTTCATCATCTAGGTATCTTTGTTATTAGTAAGCATCATGTGTCTCGCAAAAAAAAAAGATTTTGTAGCCTTTAACAGGAGTCTACTATTTCATTTACCACTCTCGACGTATTTTGTGAGTGACCCAAGAGTGTCCAAAGCAGTTTTTAGAGTGTCCCCGGAGTGTCCAAACAAAAAAATGTTGAGAAAAAATAGGACACTTAGGATTTGAGTGTCGAACATGTGTCAGGAGAGTGTCGGTGTTTGACAAGTGTCCGACACCGGTATGAGGCCTTCGACAAAGTGTCTGTACTACATAATTAATGACCCTACTTCTGAACAAAGCCATTTGAAAAATGTTTTCTCACCTTTCTTATCCAAACAATGAAAATTTCAACTTTATTGTAGCACATTTAACAGTTCATTTGTTTTTTGCATTGGTGGTAACTCCTTTAACAAACAGCACCTCAAGGCCCATTTTGTAACAGTATGCTAAATAACTATTCATCAAAGATAAGATTTACCAATGAGTTACTCTTCTTAGTGGTCTTGTGCTCTGACTCCTTCCTTCTCCAGCTATTCCGAAAGGCTTGGCCAAGACCATGGATCCGGTGGCCACCGGTATGCTTCTCAGAATGTTTCTTTTCAAAGGCTGAACAAAAACCAGGATATGGATATGGACATGACATCATTTCATCCGAGAGCAAAAATTGCTGCAACTCATATTTCCTCCTGAGTATCAGAAAAGTGGGGTTTCTGATTCATAATGGTACCTTTGTTGCCTATGCAAAGTTCAGAAAAGGGCAGTACTTGTTTTACCTAATATAATTGGACCGCTCCTCTATCGAGGAATCTGGTTTTGGTTTTCTCAAATGGTCGGGGATACTAGCTTCGTACTTCAAATTTACTGCATCATTTCCACCCATATGTACCAAAGTATCAACTTGTTCGTCTGTCCATTCATCAAGATTTACTGACAAAACCTACAACATAAACATCAGATAACTAGTAAACTTATCTAGTAAGCATAACATACCATTATGCCGCCACACTATGTCATAGTAACCAATTCCACCAATCAATAGGGGGAAAAAAAAGACAACCAGGAAAAGAATAGGAACAACAGCACTCCCCCTCCCTCTTCACATAACTTCCGCTAATATTGAAATAAGTTAACGACCAATTTCATGAGGAACTTCAAGGTCATTTTTCCTTGTACATGGGAGAACTATCTAAGACAACTCCCTTCATCTTCTTCTTCACCGGTGCCATCTCTAGCTGTGTGTGTGTGTGTGTGTGAGAGAGAGAGAGAGAGAGAGAGAGAGAGAGAGAGAGAGAGAGAGAGAGAGAGAGAGAGAGAGAGAGAGAGGTGCAACTACTTCCTTGGTGAAATGACAACTTTTTTTTTTATTGCTTGGACTGCAATGTAGAAAGAAGCTTCAACATGCAATAATTGATCGATTAATTTTTTGGCGTGCATTGCAATGCATGATAATGCTTCAATTTCGAAGATTAATTTGCTCACTTGTATTGGCAGCTAGCATTTTCCGTTTCCGTTTCCGTTTGAAAGCGTTCTTTTAAGGAAAATTAAAACAAATAATGTTCTTTCACTATCACTATTAGCACTCGCCAAGGCTCCATGAGCTTTGATCTATCGCTGACCTATTTTTCTATCTCGAAAAAGTAACATTGAACTCATATATCCTCGCTGGATCATATGACTTAAATCTCAGAAAATCCATGGCCTCTGTAGAGGAAAATCTTTCTTGCAAATAGTAGATGCTCAGCTCCACAAAATATAGGCATCAACAGGCTTTTGCAAAAACCGTAGAATAGTAGAAAATCCAGCATGCAGAACACATTGCTTATTGGCAAATCCAAATTAGAGATGTGACCAAGAGTGTTTATGAAATATGGCACTGCATTAAGGGTTTTATCTGCGACTTTCTGAAACTTTCGCATCTCTCTCGTTGGTCCATGCAAATGCTGTGATGACAAATAGGATTTGGCTTCATAGCAAATGGAATGCATAATTTTTCTATTTTGTAAGGAGTGTAATTTACTATGGTTAAGAGAAAAATAAACATGAAAACTCCTTTCATGATGCCTCGATAAAATGTCGGTCAAATTTGGATACTTTTCCATTAAAAATTTGACCAGGATGTCATACCTTTGATATATGTACTCCAAGGCTTCTATGTACTCCAGAACACTTGATACATATAAATACCCCAAGGCTTAGAGACCTGAAATGCACCGAATGATACAGTAATAAGAAAACATAAGCTTGGCAAGTCATTGAGCAAAACAAAAAGCATACCAATTGTTGGGGTATTGTGGAAGTCACACACACACACAATACAGAGACAAGATTTACATACTTTTGCAGGAATGCCCGTTCCATAGAATAAATCACAAATGTACAATATATTCGGGGGAGTTTACACAGAACATGGTACGTTCGTGCTTGATGCTAGATATGATGGTGTTACAGTAATTTTGTGAATTTAAGGCAGCATCCTAACAACTAGGCAGCTTGTAGGTACTTCACAGATAAAGTTAAATCTAAATATGCAAGGCATAAGTATACTCAGTTGTGCCATACACGATTACTCTAATCTAGTTTTGACCTCATTACTTGACTCCACTGTCATGGTTCTGCTAATATGGAGCCAATGGTCAAGAGCAATTGAAAAACAAGTTCATGTATAGATATGTTCTGAACTTCTGACAGGTGTTTTAATTTGGAAAATATGAAGGTCAGGAATACAAAAACCCTGATAGAGATGAAAACAAAAACAAAAATGTAATAGAAGAGGAAACAAATTACATCAGCATGTATCGACCGATGGAGCAAGAGACTAGAATAAGATATGAACTCTTCACATAGAAACTTATTGGAAGATTGATCTTCTCATGCTAATTAATCATAAGGACCATATAGTGAGAAATAGATATTACAACAATGTACTTACACCCATTTTGGATCGGAAGATCCACAATCTGCACAAATCCTGTTTCCTGATTGACGCAATAGATTCTTCAGCCTCCCCTGTGGACCTGGTTGATGAAGACATGGATTATGCAGTAGATACACATTGATCATCAACATACGAGCATGTATTTCCATGAAAATCTTAAGTCTGTATATTACACTTCTGGAAAACCAAAGACTAACATTACAACGATAGTAGATCAGTGAATTATTGTGAAAAACTGAATGTGCACTAAGGTGTGCATTTTTTGGAGAATCAAGACATGCATCTGGAACTTGTCTCCATCTCATTGTTGTTTTCAGATAGAAAAAAGTGTCTGGGGGTATATCAAGGAAGTACCTATAATCAAAGGTTAAGAAACAGGTATCAAAGTCCAGCATATTGCTAACATTTTCTTGTGACATCTTTGCATGAAAAGGTGAGGGTTAAAAGTACCAATAAATTACCTGTTTGCTATAGTGTTTTTCTACATACTTTATTCACCGCAAATAACCAACTTGATAACACACACACACACACACACACACACACACACACACACACACACACACACTCAAATTAAACAAAGCAATATGTGAGAAACCCAGAAGAGGAATAACCTAACTTGATTTAGAAATGAAAATAATAAAAAATTCAAGAGCTTATAAATAATAAGGGATACCGGATATGATGACCATATATAACTTCCTGGAGAAGAAATTTAGAGCATTGGATTTTAGGGTCCTAAAATAATTTAATAGGTCTAAAGGTCCTCTTGACGAAAAAATAGGACTTATCCGTACTTTTTAATTAGAGAACTTGATTTATGCATTATTTAACAAATAATAAAAATAAAAGAAAAAACTTGATTTTTGCATTAAAATATGCTTAAATAAGAAGAACTTGATGTTTGTGTTCAAAATTGGTAGCTTAATGAGACCCTCAAGATAGGCTGTCTAAGCAAATCAAAAACATTAGCCATCATAGTAACAGATTCTGAGGAAAACACATGTTCTGAACCATACAGTTATGCAGACGTAATTAAGATCAAGTATTCATGTGCTTATGCTGGCAAATTCCAACATGCAAAGGTTCCCATATTATCTAATTCAACATTCTGAGCATTACTTTCAACTGATGAAAATAGATCAAGTTATTTGCTGTAATCGAATTCCCCAGGTTGTATCTATATGTTTTCTTGAATGTGTACACACAGTGTCACTTCAAATTGGCATAAAGCAAACAAACTTCCAAGTGATTACAGGGATGTACAAGATACATGTATGCCAATGATATAGGTAACCCAAAATGGAAATTACAGATATGAAAGATAAATTCCATACAAGAAAGGCAAATACAAAAGCTCAATATACCAGAAGAAGACGTATACCCATCCCTTTGGTGGCAATTCCAGTTCGTAGAGGGGTCCGCACATAAGAGGTCATAGAGGCAAGATCCTGACCCTCCTACAAGAATAAAAAAGAAGTCTAACGCATCAGAAATACCTTATTAGCATAAGTGAGGTGAAATTTGTTTGTCAAGTTTAAATATAAAAGGGTCTTGCAAACCCCATCACGTAGGAAGATCATATTGATTTTAGACGAAGGCATACCAACTAAAATCTTCTTGCAAGCTTTGTGCAATTGAAATGGTCAAAAGAATTTCTGATTTGAGCCAAGATCAACAATTTTCAATCCAAAGTTGCTTTCAAGCCAACATTTGTGTGTATACGAATTTAGTTCACAAAATCTATAACAAAATTCATTAGAATCATTTCCAGTCCGTATTTACTCTTCTAAACATCCCAATTCACCCTACATGCAAAATTACGCACAACTACGGCAATGAAGAAGATAAGCACAATAATAGCAAAAGAGGTAACCAACTTAAAAACAAATATTTTCATATTATAAAAAGATTAACAAACATATTTTCAGCAATTAGAGATTCAAAGATTACCAGAACCATTGTTGGCATCCGTATTTGGTTGCTGGATGGACATTTTAGTTCATGAATATGAAACCCAGATCAGAAAATGGTGCTCCAATCATAACGTAACCATGTTTCTTTCTTCTTTTCTGCATTAAACGTAAATGGGTAAACACTAAAATTCAATCCAATTGACCATACAATCATAACAGAAACAAACACAACATCAATCCAATTGACCACACAATCATAACAGAAACAAACGCAACATAAACCTAAAAGATTCTTACATTTTGGACAGAAATTGCACCAATGCACGCCAAGTTGGAAATGGATGAGATTAATTTACCTTTGGACAAAAAGATTGTGGTATATATATACATGTAAAGATTGTATATATCTATTGTTGTAACAGAAACAAACACAACAAAAACCTAAAAGATTCTCAACTGGGTGGGATAAGATCACCAGAATTTAGAACCAGATCACCAGAATTTAGAACAAGGCGAATTGGGCATGTTGGGTGATTGTTTAAAAAAAAAAATCCTCGAAAAACAAAGGTGGATTTGCGCAGGGGAAAAGGTGAAGTGGATAATATAATTATGAGGGAAGAATTAAAAGAAGCTTTCTAGTGGTTGGTTGATTACCAAACGGATAGATTCTCACGCGCTATAGGCGTGTTGTCCACAATCCGTAAGAAAAGGGAGAGAATGTGCACTTGCTTTTCTTATTCTTTAGGGAGTGTTTGGCCGGCAAAGATTTGCATACTATGCTGCCAAGGATTAACATTCGAGGCCTGGTATAGTACATGAAACAAAAACATGAAAGGGACATCAAAAGGCATCTGATGGATGAGATCAATGCACCAAGCGGATCTTAGCCATCAGATGCCTTTTCATTTTCCCGTTCTTTTTTTTTTCTTTTTTTCTTTTTATGTATCAAACACTTTCCTTTTACATTCTAGTTGTTTCACCGTTTGTTTTAAACTCTATTCTGCCAAATGCATGTTGAAAAATGAAATAGAGAATGCAAAATTTAAAAATCAACCTGTAGAAGTTTTTTCTCTTATATTTTTACCTTCACTCATACGATATTTTAATTAAAAAATTTAGGGTTCGTTTGGAACTTGTGAAAAGGAAACGAAAATGATTAAGGAAAAAAGTATGATGGAAATATAGAGGAAAATGTATAGTCCCTTTTTATTTTTAAGAAAATGTATTGTTCTGACATTGTGTGATTACTGCTTATGAATGAGGTGATAAAATGTGGTTTTGTATAGTATAGTTTTGAGTCACGGTCTATAAACTCCCGAGGCTATGGTCAATTCCTTGTGGGCTAATGGTACAGTTAGTCCCTGAGGAATTCAACGTGGTGAGGCAGTTGATGATTCTGACTAAGTAGATAACTTAAGCCGTTTCATTTGGGCTCCCGACCAGGGCAAGCATGGTGAGAGTGAATCATGAATGGTCACAGTCTATTAGTTAATACACGAGGTTGTTCTCGAGGTGGAGAACTTAGATGAAATGTAAGTTAAAGGCTAGAAAATGAGATCACTTACATGCTCCTAAAATTTGTACTGCACTGTGGCTGATTGTAATATAAGGGTTAATGGCTATGAGTTAGTTATTAGATGATTTATCTATCATGGTGTTATTGTTGGCCCTAACATTTCATGCCAGGTATCGAATGAGGAGAAGAGAAGCAATACAATTAGGAACGAGGATATGCCGAAGAGTAGGCGCCAGTGGAAGACTGAGATTTGAACCTGAACATTTAAAGGAAACTACTGTCTCATTTTTTGTGTTGGATGAACGCAATTTAATTCCCAACAAGTACTCAGTTTTTATTACAATCAAACTATACTCTGCGCTACTTTATTTCCATTGCTTAATTAAATGAAACTTTTAATAAATAATTTAAATAATACTTATGAAATTCAGAGCGTTACAATATTTGCAACTAAAAGTGCGGAGAGAGTGATGTTCAAATGATAGATCTTAAAATATTGTAATCGTAATGTTCAAATCTTTTGTAATGAATTTTTAGAAAGACTCTGAGTTAATCAAATTTTTATATGCAAAATATATAGAGCGGCCTATTTAAAGAGTTCGCTTCGGGCTCCAAATTTTTTGAGCTGGCATTGCTACTTCTCTTATTATCGCCAGCAAAGAGATTATAAAAATAAAAACAAATGTTATGGTATGAGAATAAGAGGGACTTTCCCAAAAAAGCATGTCCATTCTCAATTTATATAATTCTTAATCTGTTAAAAATTGCATCCACAACCTTTTTGAAACAAGAAGCAACAAAAGAAGATTAATCAAAATGTAAAAAAAAAAAAATTCACAGAATCTGAAAAAGCTAAATCCAAAATTGTTGAATCCTAATGAAACCTTGTTTGTAACCTTCGTATCTATCATCGTCAAATGTGGTAGTCTTGATGATAATGTAACGTCCCAATTTTCGAAAACGTTAATGAAAAAAACATTTATCAAAAAGATTTCACAAGAGTTATCACGTCATCAAACCAAAAGTCACGTCACTGCATCACAACCATATCGAAATAAGAAGTTGCCAAAATATTACATTTCTCCAAAATGAGATTTGGCAATTAAAATCCAAGGTTCAAAATAACTAAACATCTACTACTCCTGCATCATGGTTCAACAGCTCCTTCCTCAGCAGTGTTACCCCTCCATTTGATCGTACTCCATATCTGCTCTTTCTTCATTATCGGGTGATAAATCACCGTGGTACAAGTACCCGTGAGTTTAAAAAACCCAACTTTTGACCTATTTGATTCTTATAATCCTAAATCTTAAAAAATAATAGTACAAAAATAAACTCCTCTAAAAAGTCGGAAAAAAGGTTGAGCCAAAGAGTGGACGAGAGATCTCGATATTTTTCATTATTTCATGAATGGACGCTTTTTAAATTAAAGTTGATGACAATGGACAAAAAAGCAGCGGCCCACGAAGAGAATGAACTGTGAAAGCATCAAAAGATTTAAGCCTTCTTTTACAAAAGAAGTAATGTGTCTTTATTTAAAGAAATTTGCGTGGTTGTTAATTTTGCGTTAAATTTTTGTAATTTATTAGTTCTCTTCGATGAAAAGAATTAAAAAAATAAAAAAATATGACAGAAATCCAATTTGTTTAGAAAAAGATCTACTGACATTCTTAGACATCTAAATTGACTTGGACATTTAGTTATTTGGAAAAATAGTGCTAAAAATTGTTTTCTTTTTTAATTTTTTATAAAAAAATCGATACAATGTACACGCACTAAAGAGCATTATCCCCTTCAAAGGAATGAGTTTTCAATGCTGAGCGGGTACCACGTGGTACTGGGTATCACGTGGTCGGTACCTGCCCGCGGCGCATTTGGCCGTCTATTTCGGTTTTGAACGGTCTGGATTATGAAGAGAGAAACATGAGAGAGAGAGAGGGGAGGAAGAGGATTTCAATTTGGGTCGTCCAATACATTTTTAACAAAAAAGATAAGTGTACAACAACCTAGCTCAAACATGTCTCTAATACACTCATACTGTGTATGGAACCCACACACATTTGAGTGTGAAATGTGTGTGGGCTCCACATACCATGTAAGTATGTTGAAGCTATATTAGAGTATTTTATTGTACATGTATCATTGTTACTACATTTTTAAACGGCCCAAATGTAGCGTTCGGCACGTAAGCTCCGTCACTTGGTACCCGCTGGTTTACAAAAAAATTTCCCTCGAAAGGCATAAATGCTCATACAAACTCACTACACCTTTCAGGTGGGTCCCAATTGCCCACTCATACTACTACAGACTACAGAGTCCTCACTCAGTTGCGCATAGAGGAGAAGGAGAGAGAGAGAGAGAGAGAGAGAGAGAGAGAGATGACATCGGCAGCAATGGAGTCCCTCATCCTGCAACTCCACGACATCTCCGCCGTGAAATTCGGCAACTTCAAGCTCAAATCCGGCATCTCCTCCCCAATCTACATCGACCTGCGCCTCATTGTCTCCTACCCGACCCTCCTCAAACAAATCTCCCAAACCCTAATCTCCTCCGCCCTTCCCAAAACCACCTCCTACGACCTCGTCTGCGGCGTCCCCTACACCGCCCTCCCCATCGCCACCTGCATCTCCGCCTCCTCCGATGTCCCCATGGTCATGCGCCGCAAGGAAGTCAAGGATTACGGCACCGCCAAGGCCATCGAGGGCGCCTTTAGTGACGGCCAGATCTGCCTTATCATCGAAGACCTCGTCACCAGCGGCGCATCGGTTCTCGAGACAGCTGCGCCGCTACGGGCGGCGGGGATGAGGGTAACCACTTTGTCTCATGGATAATAAATATATGAAACTTGCAGGGGCACACACTTCTCAAACACACCACTCAATAACTATAACCTAGTACTTATTAGTTTGAGGAATTTAATTTTGTTCACTGCCCTCCCTCCTATTGGTTGAAATGGTGAACATTACCCTCTCCTAGTTTGAGAGTTGGTGGTGGAGACGTCCATTTTGTAGCTCTAGACGCATAAATAATTCATGCATGCAAAAGAAAAAAAAACCAGATTAATCAGATATTGATAAGTGGATGATTCAAACCAATTATTTAAGTAATTTAACAATAAGAAATCTAAGGATCCTTTTTTCTCGAGAAAAACACAGTTTTAGTATTGCTATCATTGTCCAATCAAGAACTAACTTAGTTTTTGAACGAATAATGTGAATGTCGTGACGTATATAACAAATGGATTGGATTGTCAAGTGTGTCGTGGAGTTCACTATAAAAGTGGTGTGTTAGAGAAGTGTTTTAAGAGTTCTGTAAGTAGAATTACCCTAAATAGTTGCACTTACATTATTTTGTATACCCACACTCTCCATTATTTGTGAGTTTAAATTTTCATGATGGAGGAAAACTATTAGGTTATATTAAAGAAGATTAAGGGTCCTTGCCTAGCATGTTTATAAAGTCTATGATCCCAATCGAATCAAGGCACAAGACACCTAAATCTAGAGAGTTTCAGTTTGGTGTTCAACTTGAACAACAATGGCTAGTGGCTAGACGTTTGTATGGTTCTAATTTCCGATGCATATATTCATACGGGTATAATTTAATCTTACAGGTTACGGATGCGGTGGTGTTGATCGATCGGGAGCAGGGCGGGAGGGAGAATTTGGCCCAGAACGGGATTGCGTTGCACGCGATGGTGAGGCTGAGTGAGATGGTGAGGGTGTTGAAGGACAAGGGAAGGGTCTCGGAGGAGACCGAGGCCTTGGTTTTGAAGTTTCTCGACGAGAATCGAAAGGTTACCGTGCCCGCAACGACTCCAGCGCCTGCGGCAGCTAGGGTTAGGGTTCCATACGGGGAGAGGGCGAAGATGGCTAAAAATCCAACTGGGAAGAGGCTGTTTGAGGTGATGGTGAAGAAGGAAACTAATTTGTGTTTGGCTGCTGATGTTTCAACTGCTGCCGAATTGCTCGACATTGCTGATAAGGTAAGAGCATCTCCGACCCTTACCCTTTTTAACCCTGATGTACTTTGATAAGGTGGAATAGAGATATATTTTGATCTTTAATATGAATTTAGATTTGAGATGTGGTGCGCTTGCGTGTGAGTATTTGTGTCTATGTCGCACCTCTTTTACTGGTCTCTCATCTGATTTTTTACTAATGTGGGTTGAATATCACAGGTTGGACAAGAGATCTGCTTATTAAAAACTCACGTGGATATATTGCCTGATTTCACACCAGATTTTGGCTCCAAACTTCGCTCGGTACTTAGTTAAACCTGTGTTCTCCATTTTGACAATTAGGCAAAGACAAGTTTCTTTCTGTTTCACTTTTAGTCTTAGAAGCATGGATACAGACCATAATATATCATTATTGTTTCCATAAGCAACCAAAACAAATATTCTGGTACTCAATTCTCTGCTTTTAGTATTTGATACTGTTATTTAAACAAAGGTTTTATAGCATTGAAATTTTGTGGGTTGCATTTCTTTTTTTCTTTTGGAACCTTATAATTTAACCTCCAAAAGAAGTTTTCACAATTATAAATTGATCCTCCATCCGTTTCCAAGTTGAGACAAGCACGACTGTAGCATGTCCTATGCTTAAATAGTAAATCAATTAGGAATTCAACCTAATACGTCTCATATGTATCCAGTTATGGCCTTGGTGTTCCGAGCCGTGTCGGACACCATATTGGAGATTCCTTAGGCATATTGGAGATTCCTTAGGCATATTGGTGCTTCATAACATTTTGTGCATACAGTTTTTCTCTATGTTTTGTTTTCTTGGTCCATGAGCGCAGTTTTATGTCAATATTCGTTATTGGCAGTAGGCATCCCGTGGAAGTTGAATTATACGTTACATCAATGGCTGTATTGGGTCTGTTAACTATGATAGAACATGTTGCCTTCAAGAAGAATGTATTTTGAAATAATAGTTCATCAGCCAGATGACATCATCCAGTTAAAATAAATAAAAAAAAAGAAGCCAGATGACATCATGATTATGATATTTATATGCTACCCTCACTTTTGTTGGGTTAACAAGGAGCATACTAATATTGATAAATTCTATTGAAGATTGCAGAAAAACATAATTTCTTAATATTTGAGGACCGCAAATTCGCCGACATTGGTAACACGGTAACTATGCAATATGAAGGGTGAGTATTTGATTTGCTTCTTCTCCTCTATGTTGCCATGTTCTCTTCTTGTTTCGCAACCATTTGTTAAGGGACTTTGATTATGTTGTTCGCAGTGGAATCTTTCGTATATTGGACTGGGCAGACATAGTTAACGCTCACATTATCTCAGGCCCAGGAATTGTGGATGGTCTGAAATTGAAGGTTTGCATAATAGTTCGAACTTGAGTTCGAGTTGGTCCATATCAAGGCCTAAAACACTCTTTATATTGATATTTTTTTTTAACACTTAGAATATTCTTAGGGTTTGCCTCGTGGTAGGGGCCTCTTGCTGCTTGCTGAGATGAGTTCTGCTGGTAATCTTGCAACGGGAGACTACACAAGCACAGCTGTCAAAATTGCGGAGGATCATTCAGATTTTGTCATTGGATTCATCTCTGTCAATCCAGCATCATGGCCAGGTGGATTAGGAAATCCGTCATTTATTCATGCAACCCCTGGAGTGCAATTGGTGAAAGGTGGTGATGCTCTGGGCCAACAATATAACACCCCATCCTCAGTAAGTTTCGCCTCTCGTCGTTCGTTGAATTTGCTTTTAAACACCTCTCTAATCTAGTCTGGCTTGGGGACACAATTATCATGGACAACTGTATTTTTCGTCACACAACCCCCTGAAAATAATAAATTCAATATCCTTGTTAAGAACTAGATGATTTGATACCCCCAAACCACCAGATCCGCACCAACCTCCTTAGAGGAGTTTAATAATGTAGGTTGCGAATAGTTTCTAAGGTGTTCCTTGCAATGATTGAGTCGAGGATTGAATTAGTTTATTTCAATTAACATGATCATCTGATCAACTTATCCTGTGGTGGATCTTTCCCATGGCTTTGGAATGAGTAGATTTGCGGAAAGCGTATTGGATCTCACACTCCCTTGGGATTAGTCGTATTGCTGTTTAGTGTGATAAAAGTTTTAAAGGAAGGTTAAGTGAATGCTGAAGCAGAGAGAAAAAAAGCAGATTTAATTTGTGAAACTTCAATTTACGATTAAGAAATTTATGGTAGTTTCAAAAAATTATTGTGGAATAGGCATTTCACATCCACTTATCTGATGATCTCAATCCATTTACCCATACATCTCAAACTTAACAGTATAGATCTCTAACTCAAAATTGCTTCAAGTTTGATTTGTATTATTCAAACTCAGAAACCCATTTAGCATTATCAGTAGCTTCTCGAGTGATTCTGTCTGCCAATAAAGCTTCTAGATGTTGGTGGCAATCTGTGTGGAATAGTGTTAGACTTACAACATATGTAGTCTTATCGGTTTCATGTAGATACTAGAAGTTCATAGATTGTCCCACTTGCTAAAAAAGCTAACAGATGTTGTGCACTGTTTAGCTCTGAGTAGCCGCACCTGCAATAGTATTCAAGGGTTTAACTTTAAGAGTGCTTGTTGATTAAAAATATAACCCTACTATGAGTATTGTGTAGAGCATGCTAACTTGGGAGTTTCGCATGGGAAGTAGTTGAGAAATTTTCTGATATATTTTGGCTGTTATTTGATTCTTATTTTGTTATCCTTTTGTTTTCAGTTGGTGTGTAACTTATATAAATGTCTTGATGTCAATGGTATATAGTACATGTCAAGATGGGTTGTGGACCATATTTTGGTCTTGGTTGTATATCATCAAATTATATAGCCCCACCCTTGCTCTAGAAATATAGCCCGTCCCCCCTACACAATAATCCTGGCTCCGTCCCTCGACCCAGAGTTTGTTTTCCTTATGAAATCGCCCCTTAATATGATAATTGAGGCAACTTGACTGGAGAATGAGTTTTTTGTTTTTGTTCTAAACTTGTCAAGGTTTTCCGAAAATGTCATATGTTGTTTCAGGTGATTTCTGATAGAGGCAGTGACATCATAATTGTGGGCCGTGGGATTATAAAAGCGGCAAACCCTGCGGAGGCGGCTCGTGAGTATCGGCTTCAAGGATGGGATGCATATTTGGCCAACTGCAAATGAGACTCCAACATGCATGGTCCATGTTTGGCACATCCTAAGCTAACTTATTGTGAACTCGAGGGTTTGATTTCAATACTCTTAACATCATTCAAGCCATGTTGGGGTTTGAAAAATTTTAATGGCATATGGTTTTTGGTTTTGTGAATAATTCAGAGATTTTTGGGATGTTTTTATTTTTATTTTTTTTCTTCTTCCCTCAATATGAATAACAAAAATCGTGCATTCTTGAGTGAGGCGGTTGAGAGGATATTTGAGGGCTTGGGAAAGGGGTGAGGCCGAAGATGCAGCCTGTTGTTGGTGTTAGTTACGGCTCCAGAAATATTTAACAGGGTCTTCCAAAAAATTTTAACCTTCAACTCTGTTCAACATTACTAACCTATAAACAAAATTTCACTACAATAAATATTAACTGTCAGACCGAGCACCATAGAAAAAATAGAGATGTTGTCGATGAGATTGTATATTTTGAAATCGTTGCTTAATAAGAAATTAAGAATCATGATCAACATTGGTACATCTATTAGTACTACTAATACAACACTGCACACCTGCGCAAGTAACAGCTAAATAGTAATACACACGAAAGCTCGGGAGATAAAAAATATCGTCACCGATGCTCTACGTCAAACCAGAAAAAGACGGAAGTTCGAGCATAAATGACTCGAACACGCTGCAGAGCCAGGGTCCCTGATGTTGAAACTGCCTTTGCACCACCTTCAATACGAGTTCGAGAAACAAATACGCCATCGCCACAACCCTTCACTAAGGGTGGGAATACCTCAGGGCCATGGGCTGTGCACACAATCGCATACGAGAGGTAGTCTAAAGGGTTGGACTCGCATTGGAGAATACACCCGTCAATGATCAGCCTGCCACTCCTGTGAAGCAAGCAGCAACCCAACTCCGCCTTCACCGTTAAGTTTGCCAGTTTGCAGGTGGAAACGAACTCCAGTGCACTGCTCAAGCACAAGGAACAATGCATACAATACATATGTAGGGTGAAAATAAATGAGGCGAGAATCACTAAGATTAGACTCCAAACTGCCTTGATGGCTACATTTTATGCTTCCGTCCCCCCAAAATCTCTGCTCACCTCTCCCGGGCCTTCTCAGCCACACGATATGGTAACTATTAGATACGAAAATCTCAAGGGGACTAGGAAAGCTTTGAGACACTGAACAGGGATTTATGGGGAGGAACTCGTGTCTGATTTGTGCGGCATACAAAGCAAATGGCTATTGGGTACAACAGAATATCATTTAAGTTTTGAAAATGCAAGTTTCAGAACAAGTCTCTTCACTGCATCAATCTAGTAATTGTGTCAATTGGACTTCCAATGATAAAATCCCAAGTACCAACTAAAAAAATTGAAAATATTGAGCGTCATATTGGATAATTCCCTTTTGCGCTAGTTAAATTAGTCACAGGTGTTGAAGGCTGTTCATTCAATTCTAAGCTCAGTCACTGACAGCTGGTAATACTTTGTATATCATAATCAACGAATGTGCTGGTGCGCGCGCGCACGGATGTGTGCGTGTGAATTCATTTCAGCTTCCACCGTAAGGATGGTTCAGAGTTCAAGCAGTAGGCTCAGGGTAATGTTCCTCAGTCAAAAGTAACTGTCATATCCACCAGTTTGGGAACCCCACCAAATTTTTTTCCATGACAAACCCCCCCATAAGCATCCTAAATAACAATGTAGGGAACAGTGGAAAACTTGCAAACCTGTCTGATCCTCGGGAGCAGGTAAGTGTTGTATCGTCTGGAAGCTCACCTCCACCAATCTGATAAAAGTTATATTCACATGATAATACGCTCTATTCAGAGACTATTCTTCTTCACTGCCATAGATAGTTCAGGGAGCAAGTAGTGCACCCCTAACAGGGTTTTCCAAAAAAATTACTAACTTTTTTTTTCAGACTTCTAAAGAACTTTTCAGCTCATTCACTGGTAAAATCTACATCTAACTTGGTTTTCACATGCATTGCTTGCGATAGGAACATAGTAAAATTGACAATAAAAAAAGCTAAATATGCATTTTTTTACAACAAAGATAAAATGTATTGAGAGCATGAAAAAGTAAAAGGAGGGCATGGAGTCCTCCAAAAGAAAATTACAAAAGAGCAAATGTATTCTTTATCTCAAACTACAAATGCAAAACAAGATATTTTTCGAGTTGAGCTTTTGGAATTCCTCTAGTTAAGAGAACTATTCCCCAAATCAACTAGATTACGATGTTACACTACCATCTATCAACAGACATAACTCAATTCCAGCCATTGACTCCAAATTGCTGATAGAAGTTTTGACTAATGGCGTTTACAAAGTAGAGCAAAAACATTCAAACAGAGAGAAACAAAAAGAAAATTAATTGACCCAAGGCTGAGGTCAGATGCGGATTGCAGTTTTAACATATTTATCTTTATACCAAAAATTGTATAAAGGAAAGCAACAAAAGCATGCAGTACCCTACAGTAAGAAGCAATAACATTTGTAATATCAATTCTTAAAATCTAACCATATAAATATGACAAAGCAGAAGTTCTTTGCACAAGGGACTACAAAAGCAAAGAACACCCAACAATAAAATGCATCAAATACTCAGTAGAAGCTACTAGAATCCTATCACCCATGGCGAAAAACTTTGATCTTCAACCTATTTACTAAAGGAGTAAATCTCTTAACAGAAACAGAGAACCAGCAGCTATATCAAAGTTTACCAGAATAAGGTGAAAGCTGTTTTCAATCATGTTAAGTTGCAAGTCAACTAACAGGGCTTGAAATTAACACCATAGATACATTTCACAAAACAAATTTCTCAAACATACCAGGCAGAGTGGCTTTTTAATCAGAATATTAGAAGCAATATGAGTCCCTCCCGCTGCAATCAGAATGGTATCGCCAGGCCTACTTGCACAAGCTTCGATGAGGTTTTCATGGTTTAATTCAACCTCGGATCAAATTAAATGAATAGTAACTTTACTAACCTTGCAGCAGTGACAGCTGCTTCAATGCTTGGGAAAACTCCAGGCTCAGATAAATCTTTAACATGGCGATCTACTCGAAGCCAAAGGCGAGGATGACATGCCAGGAAACACCATCTCTGGCAAACGAGGGCAGTGTTATACCGATCTGCAAACACAATTGCAACTCATGATATAGACGACACAAATGATATTGTTGATTCCCTTGTTGTAAGTGCAACTTATAACCAATCCATTAAGGAAAACAATCCAGAAGCCTCTTCAACTAGCTTAGTGGCATCATCATCATAACATGAAAGAAAAAACAATACTCCTCCTTGCAGATATTCTGCTCCCTCGTTTTTTATCCTTTCAGTCTCTGATAAAAAAAAGATCCAACTTGGCAGAATAATGCTAGGCATTCACAGTATCATGAGTATCATAGCATCACAAAGTAAAAGCAACCAAAAAGCCTTTTCCACAACTTCAGAATCATGTTTAGATCCTCTTGAAACTAGCAACATTTTCAGTGTTTTATCTCACCAAGATCCCAAACCTCAGAAGGTTAAACCAGCCATCCCAGAGATCCCATCTAGTGCATAGTTGCATAGAAATTACCAATTTGCTATATTACATGGATCCCAATTTTAGGGGAAGTACTCGTGTTTACAGTGCCTGACATTTGTAGGGGTGTGGGATGCGTACGGGATTCTTCGATTCACAATGGGATACGGCTGCTTGATTTGTCGCTACTATTTATTCTCTTCAGATGGAAAGTAAAATCCTAGGAAATATACGAATGTGATTCCACCTAGTAGGAGGAGAAGGAAACAAACCTGGTTGAAAACCAGATTGAAGCATGTCTAAAGCAGATCGTACAAAATCGATGCGTCTCAGAATACAACAGACCAGATCAAAGACAATAAAATCCGTGATATCAACAACTTTTCACTCCCATTGGATTCCCAGAAAAGAGAGGAAAACAGGAAGACTTGAGACTGGGGAGCTGCTTTCTTTTCCTTTTAAATTGGTCATGAGGGGGAGAACTTGGACTACATCCATTTGTTTCATTCCAATGTGGTAGAGCTGTTAAGTATTACATCCATCCTTTACCTGTTTTTAAATTTATGGCAGTAACTCAGTCCCACTTACTGCTGCTGTGTATTTACATCAATTAAAAGCCCAATAAGTTTTCCAATACAATTTAGCGGGCTTGTAAAATCAGTCTTTTTTTCTCTCAAAATGTTGGCTTTTTTGTTTGGCTATTTGCATATACGAATGCTATGTGTTTAAGTGTTTAACTAAGAGTTCTATTCCTGTTTGGTTTATCTTATACGCATTTGGTCATAAGTTTACTCTAAAACAGTAAAACAAATATTAGGCCTAAGTCCTAACTCTTTTACTCATGCTCATATAAATATAAGAGACACATATAACATATCCCTGTATATGTATCCAAATTTGGACCCGTATCAGCGCATCCTCTGTTTATAACTTTACGTCCGGTCCCTAGGTATACATGAGCATCCAATACATGCGCCCGAGCCAGCGTAACATAGCCAATCAGAATCATGGCTCATTTCCAGCAGTTCAAATCACTAGGGATTTTTTTGGAACATGGGGCTTGTCATGAAGGGTTTATTATCTACAGTAATGAGGCTGATATTCTACGCTGTTGACCAGAAAACTTTGTTCCATTGAGTATTTGGAGAACTAAACAATCAAAGTTTATACCATAAGGATAAGGAGTAACGACCTTTGTGTCTTGTTTTATATGTGCAGGATGTAAAGCAAGACGTGTGGGGGAACTCTCTCCAACATGCAGTGGGCCCCACCACGATTTATGTACGGAAGCCGAAAAGTAGGCTTTTGAGCAAATTTTAATTGGTTTTCAGGCTGTATGAAGTAAAAAGAAGTGAGAGATTTTGGATTGAATGCAACTAGGCAAACTGGATGCTTTCATGCTGTCCAAGCCTCCAAGGGTAAAAGACACTGGATTTCCCTCTTTTGTGGTCCAAAATTAAGCAATTTAGAGGAAAGGAGCCCGGCTTACAAATTAAGGTGTATAGATAGGGCAATGTGACAAAGGCCTAGAATTGCATACAACAGTCACATCCTCTAGTGGTAGTTTCTTCTAGCCATAATTGATCATGTAGTTAAAAGCATGGACCTTAGAATTGGCATCAAAACTTCTAGCAATGTCGTGCTCAATGTATTTGATCAAGAAACTTGCCAAAAGCTCATCATTAATCCTATTGCACAATCCAGTTTTCACAAGTTTCATAATTGAAAATGCTGGCTCCGTCGTAGCCGTTGAAATGGGCAAAGCCAATATATGATGAATTACTTCTATCAACACGAGGAAAATTTTGAACTTTCGTATTTTGTTAACACTTGACTCTGAAAATTGTAGTCAAATAAGTAAAATCTCAAGTGTAGTTTATCTTGCTCTATGAAATCGCAAGGATAATATTAATTCTCACCAAGCTTGCAAATCTAAGACACCGCTCAATAACAGCAGTGGATACATTGCTTCCTTTCTTTCTGTTTGCTTTTGGTTTTTTTTTTCTTCTTTTTGTCTTCTCCCACAGAGTTTGCATAAAAATTAAAAAACATAGCGTGAAGTTTGAATTTTCTTAATTTAGACCTCATGGTTTTCTAATATTTCACTTTTTTTTTTTCTTTTGAACAGCATTCATGATATTTCACTTGGCCATTGAATTTGCTTTTGGATTATTTTTTTGGGCCTCCTTGTAAAAAAAAAGTCTATTTTTTGGAATCAGTGTGGCGGCGGCCAACATGTAAAAAAAAAAAACCGTGTTATCTTTATGACATGAATCCTAATTTGGTTTGGTTTGGGTATTGTGGTGCATCCCCCTGGCTCCATCCTTGAGTGAGACTGAATGTAATCCGATTGAATTCAGTAGGATATTTCAAAGATTGTGTACCACCCAGTTGTTCAAAACAAACTTACCAGAAGAGAGAGTTCCTACACGAATTAGGGTACGCGGCCCAAATTGGCGTACGTACGTGCGGAAATTCCTGTCCTCATGAAGATTGATGCTAAATTAATAATCTGGAAGATTGAGCTAAATTGATGTTTATTCCTAGGTATGCACAAAATTGAATCCCAATATCAAAGAGCCGATTTTTTTCACACAAACAATCAAATTGAAGAAAAAGGTAGATCAGGCGGTTGAAATTGAGCCAAAAAAGAAAAACCCAAGTTGGGAAACGTGAGTGGAGAGAGAAAAAAAAGGAGAGGGTTCATATAAAGATTATGACGGTACCTGGGATAGGGGATAAGAAGCTGAAGATGTGCATGAGACAACCATCGTCCAGATTGTTTACATGGGAATATGGTGTTGAGTCGTGTTTGGAGCAGCGCCTCCATCTACTTCGCTTCTCCTCCATTCACAAACAGAACTCGAAATCTTTTACAGCGGCTCCTCGGCTTCTTCCTCTAAGTTAATGCCCGATGTTACGGCGGCGTTCTTTTCTTTCTTTTGACTTTGATTTGATTGCCCTTAAAATTGATTCTTTTTTTCTCGAAAACATTTTCAGTGCCTGGTGGCCAGCGCCATCTTATCCGTATAAAAATGTTTTAGACGGTTCAGATCGCTCACTCTCTCGCTCCCTTTTTAAAAAAAAAAAAATTTGAGCCGTCCTAAATACTTTTGACAGCCGAGATGTGTGCTCAAACACCATATAGATGGTGCCCGTTTAGCACCAAAGGATTTCTCTTTTCCTCTCTCATCTCTGTTGCTTTGGGCAAAAAAACCAAACTGATTTGCTCCTATTTTTTTAATTTTTTTGATAAATTAAAAAAATTCATTGTTATTTAATATCTAGCGAAAAAAAAATATGAAAATTAGACATGACTACCATAAAACTGTGTCCCAATTTGGTACCTTTGTCCAACTCATATAGTAGTATTTTTTTTTCCAAAACTATGTGTTCGGGTCAATTTTCGCACACCTTGACTAATTTTGAGTGACTAATTCTGAGTGACCAATCCTACCGTCTAACACATAGTGATAGTATGAAGTAAAATTCTAGTAGTCATGTTTAATTTTAGTAAATCGTGTGAATTGAAGAGGGATAAATTCTAGGGAGAGATAATTAGACATCCTGTACAAAAAAATTATTATGATTCTTTTTTTTGATCCCTTATTATGATTCCATCCTATGAGATTTGAATACTTATGATTCCATCCTTAAATTCAAATAAACCCCAAAATACCCTTTTTCTCTCCTAAATTTCCTAATATTTCTCTCCTGATTTTCATAATAATTCTCTCTCCTACTCTCCAAAAATTTCTCTCTCCTAATCTTTCCTAATTTATCTCAATCTCTATCTCTCTCCTATTTTGAAAGATCTCTCTTTTTTAATCTTATAATTTTCTCTCCTAATCTTCTCACAGAATCTCACCCCTAAAATATCAAAAAAAAAAATTGAAAATGCGACAATAGACAACGCAAAAAAAGACAAAAAAATCACCAAAAAATCCTTATAACAACAAATACAAAAAACATGATAAATTAATAAATCACACCAATCATCGAATTTGATAAACAAATTAACCATGACCGAATCCCGAATGTAGCAAATCGATAACCGTGATCATTGCATGAACATTGTTTATTGATTTTTCATTTTTATTGTATCAAATCTATCAATATGGTGGATCAATGAACCATGTTCACTGATCAATAACCTATTTTTAAAAGACAAGGGAACATGGTTTATTGATTTTCCACCAATATGGTGGATTAATGGACCATATTTAATTATTTACTATATGAAATAACCAAATTCTCAAACAAAAAAAAAAAGAAAGCCACCATTGATCGAAATTGATGAGGATGAATGTATGCAAAAAATATAATTTACTGTACCACATACAACCACCCATTTTTGTTGTACCGAATCCACCGGTATGGTGAATCAATGAACCATGTAAAAAAATAAAAAATGGGAACATGGTTTATTGAAGAATCATTTTTTCTGTACCGAATATGTGAATGATTCATGAAAACCACAAATCTTTTGTCTCGAAAAAGAAAAAAAAAATACTCCCTAAACAAATCCACAACAAATCTCACAAAAACATCAAAACTCACAAACCTTTGGTTCAAAAAAATACTTGCTCTGGTCCCTACAACCAACCCAACAGACAACACATACCAAATTGAGGTCTCGTCCACGTCGTCATTATTGTTCTTCAAATTGAATACCAGTATGAGGTCATAAGCAACCAAGGAGGCATGCAAAAATTCATCCACAAATTGCTGTCTTCGTGTAGATCTGGATCACCATCTTTGTGGCCTTGTGGGTATATTCCCTTCTCATCGTTGTCCACAAAACCCACAATGTGAAAACTTTTACGTTTTTTTTACTTGATCACATAGAGAGAGAGAGAGAGAGAGAGAGAGAGAGAGAGAGAGAGAGAATGAATTAGATTGGAATAGTTATGGGATAAATCCACCCATTTAGGAATAAAAAACCCAAAAATAAGTATTTTTTGTGAGATGCCATATGATCCCATAATTGCTTAGTTACGTGCTTATCCATTCCCTTTTAAGCATTTATCACATTGGGATGTGATAAATGCCCCCATTTAGGAATAAATTGAAACCTTGTACGTGGAAATACCAAACTTATCATGGAAATGTAATTAATACATTACTATTGCTATAGATAATATTACGTGGAAATACCAAAATAGGACGTGAATATTTTCAGAAATATAAATTACTATTACATAATATACTACTAAAATACATAATAGGGGCACTATGGTCCAAATTCAAATTTCAAGATGGAATCATAAAGATTCAAATGTCATAGGGTGACATCCTAAGGATAATATTGAAAGAGGATGCCTAATAAATTTCTCTAAATTCTACTACAGTATTAAGTAAAATTTTCATTGCTTTAGTTTAGTGCATAATAGGGTACGCTGCATGTACTATGTGGCGGTGTTTAAACACGCATCTCGGTCGTTGAAAAGTTTTTTGGATGACTTAGATTTCTCTCAAACCCTTCACTTCTCTTCAGGGGCGGAGCCAGAACTAAATGTCAGTGGGGTCAAATTCTTAAAGCTAAATAATAGAGAAAAAAAAAAAACAAAATGCGAAATAGAAAGGAGTAAAAGTAGATATCTAGCTATTAATAACATATAATTTCATTTACAATTGATCTCCCAAAAGATACACTGAAATGCCAAACAAAAATTAGCTTAGATATACAACCTATAACCGAGTCCACAACCAACCACAAAAAGCTACACTTGAATGTCAACAAAAAGTAGCTAAGCAGATATTGATTTAAAACCTATAATAGCGTTTACAAGTGACCCCGACGGTTTATCATATTAATTTTGAAATCGTAGCATAATAGCCTCATTTGTGATACTATTAAAAACATCCCTCTCAATATACACAATCAAGCTATCATGCAACCATTGATCATCCATTTAGTTACGAAGTCGATTCTTCACAATTTTAGTGGCAGAAAATTCTCTTTCTACTGTAAATGTCGAAACAGGTAAAATTAGAGCCAAAGTCAAAAGCTGAAAACCAATGGTATCTTTTCGGGTGTCAACCATCTTTTGAGAAACATCACCAATTCCTTTCAAGTTTGAAAACTCGACACTAGGCCGCACATCAATAATGAAATTCTCAAGTTGATCCGAAAGTGCCAAAAACTCAGTACCAGAGAAGTCTTTAGGATAAAATTCGGCCAAGTGGTTCAACTTTTGGTTGTCAAAACTTGAGTTGGATAGACTTAGACATGCAACACAAAGAAGCAACTTGGTGCCTCATTAAAGCGATTATTCAGCTCTTTGAGTTGCATATCTAAGACAGTATACAACAACTCGACGCGATTGAGTGTGGTAAGGAGGGCAAGTAGTGTTGAAGAGAATTAGAGAGTTACAAGGAAAATTATTTGGTGTGGTTATGGTAAGGAGGAGGGCAAGTAGTTGGGCAAAAAAACCATACACAAGGGACAAAAATACAAAAGTCTAAAAAATATTATACCTATCCTATTAAAACTTGACGCCTCAGTGGGGTCAAGTGACCCCGCTTGACCCCCCTTGGCTCCGCCCCTGCTTCTCTTTCTCTTTAAAATCCGGACCGTCTAACATATTTTTGAACCGTCTAACATATTTTTGAATCGTCAAAATGCACACCGTCACATGTATCCACCCGCACCCAAAAATTTCTCGGTCCGTGTGGTTTTCATTATGAGTTCTGGTTTTGTTTTGTATTTCTCTTTTTCTTTTGAAGCGCAACTCCGGAAAAACCTGGGCGAATTCATCAATGGCGTGTGTGTTGTATGCGAGTTGGCCGGTGGTGGCAGAATGGATTCCTAGGAAGGTGCAAGTTACTTGAGGATGTTGAAGATGAAGGCCGCAAGATCTTTGAGGCCTTTTACGAGATGCCTCTTTGGCCTATGACTTCGAAGAATTTTCAGTTGATGTCAACTCTCAATCGGGATTTTGGGCTGCTCGAACTCATGCCGAATTCGCCGTGGTTGAATTCAACAACGAGAAGAAGAAAGAGGTACTCTACTACGGCTTTTGGTTCTGTTTTCAAATTCTCCCTTTCCTGTTGGTTCATCGTCAATCAGTACCTAGAATGTTTTATTCTCTGTTAGATTTGAGGATTTTTAGGTTATTTATTGTGTTTTTGCTTGTTGTATTGTATGATTGTCTTCCAAATTAGCCTTTTATTACGCCAAGTGGATTTTTGTTTCGTTGTGGGGCAAATATGTTTTCAGGGTGTGTTGATTACTTTTTTTTTGCTCGAGAATTATTGTTTTCAGAGGTAATTCAACAACTCATGAACCTGAGAGTTTGTTTGTTTATTTTTTTCTCCTAAGTTTTCCCCTTCCGTTTGATTCTCAGTTCTGATATGTCCTTCATTTTCCTTGTATAGAATCAACCTCCTCTTGAGTTCTTAAAGGTAGTTGGGGCTATCCGTATTCCCCGTCTTTTTAAGGATACTTACTACCTTATAATGACAAGCACTTGATGGATCAACTGAGCCTAGGACGTTCTTTGCAAAGTTTATTGAATATGATTGCTATCACTGTTAAACTAAGCATGCCAAATTGGACGAATGGTTGCATGTCGATGATAATTTGACACAACTCAAGCCCCCTCTATTGAAAGTTGTAAGTGATTCCTTCTTTTCTTCACTTTTTTTTGAACAGCTTATTTTCTTCAATTGCCTCTACATGTAGTGTAGAATTTTCCATTTCTGCACGCGTACTACCCCCAAAGCAAGCTGCTAGTGATGCTGGGATCTTAAGAAAAAAATGCCCCTGTGCTTCAATCAATTTGTCTGTGTCAGATTTCGTTCTCTTAGTTTGTGAGAGTATGGCTAGAATCTGGCCGCCATATGTTGTGTCCAACACTCTTGTCGCATGCTAGTATGCTTAAAAATTAGATTACGAAATGACTAAAGTCAAGAACAATGGAGTGGAGTGTCTTATTTTGTGCACTCTTGTTTTCCTCAGTCTTGTGTCCCAATTTTTGACTGTTTTTTCCCCTAAAGCTTATTGTACACTTGTAGGCTTAAACGTTCAAATTAACTTTGCATACTGTCCTCGTCATTGGTAATTAATTGCGTAGTGTCATCTCATGCTTGTATGTTTAAGATGTTACTTATTTTCAGAGATGTCGTTGTTGAATTTTCTCTTGGTAGTTGCAGTGCATTTACTTTGTCAGATTTGGATCTTCTTTTCCTAGTTGCTTCTAATTTTTGATTTGGTTACAAGGCTTATGCCTACATGGTGCATTATCTCTTTTATGTGACCACCACTTTTATCTTCATTTTTTTTTTCACACATACTACCCCAAAGCAAGCAGCCATTGATATGGGGAATATTAGAGAAAAAAGGCCTGTGTGCTTCATGGAAAGTTTTGCTATTCAGTTAATTTTATCTCCTTTTTTTTTTCTTCTTTTCAGATTGCTGCTCTCAAGTATTATTAAGATATACGCCACATATGTTCTGCCCAACATTGTCGTGGCTAGCGTTATTACAAAATAGATTGTAAATTACTAAAATTAAGAATTATGGAAGGTGGTGTCTTATCGCAAGAACCCTTTTTTTGTTAGCGTAAGCGTTGTGTTCAATTTTTTACTATTAGGCCAGTCATGCATACTTGCACCTTACATACTTGACCTTGATCGAGATTGACTGCTCCTTGGGATGATGTTGTTTTTGTTTTTGCAGAGGAGGGAGCAAAAATGGTTTTTGAAAGAAGTGGAAGCTGAATTTGAGCAGAAGAAAAGTTTGTTTTTGAGTAAAATCAGCTCTGCTCTGGATGTTTCGCATCTGAAGGGGAAAAGGAAGATTTTGGAAGAGGTCTGATCTGACCTCTGGAAGCTGACTCAGTTCAAGGAACCAAATGAGCTAGAATTTGAAGAGGAAGAGTCATTTGTGTAAGTATCACCACTTATTGTTTAATTTTCCCAGAGCTTTTGAAGTGATTTTAGTGTGGGTCTACTTTTGATTGTGGGGGAGAACTCTTGATAAGCCACTCTTCTTTTTATCTTTTCTCTTGCATGAGACACTTCTTTTAGAAATGCAACCAGTTACATTGATTGCCTGCCTAGATTAAGAAGTGTATAGTTCTATGATTCATAGCAATATGAGTTTGTTTGGAAAGTATTTATTTTGTAATACTTCTCATAGGGCTAATTTTTCTAGTCTATTGTATATTGTCTCCTTTTCCCGTAGAGACAATGTTTGCTCTAAGTTATGCTTTTTAGTCCTGCACATATTTGTTTATATCGACTTCCATTTAATAATTGGAAGTATGTGTTGCTATTGGAAAGGAGGCAATTTTGTGTTTATAACTTCCATTGTAATAGAAACATAAAGTGTTCGAACATCATTTTACTTCAACCCTAACACAAAGTCGTTGAATTATAATGATGCAACATGGAGAACTTAATAGGTACAGCCCAAACTTCCCCAAGAGAGATAAAAATCAGTACGGAGCAGCTCCTCGATGAAAGATCCTAAACTCATCAAGTAATGACTGAACTTCCCTAGGTAATTCTCACACATCTTTCTCCTCTTTACCAAGTACAAGACTAGCAACTTGAGTCTCATTTAATTTTGTTTCGGAGATCATGACAAACTTAGGTTTGGCCCTAGTTCTGTTTGGAGCTTGTTCAATTTTCTTCTTTGGCATCTTTTAAAAAGGTTTGACTATAAATGTGGACAAATAAGTCAGGATATAAACCGCAAAATGTATTCCAACCAGATAAAATAAAACAAAGTAAATAACTAAACAGATGTAAATCATAATCTGCATCACTTTTTGTTTATAAATAGATCATAAATTACATCAAATATGTGTAAATATTGCTTACTTGTTGAGCTGGCTTCCTTGTGCACTGCTAGCACGGTAAATTACCTTATGCAGCAGGAACAACATGGAGCACCTGCATATTAGATTCAAGATGAAGAGAAACGTGTTTGTTTTAATTATATGGTGTGGTGTTAGAGCCTGGGCTTTTAAGGTGGGAAGAAGGGAAATGTCCAAAGTTCAAATCAACTTTCTTCACTTTGTAATTCATTGGTATTCAGTTGCATAGTGTGAGCATGCTTGTATGTTTCAGATGTTATCTTGTATGCTTTCTTTTGTTAGTTGCAAAGCCCCAACTATTTATTATGTCAGCTATGGATCTTGTTTCCGCAGATTCTTCTAGAGATGCATGTTCGTCATTTTGTCTTGGTTAAGGTTTATGCCTAAAACAGTGCAACCGTTTTTTTATCTTTCTTTCTTTCGTTTCCCTTTGGTTAAGGAACCGCTTTCTTACAGCAACCATTTGCCCTATGATGATAAATGTGTAAGCCTGTCTATGAATATGGACTCTATTATATGCCATTAATATTGAGGGTCCAGTTTCTTGGAGGTTTATGTTAAAGTTCAACTTCAAACATAGCATTGCACTTTGTGTTGGTTGCCCCGTTTTTGTTCCCTTGGTGGTGGTAAAAGTTCCTGTCCAGTTTTGAGTGTGACGAATTGTTTGTATTGTAGGTTACTCGGAAGACGAGGGAGATGAACCAATTGAGTGTCAGGCGACATGTGATAGTTGATGGGTCCAAGGTGAATTCATCAATTCCAGGGCCAAGTTCGTCTTCCGATAGGTATAATTGGTTTGGGTTCACATATGCAAAATTGTCCGATGAGGAAAAGGCCTGCTGGCCTCGTTTGTTTCCTGGCATCATATACTAGTTGCAACAATAAAGCCCAATTATGGGAAGAAAACTTCACCCTAACCTTATGTGAGCCATATATATGCATCTTCTGTTCTCCTTGTCCTCATTCCCAGACAACTCTTTCTCCTTGTCTTCATTCCCAGACAACTCTCTCTCTCTCTCAGAGGAGCAGCAGCAATCAAGGTATGGCCCTCTCTTTCTCTGATTGCTATGTAAGGGGCATTTTTAGGGCTTTATATCTTTAGATCTGTAACGATGTTACAGAATAGTGGTTAACAATGTCACTTAATTGTTGTGACAGATCTTCTGGTTGTGTGATGCGTACAAGTTTGTCACGTATAATTGTTAATGCTTTGTGATACACACAGACCTGTCTGAGATCTCTCTATATCTTCATCTACCCTCTCTTTCTCTCACCCCCACCCCCACATTCAGTTCACTTTTATTTATTCTAGGTTTTCTGTTTGTTGTGGACTATAGGGTTCTTCCCTGGACTTCTTAGGGTTCAAAATTGCTTTTCCTTTTACCCAGAAAAATTAGTTAGTTCAATTGCTTGTATATATGGATTCGATGCGTGGCTTTGGGGTTTCTGCACTTACTAGAAACGAAGAGTTAGATATGGGTTCGAAGTTTTCCTTTGCGGGTTTTCGCGAGGAAAGGAACATTTGATTATTCGGTGGCGCAACCTTATCCAGAACACATGATCACCCCGTCGGCATTGAAAGATAAGAATATACAGTCCTCACATAAACCACTAGGGGAAAAAAACAGAACCTGGATAAGTTGGCTTTCCTGGATGCTGCTAGGATTATTCCTACGTGGGTCACGGATGAAGTTCACAAACAAAGAAAATTGAATGGTGGACCATTTTCTTAATGCCCAATGGCGTCCATTTACATACCAAGAGCTGATGGATTACCATAAGAGGATCGAAGAGAGCAGGGTACGCAATGTATACACAGGGAATTCTACTTGGTGCATAGATTTAAATAGCGGTATCAGTGTAGCGGGAACCAACGTATGGAACGATACGTTGCGGGAATCGGGTGTAGCGGCCGTGAATTTTTTAACTTTTTGGGTGTATCGGCCGTTACTGTATGGTACGTATCCGTATCGGAGCCTCCAAATCCTGAGATGAACCGGCCGATGCGTAGCCGATATTCAAAACTACGATTTGCTGTATACTTTCTCTACTGGAAGTTTATTCTCTCAATATTTTATTTCCATCTGATAGTGTAGCTTTAAACTACCTACAGGGGTTTGATGTTGGGGATTTTCCTGATAGTATTGATTCTTGGAAATGGAATCTTAGACCAGCTAAGTTGGACCGGTAACCCCCTGAGTGTGTGGTATTGAAGACGCTCCCAGATTATTCAAAGTTAGCTCTTGACAAGTACAACATCCATAACAGCGTATGTGTGTCTGGGCTTTTCCAGTTCACTAAATTCTTACATCGTCGCCGCTTTTATTATTTGTCCTCTTTCTTGGTGTTGGGTTTAGCTTCTTAAATTGTGCTGTAGGCAACAAAGTACCAGTTTGCAAAGTTGCTCAAGGCAAACTGCCGTGGTGGTCATTCCTAGAGTGTTTTTTTTTTTTTTCACCTTTCAGGCCAATGATGTGGCTCACTCATGCCCTAAGAACTTCCAAGCTCACTTGTGTGCTTCTCAGAGTGAGGTAGAGGTCGTGCTTTGCAGGCCTGAACAAATGGGAAGGTCTATGGGCTTTGCGGAGTGGTTTGAGAGATGGTTAGGGGAGGTGTCAGATAATATGGTAGTTTGTGAATCTGTTGGTAACCTTTGGGAAATCTGTCTTGCTAGAATAAGGCTCTATTTGATTATGCTATACTTTGCATTGATCAGTGTCTTGCTAATATTGAATCTACTTTTTCCATGCTAGCGAAGCTTCAGAACAAAACTATGCCAGAGACTACTAGAATGGCTCAATCTATGAAGGTTGGATCGATTTCCTTTGGTAATAGCCAAGGAGTGGAGCAGATTGTTCAGGTGGCTGTTGATGGGGCGCGGAAGAAAGAGAGTTTGAAGGGAGTGGCGGCTTGGTGTTTGATTGGGACACAAGTGGTAGCTAATGGGGAAGGGTCTATGTACCATTGAATACGGACACCGACAATTCTAAAAAATGGTCACGGACATGGCGGGGGACACGGCAAAAATAAATAAATATCATATATGTAAATACATTATATATGTATGCAATAGCAGTTTATATGCATAGATAAATACACTTTTCTTCTGATATGTAACTATGTAAGATATCTACATTGTTATATGTAGGTATATATATTGGTACACACGCATATATGTAAGATATACACCCACAAAAGAATGGAAATATATATATACACAATCATGATCTACTAAGGACTCTCTCACGGATCTCCTTCGTGAGGACCACCCCTTTTTTGATTTTCGAACCAAATTTCGACGATCTACATCGCTCAATGTGTTTAAAACATGTTTTCCAAGGCCAACACGAGGAATCACCAAAAAAAACCCAAAAGGGCTTCATCCGAGTAGTTTTTTTATAATAACCGTACATGTATAATTTATCGAAAAATGCTCGAATGAAGCCCTTCCGGGTATTTTGTTTTTGGTGATTCCTCGTGGTAACCCTTAAAAACATGTTTTAAACACATTGAGTGGTTTGGATCGTTGAGATTCGACCCCGATCCATGAGGTCCTCACGGAATTTTAATGAGGGAGTCCTCATTAGATCATCCTCTATTATATATATATATATATATATATATATATATATATATATGACTACATACATACGTACATATACATATGGGACACGCGTGTCCATGCTGTGTCCCTCGTGTATTCCCCTCCAAAAATAATTTAATTTAAGGGACACACCACATGGCGTGTCCAATACGTGTCCCTGCGTGGGACACACGTGTCGCCATGTCCGATGTGTGGACACGGTGACCTCCAGAAGTGTCGGGGCTTCATAGGGAAGGGTTTATCCATGTTTTTGTGACATCCTCGACAATATTGGAGGCCTTAGCTCCTTTGCAAGCCCTTGGGTGGGCGAGAACAGTAGGTTTAAAAAGAATATAAATCTTAATGGACAGTCTTGAATTGGTTCATGCTTTTTCAATGCGCGGAGGATGCTAGGATCGCCATTCATGAGATTATTTTTGACTTTATGGATCTTGTTTCTTCTTTTGAGTATGTAATTCTGTAATTGTATCTAAATGGCAATAGCTCACAATCTTGCCTGGAGTCTGTTTTTGTAATAGTTGGATGGTTAAGTTTCAAGTCCAAGTTGGCCGTGTCCAAAGTTACAGAGATTCCAGATGATTGGATAATGAAGTCAAGATATGAAGACGAGTGATTTACTCCAAAATGTTGAAGATATGGGAGATCCATATTTTTTTGGATATTCTTATTGTGAACCTTTTTTAAAATAGTTTTGCGATTAAAATATGTAGCTAAAGCATACTTAAATGTGTCTGCTAGGGGTGGGCATCATGTTGTGTCCTGTCGTGTTTGTATTGTGTCATCTCAGGTATTGTGTCAAAACACCTATTAACATGAATATGTCAAATATCTCGATACTAACCCGACCTGCTTGAAATCGTATCATGTTTAGTTTGACTCTATTAAGACCCGCGGTTGTTTTTTCTTATGTAGAGAAATATGCACCCAGCAATGTTGTGCATGAACAATTTATTTAATCTAATAAGTAGATTTAGGATATTTTTAATACCACCATATAGTTATAGAAATCATCATGTCATGTCCTATCATGTTCATGTCGTGTCATCTCGGGTTCGTGTCAAAACACTTATTAACATAAACATGTCAAATATCTTGATACTAAGCTGACCTGCTTAAAATCGTATTGTGTTTGGGTTGACATTGTTTAGACTCATAATTATTTTTTCTTATGTACAAAATAATATACACAAGTATGGGCAATGGGTTGGCATCGCTGAAATCGTGTCATTTTCGGTTAACTGATCGACGGGAAAAATTAAATAGTTATTCGTGTCCTTATTGAGTTACGTTAGTCTAACCTGTATTCTTCCTATTTAATTTTCATATCGGTGAGTCGCGTTATATTCGTGTAAAAAAAGTGGTCTACCCAAACTCTTTAACTTTATATTGTATCCATGTCATGTCGTATCCGGAATTCCCAGGTGGCAATCCACCAAAACAAATGGAAGTGGACATATCTATAGCATTTATCCCAAAAATTATGTGAAGGTCAGTAATCACCTCCCCAATACCACAACAAAAGGGAAATATTTAAAAAGAATGTACGAAAGCAAAAATATTATGGATATACCAAATGTACATCGGTTTGTGTAAGACCTATTTCAAAATTTCACGCAAATGATCGAAACTGTTCAATTTGTTTAAAGCATGTTTTTAAGAGTCCCCAAAGAAAGTCAAGTCAATTGGATATCAGTAAGGGCTGGATTAATTTTGGTCCATGAATTCGCAGGGACAAAAATTGAATGAGCTTATTATTTTTTTTTTATAGAGATTCTTAAAATAATGTTCTAAACAATTTGAACGGCTTCAATTATTGTATGGGATCCCAAAATAGGTCCCATGGTATACACCATTTCGTACGCCAAATGGTGTCTGAAAGTTCATTTTAAAGAAAGAACACAAGTACATTTGGAGGTGCAATCACACCTGGCTTTGATAACCATATTGTTATACCTAAAATGCCCTTATAGCATTATCTAAAGTAAGATCAGTACAAGGCAAGGCATCAATGCTAATTAATTCAAAATGAAGTTCCCATTGAAATTCTATATCTATAATAATGTATGCTGGTCATAAGTGCGACTTGCATGTTTGTTTAGAATCGAATAGAGATGCGATATGCAAAATAAAAATTTGTTAACTTCTCCCATTCAAGTTGGTCATTGACATTATCTTTATCACACGGACGTAATTGAGATCTACATTCCATTTTTCTTGTGTTGACACGCTATTTATCAGTAGACACGTGAAGTCTTTGAGTGTTATTAATGAGAGTTGTTAGCTTCAGCAGACACGTTGTAAACTCATTATTGGGTCCAATACTCTGTGTCTGGTTATTTGACGTGAATGGTTTATTTTCTTGTATCATCGATCACTTGACCCCATTAAGATTTATGTTGATTACACATTGATAGTCCTATGATCGGAGCACATTTACCTTATAGCTTATTCTGGAAATGATTCTCTTCTTGTCAGAATAGATATAGCTACTGATGTCTGATTCGTTTCCTCAACCATACAAAAAACTAATAACACGTTTAGATCGATCAACCAACCTAAGACTGAGCCCAATAATAGTCTCAAAGCAAGCTTTTGGTTAGTGTTAAGTCACATAATGCCCATACATGAGCGCGCCACGGAAGAGCGTGAAATCGTCTTTCAAAAATATACTACTATCAACTTGTACGACAATTCGTGAGAGCGAGAGCATAAAACAAAAATTGAGAACGCGAGCACAGAATACTACCTGAAGATTATGTGACCTAATTCAGATGATCAAAAGAACAAAAACCAAAACAGGGTATCTGGCCAAGGGTTTACCTCGGCCGGCCAATATACAAATGAACATAAATCCTACATTTTAGGCAAACTGAATCGTTGAAAAACTAGCTCTTGGTCATTGATTAGGCCAACTGCCTTAGGTTTACCTATGGTGCAGTTCACAGCTGGTGATACTTGGAACTGGGAAAGGGATTCACAGCTGAGTTTCGGGCCCCAAAAAATGCCATGTGGTAGCTATTTAGTGCCTAGAAATTCATGTCTGAGTCATCAACAGACACAATTCGCTTTGGTAATAGACTAATATTACAATAAGCTGAAAAGAAGTAATACTACCCTTTTTTTTTTTTTTTTTGTCGGCAGAAGCACTACACTACTTAAGAGAAACTATTTTCCCCATACGATGCCCAAACCTAACCCTAATGGATTAGCTCGGTGGTCAAGAACCGGGACTTAGAGGTTTGTTCCTTCATAAAGTCTCAGGTTCAAAACCTCTCTAGAAGGGGCGGAACTATTAAGGGGGGTGGTGGCACAGGTCACTCCTATGTCCCAACCTTCTTCTAATACATATATTTTTGGGATATTTTGTATGATTAATCTTGGAACATGTGTGCTTCTTGGATATTAAAAACTCCATTTAAAAAATTTGGTCCACGGAACGATAACTAAAATAAATGCATTTTGCTTCAAAGAATTTCTTACTTTTCTCCCGTGACATATCAACAAGTTCTTTTAATTTTTGAAAAAATGTTTGAATTTGTACAAATAAAACTATATCCTTTATATTTTCTCAGTTTAACGGATCAGACTTTTTTTTTTGAGAAGGTGGCACTATATTGATCATTTTGGATGCCACCTCAACGTTTAAATCCTGGTTCCGCCACTGCTCTCAAGTGTTATCACTCCTCAGCTTTAATTGGGCTCCTCGCAAGTTAGTGGTGAGATTAGGTCCCAGAATTAATCGAAATGCACGTAAACTGTAAACTGGCCCGGACATCTGAGCTGTGAAAAAGATGATGTCCAACCCTATCCACATAATTTAAATAGTTATTAGAGTGTGAAAACTGGCACTAGACATATACTGACTTCTGTCCTCTTTCTCAACTTAAAAGTTTAAAATAGGTGCATGAAAACAAGAGTTGTTACCAGGTGGCGTTACTTCCAACATTAAGCGACAGTGATTTGAATGGACTTTTGTGTTATAAATAGGGAAGAGCAATGCAACAGTCCTCCACAACAAATTTTGCCTTCAAAAAAAGCTTTAAACTATGGCCACCCTCACTACTCCTACTAACCCCTCTCCTGTTGCAGATGCTGAGGCTATCAGAAAGGCTGTTCAAGGTAAATCTTTAAGATTCTTTTAATGTTTTCACATTATTTTCTACTTAAAATATAGTAAAATCATCTATTAAATCAGTAACTGTGGCTATCGCACTCCCAAAAGGTGACAAAATGCCTTAATAGTACGTTAAAATATCTAAGATAATAATGAACTATAAGGTTTTTCACTCCAATTCTCCAAAGGTATCTGAGGTGCACGCAAGCTGGTCTACAACTGGGACCCGTGATGGGCCCTGGGAGTTGAATAACACGGTCTGATCCACAGAGTAGAACCGAAAAAAGCCTTGGTTTGTTACTAAAAGTAAAGCATGTAGTCACAGTGAGCAGACATATGCCGAGAGTGATCAGATGTAGAAAAATTGGTTTGCTAATTGATCATTTTGGATCATGATTCATGTCTGTGTCCTGGCCTTTCGCTTGTGGGGGAAGGAGATAGTTGTTATGATTACGCGCTTGAAAATTTTGAAGGGAAACTAACAGTGGTGTGAATTTTTTCCAGGATTTGGGACTGATGAGAAGACAATTATAAACATTTTCGGTCATAGAAATGCAGTTCAGAGGAAGCAAATCAGGCAAACCTATGAGGAGATTTATCAAGAAGATTTGGTCAAGCGCTTTGAATCGGAGCTCCATGGTGACTTGGAGGTTATCCTTGTTATTACTTCTTTCAATCTGTGAACTAGTAATAAATTGCTCGGTACTAATGATCGATCGATCGATGGAGTTTGGAAGCAGGGATGGAGCGGGGGTGCCAATAGTGGCAGTCGTCCCTACAAGGAAAAAAAAACAATATAGAAAAAAAAAATTCAAAATTTTTCCTATGATTTATAAAGGCTCGCCCCTGCGTAGTGAAATTCCTGGCTCTGTCCCTGTTAGATGGGAAGTGGGTAAAAGCTTTCTTAGGACATGGCTTATAAAATGAACAACTTGTATGTGTGTGTTTGCAGATCAAATTGATGCTTGGAGTTTTTTTTCATTAGTTCTTCTTTAGCTGCAGCATGCAGTCTTTTGCTGCATTTATATTCTGCTGTAAATCGTTTCGGTAAACTGAAACTTCTGTTCTGTTATGTGGATATATAACAGAAAGCAATGTTCCGATGGATTTTGGATCCATTAGATCGAGATGCTGTATTAGCTAATGTGGTCTTGAAGGAGAAAACCCCTGAGTACCGAGTGATCGTTGAACTTTCGTGCATCTACTCTCCTGAGGAACTACTAGCCGTGAAACGAGCCTACCAGGCTCGTTTCCACCATAGCCTGGAAGAGGACCTGGCCTCTCACTTTTCTGGTGATATCGGCAAGGCATGTACTTCTTCGACAACTGTTTCCCGACAAAAGAAAAAAATGAACATAATGAATTGTATCATATATATTTTCAGTAGATGAACATACTCTTTGTAGGATTGGTTAATGATTTTCTAAAGTGGTTTTTGGCTGCAGTTTCTGGTTGCCTTAGTGGGAGTGTATCGGTATGATGGCCCTGAGATCGACCCGAGATTGGCAAAATCAGAGGCTGAAGTTCTTCACAATGCTGTCCAGGACAAGGCGCATCGTGAGGAGATAACCAGAATTATTAGTACAAGGAGCAAGGCTCAGCTCATCGCGACTTTCAACCGCTACAAAGACGAATATGGAGCTTCCATTACCAAGGTAGAAATTGAGATACTGTTTCAGACCATGATTTGTTAAGGGATTTCCAAGAGAGAGTAAAATGATAGGAAATCAGATTATTTAAGTTTACCTTCTGCACTTTGCTAGCTTCTTATAGTTTGGTTTACCTTTCTCTTTTCCTCTGTAGTCTTTGAAATTCCATGATTCAAACATTGTCCAAGAACGTGACAACCCATAGCCAGGCCGGGCTCTGGTAGAGAGTCCCGGTAGACTTCTAGATGGGTCGTCACGGATTCCACATCGATTGGTGAATGCAAAGCTAAATGCTATATATAATAGATCATGATGTTATCTTGTATAAGGCCTTTTGCAGCCATGTGGGCGACAAGGCCCTTTCGGAACCCAGCAGATCTAGCAAGCAAAACTGGTGCCTTTTTTTTTTTTTTTCGGTCACTTAATTTTGTTCTTTTTTTCCAGCATTTGGAGCATAACCCCGCCGATCCCTACATAGCTGCAGTGCACACAGCTGTCGGATGCATCTATGACTCAAAATGTTACTATGAGAAGGTAAGTTTTTATCGAACCTTAGAATGGCATGTCCCTACGAAAACATTAAATACAATCGATACGATCGACAACAAATTTTCCCTTGCAATTTTCAGCACTATAACCCTAACTAACGAGCCTCCCTCCTTAAATTACTTGGCTTAGGAACTGAAAAATGCCCTGAATAACCACCCGATAGACAAGGATGTGATTACGCGGGTGATTGTTACGAGAGCTGAAAAGGACTTGAAGGACATCGAGGAGCTTTACTACAAGAAAAACAGCGTGGCTCTTGATCATGCAGTTGCCAAGGAGACTTCTGGAGATTACAAGGCCTTCCTCCTTACTTTACTGGGGAAGGAGCATTAGTTTCCAAAACTCTTTCTTCTGTCTGAGGCTCTGAGCATATTCAGTTTCTGTACTAGCATGGTGATTTTGGTTGTCTTTTGGTGCTGGGAAAACCTTGTGTGTCTTCTTGCACTGAATTTGCAATGTTTGTTGTTTCGAATAATATTTGAGTTTGTTTCATTATGTTTCGCACCCGTAGTGTATGCTGTTCTCATTACCAGATGACTATTGTCGAAATAAAAAGGGCAAGAGAGAAAAGTAAGACATTGCAAGTTAGAGGGCCAATTCATAAAATTACAATTATGAATAGAAAAGTGAAAAAATGTAGGGGCAGCTTCAAGAATTTATAATTTTGTATTGCTAGCAAATCTCATGGTCGGATGGGTGCGCACCAAATCTATTTGTGGAGTAGAGTGAATGCTACACCTGCCGCGTTAGAGGCCCAAACAATCATTCAACCACTTTAATGTCCCGTTTCAAGTTTCCAACCGTTTAGTTGAGCACAAAACAAAAACATAAAACGTTGGACTACTCCCTCTTTATATGCATAGGAGATGGATAAATACAGGTACACCTTCCGTCCTGAATTTCTTGTCTATTTATTTGCATGCGTACTGGCATTCAATTGCCTATATGTTTCAATCTATAATATTTTTTACAATTTTGAAACTTTGTTTAATAGAACTTATCGAGAACTTTCAAACAATATCCATATTGAATATATATAACATAATACAAATTTTGTTAAAAAAAATTATATAATTAACTTTTTGAGGTGTCGTAAATAGTGAAAATGGACAAGATATTTGAGACGGAGGGAGTAAATCAATGGTTCGAGTGTTCATTTAAGAAATTCTTATTGTTCAAGTGTTTATGTAAAACAAATGGACAATTTGAGTTAAGTTCACCAATTGGAGATTTAGATTTGTTTTTCTCGACCATGGAAAAACTGTGAGTAAGGATTGAAAAAAATTGCATTTGCTAGCTGCAAGCCCTTTTACTCCATTCAAAGTCGAATCTGGCCCCCCTTTTTTCGTTAACCCCCTTCCCCGCCGGTTTCGATCGGCTCATTATAGCAAATATATACATGCAGTTGATGTTCATTTTTGGGGCTTCTGTTTGTGCATGTTTTCTTGATTCAGATCTATTTGACTGAGCATCCGGTCACTGGGCATTTGTTCTTGATGGAGCTGGTTGTGTTCTTCATTGATGGTTTCTATTAGATGCACGTAGTTTTTTTTTTTATGTTGTTTCTTTTCGCTTCACAACACACACTGTCATGCCCTCAGTTTTAATAGCCAAAATACATATAATTTCCACTTAGGATAAATCCAAAGTCAAACAATTCCCCTCTAAAAAGTCAAAGTCAAAGTGCAATTCCATAGTCAAAGTTTAGCGAGTCTCTAATCAAGGGCACCCGTACCCATGCATAAGTAACAAAGGTTGTGAAAACAAGTACTTTAGACTCCTGTGATCGGAAGACACTTCAAATTTTTCGCCATATAAATTATATCGCCAACTCTTTAAAGCGAAAACCACGGCCGCTAATTTCAAATCGTGCGTAGGATAATTTCGTCCATGAGTTTTAAGTTGCCGCGACCCATACGCTACCATTTTACCCCATTGCATCAACATGCACCCAAGTCCTTCCCGCGAGGCGTCACAATACACGGAGTAGCCAACTCCACTCTCGGGCACAACCAAAATAGGTACACTAGTCAACCACTTCTTCAACTCTTCAAATGCCGCTTCACATTTATCGTTCCAAACAAATCGAGTCCCCTTCCGTGCCAATCTAGTCATAGGTGCTGCTAAGCGTGAGAAATCATGCACAAACCGACGATAATACCCGGTGTAGGTGATGGTTCTTGCTTACGTGATGAGCTGGAGAGGTATGGATAGTCAACAGTAAAGTCACGGTGAAAGAAGAGAATGAGGTGGTCTAGAGGAAGGGTGAAGAACGGAGCAGGTGTGCAGAAAGGACTAAGGCAGTGGATTGCTCTCAGTCTAATCCGTGATACCCTTGGTGACCTAGGAGATGGGACAAGGATCCACTAGAGAGAATGTTCTTCTCTCACTCAGTGTTTGCCCTTTTCTCTCTCTAGAATGGCGTATGCTTCTGCCAAGATCTCACCAACCTCTGGGCATGAAAGGGAATGTCCCATATTTATAGGCACCCTGGACCAATCATGAGGTGCCAGGCTGTCGTCCTATAATATGATAACACGTGTCCTTTCCGTACAACCTGACTGCACGGGTGACGTCATCATCGCGCGGCTGACCCGCGCGGTGACGAGCCATTCGCCCGCGCAGCGATCCTCCTGTTCCAAGCCACCAAGCCACTAGATCTCCCTTATTCCCGCAAGGGCAAGGTCGTGACCTGTTCGGTCTCGCCTACACCGCAGCCAAGCCTCAGGGGGCCCCCGGGGTCCTGCCTTTAGACCGCAACAGGTATCATTACCTGGGCTAGTTTGGACTGGCTTCTCGCGTTTTCGCCCATGTTCTGGGCCGCGCTAGTCATCTGGGCCATGAGCTTTTCTCCTGTCTGGATGGCTCATGGTTGCCCAAGCACCGCCCTCACTGGGCCTGGGGTGCGCGCCACTGGGGCGCCTCGCGCAAGAGGGTCCCGCTTCAGTGGCCCCCTTACGCGGAGACCTGGGCCCGCTCCAGTGGCCCCCCTGCGCGGAGGTTTGCGCGGAGATCGCCACGTGTCAAGCGGACATTGTGCCACCTGGGTGACATTTGTCATGATCTTATTGGTGGGTCAACGTTGACTCTGGTCAACCGGGGTCTTGCGTTGACTTTCCCTACACCCGGCTAAACCCAAAAAGTTTTGAATCTCAAACACAATCTTCGGACGCTCCCAATTCAAAACTGACTCAATCTTACTCGGATCAATAGACACCCCTTCCCTCGATACCACGTGGCCCAAAAATTTCACTTTCGGATAACCAAAACTCGCACTTACTAAACTTGGCATACAAACGGTGTTCTCTCAAGATTTTAAGAACAATAGAGAGGTGAGATTGGTGATCTTCCTCGGAAGGTGAGTAAACAATGATGTCATCGACAAAGACTACCACAAACCGATCAAGATAAACACGAAAGATACGGTTCATAAGGTCCATGAAAGTAGCGGGAGAATTGGTTAAGCCAAATGGCATGACCACGAACTCATAATGACCATATCGAGTACGAAAAATAGTTTTGGGAATATCCTCTCGCCGAACTCTCAATTGATGATAGCCGGACCTCAAATCAATCTTGGAAAACAAGTAGCACCCCCAAGTTGGTCAAACAAATCGTCAATCCTAGGCATTGAATTTTTATTCTTAATCGTTACCCAGTTCAACTTATGGTAGTCTACACACAAACGGAGTGACCCATCCTTCTTTTGAGCGAAAAGAGTCGGAGCTCCCCACGGCGAAGTATTCGGACGAATAAGCCCCAAATCTTGCAACTCTTGTAATTGTGTTTTCAATTCCCTCAACTCAGCCGTTGCGAAACGGTAAGGAGGCATAGAAATAGGTGCGGTGCCCGGAATTAAATCTATAGTGAATTCAACCTCCCGCTCGGGTGGCAAGCCTGGTAACTCCTTCGAGAAGACGTCTGGAAAGTCACAAACGACCCGCGGTAACTCCCCACATGTAGACATATCCTCAGCTAGCGTCAAACTAGCTAAGAGACAAGCGATCGATTCCCTTTCCCGCGGCTCACACAAATACGGCTCCAACGGTTCCCGACGTTCCCCGAAAATTTCAAAACAATTACCCTCCGGTGGACAAATCTGAACCCGACACTTAAAGCAATCAATCGTCGCATGAAAAATCGATAACCAATCCATTCCCAAAATAAGATCGAACACCATCATACCCAAAACAATGAAGTCAAACACAAAACGACGATCCCGGATAGCCAACTCACACCCCATGCATATACGATCTAACGGAGTTCTACCACCCAACGGCGTGTGTAAAGGCCCGTAAACTTTTATTTATTTTTCGTAAATAACATTGGGGTAATGTGAGGAATTGTGGGAAACGATAAAAATGACTAAGTGTTTGGAAGATATACATAATATGTGGGGTTGGGGTGGAATTGGTTTACACAAGCCACATCTGGGCTTTTGGTGCAATTTAACTTAAGTGTGTGGTGAGATATGTGTATATATGTGTGTGGTGGAGAAAATAGAGAGGCAAAAACACTCCCTCCTTCCCCTACACCAGCCGACCCTCTCTCTCTATCCTCCATAGCTCCTCAAGCTCATTTTCTCCACTAAATCAAGCCAAATCCCAAGCTCCAAACTTAGTCCCTTCACAAAAGTTTCTCCAAATTTTGTGCTCTACGCGTTGATGTGCTTATTTCACTCCGGTGTTTGAAGAATTTTCCTTGGGTTTTGAAGTTAGAGTTTGGGTTTTGCTACTTGGAGGTTTTTTCAAGCTTAATCTTTGAGGTAGGGGACAAATTTCTACTCTCTAGTTGTATTTTGTTGATTGGTTGCATATATCTTTGGGTTGCCTACAAATTTGCTAGCTAAACTTGATACCTCCATAAATGAGTTTTTACATCTTGAAAATCTCTATAGAAATGGGTTTGGTTTGATTGAGTTTGGTTCTCACTTAATTGATGGTTAAATCTTTGAATTGGTGGTTGATATATACTTATTCCATGCTTGATTGATGTTTGAAAACCCCAAATTGACTTGGGTTGGAACCCCCTTCATTTGTGAAAAAGCTGTCAAAATTTCATTTTTTTTGCCTTTGGTATCCATACCAATTTCGTGAGGTATGGATACCAATCTGTCTGTTCGCTGATGTGCATTGGTATCCATACCAATTTCGGGGGTATCCATACCTTTCTCAAAAATTGTTCGTAGCCTTTGGTATCCATACCAATTTCGTGAGGTATGGATACCAAACATTCTGTTCGCTGGTTGTGCATTGGTATCCATACCACTCTTGGGAGGTATCCATACCATCCTCAAAATTTTAGAAAATTTTCCTTTGGTTTCGAATGACTTGTTTGGTTCCATACTTGACGTATCCACATTGTACACTTCATAAATGACCAAAATACCCCTTCCTAGCCTATCTTTGTGTGATTGGTTATTTTTCCTTGAATCTTCAACTTATGCTTGACATATATAAATAGATAATGTGATACATGAGTTATATATAGGACCAAGTTGAACTTGTGTTTTGGTCAGTGATGATATGAGTATAAGATGAATGACACGGGGCCCGAGAGGGTATGCCCGGAGTGACACGTGGCCCAATGGGGTATGCCCAGAGTGACACGGGGCCTTTATGGCATGCCCGGAGTGACACGGGGCCTATATGGCATGCCCGGAGAATAATCAAATGTTTAAAAATGAATGAGATGTATATGGTTAATGTGTAGGACACATGTGGCGTGTCGGGTGTGTGTTGGGTACAAGCCGGGCACGAGAGACGAGAGTAAGTGGAATCTAGTTGATTATGTGCTACTTTCAATATCCTCAACTTTAAAGATGATGGATCTATAAGATGTATAGTTTTGATTGTGACAAAGATTGATTGTGGACATGTGACACGTTTGTGATGATATAAGAGCCGACAAATTAGATAGTGGGACATTTAAGTATTTTTGGATGTTTATGTGTTTCTTTGGACACTTGGGTTATTTGTTGACATTTTAGTACTTCATGGATCCATGTGTACTTTTGATCAATTATCTCTTGCTTTAGTTTTTCCTTGTCACACTTTGCAAAAAAATCATTTTTGGTATCCAACTTCACGTGCACATATCATACTTTATACACCTAACGTTTGTAGAATGCTTTCCTACTGGGCTAGTGTAGCTGAACCTATCAATTTTCAGGTACCCATCACGGAGCATGACATGGATGCGTGGAGTGTGAATGCATGGTTTGAAGCATACATGAGTCATGGAGTTATTTTCATCATTTTGATACTCAATGTATTTTGGAAGAGGACTCTGTAACTTCAATTTTTCTTAAATCTTTTGTCAATATCAAGATATGTAATAAATAAACCCTTTTTGGTACTTATGTACTTGGGTATGGAAATCCGTCGGTTAGAGACGCGTTGAACTTGATTCGGAATTGGGTATTTGAATTTGACTTTTCAACGGATATATGTACGACTTTGATAAATCCTACGTGGATTTTATATGAATTTTGATTATTAAAAATGAGGGTGTGACAGCGTGTCAACAAACAGAGGCAGACTAAGATCCTCGGACTCCAATTCTAAAGCACGAACAAATGATGCAGCTATGAAAGAATGTGATGCTCCCGAATCAAATAAAACTTTTGCAAATGAGTTAAACAAAAGAAATGTACCCCTCACAACCGATGTCTCTGGAGTCTGAGAAGTAGGAAGTGGTGGTGGTGGCGGTAGTGGTGTAGCTGCCGAAACAGTGAAAACTCGACCCTAAGTGCCCTGGAATGGTGTGGACGAACTCGCTCCTCGACACAACTCGTGACCCCTGAACAGAAGTGGTTTGAGGGAAGTGTGACTGACCCGGGCTACCCCTCTGCTGCTGTTGACCAAACCTTTGCCCCGGCCTCGGCTGCTGAACTAAGCCAGACTCACTACGCGTACCTCCCCTCTGCGGACAAAACCTCGCTATGTGGTCGAACCCGCCACACCTGAAACCAGCACCCGAAGTTTGAACACGCGGTGGTGGTGGAAGAGTTTTAGGCTGAGTACATTGTGTGCGAATATGACCCGGTTGACCACATTGGTGGCAAATGATCGGCGGCCTAGACGAAATTTTCCCAAACCCGGAAGAAGCAGGTGCCCTGAAAGTCGAGCGGCTTGGTGTAGACTGAAACAAATCCCTCATCCTTTTCTTATTTTGGTTCCCAAAATACCCCGTCGGTGCGCTCATGGTAGTAGTTAGCGGCCTAGGCTCCCATGCCTTCACACTCTTTTGATTACCCTCCGGGCCCTCCAAACTGCTCCCTAGCTCCATTATTTCTGAAAACCTCTCAAGCTTGCTACTCATAACATACTTCCTAATCGACAGATCCAAACCCTTCACAAACCTCTTACATTTCCTCTCCTCTGTGCCCACTAACGAGACAAAGATTGAAATTTCATAGCGTACTCCGAAACGGTCATCGTGCCTTGCTCAAGCTTCTCGAATTGCTCCCTAAGTTGATCCTTATAAGAATCCGGGAAATATTGATCTTCAAACTTTACCTCAAATTCGGCCCAAGTTAGGTTCTCAACGTCCGGTTCATTCACATTTCGTGCCGCCCTATCCGCTCTCCTTGCATCTCTCTGTTCCGCAAGAACCGATTCCCACCACTCGTTAGCTTCCCCAGTAAGTTGGCAAGCTACAAGACGAACCCTCAAGCTATCCTCAGTAATATCAAGCACATCAAACAACTTCCGAAATTCCGATAGGAATGGTTGGCGACCAACGGATCACCATTTAGCCTGTCAAACTTAGGAGGGTCCAATCGACGAAATTCCCTAACCACTTCCATAGCATGAGTAGAGGTATTAGCCCTAGATGTTTGAGCCAAGAGGTTGTGCGCCGTAAGCTCTGCCACAAAGTATGTCATAAAAGGGTTCGGTGGGTTCTGCGCTCCCAGTTGTCGCACCTTTTCCCCACTCCTCTCATCTTGACCCCCCGCATGTTCATTGTGGTGACTAACCTCATCGTCCGTTCTCTCATTGCTACCACGACCACAGCCTCTCCCACGGTTAACTACCCGACCACGTCTAGCAACTCTCCTCGGCGGCATGATTCTATAAGAAGATAAGAAAGAAAATCATTACTAACCAACATTATCTCAAACAAAGGCCCAAGCCTCCAACGCTTTCCCAACACGGGCAACAACTCAACACTATGCTCCATAACTCTTCAGTACCAAGATATGTCGATGAATGAGAAAACATGTTTTTTCATGAAAAGATAATGCCATGGTTTAAGCCCCAAGACTCTAAGTCTCCCCACGGTCTCTATGTTTTCGAACCTACGCTCTGATACCAAGTTGTCATGCCTTCAATTTTAATAACCAAAATACATATAATTTCCACCTAGGATAAGTCCAAAGTAAAACAATTTCCCTCTAAAAAGTCAAAGTTAAAGTACAATTCCATAGTCAAAGTTCAGCGAGTCTCTAATCAAGGGCACCCGTACCCATGCATAAATAACAAAGGTTTTAAAGTTATACATATATCGAATTTTGTTAAAAGATTGAATAAATAGAAGTTACATGATCATCTCCTCAAAATATACTAAATATGGACAGGATAAAATAACTTCATGAACAAATGAGCTTCATATCATGCATCCACACTCCAAGCATCCAACTCATGTGCCTTGCCGAGTACTTGAAAATGTTAGGGTGAGCTCACTAGCCCAGTAGAAAACTTTTCTACTAACGCTAAGGGTATAGAGAATGAAGGATGCGCGTGAAGGTATAACAAACATAAATGAATTGATTAATAGGGACTACGATTGATCGGCTCAATGTTAAATATCCACAAGATACCCAAATGCCCAACCAATTACCCAAGTGTCCAAGGAAATACCAAAATGTTAAAAAATAATTCAAGTGTCCATCTATTTCCTCTTAACCGTTACAATTTCATCAAAATACCATATCCTTCATAAAACATTTCATTTTCAAACACTTCACGAAAATAACCACTTGTTTTAATATTGAATAAATCCCTCTGCCAGATTTCGTGGGCTCCCTGCACCCCTGTCGGATTTCGTGGGCTCCGTGCACCCATGGCCAAGGATGCACTGAACGGTGGCCCTAGTATTCATGATCACCATTTTCAAAAAAATCCATTCAACCCTCAAGTGTCCAAAACATCTGTATAATCGGCCATTTCGTTCAAAATCTTGTAGTATATCGATATCAACTAAGTTAACGCGTGTACAAGTACGTGAGAAATCAAGACGTGTCATGAATCATACCAAGATAGGCTAGGGACGAGTTTTCTAATAGGTTTTGAGGTGTAGGGAATGTATATGTCAAGTACAAGTCCGAACAAGCGACCAAAGTCGAAGAAAACAAATTTTGGGAGTTAAGGGGAGTTGGATTGATCCACCTCTAGAAGTGGATTGATCCACTTTGATCCTAAAGGGATTTGGATTGATCGAACTTTCAAGTGGATTGATCCAATTTGATTACAAGCTGAACAAAGGCACTTTGGATCGATCCACCTCAAACATTGGATCGATCCACTATGGCTTAAGACAAAATCAAAGGGTTTTGGATCGATCCAACTCAAAAGTGGATCGATCTACTATGGTTTAGGGCCAAATAGAAGCATTTTGGATCGATCCACCTAAAAAATTGGATCGACCCAACTACCCTTACGAGTAGATTTTTGACAGCTTTTTCCAAAATGAAGAGGGTTACAATCCAAGTCAAATTTGAGGTTCCAAATCACAACCAAACATGAAAAGAGAATGTATCAAAACTAATTCATGGATCAACCAAACAAATGTATGGAAATCAAGCTCACCCAAGTTCAAAATCAACTCTCATGGTAGTGTCCAAGCTTGGCAAAAATCAAAGAGGAATGACAAGTATATTGCAACATTTCAAACCATATACACTTAAAGGCAGTAGAGATAGGTTCCCTACCTCAATGGTTAACCTCCAATGGTGAGAGGAATGAAAACCCTAAGTTGTTCTTGCAAACCCAACCAAAATAAGCTTTTCCAAGGTCATTCTAAGAAAGCCCGGACTCCAAATCACGCGTAGATGACGAAAATGAGGTTGAATCTTGAAGAGATGAGATGTGGGAGGTGAATTTGTGGAGGAAGTGAAGCTAACTTTGGAGAGGAGTAGAGAGAAGGGGGAGCCGGCTCGGTATAGAGAGAGAGAGAGAGAGAGAGAGAGAGAGAGAGAGAGAGAGAGAGAGAGAGAGAGAGAGAGAGAGAGAGAGAGGTGTGATTTATTTAAAAAATCTGACCCTAACATGTGTATATACACTCTCACACTTGCACTTACACCCCTCACGTTTCCAATATGTCTCCCAAATACCCAAATGCAATTACCAAACTCACATTGACCCCACCCCACTTTACTTTATTTTCATTTCCTCACATTTCTCCAACATTATTACCGGAAAATCATTTGAAATTACGGGTCCTTACACACATTGTGCTCCATTTTTAGGCCTTATGTTGGCCTGTGTTTGTCATCGGCATCCTTGGCCCTTTTGTTGAGCCTCTTTCTACTGGCGAAAGCATAGCTTATGTGTGTCTAACTGTGTTCTGCTTTGTAGGCCTGAAGCTCGATCGTGACAGCTCTAGCTTCGTTTAGGTCTTCGCCCATTGCCGGCGTCTTTTTCTTATGTATTGGTGATAACACAGTTAATAATATTTTCTCTCTATTGATCAAAAGAAAAATACTCAATTGCCAAAAAACTAAATGCTGTTTCGTTAACCACCTCGAGCGACAAGAAGAAAGGTGGAGAGGCCATGGGATTCTAACTGGAAGGAGAAATGGACATCATCTTAGCTTTTAGCATGTTTTTTTATGGGAATTCAGGCAAATTACATGAAAGATACCCACATATTGAGGAACACCAGATCTTTGTTGGTGCAAAAATTGTATAAGAAATGGAAGTGGATAAAACTGGAGAGAATAAATAGTTGCTTCAAGTCACATTACAATGTCGCTGTCCTTAAGACGATATTCGCCACCACCAATTCAAGTGAATTTGGTGTGCACCGGGTTACTAGCGAATTCGACTCCAAGATACAGTGAAGCACAGTCCCGATTGACTGTTTGTTCAACTGCGTCATGCACAGACGAAGAAGAACCAAAACACCGTTTGATTTTACGAGCCCGCCAAAAATATATGTAAGAGATAATTCTAGAGGAGAAACAATAACTAGGATCATAATCATTTTTCTATCTTGGAAATTGGTGGAACCCTAGCCTTTATATAGGCATAGTGTCACGCCCTCAAATTTAATAACTCAAAATAAATATAATCCACGTGGGACAAGTCCAAAGTCGTACATTTTCCCATTTGAATAGTCAAAGTCAAAGTAGATACATTCTCACCACAAAAAAATAAACGAGTTCTAGCTACGAGTACCCGTAACCCAAATGCATAAGTTTCAAGTTTTTAAGAGTTATTACAATAACCAAATCGTCAAAAAAAATATTAACAAATAGAAGTTACAAAACCATCTTTCAAAAATATAGAACAAAGATGGAAAGATAACTTCATGCTCGATGAACTCCAATGCTATGCAACCACACTTCAAACATCCATCTCATGCTCCATGCCGAGTACCTGAAAATTGATAGGTTGAGCTCACTAGCCCAATAGGAAAACTACTCTACTAGCGCTAGGTGTATAAACATGATACATGCATAATGGATGAACATGGAAAAATGGATATGACCAAAACACGTGGTAAGGATGAACGAAAAGCTATAACTCAACCACGAGGTAACCAAAGTGTATCCAAGTGTCCAAAATGTGTCCAGGTATCCCGGAAGAATTTTAAGTAACCCACCAAGGTCCGAGCAATTACCAAAGTCCTCATTATTACATATCCAAAAACCAATTTTCGTCAAAAACACCAAATTAACCAAAACATTCCAAAACCAACTTTTCATAAGAAGTATTCATCAAAGTTAATAGGGAAATATCCCTCTGCCGGATTTCATGGGCTCCGTGCACCCCTGCCGGATTTCTTGGGCTCCGTGCATCCCTACCGGATTTCTTGGGCTCCGTGCACCCCTGCCGGATTTCGCGGGCTCCGTGCACCCATGGTCAGGGTCACCAAACGGGTGATCCCTAGAGTTCATTTTATCCAATTATATCAACTCAAATCCATTTGTCTTTCAAAAGTTCCCAAAAGTCCCTTTTCTTTCAAAAATTCACCGTTTTCGCCAAAAATGTGTCAACCGACGCGTGTCCGATACATGGAACATAAAATCAGTCAATTCACGTGTCCAAGGGTTAATTTTATAGATTCAAGGTGGATTCGGTGTTCAAAATGATGGTTTGGGTCAAAAACACGAAGATATGGACGATCGGGGACCAAACGGGCATCAAAGGGTGGCCTAAAACCACCCCAAAACAGGGGATAGGCTCTGGAAAACAGGGGCAGCAGCAACACTGCCCAGTAAGCTGACAGATTTTCACCATTTTTGGTGTGGAATTTCAACCCAAACATAAATGTGAAACTTAGGGCCAAAAATTGGATATGTAGAGTGACTAATGGACTTCAAAGGAGTGCCAAACAATCATCAATTACATCAAACCATTACTCAAATCATAGATCACAAAAATTTGCTCAAACAAGCCAACCATGGAAGGAACTCATGAATTTGATGGAATTTAAGAGCAAGAACAAATTACATGCTACACATCACATAAATACAACTAGAGGGAGTAGAATTTGTCTTCCTACCTCAAGATTTGAGCTTCAAATGAGTGGGTAAATGAAAACCCTAGCTTCCAACTTGCTCCACCCGAAATGTGTGCTTTCGGTGCGAAATCAATGCAACCCAAGCTTCAAAACGCGTAAAGGAGGTGATTTTAGGTGGGGTTTATGAAGGGGACTAGAGGTTTAGTGGGTTTGTGGAGCTTGGAGCTTGCAAAAATGGAGGAAATGAGAGAGAGAGGGGGTCGGCAGCAGTGGCAGAGAAGGAGGGCTGATTTTTTGTAAAAAAAAATGCCACTTAAATGTCTTATATACTCTCACTCTATTACACTTTCACCCCAAAACTTTCTAATGCACATTAAACACACCCAAATGCATATTACCACTATCATATTGACCCCTCTTAGTCAAAATTAAATTCCTCACATTTACCCAACATTATTCCGGAAAATTTATGAAAAATTACGGGTCCTTACACATAGAATGGTCACATCTTTACATTCAAACCATTGTGATCGTTCACGAACCATTATGACCATTCACTAACCATTGTGACCGTTGACCGTTCACGAATCATTGTGGCCGTTCACGAATAGTTATGCCTATTCATCTAAACCCAACGGTCACACCATTTAAATTCAATAGTCATGTCTATTCATTTATCCCGAATAGACACACCTTTTGGTTTAAACCATTTAACCTTTTGGTTGGAACTGCTTATAGGGGGATGGCAACGGGCGGGGTGATGTCACCCCGGACCTTACCTTACCCTGATAAGATTTTCCTTATTTTACATCGAAAACCATCATCAGGAGATAGAATCAACCTAACCCTTGGAACTGGGACTTAGAGGTTTGTGCTCTTGTAAAGTCTTAGGTTCGAAACCTCTTTAGCAGGAGCAGAACAATTAAAGGGTGGCACGGGTTCCTCCCGGGTCCCAACCTTCCACTAATACATGTATTTTTGGTCTATTTTGTGTCAATCTTGGAACACATGTATTTTTGGTCTATTTTGTTTCTTGAATATTAATACTCATCCATTCCAAAAAAATATTGTCCGGTTCACGAAACGATAGCTAAAATAAATGCATTTTGGTTCAAAGAATTTCTTACTTTTCTCCCGTAACATACTAAATATCAACCAATTCTTTTAATTTTTGAAAAAATGTGTAAATTTGTTCAAGTAAAAACATATCCTTTATAATTTCTTAGTTTAACGGATCAAACATTTTTCTTGGGACGGTGCAGCATACTGATCATTTTGATGGCACCTCTAAGTTCAAAATCCTGGTTCCACCACTGCTCTCAAGTGCTATAAACTCCTCGGCTTTAATGGGGCTCTCTGAAAATGAGCGATGAGATTGGACCTCAAGATTACTCGAGATGCGCATAAGTTGGCCAGGACATATGAGTTGTGAAAAAAAATGTGACGACCCTAGTTTTCAGAGCCATAAAAAATAAATGAACTACATAGCCGTTACAAAAACCTTTCTTTTATACATAAAAATATAGTCTTTTCCCTAAAATAAAAAGTACAAATTAACTTGCTTACAAATTCTCTAAATAGAAATTCGGTCCCGTGACTCCCAATAGCCGACCCCATCGTACTTCTCGCTTTCAAAGTCATCCTAAAAAATAGATTAAGTCGGAAAGTACACAATATGATGGAATACAAATGCTCAACGAAAGAGGGAACGATATACATGATCAATGAATTCAATAGGAACTATCCATATAACTGGACCACATAATAGGCACTTTTTGGTACATGAACGGTGAACGACCTCACCCCCTCTGAGCCAAGCCTCCTTTTGGCTTATTCCCAGCTACCTCTGAGCCAACCCTCATTTTGGCTTTTTCCCGACTACTAGATCAAGATCTTGGTAGGTCCACTTGTTCAACGTACCAAATAGATCCATAGCATTTAGTCATCACATAGAGTAATATCAATTTTAACGTGATCATAACATGGAATCCAATTAAAAGCGTCACGTCAGCAAAGGGAGTACAAAATGAGAAGAACAAAGAAATACTCCGAAAATTTGAGGAGCATATTGTATACCACCCGGGTTTACCTTAAATCGAAGACATTGATCCACCGACTGAATTTCCTCTCCCCTTTCTTTTTCTTTCCTTCTTCTTCCTCTCTTTTCTTTTACATTGGTGTGGTGTGTTGTGTGTGATATACGTGGAAGGCAATTGGAAGCCTATTTATACTAGGTGTCTTATAAGATCTAGAAATATCTATAGAATCTACTAATATCTTGTATAATCTTATAAAATCTAATAATCTTTTGATATCTAATAAATCTACGTAAATCCTATATAATCTTAGGAAAATCTAGGAATATCTAATCAAGATTCACCCCATATTGTGATACTTTGCATACTTATAATCTTGTAATTAATGATTAGTCTAGGATTTTAGGCATGACATTCTTAGGCGCCAAGGATCGTTCCTAGCGTTGATACATGTCCAGCTCTGCTCCGCGATGTTGATTCTGATACCGAACTAGCTTATGAGAAATACCTAAATATGTTATGTTTTTCAAAATAATACTAGAACACATTTTTATGTAGTAAAAGTAGAACAATTTTATAAACCAAATGAAATATGGACATTTATTAAACTACGGTCCATTACAAATATGATGCCCAAACTTATCCGCATAATTTAAATATGTAATAGTGTGTGAAAACTGGCATAAAAAATACTGACGTGTGTCCTCTTTCTCAACTTAAAGGTTTAAAATAGTTGGATGAGAACAAGAGTTGTTACAAAGTGGTTGAATGGATTTTTGTGTTATAAATAGGGAAGAGCAATGCAACAGTCCTCCACAACAAATTTTGCCTTCAAAAATCTCTAAACTATGGCCTCCCTCACTACTCCTCCTAACCCCTCTCCTGGTTCAGATGCTGAGGCTATCAGAAAGGCTGTTCATGGTAAATCTTTAAGATTCTTTTAATGTTTTCACATTTTTTTCTGCTTAAAAATATAGTAAAATCATCCATTAAATCAGAGTATCAATAGTCCACTCAAAGATAGTGAACCTCATCGTAAGAATCAGTAACTGTTGCTATCGCACTCCCAAAAGGTGATAAAATGCCTTAATAGTACGTTAAAATATCTAAGATAATCATGAACTATAAGGTTTTTCACACCAAAGGTACAAGTCTGTGGTGCACGCAAGCTGGTCTATAGCATCTCGTTGTTTCTCTGATTTTTTTCATCGATAATCTCTATATATATGCCGAGTCTATGAAGTGAACTGATCAATTGGACTCACAAAATGGGACCTGTGATGGGTCCTGGGAGTTGAATAACACGGTCTGATCCACAGAGTAGACCTGAATAAAACCTTGGTTTGTTACTAAAAGTAAAGCATGTAGTCACATTGAACAAATATATATGATTGGAGATCATCCTTAATCCAGTCCCAATAAACGAACAGATGTAGAAAAATTGGTTTGCTAATTGATCATTTTGGATCATGATTCATGTCTGGGTCCTGGCCTTTCGCTTGTGGGGGAAGGAGAAAGTTTTTATGATTATGCGCTTGAAAATTTTGAAGGGAAACTAACAGTGGTGTGAATTTTTTCCAGGATTTGGGACTGATGAGAAGACAATTATAAAAATTCTCGGTCATAGAAATGCAGTTCAGAGGAAGCAAATCAGGCAAACCTATGAGGAGATTTATCAAGAAGATTTGATCAAGCGCTTTGAATCGGAGCTCCATGGGGACTTTGAGGTTATGGTTATCCTTGTTATCACTTCTTTCAATCTGTGAACCAGTAATAAAGTGCTTGGTACTTATGATGGATCGATCAATTGATTTGGGAAGTGAACAAAAGCTTTCTTAGAACATGGCTTATAATATGAACAACTTGTACGTGGCCCTTGACAGTCAAGAACATCCAGCATCAGTTGTGGTCGATTTTATTTTAAGTTTTTGTGAAGTTTTTTCTCCTGTTAAGTGGTTCTTGCATTATCGATCGGTATCCTTAACATGATGAAAATAATAGCTAAAGATGGCCTATCTTTTATCACACTCTGACCTAATTGACTAGTTCGATTGTGGAAAGACAAACTGGAGAAGTTTTTTGGTCCATATCTGTTGGGGTAAATTTATCCTTCAAAATTACAAAAATGCCACCAGATAACCCTAACAGATCTGGGCGGTCCAACACGGATGGATGGCCCAGATGAGCCGGTGAGCACCACGTGGCAGCTTGGCATACAAAAATTTCCCAAAAAACAGAGACGGAACTACATGTGTTGGTTCGCAGACCAAATCGATGCTTGGAGTATTTGTTCATTAGTTCTTCTTTTGCCGCAGCATGCAGTCTTTTGCTGAATTTATATTCTGCTGTAAATCATTTCGGTAAACTGAAACTTCTGTTCTCTTATGTGGATATATAACAGAAAGCAATGTTCCGATGGATTTTGGATCCATTAGATCGAGATGCTGTATTAGCTAATGTGGTCTTGAAGGAGAAAACCCCTGAGTACCGAGTGATCGTTGAACTTTCGTGCATCTACTCTCCTGAGGAACTGCTAGCCGTGAAACGAGCCTACCAGGCTCGTTACCACCATAGCCTGGAAGAGGACCTGGCCTCTCACTTCTCTGGTGATATCGGGAAGGCATGTACTTCTTCGACAACTGTTTCCCGACAAAAAAAATGAACATAATGAATCGTATCGTATATTTTCAGTAGATGAACATACTGATTGTAGGACTGGTTAATGATTTTCTAAAGTGGTTTTTGGCTGCAGTTTCTGGTTGCCTTGGTGGGAGTGTATCGGTATGATGGCCCCGAGATCGACCCGATATTAGCAAAATCAGAGGCTGAAGTTCTTCACAATGCTGTTAAGGACAGGGCAAATCATGAGGACATAACGAGAATTATTGGTACAAGGAGCAAGGCTCAGCTCGTCGCTACTTTCAACCGCTACAAAGACGAATATGGAGCTTCCATCAAGAAGGTAGAAATTGAGATACTGTTTCAGACCATGATTTGTTAAGGGATTTCCAAGAGAAAGCAAAATGATGGGAAATCAGATTATTAAGTTTACCTTCTGCACTTTGCTATCTTCTTATAGTAGTTTACTTTGCCTTTCTCCTTTCCTCTCTAGTCTTTGAAAATCCATGATTCAAACATAGTCCAAGAATGTAACAACCCATAGCTAGGCCGGGCTCTGGTAGAGAGTCCCTGTAGACTTCTAGATGGGTGGTCACGGAATCCACATCTATTGGTGAATGCAAAAAGTTAAATGATATATATAATAGTTCATGACTTCATCTTTTATAAGGCCTTTTACAGCCATGTGGGCGACAAAGCCCTTTTGGAACCCAGCTGGTCTAGCAAGCAAGACTGGTGCCTCTTTTTTTTTTTTTGGGTCACTTAATTTTGTTTTTTTTTTTTTTTCTTCCAGCATTTGGAGCATAACCCAGCCGATCACTACATAGCTGCAGTGCACACAGCCGTACGATGCATCTATGACCCGAAAGGTTACTATCAGAAGGTAAGTTTTTATCGAAATATTGGACCTTAGAATGGCATGTCCCTACGAAAACATTAAATACTCTACGATTGATACTATCGGCAACAATTTTTCCCTTGCAATTTTCGGCACTATAACCTTAACTAACGAGCCTCCCTCCTTAAATTTCTTGGCTTAGGAACTGAAAAATGCCCTGAATAACCACCCGATAGACAAGGATGTGGTTACGCGGGTGATTGTTACGAGAGCTGAAAAGGACTTGAAGGACATCGAGCAGCTTTACTACAAGAAAAACAGCGCGACTCTTGATCATGCAGTTGCCAAGGAGACTTCTGGAGATTACAAGGCCTTCCTCCTTACTTTGCTGGGGAAGGAACATTAGTTTCCAAAACTCTTTCTTCCGTCTAAGCATTTCTTCAGTTTTTGAACTAGCATGGGTGATTTGATTTTTGGTTTTTTTTTTTTTTCATAAACCCTGTGTGTCTTCTTGCATTGAATTGCACTGTTTGTGGTAATGTCGTTTCGAATAATATTTGAGTTTGTTTCATTATGTTTCACTCCCATAGTCCAGATGACTATACTGCTAAAATAAAAAAGGCAACAGAGAATTGCTGATCTACGATCACCCTCGTAGCTGAATACTACATAAAGAAAAGGGGGAGAGGCATAAGAGCAACTGCACCCTTACTCGGAACCAAAACAAAATTTGAAATTTGGGTAAAAATACCCAAAATTCACCTCTAGTCTTTGAATCAAACTCATACCAAATCAGATTCTACTCAAATCTTTTTCCAAATTGAGGGAGAACCAAATCCTTACTGAGATTTCCAATGGCTATTTTGTGGTGGTGTACGTCACTTGAAGAATTTCGTCGTTGCCGGTGAGGATAGAGAATACATATCCAGAAACTGCCAAGGTTGCCGGTTGTAGTTTGTAGTGGTGGGGTGGTCACACACACACACACACACACACACACACACACACAGAGAGAGAGAGAGAGAGAGAGAGAGAGAGAGAGAGAGAGACGAACAAATTGAGAAAAAGAGAACTAACGATATCAAGATCGAGATCAAGAGATCGAGAGAGGGAGCGTGTGAAGAGTTGCTAGAGAGAGAGAAAAAGGGGAAGAGGGAGAGACGGGAAGAGACCTTTCTGCGTGGCGGAGGACGGTGGTTAGGGTTAGAAATATGAGTTAAGGACCAGAGATGTTGATAACAAATGAACTCTTACTCAGATCTGCACCGACCTAACAAAACTGATGTTGACATCAGTTTTTTCCATCACCGTAACAAACAAAACTAATTGGAGTGGTGAATTCGGGAATTAGTTTGAAAAGTAAGGGAGGACAGTGTAATTTTGGAAACTACAGGAGAGGTCAGTGTATTTCTCAAAAACCTCAGGCGATGTTATTGAAATTAACCCTTTATGACTCCCACAATTTTTTTATTTATCATCCACAAAGTTTAATTTGATGGTTAACATAAATTGATAATGGCAGTGACCGATATTGGCATAGAAGGAGATGAAATATGTTATAATATGAGTTTGGTACGAGCACGTGCCCGACACTATGTACAATTTAATAATCAAGTGTGGTAAAAGTAGAAATGTGTCATTTAATTCCATCATTTGGATCTTTGGAGTGTGTATTTACTGTTGCCATAACAAAACTACGAATTGCAGAAAGTAAAATGCTAAAATCAGCCCATTGGGCTATCATTAAGGTTTAAAAAACGTATTGAAATACGTGAAAAGTGCATCAAAATGTGTGAAATTGGATTAAAAAGTATATTCATATATGCATTTTTTCACGAAAAGAAAATAACATAAAATAAAACTCGAATAAGCATACATAATTGTCACTCTAGCATTTAAATAGTTGAAATCCAGGGATGAATTTGGTAGATTTTATTGTTTTCACCCACAATAGTTCAAAATATAGGCATGCCTTGTTTAAATTTAAAAAGAGCCAAATCAAACATCCCACATTCACACGCAATGGCTAATAAATGATGGGCTATTCAAATAAATACATTTTACCAAAATCAACCAATGCATTAAATATCCCGCTAATCGTCATCCCAAGAAATGGAACGTGTATCTTGTTTCCCCACTCATTATATAAAGACCGAAGGGGCACAAACCAATAGTAAACAAACCTACATGTCCTCCTCAAATCCACCCTCGAACATGCCAAGAACAATATTGGTATATAAGGAGATTACGAATACTATAACATGAGTTTGGTACGAGTATGTGCAAAACACGTGCTTGACACTATGTGCCATTTATAATCAAGTGTGGTAAGAGTTCAAATGTGTCATTTAATTCCATTATTTGGGCCTTTGAAGTGTGAATCTACTATTGCCATAATCAAACTACGAATTGCAAAAAGGAAATGCTAAAATCCGCCCATTGGGATGTCGTTAAAGTTTAAAAATTGTATTGAAATGTGTGAAAAGTGTATCAAAATTTGTAAAAGTGGATTAAAAAGTATAAAAAGTACACTGGGATGTGCATTTTTTTACGAAAAGAAAATAACATAAAATAAACCTCGAATCACCATACGTAATCGTCACTCTAGCATTTTGTTTTCCAAAAGAGAAAAATTTCGTTAGATAAAACTAGGATAAAATGATATAGTTTCAAATAAATGTACAAATCAAAATCTAACAAATATGAACTGTAACAACAAAACAAAGACCTCACTCTAGCATTTGAATGGTTGAAATCCAAAAACGAATTTACTACTATTGTAGATTTTATTGTTTTCATCCCATAACATTTCAAAATATAGGCATGCCTTGTTTAAATTCAAAAAGAGCCAAATCAACCATCCCGCATTCACACACAACGGCTAATAAATGATGAACTATCAAAATAAATGCATCATACCAAAATCAACAAATGCATTAAGTATCCAACTAATCGTCATCCCAAGAAATGTAACGTTGTATCGTGTTTCCCCCACCCAATATATAAAGGTCGTAGGGGCACAAACCAATACTAAGCAAACCTACTTGTATTCCTCAAATGCATCCCTCAAACATGCCAAGAAAGATAGTATAATGAGATTAAAAATACTATAATATGAGTTTGGTACGAGCACGTGCAAAGCACGTGCCCGACAATATGTGCCATTCAATAATCAAGTGTGGTGAGAGTAAAAATGTGTCATTTAATTCCATCATTTGTGCCTTTAGAGTATGTATTTATTGTTGCCATAATAAAACTACGAATTGCAAAAAGGAAAATGCTAAAATCAGCCCATTAGGGGTTGTCATCGTGGTTTAAAAAGCGTTGAAAACGTGAAAAGTGTATCAAAGTGTGTGAAAGTGGATTAAAAAGTACACTGGAATATGCATTTTTTCACGAAAAGAAAGTAACATAAAATAAAACTCGAATCACCACACATAATTGTCACTCTAGCACTTTTTTTTTTGGCCAAAAGAGAGAAATTTCATTAGATAAAACAAGGATATAAGGTATACAGTTTCAAATAAATGTACAAATCGAAATCTAACAAATATGAACTATAATGACAAAACAAAGACCTCACTCTAGCATTTGAATAGTTAAAATCCAGGAACAAATTTACCACATATTGTAGATTTTGTTGTTTTCATCCCATAATAGTTCAAAATATAGGCATGCCATGTTTAAATTTAAAAAGAGCCAAATCAAACATCCCACAATCGCAGACAACGACTAATAAATTTTAAGCTATCCAAATAAATGCATCTTACCAAAATCAACAAATGTTGTAGTATTCAACTAATTGTCATTCCAAGAAATGTAACGTTGTATTTTATTTCCCCATCCACTATATAAAGACCGCAGGGACACAAGCCAATACTAAACAAACCTACATACCTGTCCTCCTCAAATCCATCCCTCAAACATGCCAACAACGATATTGGTATATAATGAGATTAAATATACTATAATATGAGTTTGGTACGAGTATGCGCATAGCACGTGCCCGACACTATGTGCCATTTAATAATCAAATGTGGTATGAGTATAAATGTGATTCAATTCCATCATTTTGGCCTTTGGAGTGTGTATTTACTGTTTCCATGATAAAATTACAAATTGGAAAAAGGAAAATGTTAAAATCAGCCCATTGGGCTATCATTAAGTTTTAAAATGCGTATTGAAATGCATGAAAAGTGGATCAAATTGTGTGAAACTGAATTAAAAAGTATAAAAGTACACAGTTATTGCATTTTTTTCACGAAAAGAAAGTAACATAAAATAAAACTTGAATCACCATATGTAATTGTCACTCTAGCATTTTTTTTTCTCCAAAAGAGTGAAATTTCATTAGATAAAACCAGGATAAAAGGGATACAGTTTCAAATAAATGTACAGACCAAAATCTAACAAATATGAACTGTAACAACAAAACAAAGACCTCACTCTAGCATTCGAATAGTTGAAATCCAGGAACAAATTTGCCACATATTGTAGATTCTATTGTTTTCATCCCATAACATTTCAAAATATAGGCATGCCTTGTTTAAATTTAAAAAAAAAGCCAAATCAAACAACCTACATTTTCGCAGACAACGGCTAATAAATGATGGGTTATCCGAATGAATGCATCTTACCAAAATCAACAAATGCATTAAGTATCCAGCTAATCGTCATCCCAAGAAATGTAACATTGTATCTTATTTCCCCACCCGATATATAAAGACCATTGAGGCACAAACCAATACTAAACAAACCTACCGTCCTCCTCAAATCCATCCCTCAAACATGCCAAGAACGATATTGGTATATAATAAGATTATAATATGAGTTTGGGACGAGCACGTGCCGGACACTATGTGTCATTTAATTATTAAGTGTGGTAAAAGTAGAAATGTATCATTTAATTGCATCATTTGGGCCTTTGGAGTGTGTATCTACTGTTGCCATAATAAACTACGTTGCAAAAAGGAAAATGCTAAAATCATCCCATTGGGTTGTCATTAAGGTTAAAAAAGTGTATTGAAATGCCTGAAAAATGTATCAAAATGTGTGAAAATGGATTAAAAAGTATAAAAAGTACACTGGGGCATGCATTTTTCCACGTAAATAAAATAACATAAACTAAAACTCGAGTCACCATACGTAATTGTCACTCTAGCATTTGTTTTTTTTTTCTTTCCAAAAGATAGAAATTTCATTAGATAATACCATGTTACAAGAGATAGAGTTTCAAATAAATGTACAAATTGAAATCTAACAAATATGAATTGTAACAACAATTAAAAGACCTCAATCTCGAACTTGAATAGTTGAAATCCAAGATCGAATTTACCACATATTGTTGATTTTATTGTTTTCATCCTATAATAGTTCAAAATATAGGGATGCCTAGTTTAAATTTAAAAAGAGCCAAATCAAGCATCCCACAATCACAGAAAAAGGCTAACAAATGATGGGCTATCAAAATAAATGCTTCTTACCATAATTAACAAATGCAGCAAGTATCCAGCTAATCGCCATCCCAAGAAATGTAACGATGTATTTTGTTTCCCCACCCACTATATAAAGACCGTAGGCACATAAACCAATACCAAACAAACCCATGTACCTGTCCTCCCCAAATCCATCCCTCAAACATGCCAAGAATGATATTGGTATATAATGATATTAAAGATGTTATAATATGAGTTTTGTATGAGCACGTGCAAAGCACGTGCTTGACACTATGTGCCATTTAACAATCAAGTGCGGTATGAGTAGAAATGTGTCATTTACTTTCATCATTTAGGCCTTTGGAGTGTATATTTACTGTTGCCATAATAAAACTACGAATTGCAAAAAGGAAAATGCTAAAATTAGCCCATTGGGCTGTCATTAAGTTTTTAAAAGCATAGATTAAATCATATTGAAATGCATGAAAACTGTATCAAAATGTGTGAAATTAGATTAAAAAGTATAAAAATTACACTGGGATATGCATTTTTTCACGAAAATAAAATAACATAAAATAAAACTCAAATCACCATACGTAATTATCATTTTAGCACTTTTATTATTATTTTTTTGGCCAAAAGAGAAATTTCATTCTATAAAACCAGTATACAATTTCTGATAAATGTACAGATTGAAATCTAACAAATATGAACTATAACGACAAATTAAAGACCTCACTCTAGCATTTCAATAGTGAAAATCTAGGATCGAATTTATCAAATATTATAGATTTTATTATTTTCATCCTATAATATTTCAAAATAAAGGCATGCCTTGTTTAAATTTAAAAAGAGCCAAATCAGGCATCCCACATTCACAGACAACGGCTAATAAATGATTGGCTATCCAAATAAATGCATCTTACAAAAATCAACAATTGCAATAAGCATCCAATTTATCGTCATCCCAAGAAATGTGACTTTGTATTTTGTTTCCTCACCCACTATATAAAGACCACAGAGGCACAAACCAATACTAAACAAACTTACCTGTCCTCCTCAAATGGCTCAAACATGCCAAGAATGATATTGGTATATAATGAGATTAAAGATACTATAATATGAGTTTGGTACAAGCGCGTGCAAAGAACGTGCCTGACACTATGTGCCATTTAACAATCAAATGTGGTAAGAGTAGAAATGTGTCATATAATCCCATCATTTGGGCCTTTAGAGTGTGTACTTACTGTTGCCATAATAAAACTACGAATAGCAAAAAGTAAATTCTAAAATCAGCCCATTGGGCTGCATTAAGGTTTAAAAATAAAGATCGCAGGGGCAGAAACCAATACTAAACAAACCTACCTGCCCTTCTCAAATCTATCCCTCAAACATGCCAAGAACGATAGTGGTATATAATGAGATTAAAGATACTATAATATGAGTTTGGTAAGAGCACGTGCAAAGCACATGCCCGACATTTTATGAAAAATCATACGTAATTTTCAGTCATGCTTTTGAAAATTTGAAATCAAGGAATGAATTTACCACATATAATTGATATTATTGTTTTCATCCCATAATAATTCAAAATATAGGGATGCCTTCTTTAAATTTACAAAGAGACGAATCAAGCATCAACATTCACAAACAACGGCTAATAAATGTTGAGTTATCCAAATAAATGCATCTTACAGAAATCAACAAATGCATAAAGTATCTAGCTAATCGTCATCCCAAGAAAAATATAACGTTGTATCTTGTTTCTCCACCCACTATATAATGGCCATAGGGGCACAAACCAGTACTAACAACCTACCTGTCCTCCTTAAATCCGTCCCTTAATGATATTGGTATATAAGGAGATTAAAGATACTATAATATGAATTTGGTACGAGTATGTGCAAAGCATGTGCTCGACATTATGTGAAAAATCATACGTGATTGTCAGTCATGCTTTTGAAAAATTGAAATCCAGGAACAAATTTATCACATATATTTGATTTTATTGTTTTCATCCCATAATAGTTCAAAATATAGGCATGCCTTGTTTAAATTTAAAAAGAAACGAATCAAGCATCAACATTCACAAACAATGGCTAATAAATGATGGGCTATCCAAATAAATGCATCTTACCAAATCAACAAATGCATTAAGTATCTAGCTAATCGTCTTCCCAAGAAATATAGCGTTGTATCTTGTTTCCCCATCCACTATATAAAGGTTGTAGGGGCACAAACCAATACTGACAAACCTAGCTGTCCTCCTTAAATCCATCCCTCAAACATGCCGAGAACGATACTGGTATATACAGAGATTAAAGATACTATAATATGAGTTTGGTCCGATTACGTACAAAACACGTGCAAAGCACGTGCCTAACACTATGTGCCAATTAATAATAGACTTGAAATGTGTCATTTAATTCAATCATTTGGGCCTTTGGAGTGTGTATTTTTTGTTGCCATAATAAACCTACGAATTGCAAAAAGGAAAATGCTAAAATCAGTCCATTGTGTTGTCATTAAGGTTTAAAAAGCGTATTGATATGTGTGAAAAATGTATCAAAATGTGTGAAATTAGATTAAAAAGTACATCGGGATATGCATTTTTTCACAAAAAGAAAGTAACATAAAATAAAACTCGAATCACCATACGTAATTGTCACTCTAGGATTGTTTTTTTGCCGAAAGAGTGAAATTTCATTAGATATCAAGGATACAAGAGATACAGTTTCAAATAAATGTACAAATCGAAATCTAACAAATATGAACTGTAACAACAAAAAAAAGATCTCAATCTAGTATTTGAATTGTTGAAATTTAGGAATGAATTTACCACGTATTGTAGATTTTATTGTTTTCATCCAATAATAGTTCAAAATATAGGTATGCCTTGTTTAAATTTAAAAAGAGCCAATCAAGCATCCACATTCACAGGCAACGGCTAATAAACGATGGGTTATCCAAATAAATGCATCTTACCAAAGTCAACAAATGCATTAAGTATCCAGCTAATCGTCATCCCAAGAAATGTAACATTGTATCTTGTTCCCCCACCCACTATATAAAGACCGCAGAGGCACAAACCAATGCTAAACAAACCTACCTGTCCTCCTCAAATTCATCCCTCAAACATGCCAATAACAATATTGGTATATAATGACATTATAGATACTATAGTATGAGTTTGATACGAGCACGTGCAAATGACGTGCCCAACACTATGTACCTTTTAATAATCTAGTGTGGTAAGAGTAGAAATATGTCATTTAATTCCATCATTTGGGCCTTACGAGTGTGTATTTATTGTTGCCATAATAAAACTACTAATTCAAAAAGGGAAATGCTAAAATCAGCCCATTGGGCTATCATCAAGGTTTTAAAAGCGTATTGAAATGCGTGAAAAGTGGATTAAAAATTATAAAAGAACAATGGGATGTGTATGTTTTCATGAAAAGAAAATAACATAAAATAAAACTAGATTCACCATACGTAATTGTCACTCTTGCATTTTTTATTTTATTTATTTTTTGCCAAGAGAGAAATTTCATTAGACAAAACCAGGATATAAGGGATACAATTTCAAATAAACGTACAAATTGAAATCTAACAAATATGTACTGTAACAACAAAACAAAGATCTCACTCTAGCATTTGAATAGTTGAAATCTAGGAACGAATTTACCACACATCATAGATTTTATTGTTTTCATCCCATTATAGTTCAAAACATAGGCATGCCTTGTATAAATTTAAAAGAGCCGAATCAAGCATCCCACATTCACAGACAATGGTTAATAAATAATGGGCTATCTAAATAAATGCATCTTACCAAAATCAACAAATGAATTAAGTATCCAGGTAATCGTCATCCTAAGAAACGTAACGTTATATTTTGTTTCCCAACCCACTATATAAAGACTGTAGCGGCACAAACCAATATTAAACAATGCTACATGTCCTCCTCCAATCCATCCCTCAAACATGCCAAGAGCAATATTGGTATATAAGGATATTAAAGAAACTGTAATATGAATTTGGTATGAGCACGTGCAAAACATGTGCCTGACACTATGTGCCATTTAATTATCAAATGTGGTAAGAGTAGAAATGTGTCATTTAATTCCTTCATTTGGGCCTTAGAGTGTGTATTTATCGTTACCTTAATAAAACTATGAATTGGAACAAGGAAAATGCTAAAATCAGCCCATTAGGTTATTAGAAAGGTTTAAAAAGCGTATTGAAATTCGTGAAAAGTGTATCAAAATGTGTGAAAGTGGATTAAAAAGTATAAAAAATACACTGGGATATGCATTTTTTCACGAAAAGAAAATAACATAAAACAAAACTCGAATCGCCATGCGTAATTGTCAATCTAGAATTTGAATAGTTGAAATCCAGGAACTAGTTTATCATATATTGTTGATTTTATTGTTTCATTCCATAATAGTTCAAAATAATGGCATGTCTTGTTTAAATTTAAAAAGAGCCGAATCAAGCATCCAACTTTCACTCACAACGGCTAATAAATGATGGGCTAGCCAAATAAATGCATCTTACCAAAATCAACAAATGTATTAAGTATCCAGTTAATCGTCATCCCAAAAGATGTAACGTTGTTTCTTGTTTCCCCGCCCACTATATAAAAATTTAGGGGTACAGACCAATGGTAAACAAACCTACATGTCCTTCTCAAATCCATTCCTCAACCATGTCAAGAACGATATTGGTATATAATGAGATTAAAGATACTATAATATGAGTTTGGTACGAGCATGTGCAAAGCATGTGCCTGACACTATGTGCCATTTAATAATCAAGTGTGGTAAGAGTAGAAATGTATCATGTAATTCCAACATTTGGGCCTATGGAATGTTTATTTATTGTTGCCATAACAAAACTGCGGATTGCAAAAAGGAAAATGCTTAAATCAGCCCATTGAGCTACTATTAAGGTTTAGAATGGATATTGAAATGTGTGAAAAGTGTATCAAAATGTGTGAAAGTGGATTAAAAATTATAAAAAGTACACTAGGATATGCATTTTTTCACTAAAAGAAAATATCATAAGATAAAACTCGAATCACCATACGTAATTGTTACTCTACCATTTGAATAGTTGAAATTCAAGAATGAATTTACCACATATTGTAGATTTTATTGTTTTCATCCCATAATAGTTTAAAATATAGGCGCCTTGTTTAAATTTAAAAAGAGTCCAATCAAGAATCCCACATTCACATTGGCCTCGTTTGTTTGACCGGAGATAAATGGATGAGATATGAAATCCCTTGGGATATGGGTGGGATATGAAATCCTTGAGATATTGCTTAGGATATCAATGGATGGAGAAAATCCATGTCCAGTGTTTGTGTTCAACGGGATATAGCCATTGGAAAGCATTTTTTTGTTGTTGTTTTAGCCATTGAAAATCCATATCTCATCCAAATCCCACTCCCCCCCATGGGATTTTATATCCCGTACGGATTGGGATAAAACTTGGTGAGGGATTTCAAATCTCATCCGAAAAAATGTTAACAAACATGGGATTTTGGGTCCCACTCCATCCCACCACCAAATCCCACCAAAAAAACAAGATAACGGATAATAAACGATGGGCTATCCAAATAAATGCATCTTACCAAAATCAACAAATGCATTAGGTATCCAGCTAATTTTCATCCGAAGAAATAAAACGAATGGCTACTTAACATGACTCCTACCACACTAGCTAAGTTTAGGGAGGGAGTTGGGAGTGAGGAGAATAGAGAGAAAGAGAGAAGGAGAAGAAGGAGGGGGAATGGGAGACCCACTTACATTTTTGTGTCCATAAATAATCTTAGGACATAGTCCAGGAGCTAATTTTAGAGAGTTCATTGGAGTGCTCTCACACTCCTAAATTAGCAAGTCCTTAACAAACAAAATCAGACCCCACTTTTGTTTATGTGTCAACTTTAGGAAATATTTTAGAAGCCAAATATAGAGAGCTCTCTGTGGATGCCTTTAATTTTACTTCCTAGTCAGGTTTAAGTAATGAAATTCGTAATTTATATATATGCTCCCTTTTGGCAAAAATAATTTATTCCTATTCTTTACTACGAAAAAGTGAATTTATTCTTTCCTATTGAGGTTTTAGATGCTATTCTCAACCTTAAAAATATTCTGTTTGGTTGCAATTCATTATTGGTTGAGAAGGAAAATTTCGAAAAGAAACTTGAAATAATTCCATCTTTTTTTATTTTGTTCTTTGAATAATAGCTTGATTTAAACACACATCACTCGGACTATTTCGGACGCTTCAATCGCAAATTTAAACACCAATTGTGGTTGATTGTTTTATGTATGTATCATTGCCAAACGATCTCATAGCAGTAGCCATATAATTAGTTCCCAGTGAGCTCTTATTAAAAAAGCTCTTAGGTGAGACTCCTAACATTTTGCAATTCATTTGCTCAATTTTGGTCTTCAATGGGCTCTCCATACAAACTCCTAAGGACGGCTCCTTAACATGACTCCTACCAAACTAGCTAAGTTTAGGGAGGGAGTTGGGAGTGAGGAGAATAGAGAGAAAGAGAGAAGGAGAAGAGGGAGGGGGAATGGGAGACCCACTTACATTTTTGTGTCCATAAATTATCTTAGGCCATAGTCCAGGAGCTAATTTTAGAGAGTTCATTGGAGTGCTCTCACACTCCTAAATTAGCAAGTCCTTAACAAACAAAATCAGACCCCACTTTTGTTTATGTGTCAACTTTAGGAGTTATTTTAGAAGCCAAATATAGAGAGCTCTTTGTGGATGCCTTTAATTTTACATCCTAATCAGGTTTAAGTAATGAAAATCGTAACTTATATATATGCTCCCTTTTGGCATAAATAATTTATTCCTATGCTTTACTACGAAAAAGTGAATTTATTCTTTCCTATTGAGGTTTTAGATGCTATTCTCAACCTTAAAAATATTCTGTTTGGTTGCCATTCGTTATTGGTTGAGAAGGAAAATTTCGAAAAGGAACTTGAAATAATTCCATCTCTTTTTATTTTTTTCTCTGAATAATAGCTAGATTTAAACACACGTCACTCGGACTATTTCGGACGCTTCAATCGCAAATATCAACACCAATTGTGGTTGATTTTTTTTATGTATGTATCATTGCCAGACGATCTCATAGCAGTAGCCATATCATTAGATCCCAATGAGCTCTTATTAAAAAAGCTCCTAGGTGAGACTCCTAACGTTTAGAAATTCATTTGCTCAATTTTGGTCTTCAATGGGCTCTCCATAGAAGCTCCTAAGGATGGCTCCTTAACATGACTCCTACCACACTAGCTAAGTTTAAGGAGGGAGTTGGGAGTGAGGAGAATAGAGAGAAAGAGTGAAGGAGAAGGAGGGGGAATGGGAGACCCACTTACATTTTTGTGCCCATAAATAATCTTAGGACATAGTCCAGGAGCTAATTTTAGATAGTTTATTGGAGTGCTCTCACACTCCTAAATTAGCAAGTCCTTAACAAACAAAATCAGACCCCACTTTTGTATATGTGTCAACTTTAGGAGTTATTTTAGAAGCCAAATATAGAGAGCTCTCTGTGGATGCCTTTAATTTTACTTCCTAGTCAGGTTTAAGTAATGAAATTCATAATTTATATATATGCTCCCTTTTGGCGTAAATAATTTATTCCTATTCTTTACTACGAAAAAGTGAATTTATTCTTTCCTATTGAGGTTTTAGATGCTATTCTCAACCTTAAAAATATTTAGTTTGGTTGCCATTCGTTATTGGTTGAGAAGGAAAATTTCGAAAAGGAACTTGAAATAATTCCATCTTTTTTTATTTTGTTCTCTGAATAATAGCTAGATTTAAACACACGTCACTCGAACTATTTCGGACGCTTCTATCGCAAATATCAACACCAATTGTGGTTGATTTTTTTTTTATGTATGTATCGTTGCCAGACGATCTCATAGCCGTACCCATATAATTAGATCCCAGTGAGCTCTTATTAAAAAAGCTCCTAGGTGAGACTCCTAACGTTTAGCAATTCATTTGCTCAATTTTGGTCTTCATTGGGCTCTCCATAGAAGCTCCTAAGGATGGCTCCTTAACATGACTCCTACCACACTAGCTAAGTTTAGGGTGGGAGTTGGGAGTGAGGAGAATAGAGAGAAAGAGAGAAGGAGAAGAGGGAGGGGGAATGGGAGACGCACTTACATTTTTGTGTCCATAAATAATCTTTGGACATAGTCTAGCAGCTAATTTTAGAGAGTTCATTGGAGTGTTCTCACACTCCTAAATTAGCAAGTTCTTAGCAAACAAAATCAAACCCCACTTTTGTTTATGTGTCATCTTTAGGAGTCATTTTAGGAGCCAAATATAGAGAGCCCACTGTGGATGCCCTACTTCCTAGTCAAGTTTAAGTACGGTATGCACTCTCGTATTGATAGTCACAAAATCTCATAGTTGGAGCCACATAATCTAATATTGGAACCGTGTAGACTTGGTGCGGACGTCATACTGATAGTCACAAAATCTCATATTGGAAGACCAAATCTCATATCTAATCCCACAAACTCTCATATGGGTAATCACAACAATTAATATTGGATCCGTCACAAAATCTCATATTTAGTCCACAAACTCTCATATCGGTAATCACAACGATAAATATTGGACTCCATAAATTCTCATATCGATATACACACTATCTCATATAATCAATGGTCAAAAGTGGCACAAAATCCCACACGTCCTATGTGGCACAATCTCGGCCATCCATCCGTATGGGGTGCATACCGTATGCCATTTCATACCTCTAGCCACAAAATCTCATATTTGGTGCCACAAATTAAATCTCATATTTGGAGCCACAAAATCTCATATGGAGTAATTTTTAGGGGGTGTTTACTGTAGCATTCTCCTTATATATATGCTCCCTCTTGGCATAAAGAATTTATTCCTATTCTTTACTACGAAAAAGTGAATTTATTCTTTTCTATTGAGGTTTTAGATGCTATTCTCAACCTTAAAAATATTCTGTTCGGTTGCTATTCATTATTTGTTGAGGGAAATGACTACAATACACACTCATTAAAGGTGTGTACCATATGCACCTATTTTATGGTCCAGATTGTGCCACCTCATTGGCAATCGTAACATTTTTTAGTTTTTTGTAACTTTGCAGCAATATGATTCGTAACATTTTGGTGTGTCTCGTAACTTTAATAAAAAAAAATAGTAACTTTTATAAAAAAATTCATAACTTTTATAGGGGGTGTGTATCATACACACCCAAATAAGGGGTGTGTATTGTAGCCTTTTGTAATATCCCAAATTGTTTAAAATAAAAATTTGTGATATTTGTAAATACTGATTTTCGTAATTTGATTTTTACCCAATTTTGACTTTAGTTGACCATTTGCGGGTTTCTTTTTAAGATGAATTAGTGCTTGAGCTACACGGATGATACTAGCATGACTACTACGGTTGTGGGCCCGAATCAATCTGATACAATCACTTGGCGAGAGCATCGTAATGGGTGCCCAACTTTTGAGATTTTTCTAAACGATTCTGAGCACGCCGTGACGTTGCCCTCGATTTTCTAAGTTAGTATGAATATTTTGGTATTTTTCTGAGATCAAAGCCCAAACAGTTCAAACACCGCTCGGAGTAAATTGTACTGCATTATATCACGTCATGCTTCGCGCCCCACCCATGCCGTGTTCCCCAAACCTGCTACCCACCACTCCTCCCAACAACCCCTCCCCTACATTCACCTACTCCCCTCACTTTACCCTTTTATTCTTGGGAAATAATCACAGAGAGAGAAGAAAGAAGAAGGGAAGGAAAGAAGAAGAAAGGGGAAGAAAGAGAGAGAGACCCTTGGCTACCGACCTTCACCGACACTTCCGATCATCATCTTCACCTCTAAGCTTCATCTCCACAAGTTCGGAGTTCAAGGATCCTTAGCTTGCGTATTTAGCAAAGATGTCGTGACCATTACAACTACGGATCCAAGGTAGTAAAGCCTATCTCCCTAAATATATTTGAATGGACATATAATTGGATAATATTATGTTTAAATGTGGTGTGTTTGTGCTATTGGATTGTATGGTGTGGAATACTAATGATATTTCTTGTATTGCATTAATACTGTTCGCTCGAGCTCTGTATGCATTGTGTAAATATGTTTACACATGTTGGTTGTGTTGATTATACGTTTCCACTATTAATTTCATGACTCCTTATTATCATTATCACGTGAATCCCTCTTGTATTGGTTAAAATGTAGTTATTAATATAGTTGTTGTTGCCTTGTGGTTACCCATTAACTTAGACAGACATTAGGTTCATGAGTGGTATTCGATTTGGAGAGTAAACGGTGGACATGGTTGATAACAGTTGGGGAGGCCATCCCGCAAAGTAAGTTTTATGATTGGCAGTCAGCCAGAGATAATGGAATTGAGGAATTATGCGGTATTGGATATACCTATGTGCATCCCGATGCAATGTGATGTATGTACAACCTCACGTGCTGAATGTACGTCCTAAGGATATGCGTTGAATGTGCATCCTTATGTATGTGCATCTTGAAGAATGCGCTGTATGTACATTCTCGGGGAGGGGAGAGTGAATCATTTTAAGATGGAAAGCTGAATGTTGCGTTGATTGAAATTGATCCTTGTGATGGTTGACGTTCGAAACTCGTGATGAACGAAATGGAACTCAGTGATAATCAAGAAATGAAAATGCGTCGATCATAGCATGATAATAATTTGGAAAGAAGGGTAAACAATGGGATGGGTAGAGTACTATGATTAATAGAGAGTTTAATTTTTCGAGGTAGCTTTTACTATGTTGGAGGTTGTTATTGAATTGATTTATTTGTTCCTTAATCTTATGCTTCATTTATATCAAACTGTGTATTACTTGTAAAGTAAGGGTTTCGGGTAGGCTTTAGCTGCTGAGCGTCATTCGCTCATGGTATTCGTACCCTGGCTTTTCATGCCAGATATTGAAGATGGAACGGAAGGGCCATCCCAGGAATGTGAGTTCATGATGACGGATGAAGGAATTGTCGAATGTTGATGGATGCTTTTACCCTTAGTTGCTCTGTATTTTAATTAAGTATTTTGAAATCATATTGTAAGTGTAACGACCCGGCCCCGCCTTGCACAATATTGTCCGCTTTGGCCGCCCAAGCTCCTTGGAGCTCCCAGGAGGTCACCCATCCCCGAATTGCTCCAGGGTGAGCACGCTTAACTGTGAAATACCAACGAGCTTTGACGTCCACACGGCTTTAAAAGGCCTTGTGCAAGTTAGGGCATGATCTGTTCTCTTATATCATATAACTCCATTGCATCCACGTGGGGCCTGGGCTGTCATAGTAAGGTTACTTGGGTAAAGTTACAGTGGAATTCTAAATGTTGAAACGAGATTCGAATTGACAGGGCTTTAAATCGTTAATGTCTACAAATGAAATCATTTTGAAAATGTATTTTCAATGCTTTTTAACGTTTCCGAAAAATCGGGGCGTTGCACCTTTTCCTTTGTTGAGAAGGAAAATTACGAAAGGAACTTGAAATAATTTCATTTTTTTTATTTTGTTCTCTGAATAATAGCTAGATTTAAACACACGTCACTCGGAATATTTCGGAAGCATCAATAAAAAATATCAACACCAATTGTGGTTGATTTTTTTTATGTATGGATCGTTGCCGGACATCTCATAGTAGTAGCCATATAATTAGTTCCCTCATCTATCCTATCCTATCTATCTATCTAATACTCCATAAAGGGGCAACCCCTTTTTGGTGTCCTCCAATTGAGATTGTGTATACATTATGATTCCCAAAACTAACCCTTTAAAGTCCAGTTAAAACAGACTTGATATGGATAATTGCAAGGGGTAAAATTGACAATCAATCCATCCCAACTAAAACCCACGTTCTGCCCCAAGCCCAGCCACACCAATTTTTGTTCCCCATTCAAATTTCATCACCCAAAAATCCAACTGCTTCGCTTCCCTTATGAAAAAACTGTTCTATATCCAATAGATGCTACGAATAGTGTTGAAACAGACAATTGGCCAAAAGGCCAAGTTTGGGGCTTTAAATGGTGTTTAACCCAGCCTAACTTATTTTAAGGCCTCCAATACATTGATGGAAAAAAATTTAGGGCTTAAGGACAATACTAGACAAAAATACCCTTAATGAGTCTTTCCGTGCACTCCTCCTTTGCATTGCCAACAATTGATGATCAAAAGAAAAAAGGAAAAAAACCCGACACGTCATGCATGTGGAGGAGGAATAAAGCCGATATGTGGAGTAATAAGCTCTGACCCTTGAAAGCGACTTATCAAATTTTTCCTAACCATTTGTCCCGACATCAGACCCCACTCTCTCTCTCTCTCTCTCTCTCTCTCGGGTGGGACAAAATTGATGGCACGGGACAAAATTGATTTCTCTCTCTTCAAATTTTGGGGTTCAATATTAGGGGGTTTAGGCTCTTTGGGGTAGGGTATAGTGAGTTTAGACATTTTGTGTTTAGGCACTTTCCAATTATAAGGTTTTAGTGGTTTAGACACTTTCATAGGGCACCCTAACGTTTTAGGCACTTTCATAGGATACCCTAGGGTTTAGATTTAGGCACTTTCATAGGGTACCCTAGGGTTCAGGTTTAGAGTGCACTTTCCAATTATAGAGTTTTAGCGGTTTAGGCACTTTCATAGTTTTGTGGTTTTAGTGGTTTAGGCACTTTCACACGGTTTTGAGGGTTTAGGCACTTTCATTAGTTTTGGGGGTTTAGGCACTTTCATTAGCTTTGGGGGGTTAAGGCAATTTCATTGGCTAGTGGGGGCATTTTTGGAATGTAGGGGAGATTTTTCCTCTTGGCATTAAAGAATTATTTTATGTCCTATTTGCATGATTGACCCATATACTATGTCCTTGTCGAAGGAAGACCCATGTTGAAAAGGTATGACTACGGAATTTTATGTCTAGGCAATTTGATTTGTACAACACAAAATGGTGGTGGTTTAACTCCAAATTTTCTCTCATCATCACTTTGTAGAAGTGTAAAATTACAACGGACACGTGGCATGCATTTCGGAAGACATGTGGAAAGAGATTATCAAAATGTGGACTAATAATGAAATTGCCTCGAGTTGGACAAATTCGGAACAAGGCAAAGGACCCAACTCTGGATGCCCAACCGCCTGCGGCTCAACCCCGGGTGACCAACTCTGGATCTCTAACCCCGGGCTTCCAGCCCTGGGTCCCAACCTCGGGTGGCCATCACCGGGTCCCATCCCCGAGAGGCCAACCCCGGTATGCCGTCACTGGGTTCTCAGTCCCGGGTGGCCTACCCCGGCTTTGCTAGCCCTGGGTGGCCAACCCCGGGTCTCTCACTCCCGAATCCTCAACTCCGGTCTTTTGGTACTTATTTTCATAAGCCAAAGGTAAGTAACTTTAATTTATTTATGAAAATAAGAAAGTTCCCATCCTCTCGGAAACGATGGCAATGCCAGAATTTTGAAATTCCAATCTGTAGACACCCCGATTTTGACCCGAGAAACTTATCAAGCATCCCCAAGGATGAAAATGCCCGATAAGAGCACATGAGACTTGATTGTGAACTTGGAAACCCCTCCTAAACCTCTCCAAAATAAACCCAATCCTACACTACCTTCTAGTACATTCAAAACCCTCTTTTTTGATATATAATATGTCTCAATCCGTTTTGAAATGAGGGAGATGTGCACGTTTTACCAAAACGACTTATTTTTCCGACCTTCTGAGGGTAAAATGGTCACATATTTTGATGTACAAATCATATTGGGTTCAAACCACTTGGGTTAGAAAGTAGACTTGGCAAGCTTTCCAACTCTTCAAACCATACACAAAACGGAGTTCGGTAGCACCCGGAATGGCCCTGCGAAGTTTGGATTGTTGTGCAGTCTCCCAATCTAGGCGCCTGGATTCCCCTATTCTAGGCGCCCGGACTCAATCCAGGCGCCCGGATTCATTTCAGATACTTGCTGTCCAAGGTGAACTGAGTGGGGAGGAGCGTCTTGAGGATCATTTCTGGGATATTTTTGCAGAGATCAGTTAGAGAGTAGTGAGGGGAGATCATGACCTCTAACCTTGACCCCTATTTGACCCCTAAGCCATCTAATGGCCCTTTTTGGACCTTACTTTGCCTATATAAAGCCTCTCATCTCTCTCATTTAAAAGAGATCAGTTCCTCCCTCACTCCCTTACTGTTATGCTGCAGAAATGCACCCAGAAAATTCATCCCCAATCCATTCCCCTTTGTTCTACTCATTTCTAGCCTAAAAACCCAACTTCTAGCCTTAAAAATCCAACCTTTATCACTTGAAATCTACATACTCCAACCATCCATCATCAAAATCAACCAAAATAGAAACATTCAGTTTGCTTTGAGTCTGAAAAACCCATCTCAACCCATATAACCACCAAAAATCCTTCAAAACCTTGCTCAAAGTTCATAAATCAAGTCTAAAAGGTAGTTTTCTCTACCAATATGCTCAAGTAGGCCCTGAGGGGGACTCAACTAGGTTCTCATTGGTCATCAATACTAGTAGAGGATTTGGGAGAGGTCTGAAATAAATCAAGAAATAAATTTGTGTTGTGCACCAGTTTGCAATCCAGGCGCCTGGATTAGCCTTTTGCAGGCGCCTGCATTGAGTCCAGGTGCCTGGATTCCCTCAATACAGGCGCCTGGAATCACTCCTCTTGGTCATGGTTTTTGCTTCTTTTACACTTAAATCTGTCTATAATACATCATTTACATGCAAGGATCTGAGTTTGACCATGTCTCATGTTTTGATTTTCATCACAATGAGCATTTAAAATGTTTTGAGGTGTTAATCACACTTCATAAGGAGATTACATGAGAAAGTAGTGTTCATATGAGTCTACATAACATTTTTAGAATCTGATCATTCAGTCATGAAAGTGTTTGGAGTAAGTCAATATGTCACATAAGCATATCCATCATTGTTAATGTCTAATACAAGCATTTACATTGCATTATTAGTATATGTTCATCTCTATTTCATTTGGTTACAAGCATAAACTAATTAAAACAATATCTTACATGCATGAGTATGGTGTTATAGTTCTGAAATGTGTCTTAAACATACCATTTCATCATCAAATCACCTAGAATCAAGCCTCTTCTAAGTTCATATCATGTATTTGAGTTGAGTTTGAGGTTCATGTCTGCTACTGTATTGCCAAACATCGTTAGGAAATGTGTGAATTGGTTAAAGATATTGCAGTGGGGGTTTATTGTGAAAAATGGAACTCTGCAATTTCTGTCTGGTAAGCCATCCAGGCGCCTGGATTGACCTATTTCAGGCACCTGCATTCAATCCAGGCGCCTGGATCTGCCTAATCCAGGTGCCCAGACTGCTATCCAGGTGTGATATGTTTGATGTTTGTGATCAGTTTCTGGGACACCTTGGAGCAGTTTGAGCACGATTCGGTCAAGTTTCAATGTTCTATGCATTTAAATCATTCACTCATGACATTTTGCACAAGCATCACACATTTCTTTGATCTTTTTGGTACATTTTCGTGCTTTCACATGAGTACGTGTTCAAAGTCCATTCAAACAACATTTCCAAAATCCCTTAAGCATTTAGTAGAGACCGGTGGTCGCACCGGGCGAGAGGGGTGCTTTAAATTCCTTCCCCTCTCGTAACCTAGCTCCCAAACCCGAGAAATCTCATTTTGAAAGACCGGTGAAAATACTTTCCATATCAAGGGCAAAAGAGTCATTTTTTTAACAGGTTTCTCGGGTTTGGTCCTCAAACCCGGGTGGCGACTCCATCAAATCAATCAAAACCATTTTCAAAACCGCAACCGATTTCGTGGACATACTCCGCGGGGTGTTCACACAATCCTATCAAAATCTCATAACGACACGTTTTTCTCCGAAGAAAAGAGCCGAAAGACAACATTCCCGTACTCGAAAAGATTTTGTGGTTTGGTGGCTAGGAACAAGGGTTTGTCGTGGAGAGGCACCCGCAGAGTAACACCCGCGAGGGCACTCTCGGAGTAGCACCCGCAGGTGTCGCAGCTGCGGCCTGATAGTACGGAAGGAATATTCGCGCACTATTTGTGAGACACGTGTCCGGACTTTATTAGTCCACTCGGCCCAGAGGGAAGGTCGAGTGGCCTATAAATAAGGCATTCTTCCTTCATTTGGAGAGAACACTTAGACAGACTCAAAGGGCAATTCTAGAGAGAAAAACACTCTTCCTAGAGAGAAGTCGCACTTGATTCTTGCTCTAATTGGGCGACGAATTCTTGCCAAGGATCTTCCTTACTGTTTTTCCTTGTTCTTCACCAGTACACAGATTCTCTCTTAGTCCTTCAAGTTAATCATCCATTATTCTCATCCCTAGTCAACTAATCCTTGATTTACGTACCCTATGAATTTCACTCTCTTACACACTTGCACACACATAGATCACGTGTGTTCTAGATGCTAGTTTATAGAAGGAGGGAACAATGAAGGAATGACAAGGGGTCAATTCGGTCTTAAGTTTTTACCGAACAATAATCGATAATGAATTTCGCAACAAAAAGCTGAACCCAAACTGAAACCTGACAGCTAGACCATAATTGTAGCTTACAAGTATCGATTCGGTGTGGTCTGTTCCTGAATCTAGTTTTTGCGTGGGTGTGCAGGTATAGGGAGAAATGGGGAGAAACAACACACTAACGAAGGTTTGAAGCAAAATCATCAAATAATTAAACCGTAGGATCCAGGGGGCTGCTTCCAAAATCCTTTCTTCTCCCACCATTGGGTGACGGGGAGTAGACGACCCAATGATTTACAATATATTTTGTTAATAAAAGATCGATATTTCTATTTTCATTTTGTTAGAAAATATATTCCAAGAATAGAAACCCCTACCCGTAACACCTCAATTCAATTGTGATGGAAAGGAGAGAGAAGGGAGAGACGGAGAGAGGCTAGCTGCTGCGAAAAAGCAATAAACATTTAAACAAAAGGGTAAATTTCACTTACCTCCCCTGAGGTTTCTGACAACAACAGATAGCTCCCCTTAAGTTTCTAAAATTGCACTGACTTCCCCTGTCAGTCCTGTCGGATAACTTCTGTTAACGAAAAATGTTAATTTACATTTTTACCCCTTCATTTACCTCCCTTGAAGTTTATAATAATAACATATACCTCCCCAAAAAAGCAATATTTAAATCCAACTCCTTTATCGACACTTATGATTTATTTTTATGAGAAGAAATTGATATTTTTAATAATTTGAAGTATTTAATAAATAACAGATTAAGACATTCATTTTTATATTAAAAATATTTTTAATATTTTTATGAGAGTATTTTTTTTTTATATAAAATGTGATGCTCCCTTTTCTTAGACCTCATGATACCCATTAGTTCTTTTTATTTTAAGCGAAAAAATTGCGCACTAGATTTGTTATGGAATTTTTCCATTCCAAAAATTAATTTATTTGTGGTCTTAGACCTTAATTATTTTAAATTTAACCCTAATAAAATTTCCTAAGAACCAACTTTGTGTAGAGATAATAAAGAAAAATACTTTCATCTTGTTTTTTTATCAGAACCACTTTCATAAACGAGTGTTGTTTTTCTTAATTTTATTTGAATCTTATTAATGGGCTCATAATAAATTTTTGAGGAATTAATTTTCGGTCAAAAATTGATTGCATTAGTTTGAATAAGGGTGGCCCTAATTGCATTACTTTGATATTGAATAATATATAACATTGTAGGGAATTGTTTTCCATGGATATGCTCCTTTTTTGCTTGTTTTACATTGTAGAAAGCATCCAAACTCGCTTATGCAGAACCAAAACATTTTTTAAAACAATACAAAATAAATAGCAGTAGTTTAGTTTAAAAATACACGGCATAGGGTTCCAATATAAGATTACCTTAATCTAAAGCAATATATTTGAAATTTTATGTTATTATTTGAAATTTTTTTGCTATTATTTGCAAAAAAACAAAAACAAAATTTGAAGCATCATAAAAAGGGAAAGGGACTCTACATTTCTTTGCGGCAATGCCTACATATGTATGTGACTTAGAAAAATTCAAAATATTTTTTGAAGCTTCAAAAATAAGAAAATATTTCTAAATGCATATTTTAAACCAAATGCATATATGTGTTTAATTTTATAACCAAATTTATATATGTATAAAACTCTGCTATTGAATTTTGACACGTTGAATTTGACATCTTTAAAAATATGTCAAATTTATTGTTTTATAATTTTTTCACTTTTATCTTAGAATGGAATAAGGGAGTGTTAATTAGGCATCTTGTACGAAAAAGATCATTATGATTCCATCCAATGAGATTTGAATAGTTATGATTCCATCTTGAAAATCAATTTAACCCCAAAACGCCCTTTCTCTCTCCTAATTTTCTTAATATTTCTCTCCTGATTTTCCTAATAATTCTCTCTCCTAATTTCCTAACATTTATCTCTCCTAATCTTTCCTAATCTCTCTCTCTCTCTCTCTCTCTCTCTCTCCTATCTTGACAAATCTCTCTTTCCTAATCTTATATTTCTCTCTCCTAATCTTCTCACACCTAAAATCTCAAAAAAAAAATTGAAAATGAGATAAATATAAGCAACGCAAAAAAGACAAAAAAAAATTCATGCATTGACTAGGTATATTTGCATATATTAATTGTGGTTAATTATGAAAAATCAATAAACCATGTTAACCATAATTCATGAAACCTAGTCAACTTTATATACTACACTACCACACCATCTATTTCATCGAATTCACCTAACATGGTGAACAAATTAACCATAATTCATGTTTAGAAAATATTGAGTGACAAATACACCATGAAACCTAGTCAACTTTATATACTACACTACCACACCATCTATTTTATATCAAACAACCCAACATGATAAATCAATAAACCATGATCACTGTATGAAATAACCATCTTTTAAAGGATGAACATGGTTTATTGAAAACTCCTATCATGGTGAAACTATTTACCATGAAATTGATTGTGTTTTTCATGAAACTAATACCATGAAACCTCAAAACAAAAGGTTACACCAAATCTAATCCGACATGGTAAATTAATCCAATCCAACATGGAAAATTAATAAATTCATAATCACTATATTAATGTGAACATGGTTTATTGACTTACCATTTTACTTTATCACAAAATAAAACCACCGGTATTGAATCGGGAAAAAAAAAAAAAAACCACCATTGAATCTGAAAAAACAATACCCGCCATTAGTAAGATCTGGAACCCAACACCACCACAAAAAATACATCGTAGTCACCAACCACCGTCGTGGTCGCTTTTTCTATCGTCATTGAGATTGATTTTGTCGTCATCGGGTTCGTTCTCTTAAAGGGTTACCCATTGGGTTCTTTTTTGTCGCCATAACGCCATCCTCAATCATGGACCGCCACCGTTCTCAACATGTTCGCCGCCATCTCTGGGTAATAGATCTTGAGAGAGAGAGAGAGAGAGATTTTAAGGTTTCTGTAAATATGGTGATTAGTTAGTACATAAAGGGAAATAGCTATATATGTATATATTTGAGAGAGATTGACTTCAATACCGTAATTAGTGGAGAATTGATGGACCACTAAATGACTTCTCGGGATAATAATTACTATCAGGATTGTATGCCCATTTTTTGGGGATAACAATTACTATTAGAATTTATTAAATAATATACTACTAAAATAGATAATAAGGGCACAATGGTCCAATTTACATTTACAGGATGGAATCATAAAGATTAAAATCTCATAGGGTGGCATCCTAAGTATAATATTGTAATAGGATGTCTAACTAAAATTTCCATGGAAGGAATAATTAAAGAAAAGATTTAACATCATATGTCAAATTCAATATGAGAGAGGAGATGTTAGTCAATTGACATCTTGGTTTGAGTTGACTCAAATGCTATTTCATATTTCACTTGGAATGCCAAGTTAAATTTGACATTCTTGGTTTGAGATGCTTTGTTAGAATACTAAAAGTCCGTGGGCGACATCATGCCACGTCATCTGTTGTGTTTGATGTTGTGTTAGTTCGTCGTGTGTGTAGCAAATGAGAAAAGTACTACATTTGTTCGATTTTGTTTGTCAATTATTCCTTGTCTTTTTCGTTTCAATTGCCTATATCTTTTTAATGTTGATCTTTAAAAATATGCAATATGTATCCTATTTGATAGTGTCACGACCCAAATTTAATGGATTTGGATTTCGTGACCGGCTAGTGAGTTCGACTCACCCAAGGCCTCTACTGACAATTCTCTTAAAAAAAATTTATTTTATTCAAAAGAAACAAACCAGGATTGCGGAAGCCATATTTTACAATCTTGACTTGCTAGAGTTCCTTATTCATTACATAAGTTACATTTTTCCTTTTTATTTATTTTACAAACATAGCGTAGACTAATTACCAGTACTTGGCCCATCCTTCTACTCCTGATTTCCTGAAAAGAGAGAAATTGCAACAATGTAAGCCACTGCTTGTGTAAGTGTATGAATTATCAGAGTTACATGGTTTACCATGGAATTTGAATTCTTTCCTTTTCAACAAAACAGAAACCAATTAAAACATAAATTTTCAAAAACACAAGTAAGCTTTTATGTAAAATAGCATTCCATGAATAATACGATATACCATTCGACAATTATGCTAGCTATGAGGGAGCGACCCTCAACACATTTTGAATTGATCAATTCAGTTGGACACCTGGCCGTGCCCCTATCCATTCAGTCCTTATAACACCGTTCCCACTAGTATCTTTAACGTCCCCCAGATTCAGGGACATCGTCCGGATGTATCGGTAATACTATTTTTAAAAACTTTGCAAAACATCATAATTCCATGGCATTTTTGTTGCAAAAGAATTTCATATATCGATAATCATGATTTTATAAGAACATAATTTTTGCGAAAAACCTCATGTAACAGAGATAATTCATAACTCACCTTCTTGGGCCTGAAATCTACCGTAAAATCTACTGAGACGTACCGGGTCCTAAATAACACATTAACGATTAGAGATACTAAAATTGTAGTTCACGTGTTCTATTAAAATTTTCAAATTATTAAGTCTAGACTCTAAGTGCTGAACATTGCCCGACTCTATTCATCAACCAAGACCAATTTAACATGCCTAGCAATCACAATTTCTAATTTATATGTTTTACCTCCAAGCCACGTTTTGTTTTCTATTGTAAAAGTGATACTTTTACAAATACAGTCCAACCCTTAATTTGTCTCATTCGGAATCAAAATTCATTGTAAAACCAAAGCTATTAATGTATTTGCCATTTTATAGTTCATCTTTCTTTTAAAAAAAAAAACTGTTCATGTTTCTCATCCTTGAATTCCATAATGTTACAACCTTCTCTTCTTCTTCTTTTTTTTAATTACTCTGTACTACATTATTTAAGCAAACACTACGTGTGTTTCAAATTACTAAAATGAGTTTAAATCCGGAGCTACGTGGGTTCGATCCAACTTCAAAACTAGTCGAGTCGAGCCACTAGCTGCGTGCGAAGCATGGTTCATTTTCAGTAGTAAATTAATCCCAACAAATTAAAGGGGTAAATTATTTTCTAAATTTGTGAATTTGATCACAAATTGTTTTGACTAATCTTACTTCCCAAAACTCTACATCTTCGGTTGCTAATTAGCTAATCTAAAAATATATGTCAGAACTTGAGCTAATATTTGACGTGCTGCGGGAGTCTAGGTGTAGTTCTTGTTTTTGGTACGCTAAAAATTTGAACCTACCTACTGTGAGTGCACGTGTGTGAATAAAAGGGAGAAATCAACAGCTAGTGCAAGTGTGTATGTGTGTATATCACGGCAGTAGGAGCCAGGAGGCACTCACCTCCTGAAATTTATTCCTTCTTTGTTCCTTTTTTTTTCCTCCCCTTGTTCCTCCTTTCTTTCTTTATGTTTGTATGTGTGGTGTGTACATATACGTGGAGTGTAATAGCCTATTTATACTTGTAATAGCCTATTATAATGTTATTTTGTTTTTCGGTTTGTCTCAACCAAAATGATCAATGAAACTAAAATAAATAAATTCGTGTCAATAAAATTCATATTAAGCCAAAACTATGCAGAAAAAAAAGAAAAAAAAAACCTCCATTACTTGGAGACAAAAATTATGTAAATGATAAAGACTAAAAAGGGAGACAAATTTTGGTAAAGATAATATAGTTTGGTAGTAGGAGTATTAAATGAGAGAAATTTTGACTTTAAATTCTTTTTTTATGTGACATCATCAATTTCCGTTAGTTCCTTAACGGAATGCTAACGAAAAAAGGTCTAGGGGGAATCTTGATATAGTCAGCAAAAGCAGGGGAGGTCAGTGTCATTTCAAAAAGCTCAGGGGAGGTTACTGATAATTACCCTAGATTGAAAGATATAGGCAATTTAAACAAAGGAACAAAATGAATAATTGACAAACAAAATGACATGGCGGGAGTAACAATATATTTTCAAAAGTTTATGATGAGTTTTTTGAGACGTATAAATATTGGTTTCTGCAGGTTTTTGGGAGAGAGGACTACACTGGAAGTGATAAAGAACGCAAGTCATGCGCCTCAAATCGAAAAACCAGCCCAATTCAACAAAATTGTGTACAAGTTTTTAGTTTGATCGTCCTCAGCCCCTCGTGACCATATTTCTAGCTCTTCTTAATTAGTCGGGGAATTTGCACTTTGACCCCCTGTACTTTTCTCGATTTTCACTTACACTCCTCGCACTTTTTTTTAGGCACTTACACCCCCTTACAGAGATCCTGAATTTTACTTAGGTCCGGACTTTGACATTCTTGATCAAATTTCGATGATCCGATCCTTTCAATACGTTTGGAACGTGTTTTCAAGGGCATATAGCAGAAATTGGCAACAAAAAAAAAAGACCGCAAAGGGCTTGGATTAAGCATTTTTTTGTAAAACTGTATATGTTCGAATCAAACCCTTCACGGTTCTTTTTTTTTTGTCGATTCCTTCCAGGTACCCTTGAAAATACATTCCAAACGCATTGGACGGATCAGATCATCGAAATTTGATCGGGAGATGTGTTTACCACTCAGTGATACGTATATTATATCTATACTCCATGATGCAAAGTAAAGAAACCTCTCGAAGATAATTATTTAGCCCAAAGAATCGTTCGATCCTTGCAAGTCTTCGATGTTAAGGAATACAATCCCACATTGTTTGGGAATGGAATGGGTGATCACTTAATAACATGAGGGACCTCTCCATTCATTGCCAATTAGTTTTGAGATGGATATAAAGTTTCTACATGGTATTAGAGCGGGATCTATTTTACCCACATTTTATAAAATTCACAATCCACACCCCACGATGACAGATCAGCAAAAAGGATGCACGATGATAGACCCAAAAAGAGGCTACATGTGACAGACCTTAAATGCATTGCACGTGAGGGGGAATGTTAAGGATACAATACCACATTGCTTGGGTATGCAATGGGTGATCACTTAATAACATGAGGGACCTCTCCATTCATTGCCAATTACTTTTGGGATGGATATAAAGTTTCTACATTCGAGATACACAAACTCTAGCCACCAAAAGAGATAAGAGAACGGGAAATATGTGTGCTGAATTTTTTGGAACGTCTGAAGTCGAGTTTTTTGACCTAGTAACTTGATATATATACAGGCCCCACAATCAATAATCCGCTCATTTTGCTTGAGCAAAAACTGCTGCTTCTAAAATCTGCCATGTAATGAAGTCCCATTTTGGTAGGAGTGTTATTCTTGACTAACAACTAACGCACTCGTGTGAAAAAACAAAAAACTACAATGTATGAGATTCATTTCTACATCCTAAAACAGACGCTCTAAAAATAAAGAATAATTGAACAAATAATCATACAACTCGACCAAGGGGAATACATATAAATGTGTTTTGGTCATGAATGTGCCAACCAAAAAAGGAGCTCGGCCTTTGGGGCTTACAATCTTCCCCTTTGGCACTTTCATAACAAAACACATTCAATAAAGCACCTAACCCCTAACTAAACAACCTGTGAGAAAAAACCTGCAAATGACATCAAATGAACAACTCACAAAGCAAACTGTTAGCATTAGAATAACTCTTTTCCTCCCCCTTTTTGTCATAGAAGGACAAAGGGACAAATTGATAACCATGCAACTTCTATAAGCAACCAAAAGCAATGGAAACAAAGCATTAAATCTAGGAGCAACAAGGAAAAACAGTTAGCAGCTATATATAATTGATTGAGGCAGAAGGTAGCAAATGAACCCACAACAAGCTGCCAAAAAAGTCAGCATATCAAGACCATATGCTAGCGGAAACAAGGGAAATGAGCAACGAAATCAGCATAGGCAGAGGAAACCCTAAGAATGCACCCAGATTAACTATATTATCCAACTAGCAATAAGCGTAAGTCATTTGAGTCCCCACAATAGCAGAGAAATTTGGTTGCTTTAACAAGGGAAGGTAAGATTTATCCAATTATTGGACCTTAGAATGGCATGTCCCTACGAAAACATTAAATTTTTCCCTTGCAATTTTCAGCCCTATAACCTTAACTTACGGCCCTCCCTCCTTAAATTGCTTGGATTAGGAACTGAAAAATGCCCTGAATAACCACGCGGTAGAAAAGGATGTGCTTACACGGGTGATTGTTACAAGAGCTGAAAAGGACTTGAAGGATATCGAGGAGCTTTACAAGGCCTTCCTCCTTACTTTACTGGGGAAGGAACATTAGTTTCCAAAACTCTTTCTTCTGCCTGAGCATTTCTTCAGTTTCTGAACTAGCAAGGTGATTTTTTTTTTTTTTTTGGTGCTGGGAAAACCTTTGTGTGTCTTCTTGTATTGATTTGCAATGTTTCTGGGAAGGAAGATTGCAATGTTTGTTGTTATGTTGTCTTGAATAATACTCCCTCTGTCCCTTTTTAAGTGATCCATTTGGGAAACGTGTAGTTTTGCGGACGTTTAAAAATGTACTTTAGCATATCGTTTTAAATATTTTTTTTGCACCAAATTAAAGTACACAATGAGCACTTTAATTTGGTATAAAAAAATTAAAAAGTTATATAAAGAAATATGTTTTTTAGGGGTTTGAAATTGCACGTATTCCCGTATGGATCACTTAAAAAGGGACGGAGGGAGTATTTGAGTTTGTTTCATTATGTTTCGCTTACCAGATGACTTTACTATCGAAATAAAAACGGCAAGAGAGAATTGTTGGAACCTGATACCGACCATTGAGCAGTAACTTCCAATCAGGTATACCTAAAATGCGGACCTTCCGTCCACACCCTACTTCCCCGATAAAATTTTCATGATGCAAACTATCTAATGTGTTTAAAGATTCCACACCCTACTTCCCCGATCAAATTTTCATGATCCAAATCGTCATGAAAATTTGATAGGAAGTGGACTTATTTATATATCCTATCAAAATAAAGATATTATTTTAATCAGGCCGGGCTGGGTTAGGCATCAAGGAATTTTCTCAAACCCAACCCATTTAATAAATGTACTTAAAATCTCAACCCAACCCTGTGGACCTAAATGTTTATCCAAAACCCTAAAATACGGGCTGGAATGGTCGAGTTGGGCGGGCTTCGCTTCTGGGCCAGTATGCACCCCTACCTGAGAGTCATGGACGCCTATCACGTTCAACACTTCAGCTCCTTGGACGAATGGGTTTCATAAGATTACAGCAAGGGGTATGTTTCTTAGGAAATAACTCCTTTTGGATAGATTATTTTGATGAGAAATAGAGAGAATTTAAAAATGAATTTTACTTTCTGACTCTTCTCCTTTCTCACACAAACTCGTTTAGAACTGTGAGATTGGAGAATTCACAGAGGAAAAAGAGAATAGAAATACATATCCAACTTTTTCCCCATCTTTTCATTTTTCTACTTTTTTTAATCTCCCTCCACAAATCCAGCATCCAAACCCATCGTTAGACTTGTAAATTATTGTCTGCATGCATGTGTTACCTGCTGCAGTTGTGAAACATCAATCTTAAGATCAAGTTATAAACCGAAGTCTCCATTTTCCCAGTATCAAGAAGCTGGTTCTTCATAAAAATCAAGGAATCCTGCAATTGTACCCATCGTGCAACGAGTCACCCATCCGCTTTGGGATCTTACTGACCAAACATGATGTTCACTCAAATATGAAATCCAGTAACAAAAGAATTTCCGACGAACCAAAAAAAAAATATATATATGAAATCCAGTGCTACAGGATCAGCCCTATTTCACTACACGGGGGATTCAGAGTTTCCATTCACCTGAGCCTGAAAAAATGCTCGTATATTCTCTTTTATGTTGTCCTACAGGCTCGCTCGTACATAAAAATCTCCATCATAAACTAGAGTAGAGTAAAATTCAGCAATAACCATAGACTTTGGCAGGCAGGCAAAACATGCTATTGAACAATAAATCTACTATGATTTCTGCAAAATATAGAGCTACAGAAGAACAATGGTGCAAACTTACAGGGCTTAAGTGTTGAGCATTTGGCCCTCAAATACACAATCAACCCCAATTTTTTAACTCGGAACCTCTTCTTTGCCACTGATACACCAGACTACAGCTAACACAATCTGAGAAGATGGGGTTGATTGACAAAAACTGTTAGAGAGACAACCATCACAGTTGACATGGAAGCATCGGAGCCTGAACTATTTCAGGTCCCTTCCTGAACCTATTGAAGTTTAGATGGGCAACTTGTCTTTTACAAGATTATTACTCTGCTTTACTGTCTTCATTTGAACAGCTTTCATGTGCCACGCCGTTTTTGTCATCAGTTTCAACCTCCATATTAGCTTCTTCATTTGAATGGCCCTCTAGTGGAAAATCATCCCCAGTCTGATTTGCAAGAGTTTGCATCTGTGGTATATCATCCGACCTTCCCTCAGGTTGCACATCTTCCGGCGAACCATTTGCCAGAGAAAGTAAACCAGCATCCATGGAATCGGAAATGTGTTGTGGGCCCAAATTCGGCAGGCCATTTTGCTCGGCAGCACCCATTGGTGGAGCCACTTGTCCCGAGTATGCCGGAAAATGATTGCTCATCATCTGGGCCTGAATAAGGAGGAAGAGGATAATTACTTTGATGACCATATAATTAAAGGATGAATTAAATTATAATCCTAAATAAGGAATCCATTTTTCATCCCTGACATCACCATGGATTAAGTTTTCATCCTATAATTGCATGAGTATCCTATGGTCGTAGGATTAGGATAATGGATAGATTATGCCATTATGGATTTGAAATTTGGGGGGTTTTAGAATTTGAGATACATTGTTAATAAACCTTTGAGTAGCTAAATTGGGAACCGGTTGCGATAAAATAGGAAATAAAAAAAAAAAGTGGGTTGTGCTCCAACAAGGGTATCATAGGGATTATTTTGAAATTCAGGACTACAAAGACAACTTTCTCTTTCAACTACGATAAAATCTCAATGTACACTAAAGAACAGAACAAATATTTAAGTTACCGATAATAAAATCAAGCCATTCAATAACAACTAACTCCAAAATGAAAACGCTGTGCTGCCTATCCGCCCAGGCTTGAAACTGGGGGCAGGGGAAGGCTCTAAATTTCGAATGCAAAAAAAAGTAACGCATCCCGCAGAACCTTGCCCATAGGAAGCACACCCTGCAACCCACAGCTAAATCCTGAACAAAAACATCAACTTAGCATACCTGATAGATTTTGTAATTGACAAGGCTCTCCATTTCTTCAATGCCGCTAACAAGATGGATTGGTCCAGTGTCTTCAACATGACGATCCGTAAACCGTGTTGCCTCAGTCATGTTCAAGGCCAGGAGATCAGGTCTCTGGAGCAGAAGTTGAAACGTGGGCTGAAGTTCGTAACACTGTTCAAACAGAGAACGTCGACCAAAAACATAGAGTCCAAGTCGAGCACGAGACATGGCAACAACCAATCTTCTAACATCACGAAGGTGGCCCACAAAGCGAGTACGCACAAGAGACAACAAAATAAAATCATTCTGCTGGCCTTGGAACTTATCAACAGTGGTAACCTATTAAAACATTACAGAACAAAACATTAGTAAAAGCAATCACACCTTAATTTAATGAGTATGAGACATCAGACATCAACTCCAGAGGGATGCAAACATTCGAAAGCCTCCACTATCTCTTAGCCTCGTAAGGCAGAACAAATTAAGAAATATTGACCTAAGTTTTGTGGTAGGGTTTGTTTTGCTTGTTTAATTGGTTCCCGAGTGCCAAGTTTACCACCAAAGAACAACTTGTACACATCATATCGGTGGTGACTATTCCCCCCTGGATGTTGCATTGGATAGCAATGGATACTAATAAAATGAAATATGGATGAAAATGGTAGTGAATTAGCGAAGCGAAGAACTGGTAACAAGGAATCAACAATAAACTAACAAAAAGGTGGGCTGTTATAGAACTCTTAAACTCCATTATATTTTGCATTCTCGATGCCACCCTAGAGAAATTAGAGTCCCAATTTGAATTCAGAGTACCTTTATACCGGGCCTAACCAATACTAAGCTATATATGGTGGGAAATATTTACTATTGGCACAAATGAATACAGGGATTCAAGGTTGGGTGGGCGAAGATTCAAAATTTGTTTCAAAATTTGTTTGTAAGATATTTGACATGGCCGGCCCCAATGTTCGGGTTGCACAAGCCCGACCCCAAGCTTGGTTGCCCCTTACTATTAAGTCAAAAAAGATAAAAAGACATAGAAGTCAAGGAAAAAAAATCAGCATTACATTGTGCTTTTAGCTTCAATTACATAAAAAATATAAATCAAATGGAATTCCAGTTGTAGTGTTTAATCATTAACACGATCCGATTAAAAAAGAACTCCTACCATTTTTTGAAGCAAATTCTTCTTCGTTTTTACTATATCCGAGAAGAGTCGCTTCCCTAGACATAATCAGCTGTCCCCATGTATGTTACACATTTTTGGACCAAAAAATCGAAGTCGGGACCCGAGAGCCCGAGGAACCAAGAAAATAACCTGTCTCTCTCAAATCTGGCCAAATACAGGGCCAGCCTTGATATTTTGGAGGCTCAAAGCGAATTTTAATAAATGCACCCTAAGTTTTTGTAAACAAAATTCAATATCTGTAGCAGGTAAGCAGATTAAACATGGTATTTTAGTTTCGTAATTTAACTAAAATAAAATTTAAAAAAATTATACAAATAGAATAAAAAAATGAATCAAACATAACAATCTACCATTCATATCATGTGTTTTCTCCAACTAATCACGTTATCAACTTTACTCTCGTAAGAATACTATTTTTAACAATAAAGATCTATTTATTTTAAATCTTTTTATCAAAGTTTGTTGAGTGAAAAAATATTATTTTGGTTTATTTATTCCTAACAATTATTTATTTATGAATTTTGATTTGAAAAGTTAAAAGTAAAATTAAAGTAAATTAAATTAAAGAGAATTAAAGAACTTATAAAAACATTTATGTTGTGCAAAAGATATGAACTTTGGACTTGAGAAACATCTACAATCACTAAATAATTACTAAATTTTAATAGTAGTGGTGCAAGAGTTTTGTTTTATATACGGCAAAAAAATCAATTGGCCAAAAAAGTCCCCACGGATTTGAACCCATGACATTCAACTCTAACTGTTGCACGAAGACCACTGTGCCAGAACTCTCATCGTGTGTGAACTTGGAGTAAATTATTTATAATATAAGTAACTTCACAAAAAAAAAAAAATTTGTTGCCCCAGCTCGGGGGCTTGCGGGGCTTACCCCTAGGCCGGCCTGCATATTCAATGCAATATTAATATTGCTAATACAAAACTGTTAAAATATTTTTAAAGTGATTGCCCATATATATTTTTTATGAATTCAATCACTAAAATATGATCATCTCTAATTATAAACGCATACAATCTTGTGCATCCTATTAATTTTAAAAAGCAAAATAATATTACGAAAAATAAAAGTGTTGCTAAAAGTGACATTATCATTTCAAACTCTTTGTTGGGCAGGTTTTGAATTGATCAATTATAAGAAGTCCGGTGAGCGAATGTACATAGTTTTAAAGGTCTTGAAGAGAAAAAACTACTACGATGTTATTAAAAAGTTGAAACATGGGCAGGGCTGTAAGGTGGTCGCCTGGTCCCATCCGCCCCTCGGCCCGTCCTTGGATATTGGCAAGTATAAACTTTATGAACATACAAGGCCTATGTGCATGGTAATCTAGTAAATATAAACAAGAAATTAAAATTGTCCCGACATTAACATACCTTACTGGGGGGACCAATGAAGTCATAAGGAAGACACCGTCTGGCAATAACATCACGGATCAAAAGTTTCTGTCCATTGTAAGTTGTCAAGATGGATATCTTATTTGCAGGGTACCCTAATAAACGCATGTACATATAGACACTGACAATGTACTCAGCCTCCCCCACATTTTGGTAGAACCAGGGAGAAGGGGCAGTCTCACCTCTGCCATGGTAATCAGGAACATCCACTAACTGATACTCGTATGATAATCCACTGTTTGCTCTATGGAAAATAGCTTCCTCTTTCACATATGGAAGATCACCCAGATCTCTATACCTCCAATTGTAAAGTCTGGCTATAGTTGGCCTAGCTCTACCCTGGGCATTGAGTTCAATGTAAGGGATTCCCAAACGAACGAACCTTGTGAATAAACTCTGATCCATATGGCTGTACTTTTGGAAAGCCATATTCTTCACAACAGGGGGCAACTGATGATGATCACCAATCAATATGCAGCGTTTAAGACGAGCATACCCATCTTCCTGCCTCTGGAGCAACATGGGGATAAAAGTTTCAATCTCTAAGATTTGAGCACTTTCTTCCATCAAGAGGTTGTCATACTTGAAACCTAACTGAAGAAAATCTTTTCTTTTAAGAGCTGCATGGGTGCAAGTCATCGCCACAATCTTGGCCTGTTTGGTCATTAGGTAATTTGATCGATCAACTGTTGACTTGAGCAATTCAAATGCCCTGCACTCTTCAATTTCTAGGAACAGCCTTTTAAGATGACGAAAGCAACCCTTAGCTGCGCGCATGTCTTTTTCATAGGACTGGCCTGTAAAAATTGGCTGAGGTGTATTGGAGAAGAACTCCTTAAAAGGAAAACGGTCCTTAACAAAGGTTGGTTTATCTTGATTTTTGGCACACGCATCCAGAAATAGTTCCCAGCGCGAGTAGACATGAAACAACCAAAAGTATCCAGCAGTTTCGCAAGTGTAACCAACATCCTCAGGCAGTTGAAGAGATCTTGCAAGCCTCTCTACTTCACTAAGAAGCTCTAAACGCCGAACAAGCATTGCATTGACACGACCTTGTCGACTGAAGTCGAGATCAGTTGCTAATTCTTGTTCACCTTGACCAAGTCGAAGAAGATAGCGAGCAGGAACATCCCTCTATCACAATCAATTGATGTACATTAGTAACAAGCAAGTTTATAACAACAAAAGACATGAGAAAACAAGGTTGCAGGAATGGGAAAAAGCTGCAATACTTGTAAGAGATCCACAAAGTGTGGGGAAAAAACCCCCATCTTTAAGAAAAAAAACATACCTGCATTATCTTCTCAAAAAGATCATTCAAAGCCTGATTTGAATGTGTAATTATCAATGTTCTTTGAGACGGACAGTTGTGGTAAAGAACGTTTAGGATTTGCACAGCTGTATCAGTTTTTCCTGTACCAGGCGGACCAACAACCATCGTTAATCCAGGTTGAACGCCTGAGATGATTGCTCCAATCTGCATAACAAGGAAGCCAAAATGAAACAAGTCCCGGAAAAAGATGGAACACTGGAAGGAAAACAGTGTAAAATTAATGAATCATAGTAAAACCATATTTTCCAGATATCTAAGGGTGCCCCGGCCAGCTTACGCGAACCTTGACTATCTCTTGGAGACCAATCCCACCAGGCACGAATTGGAGGCCCATTTAAAGCCGACCAACCCCACCTGGGAAATTTTGAACATGAGACCAAGTAAGGAGAAAACCCCAAAGTCCCAGGCCACCCCCTTGGGTTTCATAGTTAAACCACTCACATTGAAGTTCCAAGCAAACTACAGTAGTTTCACTACCATTACAATGACAGTCTATGAAGAGTTCCAGGAACAAAGCTACATAACACCTGGGAAAGAAAAAAAAATACACACTGCTTTCAATAAACCAAAAATTCGGCCTGATATTGGTATTGTTATTACCAAAGGAAGAAAAAACTTGAAGCCAACTTAATGCAAATATTATCCAGCACAAATCTCCTCGTAGGGCTGCACCGCCTTGAAGAGGAACTTCATACAGAATACAATATAAGCCTGAAGACACAACTGCGGTTTCAAGAATGATATATGGCATGATTACAATCATATTTTACTGATTCCGAGTCCTGGCCACAGGGTCAAGTTTCTGAGGATCATAACTATACGAATTCTAGGAAACCACAATTAAGTTGAGAGACAACACTAGAGTTGCACTCAGACCCCTCACACTCCAGACAAATAGCTCCGGAAACCCGAAACCAGCTTCTTGGCAAGGTGGGGACAAATGGAGGGACCAAATAAAGTACCCCAACCTAGAAGCTTTCCATTACCCCAAATTTAGAATTCTGAGTCCAGGTGCCTAGGGTCAAGTTGTCATTTCCTAAACAGCATACATCAACTTGGTATCATAGCTTTTAAGGTCCTACCTTGTTTTCCCCAGTATTGCAGAAATTTGATTCTTTAATACAATGGCAACAAAATAAGAATTGAGTCCAAACTTGGAAGCCTCGTTAAAAGACTATGAAGTACTTAATTTTTTTTGGTAAGCTGAATCAATTAAAAACACAAAACCAATACCAAATCGTCATGACAGGAGTAACAAGAACAAAAGTAATCAGAACCTGATTCATACGATGTACACAAGACTACTACCTGAAAAAAACAACTAAGGGGAGTTCGCCAATCCATGCAACCCAACATATTTATATTCTCGACAGTTTTCTGCACCTGCCTCAGGAGCTCAGAGCAGCTCTAATGTCCTCAGTGGTAGATTTCACTGTATCATCACCCAAACTTGATGCCTGAAGATTCGGTTGCTTCTCTCCCTCAAATTGGGTATACAGTTGCAGCAGGAGACAACTTATGAACTGTGTGACCCAGGTTCTTACCACCCTAATTTTGTCCATTCTACTGCTCTTCCAAGCTACTAGGTTGTCTGTCAGAATCATTTTTCCTCAAAAAGCCCAGATAGAAGAGAAATGGAAAGTACAGACCAAGTGGTGATTCTGGTGAATAGATTCACTATGCTGATTGCAAAGGACACAGCCATCCAAAACTGCCATCCACACAATAACAGCCCATCTAGGTACCTAATGAGTAAACCAGATGATATCAGGGACTTCAGGCCTAGTCTTCCTATTTAATTCACAAGCCCATTAAGGAGAGAAATTGGCCATTGGAGATTGAGATCCATATCACAATATCCTATTGATCAGTTGCTGTGAGTACAAGGGGTATTAGCCATTATTTCTAAAGTAGCTGCAATACTTATGGGCCATCTCAAATTATTATAACACGTAATGGAGGCAACTTGAGCATTCAAAGCTCTCCCATGATTGTAATAATTATGTCCCACATCTTCTATGTAAAACGCCATGAGGATGCAAGTTTGTCTGACAACATAGTGTATTTAAACAATGCCCACCACATGTGGCTGAAAATGTCTCTAGTTTTCAGAATCTTTCTCATAGTCCAAGAGGTCAAGGGGGGAGTCCGAATATCTGATTTTTAAGCACAAATGTCTAATGTTTAAGCGCAAACGTACAGATCAACTTCACGCAAATAGCCCCAAAAGTGCCTACAAATAGAAGCTTTATAAGAACCAGTTAAGTTTCTAAAGCACAAACTACCTTGATGTTTAGGATTACAGACATAACTCTCACTGACTTCAGCTTCTGAAGTTCTAAATGTGGCCTAGACCAAAGAGAATACTCCTTGAGATTTCACTTTCCTTGAGCACCTTCTTCAGATACATAAAATTGGACCTTCAACACACTCGTGATTCTGTGAACTCAACATAAGACAGCTTCTTAAACACCTTCTTCCTGCGTAGGATAGCAGTATCTTAGCCCAAGATTTTAACCCTATCTACAATCCTATCCAGCAATAAGTGACAATTGTTAGCCATTAGTCTTGTGATAACCAAGCGAACACCCAGCTACTTCACAAGTAGAACCTGTTAAAGCATCCAACTCAAAACCAATCAGCAATAAGTAGAGAGGCCGTCCAAGCTCGTATAGTAGTTTTCAAGGTGATAATTAACCGATGTTGGACAAATTCCAACACTCCCCGCACGTGCAACCCCTGACTCACACGTAGAGAGGTCAACAAAGGATCCGGAACATACGGATCACAACGAAACAAAGTGCAACTATGGCACAAACAAAGGGGAAAAGCCTCTGAAAACATAGTTGTGATACCATATTAAAGCATCCAACTCAAAAGTAATTGACAATGAGTGGAGAGGCCGTCCAAGCTCACATACTAGTTTTGGAGGGTATTAATCAACCAATGTGGGAAAAGTTCTAACACTCCCCGCACGTGCGACCCCTAACCCGCACGTGGAGAGATAAACAACGATTCAACGCATACGACAACTGTCAACCATCAACGACAAACTAAGGGAACCAACCATCAACAACAAAGAGTCTTGTTCAAAAGCCTGCAAAAGCTCTAATACCATGTTAAAGCATCCACCTCACAACCAATTGGCAATGAGTGGAGAGGCCGTCCAAGCTCATATACTAGTTTTTGAGGTGATAATTAACTGACGTGGGACATATTCCAACATAACCCACTCCGGAATGGGTAAAATTTCCTGTAATGCAATCTTTTGATGAGGCTTTACGAAGCCAAACAGATTGAACTCTCTTGGTGGTTAGGTTTCAAAGCAGATCTAGCTTGAAAATCATTCAAACGCTCATCCAGCAGATTCAAGGTCTTGGAATCATATCATCAGCCATAATGACGTGAGAAATATTGAGCTTTAACACTTACGAACATATCATAAGAGAATCCTTTGTGCTCAATTCTATGCTAAAGCATAGCTGTAAAAGCTTGCATAACTAGTACAGATAGGTACGCAAAAATGAGATCCACATGCCTCAAGCCCGGCTTCCCCGCAAAATAGCCTACCGAAATCACCATTGTTGAGTCAATGACAATAGGAACATGGCTGTAGTTGCATATTGTTTATTGGTTGAATCTAACCGAATAGGTGATATGCACATAATTGAGTGTCTCTGAACACAAAGAAGTCCATACGACTGTGTGCTTTTTGTGAGTGCTCTATAGACAATTAACTTACAGGATAAGTCTACCCATTTTTAGCTGAAAGGAGACTGAATTATCCACCAAATCTGCCTAATATTTACATTCAAAGAAACACCAAGAAAAGACTGAACAGATTTCCGTAAATATTTTCACGTTGAAAAATAGGAGTGCTAGACAAAATCATTTATGGTCTAAACTAGTTTTAGATTCCCAAAACATGACAACACAAACGACAAACTAACAGGGATAAAGAAAAAGAAACTATGCAGGAAAAGAAACAAGAAAAACAATAGCATGGAAAATAAAACCCGTCATTATATAGTAACTGAGGGTTTCAAAGAACCTGGGTCGGTGTAAATCTAACTGAATTCTGCTTTGGCTGGTCCTGGGGATATGGACCTGGGTCAGGAGGAACATAAGCTTCAACAATAAGTTGTTCTCTCTCAGAACTCACATCCACCAAATTAGCATCATTAACTGAAGTTACGGTAGACTTCTCATTGCCAGCAAGAGCATGTGTATTCCCTTTTAGATTCTTGGGAAGCTTAATTCGAAAAGGGGGCTTCGGCTGCAGATTCTCAGTGCCATCGGAATTTGTGAAACAAACCTAAAACAACAAAAACCAACATACAAGGAAAAAAATAACAAGTAAAATAACAAGTAAAAAAAAAACAGCTAAAATTCCAACGCATCAACAAAAGGCAATACAAACCTCATAATCTGAGAAACTCTCTCTAACGTGATCAACATCAAGGAATGTATCTTTGAAATCCACTGCTTCAAGAAGATCTTTCATGTTAGTCCATTGTGCTGCAGAAGGATTCCCATATCCCAAAAATATGTCATGCAACCAATCAGGAACAATACAAGATTCGTTCATTAAATCTCTTATCGATTCTAAAATTGCTTTGAAGTTGTTTTCCTTCGGCTTCCTCCTCATCAGTACATTGAAGGTACTATATACATCTTCTCTGCCTTTCTCTGCTATATCAGTGCAATCCATATGGTATTGGGCGGTATCAAGAGCAACAGTCACAGTTCTGAGTTCACCTTTTGGAGGCTTCCATTCATCCCGTTTAATTCTCCCGGTAAAATCATTCATGAGAGTTCCCTCCTCATCTCGCATCTCAATAATTTCACAACCACGTACATATTGAAGACCGAGCTTTTGTGGCACAGTTGCTTTTGCAGCTTCATCTGCACTTAGAGGCTCAAATGAAGGACGGATTGAAAGAAGAAAGAGTACATCGTGCTCTTTAAGGCCATTCCACTCCGATCTTATTTGTGCTCTGTAACTGGAAATGCTGAAAGTAACCTCTGCTGTCACAGCTGATGGCTTTACTTCCCCAATGTTAGGTTGTTTTACCTCGGTAACCTTAAATTCCCTTATAGGTACAGCCATTCTAGACCAACCACGGAAAGCAGTTTCTCCCTCATTATTAATATGGGCAAGGAGGTGTGGCACAGCTTCCTGAATGTCTTCCCGGATCTCATATGTTGATTCAAGACGGAAGAGGTTGAAATTTCTAAGGAGATAATCATGAAGTGTCAAGAACTGCAAGTTTAGTTTTGGGAGTGCCAGACAACCTTCACCAGTGTAATTGATGCTTGGAACAACGCTTTCATCCCACATTATCTGCTCATTTGGGTAAAGCGGAAGAGCATTTATGGACTCCTTCTGCGACAGTTGTTTCTCAAAAAACGAAACCATAACTTCAACAAGAAAATCAACTCTTTCTGACCATGGATCATCCTTAGAAACCAGTTTGAGCTGAAGAAGCAAAAACACAATGCTTTCTTAATATAAAATAAATAAATAAATAATATTCGCTATAATATTGGTGATTCCAAGTGCACGGAAGAGTGAGAGAATTCACAAATGAGTGACAAAAGTTAAGTAGATTACGTAGCTACTTGGTGCAAAAACAGAGAAGATTGAAGCTAATTGGAAGAGAAGTAGATAACTACACAAATAATATGGTGAAGCTAACATTTCAGTGAGCAAGCCCACTGAAGCTATTATGTCACACTCATGGTTGCATAAAACACCGAACTTCATTTTATTTGTCTATTTCCCACCATCATGTTGTTGTTGTAGCGTGTGCCTATCCTTGTTTCTTTTCACTTCTACTAGGAGCTGGAGTGTGTAAAAGCTCAATCTCACCATGCTGTTCTTTTCTACAATGAGAAAAATTGCCGCCTTGAATGGACAAAATATCGCTGTTCCTTTTCACCACTACTAGTTACTAGGAGCTTGTAATGTGTATTAGCTCAATCTCATGGTGTTGTTCTTCTCTCCAATGGGAAAACAATTTCACCTCAAGTGGACAAAATATCGTGATGAATTGTGTAGAAAACAGCAAAAGAGACAGGTGCTTGTCTTTTGGAATATGGGAATATATGACCATTTTGTGCGTTGAACAGTCGCCTTTTGAAACTCGGCAATGAACTATACTTGAATTAAGTAATCACATAAGCCTACAAGCAAAATGATAGCAGATGCGCTTAAAATTTCACTGGGAATATATATACTAAGAAGGTATACCGAAATCAATTGCATTTGTATACACAGGATACCAAGCAATGATCGCATTCAAAATAATTTGTCCCTAAAAGCAAAAGGCCAGTAAATCAATCAACTAACCTTGCCGCAGACTAGGTCTCTCAGTTCTTCAGGAGAAAGCACTGATAATTTCTTCGACAGATCAGAGCGCCTGTCAATTGCGCCAATATTAGCCAATGCAAGTTCCCGCAGCTACAAAAGCAAGGAATTGTTGAGATATGATTAGACCAAGACAAATCACAAACTTATTACGCTTCAAAATCGTGAACACTTGCCAAAAGACAGCAGCAATCATATATATCTCAACATAAACCAGACCTTGGGAATCTTCTTATATGCAAGAAGCTGAAAAGCCTGAAACCGGTCATAATGAGACTGAAGCACCTCATCATCTGTCATTTGTCTCCCTAAATGATCATCAATCTCAAAACGTTCATAGAACTGCAGCAAGTTAACCAATTGTGCAAAGAGTTTCCCCTTTTCATGTCGATATAGAACACTTAAATGACATTTGGAGACAACAGCTACATCAGCGACAAGTGGCTTTAAAAACCTGCGACAGCACCAACAAGTTTACCAGCGAAATACGACAAAGCATTTTAAGGAAGCCTGAAAGGAAATTCAAACTTCACGTGCATTAAAGCCAGTGACATTTGGCAACAACACCAACAATTAACAGCCTTGACATGACGTGGAAGGTCGCAACATGGAGATGCATATTTCCACGTCCACACAGAGTTCATAGAATCATTGGTAAGTAAGATAAGAATTGTTTTAATAAAGCACCAGGCCAGTTGTACTCATGTCGATAAAGTACGTTTAAATATCCTAACTCCGCAAATATAAAAGCATACATGTGTTAGCGTAATAGCGACTTTACCATTAAATTAATTCCTCAAGTGTATAAAGTAAATGACTAACAAATGAATCAGTATGCCCAACCTTAATTTCAAAATGATGGCAAAAATCACAAAGCCACTGAGGAAAAGAAAAAAGAGAGAGCAAAAGAAAGAATTGAAAAGTCTACTGTATGGTCTAGTTTACAATCCTCCAAGATAAATGAACAGTGACCAAATAACCACGTAAGCGAGAATATTTAACTCTGATACATCCAAATACCTTCAGAGGCAGATAATTTGAAATGGTCAAGCAGGATTCTATACCGATTTGATTGAAAAACGATGTGTTCTTAAAGAAAAGCGCCATGCAGACTTAGAGAATAGATTGCAAGAGCTAGAGTAGGTAGTGTTCAAACAGTGCCAAACCAGAAGTAGGCAAAATTGAGGGCTTAGATGGTAAAGGAGATGAATAGTCAATCATGAGAAGGTGTTCACTTGCTAATAGCTCCAACTTTGCTGTGATGCTTAAAGGGGTGGTACCGTGGTTGACAAAGTAATATTTAATTCCCATCAACACTTCCATAGAAAGTGCCTCCATTTTTATACAACCTTTGGGCCATAAAGAAGCATATGTGCTGCGGTCCATACGAAGAGGTCAAGGGCATTTGGTAATTTCATATGGCTGGAAGTTATGGCGCTCAAGGACTGGAAGGGTAGTCCATTGGCCACTAAATGGACCCACTTGGGATATTAATTAGGCCCGCACTAGTTGGCTGGACATGAAGCCTTGTGACTCTTGGTGTGGGGAAGTTTGACCACATATTTAATGTATGCATCCATTAGATAACACATTCATCCTACCTAGAAATCTAGGGAATGGGAGTCTTTAGTATTAATACTTCTTGGAAATAGGAGTAATTAATGTGTTTGGGAATAGGAGTAGTCATTGCATTTAACACATGCTTAGGAGTCTACAAATTGATGTACTTCAAGAGTTTGAATTATGAATGAATGATTAATATGAAAATTAATGCAGCTTTATGCTTTAAGATTGTGTGATGCAATCTCATTCTTTGATGTGATGCTAAAGAGGCCTTAGGTGTGATGCCTAGGGTAACCTAGGTGTGAGGCCTAGATCTATCTTCTTAAACCCCTTATTTTTCTCTTCTTATTCACTGTTCACGTCCACTGTTCACTGTCCCAAAAACAGCCCCTTTTCTTAATGTTTTGATCATCCTCAACCCTATTCCAATCCCGTCCTACATCAATATGTTTCCACAAGTATGACTTGCAGTCCAATATTTTTTGTATCCTTGCTAAAATCACAGAGAAGATTCCCTTGGATCAAGGTATGAACTAAGTATACAGAATCTAACTTTTCTACAGCAACAGCAACAACAATAACAGAACCCATATAGTCCCCAGTCATTGGGTGTATGGCGGGGGATGATTGGAAACAGACCTAACCTTTGGCAATATGCAAAAAGTGACAATTCTCAGAATACCACTGAAACTGTGGCCCCCCTAACCACTAACGTTTCTACACGGAAAATATTGCATTTAGAGTGCGTCATATGTTTGAACGACAGCAAAGTGTGTCCCCAAGCATACAAAGCATTGTCTTGTTCTAATTTATCATTTATAACAAAGTAGGACAGTACAGGCGCATATCAGATGAGTGTCACTGCCTACACTTTATTAGAGGTGAATATGCTTCTCAGATAAGAGCAGTTCACTTTGATGCGGTGGTTTAGGCTCGAATGGATGTATGTCTCCCGCAAAACCATTTTTGTAGCAACTAGGACCATTCTCAATCTTTTCATTTAGTTCTCAAACGTAGGGGAAACATAGAGGAGTTCAAGCAGTAAGCTAGGTCCTTTTAGTCATCAACAAAGTCCCCTTTTGGAATTAAGTCTGAAGAAAAGGGAATTGACAATTGAGAGAAGGTTCACAAGGCGGATTTTTATGCATTTTTTTTGTGTTTGTGTTAAATCCCAGTGAGAAAATATCTAGGTGCTCAACATTCAAGGCTACTTCCGCAAGAGTACTAAGAAGAGAATGTTTTGTTGAAGAGCCACCATACTTGTCAAGCATCTTGAACAGTTACTGTTCAAGCCTTCAATTACTGCCAGTGCCAGAAACTGTTTTCGTAAAACTCAACATATTCATTATCTTATTCCCTCCACAAGTTCCAAGCAACACCAACTTCCCACTTCCTTCTAAATAGTGAATTTACAAGGAGGGTGGGGGAGTATTAAACAGCATTATTAGTTCATTTTTCCTTGAGGCCAATCCTTTACATTGAACTAAGCTCCTTTGTGCTATCAAACTCCAGTTATATTTTTAATCTCTAGTTTTAGTTGTTAGACAATTCTTAACGAACATTCACTTTCCGGCCAACAACCTTTATGGCTTAATGTGGAAAAAAATCCAGAAAATCTACCTGATAGAAACGTAACCTTCTAAATTAGAAATATCTAGTTTCAGGACATTACTCCTCTTTTTTACTTAGAAGCAATGTAACTCCACCATCTCGTCACAAGTGAAAACCCAACTAATTCCAAAAGACTTAAAAACATTAAGGTGCTTCTCAGCAAAAGGAGGGTAAGCCAACCCTATTCAAAATCAATCGATGGGAAACAAATAATTGCAGGACATGGGTTTACCTTCTTGTTGGGAGTTGACTCAAGAGATCAATAAGAAATTCCATAAACCTCTCACAGTACAAAACACAAGCCTCATCAACTTCCTCAAATCCATTTACATCCAGTGTCTCGCTACCACACTGATTATGAGGAAAAACATTTGAATCAAGTACCTGGATTGCAAAATTATCAACAAAAAAAAAGAAAAAAAAATCGTCAGGTTTTGACTTATAAACATGACACATCACAACAAACTTAATTAATAACACATACCTCCAAAAACTCTTGAATGAGATTTCTCACAAACGTCACTTCAAGCAAAGTTGAGGGATCAAATAGATCTCCTCGTCTGGTGGCTTCCTTAGCTTTTTTGGTGATCCTTTTCCATTTCTTGATCATGTCTTGATCAAGACAAAGCTCCATCTACACTCGAGAAAAGTAAAAAAAAAAATGGATAAGTGTTGAATAATAAGAACTGCTTTCTAAGACTAAAGAATAACCGCAATAGACACTACAGCTTACCTGAAAACGACCGTATGATAGACTGTGCCAGCACTGAAGATTTGCTAATCTTAAAATGTTTCTACTGACAATATCATCTTCCAAGCTCTGCCAAAATAGGAGGTTTGAAACGAAAACAAACAGTAAGTTTTTAGGTACCCTAGTCCATAACCATAAGTTGATCACAAAACGAACTACGCACAACAAACAACCGAATGGAACAAGAAATTCAAGAATCCTCCATAGGATGACTGAAACATATTTACAGTTCTAATTTTATGCAAAGGAAAATTAATATTTCAACAATTAGCATTTGAAATGTCTGCCCATCGCTAAGCAAGACTGGATGCGCTGTCTTCATCCGTTATCTGGACAACACTGTTGTCATTATCATGATCAGCATAGAACTGACGCCAAACTTGTGACAGATTCAAATGACACAAGTCAGCACATGTTGATGGAGAAATAAAAAGAATAACGACAAGGACAACAAAATCCACAACACTACCATTCGTAATTACTCCCAGGTTTAACTTTTTAAGGAACTACACGTGAACCCACTGAATTCTCTGTAGGTTTAGAATGATATGTTGACTTTTTCTTACAAGATCTCAACAGGGACTAACTGCAACAAAAACCAATATTCGAAAAATCCATCAACTTAAGGAACTGCTTATAGAGGCCTTGACGTACAAAACTCAAAACATTAGGGGGAAAGAGCATATCAAACTAAATTATTTTTTAAATGCCAAAAAGAGACATTAGTTACATATACTTTGTACCAAGTCCATTGATAAAACATTAGGCAGAAACACTAGATTTCTTTCGAATTCAGAACCTCTCAAATTTCAAGTCCTTCGTTACGTTTTGTCTTTCTAGAGCTCCAAGCTCTCTCTCTAATTTCTACAGGAATCACTTCAGGACCGCTTCTTATGTAGCATGCTGTGTCAACAAAGCACAGATTGGCCAGCTAGCGGATCACATCAGATTGGAGAATGATTGCAGCTTCTCTTCTAAGATGTGGAGTTATTTCTACAAAAATGTGAGTTCCAAGAATCTCCAAGAAAGTTCACAGAGGTTCTAGATTGGACATCGAAAAGGAAGAAGGGCAAGTTAACCAAAAGCTAGCATCTGTTTATACATACGGAGGGAGAGAAACTGCGGAATTTTCCAACATAAAAAACTGGATGAGGCTAGTATTATTGAGAACATAGTTAGGAATATGAGGGCTTGTCTAACAGGATGGAGAAAAGTTCCCTGCACATTAGAAAATAGGAGATCGAACGAACCCTGAGGTTTCTTAGTTAGCTGAGTCTATGATTTGCATCCTGTTTCAGTTGGTTTTGGTCTCTTCATTCTGTTTTAGTGACAAACTGAGTGCAATACTGGTAGCTTGCTTGAGTTGGGGTATTCTTAATGAATTTCATTCATGAAAACCTAACATCACTTAAAAAACAAAATCCATCCGAAAGATGGATACAAAACTCTAGAAAACAACCCAAACACCGAATAGATAAATACATATATCAGCAAATCAAGAGGGCCTATTTCATTCATCTAGACATGAGCCTCACCCTCTCTAACACATACTGTAAAGCAGACCGAAAATAAATTCAGCAATAGTGCTAGCCAAACATAAAAGACAACAAGCCTCCAGGATTGTCTAGAATCAAATAAAAAAACACTTAAGCATCAATAGGGAATCAAACAAGGTGACCCCCTCTCCCAGCATCTCTTTCTCTTTGGAATCCAACACCATGAGAAACAAACAAAACAAAAAGCCCCTAAGACAAAGAATGCAAAAACGCAACACCGAGAACATTGATCTATGTCAGTGTGCTTCGAACTGTTAGACCTCAAACCCAGGACCCCGAAACTCCAAGCACCGAAACCCACCTCCATTAAGAGACACGTGACAATGCAGTAATGGAAGAAGATGCAGCAGTAGGTGGGAGAAGAGAATGTGGAGGAGAAGCAGCAGTGCGAAGTAGAAGGTGGGTGGTGAGCGGTGGTGAAGAGGCGTCTGGGGAAGAAGAAGGTGAAGGGTAGGAGAGGGCGACTACTTGGGGACTGAATGAGGCCTAGATATTAGTCAGTTTTTTTAGTTGTTTTCAAAAAAAATCTCCCCACCTCCCCAAAGTTTTACCAAAAAATGACATATCTAAGAAGAAAAGAATTAAGACTAAAGTAACTAAAAAGTAAATAGTTACTTGTAAAAAATAACTAGGCAAATACAAAGTTCCATGTCCAAAGGTCAAAAGAAATGAAATTAAGTACTTTTAACACATAAAATCGGTAAACGATCTGCTCATTTTTTTAATAAAAATAAAAGTAACTCCCTGTATTTTTAATATTACTCATTTAACCCAAAAACTTCATAGAATTGTGAAATAGAATCAGGGACTAGTCACCACCTACCTAACTATTCCTCCACCTAGCCGACTAATACCCAACTAATTCCCGACTAATGCATTGCACAAAACGCCTAATCAATGCCTAGATCCTAAAATCTATGTGTTGGGTGGCTGCCTAAGAGCTGACCAGGCCGACTTTTAGAACAATGGGCGAAGATCGGCAAGAAGAGGGTGGAAGAACTGTGGACGAAGAAAATACTTATGGGGGACAGCGGGAGCTCTCAGACCAAGCTCCTTCTCATCCCCTTCTCGCTGCAGTGGAGGAGGGTGAAACCTAGGAGGAAAATAAGGGTTAGATAGCGAGAGAAGTCTTTTCAGGTGACTTTCAATCTATGAAGCACCGACACGGCTCCTGGCTGTGGTATTGCCGTATGGGACACGGGGACACGCCTGGGAAACATACGGGACACGCCTGGAGCCGTGTCTCTCTTTTTTCTTTTCTTTTTTTCAAGGGGGACACAGCTGCTGCTCGAGAGAGAGAGAGAGAGAAGGGGTAGTCACCGTCTGCTCCAGATCTGTTCAGAACAGGGAGAAGAGGAAGGAGGAGGTCGACGACGAGAACAGGGAGAACAGTGAGAACCCAAAAATAAATACATCTGCCTTTTAACTTTTACATTTGGTAAAGTTATATGACTACAGCTGTCCCCACTTTTCTTTAATGAATGAAAGCATGTGCGTCTGGGACAGCTGTACAGGAGTACCATGACTGGGTGTTTAATTACATCACAAACCCAACTATTTGGAGTTATAACATATTTACCCCACAAATTAAAAAACCTTACAAATATACTCTTACTTTTACATTCTGCAACAAAAAATATAAAAAAACGAATATATATATACGCCGGAGATCCTGTCAAGGATCCCGGAAATCCCGGATTGAAGCGTTTTGAAGCATTTAGAAGATGTTTTGGCATGATCCGAGCCGTCCAATGTGTTCAAAAGGTGTTTTCCAAGGCCCACGCGAGAAATCTTCAAAAAAAAAATACCGGGAAGGGCTTGATCCACGCAATTTTTCGCAAAAACTGCATATTTACAAAATTGCGTGGATCAAGCCCTTCCCGGTATTTTGTTTTGAAGATTTCTCGCATTGGCCTTGGAAAACACCTTTTGAACACATTGGACGGTTCGGATCATGAAAATTTGATCCGGAACTATGAGTTCCGGACCGAAGGGTCCCGGACTAGAGAGATCCTCTATATATATATATATATATAGGGGGCGGTTCCGTTAACACACCGAATAACACAACATTTGACACAATTTTTTTTTTTTAAACCCCACGCGAATGATCGGAGCCATTCAATTTACTTAAAAAATGTTTTTAAGATTACCTGTAAAAATTCAACTCATTTGGATATCGGTAAGGACTTGATCAGTTCATTTAGTCGATTCCTGTCAGATTTTACCGGATAAGTTTGAATGAACCGATCAAGCCTTTACCGATATCCAAATGAGTTGATTTTTTACAAGTGATCTTAAAAACATGTTTTAAACAACTCCAACGGCTCCGATTGTAAGCGTGGGGCTCCGATTATTGTTGTGTCAAATGTTGTGTTATTCGTTGTGTCCATGGAACCACCCCGATATATATATATATATATATTTTTTTTTTTTTTTATTTATTTTTTTTTTTTTGCCACGTGGCGTGTCCCCCACCGTGTCCGTGTCCCCATTTTTTAGAATTCCCGTGTCCGTGTCCGTGTCCGTGTCCGTACCCGTGTCGGTGTCCGTGCATCATAGCTTTCAATTATACTCCCATGGCCCTTGTTTCTTGGTGTGGTCCTTCAACAAGAATTATCTTACCAAAAAATGATCATAATATGGATTTTCAAGGGTAAAATTAAGTTTACAAGCGATACAGAGTTTAATCATATGGTATAATCTGAAAAGGCACCGACAAGTCTAAGTGGTCGCTGGAACTGTGTCAGATACACTGGGAACAGGGAGGGATACCTATAGGATATGCAAATCGGCGAGTCCAATCAATGTTCATAACTTTCAAGCAAGGGATCCAAAAAAAAAAAAAAACTGGGGCACACGCTGGAGACACATATGGCTCAAGTAAGGCACGACACACTTCATAGTTTATGATATAAAAACTTATTTCAAGGGTTAAAAGAATAACAAACTGGTCAATTGTTCCCCGTGGACTAAGGATTAGTGTCAGTTTTCTTTTCTTTCTTCTTTTGTCAAGTGTTAGTTACCATTTAGTTTGCTTGTCTGAGTAAATTCTCTCACTGTTACTAAAAACTCCAAGTATACATTTTATATTTGTTGTATCTTTTCCCCCACCGGCATCCCATCCATGTGTTCCACTTTTTGAGAATTGCCCAGTCTGGTGTCCAAATCTGTGTTCGTGTTTGTGTCTGAATCCGTGTTTATGTCTGTGGTGGAACTTCCTAGGCAAAATAAAATTACAAGCCATGTTGGTTTGGACATTCAATCAAGGTCAAACCATTTTACAGTTTTTACCCCAACTAGGCACGTGAGACACATCTCTTCCACTACTACACAAAGTAATGAGAGCCAGACAAGGGTATATTACACACTTATAAAGTTTACTTCATGTAACATAGCTGATAGCTCATACTCAAATCATCAAATGCATTTCATATAGATAGTAAGTGATCCTCCTGCAACACAACACAAATTTGGTGCATCTATGTCACTTTAGAACTATAGCTCCGAGAAGCATACAGTAAATAAGGTTCCAGAGACATTAAGCAACCGTAGTAAATACAAAACTACTTTAAAGTACTACATTAAATCACCCGTCCCCCTCCGGTCATTGAAATGATAGAGACAATGTGCAATGCAACCAGAAACATAAGGCCTATGGGCAAAACATGATCATGTATCTAACTATTTCTGAGAACCAAAGTACCAAGTGTTTCAATCATATGGTATCAAAGTCCATACCTGAAAGGCATTAATCATGAAAAGCAGGTAATTCGTCTTCTCAGCAATAGTTAAGCTTCTTCCCTAAAAAGCACAAAGAAAATGTCATTTAAGAAACAGTTCCATCATAATCAACTGCTCCATTAGCCAGTCAACTGATCCAACTGGGGATAAAATTAATTGAAATCAAAGTGTGTGCCTTTTTCTCCACAAAGAGAGGTAGAAGAGGAAATCCATAACAAGGCTGGGTCCAAAAAGTTTCACGAGGTGTCATCAAAGAAAAGAGACAATGAAGCTGAGTTTTAAAAAAATGAGAGTTGCTCTAAACAAGGTATTCAGTTCAGTTGATTTGGCAATCTCGCAGTAGAGAAATGGGAACTCTATGTTTTTGTAAAATACTTTTTGAGAAGTTGGAGCTTAGATGCAAAACATGATGATTTCTTCTTCACGTTGCCCACCATAAATTTAATCTAGTAACTATTGAAAAGCAACATGAATGCCTTTTACCTACAACCAAAAAAGATAAGATACTCTAATGAAAATATCTATCTATCAGTCAAGAAAGGAGGGTACATACCTCCTTAAGCCGAAAAACCCTCTCCAGGAATGCCTTGAACATATCTTTCTTATCATAAAAACAAATCCAGGCAGCTACATTCTCCCGAAACTGTAACTCACAAGTGTCATTTGTGGCAAAGAATAGAAAAATACAACCCTAGGCTCCAATAATAATAAATGAATAAAAAAAAAGAGTTCAAACGAGATCCTTTCTTAGTCGGGTTTTCTTATACGGCAGAATTCATCAAATATATGAGTTTAGGTCTTCTCTGCAACTAAACTGACAATACTCCAATTGGTTGCTACGGGAAAACTGAAAAACAAGACCAGCTTTAAACATTCGACTCTTTTAGATGTTTGAATCATATAAAACATGCACCCCTATGTATCTAGTTTAAAATTAGAAAATTGACATCGTGCATTCGTTCTCTTCATAAACATCAAACTTTGATCGCATAATTCCTAACACTAGAATTCACATCCCAATTCTTACCTGTCAATTTTTGCTATCATCCTAAGAAGTTAAGGGGACTTCCCAATTATTTGTTTCTTCAAAGCGAAACTGCATAGTGGGTAGACCCAACCATTTCTTTGGCCATTATCCTGCAAGCAATTCCAACACCTAATATCTCCAAGTTAGTTTCCTACCTTTTACTCCAAAACTAAACGTGAATTTTGGCCATTATCCTTTTTTGGTTTTGTGTGGTTTTGTGCGGCCTCGACCCCTTGTTTCAAGCCTTTTTTTGTACACTAATATAATTCGGTTAGTCTCCTACCCTTATTCAGACAAATTCATATTTTGCCCATGATAAAATTAAATTACCTGCATATGCACTTAACCTTATTCTTAAGACTTCTATGGACAACACGCAGCCAAAAAATAGGACTCCAATTGAACAGTGCCGTTCTGGAAATTTAAATCATGGCTCCGCCGCAACTATGGAAACTCGATTTTCCTAGGCAACCCAAAACACAGCAATAACCATATAAATAATAGCGGAAACTAGATAATAGGCATTCTGGTATGGCAGGAATACTACTTTTTTAGGTCGACCACTACATAGGAGCGATAGCGAAGCCAAAACACATACATTCATACCTTCTCATTGATCATGAGTAGCATCGACATGATATGCTCAAAAGATGCCGTCTCGGGATGAAAATTGGGCCACAGGTAGTTCTCCAAGTACTGGCTGACCTCCAAGATCATCACCCTCTGCAGCGGCACGGTCTTCCGCCCGCCTTTCACAGTCAGCTCCGTCTCGTAAATCTCCTTCACAAGCTCCTCACTGAACGGCTTCTTCTTCCCCATACTCTCTCCTCCACCGCCTCCTGCCTTGGACCAATTCACCGCCGCAATCTTCGTCAACCGGTCCCGCTGGATCTCGACCAGTGTCATCGCGCTGGGCAAATTCGATCCGGTCTGCGACTCGGGAGGCGGCTTCTCCACCACCGGGTACTCCGCCACGCGGTGGCGCTTGAAATCATACAGCCCCGTCCCGTATACCTTGGTCATTCTCTCTCTCTCTCTCTCTCTCTCTCTCTCTCTCTCTCTCTCTCTCTCTCTCTCTCTCTCTCTCTCTCTCTCTCAAACTGAATAAACGTGTATCAACAATTACACAGACGCATATAGCATATATATACTACGCACAAGTATGCAAAGAACATCGCAAAACAGTGGTTCGCATGAAAAACCCAGGGGCTAGGGCTTTCGTGGAGGCTTATGGCGAGTTAACTTCTTCAGCGTCGATCGCTAGGCTTCGCCTCTCTCTCTCTCTCTCTCTCTCCGGAGAGACTGAAACTACAAACCCTAGAAAAGGTTGGATCTAGGAAGGTTTCACGAGAGTGAAGGTCGGTACTGAGGACTGTTAAGCCGTTGGGTGGCGTTTGGGCAGTGTAATGGGGTTTTTTCGCCGATATATACCATTTTATCCAACAATTATGCAAAATATACCTTTTATTTATTAAACAATTTTAAAAAATATACCTTGCCACATGTGGCAATTTTAAAAAATATACCTTGCCACATGTGGCATATGCGGCTTCCTATCTTGCAAAACTAATGGCGCCACGTAGGCGCAACATACGCAAAGCCGCGTATTGTCTTTGTGGCATTGTACCCTATGTCGCATATGGGATATGCAGCGTAGAAACGTAGATTGCATATGGCAAATGCGGCGTAGTAGGGTAGAACGCGTGTTCCATATGCGGCATAAAGTACTGACCTATTCCTATATAAATGCGTGTGTAGTTAGACTGACCTATGCCTATATAAATGCGCGTGTGTAGTTAGTAGACAATGCGAAATGGATCCAAACTTTCCTTTTGGAAGAAAGTTAGAACAGTGAGAGAGTTCTCATAGTAATGTCTCAAATGCTAATGAACCGGATGCAATAATTCAATTTCGTAGACGTAGATTACAAGAAGAGGCAGAGCGTGTTGGTATGAATAGCACACTCATTAGAGTCTTTCTCCCCATCCTCCTGACAATATTCGCCACACTCGGAGTAAAACCGAAAGACAGATGGGTGATGACAATAGTGCTCATGCACCCCTTCGCACTTGGATGCTTGGCTTGCCTGCCACCTCGCCAAATCCCAAGATGATTTTCCTGTTCATGGAATGATGGGTTTTCGCGGACCTGTGGTGGGGAATATAATTCGTAGGATGCAAAAGACGGAGACCAACCCAATGGCTGGTGTCGATCCACGTGAAGACCATCAAAACTACCCTCGATTGAACTACGATCTTTCTTTTTTTGATCGGCGTGGTCGACGACGTTTTGTGACTCCGAAAGAGCAGTACGATGCGAACGGAGATTTTGTATTTATGTTAGACAGGAACCAAACACTTTACTCAAGAAATGCAGCTGCATTACTTGAGTGGCCAAACTTATTCGTCGAGCACAACAAGTTGGAAGCCAAGTGTGGGCAGTACATGCAAAAGGTGTCTAAACCGCGTTTCGTGCAAATGATGAACGAAAGAAGGTTGCAATGTCTCCAGAACGATGTTTGCGAAAGGCTGCGGGTGGAGATTAAGGCAATGACGAAGCGGGTTACACATCAGGAGAAATTTATCGATGTTGTGAAGGAGGTTGAAAGGGATGGTTGTAATCGGAAGGAGTTGATTAGAGCAATTTGGAATGATGAGGAATATGCAACCGATCCGAAAATTATCTGATTATTCTGATGAAATGTAGAAGATTTGTTTGATTTATTTTGTGTGATAATTTGTATTAGATGTTTGATTTTATTCATGTGTGTGATGCGAATTTTAGTAATGTCATTTGGTTTTGTTTGAAATGGTCTACGACTTGACCACCCCTGACTATATTGAGGTAGATTAAGACATGTCACTGAAAAAATGTTTTCATCACTCAATTGCTTTTAAGTAAGAAAGGGTTAGGTTCAATTAGGAGTAAAATTGTTTGATTGACCGTTATTATTTGTTTGCTTTGTTGATTTTTTTAATAAGTGGGTTCCATTATTATGATAATTACAACTACCATTTAGGCATTTAATTTTAGGTAACCCATTGAATATGCTGAAAGGTTATAATCAATAAATAAATTTATAGAATTTCACTATTTATACAAACTCCAACGACATTATTTTTTTATTTCTTTTTTACATAACCAAAGGAAAATATTTTTTTCCATCATACTATAAAATGGAATATGAAATGTGATATTTTAAAAATGGAGGAGGAAAAATGGACAGTCAATCCCTTTTTTGTACCATTATCCATATTCCAATAAAATGATTTAGAGGTTCCTCTATTTTTTTCCCCTTGTAATCCATATTTGAATAGTAGCAAACGTGAATTTTTTTAAATGATGAATTTTTTGAAAAAGAAAAAAAAATATTCACGACGATGGTTTAAATTAATTCTTGTCCTAGTCCCCCCTAAAAAACGTGGTGCTAAATGCCACATTTCTTAAATGCGTTATTTATCACTATACAGGATACTAGCTTAGGATTTGGCAAAAGAGTCAGTGTTTAACAAACTTTTTCTTTTCATCTTGCAGAATTCATATGCGTGGTTATAAATGCGTTATCCTGCCAATACTGATGAATGATTTGACTTGTCACTGGATAGACTTCTGGAAGATAATCGAATTCCGCATATATGAAATGCGAAAACCCTGAGCATAATAATAGAAAAGTAGACAACACATGTATAAGGAAAGGAAATGATACCACCATTTACTTTGGGTAAATAATGGTACCGTCATTGCAGTCACTAGTACTAATTATATATATATATATTATTATTTTTTTGGAAATACAAACACAACTAATTCATTGATGAGTCAAATAAGAAGTACTCATAAGCCCGATTACATGTAACACGATTACATGTAACACAATTACATAGTAAACCAAATTACATGGTTGTTCCAGAAGTTTATGGTTGTCCTCGTACTCGGGAACATGTTCGTTTGTTATGCCCTTGTTGTCCACAAAATGTGCAGGTTTGTGTTTGTGATGGTTGTGACTCCATCAAGTCCATCTCATTTCTGAACCGTTTAATTTGTGGGCACCCTCGACCCCGTGTCCAATCTTGGTTAAGTAGGATTGTTGGTCCTTCGTTCGGCAGCCAATACGGTCTATCACGAATGGGAAAAAATGGTTGGGACCCATAAATGGCAATGTTTGAGTCGAGCATCCAAACGTCGTCTAAATATTGAAATACATCAACACGCATTTTCATGCATACCGCAATAACGTGTGAGCACGGCATCTTCCATTGATGAAATTTCCCGCAAGTGCACTTTCCCTGTACCAATTGGACTGTGTGCTTGTGATTCCCTTTACCCGGGCTTGTTGGATGCATTGGTGTCTGCACTTCAGATACCTCTCTCTCGCGGTTAAATTCCACGACACAATGTCTTCTTGCCTTCTTCATCCAGTGTTCGAACTTATCCATTGCAAACTTGTTTAAAGTCTGGTTGTTTGTCTTTTCTCTGGCGTGCTCCTTCGACCTTTGGAAAAAAATATTCGACGGACTTGTAGAATGTTGTCATAACAGTTGTCGTTATGGGTAGATGTCAGGCTTCTTTATGAACCCCATTCAAGCTCTTAGATAAATTTGTAGTACACAATCCATATCACCTACCTCCAACGTACGCAAGTGACCACTTTGGTAGGTCGAGATCCGTAAGATCTTTATGGATCTTACCATGCCATCGTCCCAGTTTATCATTTTGCTTAGCTGGCGCTTGCACTTCCATTTCTGTCCTTCCATGACAATAACTTTGACTTGGATGCTGACCTTTTTGTTGTATCTCCTCATAAAGTTTGCCCCGATGTGGCGGGCACAGTAACGATGGTAAACATATGGTGGTCTCTATAAGGGGTCTGTTGGCATGTAAGACATGAGGCCAGGCGCCTTATCAGAAATGAGGCACAAATATTTTCTCATTGTAACAAAGCATCTAATGCAATTTAGAAATCATCCCCAATTTTCAATGTCCTCCTTCTCTACGATTGCGAATGCAATAGGCACACATTCGTTTTCCGCATCTTGAGTCACGGCAATTAGCATCACGCCCTTGTATTTCCCTGTACGAAATGTGCCATCAACGCTCAATATAGGCCGACAATATTTGAATGCTTCAATGGCGGGCCCAAATACCCAATATACACGGCTAAATATTGCACATCCCGGTATGTTAGACTCTGTGGTATTAATGACATATTCCGTACCCTGATTACGCAATTTCACAGTGGCCAAATACCTCAGTAGTTCTGCATACGACTCATCCCAGTTCCCATAAATATCAGCATTTTTTTTTTGAAAGGCGAAAATTTTATTAATCATTGAAAATACAATGATCAAAGGGGCAAGGAAACGGAAAAAACAATGGTGTCAAATCCAAGTCCCAAACCACGATTGATAAGAAGCCAACCAGAGCACCCCAAGGGCCGAAACCCACACCTAAAGAGCCGAAGCCCAAAACCAAAGGCCTAAAGCCCAAAAAAGGAAGAATTAAAGCACAACGCTACCACAACCGCCACATGGAGAACCACCGCCACCGTAGCCATTGCCACAACCCACCCAAAACGGCCACCAACGACTGAGAAGGAGCAACAAACACCCTCCATAGGCTGAAAGGAGAACCGTCGCAGTCATTGCCGCAACCCACCCACAACGGCAGCAGCATGAGTCTTTGTCGCCCATGTTTTTGCGTACGATAGGTTGTAACTTTCTGTTGCAATTTTGATAATTTCCTGCAAAACCTTGATTTTTGTACTTGTGTCTTTCTTAAGTATGGTGGTGATATGTCTCACCATATGCCGGGCGGTAAGACTAGCATGGTCTTGACTTACATTTCTTGAAATACATTTATGCAGCCCTGCGTAACGAGTAATTTCCCATTCTTCAGTATCGATGATCTTTTATTCACGAAGTCGCCACAAGCATGGGTTCTCGTTATTGCATCTGTAGACCAAGACAGTAGGTGACGATTTTTCAGTCTTTACAGCACAATTCCGACCCATGCTATACTTCTGCACAGAGTACTTCACTTCTTCCTTTGAAGAAAACATTTGAAAAAAAAAATACTCACTTATAGTTACACCATGTGTTAAACACATATGATATTTACCCCCCCAAAAAATACGATAATTTTGTACTGTGACAATTAATTCAAATTAGTACTTGTCCTCAAATGAACTCAGAACCATCCCATCCGATTTGAATACCTGTGGGCATTGGCAGGCTTGGGTTGATGATGTTTGTTTATGTGTCCTGCGTTAACATTGATGGTGGCTCCAAAAAATTTGCTAAGTCTTCTTCGTCGTCCGCAGCTTGTAAGCTTGCATCCACATCTTCTTCATTGTTGTTGGATGCGTAATCAACAACTTTGTTGTCCCCATCTTCAAATTCGTCATTAATGCCAGTTGCCCCATATTCGTGTTGGTCGGCAATGGCAGAATCTTCCTCCACCTCATCACGTTCATCTGCAAAGTTAGACATATCATTGTTATTTGACTGTCTAAGTTTACTTGATTCGCCCTTCGATCACCGACGGCTGGACGTGTGTACAGGGACAATGTCATACTGTTCATGGAAGCTTTCTACTGATTCGGCGTAAAGAGTAGGGGTGTAACCCGGGGTGGCATTAACAACATTAAATATAGTGTTCACGCCGCCATCATCGACAACTTCAACTACGACATATGAAATTGGATGAGGATGGTTAACAATCAGATAACAGTATGTAATTTTCATCAACCTCGGCGGTGTTGCAGCTACATTCTGAATAAGCTGTTGCAGAGAAGCAAGAGATGAATCACGTGATACTTCTAACAATATAGGTCTTCCACCTTCATACAACGGGTTGTTTGAATTTCCAACAACACGTCCACCGACTTAAACAAGTATGCAAATGGGAAATATGTTACTCATATTTCTTTTTCATACAAGGCATCGAAAGTACCAGGGTGAGTGTATAGAGGGGTTTATAAAAATGAATATATGAGATCGCACATCAAACATGCGCCATAATACACATGGTACTGAACACCACGGGCATATAAAAGTCGTCGCAAGGACAAGGTGCAAGCACAACAAACCGCATGTCCAAAATGCAGCCTTCCTTCCATGCCGTATGTCCAAAATGCAGCATTTGTTAATGTCCCTTCTGGACATCTGCAAAGCCTATCATGTGGGCCTGACCTTCAAACCTTCTGTGCCGCAGATGCAAAATGCAGCATTCATTAATGTCCCTTCTGCACATTTGCAAAGCCTGTCCCATGGGCCCGGCCTGCAAACCTTTGAAGCTGTAGGTGGAAAATGCGGCGTTTTAACTATGCCACTGGTCCCCTATGCGGCATTTATACTGAGCAGCTTCTCTGCAAAGCCTGTCCCAGACAAAGCCATGCGTCATTGATTTTAGGAAACACTACAAAAAAGCCCACTCCCACGCCCACGATTTCTGAAAAAATTTCTTTCTTCATAGCTTGTTCAATGCGCATGTGTTTCGATACCCTGACATATCTAGTGTTTTTTTGGTCATATGTTAGTTTGTTAAAAAATCGGGGTGATTGATTTTTTTTTTTTAGTACGTACCATTTGAGATGATACTGTAAGTGTAATATATCGTAGGTGTCGCTGTGGACGGCCCACCGAGATCGCACGAAAAAGATTGTGATTGTTTGAGTCGCCACCCGGATTTGAGGTCCGAACCCGAGAAACCGATAAAAATATGACTCGTTGCCCATTGAAAAAAGATTTTACTAGTCCTGGCGGAACCAAAGATTTCTCGGATTCGGGGGCTTGGTTACGAGAGGGGAAGGGTTTTACGGCACCCCTCTCGCCCGGTCCGTGAACCGGTCTCTACTCGATATTTTGTGGGATTTTAAAAATGTTTGAAATTTAATTTATTCACGTAAATGGGGAATCGGGGACGGGAATCACATAACAACAAAATATACAAGGGATACGAATTTACGGTGAATGCTTGTGCGCTTGGTCTACATGGATAATGATAATAATAACAACAATTACTACCAATGTCCACAAAAATAAACTACAACAGAAACTATACAATCAATTCCAAGGAATTATGAACATGGGATTTATCACACTGCTTGCAATCTGGATCCCAGAATGGGGATTGAGCGCTCAAGGGTGATGACTTGAGCGCTCAACCCTCATCCCCCCCCCCCCCCCCCCACACACATCTTCCTTGCTGGTTTTTCATGTTTGATGATATTTTAAGACTTTGAACCACTACAGAAACATCACACAAGTATCACCTCGCTTCAGAAATCATCAAAAGATGTTAAAAACATACTTGCTTTCGAACCAGTTTGAGCGCTCAAGGCTCATGGATTGAGCGCTCAAACCAATTTTGAAAGAGAGAGAGGGATTCAGATCACAGACGCTGTACTGACAACTCATGCACACCAACAAGGAATAAAACCATAATCCATCATCAGAACTACAGGAAAATTGCAACTAAGCCAAGAACAGTTTAAGCGCTCAAAGATCTGACCTTGAGCGCTCAAGCCATAACATGGCTTTCTAATTTTTGACCTTTAAACAGATTTCAATACCTCCTCAGGATCACCAAAGGCATAAAATAAAGTTTCAAAAGGTCAGACAGCCACTGTTTTGCAGTCAAATATAAGAAATTTGAAGATATTGATCTTTGATCACCATAAAATGGTTAATTTTACATTCATGCATGTAGTTTTGGTGTAGAAATAAACCGTTTTGAGAGTTACATGAACGCAATTAACTCTTAAATAATGATCAAAACCAAAAGAAAGCTCAGAAATTAGCAAAACAGAAGCTTGTTCAGAATTGGGCTTGAGCGCTCAAGGCCAGAGGCTTGAGCGCTCAAGGCCAGAGGCTTGAGCGCTCAAACCCTGTTGTAACTGCAGATTTGAAAAAGGTTTTTGAGCAACTTTCAGACCTTTGTGAGTTCAATGCAAGTATAGAGAACTTGCTTGAACTCACTGGTCTTCCTCAGATGGGCCAAAACAGCGAATACATCACATGTTTTACTACCTTGTGGAAGATGTTTGTGATTTGAACTTGATTCTGGGCTTTGGGATGATGATTGTGGATGTTTTTGGCTTATAATCTGGACGAATTGAACAATGTAGATGGTTGATTGATGATCAAGAACCGAATTTCTGGGTTTGATGAGTGGTTTTGTAAGTGGTTTTGATGGTGGAAGAGTGGTTTTGTAGAGAGAGAGAAAGAAGATTGGTTTTCTGGTGGAATCAGAAGAGGAGGAGTGTGTGTCTTCGTCCTCTAAAACCAGGGGTGTTGGATGGTTTTTATAGAGTGAGTGGGAGGGAAGAGAGGAGAGAGAGGAAGTGGGTTTGTGTATTTAGGAGTATTTTTGGTGTATTTTAGGACTTAGTGGAGTGTATTATACATATAGAGATCGTATAAGATCATCCTCAGACGCTCCCATGCAGGAAATCTCATGATGAGATACTCTGCAAGTTGCTGACTGGATCAGAGTTGAGCGCTCAAAGCCATGGGTTTGAGCGCTCAAGGTGCTTCTCAGGGGTTTGAGCGCTCAAGGCCATGGGCTTGAGCGCTCAAGGCTATGGATGGCAATTTGCTGGCTTGGCTTGGTTCAACAGTGCTTGGGTTGGTTTGGAACATTTTGATTGTTTAGGTGGTGTTTGGTTGATTTTGATCAAATTCAAATCATTCTTACAAGTTCCAGGTAATCGGTCCGTTTCATCATCGAGGATGCTCGAGCGTATCTCGGGTTCAAAATTGGGATGTCTACAGTCGCCGACGTGGTGTCCAACATTACCACGCGATGACGAACTGCCCTACAATTGCAATTTGCAGGCCCACATGGATAGATTTTGTTGATCACAACAATTGCTTTTCAAAAAGGAAGAGTTACGTGATGGCATCCATGCAAAGAGCTATTCCTCCACTCGAGTTTCTTATTTTGTTAAACTAGATGCTAAATTCTATGTGTCTAAATAAGATTTATAAACATAGTCCTGACTTATAATGTAAATGCAAATGTGTAATTAACCTTTATTGTCGGAAAAAAAAAATTCACATGCCGCATATAGACAAACTCCCACACTAGCCTTATAAATACTCTAGCCTTCTTGCCATTTTCTATGTGCCCAACTCCAATCCCATTTTTTGTTCAATGTGTCTAATATTTGATTAGTAGTAGTTGCAATGTCTAAGTGTTGCATTTGTAGTATTTTTAATAACAAATAGGGAAGAGTATACCATTTGTGATGATACTATAATAGTTATCTACCATTTTGTGACGATACTGTAATGTAAGATCATCACAAATTAGATAGAAGTGTTACGATCTATGACTCGGGTTGTCAGAGTGACAAGACTCTCTCCTAATATGGGTGCATCAAAACCTATCTACTTCCATGCCAGCTGCACAATTTTACCAGAAGCTCGAAAGAAACACCCGAGTATCAGGAGAGACTACCAAGAAGAAGGACATTTGTTTCAAATATAAGAAACAAGTCATATTGAATGAGCACAACACAACTTCAAGGTGATTGTGACGCATTGATCGAACTTAGGTGCAAAGCTCGATCGAAATATCCGTGAATCAGGAGAAGGACATTTGTTTCAAGTATATTTCTTGTTTGTATAACAATTTTCCCAATCAATTAATGACAATTTTCGTATTTAATTATGCATGGTTTATTTTTGCGTATAAATTACTTGAAGTATTTCCCATGGCTTTTGTTGTAGCACTTCATGAAGATAAACTTGGGTTAAAATTCATCCAAATAAAAAAAAAAGACGTGCTGGATATTGACAACTATGTCATTAAATTGCCCACAATTCTTTCACACACACACACAAACTGCCCACAATTCTTTCACACACACACAAACTACCCAAAATTCAGATGCAGTAAGAATGCCCAAAAAAGTAGCACATCACAAATTAGAATAGGAACGTACCAATGGGCTCAGAATTTCAACATAATCCACAAGGGCTACTCATGGCTGCAATTAATTTTGCCTCGCCAAGGTAACAACCTTCATTAACATTTATATTCATTCATCATTGCCCAATGAACAGAAAGAACCACCCACACATGTCAATGTGAAAAATAAAGCTAATTATAATGAACAGAAAGAACCACCCAAATTGAAGCTACTAGAAAAAATCACTCGACAGGTGATTGACACCGTGCAATCACTAGAAAAAACACCCGACGGGTGCTTGTTATCTAGAAATCACTTGAAAAATCCACCCGACGAGTGGTTGACAATGAGCAATCCATTGAAAAATGACCCGACAGGTGCTTGTGACAGTGCAATCCCTTGAAAATTTACCCGACGGGTGCTTGGCAGCTTGCCATCAGTGGAAAAATCACTCGACGGGTGATTGACACCATGCAATCACTAGAAAAAACACCCGAGGGGTGGGCATTCGGAACAGGCATATTGGCATATAAAGAGAGAGAAGGAGACCCGAAGATATCAAGCTCGGCCAAGCACAGTTGACCTCCGCCAAGCACACTAAAAGTTGCATTGACTTCTGTAAACAATGACTTTTGTAAATAATGCATACATCTGCAAATGTCTTTGGTGTACATATATATATATATGTATCAATATTCATCTTAGATGGGGACAAAAAATATGAAGGGTGCACAGAGTTTGACAGATAAGATACGCATACTAAAACGTTCCCATATCGTGAAACAGAAAAAGTGGTCAAGCTTTTGTGGTTTAATCTTGACTCCAAATAGCCTTTTCCTATAGAAAATTGTGGCCAGACTTTTGTGGTTTAATCTTGATTCCAAATAACCTTTTCCTACGTAACAAACTTTTACACAACTTGTCTTGATGTTGATGAGGCCCTTGAAAAATGACCCGACGAGTGCTTGGCAGCATGCCATCAGTGAAAAAATCACCCGACAGGTGATTGGCACCGTGCAATCACTAGAAAAAACACACGACGGGAGCTTGTTATCGAGAAGTCACTTGAAAAACCACCCGACGGGTGCTTACCAATGTCCAATCAATGAAAAACCCATCAAGTGTTTTTTCTAGTGATTGCACGATGCCAATCACCCGTCGAGTAATTTTTCCACTGATGGCATGCTGCCAAGCACCCGTCGGGTCATTTTTCAAGGGATTCCACGGTCACAAGCACCCGTCGGGTAATTTTTTAAGAGATTGCTTGTCAACCACCCGTTGGGTGATTTTTTCGTTACATCCAAAACGATAACCGGTGTCCAAGAATGGCATTTTGATGGGAGACTAGTAATAATTAAAAGGCATTATCATGCCTTCGTGTGGTTGTGGAAATGTCCAAGAACAAAGTCCTCGATATGTTACACATAATAAAATGTAAATGATGTTGGATTGTAAAATAACGAAATCAAGACGTACATCAACTATCATGAGAGAGCTAACACCATGGGAACAAAAATGGGTGTGGGACCGTGAGAGGGAAATAAATGCTCTGCCCATGCAAAAACTGACCAGGATCAATCACATTCAAGTTTTCCAAACACTTTATAATTAATGTGACTATACCAAGAGAAAAATATGAAGGGTGCATAGAGTTTGATAGATAAGATACGGATACTAAAACGTTCCCATATGGTGAAACAGAAAAAGTGGTCAAACTTTTGTGGTTTAATCTTGACTCCAAATAACCTTTTCCTACATAACAACCTTTTACACAACTTGTCCTGATATTGATGAGGCCCTTGAAAAATGACCCGACAGGTGCTTGGTAGCATGCCATCAGTGGAAAAATCACCCGACAGGTGATTGGCATCGTGCAATCACTAGCAAAAACACACGACGGGTGCTCGTTATCGAGAAGTCACTTGAAAAACCACCTGACGGGTGCTTACCAATGTCCAATCAGTGAAAAAATCACCTGACCCATCAGGTGTTTTTTCTAGTGATTGCACGGTGCCAATCACCCGTCGGGTAATTTTTTCACTGATGGCATGCTGCCAAGGGATTGCACGGTCACAAGCACCCGTCGGGTCATTTTTTAAGAGATTGCTCGGTGTCAACCACCGGTCGGGTGATTTTTTCATTACATCCAAAACGATAACCGATGTCCAAGAATGGCATTTTGATGGGAGACTAGTAATAATTATAAGGCATTATCATGCCTTCGCGTGGTTGTGGAAATGTCCAAGAACAAAGTCCTCGATATGTTGCACATAATAAAATGAAAATGATGTTGGATTGTAAAAGAACGAAATCAAGACGTGCATCAACTATAATAAGAGAGCTAACACCATGGGAACAAAAATGGGTGTGGGACCGTGAGAGTGAAATAAATGCTCTGCCCATGCAAAAGCTGACCAGGATCAATCACATTCAAGTTTTCCAAACACTCTATAATTAATGTGACTATACCAAGACACTTGAAACATGTGTCTCTATTGAAAGATAGGTTCTTTCGTTGTAAAAAAAAACTCAACTAACTACCACGTGCATGACCAAAAGTTGGGGAACAATGTGTGTGGGGTGTTTCACCAAAATCATAGAAGTTTTATGAAAAAGCTCATCGAAGATCACCACGTGCCCATGCACGTGGTAGATAGCATGAAGCAGGACGAGGATGACCACCAAGCCCACGACTCGATATTGACTCTAGTGGGACTGCTCATCGAACGATGCAGTTGGAACGGCCCAGCAAGGGATAAACCCTAAAAGCAGACTTTTCTTGCGAAGATAAGGAAATGAGGGAATATTCGAAGATATTCCCCGAATCAGTTGAGCTTGCAAAGATAAGCACAAATCTTATTCAGAGATGGAAAGCCAGCTAGCACACCAAACAAGGAGCGATCTCCCGTAAAGGGTAAAGCTCCGAACTAGCAAGAAGTGGCTGATTTGGCAAGAATCCTTATCAAATAAGGAATCCAGAATCATACGGGCTTCACTGCCTAATAAGGAAGAATTATAAGCTTGGAAGGATTTCAAATGAAGAAGAACTCCACAAAGAATGTAAGTGCAGAATAATCGACTATATATGAGGTTGAACCCTAAATACAAGAGGTATGCATTACACCACTCTCATACTCATACACTCGTTAAGCTTATCCTCCAGTTCGTCAGTACTAACTTAAGCATCGGAGGGCCCTTGCCGCCTAGAGGCAGGGGTGCTCTAACAGTTTGTTCGTGCTGCAGGATCGAGGTTGCTCCATACGAAGAGGATTTGATCTCCTAAGAGCAAGGAAATAACTTCATGAGTTTTTGTCCTCTTACATTAAGTTTCAAGTAAAAGAGATATCAAATAATGAAGAGCCCTAATATTGTAACGCTAAAGTAATGAAGAGAGCCCTATCAATGATATTAACCCATATGACAATTACTAAACCAATCCCATGCCTTCAAACAGCATTGCAACAGGTCTAGGTTGTGACGGGGCCTAGTGGGAGGCTACACAAACCTGTGGGACCAGACGGTTGTCCATTTAGGTTCCCGGTTGGGGAGATATGCCCTTATTTGCATTTGCACCGTATCCGACACGTGTTGGATACGATATCACAAATATTGGCTATCCAAGCATGCGCAAGTAGTATTGAACAGAAATAATATAGATAGAACAACCCATACTATAAGATAGTAGTCAATGCCTATGTTTGCCTTTACGCAATCCCTTGTGGCTATCAGTACCACACTGCAGTCGGCAACGTGTACGCGTACCCCTACGTAGCTTTGGTACATCAGCTTGCACCTCAGCAGACACCTCATCATGTCCCTCCACCGGCACTTCAGCATGCACCTCATCATGATCCTCCGGCTGCACCTCCTGCTGCACCTCATCATGCACCTCAACTTGTACATGTTCATGGTCCTGTGTCACCTCCCCATCACCAAGGGTACGAAGGGTACTCGATTCTCAACACACTATCGGCTCATCAACCTGCATTTCATCGCCCTGCGCCGAGTCCAGTCTCATCCTCTTCGCCGCTGGAGCATCAACCAAACTAGTTTCCCCACCACTACCTGGCTCCACAATAAGTCCAATACGAATGTAACGTGTAAAATTGTATAATAGTAAAAAGGGACTAAGGAAGTACAATACTAAGCTAAAGGTCTTATCCCATTACTTTCACCATAAGAATATTTCTTAACATAGCATTTACCAAAATAAAAGTAAATATTTTCAACACATCATGTGTAACCTCTTTTGAAATTTAATTTTCTTACCTAATGGCTCCACGATAAAGTCAGTCCAATCGCTAGTGGTGGTCTGAGACTCTGACAATGACCCTGCCTGCGAGGACGACCCAATACCACCGTGCATGTCCGTGGGCGTGGTGAAAAATGGACTCATCACGATGCCCGGGGAGATGTGTAACATGGTCATTGGATGGTCCTCCTGTTGTGGGTGTGGCTGTGTCGAATTATCCTCCCTGTGTGCATGTGCATCATGGAGCTCTCCCTCTGCTGCCTCTACATTCGCACCAACCCCAACCTCCTCGTCAGCATGTACCTCAACATTCCCCTCCTCCTCCTCAACCACCACCAACGGACTCCATACACTGTGCACCGGATGTTCCTTCCGTAGAAATTTCTCCTGGGCACAAATGCACATCAACCCCCGCTTCCCCACCGCATGTATAGCCTCTGATAAGTTCGGCCTAATTAGGCTCCTGAATAGAATCATCTGCAAATTAGAAATTTCAAGATCAGATGAATGAATTTATATTTAACCAATGTAAAACTAACAAAACATTATTACTCGCACCGCTTTGTCCAATGATGCACTCATTTGACTAACAAATGGAATGGTTATTCTCTTGTACCAAGTGACGTACTCATCCGAGTCAGGGTATGCTCCTACAATGTCGGGCTCTCCTTCCGGTACATTGTGTTTGACCCTATTATTCCCACCTCGCTACATGTACTCTATGCTCATCTGCCCAATTCGTCGATGGTTTCTTCATTTCCATACCATGTGAACGGTCTCGAGCCCGAGAGGCCTCTGGAGGCAATTGTCGATATCCAAACTGTCGCATCGCTTTCTTGAGTTGATGCATCTCTACGATATTAAAATTTATAAGGGGGACCTTTGCCCTCCAAATATTCCTCCCAGCAGAGCAGAATGGGGGCATCAACTCAATCAAGTGGTCGCTGTAGGGCTGCCAAATAACCTGCACAATTATTGGAGATCCAAAATTTATTGTCACATAAATGGGTTTAAATGAAAGGGAATTAATTTAATTGAAGTGATACATGAGTTTTACACTAAAGCTATCACTTTGATTCGTGTCGATGGTAATGGAAGTGAGATAACCACAACATTGCAGGTATGTATTTTTGAAAATTGCTTTTATTAATGTGAATACATGCATATGTTAATTTGGTAGTTATCATCGTTTTTCATTTAAAGTGTTTTAAGTGGTGTTATGAGGAAGAAAACACATAAAGGCCGCCCTGCTAACCTCATCAGGCCTTTGCATGTCCAGCGAATGCCTATAATGGCCAACGACGTGGGTCGCTAGGTTGGGGGGAGTGGAATTTGTCATCCCACCTGCAATGAAATGATACCAACTTAAATAAATAATAGCATTTTTAAAATGCAATATACAATAACTCAATATTTAATTTCACATATACATGTAAATGCAACAATGTGAATGAAGGAAAAAAATATTACTGTCCAACTAAGGCAACTCCCTGTCGAGGGGGCCGGTCCCCAACACGTGCAGGGGCAAGGTTTGGTTGCCTCTCCCACGCCCCACACTTGAAGCAAGACAAACAACCCTCCCGCGTATTTACTATTTGAGGCCGAAAGATGGCATAAGCCTCGATGCATGGAACCTAGGCCCGCACTACCCCAACTGTACTGTCCTGCAACTCTAAGGTCCCGAAGAAGTTTCAAATAGCATAAATGCATGCGGGATGACGACTGGTCGGGCACTAACACAACCCCTATTAGCTGCATAATGTATCCATGTGCCTTCTGCTCAATCTGAACTTGCGTATCAGTCTCTTCAACTTCTCCATTAAAATGTTGATGCAACCATTGGAGTGTAACCTTGTTCCCTCGTCTCCCTACTGCATCTTCAAGATTGAGACCCAATAGGTCCTGCACCATTTGCTCCCAATTCAAATCTGTCCTCCCAATTACCAGTCTACCACCGACCGAGAGACCAGTTATTATTTCAACATCTTGGAGAGTCACCGTGGCCTCAGCAGAAGTGAAATGGAAAGTGTGAGTCTCTGAGCGCCAACGCTCCACTAGTGCCATCAACAAAGTAAGATCTAACTGAATGTACTGCATAATAAGTAGACCAAAATATCCTGCCTGCCTAACCAACTCTACAATAGGAGCCGACGGGGGAGGCAATGAACGAAACTCCTATTCGCAACGCCAAATGATGATCGTATCAGACTCGCGTGGACCCCTCCCCTGAAATAAAGAAATCTTATTAAAACTTGTACACGCGTGACATTATTTACTCTAAAGGGAAATTGGCACTTACATTGGCTTGCCAAACCGCACGGGAGCGGTGACCTTGTTGTAGCACAAGGACTGTGTTGTCAATGGGCCTCTGGCGTAAATCTTCGACCTCCAACATATATATAACCTACAGTAAATGTTGTATCATATTAATATGAACCTCACATTCACCAATCTCATTCTAAATTTAACAAAACCATCATACGTATACAAGGCCAAAAGTGCATATATATGTTCAAGCTTAATTCGGCCATTTTACTCATCAAAAAGAGGTTAGGCATTCTACTTTGGCCAAAGGCTAAGTGGTTTGTTGAACTCCAACATAGACCAGTACAACAGATTATATGACTTGGAGATTAATACATGCTAATTATAATGCTTCTCTTTTTTCACATGAACCTCTGGGATCATAGTCTTTTTTTTTTTTTTTTGTACACCTTTGGTATCATGGTCAAATGCTAAAAAAAAACATAAATATCCACCATTACAAAACATAGAACTAGTATTTGAAATATAAATGATTTTCATGCCTCTAAATCAGCAAGAAACAAGCCTATTTTCTTTTACTTCGACACAAGAAATATATGATTTTGAAATTAATTACCAATAGCAAGCATAACAATCTCATGCACCATTTTGTACTCCCCAAGTTTTTCCTAGTAGGGTATACTCCATCGATTATTAGAAATCCGAAAGGCTGGTGTTCCCAAAGGAATTGCTTACCAAAAGAGGAAAAACGTAATGCAACTCTTTCAAAACCTTTTATATGCGATAAACTGTAGAGACATATACTCCTATCATAATAATATGTTACTAGTATAATATAGAAAACAACTCATAAAAGGATAGAGAAAAAAAACAATTAATAATCGCTATCAGAATTCTAAACCAAAAAACAATCCCTAGTAAACAGAGTGGCATCAACACTATGTAGACAGCATGGGAGGCTTACCGCTTATAGGACACATCCCTAACATTTCCCCGATAGTCAGCATGAGTACCAAGGACTTGCCCTATATTGCTTCTCGAAGCACAGAAGCTAGGTCGATATAGTCTAAAGGCCAACCCAATCAGTCGTTCAAACTCTCCCAAGTCCTCTACAGTAGTGCTCTTAAATAAAAAAAACATATAGTTAATGTCTTATGCAGGTGATGCCTCGCTGATGCCTCGCCTCATTGGGGGTTTCAAAAAGTTTTTTCAAGTCCAAATCAATTGGTCAATTAGGGGACTCAAATATGACCAATCTTTTGGGCCTAAATACCAATTCTTTGTGATTGAGTCTCTATAGGTTTTTTCAAGTCCATATCATTTACTCAATTGAGGGACTTACAAACTCAACCCACTTCTTTAGGCCTAAATACTGAGTATGTGGGACTAAATATCAAATCCTAAATTCTTAAAAAGTTGGTTATACTAACTGGCATTGCAAAGGCAGATCAATCCCTGTAATCTTTTGGCATCGTAACCAACCGAAGCATAACTTTAACAATGCCATTTTGGAATCAATAGGTAATCTTGCTCTTACGTCCCTGTCAGCGGGGCTACATAGGGGTGTTTATATGTGTGTGTGTGTGTGTGCGTGCGTACTGCGACTATGCCCATAAATATATACATGCATGCAGACATATATGTGGTATATAAGATGAAAACGACAAAAGTTTCTGAAACCCAGCATTTTTGAAAGCCTATCAAACTCTTTATTAGGAGAGCATTTGCTGAAACCCAGGATTTTCTACCTGAATCCACACAAATCCAATTAGTACACGAAAAATAGTTGCCAGATTTCATTTAGTGTTGTAGTACTCTACAAAGCCGCTATAGGAAGACCCCAACTTTGGACAAAAAAATGACAGTACCTTGACGGCGACACAATTCGAAAGCACAAAACTTGGACATCCCAAATCAAAGGAAAAACACAAAAATCAGAGGACTTACACACACAAACACACACACACACGTCGACAGTGGTTGAGGGGACACACGAATCCCACGAACGTCGTCGGAAGAACGACTGAGGGCGACACCAACGTCGGCGGATGGAGAAATGAACGCGATGGCCCAAGATCGGCCAATCGCCTAACCACAGAGCTCTGATGGGGAAAATATCGAAATGACGTACGCTTCTCTGTGCGGTATTCAAAATTCAAAACCCTAACAACACAGTTTGGATATGCGGTAAATGCTTAGGTGGACAGAGCTGCCATGTGGAAGACGACTTGGTTTGCCAGGTGGACAGAGCTGCCATGTGGAAGACGACTTGGTTTGCCAGGTGGAATGCCACATGTGCTATATGTGGCATGGTATATTTTTTAAATTAGTTTCAAAAAGAGGATATTTGGCTTAATAAAATGGAAAAAAGGTATATATCGGCCAAAAATCCGTGTAATAGGCTGGGTGAGGTAGAATTGTTCATGAAGATCTCATCAGGCAAAATTGCACTAATGGTCCCCACAGTTACAATAATACTTTTTGGGTTCGCGTAGTTGTATTTCACCAGTATTAGCTTGAACTTTCGTTTTCATTTTAGTACTAGTAATATCTTTTGGGAAAATATGAAATAAGAAATTAGAAACGAATAAAGACACATTTAGGCCTTGTTTGGTAACATTTTTGTTTTCAGTTTTTATTTTAAAAAATTTCATAATTTAAGAAATAAATTTTGTTTGGTTCACTACTTTTAATTTCAAATTGTACATTCTACTTCCGCTATTTTTGAAATTTGTGGAAGTAGGAATTTTACGCTTTTCACTTCTTGTTTTTTTGCCAACATTGGTTGCCAAAAAGGCATTGCAGCGTGCACTACAGTGCATAGCACGTTACACAGCGTCAGCCTAAGATTGAAACTTGGTTGAAGAGTTTTTGAGATTTTTTTTTTGGTACCGTCTCATGGGCTTTTCCAAAAAAAAAAAAAAACAAAGGTAACTAACATAGAGGCAGACAAATATATTCGCTTAGAGCCTTGAATACACTTCACCTACATCCAGATCTGAGAAGTGAGAAGCCATTGAAGGTTCAGGTTCTCTCTCTCTCTCTCTCTCTCTCTCTCTCTCTCTCTCTCTCTCTCTCTCTCTCTCTCTCTCTCAATTTTGATCTGGTAAAGACTATACATAGAGCTCTTTTGATCTCTTTCTCTCGATCTCTCTCTCTCTATCTGAAAATCTGGACATGGTTTAAATCTCATTAGCAAGTCAGAATATGAGCAAAACATTTGAAATAATCTAAGGACCACTAGCATAGTTTTTCATTCTTATTCTAATAAAACAATTAGGTTTGGGAGAAAAAAATAAAAATAACTACTCATAAGATTAGGCGGTCTTAAGTTATTATCATAAAATTTTGTTTTTTATGAACATTCATGAGTTTTGTGTTAAACTTCTCGTTTAAGTTATTTATTTCCTTTGTAAATTTAAAAAGTAAAAATTATAGCAAAATATTTCAAAAAGTTCTCTGAAGGCACAATTGGGTCATGTGTAATCTTCTATTGGGGTCAGCTCAGGTGTTGTCAAAACCAATTTATTAGGAAAAATGTAAAACAAAAATAATACTATAATAATAATAATAGGAAAGGATTTCAACGGGCCTCTAAGCCCCAACTGGTAATAATAGCAAAGGATTTCAATGGGCCCCTAAGCCCCAACTGGGCTTGCACTTCCTCTATCGCTGGCCTATACCATTACTGCAACCACTCCACCGCTGTCGACACTACCACCACCGCCATTACTCCACCTCAACCACCACCTCCATTGCTCAACCACCATCGCTACCACCACCACTCCACCATCGCTACCGCCATGATCTCTCACCACCTCCAACAGATTGCCCCTGACCTCCATCTCTCCATTTTTCCACCTTTTTCCACCGTTGCAGTCACTCAATCTCTTTAACACCACGATTGCAACAACCCCTCGCTATTATCATGACATACACCACTCACCACCACGATCTCTCTTGCACCACCATCATCACCATCCTTTTACAATCACCACATCCGCCACAACACTACTGCATACTCCATCATTGCACCGCCGCCACCACTCTAATCATCTCAATCTCTCCACCACCTTTTACCACTACCATTAAACAATGTTGTAGACACCCCGATTTTGACCCGAGAAACTTATCAAGCATCCCCAAGGATGAAAATGTCCGATAAGAGCACGCGAGGCTTGATTGTGAACTCGGAAACCCCTCCAAAACCTCTCCAAAATAAACCCAAGCCTACACCTCCTTCTAGTACATTCAAAACCCTCTTTATTGATATATAATATGTCCCAATGCATTTTGAAATGAGGGAGATATGCACGTTTTACCAAAACAACTTATTTTCCCAACCTTCTAAGGGTAAAATGATCATAAATTTTGATGTACAAATTATTTGGGTTAGAAAGTAGACTTGACAAGCTTTCCAACGCTTCAAACCATGCGCAAAACGGAGTTTGGTAGCACTCGGAATGGTCCCGCGAAGTTTGGAATTTTGTGCAGTCTCCTAGTCCAGGCGCCTGGATTCCCCAATTCCAAGCGCCTAGACTCAATCCAGGCGCCTGGATTCCCAACTCCAGGCGCCCGGAACTACTTCCAGTGGACAATGTGCAGCTGGTTTTGATTGAAACCATGGGCTTCCCCCCTACTTTGTCCCACGTTTTCTTCATTCCAAAATCCCTCCAACAGATGATCCCTTCACATTTTAAAGTTCAAATTCATTTTCCCTCTAAAACTCACCGAAAACTCCCTCACTCTCTCTCTCTATATATACCCCCCCTCCCACCCCATTTCAAGAGGATTAGTTCTACACCTTCCCCTTATTGCTATTCTGCTGAAATATAACCAGAAACTTCCATCACCAGTCCATTTTCTCTTTGTTTTATCAATCTCTAGCCTACAAACCCACCTTACATCACTCTAAATCTTCATATCCCAATCATCCACCATCAAACTCAACCAAAAACATAAACAATCAGGTTGTTTCTGCTCTAAGTGACCTATCTCAGTTTACATAACCATCAGAAATCACCCGAACTTATTCCAAAAGCTTGTCAATCAAGTTCTCAAGGTAGATTTCCTACCAAAATGCTCAAATAGACCCTGAGGGGGACTCAACCAAGTTCTTACTAGTCTTCTATACTAGTGGAGGACTTGGAAGAGGCTTGAATCATACAAGGAAGAAAGTTCATTTTGTAGATCAGTAGCAAATCCAGGCGCCTGGATTTGCTCAATGCAGGCGCCTGGATTCCCCTTCCCTTGCTGTGTTTTGCTGCTTTATTTACTCTCTTTTGGTCATTTGAAAGCATTAACAGGTCATTTGTGCATGCATTCATCACAATGTGATCATGAGAATCATTTTAAGGCATGGAAAATGACATTTTGGTAGCAAAATCATGATTAAAATGGGGTTTTATGTTGAGATTAGGGATCATATGATATTCCTTGTTAGTTTCAAATAGCATCAAAGGTGTCACAAACAAATGAAGAAAATGTATTGTGTGCATATGTACATATCATATGACCTCTCAAAATATCTCATGGTTTACACCCATCTCATTCTCTTTCCCTCCACTTTCATGGTCACTAATAGATTTCAGAATTCATCTTATGCATAATAGTGTTTGATGCATGCCTTAAATCAGTTTAGTATTTTCATTTTATCTATCAAAGCATGCTAGGATCATGAGTTTCAAAGCTTACATCATGTTATAAGGTTGATATTGAAGTATATTTCAATCATAAAAACCATTAAACATCATCCTGAGTATGTGAGCGTAAGCTAGGAGCATTGAATCTGTTGTTTACTGTGAGGCCTGGGATACTGAGGTTGCTGTCTGTTCTGCATTCCAGGCACCTGGATTCACTTAATCCAGGCGTCTGCATTCAATCCAAGCGCCTGAATTTGCCTAATCCAGGTGCTTAGATGGCCATCCGGGTGTGGCAAGTTTGATGTCTGTGATCAATTTCTGGAGCTTCTCTGGGCATTTTGGATGTGATTAAGCGAAGTTTCAGTGCCCTATGCATGTTTTCCATCTACTCATGACACAATCATACGAATCCACATTCATTTCGTTAATCTCTCCGATGCATTTTTGATGCTCTCGTATGAATATGTGCTCAAAGTCCAGTCAAACGGTATTTTCTAAATGCCTTAAACATTTAGTAGAGACCGGTGATCACACCGGGCGTGAGAGGTGCTTTAAATTCCTTCCCCTCTCGTAACCTAGCTCCCAGACCCGAGAAATCTCAATAAAAGCAGACCGGCGAAATGTTTTCCATACCAAGGGCAAAATAGTCATTTTTCAATTGGTTTCTCGGGTATGGTCCTTAAACCCCGGGTGGCGACTCCTGTCAATCAATCAAAACTGATTTCCTAAACTATTTTGTGAAATTCCGCGGGGTGTTCACAAACGCCTTCACCACCATGACTATACATCACTCATTAACATTACCACCATCACCACCCCACACCATTGTCATCTATTCACATATTCAGACCTACCGTTGAGACCATCCTTCCACTACACCACTAGTACAAAACACATATAAACCATTTAAAACAGAACAATTTCAAATATTGTAACCATATATTTTTTTTGGTATTTGTATCAAAACAATTGTTTTAATTCAGCTCTTAACGTTTCTATCAAACTGCTTTTCACCTTAAAATTTTCAAGATTCATTCTTTCTGTACTTAATATTTCAGCTTTCAGTTTTATCAAACATCGCCTAATTCTCCTTTCATAAGTTAGGAAAGATTTTATAAAAATTATTCCAACTGGCTACAAATTTTAAGTAAAAGATATTAGTTTGTAATAAAAAGGTAACAAATTTAAAATATGAGAACTTTTAAAGGGTTTTTAAAAAAAACTGCAGTTATCTACATATTTTTTCAAAAATAGAATAGATTTTTGGAAATTATTCTATATTCATTATTGGGTAAACTTCAGTGACTTTCCACTCTAAAGGTCACGAAATTCAAGAAAAGTAAAAGAAGAAGAGGTATGATAGGAAGAATTCTAGAAGAGTAAAAGATATTTTTAACCGTTAAGGAGTGTAGGTTAGTGAGATATGATAGGAAGAATTCTAGAAGAGTAAAAGATATTTTTAACCGTTAAGGAGTGTAGGTTAGTGAGAGAGCTTAGAGCTTATCTCTATAAGAATACAGAGAGAAAGCTCCTCTCTTTAGGATTTCCAGCCGCTGCCGCCCTTTTTGAGTTTATTCGTCACTCTCCCGTTTTACTTCTTGCCCCTCTGTATTCCACTTCTAATCTCCCGCAGTTGAGACTCTCTCCAAAAGGAAAAGAAAATCTTCCACTCCCCGTTACATTTTTGAGTTGTCCATCACCAATCTATGATAGGTTCTTCTTTATGAGTCATACGACGACCGGCGTGTGGACTCCGACAGCTGGATTTGGTCTGCCGGCCGATGACGGCTTGGAAAGAATACCATTATTTCTTGAGATCCAAATGTGAAGACAGCAATGTTAGCGATGTCAACAATGAATGAAGATGGTGGTGTCACATGTCAGCTGCAATTTTTTTTTGTAGACGATTGGTTTTTTCTCTTCATTGTGTTAGCTTCTTCTTCTTTGTGGTTATCTCTAGGCTTTGTATCTTGAAGACGGCTTTATTTTGTTAAGGTCAATGGACTATGCATGTTCTATATGGTTTTCATCAACATAATCTGCATCTGTAGAATTACTTAAAAAAAGAGGTATTTTTTTTTAATGAAAATTCAATTAATATAATGCCCCAGGTAAACGTTTTTGATATCACATATTTATGATAAAATAATTGAATCAACTAAAATACTGTATAACTTCTATGTCGCATTTATCCTTTTAACTGCAAAATTAATTTTAGGTATAAAGTAAGGAATTTAAGAAAATGAGCTGACATCACACATACACACATATACTCTACTCCAAATACTTGGGGACACACTGCACAGTGCAAGATGTGTAGGAAGCTGAACATATTTTCTATACAAAACCAATGAAATGAATATAGCCTGACATCAAATTGGAAGCCTATGAAAGGCTAACAAGTCTCTCATTTGTACTGCTGTGGTTTTCAATGAACTTTCCTATTCTTCTTTCTAAAACTTGAAATTCCTATCAAGGCAAATGAAACAGAAAAAAGTGACAGGAAATATCTTAGGCTTCAATTACGAAATCAATCCATCATCGATGCCAGGGGGAGACAATGGTGGCACAGCAACTTCCTGTAACACAGAAGCTGTGATTTCTAAAACCCTCCTAGCAGTTGCATGTGATGCTTCGCTTCTACCCATCTTTCTAGAGGGAAGTGATTGCGAAGCAGAAGCCCTAGATGAGTTAGAACTCTCGATGGAAGCCAAGAACTTGTCTCGGGAGAGAGTTGTGGGGGCCGATTCAATAACAGAGCGGAAAACACCAGACTCCCTCAAGCCTTGTATGATGACCTGAAACATGAAAAACAGGGAAACCAATAAAAGGTGGAACAATTGGAGAGGGAAATAGTCAAACATAAAGGGAGTGCACATTTGGACACATCCAGAGAATAAAATCAGTTTATTGAGTACTAAATTGAGCATATATGCTGGGGGTTTCACTCAGGAATTGTTTCATGAAAGAAGCAATTAGACGAGACAACAGAGAGACAACTACAATCATTGGCGAAATTGTAGGATTAATAACCAGCCTACGTGCATAATAAACTGTCCATTTGCAAAATGGAACCCGAATTTGTTATTTTAATTCTGTTTGTCACACAAACTATTTTCTTTGTTCTTCTCAAATTACCATACAAAATCTCCGGAAACCCAATGACCCTTGCTACATTTTTCAATCGAACTCCTCTTAATAGGAATGGACTTGCAACCTCGCACTCCAATGTGATGCTAATCTTCTTTTTCTAGGATACAATGCCCGTTAAAAATAACGTCGCTCATTTGATTTTGAAAGGAAAGGAACTATTCATGAAAATGTCAAATAAAAATTGCTCCAATGCTTAAATTTGTCTCTTAGTTTATACACAGACACAGGAGAAATTAGTCTCGGATATCCGTTCTCCATTGAGCATTTTTTTAACAAATTGAAATCATGCTTACCATGGGAGCATATATACGAGTCAAAATGCCCTTCTTCAACAGCTTATTGTTTACAGTTTTGTCAGTCCAAACAACGTGCTCACGGTACCTACAGGGAAGCAAAAGAACAGAATTCAATTTATTATCGAGAACATTTCCAAGCAATTGTAAAGCAAGATAGTGGAATCTAGTTGAAACATGCAAGACAAGAATAGTCAATGCAATTTATATATTACCAGGTTAGCATTTCCTCCTCTGTTGCAGTTGAAGCAATTACGAAGGCCTGCAGGTGACAAGTACTTGGTAAACTGGAAGATCTGCCGGAATGAACCAGGATCACAGGATCCACGTAACCACAAAACTCACAAAAGGGCTCAATCCTAGCTACTAAATATGAATTTATAAGACATTAAATTAGGGGTGGATATTTAACAAGAAAAGGACAATCTCATTTGGCATTTGCGAAAAAACCAGAACACAAAGTTGAGAGTTGAGACACGTCAATAAATACTTGATAAAAATCATAATATGACTACTTGATTGTCACAGCACGAAGGAATTTAAGTGAGTTGAAGAGCCTCATATGATTCATAAGACTGGATAAGCACACACCAGCTTTTCACTGATAAAAAAACAAATAAAGCATAGCCACGCCTACCAATTCACAAAAAAGAAAAGTACATATTTGCCTTGTGTCTAATCCTCAAGTGAAAAAGCAAACTCACTACCATGTTAATTCCCTCTACTCGCGATTAAATTGCGACATGGACATATGACTGGTATTCTGAAGTATCTTACAGGTTATAACATTATTTGCAATTGCCTGTCACTCTTTATAGGAGCTCAATAAATAGAACTTTGCAAAGTTAGTTTCAGATAATAATGTGAAATACTAGTGAAGTTAAATTGTTTTCACGAAGTTCACCTCGATGTATATAATCAATTGTGGATGGTGGGATTACTTGTATCTACGGTGGTTTAAGGTGACGCTCTAATACCATGTTAAAGCATCAAATGCAAAACCAATTGACAATGAATGGAGAGGCCACCCATGATCATATACTAGTTTTGGAGGTTATAATTAACCAATGTGGGACAAACTCTAACAAAGACTAACTTTCATCTCAAAGTACATGTTTACAGTAGGAAAAAAAAAAATTCCCCTATAACAAAATGAATAAGGATTAGATATAACAAGGATCGAAGCTAAAAGAACAAATAGAGACAAGTAAGAAACAAGAAATAAAACTCACAGATCTGTCAAATTCTAACATAAAGCATCTCTTGACATCCTCCTTCGTAGGCTTGCAGCCACATCGATCTCGTCTGGAAGTCAAGTCTGAAAACTTGGCGTATGTATAATGTAGAACAGCAGCCTCTTCAAGCTTTATCTCACTGCAAAATAAACAAGCTGTTAATTAGGCCTTCCAAAACAAGGTAGATTTTTCCCCACATAAGTATAACTTCCAAAACCCTGCAAGAGACCAAGCAAATAAACATGTTTCACACATATAAAATCATGTATGCACTCAACAAACCAAAACAAACCAAACAAGCCTCAAGTCGCAATCAATTGCCAACTGCAACATTAATCTTTTTTCTCCATTAAGCGCAGCTGAGGGTGCTCCTTTCAAACTACCTTCTCTACAGTCAACTTCTGGTCTACCCCTCCCCATTGTGCTAGCCTCTACAGTAACAATATCACTTCTCCTCGCTACTGCATCGGCCAATCTACGGTAGACATGTTTAAACCACATTAATCTGTTTTCTCCAATTTTATATTCTATTAGTGCTACCCCTACCATTCCACGAAGCTTTTTTGTTTTTTATTTTATCTCGCACTTACAACACATCCCTCGCAACACTCTCATTGCAACTACACTCATCTTACTCACATTTTGTATAACGTATGCACCAAACTACACAAGATAAAACGTTCGTATGAGAATAGAATTAGCGTACTTTGGGGATTTCATATAATTGTGCCATCTGTGGGCACCATTAGGACGAAGATGATCCTGAATGCGAGCAGCTGATTTCCCATTTCCGTAAGTCAAAAAGTAGTTTGGATTACCACGTGTTGATTCTTTGTACATGCCAAAGTAGGTATCCTTTGGAAGATGGTCATAATTCTTCTTGAACATTGATACCTATCAGCATATGTTTAAAAAAGTGTTAGATCCAAAAATACATCCTCAAATTTAAGTGAAGGTAAAAGCATGAATTTCTTATTCCCAGCAACAAATAAGGTTATTTTTCCTTCTATACCTTAAACTATTCGAAAAAATGTTCCTATATCCTCCCTAAACTTTTAGATCATCCTTTCATCCTTAAATTGTTGGGATGGTTGCAATCAAATCAAATACATAACTTTGCATCTCAAAACAGACGGCTCTGTCAAAATTGAGGGCAAAAATGACTTTTCCCAAAGTAGGTTATCAAGGGAAAATCTCAACCCAAGAAAACAGAGAGAAAGAAGATGATAGAAAAGAAGAATAGCAGAAGACAAAGTAAAAGCAAAGGCATAATCTAAAATCACAAGACAAAACATTCACACACATAGTTAAACAAATCATTAGAGTTTGAAAAAGATTACAAAAACCACCAAAGAGACTGTAGTTCCATCAAAATCAGCTGCCAATCATAGAAAATTTGGTCTTACCATCAAAACAGGTTCATGGAACAAATGTGAGTCGGAGAGATTTTCCATTCATAACTTACCTATCAAAAAGCCAATTTTACCCTGGACTTTGATGGAAGCAAACCGTTTAAAGACGGAACGTTATGTAATGGACATTTTTGCAATCTCAAATTCTCAATAGCTTAGGGATGAAATAGGATGGTCTAAAAGTTTATGACATAAAACCATTTTGGATAGTTTAGGGGGATATACGGAAAGTCGGAAATAACCCGGTCAAGCAAATTAACTCAAAGCACCCTAACTCAAGATGTTGTAACGAAAGGGGAAAACTAGAATTACTTAGATTTGTAAAAATGCCTGAATTCCATCCTCTTAGCCCAAAAATATTCCCCCATTTTCTGACTGTTAAATTTCTACCATAAGATCCAGAATGACATTATAGGCTCATGGTTCATGCTTCTTAAGCAACTCAAATGTTAACCATAATCCAGGTTCTGGATCACTCTATATACTTCTATTCCATTTCCTTTTATTCTTTGCCAAATTAAAGGAATATATCAATTATCTTTTAATCTAATCATGTTTCTCTGTTCATTCATGTGCTACTCAATAATCTATCATAGCTGTCGATCAAAAAAAAAAAATCTATCATAGCATTCTTTGATTCATTATATGAAGGTCAGTATGGTGAGCTGTTTAAAGAATCATCATCAAAATTCACTCCTTCTAGACACAATAAAGCATGCTCTCATATATCCTAAAATTCACTGCTAGAGTTCTCATTCGACGATTTAGCCTTGGGACAATGGTTTTAGTATCCTACAAAAAGTCGGGATAATTCCAAAGTCACTAATCGAGTTTGAAATTGCAAGAGAGGTTCAAATATGAGACCAAATATTCCTTAGAATTTGTAAATGCCTAAATTTTCAAAGCTATAAAAGGTAGTCTAACCTAGAAAGCGAACGAAGGCATATAGTGTCCATGTCCCACACATACAGGCCCCAACACCACCAGATAGGCGTCACCACATATTAAACGTACAGGTTTGCTACGGGCACTAACATTGTACCAATAGTTATACAAACTCTCCCACATGGGATATGTGGGACCCACATATGAGTGGTAGGTCCCACATATAACATGTGAGAGAGTTCGTGCAATTGTTGGTGTCTCTATCTTTTCTCTTAAACATAACTCCAAACATACGCTTTCTTTTCTGTGAATTTGTTCACGATATTTATTTCCTCTACATTCACTCCTCAAAATCTTTTATCGGTGAATAAGAAATGAAAAAAATGCATATTATTTGTCTTTAAAATACTTTGGCCATGTTTGGTTAGGAGGTTTAGCTCCGGTTTGGCACTATTCCAGTTTTGATTACATCATCACCTTTTTCACTTTTCTCTCTATCTCTCTCCACTTAGTACACCTGCTTACATCATCAAAACTAAACTAAACTACTCAACCGAACATGGCCTTTGCATTCTTGTCACGGCATTCTGAGTATTGCCAACAAATCATGCCACCCATTTTATGCGTCCGTATACATCCCCTTAGATCATATCGATGGCAGACAAATATGATTGCCTACTCCAGTAGTGTGCAAATGCATCATTATATATTAGCTAGACAATTTGTATTATGCCAAATTGCCTTTAGCTTGTGGAAGTAAGATTACCTCCATGAAAGGTTCCTTGATATCGTCTCGTTCCACACTGCTTTCCTACACAATTTATGTAACGGAATCAATCTTAAATGTTACAAACGCAACTAATCTTATTGTCCAATTGATAGAAGCAGACAGAAGAGACTGCCAATAGGAAACAATTTAATTACCATTTACACATAGCAAAAGGTAAATACTTTACAATGCAACCAATTTTGACAAACTAATTACAGATTCACTCACATAGTTCGGGAACACAACCATATCCACATTCTCAGGCACATCAAGCAGCAATTGCCTTAAAGAATACTCCCGACCACCTGCTGGGTGCATTAACTCATCGGTGTCGAGATGAATTATCCAGTCCACACCAGAATCCTATATAATATACCACACAAGCAGTCCCAGTAATGAAACAAACAACTATAGTTAAAAACAACAAATAGATATAACAATGACAGACAAAATGGACATGACAATGGATTCATACCCTTGCCATTGAAATTGCCATCTCCATATTGAGAGATTGCTTCACAAAAAGCTCATAATTGCACGGTTTGTAAAAGAAACTTGACAACCATGTCTCATTCCAGATCCGGCTGAAAGCAACAAAAAATTGCATATATAACTAAGTAAACCTATGACATACAGATGACAAACTATAAATAACAAAAACAAGAGTACACCTAGGAAGCTGCATAATATATCTCACTAATATTTTTTTTATGAATATAAGTAAAATATTTATTCTACCAAGTACTTGAGCTATCAGTTACTAATATTTTTGTATTCTCTTATCATTACTAAATATTTTCTCTTGCTTGGTATCTTTTGTTTTGTTTCTTTGGGGATTTATATGATTGAGAGGTTTTATCTGATTGGAAGTGGAATCCTTTCTAGATGAAACTAAGGTTTCTAGGAGATTATAACTTAGGATCATGCCTGCAGGGTTCTGACTTCTGAGGTGGCTTCCCACTGAAAATCACAGCAGATAAAATGGCAAAGTGACTAACCTCTTAGCCTGTTGCTCTTCCAGCTCTCTTGTTCTGTATACGACTTTTACTCCCTGAGAAAGAATACATTTCATCATGGAATCAGCACAATGAAAATCACAACACATAAACTAAAAGATGAAAATACAGGCAAAACAAGAACATAGTATACAACTCACAGGAATGGATTCCAGGACTTTAGATACACTAGGAGATGCAGCCTTCCCTTCCACAAAAAGAAAAAATGTAGTGACGCCAATAACTTTATGATAGAACATCCATGGTAGAATCTGTTCCAAGCCTGCTGATGTACTTGTCGTGATACAAATCTGTGCATTGAGCAACACAATAGCCCAAGGTTCTAAATATTAGCATAAGTGAACACAATTTCTACGAGAATTAGAAATGCAGTGCTCACATTCTACAATTACAGCCACAACCCAAAATGATATGCAGGATAACCAAAAAAAAAATATCAATGGAGAATTCCAGTTTATCACTTTCATTAAAATGCAGCAACCAAACCTAGGCACTCTACAATAGCTAACAGAGAAATAGTAGGCAAAGTCCCACTTCTCTGTGAGGCTCATCTGACCTTTATGGACAATCTAGTCTTGCAATATACTTCCAAATAGAAGGCCCGGCAGAGTATTTGATAATTTCCTTACAGCATAACTGACACATGTTAAGGGCCAAGTGATCAAATGGGATGAAATACTCTCAAAAAATTCTTACTTAGTAGTTCGATTAAATGAGGGCAAGGAAGGAATGAAGAAAGAAAGAGAGATGGATGTAATAGAAGAACAACCATGAAGTGATTAGAGGCAAAAAGATTATAGAGACTTCAATTATTACTTCATTACTTTTCTAATGTTTTGTATAGCTGCATTTTATGCCTTAAAAGATGGTAGGCATTGGATCTTTGTGAAACTTGGTCTTGCATCTGCATATACTGTATTTCTTGTAATTATCTGAATGGACTCTTCTAATAATTTTATGAAGTACCCGTGTTGAACACTCTTAACACTCAATAAGGTTATGGGCTCCGTGCTCACATGTGTAGTAAGATATTCAAGTAGCAAACATATTTTACAATCCGAATTTTGAATGCAACCCGAAGCAGACATTTAGGCTTACAGTGATTGTGGACTTGTTTCCCGTTTAATATAATTCCGATACTTTGTATTCTCCAACCGCTTGTAAATTAATTAAAAACAAAAAAGAACGGCGTCAAATAGAACACTACTACAAGGTATGGTTTTCTTAACTCCATTCCGCACTGTTTTTATCAACCAAACAATCCCCAGCGGCCAGCAGCAAGAAATTCAACTTAAGCACCAAAGCTTACCAAATCAAGCATATGATAACTAATTAAAATGAAAAATAACCAAATCTCATAAACCCACAAACAGATGAAACCGAAACCGAAGATCCCGAACAGAAACCAAACCTTGGGTTTGAGATCGGATTCAAAAGTGGACTTCCAATCGCGATAGTATGGAAAAGAAGGCGAAGAGCTACTATGGGCGAGAAGGAGGCAGTCCGACGCCGAAGAATGACCGACGGCGGTAGCTAGAGGAGAGCTGCTGTCCATGCCGGGAAATTTGTGCGATGCTTCGGGAGACCAGCGAGATATTGGATCGTCGCCGTTGACGCCACCGCCGCGCCATTGCAGGATGAAAGCGAAGGCGGCGAGAGTTAGAGGGAGGATTGTGAGTAGGAGGAGGAGCTTTGAGGCGAAGGAGGGTGGTGAGGGGCGGACGGAAGAAGAGTAGGGACCCGCCATTGGAGGGTGGTGAGGCGAAGGAGGGTGGTGAGGGGCGGACGGAAGTCAGCGAGAGCTATTGCAACAGCAAGAGCGAGAACGATTGAGTAAATTTTTATTTATTTATTTATTTTTCATTTGGCCCCTTGGAACCTTTTCCCCCCTTCTATTTTCTTTTCTTTTGAAACCCGAGGAAACGACGGGAGAAGAAAGGGGGGAAAATTTATTTTTATTTTTATTTTCTCATAGAGATAATCAATTTTTCAAGATAATTACACATTGGGCATATCAAGATTTTTTTATATTTTCCTCACACTTCTCCCCTTACTTATTTGGGAAAATGACCAATAATGGTTTTTAAAACTAATAATACCAATTACTACATGGTAAGATTTTTCAAAATGACTGAAATCATGACAAGGAGGAAAATATTTCCACGTACATGGTAAGGTCAACCCGAAATGACCAAACTATCCTCCATTGGCTTAAACTCTAACATATCACAACGTCACCCACATCGAACCATTTTTCCCCTGGGATTTGAAAACGACGAAGAAAATTTTGGAGGTAGGAGAAACCAGACGACGAAGAGAGAGGGAGAAGAGGAGAAAAACCTAGATATGGACTTGAAAGCTCCATCATCCTCCTCTCTCAATCTCTCAATCCACACCCGCAAGTAAGTTTATCTCTCTCTCTCTCTCTCTCTCTCTCTCTCTCTCTCTCTCTCTCTCTCACGGCTATCACTCCATTCTTTGTCTCTCTCTCTGTCTCTCTCTCCTATCTTAGATTGGTACTCCAATGGTTAATGTACCTATTCTCACTCTCTTCCCTATGTGATTTATGAACTTTTTTTATGAATTTTTGATAGTTTTGGGTACAATGTTGTGAAGAACACAACAGTATTGTTTATGGGCTGTAATGTGAATGATATGGTTGCCCAATATTATAGTTATTTATGTTTTTTGTCAGTGAAAGAGAGTTCTGCTCTTTGCATCATATGACATTGCTCCATCTATGAATATTTGTTACACTATATGTCAAAATACAAGCACTAGAGTGGCTTAGTTTTTGAAGTCTAATTTGCCTCTGTAAAAATGTTTGTTTGTGTAATTTTTAGTTGTATAATTTGCGTGTCTCTTCTGTAAAAATTTGATTATTTGTGTAAATATTGTCATTGTGGGTTTCTTTATGTTGAGACAAATAAGAAGTGTATAAAAATCGAGCAACATACCCAAACTATAGAATATGAGGAGATGGGATAATTACGGATGTATTTTGGTTTACTAATGTGGACGGCCCACCGAGATTGCTCGAAAAAGATTGTGATTGTTAGAGTCGCCACCCGGATTTGAGGTCCGAACCCGAGAAACCGATAAAAATATGACTCGTTGCCCATTGAAAAAGATTTCACTAGTCCTGACGGAACCAAAGATTTCTCGGATTCGGGGGTTTGGTTACGAGAGGGGAAGGGTTTTACGGCACCCCTCTCGCCCGGTCCGTGAACCGGTCTCTACTTGATATTTTGTGGGATTTTGGAAATGTTTAAAATTTGATTTATTCACATAAATGGGGAATCGGGGACAGGGATCACATAATAACAAAATATACAAGGGATGCGATTTTACAGTGGATGCTTGTGCGCGTGATCTACATGGATGATGAACGTGAAACTACAAATGTTCTAAGAAATAAATTATAACAAAAATCGTACAATAACTCAAGTAATTATAAACATGAGATTTATCAAACTATTTGCAATCTGGATTCCAGAATGGGGATTGAGCGCTCAAGGGTGATGACTTGAGCGCTCAACCCTCATTCCACCCGAACATTTTCCTTGTTGGTTTTTAATATTTGATGCTGCTTTAAGGCTTAAATACACCACTGAAACATCACACAAGCATCACCTCTCTTTAGAAATCACCAGAAAATGCTTAAAACAAACTTGCTTTAGAACCAGTTTGAGCGCTCAAGGCTCATGGGTTGAGCGCTCAAACCAATTCTGCAAGAAAGAGGGATCCAGATCACAAACACTATACTGACAACTTATATACACTAACAAAGAATTAAACCATAAGCCATCACCCAAATTGCTTGAAAATTGCAAATAAGGCCAAGAACAGCTTGAGCGCTCAAAGATTTGACCTTGAGCGCTCAAGCCATAACATGGCTTTCCACTGTTTAACCTTTAAACTGATTTTACTACTTCCTTAGGACCACCAAAGGCATAAAATAAAGTTTCAAAATGACAGACAGCCACTGTTTTGCAATCAAACATGAGAGATTTGAGGTTTTTGATGTTTGATCACTATGAAATGGTTAATTTACATTCATGCATGTAATTTTGGTGTGAAAATAAGCTGTTTTGAAAGCTACATGAACACAATTAACTTTTAGACAATGATCAAAACCAAAAGAAAGCTCAGAAGTTAACAAAACAATGGCCTGTTCAGAACTGGGTTTGAGCGCTCAAGGCCAGAGGCTTGAGCGCTCAAACCTGCTGCAACTACAAATTTGAAAAGGTTTTTTAAGCAACTTTCAGGCCTTTGTGAGTTCAATGCAAGTATAGAGAACTTGCTTAAACTCACTAGCCTTCCTCAGAAGGATCAAAACAGTGAGTTCATCACATGTTTTTACTACCTTTTGGAAGAAGTTTGTAATTTGAGCTTGACTCTGGGCTTTGAGAGGCTGATTGTGGATGTTTTGGCTTGTATTCTGGACGAATTGGACAATGTAGGTGGTTGATCGATGATCAAAGGTCAAATTTCTGGCTTTGATCAATGGTATTGTAGGTGGTTTTAATGGTAAAAGGATGGTTTTGTAGAGAGAGAGAGAGAGGAGTGGTTTTCTGATAGAAACCGAAGATGATGAATAGTAGAATTCTCTCCTCAAACCAGGGGGCAATGGGTGGTTTTATAGAGTGAGTGGGAGGGAAGAAAGGAGAGAGAGAGAAGTGGGTTTGTGTACTTGGGAGCATTTTAGGCGTATTTCAGGACTTAGTGGGGTGTATTATACGTATAGGGATCGTATAAGATCAATCACAGACGCTCCCATGCAGGAAATCTCATGATGAGATACTCTGCAAGTTGCTGACTGGACGGGAGTTGAGCGCTCAAAGCCGTGGACTTGAGCGCTCAAGGTGCTCCTCAGGGGTTTGAGCGCTCAAGGCCTCAAGCTTGAGCGCTCAAGGTTCTTGGTGGCAGATTGATGGTATGGCTTGGTTCAACAATGCTTGGGTTGGTTTGGCACATTTCGATTGCTTGGGTAATGTTTGGTTGATTTTGGTCAAACTCAAATCATTTTCACCAGTTCCAGGTAATCGTGATTGATCCGTTTCATCATCGGAGATGCACGAGCGTATCTCGGGTTCAAAATTGGGGTGTCTACAACTAACAATAAAACTTGATGAAGGACATGTTCTCAAGCTCAGTAAGTTCAGGTGGTAGAAGGGTGGGGTCGTCGATGGAGTGGCCCAATTGTTATTGTCGTGACCACTATTGTCGTGAACTAAAAGCTGCTTTCAAGGTATCTGGAACGGATGAAAACCCCGGTAGGAGGTTTTTTGCGTGTGCTAGATACCCGGTAAGTGTATATGGTAGTTGTTAGTGTGGGTGAATTGATAACATAAGTAGAGCGCTTAGCATGATTTGATCATATTATTGTAGGATCCAGAGCGATGCAAATTTTTCGAATGGATTGACAAACCCATATGCCAGCGTGGGAAGGCAGTCATTCTCAAGCAAAAGGAGAAGATAGTGAATCTGCAGAATGAGATGCAGTATTGGAAGCAGAAGGCCAAGTTGTTGGAAGAAAAAGTAACGGAGTTTGAGAAGAACGTTGAAGACTTTGGCAGAAGGAGTCAAGTCTACGACAGAAGAAATAATTGTGTCAAACTGTTGGTTGCTTTGGTGGTACTTGTTGTGGCTTGTATGGTTGTTGGCAAGTTTAACTATGGCTTGAGGAGGAGAGATTTGCATTCGGCGCTGCCTCGTTGAGCAATGTCGTTGAAATCCCAAATTCGTAGGACTAGTAGATGCTTGGCCTTAACCTAACTTTTGAGAAACCAAGTTAATTGTAAACAATGATGGTGGGATATATTTTGTAGAGGGTGGGATATATTTTGTAGAGGGTGGGATATATTTTGTGGCTCACAGCCTATTTTGACATGTACTCGGTTTCTAATTACTCTCGCTCTATTTTATGTATTATGCTAGTTGATACTCCATCCAACATTTGGTGGTTCTTGTATTCACCTGGATGGTAAATTAAAGGCAATAGTGTTTGGACATGTTAAAATACTTGAACTGTCTATTGTTGTCACTGTGACTATACTATGTTATACTATGTTGCTCCTTGTGTTATACTATGTTGCTCTTCCTGTGAAGTTTAGTTGCACTCTATGTCAGAAAATTAGCACCTGAATGCTTCAACTGTTAGAAGTGTAATCCGTTGTCTTGTACTCCATCATGAAATAAATACATATGAGATGTATAGCAATGTGATTGTGCACCAAGATATTACATTGTCCAATGACTGTCCAATTATGGTTCATGATACTTCATATCTGTTCCAAGTTTCTATGACATATATGAATTGAGGTGATGGAGATGAAACATGCTGCATGATAGTTGAAGCGTAGTTTGTACTTTGTCACAAACGACAATAATCAATTGGTGCTTGCATTACACAATGTTGCTCCTTGTGTAAACTTAGGATGCACTGTCTGTCCTAAAACATGCACCACACTGTAAGTTAGTTGAAGTTCAATTCACTTAGGTAGTGTTTGATTTACTAGTTTCCTTATTTGGATATTTAAGTGAGTTGAAAGTGCTGCGTTTTTTTAAGTTAGTGAACTTCCTTATGGGACTTCAAACAGCACATCATTTACATTGGAAAAAAAAACATAATCGAAGCGATGCAAGTATTACAACTATCACAATGATTAGCAACATGACCTCAGAGCCATATCAGTTGCATATTAAGATTCAATGGAGGTAATCATAATAGATGCATAAAAACATTATCATCAGAATGAATAGAATCCTTACTCTTTCATGGCTTTGGTCGGTCTCCGGATAAGATAATTGAATATCTTCTTCTTGTCCTTCGTCATCTTCTCTACCTTAAAAGCTAGTTGTGAAACATATGGATGCTGAGTAGATTTACCCTGTTTTATAGGACGATTCCCTCGTCTCTGAGTTGGTTGAGTAGACACTGCCTTTGTTTCCTTGGTGGTGGGTGTATCGCCAAGCACATTCTTTGAAGAATTTTGAATAAGTTGACAAATGGGTGTTTCCCATTCGTTGCCTCCATGGGCAACATATTCCCTCTCTTCTTCTTCTTCATCATCTTCTTCTTTATGTTCTTTTTCTTTCTCTTTCTCTTTCTCTTTCTCTTTCTCTTTCTCTTCTTGTTTGTCTTTCTCTCTCTCTTCTTGTACTTCTTCTTTTTGTTGTTGTTCTTATCTCTCTTCTTCTTCTTCTTCTTCTTCTTCTTCTTCTTCTTCTTTAGAATGAGAATCTTCTTCTTCAGAATCTTCAGATTTATAAGATTCTTCTTCTTCTTCAAAATCTTCTTCTTCTTCTTCCGTAATAATGTCGTCATCTTGTTCTCTCTCTCTCTCTCTCTCTCTCTCTCTCTCTCTCTCTCTCTCTCTCTCTCTCTCTCTCTCTTCTTCTTCCTCCTTGTCCTCATCTTGTTTTCTATCTCTCCCTTCTTCCTCTTCTTCTTCCTCCTCCTTGTCCTCGTCTTCTTTTCTCTCTCTCTCTCTCTCTCTCTCTCTCTCTCATATTCTTCCCCATTTCCTCCTCCTTCTCCATCTTCTTCTCCTTTTTTTTTCCTTTCCAAGGCTAGAGAGTGCGCAGCATCCATGGCACGCAAGTTGTCCGCATTTTCTATGAACTGAAATATATAATTATGGTACTGTTGAATATAGGCTTGCAAGTGTAAATTAATAATAGGTCAGTATGTGATATGAATGGATCATATTTTGGGTATAAAAGTACAACTTAATTAAAAATCACCGAATTTTTCATGTTGTGAGGAGGAAAGTCAGCCAACACAGCCTCCTTAGGTGGGATGTCCTCTGGCTTCATTCTTATGCGCTTAGCTATCAAATCATTCGTCCACAATGCAATGGGAAGCTGATGTTAGACACTATGTTCGCCGCTGATAACATCCATCGGGAATCGGTCAAAGTATATTATTTGCAAAATTTATATACTGACATATTAGAAAATAACTCAAGTACGTAAAAAAGAGGTAAAAGTCGATCACATAATGTTGTTCAACATAACATTAAAAGGAACAAACATCCCCCAACACTTTGGCCATGTAAGGGACGACGCTTTTTCGATGCTCGATCCTTGAAACTCTTAATTTGGTTTACCAACCACTCCATAATGAAAGTCGGCCACTTGTATGTCTTGATTTTGGCCATCTTAGCACTGTGATGGCGGGAAACAACGCTGGCCTGATAGCATCCTTGGTTGTGGGGCACAAGAAAGAGCCCAATGCAAATAGCATGTACGCCCTTTGAAATTGATTTCCCGGTGAATCTTGTTGTAGGATGACTTTTTCCAACTGGGCAAAGCTCAAGCGCTTAAAAGCATCCTTAAAAGCTTCATCATTCTCCTTTGTAAACAACTTGTCAATGACTACTCTATGTTTCTCCTCACATCCTGTTGGTACGTGCTTGCTTCCACTAGGCATCCCCAAAACCCTTTCGAAATCTTCCTTTGTTATGGGGCAAACTCTCTCATCCCGAAATTCAAGACTGTGGGTCTTCGTGTTAAACCGCTCCACCAATTTAACACAAAACTCCCTATTTAGCCAATCACAATTGAGTTGAAGAAGATTATGAAATGGATTTCTTTTCACCAATGCATCCCTTCACTCTTGACTTAATGCCTTGTTCAAATCGACAAGTTGTTTCGGGGTACAGCGAGTGCGAATGGAAGCCCAATTTTGTAAGTGAAGAACAAAACATAATGGTTATAAATACATTCCTTGCTTCAACTTTGATGCATCATGTCCCCCATTTCCCCCATTTCAAATTTCATTACTTGTGTGAAATGACACAAAAATGGAATTACAAGTACCTGCACTTGATCACCCTTCTTCCTCTTCCGAGTGCGAGGAAGTTCTCCGCGGGCTGCTCTTTTATCAAAATATTTTTTTTTATACATGGCTTGCCAATCATGGCATGTAGGCGGTTTATCTTCGAGCCACACAATTCCAACTTGCTCATACTCCTAGTACAAGGAAATAATAGATGCGGTTAATGGACGTAAAAGAAAAGTTTGATGTAATGACAACAATAAGACCAATACATGTACCTCCGATCTGCGGACATGTCCAATGAATTTGCGTGGCCCTTCTCCGAGACCTAAACATAGTCCCCTAATAAAACGGCTCTGCAAAAAGTTAAGGAATAGCAAGTCGGACGGGGGAATATGAAATTTCGAAGAGATTTGTAATCCTCCATAAAAACAGTCCACATTTTTTCAACTACACATATGGAAGGTAAAATATATGAAACCTGACACGAAAATATTATATACATAGGCTGGACGCTTGGTGAGAACATCATCCAAGTCTTCAATTGGTGTAGTAGATTTGCGTGCAGTCGTCTTGCTTAGCACCATATTCCCTACAATCAATTCAAGAAACAATAAAAAAAAATGTGAACACAAGGATCATATGCACATTCTTTTTGTCTGATTACGATAATGTATATTGAAGAACACAAAAATAGGCAATTACATTAGCACAATAGGATACAGCAACGCCAAGCTTAGGCCCTGGTTTATATATCTCATTTGGTTGTCCTGACGACTTAAAGCAGCCTGATTTTTTAACAAAACTATCTTATGATTCACATGATGTGGTTAGTTCACTTCCCTCGGTTGTATGATCCCTGCATTATATAATACTTACAAATTCTTTGCTTGACTAAATTATGATTCTTCCTATTATTTTGGAAGATGCATATTCCATGTGATAGATATAGTTTAATTGATCAAACATGTGCTTTCGATCTTTGATTCTATATACTGCTTCATTTAGGATCTCTCCCCTCAATAGTTGGAATGATGGCTATGGTTTCTGTACTGTAAGTAGTCTATTGTGCTTCGTTTAGACCTTCAATCATAGGTCATGGACCAAGGGCAGAAAAGAACTTCAACTACAAGTCTACATTGTTTCTTTGTAATCTCTACTGATTCATTTCACTGTTTCTTTGTATATACTATTCACAAATGTTGCAAATACGGCAAAATGTGACATAAGTAAAGATTATTGGAAGAATTGGCTAATGTTTCCCTTCTTGTGTGTTGTTACCACAGGTTAACATTCCGGTACATACAACAGAGGTCCCAATTTTGTCATGGGCAAAATAATAATCGATTAAATACACATTTGTGAAAACCACAAATCCAATATCCACAACCGTCCTAAAGATTACTGTTCCTTGTTTGTTTACCATGGAAACTACAGACCACGAACCCAGTAGTAGCATTGATCTCAACATGTCTTGAGGACAAGTTAGGCAGTTAGGTAGCTGATACAACAGAGCTGCTAAATTGATCCAAACTTCAACAATCCAATTCTTGGAGACAAATCTGCTAAATTGACTGTTTTTCTTAAGCACTTCAATTCATTTTCCTTGTCAATAGCTTAGGATCATCATCACCATCACCATGTTTTGCATTTAGATCTAAATTTTACCTAAAGTTTACTGATTAAACCTAATGTTTCCACACATCATAACAATATACAGGGATAACATCTGCTCATTAATGACCTCCTATTTCCTAGAAGTACCATTAGCCTTACACAAATGCACATATATTTTACTAAAAATAAAAAGATCAAATAACCACGTAGAGACTTGAAACAAGTATACCAATATTCTCATACGGAACAAGCTAATTCAATTCAACATAGCTCAATTGAAACTTTTCCTTGACCTAAATAATCTCAGATTTATTCCACAATAGGAAAACATTGACCTAATATTGTATACACGTAAAAACTTAAGTTCATGTGACATTCCCCATCAGTTACGAATATTAATCAGAGAACCCAAAAGCTTTGCGTGCACAAATTTAGTTCTTTCACTCTCCTTTCGTACGATCAAGTATCAACCAAAAGTCGCACCAGTATAACAATTTTTTTGGCACAATTTCTAGGCACAAAACCGTAATAACGAGACAAGAGGGATTACCTTATCATAGAGTTGCAGTCGATCATTGTATGAACGCTCCTCTCACATAGTTGTACAAACTCGTTCCAGATCGCGGCTTGACTTCTTGTGAGATCGATTGCTGCTTTCGATAGCGAGGGGGAGAGAGAGAGAATGGTGAGAGAGAGAGAGAGAGCAACTTTGGGCATGAAGAGAGCCAGAGAGAGAGAGACGGATGGAGCAGAGAGATATCGCGTAATGGGGAGAAGGGGAGCGGATGTTTTAGGGTTTGACGTAAAGTGGGTTTTTTGGGGGGAAATTACACCCGGGGGGGGGGGGGGGGGGGGGGGTAATATGGGTACTTCATCTTTAATTTACCATGTATTGGTCATTTTAATTTTTCTTGCCATGGTTTGGGTATTTCACAAACCATGACCACCTTTTTGTCATTTGTTTGAGAAAAGACCATGTATTGGTCATTTTCCCTACTTATTTTCTCTTATCTTCTTTTTCTCACGATTTCCCAAAGACTTGTTAGAGCGTCCCCAGTACTTACTCTCTTAACTAGCTCATAAACAAATCTTGAAAAATATCCTGTCTAAAGTCATTCTAGTCTTTCAAATGAACACACGGCATACCAGCTTCAAGAGGGAAGAAAATCATAAACTGTAAAAATATGAAACAGAAGTAGAGATTCAAAAAGTACCTCTCTCAAATGCAAATTGAATTAGAACCGTGATCAAAATTATGCATCGATCATTCACCGTGGTACTTTCTATTGATGATTAGCTTGCAAAGTGGGAGTTCAAGCTTCAAAATTTCAAATGCAGTGAGATAAAGGGGCATTATGGACACATAAAGGAGGTGGGTGTAGAGACGTTGTGATTAAAAATGGGGTCATGGGTTCTGAGGAGAAGGGTGCATTATGTGTAAGGACCATCATTTTTCATGCATTATTTAATTGCACATTTCATTTTCAAATATTTTAATTCAAGTCATATGTTTTTGGCTTATCAGCGTTAGGATAAAGTATGTTTCGTGGAGTAATTACCCTACTGCTACTACTGCTACTACTGATTCAAATCAAACCGGGCTCAAACCTTTTGGACGAGGTGGGTGTGGTGATGTTGTGAGATAAAGGCGCATTATGGATGCATGAAGGAGGTGGGTGTGGTGACATTGTGAGTAATAGTGGGTTATGGTTTCTTAGGAGAGAGAGGGTCCGGGGCATAATGGGTGCATGAAGAGGTGGTTATGTAGGTGACGTTGTATGAGAGAATGAGTTTTTTTTTTTTTTTTGACGAGTGAAGGAGGCAGATGTGGTGATGCTTTGAGTTGTGAGTAATAGGCGGAAGATAAAAGGGCCGTCAAAATGAATATATCCATGCTACTCTACTAAAAATTATTTTGTTGGGTCCGACGCCATTCTCCCCTACGTTATGGATAGCATAGACTAGAGAAGGGTCTGGTTTAGTTCATCAACCTAAATGGCGATTAAAAAAAATGAAGATAGAATATTGAATTCATATTTACTTATGTCAAAAGGGGAATAAGAGAAAGATAAAGTCTATCTTTAGCGAATGACACGTAGAGATATTGATAAGACACATAAAGTTTATATTATGTTGTGTTATTACTTTTGCTTCAACCCGTCTCTCTTACAAACTACTTTAAAAGATACCTAGTGATGACTCCATAAAATATTGTTGGTGGAGACATTGACTTATTCAAATTCTCATTGTTATATAAATCGAGTAATTACTTCATACTAATAAAAAATAAATCAATTTGGAGCGAATTTCATAACCCATAACTATAAACCCAAGTTTTTAGGGAACGAGAATCCTAAAAACATATTACTTACCACATTCAAGGTTTGTTACTACTTTAATACACTAATAACATTCAAGGTTTTTCTGATAATCTATTCCCCAAATTAAAAACATAAGTTGTTGCTAAATTTACATGTTTTTTTTCAAGGTCAACATGGAACTGTGGATACCCCGCCTAGGTTTTCACACCCGAGGGCGTCACAATTTCAGCTCTATCAATAGCACAACACTTGTCAGAACTCTCAACAGTGTTGAGGTACCCGTTGCAGCATACCTCATTTGATTTAGAGTCGCCACTTGGTTTTGGAAAAACAAGAAAACAAATAGAGATTCTGGATTCAGGAAAATAAGGGTACAAGGAGGGGAAGATGTTAAGCACCCCTCTCCGCCTAGACACAGAAGCTAGCCCATACTCGTTTGACATAAAGCTGCTTCAGTATCTTAAAAGATTTCGCAAACAAACTGCTTATTAAGCTGTTAACAAATATGGGTGATTTGCACTGCACAATAAACCACACGGGGATACGGGACAAGGAGCATGCAACAAAATAGAATATACAACAAGAACATAAACTGTACCGACAATCTGATTTGTCGACCGACCAATGAATTTGGCGGCCGGTAGATCTCGTCATTCAATATACCGGCTGGCACATCAATGTGTCCACCAGTGTTCTTCCCAATGCCAGAAAACAAAGAACTAAGTACGCAAAATTAAACTATGAATTGAACAGAGATACGAGATTAAACCGATCAGAAGGTGCTAACTTTGTAACTTACTCCCTCAGAGGTTGATTTGCTTGAATTTGTTTGCTTCAGTGTTGAACTCACGGAACCCTAAACCCTAAGTTCGAATTTGGGAGTTTTGCACTTGAGTGTTTTCGCTCACTGATAGGTCAAGGCTTTTGAAGCTCGGGATTGTGGGAGTATTTGCACGGAGTATTGGAGTATGGGATTCTCGAATCGTGTATTGATTTTGGGGAGCCAAGGGTCCTTTATATAGGCTAGATAGGGGGCGTCCCAAATCGATTAAAACACGAATCAGGAGAGGTTTGATCACAAGAAAACTCTGTCCTTTAGAGTCCTGATCTTGCACACTACGCATATCGGAGTAATCCGATCTCCGGGGAAGAGTTTGAGTCCCAATCAGGCTTTGGTTGCAAAATTTATGGAAGAAGTTGATTTGCCGGTCAGTTGATGCATTTGTCTGGAGGTTTTTTTTTTTTTTGATAGGAGATTGGTTTCTGGCAGCTGGTGAAAGGATTCACCGGCCGGTTAATGAATGTACCAGCCGATATTTTGGGTGGGTTTTGAAAGGTTTATGGTTTGGCTGCTAAGTCTTCACAAAGGTTCTAAGATTCACGTGAGTCCACCTAAAGCATTCAGGTGTCATTTTTATCATCGGGAGCCCGCTTGCAGCAATATTTAAAATATCTACCGAGCCAATTTAGGGTGTCTACACGGAACAAAATATAAGAACAAAAATAAAAAAAACAAAACAAAATACAAGAAAAACTATAAAAAAAAAAAAACTACAAAAAAAGCCGCTTAGCTCAAATCTCGAACACAACACTCCACTCGTGGAGGTGGGTGGAGGATTGCCATTGGATCTTTTCCCCACTGCATTATCATCACCGTATTTGAAAAACCGATATCTAGATCAGTAGTAAAAAAAAAATGGGGATTAAAAATATGGAGAGAGTCTCAACCATTTAACATCCATGGAGGCAAGAGAGGAGTAGATGCGAGAAGAGAGGAGGGAAAGATTCTAGACCAGTAGGGGACTAAAAATAAAGGAAAATTAAGATATCTGAAAAGAGGGGAAAAGAAGAGGGACGTGGGGACTGGGGTGAAGGGGTGGAAACCCACCACCCAAAAGCGTCTCTCTCGTTTAACTCTTATATATGCTCTCCCGAAGCAACTTGCCATTATACAAGCATCCTATTTTTGTTTTGGGTGTTGTTTGATTGAAGTGCCATAGTTTATTGAGGGAGGGGTAGGGGCTAAACAACTTGATATGCGCACCAATCTTGATAGATCATTTTTTATTGGGCCCACTTCAGGTCCCACGCGAATGATCCAAACCATTTATTTTCTTGAAATATTTTTCTATATGTTCTCGTAAAATATCAATTCCGATGGATATCTGTCATGCCCTCGATTTTTAACATGAATAATAAACCCTTTCCAAAAGATAATTCATAATATTCCATACTTGCAGTTCCACAAATCCTCTCACAAGGTTCTTGTGTGGGGTGTTTTCCCGAAACCATAGAAGTTGTATACAGAAGCCCGTCAGGACCTCCATGTGCCTACACACGTGGTAAATAGTACAAAACCGAGCACAAATGACCACCAAGCCCATAACTCAATATTGGCTATAATGAGCCTGCTCGTCGGACAATGCGGTTGGAACGGCCCAGCAAGGGATAAACCTTAGAAGCAGACTTTCCTTGCGAAGATAAGGAAAGGAAGGAATATTCGAAGATATTCCCAGAATCAGTTGAGCTTGCGAAGATAAACACAATCTTACTCGAAGATGGAAAGCCAATTAATATACCAAACTAGGAGCAAACTCCCATGAAGGGTAAAGCTCCGAACGAGCAATAAGTGGCCAGCTTGGCAAGAATCCTTATCGGATAAGGAATCCAGAATCATGCGATCTACACTGCCCAATAAGGAAGAATCCCAGACTTGGAAGGATTCTTAATAAATCGGAATTCCACAAGGAATGTAAGTGTAAAATAATCGCCTATATAAGAAGAGGAATCCTAAACACAAGAGGTATGCATTAACCTATTCTCATACACATACACTCGTTAAGTCCATCCTCCAGTTCGTCAATACTAACTTAAGCATCGGAGGGCCCTTGCCGCCTAGAGGCAGGGGTGCTCTGACGGTTTGTTCGTGCTGCAAGATCAAGGTTGCTCCATTCGAAGAGGATTTGATCTCCTAAAAGCAAGGAAATAACTTCGTGAGTTTTTTTCCCTCTTACAGTTCTAAGCTCATACAAACTACAAAATCCAAACAAGGTACCCCTACCCACAAGTAAATGTAAGTAGTAGCGTTATGTCATTACATTTTCCCTTCCAACGTCAAAGATATAAATAATAGATTTATAATATCATCTTTCAAAAGAACAAGTTTCATGAGATGATGAGATAACTCCTTCTCATTAAGCTTTCAAAATATGCATATACTTCAAGCATTCCACTTCATGCTCCACGTTGATTACCTGAAAATGATAGGGTAAGCTCACTAGCCCAATAGGAAAACCATCTACTATTGCTAAATGCAAATGAAATGATATGAGCATGAGGATTTATCGAAGTACAAGACAAGAAATTACAAGGCCAACAGATGATCAAGTAGGAATCAAAGTGTCTATGTACTCTTAAAGTCTCTTTTTGTCAAGTGAAACCCTTTTAAAAGTCGTTGTGTCCGTATAAGTTTTATAATCATTTAACTTCCTTTAACCCAAACATTTCAGTTGTTTCCACAATCTCAGTAATTTCAACCTTTGGAATACGATATCCCCTGCCGAGATTCACGTGCCTCGTCATCCCTGCCAGGATTCACGGGCCCTAATACCCATTCCCAAGATTACATTGAATGATGACCTAGTATCTGAGATTCACGGGAGTCGTCACCCATGCCCAGGGACGCACCGAATGGTGGCCCTAGTATCCATAATTCAACCATAAACCAGTTACTTTCATTATTACAAAGTCGTTCAAGTTTATATGTTAACTCACACCAATCAACCTCACGTGTCCAACAAATCCTATAACATAGGATATACCAAGGTGTTTACCAAAATTGTTCTTATTCCACATTGAGAGTAAATGACAATGACGTTACTCAATTCGAAGAATCCAATAAGTTATAGAAGGTTAACCAAGTACGAAATCAAGATTATACAACGAAATAATGCATCGGGGACTGAACAAGGGTCAAGGGAACGCTACATTGTAAAACGGGATTTTGGAGAACAATCTACCAAAATTGTTCGGACGGACAGGCCATCGCATCCTGACAAAAATTATAGACAACTAGAACACGAGCAGATTTGCAGATTTTGGTGGATTTCACCCAAACTCAACAATTAATGCCCAAACTCAAAATTTTATGTTACAAGTGCTCAAATATATATAAGAAAGGATAGATTTGCACAAAAAAAAGGAACCCAACAGCCAATTTACAAGATCTAACAGAGTTTCAATTCAAAACCAAGAAAAATGGTGGGTTTTGTTACACAATCAAGATTGGCATGATCAATATCGAAATTGGTACCATAAATCAAACATTTATACTTAGAGATAGGAGAAAGAAGTCCTTACCTCAATAGATCAAGCTCCAAACAAGACCAAAAGCAAACCCTACCGTTCAAATCATAGTCCCAACCAGAACTTGCTCTCCCACGTCAATGCAAGAGATACTCGAGCTCCAAACGTGTGTAGATGATGGAGTTGAGTGTGAATCTACAACAGTTTGTGGAGATTTCAAGTGTGGAGGGGGAATTTTGACTGAGGAGTGAAGAAATTTAGAGAGAGAAAAGAGAGAGGGGGCTGGCTCATGTGAGGGGGAGGGAATTGATCTCTCTCTCTCTCTCTCTCTCTCTCACACACACACACACACACACACACACACAACCTATTTATAAGCTAATTGCACATACACACCCCCAACTAGCAAAGGTGCTACCAACAAGTCTCACACAATTTAATTTTGCACATTAACTCCACGTGTAGTACTAAAAATGCAATTCCACACAGTTCTCCAATTTAAATTTGAAAAGATTTTTGTTAAATTTCTGGGTCTTTACAATATCAGTAAGGATTTATTCAAAATTTGTAGGGTTAACTACTCATATTTACACTGCAAATTCGAAAAAAGCCTTTTATCAATATTCCATTGAGATGATTTTTACAAGAATTCTTTAAAAATATTTTTAAAAATAAATGGTTTCGAATTATCCTTGTGGGACCCTCGATGAGCCCCACAAAAAAATAGTTTGTGCATGATCTGTGCATTGGGTCCGAGCACATAGGACTTTTGGGTGATAAAAGAGTCTCTTTGGGGAGAGAGAGAGAGGGTATGCAGAAGTAATGGAGCTAGAAGCGAAAATTATCTAGTCGGTTGGACATGGGTCATACAAAAACTTTACGTACAAACAATTGTACTCTTGTGTTTGGATGATCAGAATCTTGAGCAGGAATAAGAATATGATTATCGGGAATAAAATTTCCTGCAAATTTTCTTGGGTAGGAATAGAAATATATTACTAGGAATCCTAAGAATTTGATACCTGGAGTAATTCATTTTGATATTTAGATTAATTCAGTAATCTTACGCAGGAAACAATGATTTTTGAAAATTTATTAGAGTCAACAGTTCTTTTTCTAAATAAATGAGTTAGGAATCTGAAATTCATATGGGGTAAGAGAGGGATAAGATTCTCACTGAGTTTGGGAATATAATTCCTGGTTGAATATGTCAGTAGGAATCACATTCATATTCCTGTCTCTTTCGAACATTAAATTCATGGAAAAATGTATCATATTCTCATTCTCCTAAAGATGACTATCATCCAAACACAGCCTACAAGTAATTTCTTGGGAAATTTTCCCAACGGTCCCATAAACTGTATGCGTGCACCAAAAAACTAAGTTCTGGTTTGTAGTTTTGAGATAAGTTTTGAAAATAATACTTTTTTTATTGGAATATGTAATTTTTTTCGTTTTTAGTCAATTTGTTTAACATTTTAACAAACTTTTTTTACTTTTTTTTATAAAAGTACGCAATATACATAAAAGTACGCAATATACATCCAAAAAGTAAAAAAATAAATAAATAAAATTAATAAAAAACCATTAAACACACACACACACACACAAAAAAAAAAAACACGAATGATGAAACATTAAAAACTTGGGTTTTGGAAATAACTTTTCTAAACTTACTACAAACAACAATTGTATTCCTTAAAGTCCTTTACTTGCGATCATACCAAATTTACAGTCTAGTCATTGAACTGTTCCCTGGTCATTATTCCTATAATTTTACTAGTTAATTTCTCATTCCTCATTTATAAAGATTCAAATCATTCCACCACAATATCCACACAATTTTTCGGGAAAACAACAAGAAGAGAGATTCAGCTTAGGGTCGCCGTTTGCTTGTGCTGCGTCACCGGTTGTCGGTATCATGTTCAGATGACATTGAGAATTTCCTTGTATAAAATTATAGGCATTAGAAAACATCGAAATGACAATAAACTGGCATTTCACCGCTATTAGGAAAACGGGGAAATTTCTCGTTATTGTGTTGAGAGTAAAGAAATATGAGGAATACCGTAAAAATATAACTTTTCAATCTTGAATTTTGAACAATAATTGAGAATTTCTCAATCAAGATCAAATGAGATTTTCAATTTCAAAAAAAATGAAAAGAAAATCCTCATTAACGTTTAACTTGAAAACTCTCAAACTTACAAATAAAATCAATTAGACAAGCTGTTAACTTTAAGGTGCTGATTTTGGGGCTCTCTTTTTTTATGCAGGCACTCCAAAATTTTTACGAAGTTACAAAACTACCCTTTTTCCAGATATGAAAATTATTGGAGGCACTCCACCCCCAAATTATCTCCTCATTTACTGAGACACTCCAAATGGAAAAATGAACCAAAACCAAACCTAAAGATTAGGTTCTAAACATAAACATTAACTTGATTTTTGAAGGTCGATAACATTAGTCTCACCCTCGATTTTTGAGTTTCATTTGTTTAATCCATGAAAGAGGTTAGAGGTTATAGTTATTTAATCCATTGTTATATCCAAAATCTCCAATCTAATAGTAATTTGAAAACTATTTAAAGAATTGGAATTCCATTCATTTTAATACTCTTTCAAGATAAATGCAAAAGGAATCCATAGATAAGGGAAACCAAAAACAAAATTTCATGTGTTGCAAACAGTCATGGCAACATAGAGGAAATGAAAATTCAATCAGTACTCATTTGAGGGTAACAGGTGTTCTACAGAACCCAGAATGACATGAAATTATCGGTTTAAAATGATTCAACATTCAAAGCCGTTGGCGAAATCGATCGAAAAGCTGTAACAAGAAGGTAAAAAGTCTTGTTTGGCATACAATTTTGTTGAGTGGCGACAGGGAAGGGCCCCCACAGGTTTGGAAATTTGGGACCCAACAGAGAATAGCCGCAATTTCTTCTTCTTTTTCGTCTTCCTCATTTTTTTCTTTTTCTGTTAACCTAATCACTTGGGAGCCCAAAAAAGTAAAGGTTTGGAGCGCCTGAAGTAAAGGAGAAGAGTAAAGGGTTTTTGGAATGCCTCAAGTAAATCATAGAACTTGCAAAAGGGTAGTTTTGGAACACCACTGTAGCTTGGAGTGCCTGCATCAAAATTGGGAGTGTGAATATCAATTTCCTAACTTTATTGCTTTCAAAACATCAAAATTTCCAAAAAAGAAAAATTAACCAAAATTCTACCCAGCAGGACTACACAGCAGAGACAGACTCTCTAGCTAAAATGGAAAAAATAGAAAAAGGAGGAGAGGCAGTCAAAATTCTCAAATCAATCAATCTTACTACATAATACTATGACGTCAAATCACATAGTACCCAAAATGTGATACTCAAATATGGTCACCACGGCATTGCACATGACAAATAATTTATGTAATTTGACTGCTATGCACGGTTCTCTAGCTACTAGTTAGTTAAATAAATGCAATCCTCTACAAACGTCCATTAATCTTGTCGATTGAGATTCTCCGACGCATATATGCATCTTGTTTAACGCAAAAGTGCGCATTATCTCCGTTGCATTTAAATGCTGCTCAATTTGATCATAGTATTAGAAATACTTGCTTGCAATGAAGTGAATGAACCCGTGCAAGCATGCTTACTTCATTAGTTTTCGCAACTTTTTCTTCTTTTAAAGTGTCTTTAGCTTTTTTTTCCCTTCCTCTTCCAAGAGCATGGCAAAATCCCTCCTATTAAAGTCGTTTTTCTTTTCCAATTAATAGAAGGGATCTTTAATTTGGTTAACTTCCATTAAAATCCGCAATTCGAGGGAGTATAGAATGTCAAGAAAGACAGAAATATAGCACGATTTTTTAGTTTTCTATGTTTATATATAGTGAATATACAGTTTTTAAGAATGGATTTTGTTAATTGAATGCATGCATTTCCAATCGAAATAGATTATTAGGCCCATGTATCCAGTTCAATCTTCTTCAACTTGGACATGCCTTTTCAAATTTGAGTTATGAAGGGTCTTCTAAATAATATTAACTTAATTCTCTCTATCTTTGAAAAGCTTCCATTATCATGAAGATACTTGTGCAACGGAATAGAAATTAATTGTACAACTAAAAAAAAATGTTCTCGCGCACGAAAAAAAAAAAAAAAAAACTAATAGAAAAAGAACACAATTTTTTCTCTTTCTGCCGCATGGCAAGATATTTTGAGCATTTCCAACAAGCCTCAACAAATATTGAGCAAAAAATATTAGTGACCGGTGCTTTACCTACTCACGTCTTTTTCAACACTCCAACAATACTACCTATTGTTGAGGAACTACCATTTTTTCCTTTTTTAAATATAAATAGAGAGAGCGAGAGAGAGAGAGAGAGAGAGAGAGAGAGAGAGAATATTAAAGAAAGGGTTTGGGAGTGAATAGTGCCTTACCAAATCTCCTTCCATTTATTGAGACACTGTAGCACAAACTAAATTGTTGAGGAGTTTGTTGTAATTACTGAAGTGGAATCAAAGCACCCAATCACGAAACAATATTTGGTGATCTTAGGGTACAGTCACGTGATGTCCAGTCTAAGCGTATGTACCCCCCAAAAACTTGTGGTGGATAAGGGTGTTGGAGTACAACGTGGCCATGCCCCAATCACACATGCGGACTTGATGAGGAGAATTTATTCCTTCCTATCTGTCCTATGATCTTATGATAGTATGTGTTAGAGAGAGAGAGACCAGATCTGCTAGGGTTCGATTCCTCTTCTTTTTCTTCATTTCGAAGAGAGAGAGAGAGAGAGAGAGAGAGAGAGAGAGAGAGAGGAGGGAGGAGGAAATACAATCGCCGCCACTCATCGTCGGCCATCGTTAGAGGAGAATCGCATGGGTCGGCGCCACTCCCACTATCGCTGCAGACATGAAATGTTAGGGTTGGAGGAAGAACGGGTTTGGGAAGATTGGGTAAACTAATAAGTAACTAATAATTAGGGGCCGGTTTTGGGGACACATAAAAAACATTTCATCTCAGGCCTTGAAATCAATGGCTAAGATTAGAAGTTTCACTATTGCACACTCTCCCCCTCCCTCTCACTTTCACCTGATTCCTCTCCCTCTCCCCCTCCCTCACGCCAACCGGAGCTCTGCACTCCAACAGAAATGCCCGATCGCTAGAACTCAGAAGAAAGGCGGCACATCCATGTCCGGCCGACCCCAACTCTGGCGATTACCCTCCACGGCGAACCCCAACTTCACCCTTCACATTCAGATCAAGGAAATTTCTAGGTTATAAATTCCAACGAAGCACAGATACTCGTGCAAAGATATTTTGTGGGAAGAAAAAAATAAAAATAAAAGAGGACCTTATACATAAAGAAGGGGCTGTTCCATATGAGGAAAACAACACCCCAAAAGAAAACACCAAAGAAGACTATTCAAAAACATTATGTAAAGGCCTAAAGGCTGTCGATTAAAACTTAATAGTCAAGATCAGCTCTAGTGCAGCTCACGAATCGGGCACACTAATCGCAGGGGAATCATTTCTAGTGTGTTTTTTTTTTCTTTCTTTTAACTTCTGGGTTTTTGAGTACCTGGTCTTGAGCTTTGCGTACAGGTAAAGGGCTTATTGTTTCGTTTTTTTGGAATCGCCGGAGTTTGGGTTCGCTGGAGATGGGGATTGCCGGAGTTTTGGTCGGCCGGACATGGACATGCTGGAATGGGGAGGTTCTGTTGGGGGTGAGTGACGGAAAGAGAAAGAGAAAGAGAAAGAGAAAGAGAGAGATGGGGATCAGGTGAAAGTGAGAGGGAGGGGAAGTGTGCAACAGTGGAGATTCTAATCTTAGCCCTTGATTTCAAGGGTTGAGATAGAGTGTTTTTTTTATGTGTTTCTGGAATCGGCCCCATATAAGTAGATATGTAGCATATATATATAAATTCTGTTTGGTCTGGTTCGGACCGACTTAAAAACTCTCCAAACCGGGAACCGAACTAGTTCTCCATTTTTGGAAGTCATTGAGCCGGGAACTGAACCGGACATTACAAAAAAAATCCGGTTCGGTTCGGTTCTCCGATTTGGTTCGATTTTCTATTTTTTATTTTCACCCCTAATTTCTACGAATATGGATTGCAACTTTTTCTTTACAAATTGTCATTAGCTTTCCTTCGGAAGAGCATGCGGAATTCTCTCCTATTTACCGGGAAAAGGAAAAAAGTCTAATTACTAGGGTACTTAATTAGGAGTACTTTTTAGGCTTACAATGATTTGTAAATGTTAATGCACTAGCCGCTTAGTAATTTCTTTTTGTGCCATTTTTTTTTATAAAGAGATAGAAATATTTTTTGTGCCATTTAATTCAACGATTAAAAGGGCCAACACGTACTTGTATTGGGTACAAGCTTGCGTGCATAATACGTGTTCTATTTTTTCTAGTATTATATATGATTTGACCGTTACACTAGTTCTTTCTAGTTAAATAAATGCAATCACTTTATAATCAAGAACGTCGTTACATCATTAGATATTAGATATACTAGCAGTGAACTCGTGCTATGAACGATAAACTTTACTAACTGCATTAGTACTTGCTTTTATCCTAACTCTGAACAAATTGAAGTACGTGAAATAAATAAATGTTCGGCAAAAAAGAGAATCCATATTAACTATTTCTACAACTATGAAAAATGTTTTTCCTTTGGTTGAATTCCATTCAAATCCACGTTTTGAGAGAAGGTTAGGAAACAATGTTAATTAAGAATGTCATAAATATTGCATTGATTTATTCTTCTATGTCTATATATAGTGAATATGGACTTTTTGAAAGAATGAATCTTTTCCAAATAAGATGGAATATTAATTATGGATTTTGTTAATATATCCCTAATCGAAACAGATTATTTTGACCCATGTATCCAGTTCAATCTTCTTCAACTTGAACATGCCATTTCAAATTTGAGTTATGAGGGTCTTGAAAATAATATTAACTTGATTCTCTATATCTTTGAAAAGTTTCCATTATGATGAAGATACTTGTGCAAGTAAATAGAAATACCTTAAGTATCCAGAGAAATAGGGGTTCGATACAGTTAATCACAACTTTATCTTTGTTGTGATATCCTGCATCTTTATTATTATTATCTACTCTGCCTCATGCCAAGAGATATGTTGTACTTGACAGATAAGCACGTGTCATTAATGTATAGTGGAATCAAAGCACCTAATCACACGAAAAATTATTCAACTCGGGCACCGCCACGTGATGTCCCGAGCACGTTTTTAAGTGTATGGACCTTACATTTCTCTCACTTTCACACACACACATATATATATGGCCAATACTTTCTTACAAAATTAGAAAGAAAAAAAAAGCGTTCGCCTAGCTAGAAACGGTTGCATTTTGAAGATTACAAACGGGTAATTGAGTATTCTAACAACTGATATCCGATAAAATTGGAACGATACAGTATACTTTAATAATTAATAATGAGACATCCAAATACGGAACAGTACACTTTTTTATATTGCATGTGCATATAAGCTCTTCCAAGAAACAAGCTCTGTCATCTCTTCCTTATTTGCTTAGATAACGCAGGAATCATTACACAACAAGATATCTTACCATATACTTGAGATTCACTTTCAACCCTGTCATAGTATTTAAGAAGCTAACCTTGCTCTTTGTCATTCCATTCCAGATACACCAAAACCACAACAAGCTGTGATATTGGCAATTTGGCATGGAACCAATAGTACGTGGTGCGAAGCCATGTCCCTCGGATGATGCCTCGAGCATCTTGGCATCATCCGACGGGGCACCACAAAGAGGCGGAGACGAGAAGAAGATCATGACCACTACCAAGAGAGACAAAGGTGTGATTGACGGAGGTTTTGATAATCAACCGGATCAAAAATCCCGCCGGTCGCGCCTTTTGCTCGATCTCAAGCTCTCGAACGACGATAACGCGAAGCTCGAACTGAATCTTTTCAACCACCCTCTGAACGCGGTGGATAGTTCTTCAGTTCAGGCGAGCGAATCATCGAACGAGGGTGAGGGAAGTGGGGGCTGCGGGGACAAGCAACCGGCGGCCGAAACTCGGGTTTACGCGTGCAACTTCTGCAAGAGGGAGTTCTCAACTTCGCAGGCGCTGGGAGGGCACCAAAACGCCCACAAGCAGGAGCGGGCCATGGCGAAACGGCGGCAAGGCATGGGGATGGATTCCCTGGCGGGGCCTTTTGGGCATCATCATCATCCTCCACAGCTTTCGTACAGCAATTATCTTGGTGCCCCCCCATTTTATCCATTCACAGCTAATTATCCTCCTTATTCAGGGTACGGTACAAGCTTCAATAGACCGTCGTCGCTCGGTGGTGGTGTTTCGATGAATTCCATGATGCACAGTACATCTCCTTCATCTTTCCCGTGGCCTAGGCCGTCGTTAGCCATGATGAACCCACAAGGATCCTCTGATCATAACAGGCTAAGAATGCTGGAACGCTTGGATAACAGTGGTGGTGAACCTAACTTGATGGGTTCTGCGAGGCTATCATCTTCTGTGCCGGGTGATGGTGATCAGAATAATCTTTGGACCCGACTCGGCCGCGCGGAAACCAATGATGCATCACCCGAACTCGATTTGAGTCTCAAACTTTAATCTTCTTCAACTTCACAGTTCACATGTTACATTTACTATGTTTTCTTTTTCATTTTCTTGGTTGGTTTTAATTTTGTTTTCCAAGTTCCTTTGACTTGGGACATTTGGAAATACTTAGGACTCTGTTTGTGTCTTTACACATCCATCATTTTGTTGTTATTTGTATGTTCCATATCATAGAATTTTATCCTTGTCTCGCAATTGCTTTTTCTTCTAAGCTTCAAGGAATTCGATCTGATTTTTTTGTTGGGAGTGCTTCAACGCTAAGTCGCTAATAATTCCTCTTGCCTATTAAGATCTTACGTTCTCTTTTTCGGTCTCAATTTCTGCCTTCTCATTCGGGATAAAAAAAAAAAAAAAATCTCAACCACCTTCTTTTTATCTATCCTTCCTCCTTTTTTTTTTTGAAGTGTAAAAACTTCATTAATAGCAAAAAAAAAGTACGACTATGCTATCACCATTACATAATGAGAGTAGGCGATGAGCGAAGACCAGGAGAAGGCCTAAGAATAGAACATAGCATACTAATCGGCAAAACACAAAGAACACAAAAACTATGCTATCGCCAGTAAATATGAGGGCGTCGACGACAAACGAAGGATAACATAAGGCCTAAGGAGCGGAGCACAGTGTGTGCATATGTGTAGTGGAAAATACAAAATAAACATAAACATAAACATAAACATAAACAACAAACTAAAATTAAGAGATGTGCATCTAACCGAAAAACCATAACTGTAGAAAAGGCCACCGACATCAAGCAATCCAAAAGCCGATGGTCATGGTTAGCGTGTGAGAAACCTCAGCACGAGCCACAACCTTAATGAGTCAAACCTGCGACAACCGAGCCAAAATAAACCAATTTATTAGTTTAATTTTGGCTTTATTAAAAAAAATTAGTTTTAACCATAATTTTTTTGAATAAAGACAAAACGAAAAAAATCAAAAAATCATTTTTTGCTTTTTTACCAAATCACCCCGTACGTTCTCTTCTTCGGTCTCAATTGCTGCCTTCTCATTCAGGATCCCTCCACTAATATCAGTAATTTCTCAAAAAAAAGGATTTCCTCACAACCTTCTTTTATCTCCTTCCTCTCTTTTTTTTTTTTTTTTTAAAGCATAAGAACTTCATTAATAACAAAAAAAAAGAGAGTACAAGTGTGCTATCGTCATTACATGAGGGGGGATCGGGATGAGAGATAGAGCCGATTGGACTGGGGTGGAGAGATCGGAGGGGGGAGCCGATTGGCCGGGAAAGGAGATGAAGGCCAGTACTACTGCTCGACGGGGAGGGGAAGAATCAAAGGGGGAAGTCGAGCAAACAAAGAAAGTGGGAACATGCACGCATGACCGGATCCGGCCGCCCGAGAAGAGCAGAGCTCACCGATCGTTGGAGCTTCACCAATTAACAAACTTAGATCCACTAGAGTTTTCTCACAGAAGGTATCCAAGAGATCTCTCTACAAGTTCTCTCTAAAAATAAAAATAAAAACGAAGTCATCACATACAAATTTTGTGAATTCAATTGTTAAGGTATGAAGCAGATGTAGTGAATTTTTTGCAAAAATCATGAATCCATTTATTCTATATGGGAAGATGCTACAATGTTACCCCAAAAAAACCATTAAAAAGCATAACAAAAATCATTAAAATGCATAACAAAAAATCATTAGAAGGCGAAGCATGGTAACGGTGTAACATAAACCATTAGAAGGCATAACAAGAAAACCATTAGAAGCCATAACATTTTTCAAAACGACGTAACATGTTATGGCTCACTTTTTTTTTTGGGCGGTGTCCCCATCATAACAAAAATTATTAGAAGCCTAACACAAACCAGTAGAAGGCATGACGTGTTACAATTGGGATACACCACAAGGGGTAACATTGTACCATTTTCCTTCTATATATTTTAGTAATTTCTGCACTCTTTATTTATTAAGGGTCTTGTTAACTTCCACCCAATAGGTAGAGGATAATATACATATAATGACAAACTAATTCGGATATCAACGCACATTTCATGGACATCAATGTATATTTTTACGATATTAATACAATTTTCTCGGATAACTTCACACTTTCTAGCTTATTATCTTCCATCGATTGGGTGGAGGTTAGCTTTTTCTATTTCTTTAATTAATGCACTTTATTTCTTATTTTTTAGTGAAGAAAATTACACACAAAATTTCACTACGAGAAAGTGCATTAAGCAAAAAGTGGAGTTGTCCCAAAATTGTTGTTCATTTTGAATAGTCAATGAGAAAAAATAAGCTATTTTCTTTGTTACCCGTCATTTTCACCTTCAAATTCAAACACAACAGTGGGGAAAATAAATTAGGGGGAGTTCTTGAATGGATTATTTGATTTTATCATTATCTTTTACGAATAGATTTTATCATACTAGATTTTATCAACCATTTTTTAAACTCATAGTGGTCCACAACTATTTTATCACCTAGATTTTATTTATTGAGAAAATAAGGTGATTTTATCACTCCTCCATAAAAACACCAACTAAAATCAACTTTCCCATTTTATCTCATAAAATCCATTCAAGAACTCCCCCTTAGAGTTTGAAAAGTATTCATTGCACTTTCAAAAAGGAGAGTAATTTTGAAAATTCATTTATTTTGAAGAGTAATTATTGTGCTTCCTTAAAAAGTTGGATTCGTAAAGAGGGACTAACTATTTGGGACGGAGGAGAGAGTACATATATACATATTCAATGCATATAGCCTGATTAGGTGGTCGATGTTTCCTCCATGGGCCTCAGCAGAAGATTATTTTATTCGATATACTACCTCCGTCCCATAATTTTAGACCATTTTTGGGATTCTAACTATTTAAGGAGATATCATCATTACGTACACTTCAAAAAAGTATGACTTTCCAACATTGCCCTTTATTTTGAAAATAAGAATTATGACAATACTTCAAAGAGAGAAGGGCAAAAAGGGAAATTTATCAACTTTTTTCTCTTTGAATTCTCAAAATGGACATCCATTATGGGCTATCCAAAAATGGAAAGGTAGATTAAAACTATGGGATGGTGGTAGTACTATTCTTTTTTTAAAGAAAAAAATTATATTAAACCCGAACGTCCCATATCGGGAAAATATCAAAATTGAATTCGATATCTAAGGAAACGCAAATAGCTAATATATAACTCTGTTAACCTTTTGAGCCATGTGGTTAGTCTAATTAGCAGGTCAGTTTGTGCGGGTCGTTACAAAACCCCTCAACTATGACCCATTTTCATTTAACTTCTTTAAAGTATAAATCTAAACAATACGAATCCTAAATGTCAAAGACGAAGTCGATAGAAAATCACAATTTACAATCTTACACGTCAATCATCAGGCCACCATGTTCTTTTCACCTTAACCTTCTAACGTAACCTCCCTAAAAGCACTTCATCGAAAACCAAATTCAATCACCACACTAGCACATTCCAGCGGAAACTATCCAATCACAATCACCTCCAATCCTGCGATCCTTCCCCCCAAGGCAGTTGCTGAAGGGAGGCTGAGGATGTCATTTCGTGGTGGCTGTTGCTTGTCAGCATGGTTGGGCGGTGGGTGGCGGTAGCTTGTTTCTATACATACATCTAGGGTTTTGGTGCCATTGGTTTGGGCTTCCTTGTTTGTATTGGGTATGCCCTTTTCGGGCTAGGCTATTAGGTGTATTGGGCTTGGCTCTCTGGGTGTTTTTTGGGCTTTGACTTAATAAGTGTTTTAATTTCTTCAACCTTGATTGAAATCCCTCCCTTCTTCCCCCCAATTTGATGTACCATTTGTCAAATTTTCATCAACAAATTTTTTGCCTATCATAAAAAATAATAATAAATAGTTGCACCTTGCAAGGCTAACCCAGATGATAGGGCAGCGTGAATTTCTTCCGTCGGCTTCTTTATGGTAACTTCTCCATTTGTCTCTATTTATTGTGCCTGTTTTCTTTTTTGGACGTCTCTTAAAATTGTCAGTATCTTTTAATTTATAATATTTTTTATATTTAATATGGATCTTTTGATAGATTTCAATTAACTTTGTTAAACAAAGATTTCAAAATCATAAAAAACATTATAGATTATGAAACGTAGACAATTTTTTGAGATGCCCCCAAAAGGAGACAGACACAACAAATTGGGACGAATGGAGTATTAAATAAGGTGGGTCCCAATTCTATTATAGTACTCATTTAGTTTCAAATTATTCATTCATTGATTTAGGTCCCACATCGCCTACCTCATTTAATGAGAAAAAAATGGCAGGTTCGTCTTTTCGCCTTTGGTAACTCGATTGCTCCCATCGGCTTCTTTATGGTGACAATCGAATTATATTTTTTAGGTCCAATATTGTTTTTTTGGTAAGCTAGGTCAAATATTGCTATGAAAAGTTTAGGGGGAGTTCTTGAATGAATTATTTGATTTTATCATCATCTTTTACGAATAGATTTTATCACACTAGATTTTATCAACCATTTTTGAAATTCATAGTGGTCCACAACTATTTTATCACCTAGATTTTATCTATTGGGAAAACAAGGTGATTTTATTACCCCTCCATAAAACACCAACTAAAAATCAACTTTCCCATTTTATCTCATAAAATCTATTCAAGAACTCCCCCTTAATCTTCTTAGGCCTGATTTGGCTAAGGGGGAGTTCTTGAATGGATTTTATGAGATAAAATGGGAAATTTGATTTTAGTTGGTGTTTTATGAAGGGGTGATAAAATCACCTTGTTTTCCCAATAGATAAAATTTAGTGTGATAATAGTTGTGGATAATATAGTGTGTTAAAATCACCTTCCTTTTATCTATTCGTAAAAGATGATGATAAAATCAAAGATGATAAAATCAAATAATCCATTCAAGAACTCCCCCTAAATTGAAAAAATTGGTTTTTTGATTTTTTTTCGTTTTGTCCTTATTCAATTTTTTTTTGCATTTGATAGTTTTACATCAAAATTTTGTGGTTTCTGAATTTATCTCGTCGAGACGAATTCAAAGAGTATAAAATTATGGAAAAAAATGATAGTTTTTTGAATAAAACCGAAAACAAACCAAAATAAACCAGTTTTTTGGATTGTTTTTCGTCTTTATTCACAAAAATTTAAGTTTGGCTAACAATTTTATATTTTTTAGATTCCTTTTGTCAAGACAAGCCAAGAAACCACAAAAAAGCGATCGAAAACTAACAAATGCAAAAAAAATTTGAATAAGGACAAAACGAAAAACCCTAAAAAATTAGTTTTTTCAATTTAGCCAAATCAAGCCTTAGTTTAATATTGGATGTTCCACAAAATTTAAAACATTAAATACACTGGGTCCCAATTCTATTACTACACTAATTTAATTTCAAATTATCATTAATTAATGCAAGTCCCACACCATGTACCTCATTTCCTGAGTAAAAAGGGTATATTTGTCTTTTCACCTTTTGTAACCCGTGTATATTGTACTATTTTAATAGCTACGTCCCACACATGTGTACACTTGGTCGCAGCCACGTACCCTCATTAAAGGATTAAACAGTATTGAAGTCTTTTTAAGTTCCGTAAACGATGATCGGATGGAAAAACGCTCTCTCTGCTTTTACAAGTTGACAGAAAGTCTAGGGGCACACACTCTTAATCACATACCAGGCACACCCACTCATGTGGGAGCTTATTTCGAGGTCCCATACGAGTGATCAGAGTCGCTCAATTTGTTTAGAATATTTTTTTAAGGGTCCCTGAAAAAAACCAGCTCAATCGGATATCGGTAAAAGCTCGATTGATTCATTAAAGTTTCAATTCCTGAATCGAACGAACCAAAACTTTAACAAACTTATTTAGCCTTTTCCGATATCTGATTGAGTTGATTTTTTTCAGAAACCCTTAGAAAAATATTTTAAACAAATTGAGCGGCTTCGATTATTTGTGTAAGACGTCGAAGTAAGTGCCACCTACACAAGTAGGTGTGGTCGGTATGTGACCGAATGACTGTGGAAGGACTCGGAGACAGAAAGTCAAGAGGTATACAGAAGATGCTCCTGCGACCTGGACCTGGCTACGCAACCGGGAACGTATCTTTCCACAAGGTGGTAAAAATATAACTGTTGGAAGGAATTTGGGGTAAAGCTGTTATATTTGAAAATTGGAGGGCTGCAATTTGTGAAATTAACCATATATATCGGTCAGCAATCAAGAGTACTCTTACCCAAGAAACAATCGGCTGCTCGGGCCACGACAAGATTAGGTGCGTCGTCTCCTCTCTCTCTCTCTCTCCCTCTTCGTCGTCGTCTCTCTCTGGTTATCTCTCTCTCTCTCTCTCTCTCTCTGTTTGTTGTTTTTCATGGATAATATAGATCCTTAAAACATGTAACAATCGTTGGTGTCTTGTAATTGAACCAAGTCAACATTTAGGCGCCCTTCTTTTTGCTTTTTTGGGTCATCAATTTCTCTTTCTGTTTTCTGTTTTTGACTTATTCTTCGCTATTATAGTTTTTGTGAACCCCAAAAAAATGAAAAAGAAAAAGTGATCACTTGAAATTAAAATTGTGGCGGCGCGCTTTCTTTTTTTCCAATCAGATGAAATTAAATTGCGTAGAAGTTGAAAAAGCAAATAAAGGCTGAAAAAGTCTCTCTTCTACTTCTTCGGATCGACCACACCTCTGAGTTTCGGTATTTCGATTCTATTTAATTCGGTGGGGAATTTCACTTAATTGGAATGGAAAATATTGGATTATTTTTCTTTTTGGCTGCAACTTAAGGGTTGTTTTTATTGATTTGGTAGTCAATCTGATGGATACCAATAATTGGAGGCCTGCTCCTGGTGGCGTTGGGGGAGGCGGCGGCGGTGGTGGTGAACCTACGATGGACGCAGGAGATTGGAGATCCCAATTGCAACCTGATTCGCGACAAAGGATTGTCAACAAGATGTGAGTTCTTCCTTAAGATTTTGTTATATGTGTTTGATGCACTTATATCAGTTGATCTTTTATTTGGGAAAGGAGAAAAGAAAAGGGCAAAATTGTGAATTAAAAAGATATGGAACTCTTTCAAATGAGTAAAAGTTTTGGGTAATGCTGGCGACCTTTTGTATTTGTCTAATTCAAAAGTTCATTTTCAAGTTGAAGCATTGGTGGTGTTTGTCTATTCACATAGCATATTCAAATGTGTGCTGGTTTTAATTCTCGGAATTCATCTGAGTTGCAAATTGCATCCGATGTATGGTTACTTCTCGGGCAGTGGCTTTATGAGTCGAGTTAAGCGAGTTTGTACAAGAAAAGCTGGATTCTGCTCTATTGTCAGAGATTTTGGCATGACCATCGATTTTGAAATTTTTCGTTGGAAGTTTATGTTGCGAACAACCGTCTGGAGAAATGTAGATGCTGAATAATGAATGTTCTAGTAGCTTAATCTTGTAGTTAACAGTTAGCTCAAAACTTGTAGTTGACATGATCCCTTTTGGGCTTTGTGTTGCTTTTCTCACACTGATAGTTGAGGATTTGTAATTGAGAAAGCACGCAGGTTAGTTTCAAAGATATACCTCTGATGCGTTCTTCTTCATGTACATGTTTCTTTCTTAGGTTTGGTGGGTCGGATTTTGAATCACATGGGCCCTTATCCTCCCTTTTCTTGATTGGCAATTCTGGTCGTCTTGCACCATGCTTCATTCCACTTAAACTATATGTAGGAGAAGGTCCCTACATATAGTGAACCCAACTATTACCCTTGTCCCCAGAATGTTATACCTCCAACCGAATTTGGCCTTAGGGCATGCATTTGTCCTGGAATACGGTAGAAGCACTCCCTTAAACCGTCTTTTCTAAATAATTTATCATTTTCTCTCTGGGTTTTCCCTTTTCCTCAATGATTAAGTTTGGCATCTAATTTCTTCACTCCTTGGTATTCATTAGTCTTCGAGATTTTCTAGTTTCTATTCACATTTCTATTGCGTTTGCGACTTATTTGATTTTCTAAACAGACAGTGTACTGTGTCTAACAAGTTAGTGATCGGTTCATATTCTTGACTTTTTACTCGAGTATATAGCACCCTTCTAAATATAATTCTTCATCTCTCCCTTACCTTAAGTGTCTTTTCAAGCAATAGAGAATAGCCCCTTCTCTGGTCAATTCCAAAGAATGAAGAACTTCCTTCTTATTTTCATAACAAATTTGGTCACCTCATCTTCTTTAATTTCAAATCTCCAAATCCTTGTTAGGTTAACATTTTATTTTTGACGCAATTATTATCTCTCCAGTCCGTCATAATTGCGAGTTTCTTAAGCTCTTTATAGCTTCTTTCTCATTCATCTTATTCTTTAAGTACATTTTTAATATCTTTATTCGCTCCTTTGCAATAAGCTCACAATCTCTAAATATTGGATTTTGACTTCTACAACACCAACAATAACAGAACCCATCTAGTCCCCAATCATTGGGGATATGAATGGGGATTATTGGAGATAGACCTAACTTTTGGCAATATATGCACAGAGTGGTTGCTCTCAAAATACCCCTGAAATAGTCCCCCCCACCCACCCCCACCAAAAAAAAAAAAAACTGAGTAAGCTACATGGACGTTTTGCTCCAGAACCATGCCCCCAAATCAAAGTTGAAAGGCATCAAAGAGGGCAGATGTAGACACACAAATCAATTTTTGTTCTCATTAGCACAAAGATTTTGACTTCTCTAGTTCAGAAAATCTGTTTTACTGGTATTTAATCCACTTTTAGAGCTGTTAAGATGTTAATTGTATTGTTTCATGAAACAGTTGCATAGTCCTATGATAAACTTTGTTATTATACTTGCCATTTTAACAAAGTAGGGAATGGGTATGAAAGGAGAGTTCTGAATTATATTTCACACAATTAGATATTGGAGAGGTCTTGTTGGTATATAGGCCTTAGTAAATTGATACAGTTTGTATGAGCTCTATGTTTTTTCTTTTCCTGATTATAACTCACCAATTTCATGCAGCAACTCAATCATCTGGATACTAAAAATAACACCCTATCGCATGTTAGCTGATAGAAAAAAGACACGTATCTCGTGTTACTCTGGCCCTATGGTCTTGCCAAATAAAGTAGCCGTATAGATACTAGTGCTTAGCACGTGTTGTATGGTTACTTTTCTAACTTCGGCAAATGTGGAGCCAAGTTTCTTGTTTGAGGCTTGACTAACATGTTTCTTGAACAGTTGTGTGAGTTTCCTAGCAGAGAAAAGATAGGGGCACTAAGACTTTGCACCAACTCTCTCACATGGAATATGTGGAGACCCACATGAGTGGTAGGTCCCACATATCCCATGTGAGAGTTTGTGCAATTGTTAGTACAAATGTTAGTGCCTGTAGCAAACCTCTTGATAGTATTTCTTCTACGCATGATGAGTTACGCACGGATTATTTTTTGTCCATGCTTTCTAAGTTTAGCTGCCAATGCAGTGTCTTTACTTCTAATGTGCTAGTAATCTTGCATGGTCAATAAACCCTTTAAACTGGAATCGTTTTCTTGGATTTGCTATTTAACATGGGCAGAATGGACACTTTGAAGAGGCATCTTCCGTTCACCGGACAGGATGGACTGCAAGAGCTGAAGAAAATTGCTGTAAGGTTTGAGGAGAAGATTTACACTTCTGCCACTAGCCAGGTATATCCATTAGGGGGCCATAATATTTGTGTAATATAATCGAATGTTTGTTGTCATTCATTTGATTGTCCATTTTTGCGAAATACTGTTGTGTAAGACGCTGTGAAAGGATCTTTTTTTATTTTTTACTTTCAGATTTTACTGTTGGATAATAAAGGCCATCTTTGTTGTCATGAATTACTTACAAGATATGGGTACTTAACTGTTAATTGCAGCCTGATTACCTGAGGAAAATATCTCTGAAGATGCTTACAATGGAGACGAAATCTCAAAATACTATGACCAATGCTCTGCCATCTAACTCTGGCAATACAAGCAAAAATCCTTCAGATACAGGTATAACACGGAGGAGGAACTTCTTTTGGGCAGACTAACAATTAATAATTATGACTTGGCATAATTGATATGCTAAGCTGTTTTGCCATCATCTCTTATTTATATCATTAATGAGCCGGAGTGTGGTTTTCAAGATTGACTGTTGTTTTATTTCTGTAGTTTGGGGTAATTAAGTACTCCCTCCGTCCCAAATTGCTTTGCCCTTTTTGGGTTTCCGTGCATTTTGCACGCAGAATCTAATGTATCAACGTTCATTTTTTTCCAAAATTTTTTATACCAATTTAAAGATCTCATTGAGTAGAAAAAATTGGTGTAATTTTTTTTAAAAAAAGTTCTCATAAACACATCATGTTTTGCGTGCAAAATGCACACTTCCCCAAAAGGGCAAGCAATATTGGACGGAGGGAGTATGTTACAGGACTGTCCTAATTATAAGAAATACCTTTGTCAGATACTCGAGACTTGGGTAGGGTATGGGGTGCATTAGACATGCATGGTTGGACATTGCTCCGAAAACATACTTGATAATTTTTACCTTAAAGCAGCGTATGTGACTCGCCTATTAATGATGAAATGCTCTATTGTACTTGTAGATAAAAATTTGCGGTAGAGAGCCTCATGAGTGTATTATGTAAACATTTGGCTGTATCCAAGTGCTTTAGCTCTTAGGACATAGGAATTAGATGAATTTGGCACATCAACCGTACCATACAGTTGTACTTGTACCCAACACCCATACCTTTGTGGATTTAAGGCAGTAGTGATGCAATTGTCATCACTTTGATCTTTTTTTTTTTTTTTTTTGTAATGGAAGAGTTTGCTGTTCTTTATCCATTCTCACTCATGAATATTTCTGGCCAATACATGCCTAGTTTTGTTTCAATGTTATTTCTCTAGTTTTTTTTGGCTTTACATCATCACTAATAACCTATCCTCCACCACCACCACCACCACCATTATGTTTGTTATACTTTAGTTTAGTTTTTTTTTATTGTTATTAATTTTTTTTTAATCAATTTGTCACTATTGTTTTTATTATGGTTAATATTGTTTTCTATATATTTGTAACTTTGTTTGCTCATTCTGTTTGTTTATGTCATTGTTCTTCTTTCTTTCTTTTAGGTGGATAATTCATGGGAATGTATTCGTTTTTATGTCTCCTTTGAGTCCTTCAAAGCACATGCAAAAAGTTTATAAGTGGAAGGATTACATCGTCCAAGTAGTGCCCAGATCCAAGGCGGTCGATATTTTCTGATATCTTACACTTTTTTTTTTTTGAAAGGCAAAGAAAGTTTCATTAATCTTGAAATTGTTACAAGACTATTAGGAGCAAGGAGAAAACAAAAATGTCTAATCCGAGACCCAATCCAAGATTGGTAAGAAGCCAATCAATGGAACCAAAACCGGCAAGCCCGCAAAGGACCAAAATCCTACACCCAATGGGTCAAAACCCAGATCTACAATATGAATCAAATGACACCTAGAAACCCTCGAAGGTCAGAAATAGGCAAAGCCCAAACAATGAAGCCCTAAGGTGCACACAACTACAAAACAAGCAATCACTGCCACCATACCGGGGATCAAGCCCCTGTGTGCTCCCCGATGTACAACACCGCTAGCAACTACATGCCGCCACAATCATGTGAACCCGCCAGCCACAACAAGGAAAGGAGCAGCCAACACCAAATCAAAGCCCGAGGAACTTGCCCCAAAATGCCCCAAAAAGGAACCGGCTACACAGATCCAAGGCCGACAACATACCTGCTCCGACTACCGGCAACAAACCCCACCGTCAACTCCAAAAACGTCCAGCAACACCAAGTGCCCCGCCATCCGTCGAAACCCACAACCCAGTGACCGGAACCATAGCCTCCAACCCTCGAGCAGTCGCCCCACGTTGTTAGGCAAAACTGAAACCACCCAAGAATGAAAACGGCGGGGAAACAAGACAGCCGCGTCACCACGAGAAACCACGAATACCTCGCTGTTAGGCAGAACCGGATACTCCAAGTGAGGAATCCGGCGGAGATCGGAAATCCCAAGGAAACGAGGAGGAGGGGAGGAGCAAGGCAGATCGGAGGGTAAGGGAGAGAGGAGAGGGGAAGAGAGAGCCCGGGGGGAGGAGGAAAGGGAGGCCGCGTCTCTCCCCCCCCACCCCCCAAGCCAAAACCCTAGCCGCTGAGTTGATGGGAAAAGAAACTAGAGAGAGATATATTTTAGAGAGAGAGAGAGAGAGAGAGACCGCTATTCTCGTTTCTGATATCTTACACTTACTGGAAGTCCATGGAGATATATTTTGAAGATTGGATATTGGTTAAGGGTTACCAGAAATGATTTTCCTTATGCTTCAATTAGACTTGTAGTGAATACAATGTGCTTTCTGTTGTGTTGAATGGCTTTCAGTTTAACTTCATTACACGCTTATTTTTCAACCTTGTACTTGTTTTCGCTTATATTTCTTATAAACTAGCGTGTGATGCTTGGTTTATTTCTTGTGAGCAGGATCCCTTGGCAACCCTGGACAATCACTTCCTATTCCAATGGCTGCTAACCAGGTTCAAGCACGCCAACAGCTATTGTCTCAAAACATTCAGAATAACATGGCAGCAACTGCGGTACAACCTTCTGCTAATTTAGCATCAGCGCTGCCTAATATTGGAGGTTTACCACCTACTACCATGCCAAATGTGGTTGGCCAGAGTTCCAATTTGCAGAACATTCAGAACGTCTCTGGGATTTCGCAGAACTCAGTTGGGAACTCATTGGGGCAAGGGGTGTCTCCCAGTATTTTTGCCAATACTCAGAGGCAGATGCCAGGTAGGCAACAAGTTGTTCCCCAACAACAGCAATCTCAAAATACACAACAACAGTATCTTTACCAGCAGCAGCAGCAGTTACAACAACAGCTTATGAAGCAGAGATTTCAGCAGGGCAGTATCCCAAACCCACAGATGCAATCTCACTTGCAGCAACAGCAGGCACAAAATCAGCAGAACCAAATATTACCACCATCTAGTCAGCAATCGGTTATGCAGCATTCTGTCATGCAACCAGCTCCGGTATCTGGCCTTCAACAGAACCAGCAGTCTTCTGTTCAACAATCAACTCAACCAATGCTCCAGCAAAATTCTCAGGCAGTCAGGCAACAGCAACAACAGCAGCAGCCTTCCATTATTCATCAACAGCAAACACCTATGCAGCAGCAGCAGTCAATGTTGCCTTCGCAACAGCAGCAGCAGCTAATGGGGCAGCAGCCAAATTCTGCAATCGTGCAACAGAACCAGATGGTAGGGCAACAAAACAGCATGCCTGACATGCAACAGCAGCAGCAAAGGATGCTAAGCCAGCAGAATGGTCTAAATAACATGCAACAGCAACAGCAGCAGCAGATGATGGGTCAGCAAAACAACTTGTCGAATATGCATCAACAGCAGCAGTTGGGTGCCCAAAGTAATATGGGTGCTCTACAGCAACGGCAGCAGCAGCAGCAATTGCTTGTGAATCAATCTGGTAACTCCAGCATGCAGACTACTCAGCACTCTGTACACATGCTACAGCAATCAAAGATTCCACTGCAGCAACAAAACCACCAGGGTGTAGCAACCTTGTTGCCAACACAGGGTCAACAGTCAGAACCACAGCCACCACAGCAGCAATTGTTGTCGCATATTCAATCACAGCCTGGACAGTTGCAACAGCAAGGTCTTCAACAACCAAATTCATTGCAACGTGATATGCAGCAAAGGCTTCAAACATCTGGTCCCTTACTTCCATCACAGAATATGATTGATCAGCAGAAGCAGCTCTTTCAATCACAAAGACCCATTCCAGAAGCGTCATCAAGTACGTCATTTCATTCTTACATATTTTGATCTTTCAGTATCTGGTTATTCGGAACTCTAAGTAGTTTCTCTTTATCCTTGCTTTAATTAAATTCTCTTAGTTACAGAAAAATGTGTTAGGGAGTTTGGTGAAGTTATTTCCTGATAATTTACAAGACCTATTCTTGATTTGAAGCTAAATGGAAAAGTACTCTAGCGACCCACGAGAGCAGTGTATTCGTTTGAGCTCAATGCAGTTCAAATTTGATATAAGTGCTGTATGTATGAGTACCTCTGCCAACTAGACTATGATGGGTTGATCAAGTTGCTTTCCTGTAGGTAGGTGTTTTTACCTCTGGAAAACTGAAAGTTTGTGTGTCCGAGACTAGAATGGCGATCCCATTTCCAGAAAAATCAATTGAGTTCTATCTTGCTGTTACTTAGTAGTTGTTTCGGTCAAGTCATAATCAATTATAATTCCAAGGGCTCAAGGTGCAAGTGCTGGGAGATGGATAACAGAGACACTAATAGAGCCTTTCTAAGTGACTGCTCAAATGCTTGAGCGGTAGAAGACACTATATATGGTTCCATGTTTAGACACTGCAAGCCATGTTTGGACCTCTGCTCAAGCAGAGAATGTTGGAAATTGCCTTCTTGATTTCCTGAGACCTTGGTATACATGCCAAATTGGTTCTCAAGTGTTTTCGGGCATTTCCGCTTGTAGATAGAAGCCAAGAGGGAAAAGGTAACTTGCTCGGAGATTTCACATAATGGCTACCTATGTTCAACTTGTGACTGGTAAATCTTCAAGGCTCCTGAACAGCAGAATCCACAATTAAGGACCTTGGGTGGACTTTGAGGGCAGTGTTTGTCCCTTGTGGATTTGATGCATAGTTGATCAACCCTAAGGGCTTGTTTGGATGAGGGTTTTCACCCATGACTAAATCATCCTCCTTCTCCTCATCCCTCTTCCCCTCCATATCCCTTGTTTGGGAGCAATTTTTTACCCCCGACTAATTAGCCCGTCGGCCTTCTCCATGACTAAATATAAGTAGGGGAGGGGGGTGCTTATATTTAGTCAGGGGGGATTAGCCCCCCAATTTACCTTCCTACCCCTATGCAATTTTCTTCGGATTAAAAAATAAAGTACTTCCGGACATAATTTTTTTATTTTTATTTGCACCAAATTAAACTATTAATAGAGATCTTTAATTCGATACAAAAAAAATGAAAATTTTTATACTTCAGAATTTTACATTGTTGGCTTGTTGAATAGTATATAAAATAATTAAACGAACAAATAAAAAAACGTTTTTTTAAAATAAAAATATTACAATTAAATATTGAATAGTATAAAATCAATTAATTTTGGTATTTATATAATTATATAAATACATAATTTAATATATGCATTACCAAGGGTAAGAAAGTCTTTTGACATGATTTTACATCGTCCACCCTCCTTATCCCCTTTTTTATCCCTCATCCAAACCATGGACTATTTAATCCCTCTTTCTTAATTGTGGGTCCACCCTTCTTATTTAATCTCCCTGACTATTTTATCCTCCCTTACTATTTAATCCCTCCAAAACTAATACGCCATCCAAACGGGCTGTAAGGGTGCACTACTGCACATGGATGTGGTAAGATCATTTAAGTAAATTGGTTGTGGATTCAGCAGTCCTTGTGTATCGCTTAATGTTTGAAGTTATAGTTATTGATTAACCTCTGATTTAGGCTCACTCCATGGTACTATCCTTTTGGATTTTTCGCTGTTAAAAATTGCTAATCTCGTGTGGATTTTTAATTTCAAGTTGCAATTATTCCTGTGTTGAATGGTGATAATGGATCAACTACTCGTTTTTCAAAGTGAACTATGTTTGTGATCTTTTCCTATTCGTTGGAAATGGCATATTCTAATTCTTATTTTACATGATTGTGTTGCTTCAATTGAGGGAAATACTTGGGGATAATATAGTGGTGGCTGGCGTAAAGCTACAACACCTTGGCTTATTTATCTCAACTTTCTGACGTTAGCTCCAACATGCATATATGCCTAGCCTGGAACCACTTGATGGAGAAAAATGTGTTTTACTTTTGTTTTTTCTTTCTTCACTCTTCACTATTTGCCCTTCCCTTTGGAGCCTTTTATATTGGTTGTTTAAATAACTGTTTAAAATACTCTACATAATATATATATAGTCCACTTCCAATCAGGTATATCTGATGGGCTTCCCATCAGGGACTCCTCCAATTCTCCGATCAAATTTTCATGATCCGAACCGTTCAATGTGTTTAAAAGGTGTTTTTAAGGGTACCCGCGAGAAATCAGTAAAAAAAAATACCGGGAAGGGCTTGATCCGAATAGTTTTCGATAAAAATGCATATATATAGAAAACTGATCGGATCAAGCCCTTTCCGGTATTTTTTTCACTGATTTCTTGCGGAGACCCTTAAAAACACCTTTTAAACACATTGGACGGTTCGGATCATGAAATTTTGATCGGGAAATAGGAGTCCCTGATGGGAAGCCCATCAGGTAAATATTTCGTATATATATATTTATATATATACTCCCTCCGTTCCTTTTTGTTGGTCCTTCTTTCCTTTTTTGGAAGTTCCATATTGATTGTCCCATTTCCAAAAGTCAACAAGAAATTTGTGCAACTTTCCCATTTTACCCTTACTTTTCAACATTCAATTGTTGGGTATAAAAAACATTAAAAATGCATTTAACTCAAAAAGTAAATTGATTGCATTGCCCAACAATACACATGCACATTCCATATGTCCATTTCAACCTCAAAAAAACATCAGTTACGTTTACATTTTTTTTGCTTCAGCTACATTTACATTGCATCTTTCACCATTAAGAGCTTGATCCTGATCAAACAAAAAGAGTGACTAGACTAGTTACAGATTGGTAAGATTCCTCCTTGATCTATGGTGAACAGAAGGAATTTCAAAGAAAGAGTCCATTTTGGTTTGGAGAGGGATGGTAGTGAGTGAGAGAGAGAGAGAGAGAGAGAGAGAGAGAGAGAGAGAGAGATGAGACGTGGCAAAGAAAAAAGGGGAGAAGAAGGATATGGATTCACATAGGAGTAATCACAGTGGAGTAAAATTAGGAGTAAAAGAAGAAAGTGGGAGTGTAAAACTGAAAGAGAGGAAGATTTGGCACAAAATATGGAACTAATTATGGATTTATACCCAGACTCCGAAACTTCTAGCAATCCCCGCCAACTAGTTTTGGTTCAAATTTGATATGGGGCAAAACTTTAGGAGGGAATTTCTCAAACTGGTGAAAGAAAAGCGCCAAATTTTTAGGAGTAGATTAATGCATTTTTTAATTCACACGTGGGTAAAGGAAAGTACAGTACCAATTGCTTTTTCAAAAATTCATCTTTCCCTAAAATGGCGCCAGATTTATAGGAGGCTGAATTTTCGGATAGAAACCTTGAAATAGGGAGGGGCAAAATTGGAAACTCAACACAAAATTAATGTCCCATCCTTGTCTCCTTAAAATTTCGATTCCCCAAAAGGGACAAACAAAAAGGAACGGAGGGAGTATATAGGAAGGTGTTCTATTAAGGACTCTCTCATGGATCTCTTTGAAGACCACCCCCTTTCTGATTTTTCGGACCAAATTTCGACGATCCGAACCGCTCAATGTGTTTAAAACATGTCTTCCATGGCCAACGCGAGGAATCACAAAAAAAAATACCCGAAAGGGCTTCGGTTGTGTTTGGTTTGGGTTTTGAGTTTTAGTTTTTGTAATGATTAGAGGGAGAAATAGGTATAATAATTAAAAAATAGGTATTAATGATTGGAGAGAGATAGAGAGAAAAATAAAAATAATATTTAAAAATAAGGGTAATAATTAAATAATAATTGAGAAAACCGGTTTTTAGAAACCAAACCAAACAAGGCCTTCATCCGAGCAGTTTTTCATAATAACCGTACATATATAGTTTATCGAAAAAAGCTCGAATGAAGCCCTTCCGGATATTTTTTTGGACAAATCCTCGCAGTGACCCTTAAAAACACGTTTTAAACACATTGAGCGGTTTGGATCGTCGAGATTCGACTCCGATCCATGAGGTCCGCAAATTGGGAGTTTGAGGGAGTCCTTAGTAGAACGGGATTGTATATGTATATATATAGAGCGGATCAAGTTAGGACTCCCTGACTTTAAAAAAATCCCGACCTCCCCTCTCCCAACCATTTCCCGCCAAATGGCCGGATCCGAGCCGTTGGATGTGTTTAAAATGTGTTTTCAAGGGCCTACGCGAGGATTCGGCAAAAAAATGACCGGGAAGGGCTTCATCCGAGCAGTTTTTCATACAAACCGTAGGATATATATCATAAAAAACTGCTCGGATGAAGCCCTTCCTGGTCATTTTTTTTGCCGAATCTTCGTGTCGGCCCTTGAAAACACATTTTAAACACATCCAACAGTTCGGATCCCGACCTTTTGGCCGGGAGAGGGGAGGTCCGTATTTTAACAAAGTCAGGGAGTCCTGACTTGATCCGCTCTATATATATATATACTGGGGAGGATTTGTGGAGTGATCGTTAGTGTGAAAATTAGGAATTTCGTTACATATTTCGCGTTTGATAATTTTACTGCATTTAGACTTGCTTCCCTTTCCAGATGGAAACACTTGATTGTTGTTCCACCATTCAGATCTCTTAACCCTAGAAGGTTTCCAATTTCAACTTTCACGCATGTCCTAAAATTTACTAAGCATCTTACATGAGCTTCTGTTTTGTTTTCCCTCTTCCTTTGGTCTCTTTTGTATATCTCTTTTTGTTTTTTCTTAATTTCAAGTGCTTGATAGGTGCATAGAAGGAAAGCATGTTAGTGACATCCGGACTTGTTTCCCTAATAATGCAGTCTATTTTTATTTTTTTTTTGTGAACTTTTGAGCTTATACTAATCAAGTTCTGTATTTCACAAAAACTTCTTCGTTTATAATTTTTCTTTGACTTGGTAGAGACATATCTCTCTCAATTCGTATTTTATATTTCTTATGTACGAGTTCTAGATTACACTGTTGATTTCTAGAAAGAAATGTTTATTGAATCTGTTCAAATCATGCTCACCATCTTATGTTTGTGGGTGGGAATTGTCAGTGGTCTTATTAACACAATTTGTGTACATTGAATCTCTTTAGTAAACCATTAAACTTGCATTGGGGCCCCTGGAAACTGTTGCTGGTGGGTACACTTTCTTTGACATGTGTCTTTTGTTCTAATGCAATGCATATTTAATGTTTGTTTTGTAGCTTCTTTAGATTCCACTGCTCAGACAGGAAATGCAAATAATGGGGATTGGCAAGAGGAGATTTATCAAAAGGTACAATAGGATTGTTTTCTTTGGCATCGATAAAACTCAGAGTCATTTGTGAACTTGAGTAATTTAAAAAAATATTTTACATTGATTCTTAGAAGATCAGTGTCACAAAGAGTATATACCAAGGTTGTCAATCCCGTACCGTACCGTACCGGCCGGTACGTACCGGATTTGTGTATAAACCGTAACACACCCCTATAATTCCGTGCCGTCCTCAATTTCGGACCTTTCCGGTCGGTTCCGGTCAATCCGGACAATACCGGCCGGTGCTCATTTACTGGCGATTTCATCCCAGAAATTGCAGAGTAGCACAGATCTGCAGATTCTTGAAGGATTGAATTTGAGGCAGGAGGAAGGAGAGAGAGAGCACGAGATCGAGAGAGGGAGGGAGAGCCGGACCGAGAGAGAGAGAGAGAGAGAGAGGCTGATACTGCTCTGTTGCGGCTGTTTGTTTCTGGTATAGAACATATTGTATATATATTAGGGTTTATTATAAATGCTGCTTCCACACTTGTAGCCTTCTAGTAATATAGGTTGGGCCATTACTTTTTAGTTGGGCCATTACTTTTTAGTTGGACCCTACCCTTCAAATCCTTTAGGTCTTTAGTTACCTAATAATTTCAAAAACCGATTTTATGTTATATATTTTTCATAAAATAGGCCATAAAAGATATATTTTGTATGAAATATGCTATAAAAAAATGTAGTTTGTGGATAAAATATGCTATAAAAATATATTGATATATAATGGAAATAGCGCTAAATCTGAAACGGTACCCGGTAACTGGTACCCAAACCGGTACGGGATTCAGAACCTTGGTATATAGTGCTCTTTTTTGCTTGATAGAGCGTCTCTTTTGTTGCGGGTAAGAAAGCGATTATATACTCATATTCTAGCTATGTATCCAGCCTTCTAGTAATCTCTTTTTTTTTTTTTTGATGAATGGCAATAGTATTTTTTTGATGAATGGCTATGTATCCAGCTGACAATTAGTATTTTAACAAGGTTGAAGTTCAAGAGATGGTAATTGTGGTTAATTGTGTTGTTTTATTAGTGGAACAGTTCCACGCAATGATGATGTAAAATAGGAACTCTGGTCTTCTTTTGTGTCCATCAAAACAGAACAATGTTTTCTCCTCCTAGGAAAATGACATGAAATTATAGTGGAAAACCAATATCCATGGCTATTTTAATAGTTTCAATACAAAGACCTTACTGAACTACAAAATCTAAAAGTTGGTGTTTAACTGAAGCACTCAACGCAGTTGGTATAAAAGAAATACATTGTCATTCCACGTGCAGCAACATGGCTCCCAAGGGATATGGCACAAACTCAGGACCTATGCATCTTGAGGTTCGTAGGTGGACCTCAAGGACAAAGCCTTGATCCGTTTCTTGCCAAAGTGTGCACCCACAGGTGGTTATATAGTCTCCTATACTACCATTTACTCTCTTTAGAGCGATCCAAACAAGGTGATTAGTTGACCTTTTGGCTCCATTACCTCCGCTTCTCACGTGCGAATGTTAACACTTCCACCTCATTACCATCATAAAAGTAATCCAGCAGTCCCTACACAGTCAGTTTCACGAAGAGCAGAAATTCAGAGCTAAGTGCACAGCATAGAAGGGCTCTAATCAAGATTTTGTGGCATCTTGTTCCTAAGGCAAGTACTAAAAAACCTAATCAATGCAAACGTGACCTAGGTTTCTCTGGAATGGCTCGTTTGTAGAAATAACCAAGACTGATTCACCCTCCCATCATATACTCTGTTGGTGGAACAATTATGTGAAGATCATATATTATTATTTCCACCTTTTTAAAAGTTCTATATATGTTTGTAGAGTGTGCTCATTAGTAAGATGCTCTGAACCATGAATGAAGGAAGCATAGTAATGAGCACAAAAATTGATTTGGGTCTCTAGGCCTGCCCTCCCTGATGTTTTTCGGCTTTTGATTTGGGGGCATGGTTTTGCATCAAAACGTCCTTGTAGCTCCTCGGTTCTTAGAGGTTTAGGGGGGATCACTGTTTTAGTGGTATTTTGAGAGAAGCCACTTTGTGCATATTGCCAAAGATTAGGTCTGTCTGCAATCATCCCCCGCCCATACCCCAATGATTGGAGACTAGAGGGTTCTATTATTGTTGTTGCATTATTGTATATATGTTTGTAGAGACAAATCTTCCGTGTTATATTCATGGATGGCACACACCAATTTGGCATGTGACAGTTTCTTGTTGCCTTCTATTTGCATTTTTTCCCCTTGAATTTGTACTATTAGGGAGCCACTTGTTCAAAACTGAAATGATGCAAAAGAGATGGGCAAGTGCCTAACGACAATAATCTTTGATTTTCTTTGTAATCTCTATGAAAATGGGTAGTTACTCTTTGATAGCCTGATATACATTGTTGGACCCATCTTCCTAACAACTTAAGCCTTTGGGACAACAGGTGACTTGGCACGGTATCAGAGCAAGGTCGTGGGAATTTCTTAATTCAAGTCTGTCCATTTACATTTGTTCCCCGTTTGTGTTTCTGTTTCTCTCCTTTGCATTAAGTTTCTTTGTATGTTTGGATTTTACGTTCTATGTCAAGACGTTTCTGTGTGGAGGGTGGTAGATAGGTTGGTACGCGTTATTGGGCCCACTCACTAATAGCTTAAATTTTGGTAGAATTGGTGTCTTAATAGGCAACATCAAATTTTATTTTCTGCATGGTTCTTGAAAATTTGAAACTTCTATGATGCAGATTAAAATCATGAAGGAGGCTTATTTACCAGAGCTAACTGAAATGTACCAGAAAATTGCTGGTAAATTGCAGCAGGTTCGTTTTACCTACATCTTGTGTAGTTCATTTCCTTGCATAAGTTTTAGCTCTCTTTTACCTGTTGGGGTCTAAACTCAAGGGTTTAGGACATTGTTATTTCTATGGGTATTCTGATATGGAAAAATGAGAGCTACGTGACCTTGCTGCTTTGACAGAGTCCACGCAGCTTATTACAGAACTGCATGTAGTAAGATGGGGAAGGAACAAAAAGCTCCCTGAGTCCCTAGTTATTGCTAGTATAACTCCCCCATCACAGAAATGAAAAGAAAAATTGACAACTTCCAACCTGAAAAAGAAATAGAACTTACGTGGATACTTAATCTTTACTAAAGTCTCTGGAAATTTCTATTGAGTACTATGTTTTCTCACGGCGGTTCAAATTTTTACCGTTTTCCAGCATGATTCCCTTCCTCAGCAACCAAGAAACGAGCAATTGGAGAAGCTTAAGATATTTAAGACTATGTTGGAGCGTATTCTGCAGTTCTTACAAGTTTCCAAAAGCAATATTTTACCTAATTTCAAGGAAAAGCTGGGTGGCTACGAGAAACAAATAGTCAACTTTCTCAATTCAAATAGGCCGCGGAGATCACTTCAGCAAGCGCAACAAATTCCCCCACCTCATATGCAATCCATGCAGCAATCCCAGCAATCACAATCTCAAATTACTCAAGCGCACCCCATGCATGAAAATCAAATGAATCCCCAGCTACAGTCAATGAACTTACAGGGTTCTTCTGTTGCAACGATGCAGCAGAACAATGTGACAACTCTGCAGCATAATTCCTTGTCTTCTTTATCCGTGGTTCCAACATCACAGAGCATGATCAGTACAGTGCAACCTGGTTCCACTATTGATTCAGGTCAGGGTAGTGCACTAAATGCATTGCAGCAGGTTGGTGTCGGTTCTCTACAACAAAATTCTGTGAATGCTCCGCAGCAGGCAAACATCAACTCCTTGTCTTCACATAGTGGGATGAATGTAATGCAGCCAAACCTTAATCCTCTTCAGTCAAATTCCAATATGCTTCAACACCAGCATCTAAAACAACAGGAGCAACTGAAACAGCAGTTTCAGCACCGCCAAATGCAGCAGCAGTTGCTACAAAAACAACAGTTACTACAGCAGCAACAAATGCACCAGCAAAATAAGCAGCAGCAGAATGCACAGTTGCAGCCAAATCAAATGCCTCAGCTTCATCAAATGAATGATGCAAATGATTTGAAGATGAGACAGCAGATGGGTGCCAAAACCGGAGTTTTCCAGCAACACCACTCCGCGGGCCAGCGCTCGGGGTATCACATTCAGCAGTTGAAACCTGGTGCTCAATTTCCAGTCTCTTCACCGCAACTCCTCCAGGCTCAATCTCCTCAAATGCCTCAGCATCCTTCTCCACAAATCGATCAGCAAAATGCACTGACATCCATTAAAGCTGGAACTCCTTTGCAATCTTCAAGCTCGCCTTTCATTGTCCCGTCTCCGTCAACTCCTGCTCCATCCCCGATGCCAGTTGAGTCTGAGAAAGTGAATTCTGGTGTTTCAGCGCCTTCCAATACTGGAAATATTGGACATCAACAAACCACTGGTGCAGTAACATCTGGTCAATCCCTTGCCATTGGCACTCCTGGAATATCAGCCTCTCCTTTACTTGCAGAGTTTTCTAGTCCGGATGGGAACCATGGTAATGCTTCAGCAGTTGTGTCTGGAAAGTCAAGTGTTACAGAACAGCCTCTTGAACGCTTACTTAAAGTGGTGAGTTCGATTTGTTTGAATAGATTATTTAATTTTTAAGCTTATCTGTAACACTTGATCACTTACTTAAAAGTGGTGCGTTCGATTTGTTTGAATAGATTATTTAATTTTTAGGCTTACTGAATGTTTCAAAATTTAATTTTTAGGCTTACTGAATGTTTCAAAATCCGCAGCCATTTTAATTTTCAGGTAAAGTCGATGTCACCGACAACATTGAGTGCCTCAGTTAGTGATATTGACTCTGTTGTCAGTATGATGGATAGGATTGCAGGATCAGCGCCTGGTAATGGATCTAGAACTGCGGTTGGGGAAGATTTGGTTGCCATGACGAAGTGCCGTCTGCAGGCAAGAAATATTTCCACGCAAGACGCAAACATCGGAACGAGGAAAATGAGGCGCTACACAAGTGCAATGCCCTTGAATATTGTATCTTCTGCTGGCAGTGGAAATGGTAGTTTTAAGCATTTAACATGTTCAGAAGCTTCTGACTTGGAGTCAACTGCAACTTCTACTATCAAGAGGCCTAGATTTGAGGTACTATTTTATCATGATATTTTCTTAAATGAGAACGGAAGCTATTGATATATAAGGACCAGAGTTTAGGGTAACTTCTGAGTATTGAATGGTTTATGGTTTCCCTTAAGTACGTTTGCATTCAACTTCGTGGTGCAATGCGATGTATTGGGTAAAGAATATGGGGTTTATACTGTATATGAAGTTTATTGATTATTAACAAGTTAGAACACGTGTATCAATGGAAAAAATTCACCGCACTCAGTGTTTGATTCCCTTACACAAGTCCGATACTCCGATACTGTTACTTGCAACCGTGACCGTTACGCTGACTGACACCACGGTTTAAAGCCATTAATACGTAGGGGGTTCAAGAGGTCTGTTCAAAATTGTAAAGCTAAAACTAATGATTACCAAGGGCCTAGTCATGTAATGTTATTAGCACATTACTATGTTTGAGTTAGTAATTAATGTGGTAATTGTAGTACTTTTGTGTCATTGTTGTATCTATTTGTACTGTCGGAATTGATTACGATTTTGAAAGTGTTTGGATGGTATGTGCAGAATAGTTTTTGCAGCAGAGTAGTGTTTGGACTTTGGAGTATAATCTGATTAATAACTTTAGTTTTTTTTTTTTTTTTTCTATTTGTCCTTGCTTAGAATTGTTAACACTAATATATGTAATCTTTTTTGTTTTAAGTGTCCTTTCTGTTTTGCGATGTCCCAAAATAATTTTTCCCTTCTATTTTTTAGAGGTCTGATCATTATGACCTGCCTTTGATTCATTAAATTACTGGACAGTGGACATGTATGAAAGCCCAAGTGTGCATGGCAGTGACCTTGTACTTCCACCTCCACCTTAAAAAGATTCTGTTAGTTTTAAACTTTGAGAACTTTGTTATTCATGTGTGGTACCAGGAGAATCATAAGCATTCTGAACTAAGTTCTGAGGATTTAAGACACAAACTTGTAGTGGAACGAGTTCTTGACTTGATGAAGAAGTTTTGGGAACTATATCTGAATAGCTTGACACAGATGTTGTCAACATTTTTGTTGCAACTGTTCTACGAACTTGCCTTGCCTGCATTCATGACGGGGGGAAGTTGTCAAGTTAACTTTCATAATCTGTTGTGTCCTTTATAGTTAATGTTGTTTCCGAGGATGAAACATGCCATTGAGTGATAGGATGGGTTATTCCTAGTCGAAATCTTTTTTCCTTTATTATCTGTCTCCATTTAGTAAGAAATCTTCAATTTCCTTAGCCTGAAGTTTGGAAGTATCTGACCCTAATTTTGGGAAATCCCGTAATTCCTTTTGTATTTTCCACAGAAGTACTGTCCTTATATCCTTATCTGCATGACTGCATTGAAGGAATGCGTTTGCCACAAGTGTGACTTGACAATTAACAAAAACAGGTTTCATTGCCCCATCGGGTTGTAGTTAAACTACTTGATTGCACTAATGCTCGAACTTGTAAGGTATTTGAATTACGTTGTGCATTTGTCCCTTTATGTATGATGTACTTTCATCTTTCATGTTTGTATATATTTAAGTGTATTGGAGACTTTTAAGTTTCTTTATCTATCAACGATTTTTGAAGGATAAGCAGTGGGTAAGGTGGTTAGCCATCTTAATTAACTATCAACTTGACTTTCACAGTTCATAGCTACACATTCATATTTCTATGTGCTTAAAGGAATGCTAATTATTTGGTTGCACTCAAGTCAGAGAAGTTTTTTTGGGATACCTGGGAACAACTTCTAGGTTAATTAAGGATTCATTTGGAACTTACCGAAAAGAGAAGAAAAGACGGGAATAAAATAATTTCTCTTCTAAGTTTGGTTTGGAAATAGAGGGGAGAAAGTAGAAAATTCAAGTATTGTGCACAGTAAAATTTTCCTTACGTTTTTCTCTCCCATTTTCCTCCTTAATTTTTTTCTTTTCTTTTCTCTCATTTTCCAAGTTCCAACACTGGATAAAATGTTGGAAGCTCCTGGGTGAGGGTATGGTAATGGAATTGTTAGAGAAATTCCGAGACCTAGTGGGATTGGAGAATTAATTTAAGGCAATATCTTTCCTAATACAAACTTATTCAATGATTTTCTTCTTTGATGGTGTACTGTATTGTGCAGAAGTATAATGAACCGTCTTTTGCAGGCAAACCATGCCCTTTTGGAAGAAATAAGGGAGATAAATCAGCGACTTATTGATACGGTAATATGCGTAAGTGATGAAGATGTGAATCCAATTTCAGCATCTGCTATTACTGCTGAAGGAGGTGAAGGAACCATTGTCAAGTGCTCTTTTAGCGCTGTTGCTCTCAGTCCAAATTTAAAGTCACAGTATGCTTCTGCACAAATGGTGAGTTCCAAATCCTTAGAATCGTTGGTGTCCTAGTTGCCTTTTTTTACCAGTAGTATCTAATCTATGCTTTACGGATATGCAGTCACCAATTCAGCCCTTACGGTTGCTTGTTCCTATTAGTTACCCAAGTTCCTCCCCAATCCTGTTGGACAAGTTTCCAATTGAAGTTAGGTGAGAACATACAGCATTGTCGTTCTTTTTTAGGACTGGTTAATAGTTTATTAATGTTTGTGTTGATATCGTTGTTATTGTTATCACTATTAATCTATTATAGCAAGTTGTGAGTCTTGTGACATTGGCTTTTGACTCTCTCTTTTCTAAGTAGTGCATTTGTATTCCTATCACTCAATTTTCTGTAGGTATAATTAATAAAGACTAGAGGCAAGATATGACACAATATGGATCCAATGACTCGAGAATATTTGAAGTTTAGTAACTTCTTCATTTCCTGTTTTATAAGGAAATTGGTGGTATAAAAAAATATTACGATTATGCCATGTTTTGTATTTCGAAATAGAAGAACATTAGACATTACGTATATGTTTTGCGATATATATACAAAATGAATAGAAAGTTTAGGCTTTATGTGAAATATTAACTGCCAATTCAACTGCTAAAACCAATATTACTTTTAAGCTGGAATGTTTTGTGGGATTTTTGGAACTATAAACCAAGGCTCATTCACATTGCAACTCCCTTGTCAGCTATTTTGCACAGCTGATACTGAATACCTGGGTTGGTGTGACTCGGCAGTAGGACCATAACATGTGCTAGTCCTGTGATAGTTGACCCAAGATTATCAATTGAACCTTTTGATTGCATTTTTTTTCCTGCTTGCACTTGAATTTGTACAACCATTTTTATGAGGATATAAATCACATTGAAATTTGTTTCTATAGTAAGGAGTACGAAGATTTATCATTGAAGGCCAAGTCAAGGTTTAGCATCTCTCTCCGAAACCTTTCACAACCCATGTCACTTGGGGAGATAGCAAAGACTTGGGATGCCTGTGCTCGTGCAGTTATTTTGGAGTACGCCCAACGGAGTGGTGGAGGGAGCTTCAGTTCAATTTATGGAACATGGGAGGACTGCTTGAGTGCCGCTTGATCATCTTTTGGACTTCTGGCACGCGTATTCACTTCAGGAATATGGCTTAGATACTGTATTATGGGTGAGCTTCGCAGCTAAAATGTAGTTTTTTTATGTGGACTGTAACATGTCCTGTTCTAAACAAGTGTCGTCACTTAGTTTGACGTGAGCCCCTGTTGTGTATTCTCTGTGATTATGTAAGAACTTCCGGTGCCATTCCGGGTTTCGGGCATTAGGAAGGGCTTTAACTCTGCTTGGCAAAGATGCCAGTAAGGTTTGGGCAAAGGGCTCAACTTGATGCGACTTAAGTTATTTATGGTGACTTTTATACCTTTGTTTTCCCCACTCTTTTCCATTTTTGGCAGTGAACCCAGAGTATGGTGTGTGGGATTTTCCTGAGAAACAGAAACCTATAGCGTGGTGCCGCACTGCGTTATAACATTGTAGTGAGGCATTTGAGCCGTCTATCCCGCAATAGATGGTCTTGATTTCATCTCAATCCTTGCAGATTTGAGCCTTCCATTGCCGAGATGAAATCCAAACCATTAATTGCCGAGATGAAATCCAAACCATTAATTGCCGAGATCAGCGGTTCAGATGTTGTACTGCAGTGTTACGCTATAGGATCCGTTGAGTATTTTTTTTGTGGTACTTTAAGGTGGTTTAGTCTTGTTTTGGCTATTTTTTATTTTTGTTTTTTTAGTACATGCAAGAAGTGTTAGTTGTTAGTAGATGTTAGTGAAACTTGACCCTCAGTCTTATGGATGGGGTATAGATGCCATCTGTGGACGTCGTCCTCGCGGGCTGTTTCCATACGTTTTGGGTGTGTTTGTGAAAAAGGGCGATCCAGGAAAAAGGAAAAAAAATAAAATTTAGAGTCGCCACCCGGGGTTAAATTTCTGGAAAATGTTAGGTACCCGAGAAACCGTTTAGAAAATAATGACTCTTATGCCGCTGAAAAAGGGTTTGATCTGCGAAAAATAGAGATTTGGGTTTGGGAGCCAGGTTACCCACGGGGAAGGTTTTGTTTGAAAAATGCACCCCACGTGCCCGAAACTTTCCGGTCTTTACTAAATCTGTGGGATTTTCTTTGAAAATATTTTATTGAAAACTTTATTTCATATAAACAATATATCAAGAAATAGCGAGTTTAAAAGAGACAAATAATAACGGTAAATCAAAATAACACACAACCAAGCATATAAACGCGAGAAAATTAACGAAGAGGGATACAAGTGCAAGAAACAGAAAGTGAAAGGGGGAAAATTGTAATTTTACCCACTGATTTTAACAAAAAAACAGAGCATTGCTACCCAGAAAACACAGCATCAAAAGTGTTTTGCCAGTAATGCCGTACGCTGTTCAAAGTTACACTGCACGGTATACTTTGGATGCCGTACGGTGTCACTGTGCCTCGTATTTTTCAAAAAAAAAGTACTGCTTACTTTGTTTCTTTTGATGATTTCGGAAAGCTTTGAAAAGAGAAGAAAAAAAAAGGGTTTTACTGAAAGAATGTACCTCCGCTTATGAATGGCATTCCCACAATCAAAAGATGATCGTGTAACACACGATCAGAGAGGCTCGAATTCATTGACAATATTCTCTTACAAATCGGAGAAAGAGCTATAAAGCTTCCCCTCCGACCTGATAGAGTCCCCCTTAGAGAGCTTAGCTTCAAATAGGAACACAAATTTTATACCTCGAAATGAACTGGATGGATTGAAACTGGACTTATAGCCTTCTGGATTTGTAGAGCAAAGTGTGTAAGTAATTTGGATGTGAATATAGTATCAAGACTTTTGAGGGAGGAGTGGTTTTACTGGGAATTTCTCAAAAATTCGTATGGGAGGAATTCGGGTTTTTCTTTTGGTATATTCTGATCAAGCTCTCTCTTTCTTGAAATCGTTCGACGACGTCGGAATTTATAGGCAAGGGCGAGCCGGCATCATTGCCGAATATCATCATTTGGACGAATATCATCATTGTTCTGAGCTGCTGGAGGAACTCGGGAATCCTGTTGATGGGACAAGGAACGCCGTACGGCGTCAAAAGTGTGTCGTACGGTGCATAATATAACACCGCACGGTGCAAAGAGAATTTCAAGCCGTACGGTTATGGGTTTTAGGCCGTACGGTTCAAGTGGGTTTGGGTTTTTGGCTCTTTTGATCCATCCGACTCAAGTATCCGTTCCAAGGTACATTTCGCGCATTCTTTTCATCATTGGGGACGCACAAGTCATAAAAAATTGGGGTGTCTACAGTTGCCCCTCTTCGACACGGCTTGGCCACCATCATGTTGGTGCAAGTCGTGCTAGAAGATTCGGACATCCCAATTTGAACAACCGTACGGAAAACAGGCAAGAAAAATAGTAAATTTGGTCGAGCACGGGGCTTCCTACGTACCTCGTTTGAGAGGATCAGACCAATCGTAGTTCGTCGGGGCCGTCATGAAAAAGTTGGCACCTCATTTTTCAATGAGGGAAAAACGAATGATGTTTGCAAGAAATAATTTGGAGGCCTTGAAAGCCGTTAAAAATATTTCGGAGGCCCTGAAGGCCGTAAAAATTTTGAAAAATGCCGTAGAGGACTTAGAAAATTTTGCGAAAATAAAGAAAATTTCGGAAAAATAATTGCCGTAGAGGACTTAGAAAATTTTCGGAAAAACAATTTTGCCGTAGAGGACTTAGAAATTTGTATGACAATTATCCAGAAAAAAAATGATTTTGGGTAAATTGGTGGGTTTTTTACGAAAACACAAGCAAGTGAAAGGGTAGAAGTGCAAATTCGGAGTAACTGAAAGGGGATGCCGCACGGCATAGAAATGCACACCGCACGGTGCAAGTAGCCACACCGCACGGTGCAAGTAGCCACACCGCACGGCGTAACTGGAATTTTCAGCTGAAATCACATTGTAACCGCCAAAACTTCCCATCTTTCTCGTATTTTGTTTTTAAAAATACTTCAATCGGTTTATTCTGAGCGAAAAACCGAGCCCTTTGTGTCCAAAATCATTTTCTTTCTCTAAGATTTCCGATCGAAACCTTTGATCCAAATCCATGGCGAGTTCCGATAGCAGTGAAGACCGATTGTTGCCGTCCGGTGTCGGACCGTCGCCGCCTGGTGGTGAGGATTCATCTTTGATTCGTGGAGAAGAGAACACAGCCACTCAATCGGTTGTGGGTGGCCCATTACCGACTGAAATTGATTCGGTCATGGCGAGTCCTGGTGGTACAGAGCACCGCGCGGTGCTAAGCGGGGATGGAGCACCCCGTACGGTTGAGATCGAGACCCGTACGACAGATTCTAGCCGTGGAGGATCCCATACCGTGGCGTCGAGCAGTGGTGTGGCGTCGACAAGTGAAACCCGTGGTCTGGCTGGGGGTAGTTCGAACACCATGGTTACTGATGAGTTGCCGGCGAGTGACGCCGCTGTTGATCGGCCTACAGGAGGCGACAATGTTGCCATGTAGAGTGGCGAGAGTAGTGCTGAGCCTATGGAGGTTGACGTGCAGGGCACTGGTGTACGGGTTTCGGAGGTGGAGATGGATATTGGTGGTGTACATGTCATGGTTGAGCAGAGACCCGCCGGGGAGGGTGTAGACCCTAGATGATGGAGTATATTTTTCTGTACAAGAAGGTATGCGTCGTCCACTCTGCTCAGCTTTTCCCGCAGGTCGACCTTTATGTTCTGTATTATACGATGGCCCTCAAACACTGCTGTTAGATGGATCTGCCATATCAACAAACCTGCCTATCATATGCTTTCGCATACATGGATCCATCCCCTGTAATATGTCAACCACACGAGATGTCCCGTCGAGTTGTTCTCCCTCGGCATTAAACCCGTCCGCGTGCATAGAGAGCCTACTCCAATGAAAGTGGATACTGGATAGCGGAATCGGAATGCCCATGGTACGGTAATCCCTCAGATCGTGCATGCATGGCAATCCGTGTGATGTTTTGATCGAACAACTGCAACTGCCGCTTGGGAGGGGGTAGGCGTCTGCAGCGGATTCTAGCTGAAAACTGATCAACTCCATTGCATACAATGAAATGCGACACCTTATTTCATCAAAAATGGCGTCACGTAAATGTATGTGGCGTGGAATGTTGAGAGATTTCTCGAAGGACTTCTTAATTTTCCCAAATTGATTTACCAACATATTCTCTATGCCCTCAAAAGATGTTTGGAGCGATGACATGGTGGTACCCCCCAAATACTTCTTTAGCCTCGCATGTGCAGACTCGGCCCTATAATAGAATAATACACTTTGTTTAAAATAGGAAAGTTTAACTAGTGTAATACAATATAATGCAGAAAATTTAACTCGTCAAGTTATAAAGTCACTATACCTTTGACTTGAATTGCTTCCGAGGTGCATACATGTATCTGTCCATGCTGTAATAAATTGCTCTTTGTACGGCCTTAACCATGTATCCGCAAGATAAGGTATGACGCGTGGATATTGGCTATACTCCTCGCACATGGCAACCCACTTCTGTTGGTAAGACGAAGTGCTCGATGAATGAATAAGGGACTGCCATGAAATGTGAAAGTCTGGATACTTTTCACCAAGCACAGCACTGCAGTTCTTCATTACACACTGATTTATGTGCCTATGTGCCAAATGCAAAGGATGTGACGTGCCATGGGGAAACATGCTTCAATGGCGTTAATTAGTGCCAACTCCCGATCTGTAACAAACACCAATGGCAACGATGCCCCCTTTCCAACCATCCACTTTTTTAAGGTATTCAAGGCCCAGGTACATGTATCTTCCCTCTCATTATTAAGATATGCGAACATAAGCGAGTAAGTTAGATTTGTGGATGTCATACCCACAACCTCCAATAGTGGTTTCCGATACTCATTCGTTTTGTACGTGGCATCAATTACCAACACGGATGAAAAGTTGACAGATAGCTCTAGACTTGTAGGATGAACCCAAACAATATATGTGATTTCGTTGGTCTCTTGATTTGTCCTAAAGTCATGGAGGTATCCTTTCTCAATTAATTGGTCTAAGACATACTGAGTTTCAGTTAGACCGCCCCGTTTGGCTTCCTTGTTTGTGAAGATAGCGTTGTAAATGCTTTTAATTCCTGTAGTGTTTGACGGGTCTTTTTTCTTCAAAATACTAAGAATTTCACGAGGTGTGGTGCTGTTGGCCATCTCGACCACAAATTGTTTCTCCATTGGTTTTAGCCTTGATGGGTACTCGTGACCCTCAATATTTTCTGCTGGTTCATGGTTATGGAGACCACAAGAAACCCTTAAACCCCAATTGGCACCGTCTGGAGGTATTGGTATACCTCGCAACGCAAATGGACAATCACATATTTTAGTCCCAGTATTCCTATGCAAGATTTGCCCTTCAACCCCACGGTGCGGTCTGTACTTTCCTCCTCTCTCACAACCAAGAATGCACTTCGGCAGCTTGCCGCCTTTTAAATTAGCAGATTTATTAATAACTATCACAATACCATTTTCGAGACCAACTCTCTTCGCCCAAGCTAACATATCTTCTCTACTTTCAAATATCTATATAAAAATAAATAAATAACGAATATGTATAAGTAAAACATTATTCAGTCTTACCATATTTTATCTACGTTCAAAATAAATGACGAATATGCATAAGAACAACGGAAATAACTAACCTGATTAGTGCTAAATTCGGGTGTATAATCGCGATTGCTGTAGGAGACGCTCTCCTCACTGGGAACAACATTCTCAAATGACCAACCATCTAGATAGTAGTAACCATCCATAATGTTTTTCGATGAATTACGAAAAAAGAAAGAAAAATATTGGGAGATGTTCTGTGAATGTATGTATGAAGTAGTGGGAGAATTAAGAAGAGAAGGCGTGAAAATGAAGTGCTTAGTTCTCTGATATATTGCTCTGAAAATGATAGCTCTGGTGTACCTTAGTTGTGCTAGCTGCTTCATCTGCAAAACCCTTTTCTTTTATAGACAAAAATACGTTGTGCAATCTTTTTTTTTCTTCGGTAAACCAAGCTTGAAATAAAAAGAGAATAACCGGATATACACCCTACAAGGGGCATACCCCAGGGAGGACAAAAGAGAAAAAAAGAAAGAAAAAATTGGAACGCCGAAAGGCTACATGGGATAAGGTAAGCCACCAGGGCATAAAGTACTAACACTCGAATTAACTAACTAATGAGATGTTTCTAACCCATCTTTGAAGATGGCAGAGAAACAACCAAAAAGAGATAATGACTTAGCCATCCAAAAGGGAATAACTTAGCCAAGGTGATGAAGCATTATGAGTGGGAACAGTTGAGATGATTTATGGTGCATTTGAAGAACCTTGTGATGAGTGGGAACGTGGGAACTATCGGCCTTCCTTTCCTTGATACGTGGAGTGGCTTCACATGCATGGTGAGAGAACTTGACCCGGGAGGACACCCCTCCCAAAGGGCATCAATCAAGCCTAGGGACAGCCCCCCTAAGCTAGGCTAGAAAGCTCCAAGGGACAACCCCCCAAGGATAGATCAAAATCTGGAGAAATTTGAGCAGCACAACGGCTGTTTTTTGACAAACCCAGAAAATCAGATGTCTGCCCAGAATTGGCAGCCCATAAATACAGACTTTAATACAAAAGTAATCCACACAGCAAAACATCTGATTGTTCAGAGATAATCAACCGGGTTGAACATGGTAAACAACATAGTTAACAACAAGGTAGATACATTATACAGCAGCAGATCTGCCCAGGTACAACAGCAGATCTGCCCAGCAGCACAGGCTGCCAGAATGCAGGTACGCTAGCAGGAGTGCAACAAATGCACATAATAAATCCGTGGCAATCTGCCCAGGGATTCAGGCAGTCATACAAGCAGAGATCATTCACGGCAGCAGCAACAGTAACAGTAAGTATAGCAGTAGCAACAGGGCATCAATTTGCTACACTAATGAAGCACACAGCTAATAGAAGGGCCTAACTGAGCAGCTAGTTATACAAACTCAGAGAAGCACACGACTAGTACAGGGCCTAACTGGACAGCATACAGTAAATAGTAATAATACTCCAAGTCAAACAGTAAATAACAGTTCGTTGACAACAGATCAAGAAATGAAGGCTTGGATTCCTAATTATTTGTGGCTCACCTCCAACTCCCTAGGAACCTCACAACTTCATACTCTCTCTATAGATCCAATCTCCCTCAACTCACCCTCACAAGACTCCCCCACTTCATATTACCTCCACTCACGAAAGAACTCTGAGGATCAAGCACACATCTCACATGGATAACACACATTATGGTAGATTCACACAACTCAAGACAAATATAGACATCCAAGGAATGCCTCCTTCCAAGGAGACAGTATAACAGAAAAATCCAAGGAATGCCTCCTTCCAAGGAGACAGTATAACAGAATAAAAAATTCCTAGGAATGCCTCCTTCCATGGAGACTCATAAAACCAACACCTGTGTACTAGCAGTAATAGTAGGTCCTCTGAACAGAAACATTCCTGCAACACAAAGTACCCAATTGGGTAGGTTAGTTGACTTCCAACTGTAGGGCATTTAAGCTTGTAAGAACCTGCCACACACAACCAACCAAATAAGGATGTTAGTAACATGGAATGCAATATATATCACTGTAATCCCCATCTAGTTAACAACCACTGTGACTAGTGCCCATGTGGGAGTTTGTCCAGAGAGAACGTTGTGCAATCTTCTTCAGTAGATTCACATGTTTTTTTTTTTATAAAGACATTGACATGACGTGCAATCTTCTTCAGTAGATTCACATGTCTTCTTTGACAAAGACATTCACTTGCCTTCTTTGACAAAGATATTCACATGCCTTAATCTTGTAATTGAGAGACAACAAAGGCTGCACAATATCAAAAGCAGATTGTGCTAACAACAAAAGCAGATTCGCATGCCTTCTTTGACTTGTGGGCCACTAATTTCTTCTCAAATTTGCTGGTGAAAAAGACCCACATGGTCTTGTAATAAAAGAAATAAAGTAATAAAGAAATAAATTAATAATAATAATAAAGCTATAGTAATTAAAGGAAGAGAGTAGGGGTAAAATTGTAATTACGCGCGTGACAGGGGTGGGGCCGGGGGGCAATTACCTGCAAATGTAATTTGAATAAATCAAATTAAATGAGTAATTAAATAAATAAAGTTAATGGTAAATGAAATTATTAAAATTCGAACTAAAAAAACAAAAAAGAAAAAAGAAAAAAGAATTTGGGCCGAGAGAGGGGGGGGGGGGGGGGTGGCGCAAACGAAAAGGATAAACCTACAGGTACAGAATTTTTTGTACAAATCGCTCTCGGGGACCCACTTTTGGGTCCCACATGAGTGATCCGAACCGTTCATTATTCTTAGAACATTTTTCCAAGGGGTCCCACAAAATTTCAGCTCAATCGGACGGTTAGAAGTGCATGAACCAAAGTCCCACACGGTTAGAAGTGATTCGGTGGGACTTTGGTTCAAGCACTTCTAACCGTCCGATTGAGCTGAAATTTTGTGGGGCCCCTCAAAAAACTGTTCTAAGAATAATGAACGGTTCGGATCACTCTTGTGGGACCCAAAAGTGGGTCCCTGAAAGCAATTTGTACAATTTATGTACAAAAAATTCTGTACCCATAGCAGGATCCAAAGGAAAATGCTATTACTACTCCTAACCCTTTCCCAGATTCCAATCCATCCATTGTCAATTGTCTGTCACGTTGCCGTACCGTACGTAAATTTCATTTCAAAACTCCCTCTCTCTCTCTCTCTCTCTCTCCCCCCTGAATTCTTGATTCTCACACAAAACCAAAACCCAACCCTGTATCCAACTCCCATTCTATATCCTGACTCTACGATTCTCTCTCTCCAATTCTTGCAATCCCAACACCAATCTATCTTTCTTGAATCTCATACGTGCTCACTTGTCGACATTACATTCGCCTCTCAAACTCCCCATACCAGTTTCAATTAGGGTTTTTGCTAATCTCATCAATCGCTGATCGTGAATCCCCCAAACTTATCTTAACAGGGTTATCGATATCCTTATTGGGGTTTATATTTCTTTAATAATTTGTCATCCACAACAATTTCTGATTTTTCTGTTGCATTTTGCAATTTTAAAATTCAGTACTCACAGTTAATTAGGGAAAAGTATTGTCTCTTTGAGGATTCAGATAGTGTTGTATGTTTATGTTTCTTCTTCATCAATAACCAAATAACCGTTATTTGTAAAGCCCTTGTGTATATGTACAAGTGTAAGTTGTACATTGGTCAAAGTTAAGTTGCATAGGTTTCTTTCATTGCCAAGCGATTAGCAAACCCCTGTTTTGGTTTACTTCCTTTCAAGTTTCTGTTTTCTTAGTGTTCACAAATAGTTATAGTGATCCAAAAGCCTTTTATGGGCGAACTTGAGGAGTGGGCACAGCCAAATGGTCTTTTACCCAATGCGGGACCGGTGATACAAGTCTTCGATTCGGAGAGATGGTTAAAAGCTGAGGAGAGAACCGCAGACCTAATCGCCTTCATTCAGCCCAACCTACCATCAGAACAACGGCGAATTGCTGTGGCAGATTACGTGAAACGGCTTGTTAAGAAGTGCTTACCTTGCGAGGTGGTGCCTTCACTTTTATATCTTCTTGGTTCTTGTTTTTACGGTTCTTGTCTATGAAAAATGGGTTTGGATACAATGGTGGGAGAGTTATTTTTATAAAGCATATTTGGTAGCAGGATAGGTCATAGGTTGGTGCCACAGAGTAGGGGTTGGAGTCAAGTGGCATTGTAAAACCTGCATGAGTAATTTCTGCAAAGGTACATTGTATTTTTCTGCAAAGGTAAATATTAGAACCTTCAAGTGGCATTGTAGTGAGCTTGTGAAGGACCTACATGACTGTTTTTCTGCGAAGGTACACCATGGAAGACACAGACTAAAAGTAATTTTAGGGACAAGGTATGATGTTAATCTGATTGAAATGGTTAAGACACGATGGGTAGCCAAGACCTAAGTACAATTAGTTGGACTTCTGCTTTTTCAACATTGGAGAATGCTCTTAATTGCTTTCCAATATATCCTTTTACATCTCCACGATCTCTTAGTACAACTTGCTTCTTCCACAAACATGTTTTTTTTTTTCTTCTCAATTATGGGTGATGACTAATTGGTGTACAATCTCTATAGGTATTCATTTTTGGGTCTGTACCCCTCAAGACCTATTTACCTGATGGAGATATTGATTTAACAGCCTTCAGCAATAACCCAAACTTGAAGGACACTTGGGCTAATCAGGTCCGTGATTTGTTGGAAACTGAGGAAAAGAGCGAGAATGCTGAATTTCATGTAAAGGAAGTTCAGTACATTCAAGCAGAGGTAAGTTCTTTTTTCCAAACCTTTATCGGGTTAACACGTGGCACTCCCTTTGTGATGGAATCGGTGGAAAGCAATTAGCATTACTTTGTACCCAGACAATCTAGGAATTTGCTTCACACCTTGCCTCCCGACTCCCGTTAGTGTGTGCATGATTACTTGGCAATACATACCACATGCAGACCATGAACTTGCACCTACCTGTCCCAAGAGTATTCCGGCTCTGATATTGTATCACATGATCTCGCGTAGAACTCAGCCCCAAAACTTAACTATTGAGCCGGGTGCCCTCATTCTCATGTATTGCACTTTACTTTCGTATCCCAAAAATGTGGGACTTCGATTCACTCCCTACCTCCCAACAGCACTTGCATGCGCTTGGGCCACGTACCCTACCCATCCTTGGGCCTCTGAGTCTATGTCATATTTACATGAGCTTGGGAGAACTCAACCCCAATGACTAGTTTGCGAATTGTTGGTGCCCTCACACTTATGTACTGCACATTACTTTCGTAGTCAGACAGCATTGAACTTCACTTCAAAAAGCCAACTCGAGACTTCTATTGCCCCAATCATCCTTGCAATTCACTACACCCTAAAGGGGTGTTCCATCAAGGCAGTTTTTAGAATAAACTGGCTTTTCACGGTTTTTTATGTGACGTATTATGAGAGAATGACTTGTCTTGGTTTTTGGGAAAAAATGTTTTTTGTTAGTGGAACACCCCTTAAGAAGCACAGACATTCTTCAGGGGTAAACGAATCCGTATCCCGGACGTATCAGACACCGATACACTTGGGCACGTTCCTGATACGTGTCTGATACGTGAAAATAGGTATATGAATATTTAATTATTGTCCGATATGCTCGGATACATTTTTCTGAGTCGGGTACGTATCAAGTGTCGGATTCATCCAACTTAAATCGCTAGGACACAGGGACACGCCAAAATATTCATCTCATTTAGCATATTCTTTTACTTTTTGAGATAAATGGTGTTTACTAGTTGCCTTTGCCCAATTCATGCATGATATAGGAGTTCTGTGCATAGCTTACTAAGTTCTTGCGAGGTGAATGTCCAACTAAACATGTCGGACGAGGATCCCACACCCTTATCCGAGTGTCGAGTATCCGACACGGGTCTTTACGCATTTCAAAGGATCCACGTAACATAGCTTTTGGGACACTCTATGGGTCAAAATACAATTTTTAAAACTTGAAATGTGGTAAAAATTGTAATTTTTAAATTTAGACACAATAATAAAGCAATAGTAAAGGGTAAAAAGTGTAATAACACATATATCACGCAAATTAATATCGTTCTCCTCCCTTCTTCAACGTTAAACCCAAATCAGCCCTAAAAATTATTGTTCTCACTTTTTCTATGTTCTTTTTCTGTTTTTTCTCAGTTTTTTAGGGGTGTATATATATATAAAATTATAAATTTAATATTATCTAACGTATCCCCCAACGTATCGTACTACGTGTCCTAGTTTTTGGAAAAATTATGTATCTGCATATCCGTGTCGTGTCTGTATCCCGTGTCCGTATCCGTGCTTCTTAGACTACACCAACAAAGTCGCAAACATTTTCAAAGATGATTGAACCCTTGCAGATGCAACAATGCCAAGCTTTTCTAGCTTTTTCCTGGTAGGTTATTTGATATTCCTTGAACAACAGTGTCAATGGACGCATCCTTGTTTTGTTGATCAAGGTCCAGGATTCTCATTTTTACAACACATCTTAGTTGCATGAAATGGGAACCAAAGGGGGAGCGGGAGCACGGGTATGTAAAAATCCTTAGTTGGGAGGGCTGAAAGAAATGTGTATGTAGTTATTATAATTAAATATGAGTGAGAAAAGACAGCCCAATGTAGTTTTTATATCAGATTGATGGATTAAACAATAGATAGGTCAAGAACGAGACGAGAGTTCTAAATCACTTAGACCTATTCTCTTTTTCTTCCTTGCGTATGTTTGCAAGGAGAAGTCCGAATTTCTTCCTTGAGATTAGTATGGAAGCTCCCATACTATTTAGGAGCATGCTCCGACTCGATGGGAGTAAGACAGAACCACGCTTTGTACTCGTGAGCACAAAGATTGGTCTCATTATATTTTTTCAGGAGCACTGACTTTGGAAGCTCCCTGCAACTAAGATTGGTATCATTATATGTTTTTCCTCATCTAATTACAGGTGAAGATTATAAAGTGTCTTGTGGAAAACATTGTTGTAGACATATCTTTTAACCAGCTCGGCGGGCTATGCACACTTTGTTTCCTAGAGGAGGTGAATTTTCCTTTCCTCCAACTCTTAAATTAATTTTTTTTCCTCTTTTTGTTTATGTGAACTCCGGTGATGTTAGGTTCCCCTTATTGAACTGCAATCTCTCTCCTGTAGGTTGATCGTTTGATAAATCAGAATCATTTATTCAAGCGCAGCATCATATTAATTAAGGCTTGGTGTTACTACGAGAGCCGTATACTGGGTGCTCACCATGGACTTATCTCGACTTATGCCCTGGAGACTCTGGTTCTTTACATGTTTCACGTTTTCAATAATTCCTTTACTGGACCACTTGAGGTTGGTGTGGTTATCTTGCTTTCTTTACTTCCTTTTTTTTTTTGGCCACAAAGTCTGAAGGTTTTTCTTTGCAATTGCAGGTCCTTTACCGTTTTCTGGAGTTCTTTAGTAACTTTGACTGGGGAAACTTTTGTGTTAGCCTATGGGGTCCAGTACGCATTTGTTCATTGCCAGATGTAACCCGTAATAACTCCTAGGAGCTTGTTACATGATGCCTTCATTGAATAACTCAGTAGAGAATATTTGGCTGATCTGTTAGATTTATTTTTTTAATTTTCAATTTGTCTACAGCGGAACCTCCCCGAAAGGACAACGGGGAGTTGCGACTTAGCAAATTGTTTCTTGATGCTTGTAGCTCTGCGTATGCTGTTTTACCTGGTGGTCAAGAAAATCAGGCACAACCTTTCGTTTCCAAGCATTTCAATGTTATTGATCCGTTACGCATAAACAACAATCTTGGGCGCAGTGTTAGTAAAGGTATTCTTTTCAAGCAATATCTCCTGATAGAGCTGCAGATTAGTTCCTTACCTGATTGGTGATGATTGATGATGTATTTTGTCATTTAGTTTCCTTACTTTCTTGAGTAATGCCATCTTATGATTGTAGCATGTGTGAAGTTGACCACTTTTTTTTATGATTTTAGTATGAAAACAAAGGATTGATAATTCAGCCCAATATGTTTTCCTCTTTATTCATTGCTTTGGGATATGATCTTTGAAACTTGCTTACTTAAGTTTATTGTTGTTTGTAGTTGTGTTTCCTTGCTTTGATTGTTCAATACAATGCTGTTGCCTCTCTAAGTTTGCATTGTATTGAAATGGAAAAGAGAAGGAAAATGGAACGGAAATGAAACTAAAATATGCTCCCTGTCATGGTGTGTGCATTGAGGTTGTTATAGAAAAGTGACCCCCGCCCTGACTATTTTCTTCCTCAAATCTTATTCGTTTTTTTTCAACAGGATTATGCACCTTGAGAAAGTTCAACTTATCTCAACTGCTCTGGTGAATATATGGGAAACTGCTTCTGTAAGCTTAGTACTTAAATGACAAAAATGTGTTACCTGAGGAAAATACCGTATAGTTGTTTGGGTTTCTGCAAATTGTTTCCTTTTGGTGTCAACAAATGTGGCACGATGGTGGATACATGGGATTGTGTAGAATGTTCACTGTCGTTGGACCTGTGTGATGGATTGAACTTGTGAAGGTGAAGGTGAAGGTGAAGAGAGATGTCTAAAGTAGAAACAGTGAGTCGATTTCAAAAGGGGCCATTATTAGACTACGGTATGATGGGTTGTGGTGAGTTTTGAGAAACTTGAAAAACCTCTGCAGAAGCAGCGTTAGGGTTATGCTTGAAGGCGTTGAAAGGGGGATCTAAGTTGGTGTAGGTTAGGAAGCTGATATATTTAGTTTTTAGTACTATTATGTTTTTTCTTTTTTGTTTTGGGACAGAATCTGCATTCTTTGGAAGAGGTTCTCTAATGTAGAGATTAGAGGTAATTATGGCATGGGGAGAATCTGCATTCTTTGATGATGACAAGGTGCAGCAAAGGGGAGGTTTTCACGTATGGAGATAAAGGGCCAAGAAGAACCTATGGCTGAGAACCCTTTCTAGAGTTGCTCAATTCCAGAGATGGCCGATAAAATAGTAGAGGGACTGGTTTGTGCCTAGAGGGGGAGTTGGCCAAAGTCCAAACCCTAAAAGGTGGTTACCTTTTCTTAGTTCAAGAATTAATTGGTTCGCTTAGTTATACTTATTCATGTTAAAGTGTGCTGGCTGCTGCACGAGGAAGAGAACAGTTACGGCAGAGTGGAATCCTATGCATATACTGCTCTACATATTTGTGGCACTAAGCTTGCTTTTTTGTTTTGAACATAGAGATACATGTACACTCAATGCTAATGATTCCGTGGAATGATTTATTGTTTAGCTGTTAAAGCTACAATAGATATATATTTTTTGAACGGTAAGAATTTTATTAATCTCTGGAAATACAAAGGTTAAAGGGGAAGAAGGAAAATGGCATCACAACTAGGGAGACAACAATCCACTAGATGATCACAGCCACTTCAGACCCCAGATAAACGTTAGCAAGATGCCAACCAAAGGAAAAGCTCAATAGGACAAGCCCTGAGAGAATCCAATTACAGGGATTCCAATTTGCTCTTAAGCCTGAAGATGAAGTCATCCATTGTGAAGTTTTTTCCTTCCAACTTCGACTTAAAGCTACAATATATCGCAATATAATTCGAAATAAGCCTAGCGGCCACGTACTTCTGAGATTCCACACAGGACATTATTTATTTCAAGATAACAAGGGTGGATGTGTTATCTATTGTCGTGCGAATGGTGGGTTGTTGCACCGTGTAATCTTTTGCATGTTAGGATGCTCTCGTCTGCTTATTTTGGGGACACATGAATAAACAAGCATGATCAGTAAACATAAAGAAACGTAAACAATATGCCTTGTGTATGTATTGATGCCTGTGTCTGGAGTCGATCTCTTCTGGTATTCGTAACAGTTTTAGAGGGTCTGAATGCTTTTGCATGGTAGTGATTAGATTTGGATGAAGTACTTTTTCGCTATCTATTTTCATCTGGTCTAATTTTTTATATGACCAGGTAATTTCTTTAGAATAAGGAGTGCCTTTTCATTTGGAGCTAAAAGGCTGGCAAGATTACTTGACTGCCCCAAAGGGAACCTTGTTCATGAAGTAAATCAGTTTTTTATGAATACATGGGATAGACATGGAAGCGGAAATCGCCCTGATGCACCAAGGCTTGATTTGTTGCCCTTGAGATTGTCAACTCCTGATGAACTACGTGAGAATCCGAAGAACAATTCAAATGCCAAAAGCTTAAGTGAGAATGCTTCTGGTTATGAGATCAAAGTTGCCCATACTCTCTCACGTAATTCTGCGCAGATAACATCTACATCTGAAGCTACTCTTACTCAAACCCAAAAGAGGTATAACCACCTGAACAACTTAAGGGTTTCAGATAAGGTTGTACAAGAAGTTCGCCCTAATTCGTGTACATACATCGATAAATGCCAAATAAGTGCTAGACCTGTTCGTGAGGGGAGTAACATACAGGGGAGGTTCCTCTTTGCAAGGACACACTCTAGTCCTGAGCTTACTGAGGCATATAGTGATGTATCTTCTCAAAGAAGGCCTAATAAGGTAGCGGAAGGTGGAAAATTTCAGGCTACCTCTGGAAGACAGGATAATAACAGAATGAAGAACACAGAATCTGATATTGTAGTCAATCATAGTGTTCATTCTACGAACAATGACCCTTCAAGCAGTTCAACAAGTTACCACTGTGATTCAGGCTTGGGTGCTATGGGTGATGAAATTTCTTCTGTGAGTGAGACACAAGGGATGCAACAGGAAGAGCAGGATCTTGTGAACATGATGGCATCTTCTACATTTCACAGTCTTAATGGACAGGTTCATCTACCACCTAATTTTGCTTCGTCTCACCTTCCTCTTCCAATCTCGCCTGCCATTCTAGCTTCTATGGGTGCTCAGAGAAATTTGACTGGAATGCTTCCCTCAAATATTCCTTTTATTGATCCTTCTTTTCTCAACATGCAGTTCCCTCGAGGCTTTGTTTCTCCGCATCTAACCCATTACTTCCCTGGTATTAGATTGAACTCGAATTCAGGAGATATAATAACACCTGGCAATGAACAATTAGGTTCTGAAATTATTAACCCTGAAGAGGCTGATCATGATTTCTGGGAGGAGCAGGAAGTTGGCTCCACTGGAGACTTTGAGCTTAACGGTGGAAATCATGAAATGCTTCAATCAGAAGATAAGCCACATTCAGATTCAGTGGGCTTTGACTTTGTACCGTCATCTCAAAGGCTGAGTGGTTCTAGCAGAACTGATAACAGAAACGATAGTTCCTCCTGTAAAGACAACAGAAGTGATGTTTACATGGATGACAGAATTACAAGTTCAAGGTTCTCATCCTCAGCCCACAGTAGTCCTCTTAGAACTAAATCATCTTCCGAGAGTTCATGGGATGGATCATCAACAAATGTCTTAAAATCAACAAGGGTAAAATGGGGGAAAAAAATATTCTCACTTTCAGTTCCATCCACATCAGATGGGAAAGATAGAAACGCATCGGAACATGATCCTCAGCCTGAGGAAGATGAAAGGGACTTCTATCCACTGTTAACCATGGACAGCGACACGGCAGAAAGAAGCTCTCGTATAAATGGCCACAAACTAGCTCAGACAAGTGGATCAGACTCTATGATACCCATTGCTCCAATGTTTTTAGGTCATGGTTCGCGGCTGAGAGTGATGGATAATTCTGGGGCTGTTCCATTAGCATTTTATCCTATGGGGCCGCCCGTTCCATTCCTTACCATGGTTCCTATATATGATGCTCCACCTGAGACTGGAACTTCTAATGCATCGTCGACAAGCCATTTTAGTGGGGAAGATGACATGGATAGAAGTATTTCTGGTCAAAATTTTGATACATCTGAGGAGCTGAATACTACCAATTCTTTGAGGGGGGTCGCTTCTGTTGAGACTCTCAATAAGCAGAAGTCAGACATTCTTAATAGTGATTTGGACAGCCATTGGCAAAATTTGCAATATGGCCGGTTTTGTCAAGACCCACGGCACAATGGGGGTCCTTTGGTATATCCTTCACCAGTTGCTGTGCCACCAGTGTACGTGCAAGGCCACTACCCTTGGAATGGTCCCGGAAGACCTCTTTCAGCCAACATGACCCTCTTGTCTCAGCTTATGAGTTATGGCCCGCAGCTTGTTCCTGTGATGCAATCACCATCATTGGTGTCTAATAGACCTCCCAATGTCTATCAGCACTATGTTGATGAGGTGCCAAGACATCGGAGTGGGACTGGAACCTATCTGCCTAATCCTGTAAGATGGATCTTTAAGTTATCCAATTTCTGTCATTTTTTTAGTCTTGCTTATTTTTCTGATGTACAAGTATTGTGACGTTTTTCTTCTCACCAACAAAGAGGCCATTTTTTCTATTCTCATGGAGTAGAAAGATGTTACGTGTTTGATGATTGTAGATCTTATATGTTATTCAACCACCATTATTGGCCTGTGTGCTTATTGTAGCCCACTTAATGGACTAGGTTTCCAGTTAATACACTGCAATTTGAGCCAGGTGTATTCCATTGTAGCATCTTACCGATTGCTTGAAATGATTGAGCACTTGTAGACGGACATCCATTTAGTGGATTTATTGTCATATGTGCAATGCTGAACAATGCTGCAGGGAGGGTGTTTCTTGTGTGATATAACTTGTTTAACCCTGGTCAATGGAGAGGTGATTAGATTTGTATTTTTCAGTTCTTACTCCTATGTGATGATGAGGCCGTGGTAGGGATAGGCTGTCCATTTCTCTGGTCCGTTGCCATGGATGACTATTGAAGCAATCTAAGAAGAGAGGCAAATATTTTTGTATTGCAACAAGTAAATATCACAAGATTCAAGATTGGGTTATATAGGCATATCCTAATATGAGCAATAGATTATATTACCCTTAACAAAACAATGTCAAAAATAAACTTCATAGCCATAATTATTGACAGCTTGCCAGCATCATGTTAAGAGGCCACACTTGTGGTTTGGGAAACTGAGAAGTTATGAAGCAAATGAATGTTCAGCAAACTTTGGTATCTTAAATAAACGACTAATGTTCCTGTCTTTTTGCTGCTTTTGCATTTTAGTTATTATCTACGAGAATTTACCTGTAGGAGTGATTCTATGGCATAATTGTTTGTCATGAAATAGTGAAATTGCTATTGCTACCTTTTGACGATTTGCACTCAGTCATGTAGATTCTTTATCTCCTATTGGAGGCGACTCTATGAGGGTGATATGATTTTTATTGAAGCGCGTTTATCTTGTCTTTGCGCTTTACATCAAGTTGTCTCCCAATCTATTATGCATATCAAACAGATGGCAACACGAGAAAACGAATAGTACGAACAAAAACGTAGGTACATTGTATGAGTGAATTAAAAAACGAGGTTTGCCCATCTACTTGTATTCAGAAGTCGATTGGGCACTGGGTTTTGGAGACTAGCAAAGTCTCTGCTCTCTGCTTGGAGTCTCTTGCTTGAACCTCATTCTCCTATCTTAAATAAATAAGGCCTGAACAGTGGCATAAAAGCCTTGGAACGGCTGCCGCGCCTGATTTGACTCACCATTATTAGGCCTTCTTTGTCTTAGCATTACCCTAGTTCCTTAATCCAAATAGCCATAGGAGAAGCTGAGCTAGCTTGGCTAAAGGTCATTTTTTGGTTGTCTTTAGTCAAATTTGTTAGTTTTTCGTCATAGTTTTGTTTTTTTTTTGATAAGGAATAAAATTTATTACGAAACTTGGCGGGGGTACATAAAGTTGGGGGGAGAGGGGAGGGGACTCCAACCGAGGTTGAAGGAATTAAAACACCCAATGGGACATAGCCCAAAAAACACCTGAAAGACAAAGCCCGTAAACACATCACGGCCTAGTCAAAAGATATAACGATGAAGCCCAGAAACAAAGGCATACCAGATCCAAACATCGAAGCCCAAAAAACCTAGAGGGCATGAGCCCAAAAATGGCCCGGTCCAAAACCAAAACCCTAAACACCCACCTTCCAAACACAGCTGCACCCACCAGCAACCAAATGCCCCATCGCCACCATCCGAAACCTAACACCGCTACAATCATCTAGAGGGACAAACCCGCACTATGGCATCATAGAAGAAGCTGCCACGAGAAGAACAAGCCACCAGAACCGTTACGAGGCTCCATTCCCCTTCTTAGGGATAATAACCAAACCCAACAGAGAGGTGGCGCCGGAAAAGGAGGGAGACAGGAGAACGGAAGGTAGAGAAGAGAAAACGGTTGGGAAGATGGAGAGGTCGGCTAGAGAGAGCAAAAGTGTATTGAATACCTTGACCCCCTAGTTTTTTGTCAAAGTTTTGGCATTATTGGTTCGTCTCGACAAGAGGAATCGGAAAAGTAAAAAATTATGACCGAAACCCAAGTACATTTGGAAATGTCCAATTTTTTGCACTTTTAGCTGGGCTAAAAAGCTAAAAATGCTAAAAGTTGGACATTTCCAAATCTACTTGAGTTTCGGTCATAATTTTTTACTTTTCCGATTCCTCTCGTCGAGACTAACTAATAATCTCCAAAATTTTGAAGCAAAATTAACCAACCACGATTTTTTTTATGAATAAAAGACAACCAAAATGACTTTTAGCCAAGTGACTTATTTTGGGAAACTCTAGTTAAGTTGTTTAGTGGCAGTGTCTAAGATGCAGACAAGGTCTTCTGAAGTTGCGCTTACCACATTTCTGGACATTATCTATCACAAATTCACCAACCACGATTTTTTTATGAATAAAGACAACCAAAATGACTTTTAGCCAAGTGACTTATTTTGGGAAACTCTAGTTAAGCTGTTTAGTGGCAGTGTCTAAGATGCAGACAAGGTCTTCTGAAGTTGCGCTTACCACATTTCTGGACATTATCTATCACAAATTCAGGTGAAGCGTAACATCTACTTTCAAATAACTGCCTTGTCATTGAGAAATGCTATTTTCCTTTCCATGCATGCTTTTGGCCACTTTCCTCCCACTGCATACTTTTGGCTGACGTTGTAGGTCAAGAAGCTTATCTTCTTACATTTAGTACTTTCCCATTGTTTTACCAATGAGGTTGTATGAAATGTCTAGTAAACAAAAAATAGAAGGAGAGAAAATGCCTACTTCGAGGGTGGGCCTCCAACAGAGTTTTCAAAACAGTCAGCCGCTTTTTCATTCCTTAAGCTCAGTATTCACTATTCTGTAACTATATATCCCACTACTCCTATCACTACCAACTTTAACGTATGATTAACGAAATTGACAATACGTTGTTAATCTTTATTGGTATATAACAGAGGTGAACCTGTTTAATTTCTTTGATTGTGTAAGATTTGAACTGTTACCTCCATTCTGACCTTCTATTCTGACTTTTTCCCCAGAAAGTTCCAATTAGGGACCAGCATCCATCAGGTACTAGAAAGGGAAACTACAACTCGGATAGAAGTGACAACCGTAGCGATAGGGAGGGGAACTGGAACGTCAATTCAAAATCACGAGCTTCTGGGCGCAGCCACAGTCGCAGCCAAACAGAGAAGTCGAACTTGAGGATAGATCGGTTGACTTCCAGCTCATACAGAGATGACTCTGTTCCTTCCTACCAGTCCCAAAACAGCCCATTGCACTCTAATTGCGACCAGAGTGATCCTCCCACTGTGGCATATGGCACGTATCCTTTACAAGCCATGAACACCAATGGAATGTCATCAAATGGACCAAATGTTTCATCTATGGTTATGCTATATCCATTTGAACATAATGTGAGTTATGGTTCCCATGTTGAACAGCTTGAGTTTGGATCTCTTGGGCCAGTGGGTTTATCGAGAATGAATGAAAAATCACAACTGAGTGAGGGAAGTCAATTCAGGGGACTGTTTGAGAAACAAAGGTTTCCTGGAGGCTCCACTCAATGGTCTTCACCAGATCAGCCATCTTCTCCCCGCTTTCAACGGTAATTTATTTTCCTTTGAATGGTAGTGGCAATTTATGTGACTATTACAAGTAGTGGGCCTTCATTATTTGACTTCCTCTGTAACATACCTTGTAACCTCAGCAATATGTCAAAATTGGTAATATGGTGCGAGCCGAACTCTCAAGTAATTTGGAAGTTTTGAACCTACGGCATTAATCGTGGCTAGTTTCTACGAAGGTTGGATACTACAGAAAAGTCGCCCTTGGTTGGTAGGCCAAGGATTTTTTTACCAGGAGTATCATCATATGGCTACGCTGTGTTGCTATCTGAAAGAATGATAAAACTATTATACCTACCAAGCCCTTACCTGGGCTTTCATTCACTAGGTGCCATTTTGAGACGACCTGGATTTGGTTTATTGGTAGAACTAAGTCTTTGCGGAGCCCAAATGGTGATGTCCTCTGATGCTCTTTTGCATCTACCAGTTTAAAGAATCAACTAATAGGCTAAACCACCGTAGCTTGACTGAAGAGTACACATGGATGGAAATGACCTTGATAGAGAGCTGAGCTTGTTTAAATGAGCTATGAAGTGCATGTTTAATGTCCTGGCTATATTTAATGTAGTTAACTACCTTGTTCTTTCCATTTATCTATAGTTTGTGCCCTCAAGTTTGTTAGGCAATGTCCTCGAAACTTCTTGGCCATCATTTTGCTGGAATGATGCCGTCAATGTATTATGTTAACAGGAGGGTTTTATTATTTTGCCAGATCGGTGGCCCAAAGGAATTATCAGTTGAAAGATGAAGATTTTCCACCTCTTGCATTTCCGAACCAGGGAGAACATGATATTTGGGAGAGATTATAAAATGGGAAAACCTCTCGTTACCCGCTCTTTCATTCTCCCTTCACCTCATAAAAGCAAATACTCCAGAATTCTGGTTTGTTGATTAGATTCTCGATAATGAGATGTTAACCTTCATGCTGTATTAGTGCTTGTATGTATACTATACCTCATCAACTACTCCACAGCCCTTTCCAAGGATACGGAAACGTGGCGGGAAGGGGAAGCAGGACCTGTGGACTTGATAGTGAAATTCTCTTTGGGGAGTTGGAATTTAGCTAGGGTTTTACCACATTATAAAGCTGTAACCTCCGGGACTTCCCTTCATACATTTTTCATGGGGTTCAGTGGATAAACTTAAAGTGTATGCTTAGCTCTTATATTTGGGATGCTAACAATGTAGCAATATCCTTGGCAAAGATGAAATATTGATGCTTCTCTATTGGTATTTCCTGGGATTAATGCGAATTTATCTTGAAAATTTTGGCTTGTATTGATGTTGGATGTTCTGATCTGAGATCCCATGTGTACTTTATCTGATAATTAAATGTGTTGACATGGCAATTTGACTCCGCTGAGTTATAAACCACATGTGTGGAAGTTGTTTGCGTGCAATTAAAAGTGGTCACTTTCTGCGTGTCTTCGTTTGTTTTTTGTCTTATTAACTCTGGGTGAGATTTAAGCAGGGTGTGGAAGATCCGTGGAATGATTTTTATCATGATGGTGAGTGCCTAGTAGCAATTTTCTTGCATGACACTAAGGTTGTAAATCTGCAGAATAAGAGCAGAAATTCATAGATGTTATCTGCTCAAAAGTTGGATCGATGGTTAAAGATGAATAATAGAGATTTTAAAAATGTGTTACAACTAATGGAAATTTTGGTGAAATTGCTGAAGTAATTCTAGAGAAGAAAATTAGTGAAATGAGAAGAAGAATTTGGGGATTTTTTTTTTTTTTTTTTCTTTTTGTATTTTATGATTGTGAATACAAGAATGGGAGCTCTCAAATGTCTTTTCATATTTTTCTTTGAATATTTTCCAAATATATTTGGGTAAAAGTCATATTTTTCTCTAATTCTCGTTAAGACGAACCTATAATCACTAAAAGTTTGACGCAAGACTAACAAACCCCCCCAAAAATTAAATAAAGACCAAAACCAAAAAAATCCTTTAGCCAATGGCACTAGAACAACCTAACAATGATTGAAAGCAAACTATTACTACAAAATGCTGGACGGCATTTCAGCTGCTTGTTTTGGTACATTGACTATTGTGTTACGTTCATTCTGCCCTTTTTCTGAATGAGAGGGTGGCTAAACAATAAATGCACAGTGCCAGCTCTTTGGTCCTGATGTATAGATGGTTGAGTGTTGAGCTTGAATTTTCACCTTCAGTTTTAGATGCTGCTGTGCATTTACCGCACAGCAGCTGCTGTGCATGTTGAAACTAGGTAGTTTTGTGGCCAACCAAAGTCGTTTGCCAAATGGGATTTTGTGGGACCCACTTTCGGGTCCCACACAAACTATCCGAACTGTTAAATAATTTTAAAATAATTATTCAAGTGGTTTTTAACAAAATCAGGCCCATTGGATATTTGTACGTAATTGATCTAATTCGTTTGATTTTCATTCAGAATTTAAAACCCTGTAGTTTGAAAGAATCTTCAAGAAAACTTAATACAATTTTGCGCTTAGTAACATATTAATATGAACCATACGTGTTGTAAGAATCGTTAAAAAGAGTATCCAATAAAAAAATTATCTTGATCGGATGTCGATAGGTATAAAAAAAAAACTCATATTTTTAGTTTTTTGATAGCTATCGATGTTCGAACAGGATAATTTTTTTACTGGATACTCTTCTCAATAAGCCCTACAATACGTGTGGTTCAGATCAATAGATTACCAAGTGTACAATTGCTCTAAGCATATGAGTTTTGCAACAACTACTACTGTAACATAAAACAAAGAACACAAAACAAGCAAGGATTATACTTGAGAAATGCTTACAAGAATTTACAATCTTGATCTTGCTCTTATATTAGTAACAAAAAAAAGAAAGTAAGAAAAGAAGAAGGGTGGAAAGTTGGCAAAGAGATAATATTATTAGGTAGAAAAGAGGAAGGCTTTGTACATGCTTTGTGAATATACTAGAGTAACTAGACATGTCTTTAAATAGACAAACAAAAGCATAAAATTCCTAATCCTATTTTGGAGCTGTACTTTGTTGATACTTGGAGGATTTTTTTTAATGTTAAAACATCTATGTTCGAGGACTTGCGACTTCATGATTACCAACAAATGTGAAGATGGGAGAATAGTCTACTAACCCAGCTAATCATTGAAACATAATCACGAACGTCTCAGCAGAACAGCTGATTGTGAAGAAGTATAACTTACCTATTCAAATTTGGTTCTGGAAGATATAGCCAATCTTATTTGAGTATTAAGATAAGATGATTTCTAATTATTCTCATCTTACGCGGATTCCCTGGAATACTCTTGCTTATTTTTTCTTATAAAAATAGACATATACCAGCCTGTAAATTCTCTATAAGATATCGGCCCATATTGTTTGCTCATACCTTTTTGACATTACAAGCAGGACTCCTAAAATTGTTTTGATGAGATTTCTAGCATTGCTCCTTATTCTCCACCTTTATAGTTTTAAACATTTGTAAATTTTTGAAAATTTAAACACTGTTCTTTGATTTCTCAAAAGAGCACAAATAATTTGAAACATTTGAGAATAGAATATTGAGCAAACCAATGGGACAGAGAGAATAGATCATAACATTTTTCCCACAAAAAAAAAAAAAGACAACCAAAAAAAAAAAATATATATATTTGATGACAAGATTTTAATGCCATCCTTACTCCAAGAAACTGTGTTTCCAAGAGGCAAAATTTCAAGCAACTTTCATTTCTTGGGTCGAATTAAGATCATGGACAATGGAAATCAACATAGATGAGAAAACCCATATATATTGCCCAGGAAAAGCGGCAAATCTATTTAGAACGCAAACCAGGAACGTTTCTGAGGCCCATTTTGCCAAGAACATTCTTAGAAATTGCCGGTGGGTTGCTGAGTCCCATGCTTCGGCTGAACTCATTTGCAAGCTCCACAAGTCTGCGCTTGTCCCGTCCTACTTCTTTGTTGGAGTTGTAATAACCGAGCCATGCCTGGTATGCCGCTTCTTTGTTTTTTATCTCAACATGCGACAATGCTTGTTCAACCTGTTTTATATTTAAGTAATTGTAATTCACAAATTCCACTCAGGAACTTGTATAAAATAAAAGGCAAAGTTGCAAAAAGAAACAATATGGCTTCTTCAATCTTCATCGAAAGAATAAACGATAAATGAATGCATGCTTGCATGTGTTGGATGCTTTGATACAACTAGATGAATGTATGCTTACTTTTCCATGTCCTACTTTTTAGGTTCTTGTTGCATCAGTCTCTTATCGTACTGTATTCATATCCCTATCAATACCCCTTAGTTATGAATACAGTTTTGCCTGACATACTTGGAAGAAGAATGCCCAACACTATATTTCAATGAAGGATTTTGGGAAAGGAAAAGGAAATGGAAAAGTAGAAGGATTGTGAGCTGTTGGATCCTTTCAGGTTGTGTTTGGTTTGGGTTTTTGGTTTTGGTTTTGGTTTTTGGTAATAATTGGAGGGAGAAATAGGGATAATAATTAAAAATAGGGGTTAATGATTAGAGAGAGAGAGAGAGAGAAATGAGAATAATATTTGAAAATAAGGGTAATGATTGCATAATAATAGAGAAAACTGGGTCTTGAAACCCAAAATGGGCCTTGATGCAAACGTTTCTGAGGCCCATTTTGTCTACCCTTTTTCTAACCCAAATCCTTGATGCAAAATACAGGCTAAATCAACCAAGGATATGAAAGATGAAAAAGAACAGCAAGTACAATTTGTACCGACCTTTTTCCTTGTCTCTAGATCCACCAAAGTCTCTGAGGCTTTAGTTATTGGCAAATCCTTGTTAGTAGACAAAAAGAATTCTTCCCAAGGTGATAATAACAATATGCCTTGGCCTTGTTTACCTTTCCGACCAGTTCTACCAAGTCGATGTATGTACTGCTCTTTATCAGCTGGCAAACCCACCTACAAATTGCAGATATGGTTTCTTCAAACAGTGGTAGTTGGAAAAGAGAAAAACATTTTCCGCATGTCCAATTATGCAGACAAATTTCGCATGAAGAAATGCCCAACTAATTAAGTGGCCACCACAAGGAAGTTGGAATTAAAGTTTGTTATTTATTCAGTTTTATCACTCTTTTTCTTTTGGTGGAGGAAGTAGAACTAGTGAAGGTATATTGAGACTTTGAGACTTACATATAATACACGCAAAACATAACCTACAGACTCTACTAAGTAATCTAGTCAAACAGAAACCTCATTACTTAATTCAAATATGAATGATAATCAAATTTCATGGGAACAGAAAAATTAACACACATTAGCCATTTACCTGAATAACAAGGGTAACGTCGGGATAATCAACTCCACGAGCAGAAACATCAGAAGTTACAAGGATAATACCCTTTGAGTTGCGGAATTCATCAGAGACCTTGGTTCTATAACTCTGGGTCTTTCTAGAGTGGATCTCTCGAACGTTCAGATTGAACTTGCTGAGGAGGTCAGCAACAAGTCTTGTGACCATTGCAGTTGTACAAAATACAAGAACCTGCAAAACACTGCTTTAGGATTGGCATAAAAAAAAGATCATGAAGACCAGGACAACAAACAAGAATCATTAACTGCTAGATGGAAGCCTATTCTAATTATTCGACAAAAATGATAAAGGTCGCATAGGTTTTGAATGATGCTGTGGCAACCTAAAACAGTGTTCAACCTTGTGAACTAACAAAGAGATTTGCTATCCTTTTGGTTCTGTTTTCCTTTTCAATACTTGTTTGGCAAACAGTTTCCGAAACAAGTTTTCAGATTTCCATTGTTTTCAGAAAAAACATTAAAAAGATGTTACCAATTCCGAAAAGTACTTCCACCCCAAAATAAATAAGAGATAAGCATGTTCTTATTCTCAGTTTCTTAACAAGTGTTCTGCCAACCTGTATTTTAAATGGCAACCAAAGAGGGCCAACGCATTTCCAAAATACTACACAAAAATCTGAAATTACTCCAATCCTCTAATGAAAACTTTGACCAAGATATTTGAGAGAGGGGTTTTCTGGACTCTACACAGTACCTTGTAATCAACATCCTCTGTGATATGCTCTTTCAATAGAACGTATAGTAGCGAAAATTGCTTGTCCAAAGGAGCAACTAGATGAAACTGTCTAACCTGAAATTCTCCAATATCATTCAGATTTGAGATACCAACAAAGAAAAATAAAACAAATAGAAAAATATGGATAAGGAAATGCAGATGGCCTTCAGCTAACCTGTGAGTGTGTCTCCTCACTACCTTCTTCAACTGTATTAATGAACTCGTGATCTCTTTTCAAAGCAATATGGCAGATTTGCCTGACCTACATACCATATAGTACCTACTTATTCTATTTGTTCATTTTTTTTAACTACTTTCTTCAGAGAGAGAAAATGAAATGCTAAACAGAAAATAAAACCTCTTGTGGAACAGTAGCAGAAAATAGAAGCGTTTGTCGTTGTTTAGGTACAGCATCTATGATCTTTTCAATGTCTCTGCGGAATCCCATGTCTAACAAATGATCAGCTTCATCAAGGACAAGAACTTTCACACCCATGAGCCGAGTTGCAAATCCAGCAGTATTCTCTATATGATCTTTGAGTCTTCCAGGTGTAGCTACGAGAATCTTAGGGACAAGTGAAAATATACAAGGTGAAGTTAATCAACCAACAGGGTAACAAGTTGGCAAACATGCAGCCATATATGCAGTGATACAAACAGTCAAATGTTTGATACTCCCCCATCAATATAAGTCACTTGTGCATTTCCAACTTTTTAAGGGGATATGCATTCAATGCACTCAAAATTAAATGAAAAGACTCAAATTTAGATGAAAAGGTACTCATTAACCATTTCTCCAAGTGTAAGGCATAAATCAGGAAACAGAAAGCTCTATGCCTCGATTTTTTTGGGTGGAAATGCATTTTGGGACATCCAAAAAAGAGAGTTGGGAAACAAAAATATGGCGAAGGGAGTAGGTTGAGTTGTACAAAGACTCCTTCAGTAGATGTCGCATTCGGAATAGCTAAAACGAGCCAGTTTTTTTTTTTTTTTTTTGAACCTTTTCCGGTACTTAGAACCTCATATGATAGCTTTCCCTATTTTAGCCAAAATTTTATTTTAAACAGCCCAAAAAACTTTGCTAAAAGCGAGCTTTTGCAGTCCTATTTCTTCCTCAAAAAACCAAAAGAAAAAGAGCTTGGCCAAAATAGCCAAACAAAAAAAAAATGTTTTAACTTGGCTTTTTTTTTAAGAAAGAAGTCAAAACCCAAAAACCCGATTTATAAAATATTGCAAAACACATTTTGCAATGGCAAGTCCAAAAAACCAGTCTTTTTGGCTTTTGCTAATCAAAGGCAAGCTCTATTTTGTTCGGCCTTAGAAAGAACTGGGGTTAAAAGAGCTTACTGTTACCTAAGCTACTTGGTTTATTCTAGGAGGTTTATTTGGGCTAAAAGAGACAAAACAAACAGGTAAGCTTTTAGTTCTTACTAAAAAAACTAGCTTTTTTACCTCAACACAATTACTATCTTCATTTTTAATCGTCTCTCTATTTTTGGTGCACAACATTCTTGAGATCACAAATTTACTTTAGTGTATGCTCAGTGGATCTCCTCTTCGGGGTGCAACTAAAAATGGGCACATCAGTCTAATGCATGATGCATAGTCTCTTGTGTGACAGAAGCTCACCTGGCAAGGATTTGCTTGCATACGTTTCTGTTCCTGAGCAAGTCGTGTTCCTCCTATTACAACTTGGACGCCGAGAGAAGGATGGTACTTCAACAATTTCTTAGCCTCTGTAGCAGCTTGACTGGCAAGCTCTCGCGTTGGGCACATTACAAGTACAAGTATTGGGGGTAGCTTTTGATCACGACCAGTAGGGGGTGATTTAACAACCACTTCAATTGATGGAAGCTGAATAATGAAAAAATTAAAAGCAATTACATCGGGTCTGTCAACCTTTTTTGGCATAAATATATATGGGGTCCATCAAAATAAGAGATAGTCAACTCAGATACAGTTTTCTCCCTTTCCTCCCTACATATCCTCTAATTAGTCTTTAGAAAACATAAAGGAGGCATGAAATCCCCCAAATGTAGAACGGGCATCTGCAGACAATTGTATTCTAAAGTAGATATATACCCAATGAAACAAAAATGATAGAATGTTTTACCAAAAATGCTACAGTTTTGCCAGTGCCAGTTTTTGCCTTGGCCAGAACATCCTTACCTAGAAAAGCAAATTGATTATAACAGGCATAGAAAGAAGTTTTAAGAAAAACTTAGTTATCTGAAGCATAGACTCCGTTATGCAAATAGAAGCATGAATCCTGGATTAGAATATTACAAAGATGTGTAGGGTCTTGAATGAACTTGTGATTGGTTCCAAATCACAATACAACATAGGAGTATTACTGAATCTATTTCTTCTCTGAAGTCTTTGTCAAATGAGTATGCAACGAGCCACATGCACAAGCTAGTGAAATCCCAATTAACATTACGGAGCATATGATTCTTGACAACCCTCTATGAGAGCACAATTATATGTAAAAATCTTTACAATCTTTGGACAACAACTAAAGGCGTTAGCTAAAACTTGAGACAGTCCGGATATGAATTCATGTCATATTTTGTGACATGAACTACGGAACTCCAAAAATTTTCAGTACTGCTGTAGGTAATTGCAATTGGCAATTGGCAAGAGTAACTGTGAACCACGTTAGTTACAAAATAATAAAACGGTAACGCAAAGTTGCTGCTTCCAGATTACAAAAACAAGAATAATTCAAAATTAAAGGGGAGGAAATGCTAGTTTCGAGTGGTGTTCTAAATGAATGTAGTTCCTAAGAGCGACAAACCTTCGAGAATAACAGGCAGTGTTGCCTCTTGCACCACAGTCATCCTCTCATAACCAGCATCCTTTATTCCCTTCAATGACAAGGGAGAAACTGAACATTGATCAAACCTGAGGACATGCACCAAAATCAACTCTTCACAACCCAAAAAAATAAAGAGAGAGAGAGAGAAATTAAACTAAAATTTAATGAACCAAGCATCAACTCCAAACTACTCTTTTTGGTTCTGTTATATCCACAATAGTGGCTTTTTATGACAACAAATTCATTTTCTTGGATTAACACTATTATTCATCTTCGTTAGAGCTCGTCGCTCATTGCCAATTGATATTGAGTTGGATGCTTTACTATGGTATCGGAGCTACGCTTTCGGACAAGATTCTCTTGATTGATTGCCTCATTGTTTGTGCCTAAAGCATACCTTGTTTCGCTGTGAACCCTATGTTATGAATCCCTTATTTACATTTCCACGAGCAGGGTCAAGGGTCGAAACGTGCAGGAGAGTGTTAAGAGTTTGTCACGCATTGATTAATTATAACCAAAACTAGTATATGAGCTTGCACGGCCTCTGCACTCATTGCCAATTGATTGAGTCGGATTGGATGTTTAACAATCTTCATCAGTCACATAGAGAAACATGCTTCTTGTCGCCTCACATAATCAACCAAACAACATACCTACGGCTCCATGTGTAACTGTTCGATGGTTCATCCAAATCCATTTACTTCAACTACGTTCTTACTGTTTGATCTCCATGTCCAACAGTTCCTTTATATTTTCCTACCTGTTTGGAATGCAAAGATGCAAGGACCAAACAACACTCTTGCCAAAAAATAAAGAAGAAAAACAAAAACAAAAATTTAGCATCCCATAGAATTGATCAGAATTCCATTCTTACCACTAGTTTTATCAGCAACGAGTTTTCGAAATTCTTTTACTCAATTTTTCGATGCCAAATGTCACGGTTCTCTAATATTTTGTGCTCCAATCTTGAGATAAAAAAACTTATGATTTACGCAAGCAAGGTTTAAGAAAGAGAGAAATTCCATAATTAGAATGTTCTGAACAAAACCTTGTCTCACTCAGGTATGAGTCACTTGTTTCAGGTGAACTAGGCAGAGTCCGCAGCCTAGATTCCTTGACCGAAGCAACCAAATCCCCATCATCATCAATATCTTCTTCTCCTTCTTCTTCACTATCCGGCTCAATGATCAAATCAGCGAAGCTCTTCCTAAAATTCCCTTCCCTTTCCTCATCACCTCTTCCCTCCTTTGCGATCAAAGCACCGCCTTTTCTCGAAATTTGCCCACCTTTGCTGAATTCTCCACTGCCACCCCCTCCGTATTGCCCATACCCCATTTCTAAACCTCTCACAGAAGTCTTAGACATTCTCCTATCCCCCCCTGATCCATAACCAGACCGTGAATTTCTCGAATTCCTCACAGATGACCCGAACGCATCCCTACCCATTTGCCTATTCAAATTTCCAGAATCATCCAAATTGCTCCCTCTTCGCCAATCATTCTCCCTCCTCGGTGAAACAAACCCCTCATTTCGCGCTGAGCCCCTTGAATTCGACCCGAACGACCCCCTACCCGTTCCCCTGCTCGGCCTTTCATTACCACCCGAATCACCAACTCTTCTTCCTCTACTCTCCTCTCTCTTAGGCAAAACAAACCCCTCATTTCTCCCCTTCAACTCATCACCAACCCGTGCTTTACCTCTAGATAATGACCCAAACGAATCCCTACCCGTTTCCCCATTCAACTTCTCATAACGACCCGAATCATTCTCTCTCAGCCTTTTCCCCGAAGAAACCCTATTTCTCCCACCTCCTCTCTCATCCCTACCCCTCCCTCCACTCGAACCACTGCCGGTATCATTGTCGCGAGTGAGAACCGAGTCTGAACTCAACCCACTCACCCTCTCACCGAGTTCGGCTTCGTCGTCAATAAGGCCCTTGGAAGCCTTAACCCGACCGGGTTTGGGCCGGTCCACGCGGCTGGATAATGGACGGGCACCGAGGTGGTGGTGTTGTAGTGTTTGTTGGTGGTGGTGGGTGAGTAAAACTGGAGACCCTAGTTTACTGGAGAGACACCGGTACTTGAGCTTGTGAAGGAAGGTCCGAGCGGAAATGGGGATGGCCCGAGTCGACGGTTGGATTGGTCGGATAGGGTTTATGGTGGGAAAATGGGTACCGGGAAGAGAAGGCGTGAGGAGCTTGACAGGCATTATTAATGTCTCTCACTCTATATATATATATATATATATATATATATAGAGAGAGAGAGAGAGAGAGAGAGAGAGAGAGAGAGCGAATTTCAGGGAAAACCTCGATTTCTGGGTGAGAGGTGGTTGGGTGGGGAGGGAAGATATCGCAGGGAATTTAGTAGGGGTGTTCACGGATCGGATCCGGACGGATCGGATACGGATCCGATCCGATCCGCTCAGAGCGGATTATGGTTTTTAAGATCCGGAACTGAACCGAACATTCACGGATCGGTTACGGATCGGATCGGATCAGGTCGGATTGAGCGGATTTGACAGATTAAAGAAGGATTATTGAGCGGATTGAGCGGATCGAGCGGATCCGATCCGGATCCGGAACCGCCAGATAAGAAATTCTAGATCCGGAACCGAACCGAACATTCACGGATGGATCAACGGATGGTTCGGATCGGTTCGGATTGGTCGGATTGGCGGATCGGATGATCCGCTGAACAGCCCTAGAATTTAGAGAGGGGGTTCCGCCGGAGTGGATTTTTGTTGTGGCGGAGATAGAGTGTGGATAGGGTTTAAGCCAAACCTTGTGCTTCCAAGAATGGGTTTAAGGAGAGGGTGAAGCTTGGCTCAAGTCAAGACCAGTGGATCAGAGCTGATACCACCTCCCAGGCATTGGCTAATCCACAAATAGTCTCACTCCGTCTTATTTATTGGTCTTTTTTAAAGTTTCTAAGTAAACTATTAAGATAATATAATCATTATACTTGTCATATTTTTTCTTTCATTCTTTTACTCTTCAAAACATCATCATTACATGTACTTACTCTAAAAAAGTGAGGATAAAAGTGAAATTTTATTAGCTAATGCCTCAGTTTTTGAATTGGCACAATAAATTTAGGACAACAAAAAGTGGTGTTTGGGACCAAAGATTGGGGACGGAGGGAGTATTATCAAGTCCTTCACCAAACACGGACTAATGAGAAATATGTGGGCTCTCGTGTTCCCCTAAATCCTTATTCCTCATTTCTAATCCTACAATCAAACAAGCCCTTGGGCCGTAGGGGTGTATAAAATATCCACCAACCAAACCACTCAATCCGCAGTGACCCGCGCCCAAAAACACAGATTAAAATCGTGAATGGGTTGAGTTGGAAGAATAAAATACAAATTTTAAGCGGGTCGACATGAATACATATGTAAAATAATAGTCAACATGATCCTATGATATCAATGTTTAAGGTGCATCTTACCAGGGTTTCAAAAAAGGCTCAAACAATGAAGTTTTTATTTTAACCCGCTCAACCAGCTAAGTTGCAACCGTCAAAACAATCAACCAACCAGCTTGTTTTAAAGGCCAGTGGGTGGGCGGAGGGTTAAAAAATGTCAACCCGCCAATTACGGGGGGTTGAAAAATAGACCCTTAACTCACCCGATTCCACCCATGCACAACCCCGAGGTCCTATCTTGAAGCACCGTCAAGTGTTGCTCTAGGACATTTATCTCACATACATTGGAGTGCGGGTGCTTTGGTGGAGCTTACACCAATTTGCGGTAGAAAAAGACCTCGAGCATCACTAAAGCAGCTATTGTCACACCAAAAAAAACCCTAAAACATCACCTGTATTCTCCGCAAGCAATTAATAAGTTTTCCATCCAAACACAAATGTATTTGTAGTAGTATTATAACACCCCAGATTTTGGAAATGGTAATATTATTACAAATAATAGAAATAAGTCTGAATACAAATATCCTTCAAATACAATTATTCTAAATGGGTGGGATCTACAGCTTCTCTTAGTCCTTGGTCTTGTAATTTCCCATTTCAGTAGCTCCTCTGGCTCCGAATTGCTCCTAGCCATAATACTCCTCCTATTCATCTTGATAGTCGGACATAATACGTTAGAGTCGCAGAGCAACATTGTGGTATTATGTCAGGGTTACACAAGTGCAACACTGTGAGCGATAACGCCCAACAAACTCTATCCTAAACCAACTAGCAATTCTAGAACAATATTTAATGCAGGAAAATCATGACGAAAACTTTTACTCCCTCCGTCCCTTTTTAAATGATCTATATGGGAATACGTGCAATTTCAAACCCCTAAAAAACATATTTCTCTATATAACTTTTTAATTTATTTTATACCAAATTAAAGTGCTCATTGAGTACTTTAATTTGGTGCAAAAACAATTTAAAAACGTTATACGAAAGTACATTTTTAAACGTCCGCAAAAATACACGTTTCCCAAGTGAATCACTTAAAAAGGGACGGAGGGAGTAACAAACAACATCTGTATGGTGATGCAGGTGTCAGTGTCAATGCAAGTCAAAGTGTAGCGCATTAAAAAGTGTCTCGTATTATCTTTCAGTGTCTACATTCTTCTTCAAATTTATTCAAGTTTGGGCACTATTTCCGTCGTTCGGGCCACAATCCAGTTCACTCAAAAGTTATTGGCCTATTCTACTTCCCCTTCCTAACGGTCACCAACCTTTCTGCTCAAGGTTCCAGCCGCCTTGTATCACGAACCGCAACAGCATGATACAAAGTCTGTTCACCCCGCGACACGAAGTCTGGCCACCTTGTATCAAGGACTGCATCAACATGATACAAAGCTTTAGCCACTATGCTGTTGTACACGCTTAGCCCTAACTACATCAAGGATTGCATCTGCATGAATGGTGGCGGTAAAGCGGCAGTACCTATTCATTTCTATCAATCCATTTTCATTCTCATCTCTTTCTCATCAACAACAATTTGTGGACGGCCCACCGGGATTGCTCGAAAAAGATTGCGATTGTTAGAGTCGCCACCCGGATTTGAGGTCCGAACCCGAGAAACCGATAAAAATATGACTCGTTGCCCATTGAAAAAGATTCTACTAGTCCCGACGGAACCAAAGATTTCTCGGATTCGGGGGTTTGGTTACGAGAGGGGAAGGGTTTTACGGCACCCCTCTCGCCCGGTCCGTGAACCGGTCTCTACTCAACATTTTGTGGGATTTTGGAAATGTTTAAAATTTGATTTATTCACATAAATGGGGAATCGGGGACAGGGATCACATAATAACAAAATATACAAGGGATGCGATTTTACAGTGGATGCTTGTGCACGTGATCTACATGGATGATGAACACAAAAATACAAATGTCCACAGAAGTAAATTACAGCAGAAATCATACAATAACTCAAGAAATTATGAACATAAGTCTTATCAAACTATTTGCAATCTGGATTCCAGAATGGGGATTGAGCGCTCAAGGGTGATGACTTGAGCGCTCAACCCTCATTCCACCCGAACATTTTCCTTGCTGGTTTTTAACATTTGATGATACTTTGAGACTTCAAACCACTACAGAAACATCACACAAGTATCACCTCTCTTTAGAAATCACCAGAAAATGTTTAAAACAAACTTGCTTTAGAACCAGTTTGAGCGCTCAAGGCTCATGGATTGAGCGCTCAAACCAATTCTGCAAGAGAGAGGGATTCAGATCACAAACACTACACTGACAACTTATATACACCAACAAAGAATTAAACCATAAGCCATCACCCAAATTGCTGGAAAATTGCAAATAAGGCCAAGAACAGTTTGAGCGCTCAAGGATTTGACCTTGAGCGCTCAAGCCATAACATGGCTTTCCACTTTTTGACCTTTAAACTGATTTCAATACTTCCTCAAGACCACCAAAGACATAAAATAACATTTCGAAAAGGTTTGACAGCCACTGTTTTGCAATTGAATATAAGAATTTTGAAGTTTTTGATGTTAGATCACTATAAAATGGTTAATTTGCATTCATGCATGTAGTTTTGGTGTGGAAATAAACTGTTTTGAGAGCTACATGAACGCAATCAACTCTTAAATAATGATCAAAATCAAAAGAAAGCTCAGAAGTTAGCAAAACAGTGGCCTGTTCAGAACTGGGCTTGAGCGCTCAAGGCCAGAGGCTTGAGCGCTCAAACCTGCTGTAACTGCAAATTTGAAGAAGGTTTTTGAGCAACTTTCAGACCTTTGTGAGTTCAATGCAAGTATAGAGAACTTGCTTAAACTCACTAGCCTTCCTCAGAGGGATCAAAACAGTGAGTTCATCACATTTTTTACTACCTTTTGGAAGATGTTTGTGATTTGAGCTTGATTCTAGGCTTTGAGAGGTTGATTGTGGATGTTTTTGGCTTGTATTCTGGACGAATTGAACAATGTAGGTGGTTGATCGATGACCAAGGGTCGAATTTCTGGGTTTGATCAATGGTATTGTAGGTGATTTTTATGGTGAAGGAATAGTTTTGTAGAGAGAGAGAGAGAGTGAGGAGTGGTTTTCTGGTGGAAACCAAAGGTGAGGAATATCAGAGCTCCCCCCTCAAACCAGGGGGTAGTGGGTGGTTTTATAGAGTGAGTGGGAGGGAAGAAAGGAGAGAGAGAGAAGTGGGTTTGTGTATTTAGAAGCATTTTAGGCGTATTTTAGGACTTAGTGGGGTGTATTATACGTATAGGGATCGTATAAGATCAACCACAGACGCTCCCATGCAGGAAATCTCATGATGAGATACTCTGCAAGTTGCTGACTGGACGGGAGTTGAGCGCTCAAAGCCGTGGACTTGAGCGCTCAAGGTGCTCCTCAGGGGTTTGAGCGCTCAAAGCCATGGGCTTGAGCGCTCAAGGCTATGGATGGCAGTTTGCTGGCTTGGCTTGATTTGGCAGTGCTTGGGTTGGTTTGGCACATTTTGATTGTTTGGGTAGTGTTTGGTTGGTTTTGATCAAATTCAAATCATTCTCACAAGTTCCAGGTAATTATGATTGATCCATTTCATCATCGGAGATGCATGAGCGTATCTCGGGTTCAAAATTGGGGTGTCTACAGTTGCCCCTCTTGGATGAGACTCGATGCCATTGATTTGGTATGAGTAACGTCCAAGATATAGACAACCCAACTCGCTATCCGTAATACATCTCAAACTGCCAAAAGGAAACATTAAAAAACAATCGGTCGTGCCATTCAGGCTGCCTACATACCCCATTGTAGGGATCAGACCGGCGTAGTTCCTGGGGGCATATGCAAATAAATGCAACGGGTTCTCCTGTCCCTCAGGACGATTGATCAAAAAGTTTGGTCCCTCAGGACAAATGATACAACACGAATCGACGAGCCTTCCCGGGTCGTGAAACGCCTTAGCAAATGAAGCAAATAATTGTGATTGTGATTGTGATTGTGATTGTGATTGTGATTGTGATTGTGATTGTGATTGTGATTGTGATTGTGTAGCTACCCTCTGAACAACGGGGAGGCTAAATTTAATGGGGCAATCCCTTGAGCAACAAGATGACCAATGATAAGATGATTGTCTACTGAGCAACGAGACAACCGATACGCTATTGATCAACCAAAACTCAGATGATTAATGAGATTGACTTGGAACATGATTGCTAAACATGATTTTAGACGAGCACGTGGCCTTCAAAAATGATGATGTAAACGAGCACGTGGCCCTCAGACCGTAGTCAAAACACTTTGCGCATACGCTAACGCGAAAACATGATTGGTGAACTATGATTTAAACGAGCACGTGGCCCTCAGAAAATGATTTTAATGAGCATAAAGCTCTCAGACCGCAGTCAAAACACTTCGCGCATACGCTAACGCGAAAACATGATACACAACACATCTTGATTGATTAACATGGTCTAGCGCGACCAATTACCGAGATTTGGATCCTTGAATCTATACGTGTTTGATTGATTGGGACTAACAAGTCCAAAACACACTAACAAATCACAAGGAATGCCCAAAATGCCCCTGCAAAGCTTGCAAAAGAAGCCAAGAATCATGCCAGGATTGGGTTTGAGCGCTCATGGTCCTCCCCCTTGAGCGCTCAACCCTACCTTGAGCGCTCAATCCTGAAGCCTTGAGCGCTCAACCTCAAACGTTGACCCTCCAGCGCTCAAAAGGGCCAGCTTGAGCGCTTAGACCCCTGATCGGGGACGACGGTTCAGAAACATAACGTCCGTTTAAATCCGTTTTTACTCCGATCAACCTTCACAACGTTCCAAAACTTTTCCGAAATCAAACCCTCATACTCCTCTCGCGATTCCGAACCAAACCCATTCGTTTCTTCACTTAAATTTCTGCAAAGTCGAAAACCCCCAATTCCTAGGGTTTCCCGTACGATTTCGGTCGATTTCGGTCCGATTCTAATTCAATTAGGGCTCGATTTTGAGGTCTAAATCGGTTTACATGGAGAATCCCGACGAATCTCATGCTCCGGTGGACTCGCCGACGTCGAGGGAGGGCAATGGTGGTGCTGAGGTTTTGCCACCACCGAGCTTGAGCGCTCAAGGCCCTGGCCCGGCGGTTGAGGGGCCATCAGAAGCCGCGCCGCCATCTACGGCCATGGAGACGGTTGAGAGAGGAGGACACGATGACGGAGAGAGGGAGAAAGAAGGCGGCAGTGGGGGTAGTGGTTTAGGTGGTGGTGACGGTGAGGGTGGTGATGGTGGTGATGGTGAGGGTAGTGATGGTGGTGATGGTAGTGGTGATGATGGTGGTGATGGTGGTGATGGTGGTGGTGATGGTGGTGATGGTGTTGATGGTGGTGATGGTGGTGGTGATGGTGGTGATGGTGTTGATGGTGGTGATGGTGGTGGTGATGGTGGTGACGGTGCCCCGGTGCCGGAGAGGGTAGAGGAGAGGGGAGAGGGGATGGAGATGGTGGAGGTCCATGACGTGGACATCGATGGTAGTGAGGAGACAGTTGAGGAGAGGGGGACGAGCGGTGGTAATGGCGGAGATAGGGCGGAGGGTACGAGCGGGGTCACCAGGACTAGGGTTGATCGCTGGAGGATAGAGCCGAGACCTCGCCAGCAGCCTAGCGGAGTAGATAGGGGGAAGGCGGTGGTGATTGGTGGGGAGTCACTGACTCGGGGTCAGAGTAGTAGGCCGGCGGATCAGGGTCCGGTTGGGATTTCTCGGGAGGACTATCTTGAGCACGCGCCACCGGAGGTGGTGATGGCGGCCGCAGCAGATGCCCCGGGGATCCTAGATGCAGCGAGGGAGGCTGTAGTTGAGAGCAGAGAGAGAGAGGTGGCGATGCTACGGGAGGCCGCCGCTGAGGATGAGGCGGCGAGGGCCTTCTGCGAGGAGTTTGAGACAGAGGAGGCGGCAGAGGAGGCGAGGACACAGGCTGAGGAGGAGGAGAGGGCAGCTGGACGGAGAGTGACGGTGGTCCAGGCTGCTAGACTGTGGCTGAGGAGAGGGAGGCCAGCTTTCGATGCGGCGACTTACGCTCCACCGGTGCACCTCTTTGTGCCTTCCGCTTCAGACGCTTACACTCCCCAACGGGAGTTGTACTTTGGGGAGGAGGTGCTACTGGACCCCGAGGTCCACCTTTCGACAGACTGCCTGACGGTACACTTGCTTTTACTTCCTCGCTTTATTGTTTTCACACACTTTAGCAATTAATAAACCTGATTTGCATTGAATGATTGAATTACTGCTTGTTGATGACTGGATTTGAATAAGAGATTGGACTAACATCTGATTGTTTGTCTGTCTGTTGATTGTGTGCAGAGTGACTTGCGCTTGAAGGCTCACGGAGGCATGGGCTCAAGTTGGGAGATATACCAGCAGCTGCATGCCTCTGTGAGGGCTCTGGTGGATCTAGCCGGGTTTGGGAGGTTCATCCCGACTCTCACGGGCACACAGCACGACCATGCTGTGGTGACAGCACTGGCCGAGAGGTGGAGGGACTCTACGAGTTCTTTTCACCTTACCTTCGGAGAGGCGACGATGACGCCGCTGGACTTCTCGGCGATCACAGGACTGCAGGTAGGAGGAGACCCGATCCCATTTGACTCGGGGATTGGTAGGGATGATGCAGCGCTGAGGTGGTTCTTGGGTTTCGTGCCCAACAAGGAGGGGGAGACGGCCACATATGGCCAATTCAAGACGAAGGGATTGGGCGAGCCGACCGATGAGGAGGATGCAGCACGGAAGGCGAGGTGCTACTTGTTATACCTGTTTGGGGCATCACTGTACCCAAACAGGCGTAACAGGGTGCACCTCTCCTATCTCGGAGGGTTGAGAGATTTCGCCAGGGCGGCGAGATATGACTGGGGTGGGGCAGCGCTGGGAAGCTGCTACGCGTTCATGAATGCTGTCTCAAGGCGGAAAGGGACAGGCATTTAAGGACTGTGGAGTGTCTGGGAGGTAAAACTCAAAACTCTCAGTTTCAAATTTAATTGCGTGCATTTCGATACTCGCACTTGATTACCAAAGTTCACACTGACTGACTGATTCGTTGTTTTCATTGCAGCTCTGGGCTTACGAGGTGTTGGGGTTACACCCCCCTGAGACATGGCACCAGGATCCGAACGTCATCCCCCGGGCATTGTGCTGGGGTGAAGGCTTCCGCTACGGCGGCACAGCACGGGGAAACATCCACGTTCTCCGTGCTTCACTTGACAGACTTGCTGCTTCTCTGGTAGATATCGAACTCTTTCTCATGTATTCAATTTGCTTTTGATCTATTTCACATTCGATTACTGATGCTCTTAACAACTCTTGCAGGTTCGCTGGGAAGTATGGGATGCCATTGACGAGCCTTACCTGGCCCGGAGCAGGGAGCTCACGAGAGGGAGGGTCCTACTTGAGTGCCAGTACGGCTGGTTCTGGTACCTTGGTGACAGGGTGCTGCGCCAGTCGATACGGGCCGATAAACCACAGGTGCCAGGACGCCTTCCTCCCCGGGTGCTGATGACGTCTCGATATACGCTGGCGGAGATTGAGCGCTACACGACGCCCGACCTGGACTTGCGCCAGTATCTACGCCCTGCTTTGAGCTATATTGACTACCGGAGCAGGTACCTGGCCGGTCCCTTGAGAGCGGCGGAGTGGATGGAGAAGATGGAGAGGGAGAAGGCCGCGAAGGCGCGTGCCTCAGCTGGAGGGGTTGCAGGAGGTGAGGGTACTGGTACCTCATCTCAGGAGATAGCGGGGGCTAGGTGGTGGGTGCGCGTCACCTCTGCCGGTGGTGAGATAGGGGATATAGACATCCCAAGACCTCCGGTAGACTTCCCGCGGCTTGCAGCACCGGTAAGAAACACTTCATTCTTTCAATTTGTGAACTTCAATTATGAATGCCCAAATGTACTTGATGACTCAAATTTTGATGTGCTTGTAGGTTTCACATGAGGCGGTACAGACTTTGTATGAGCAGAACCGAGGACTGCGCGTCCTGATTCGCCGCCTCATAGCTGGAGAGGAGGTTACTATCCGCCGGGAGGGCGAGCCAGTACCTCCTGCTGCTCCTGGTCCGTCTCGACTGAGAGTCGCACCGGTATGTAATTTACCTTCCTTGTGCTTTCAATTCCTTGACTATACCATGTGCTGATTCTTTCTCTTGTTTGCTTGATGATGCAGCCGCCCGTGATTAGGAAGAGGACTCACGACGGAGCTGGTGGTCCTGGAGACACGACTGTGCGGCTTGGGCGTTCAAAGCCCGCGGAGGTGAGGCCACGGAGATCGACCCGTCAGAGGGTGGAGGTAGCACCTGGGGGGATAGTTGAGACCACGAGCTCGAGCGACGATAGCGTTGATGACGCTAACTATCCCTCTTCCCGGCAGGAGCGACTGGAGCAGCGACAGGGGGACGAGACTGAGAGCTCAGACGAGACGATGGATGAGGCGGAGTAGTACATAGTAGATATAGAGTAGCTTAGAGTCTTGTTTTTGCTTTTTTTTTTTTTTTTTTTTTTTGATTGGGCCTGCGTGCCCCAGTAGATAGATGGATTGGGCCTGCGTGCCCCAGTTGCGGATTTCTTTATTGGGCGTTGTGTGCCCTGCACAGACTCGATGTTTTGCCTTGCATGGATTTAGTTCAGTTTATGCACATGATTTGCACTTTCATTGTTCGTTGTATTACTTGCTGTTTTGATGTACAAACGAACAAACCTGTTGTAGAATGTACGCGATTTATCCACCAAACTCTTGAATTCAAACATCCGAGTATAAGGTCCTAAAATTCAACCTTTAAGAAAAGCTAACATGTTCGAGAATTTGGACGAAACATGATTATTTGAATTTATGTACAACCGGAAGATGTATTTACATGCTGCACAGCTTGACACGCTTTCCGCATATAAGCAATTAATAACAATCTATACAAAGTGACCTTAGAACGGAATTTGATGGTCATAAGGCAAATTTGAAAGTAAAATGCTTCATGAGCCTCTTTGTATGTAATGAATTGCCATGTTACCACCTTGACCAAGTCAACAATGACATAAATGCCCCTGGGATCGTGACCATTCATCAAGAAAACTTCTGAAACCATTTTCGACATGGTGATGGCCGCCATTTCATTGCTTGAATAAGCCGTCGGGACCTCAAAACCTTGAATCTTTGAAGAATTGCCCCGGGAAATGTTCCGACAAGTCATAAGTGCCTTCCGTCACGTGTTTCGATGATTGGATATGGCTAGCAAGGCTTGGAAATGGATTTGAACATTTGAGTGGCCATTTTAAGCTTGTATTTCGTATCCGTACACGTATCGGCTTGATAACTCGGGGTACGGGACGTTCCGTGAAGTCACGAATGCTCATTGAAACTTGGCTTGGGTGTTAAATGAGGTTTAAGAAGCTTGGAAGAGGTTTCGGGCATCAAACGGGCAAAAATGCAGCTGCTGCTGTCTGCTGCAGTTTCTGCAGGCCTTGAGCGCTCAATTGGGATTGAGCGCTCAAGCTCACCACCTTGAGCGCTCAAGGTGGTCTGGAGGGGTTTGAGCGCTCAACTCTCTGGCCTTGAGCGCTCAATGCCTGTGCTGGGCTGGTTTGTGGTATTGCTTCCCAATGCATTTTTGGACTCTTTTGCATGGTTTCCTCTGCCCCAAATGTCTTGTTGCTCTGCTATAACTCCTTTCAAGCTTTGAACATCACCTTCCCAAGGTCTTTTCACATTTTCCCCACAAATGCCATGCATTTCCAATGCACTTTCAAATTTTCAAACACAAATACTTTGAAAACATGCAATTGACCATCTTGAAAATGTAATCTTTGATTTCCAATGTTGCATGGCAAATTTGTAAGGTTCCTCACAAGCCCCCTATAAATACCATTCATGATCAAGCTTTTTCCCACACACCATTTCATCAATTCTTATTTCTTACTCCACATATTTCTTCATCAATCTTCTATTGTTTTTCCATGGCCACCCTTGACCCTTCCGTTATCAACATTTGGATTGCTAGCCTTGAAAACATTGATTGGTTCAACTTTCGGGGTCTTGGCCTTAATGCCCTTCGCCACCTCCACACTTTTCCCATTCGCCAGGACATCTTACGTGCCGCCGTTCGCTGTTGGGATTCAGAGCTCCATGTGTTCCGCTTCGGCATGCAAGAACTTTGCCCGACCGTTGAAGAATTTCAAGCATATCTTGGCGGTAATGTTTTTGCCGATCCCGTCATACCGCCCATCCGTCAAAATTACGCCGACATTCTCAGCAGGAAGCTTGGTCTGGGGAATGGTGCTGCGCGCTTTTTGATTCGCAACGAGACTCTCAACATCCTCCGTCTTTTTGCGGATTACAGCCCAACAGGCGATCTTTTAGATTTTACCATTCAGAACAGGCGCATGTTTGCACTTTGCTTGTGCCTCTTGGTATTATACTTGTTGGTCCCCGGTGATGGCCATCCCAGTTCTGCCATTGTCGGTGTTGCTGCTCAGGTCGAACAGCGGCGAGATGTGGTTCCTTTGGTTTTGGCTGAGACAATCATGGGCTTGGATGCGGTTAAGGCTGGGAGAACAGATACATTTGCTGGGAGTCCGCTTTTGCTTCAGGTTTGGTTTATTTGGTTTGGATGCTTTGGGTTTTTGGGAATTTTGGGGTTTTTTGGTTGTTTGGCTTTGGTTTTGACTTTGACTTGGGTGTTTTGGTTTTGTAGATATGGTTGTGTGACAAGGTTGGGCTTTTGAGGGAGCCAGCAGGTGATTGGGTTTACGAGCCCCGGTCTTGGGTGAGTAGGCCATTTGTGCATGACGAGCCCGATGAAGATGAATGGGTTGACTTCTTCAGGTCATTGGAAGAGGATCACATCACTTGGAGGTGCCATTGGTTGCCTTTGCCAGATATGACAGCCAATCACATGGGAGACACATGGGTGATTTTAGCGGGATTGCAAGGTTATGCATATTATTTTCCACAGCGTATTCTCCGTCAATACTGCATTCGCCAAGAAGTGGAGTATACAGTTCCTGCTACTTTCATCCTTCCCACATTCAAACATTCCGTTCTTGAGCGCTATCGTTCTTCTTGGAGACACAGGGTTGTTTGGGCTCCTGATCCTTACCCAACTATTCATTTGAATGGACACTACAGAGATTGGATGAGGATGCAGATGAGGGCCATATGCTGAAGAAATTAGCGCAACTTCCTTTCCGACTCACTAGGCTGTTTCCCGAAATAAATGATTTTTTTTTTTTTTTTTTTTTTTTTTTTTAAGCTTTTATGCTCAGCTTATGTAATCGAAGAAGTGATTTGAATAAAATTGAACAATGAAGGGTTTCCCCCTCTTGGTTCATCTAGTTCCATATGCTATCTCCTTCGAATATCGCAAAACTGCGGGCCAACTCATCAGATTTAGACCGAACCCCAAGATAGGGTTGCCTACGTATCCCTTTTCAAGGAATCAGGTCATGGCGTAGTTCAGGGAAAGGTTCACTCGGGTATTAACACTCTCCTTTTTGTGCTCTAAGTTTTGCCTGGCACCGCCTTTTCAGGTTTTCGGTCCAGCGAGCTTCTTTTGAATTTTCGCCTTAAATTTTGCCTAGACTGCCTAGTGTGGGTTTTCAGACTAGCAGGCTTGCTCTAATTTTTGCTTGGGTCGGTTCGCCCTTGCGATTTTCCGCCCAACGAGCATCTCTCAGGGGTAATATCGTTTGAGTTGGTCCAAGTTGACAAGATTGCTGAACTCGTTACCATCCAAATCAAGGATCACTGCTGCTCCACCGTCGAGGATAGTCTTGATGATGTATGGTCCTGCCCATTTTGGCCTGAATTTTCCCCGCGGATCGAATATCGGTGCCCGAATTTCTTTCACCACCATATCCCCTTCAATCAGATCCCTGGACTTCACCTTCTTGTTGAATGCGCGGGCAATTCTTCTCTGATATCCCTGAATGTGATACAATGCCCGCAACCTCCTTTCATCAAACAACATTAGCTCTGCGAACCTATCGCTCAACCAATCGGCTTCGTTAATCTCACTTTCTATCATCACCCTCAGGGATGGTACTTCGAGCTCAATAGGAAGTACTGCTTCCATTCCATAAACCAGTGAATAGGGCGTTGCCCCTGTTGGAGTTCGGATCGAAGTGCGGTACCCCCATAATGCTAATGGTAGCTTCTCATGCCAATCCCTGGATGACTCGATGGTTTTCTCCAAGATGTTCTTGATTGACTTGTTTGCTGCTTCTACTGCCCCATTGGTTTGTGGTCTGTATACTGTTGACTTGTGAACCTGAACATTGAATTCCTCAAGCACTTCTGCTGCTCTTCCTTTGAAATGCACACCATTGTCTGACACGAAGGCATTAGGAACCCCATATCGGTAGATGATGTTTTGCTTAATGAAATGAGCCACTTGTACTGCGGTCAATGTAGCGTAAGAGGCCGACTCTACCCACTTCGTGAAATAATCAATTGCCACCAATATAAACTTGTGTCCGTTCGATGCTGGTGGCGTGATTTTCCCAATCACATCTATCCCCCATACTGAGAAAGGCCAAGGCGTTGCCATTGTATGAAGTTCAGATGGCGGCACATGCATGAGGTTAGCGTGGACCTGACACTTATGGCATCTCCGCACATACTGCATGCAATCTGTTTCCAAGGTTGACCAAAAATACCCCTGCCTCAGAATCTTCTTTGCCATCATTAATCCGCTCATGTGAGGACCACAGATTCCTTCGTGAATTTCCTCCATCACCCTTTTCGTGTCATTACCATAAATGCACAACTTATGCATGCCACAATACGACCTTTTGTATAACCTTCCACCGCAGAGGATGTATTGCGAAGCTAACCTTTGTAATGCTATTCGATCTTTCTTGTTTTCCCCTTCTGGATATTCTCCTTTCTCAACCAAATTCCAGATGTCATGGTACCAAGGCAGACCATCGTCAATTTCGCCAACATTCATCACATATTCGTATGCTGGCCTATTCCTTTGCTCAATCATGATTGGTCTCATTCTCACTCCCACAGGCAATTCTACCATGGATGCTAGGGTAGCAAGAGCGTCGGCAAACTGGTTCTTCATTCTCGGGATATGTGTAAAAGTAACTTGCTCGAATCGATGGATCAGGTCATCGAGGTCTTTGTGGTATGGTTTCAACTTTTCCTCTCGCACTTTCCAATCACCATTGGCTTGAGAAACTACCAGATTCGAATCTCCGACCACTTCCAACTTCTTAACCCCAATTTCAAAAGCAGCCTCCATTTCAACAATGCACGCTTCATATTCTGCTTGATTATTGGTAACTTCGAAATTCAATTTGAAAGATAGGGGAATGTGCGGCCCTTCTGGTGAGACCAATAGTATGCCGATCCCGAATCCCCTCTGATTTGCAGCTCCATCGAAGTACAATTTCCAAACATCCTCTGTTACTGTCATAACGTGTTCATCGGGAAATTGGAATTCCGTATCTTCTGGTCCTTCAATTGGATGATCCGCCAAGAATTCTGCCACAACCCTGCCTTTCACCGATTTTCGCGTTACATACTTGAGTTCAAACTCGGCCAATAAGAGCAACCATCGTGCCAACTTCCCAGTGAGTGCTGGTTTCTCGAACAGATATTTGAGGGGGTCCATCCGAGAAATCAATACTACCGAATAAGCTAACATGTAATGCCTTAGCTTTTTAGAGGCCCATACAAGAGCCCAACAAGTCTTCTCCAAAGGGGTGTATCTTTCTTCGGCTCCGACCATTTTCTTACTTAGATAATACACTGCCTTCTCGATACCTGCTTCACCTTCCTGTGCCAACATGCAACCCATTGCAGACTGTGTTACTGATAAATACAGAATCAGTGGCTTTCCAGGTGTCGGCGGCATCAATACTGGGGGACTTTGAAGATACTGCCGAATTGATTCGAAGGCTTTTTGGCACCTGCCATCCCACTTGAACAACACTCCTTTCTTGAGCAAATGAAACATCGGCTCGCAAGTTGAAGTCAACTTGGCGATGAATCTGCTGATGAACTGAATTTTCCCAAGAAAACTTCGAACCTCTTTTTCTGTCTTTGGTGGCTCCATTTCTAATATCGCCTTGATCTTCGTTGGATCAACTTCAATCCCTCGGGTAGTGATCATAAACCCTAACATTTTCCCTGCGGTGACCCCGAACGTGCACTTCTGTGGATTGAGACGCATCCGATACTTCCGTATCCTTTCAAAGAACTTGCGTAACGCCGGGAGATGTCCTTCCCTTTCCTTGGCTTTTACAATCATGTCATCCACATATACCTCGACTTCTCTATGCATCATATCATGTAACAGAGTTGTAGCTGCCCGTTGGTAGGTCGACCCAGCGTTCTTTAATCCAAACGGCATGACCCGATAACAGAACGTCCCCCATTCTGTGGTGAAGGTCGTTTTCTCTCGATCTTCTGGTGCCATCAAAATCTGATTGTATCCCGAAAAACCATCCATAAATGATAGCAGCGCATGCCCTGCCGTGTTGTCTACCAATACATCAATGTGCGGTAAGGGAAAATCGTCTTTCGGACTGGCCTTGTTTAAATCTCTGAAATCTACACATACCCTGACTTTTCCATCTTTCTTGGGCACCGGCACAATATTTGCAACCCACTGTGGATATTCAGTTACCATCAAAAAGCCGGCATTGAATTGCTTGGTGACTTCCTCTTTGACTTTTTCAACCCAATCTGGCCTGATTTTTCTCAATTTCTGTTTTACCGGTTTTGCGTCAGGATACAGGGGAATTCGATGTTGCACAATTTCAGGATCGATTCCGGGCATATCTGCGTGGGACCAAGCAAAGACATCTTCAAATTCTTTGAGTAAATCGACGAGTAATTCTTGTTCCTCAGTAGATAGCCCGGAACCGATTTGAACCATGCGAGGATTCTCCTCATCCCTCAATTTAACTGAAATAACTTCTTCTTTTATTGGCTGAGCATGCCTTTCATTTTCCCTTTCGATTAGAGACTTGAGTTCTTTGGGTATTTCTCCCTCGAACTCAGTCTCATCATTGTCAGGGTCAACACAATTTATTTCGGGAACAGCAAAGTAAGCGAAATCACCATTTATTTCATTAACAAAGCCCTCTGGGGCACAGTACATGGCATCAGACTCAAACTCGAAATAGAAGTGACGACGTGGAGGGCCAAGAGGCACAAACTCCGACTCACAGCCAAATTCAAACCCTGACTCAGACTCGAACTCTAACTTAGTGAATGCATTAGTAAATTTTACAACAGGAGTGAAAGTGCAATTCTTGTATTCACCGACTGCATCCACTATCAGCACACTGGGATCATCGAGGGCCTCCTGTCCTAGCATCATCACAGCTGGCTCTTCTTCATCCTTACCTGTCAGACTGACCTCATCGAACATTGACATCAAGACCCCACCATCCAAAGCCTCCATCCAATCTGCTTTAAGGTCTTTCACCAATTTCTCGACCTTTTCATGTTCATCTTCGCTGTCCCAAGCATCGTTAGCAAAGATTTCGAACCCAGGGTGCACCTTTCCACTTATTTCATTCACAAACGGCTCAGGCTGGCCGCTATAGGGTGCATTCGACCCTTCTCCAACAAAGCGAATCCGACGGTTTGCGCTGCTACTCACTCCATTGGTCTTCCCCCTTTGCATCTCTTTCAGTGTAGGTTCATATCCCAACCCGAAACGGCCTCGCTGAGAAGGGAATTCTGGAAACTGAGCCACCCCCTGGTGAGTTCGTCCCAAGCCCGTGCCTGGCAGATAAGACATTCTTCTCATCATCTCGAGAGCTGTGGTGCTGATTGAAAAATCATCATCAATACGAAGCGTAAACACACCACCGGACGTATCGAAAGCAAAGCCTCCAAGCTGAACATCATTCTCATCATGCATAATTTCCAACAAGGGAGCATTGTCTTCAGCATGAGGGCGAATGCCTGTATCTCCGTATAGGGCAACTGTCCCACTTTCCAAACCGAGCAAAACCTTTTGATGCAAGGTGGATGGAACTGCCATGATATCAGATCTATGCATCCAAGGACGTCCCAACAACAAATTGAACGAAGCTGGGATCTCAAGCACATGAAACTCAACTGTTGATTTAAACCCCTCTGCAACAATCTCCATTTCAACAGTCCCAAGCACATTGCGACGGGTGTTATCATAAGCCCGAACGGTGAGACTAGATGGCGTGAAATCCTTTGGTTTAAGTCCCAAACATAAAGCCGTTCGAAGAGGGCATACATTGAGTGCTGACCCATTGTCTATCAATACAACCGGGATCCATTTCCCCATGCACTTCATGGTGACATGCAAAGGCTTATTGTGGTCAGTTCCTTCAAGCGGCAGGTCAGCTTCGGTAAAGGTTACAACATGTTTAGTTGGCTTAGTGGCAATGGTAGGCTTGGTGACAATGGCGGCCATCATGGCCTCAGGGGTGATATCAGGCGCAATTTCCATGCAGGATAATGTTTGAGCGAGCTTCTGACGATGCTCACTGGAGCTCATAAGCAATCCCCAAATGGTAAGAGCGGCTGGGGTTTTCTCAAGTTGTTTCTGGATGGGATTTTCTTCGTTGGTTGGTGGAGGCTTCGGACGAGGAACACGACTGTTGGCAGTAGAGGCAGCTTGGGATTGGTTGGTTGTTGGGTTAAAGAGATTTTGGAAATCAGCTGGGTTAGCGATCGGGTCACTAAGGTTGTTTGGTGTGGCTAAGTTATTTTGTGAAGTTGGGTTATTTTGTGGAGCTGGGTTGTCTTGTGGAGCTAGGTTGAATGGTAGCTGGTTTGTAGTATTTGGTGGTGGGTTGGAAGTGTTTCCGGTGAACCTCTGAGGTGGTTGATAAAACCGACCACTCCGAAGAAGATGAAGAACCGAGTCGATGTCATCCCCCCATAAATCAGTGTAGTCCGTGTAGAAATCGACAAGATCCCCTTCCGCCTTTCTCTTTCCCTTTGCAATACTGGCTCCTTCCAAACCCTTGGTAATTCCTTCCACAGTCGCTTCACTCCAAACATCTCCATTTTCCATGGCGGCCTCGTTAACAGCCCAAACCTCATTGTTTCCGACCCACAGCGGTGCTATGCCTTCATTCTGATTGGCCCACATATTTGCTACAACATTTTCTTCCATTTGCTGTCCCCAAACATCGGGTAGACCTCCATTTAAAACCATGATGTTGCAGTCCTCCGGGACTTGCACTCGGGGTACAGGAAGGTTTTCATCAACTATGTAGTCATAAGGTGTGAACTCTATCCCTTCCGTCATTCGATTTATTGCGTACTCACTCATCATGGAAAAATCAGGGCGTCCCTCCCATAGTGGTGGCATTGGAAAATATGCTTCTTCGAAGAACATGGGAAGTGTGGATCCATCCAGAGGGTCGTTAGGGTCCATGAGCTGCCATTCATCAGGTGTGGGGTCCCATTCATCTTCTTGTGCACCATCGGGTGCCCCATTCTCTTCTTGCCAATTTTGTCCTTGTCCTTCTTCCACAGGTTGTTGATCTTGTAGCATAGGCAAAGGTTCAAATAGGTTGGGAAGCGCAAATCCATCCAGTGGATCCTCAAACATCGGATCCCAAAGTAGGTTAATCATTGCACCAAACGGAAGTCCTTCATTAAGTTGTTCATTATGCGGCCAAACTTCTTCATTTGCCACATTGTTGGCCACCATCTGCTCATACTCCCGAGCTTCCATAGCCATTATCAAATCACCCCATTCTTGCCACACAGTAGGGTCCAAGTGGATGTCTAGAAAGCATACCTCGTGCTCAACAGGTATTGACACAATGGGCTTGGGGTCTGTTTCGGGTAGGATGAACTGGCTTGGGTCAAACGGAGTGGATTTCAGGTCTTTTTGAGTGGAGCTAAAGGTAATTTGACCTATATCGGCATTCCTTTTGTGGGTTGGCAGAGGGTTTGTAAGGATATTGGGCTTTTCAGTGGGATCTCGGATTTGTTTGTTGTCAATGAGATCTTGGATCTCATGACGCAGGCGCTGGCATCTTTCAGTGGGATGACCGGGTGTCTGGTGAAATATACAGAAGGCGTTTGGGTTATATGTTGGCGGGGGATTTTGTGGAGGTGGAGTTGGCTGAAGAGGTTTGATTTTTCCCTGTTGTACGAGTCGTTCGAAAACAACAGGTAAAGGTAGGGGAAGAGGGGTGAAGATACGCCGTCCTCTTTGATTTTGCGGCGGTTGAATTGACTGGATTGGTTGAGATAAGATGGCGTTTATGGGTTCAGCTTTATGGGATTGGTGATTCATGGTGTTGGATGAGGTACCAGCTGTGTAACTGGGGTTTGCATACAGGGAAGATGTGTTCCCAATGTAGTTTCGCTTTGGTTTGGGGAATGAGTCTCCTTTCTTTAGCATCCCGCTTTGTAAAGCTTCTTCAATCGACAGACCCATCTCAAAGTAGGTTTCAAAGTTATGTGCTTGGGCCATGACCATGTACTGAGCCAAATCAGGTTGAAGGTTCTTGGTTATGATGCGCATTTGGTCCTTATCACTGGGACGATCGGTCATTTGCGCAGCCTTCGCTCTCCATCTTTTCACAAAATCTGCAAAAGATTCCCTTTCCTTCATCTTGATGCTCTCAAGCTCTCGAGTGGTGACTTTAAGCTGAACATTATACTCATACTGCTTAATGAAAGCAGCCACCATTTCTTCCCAAGTTTGTCTCTTCGAAATGTCAAGGGATAAAAGCCACTGAAGTGCAGGCCCTGTGAGAGTTTCGTGAAACATCTGTGCCATGGCAGGCTCATCAACTTCTTGTAACGAGAGGGAGCTTACATATGCCTGAATATGTCCTCTCGGGTCCCCAGTCCCATCAAACTTTTCGAAGTCTACATGCTTGAACCTCTTGGGAAGCTTTGCACCTGGGAAGATGCAGAGTTTGTTCATGTCAAAGCCGGTAATGGCTCGCTTTTCACTTTTAGCCACAGATTCTTCCAGCTTAAGTATTTTAGCTAGCATTTCAGCCAACTGAGGATTTTCAGGGGGAGGAGGTTGTTTCGGATGTTCATCATTGGGAATCTCCTGATCCCGAGCTTCATCATCATGTACTCGCTGCTGTGGTGGGGGAAGTCGACCCTGGATGTTTACCATAATCGCCATCAGTTGAGCGATTCGGGTATCATTTCGGACCCTCTCATCATGCATTTCCTTCCTCAGTCGTTCAAACTCATTTGGGGGGTCTTGTCCCTGTTCTTCTGCCATACTTGTCTCGGCCTTTGGTGATAAAGATCTAGACAATCTTTGTCCAGGAGGTCGAGTCCAAACAGGTAAGGTCTTCTTCTTCTTTACAGGCCCAATGATTCAAAAACTGATTATAAAGCAAAAACCGGACTCAGATGTGTACTCGATGTGTCTACTATGCACAAAATGAATGAATTATGAATGCTCACTATCGTCTCGCCACAACTTAACTCACGGAGTTAGTCTTATTTCTAGCCTTAGGAATTAGTCTACCGGTTTCGGAACTCACTTAAAATCGTTTGCACAGCAGATTGTATCAACACCACGGGTAAGTCATTACTCGGTGAGTACGGCGTTTCAACCTAAGCCTAAATGTTGACGCCGTAGCACTTTTCTTAACCATCCGAGACAAAGCAATGAGATGTTGCCATCCAGTTACAATCGATTCTAAGGCTAGTCCGAAACACGGGTGGCCGTTCGGGCACGACCAACACCGGAGGTATCTCAAACTCCGTGGATTTTAAGTCTCCTAGACTACATGTACAATCTTAGGGTTAGTCTACCGGATCTGAATCTCACTTAAGATCATTGCACAGAAGATTTTCCAACACCCCGGGTAGACCATTACTCGGCAGGTTAAACTCCAAACTTTGTTGGAATCAGAGCCAATCACTTTTCTTGATCATCCGAGACAAAGCAATTTGGATGTTGTAATCCAGATATCAATGATCTTAAGGCTAGTTCAAATCACGGTGGCCGTTCGGGCACGACCAACACCGGAGGTATCTCAAACTCCGTGGATTTTAAGTCTCCTAGACTAAAAATTGACAATTTTGGAAGATTGCCTCAATCCTCAAGTTTTCTTTTTGAGTAATAAGTCCTTGATATCGGATGGTCGGATTTGGGAAATTCTGGTCCATACAACTTCCGACAATGATCTAAGATCAGATGCCTAAGGGCGATTGACCCTCCTCGGGCCAAGGTCCCTTAAACCTGTTTAGATCAGTGTTTAGGAATTCGATGATCCAAATTTTCCCATGTCCGGCCGTCCTAAAGGCTATCTCGCAAAAACAACGCGCACATGGAATGCACGATTCATCATCGGGCCAAGGCAACCTTCTACTAATTGTAAAGCATTAAAACCAAATGGGATATGTACACAGAAAACCTATACAAACGACGCTCACAGTGACTATATACAATGCGAATGTATGAATGCAACATGGCATGTCGAGAAAAAGCGGTAACACATAGCATGTAACAAAATGGAGCACGTAAACCTAACACACAGGTGGATTGCTAAACGTGGGGTTCTATGGTTATTTATATGCAAAGGCCGGTTTTGGTCACTGAGGGTACCCTGGACTCAAAATCAAAACTGTCTCCTACCGTTAAAAACGATAGTGACAATGTGATTTATCACGGTCGAGGGCTGCTGGGCATTTCGGGATTCCCTGTCACCGGCAAGCCGGGCAGGATTGCCAAAACACGCCAGCGGGATTAAGAAAAATGCAAATGTAATGCAAAAATTAAATTTCAAACATTTGAAAAATCCCACAAAATATTTTTCGAATTAAACCCGCTTTGATTAACACGTATTTTAATAAAATTACACAAGTGCAACAAAAATTGCACAAGTGTAATTAAATAAAATATATATTAACCAATGTCCCCAGCAGAGTCGCCAGCTTGTGGACGGCCCACCGGGATTGCTCGAAAAAGATTGCGATTGTTAGAGTCGCCACCCGGATTTGAGGTCCGAACCCGAGAAACCGATAAAAATATGACTCGTTGCCCATTGAAAAAGATTCTACTAGTCCCGACGGAACCAAAGATTTCTCGGATTCGGGGGTTTGGTTACGAGAGGGGAAGGGTTTTACGGCACCCCTCTCGCCCGGTCCGTGAACCGGTCTCTACTCAACATTTTGTGGGATTTTGGAAATGTTTAAAATTTGATTTATTCACATAAATGGGGAATCGGGGACAGGGATCACATAATAACAAAATATACAAGGGATGCGATTTTACAGTGGATGCTTGTGCACGTGATCTACATGGATGATGAACACAAAAATACAAATGTCCACAGAAGTAAATTACAGCAGAAATCATACAATAACTCAAGAAATTATGAACATAAGTCTTATCAAACTATTTGCAATCTGGATTCCAGAATGGGGATTGAGCGCTCAAGGGTGATGACTTGAGCGCTCAACCCTCATTCCACCCGAACATTTTCCTTGCTGGTTTTTAACATTTGATGATACTTTGAGACTTCAAACCACTACAGAAACATCACACAAGTATCACCTCTCTTTAGAAATCACCGAAAATGTTTAAAACAAACTTGCTTTAGAACCAGTTTGAGCGCTCAAGGCTCATGGATTGAGCGCTCAAACCAATTCTGCAAGAGAGAGGGATTCAGATCACAAACACTACACTGACAACTTATATACACCAACAAAGAATTAAACCATAAGCCATCACCCAAATTGCTGGAAAATTGCAAATAAGGCCAAGAACAGTTTGAGCGCTCAAGGATCTGACCTTGAGCGCTCAAGCCATAACATGGCTTTCCACTTTTTGACCTTTAAACTGATTTCAATACTCCCTCAAGACCACCAAAGACATAAAATAACATTTCGAAAAGGTTTGACAGCCACTGTTTTGCAATTGAATATAAGAATTTTGAAGTTTTTGATGTTAGATCACTATAAAATGGTTAATTTGCATTCATGCATGTAGTTTTGGTGTGGAAATAAACTGTTTTGAGAGCTACATGAACGCAATCAACTCTTAAATAATGATCAAAATCAAAAGAAAGCTCAGAAGTTAGCAAAACAGTGGCCTGTTCAGAACTGGGCTTGAGCGCTCAAGGCCAGAGGCTTGAGCGCTCAAACCTGCTGTAACTGCAAATTTGAAGAAGGTTTTTGAGCAACTTTCAGACCTTTGTGAGTTCAATGCAAGTATAGAGAACTTGCTTAAACTCACTAGCCTTCCTCAGAGGGATCAAAACAGTGAGTTCATCACATTTTTTACTACCTTTTGGAAGATGTTTGTGATTTGAGCTTGATTCTAGGCTTTGAGAGGTTGATTGTGGATGTTTTTGGCTTGTATTCTGGACGAATTGAACAATGTAGGTGGTTGATCGATGACCAAGGGTCGAATTTCTGGGTTTGATCAATGGTATTGTAGGTGATTTTTATGGTGAAGGAATAGTTTTGTAGAGAGAGAGAGAGAGTGAGGAGTGGTTTTCTGGTGGAAACCAAAGGTGAGGAATATCAGAGCTCCCCCCTCAAACCAGGGGGTAGTGGGTGGTTTTATAGAGTGAGTGGGAGGGAAGAAAGGAGAGAGAGAGAAGTGGGTTTGTGTATTTAGAAGCATTTTAGGCGTATTTTAGGACTTAGTGGGGTGTATTATACGTATAGGGATCGTATAAGATCAACCACAGACGCTCCCATGCAGGAAATCTCATGATGAGATACTCTGCAAGTTGCTGACTGGACGGGAGTTGAGCGCTCAAAGCCGTGGACTTGAGCGCTCAAGGTGCTCCTCAGGGGTTTGAGCGCTCAAAGCCATGGGCTTGAGCGCTCAAGGCTATGGATGGCAGTTTGCTGGCTTGGCTTGATTTGGCAGTGCTTGGGTTGGTTTGGCACATTTTGATTGTTTGGGTAGTGTTTGGTTGGTTTTGATCAAATTCAAATCATTCTCACAAGTTCCAGGTAATTATGATTGATCCATTTCATCATCGGAGATGCATGAGCGTATCTCGGGTTCAAAATTGGGGTGTCTACACAATTCCATTCTCAAACCGTGTCGTGTCGTGTCATTTCTTGTATCATGTCTCGTGAGTATGCAACTGGAGAGGGTAGAATCCAATTACATAGAAAAATACCCAAGCACGTACTAACCACGTGCTTAGCCTGGACATCACGTGAGGATGGCTCAGTTCGGGGGAACCACATGAAGGTGCCCCAGGTAATGGCCGAGCAAGCCAAGTGTGTAGCCAGGATAACACAACGAGATGGTGGCAGCACCATGAGAAGGTGCACAAGGCCAGTGCCGAGCAAGGTATCTAGTCGGCAACATCAAATATGGATAGGCAAGTATATTGCTGAGCTAACCGCCTACGTGATAAGGTGGCAGGTCATTCTAGAAGGATCTAGAATAGCCTCTTACGTGATAAGGGGTAAATCCTGAGAATTAAGGGATATCATTAAGCTTCCATATTGGGCAAGAAGTCCAATATAGATATAGAATCCTTACAAGAAGGGAATTCTGATTGTATTGCCATATGGGACGAATCCCATTAAGAGAAAGGATTCCTAATGTAAAGCGGATTCTGATAATGGCAATGATTCCTAACGTGGAAAGAATCCTTGTAGAATAAAGATTGTGTTTCTATATGGAACGAGTCCCATATAGGAAAGGACCCCTAATGAGAATAGGATCTTTGGACAACAAGCACCCCGCATCTACAAATAAGGTGCAATACCCATGAAGAAAGGTATGTGGTAATTCGTGTTTACATGCTTTACGTGTTTTATGGTTTCCTCCTAGTACATGATACTGACTTAAGCATTGGAGGGCCTTTGCCTCTCGTCGGCAAAGGTGCTCTAACCTTTTATCTGTTTTGCAGTGCTAGGGTTCCGACATGGTAGCATGTGTTCGATCTCCTAGAGGCGTGGAAATAGCATATTCAGATTTTGCCCCTCCAGAGCTACATGTCTCATAAACTCTTGTCGTGAAAATTTTCTCGTAAAACATGTCACACGAAATGATAACTTCTACTACAAGATATTTCAAAAATCAGTCTAGGGTTTATAAGAAAACGGTACTTTCACCACTACATAGTCATGTCCATGCATGCAAGTTCAAAATCTCTTTTTCTCTAATTTTCCATAACAATGGGCTTATAGAAAAGATTAGTCAACTTTTGTTTCTTTCAAAAGTCAATCGTGCATTATGTCTACGTAAAATCTATAAGCTGAATTCCAAATAATCATTGTAACGACTATGTATATTCGAAAAAGTAGTTTTAAGAACATTTGACTAATTTTCCCGAAACCAACTTAGTAATTTTTTAATCCAAACTTGAGCATTATAACAACTATGTTAAAACTAAACTAGAAAGTAAGATCTAAAATGACTAGTAAGAAATTAGGTTAAAAGTTTACTAACTAGTAAGTAATTAGGATAGAATTTACTAGTAAGTGTTTAGAATAGAATTTACCATAGTTCCAAGTGTTAGTCGGAAGAAGCGTAAGCTAGGTTGAACGGCATAAAGTCTAGACTTCATAAGCTCGAACACCTTTCTACCAACTTTTCTACTAAGGATTGGGCTTTTGGTGGTGGAGAGTGGTGGTTAGTAGTGGAATATGGGAAGAGCAACTTGAGTTTTCTTTGAAAACTCAAAGAAAAGTGTGAGAGTTTCTCTCACTAGAAACTACAAAGGCAGTGGAGATTTTTGGTTTGGAAAACAAATGAGACACTGGCCTCTATTTATAGGCAAAATGGGTACCCCTCTCCTCCCCCTTAGCTGTTTCTCCCCTCTCTCTCTTTCCTCCCATGTGCTAGTGCTAAATTTTAATGCAACATTAATGGCCAAGATTTTGTGGGATTTTGATAGTAAAAAATCTTAGGGTTCATGATGGTTTTGACTAGCCAAGTACGTAAGAAAATCTAGGGATTTGTACTTAGAAAATCTATGAATTTAATGGGAAAAATCTCCTTTAAAAAAAAATGGGAAAAATCTTGGGGAGAAAGTTAGCTACTAGGTTGCAAACGGTTTTGCATGGCCAACTTTGTTTTAGGGAGTTTTGGGTACTAGTTCTACGTATATGAACACACATAAATAGGCATGAGGCTATTAGGCTAGGAAAATCTTACGAAATCTAGATTTTTCTTTAACATTAATGAGAAAGATTTTGTAGAGATTTTAGGGTTAGGGTTTGTAGGAAAAACACCTCACACAAGTGTGGATACATGCATGTGTTCAAACTTGGAGAGCAAGCACGGGGAATTTTTCCACATGTCCAAAACCATCTCTCTTCCTCTCTCTCTCTCTCTCTCTCTCTCTCTCTCTCTCCACATTAATGTGGTAAAAAAATTGGTTCAAAACTAGTCAAAATTGGTCCAAGGTTGGTCAGAATTGAAGTTAATGGGGTGGTACTAGGTTTGACTAGAATAGGATGTTGGTTGGAGGGAGGAGATGGAATAGTGATAGGAGTAAATATGGGAGATTGTGTAGTAGGATTTTGTAGTACAAAAATAGTAATGTCGATATGTATAAGTACAAGTATATAGATACACTAGTACTTAGTAGATATAGCATGATAAAATTATTTTCAATTTAAATAACATAAAACAATTGAATTTTATAAAAGAATTTTTATTTACCAAAAAATAGGGTTATTACAAGTATGATGTGCGTGAATTTCAAATGCATATAGTGGGAATCATGCGTATGCATAGATCAACTTTGAATATATCAACCTTATCCTAGCTCATGGTCTATTCAAAGAACTTGTATTCTCCATGTGTACAGTGCTTGGAAGGAAGGAAATGCATGAAGTGGCCTAAGGTTTACAACAAGTCTTTCAAATGTGAGCCTCATTGCACAACATTCCATATCAACCTTTAGCAATAGCCCCCTCCAAACAAAAATTCAAGCAATTCAACAAGCTATTAAATGGGCCTTACAACACAATTATAATGTTGTTTATATCTTATCTGACTATTTTAATGCTATCATTCAAATAGGAGGGAGGATTGAGTGTCATGACCATGCCATTTTTTTTTATTCACAACCTAAGGGGGTGTTCCACCAACCCAGTTTTTTGAATAAACTGGTTTTTCACGGTTTTTTATGTGATGTGTTGTGAGAAAATGACATGTCTCGGTGTTTGGAAAAAATAATTTTTTGTTCGTGGAACACCCCCAAGACAGGAGATTGTAGTGCTAACAGTACCCACGAGAAAAAACACACAAAAGAAACACAATCACAACACAGAATTTACGTGGTTCCCAAAAAATCTGGGTACGTCCACGGGGGTAACAGATTCACTATGTTTGAGGAGGATCACTCTCACAATACAGGCTTACAAATTCTCTCCTGTATCTCTCTCTACTTTCTCATACCATACAAGAACTTGAGCTCTGAATTTATCGGCATAGAATGAGCTCTCTTCTACAGCCTCACTAGACACAGCCTTAACTCTACACTTCCAACGCCAGATAACTTTACTCCTGATAGTTGGGAGTTGGATCTAAAAGATAGGATTGAGCCAATCCAAATTGACAGCTGGCCCAACTGCGGGTCAACAATCTCAACCTTGGCAAGAATCCTCGAATCAACACTGCCCCAATGCGCCCTTAGGTGCTACTTGAGAGATATTGATCAAGTCCAAACACTGCTTGAACTTGATCCCACTAACCACCGTCATCAACATGTCAGTAGGGTTATCCGCAGTTGGAATCTTCTGAAGCAGAATATCCCCTTCATTTACAATTTCCCGGATAAAATGGAATCGGACATCAATTGGCTTAGTGCGCGAATGATGAACCTGGTTCTTTGCCAAACAGATGGCACTCTGACTATCACCAAAAACCTCCACGTTTTTCTAAACAATCCCCAAGTCCTCTATCAAACCATGAACCCAAATAGCCTCCTTGAACGCCTCTGTCACTACCATATACTTTGCCTCTGTAGTAGACAAAGCCACTGTTGACTATAACGTTGATCTCCAACTGTTTGGTCCTCCAGCAAGTGTAAACACATAGCCTGTTGTCGATCGTTGTGACATCCCGACTTTTTCTGTAAAAAAAAAAATATAATAATATTTCTGATACAGATAATGTACTCTTCAACTTTATGTTTTAAAACTTCTTTTAAATGAAAAAAAAAATATTATTAATTGTATACTACATTTATTTTGAATTTTTTTCTAAACTGGAATAACTTACTTTTTATTTTTATCCATATAATGTTTAGCTATTTTGAATGTGTAAATTTATATGTGAGAACATGTTGTACTTATTGGGCCGGTTAGTTTAATATGGGACGGGCTGATTCCTTAATTTCCTAACGGGCCGGTAGAGTAGTATTTAATTACAGAGTCTTTTTATTGTTAAAGTAGGGTTTTATAACTTAGTAATAAGCTACAACGATATGAGATTAGAGAGAGAAAGCCGCAGCAGCGCTTTAAGGTTTTGTCGAGGCGACTCTCATATTTTCGTCTACGATCATCGTAAGTACTTGTACGTATATTGAACTCCTTTGTTTTGTTACATTTCTTCAATATCATTAGATAGAGGATTATGGTCTTGGGTGGACAATATTTTGCGTTAAACTGATGGCTGCAACTTTGTTCTGCCTTGGAGTACTCGGCCGGTGAGAGAGAGAGAGAGAGAGAGAGAGAGAGAGAGAGAGAGAGAGAGAGAGAGAGAGAGAGAGAGAGAGAGAGAGAGAGAGAGAGAGAGAGAGAGAGAGAGAGAGAGAGAGAGAGAGCACGTGAAGGAGGGGACTGCCATGTGTGTGTTGTGTGGAGTTCTGATCTCTCTCTTGCATTCTAATGGAGTTACATACATAGTGGGATTAGTATAATACATGGCTATAATTTTGAACATGGGGTTTTCGGTGATGTACAGTTCCAATTGGGTTATATATTTAGTATTGCTTGGATAGGAAATTAAGGAATTCATTATTGAAGTTCGGGCTTTGGAGTCTCAGGTAACTAGTGATGATCGATAATTGAGGATTAGGCATGGTTTGGGTACTTAAATTGGATAGGACTTTCCTAACTTTACATATTCAGTGATATACTATTTGAATAGTTAGTTAATTTGTATTTTCTATTATGTACAGGTTAGTCTCTTTTTGAACGTGTTTGAGTTGCACTATTTTCCGACCCAGGTGAGTGGTTAAGCATGTGATCCCTTCTTTTGGACTCCTCTTGAGCCTATCGCTTCTTGACATATTCTTTAATTTGTTGAGATGGATAATTGTATTCTTATCTGTTGATCATTTATTGACAATTGACGTACCCTTCGGCATACAAGGTTAATTGATAATATTTTTGAATGTTTGATTGCTCTCATTTCACTTGTTGTTTATTTGTTGATTCCATGATATCTCGAAATGCCATTCTTTCATGTTTGAGACCATGTATATTTTTATGAAAGTCCAAGGGAAAGTCCCAGGCGCCATCCTGTGGTGACTTTGGCCACTAGGGAAAAGACTTGTGAAATACCCTGTGACTCTAGTGCTCAACGGATAGGGAAAAGACTTGTGAAATACCCAGTGACCCTATTCCGGATCGGCTTAGGGAAAAGACTCAGGCGCCACCCTGAGGTGACTCTGAGTACGGTGTTGGATCCAACGGGCTAAGCCATGAGAAAATAATTGGCTTTTGGCAATGGTTATTATTATTATTGTGGTTCCCACATAATTTGGTTGAAACTCCTATTATTGTTGTCTGTTGTTCTGGTATTCTTGGACAGGCTGATTGGTGTAAATGCATATATTTTTCTTTAATTGATTATGGTTCTTGTTATTCGTTAAATCAGAAATTCATCTCATTGACACTACTTGTTGAGCCACTGACCTTTATTATTTGAAACCACTTCTTTGGATCTCTCGCTTATTGTTTGTTTAACGTATGCCACTTAGTACTCTTTACCCTTAGCATGCTTAACTACTCATTGAGCTGTGAGCTGACGGATTTATTCCACATTTTTTTTCAGGTTAGTTCATGGAGCGTCATAGTGGACTCTGAGACAGCGTTGGGACCCACTGTTTGGACCTCTAGGGCATTTGCATTTTTATTTTCTTTTAGTCATGTCAATCAGCTTCCGCACTTTTGTTTCTTTAGAATTTTTGTTAATAAATTTGGAGTATGGAGAATTTGGGATATGTTCGCTAGCTACAAAAATGTTGGTTTGGTTCACATTTTGATTTTATTATTCAGGATTCAGTCTAAATATTTCAAGTTGTATAAATTATTTTTGTTTAGGCTTCGTGTTCCAAGAATTTTCTCCTGGTTCACAGCCGGTCATGCTCCCGGATTTGGGGCGTGACAATCGTCGCTTATCAATGTCACCAGCATAGTTTGAATCCACAAATCCAACCAAATGCTGACCAAGTTTCTTGTCTCTCTTGAACTTCAAACAGACATCCACAGTACCCTACAAGTATCTTAGAATCCATCTCACATCTTGCCAATGCACCTTTCGAGGATTTTGCATATATTAGCTAACCATGTTAACCGTGTGTGAAATGTCCGATTTTGCACAAACCATAGCATACATCAAAGCTCCCACTGCATTGGCATAAGGAACTTGAGCCATTTGCTTCCGTTCGTCTTCACTCTGTGGCAACATCAATGCACTGAGCTTGAAATAAGCTGCCAAAGGTGTGCTAACGGGTTTGGCTTTCCCATCAATACCAAATATTTGCAACACCCTCTTCAAATACTACGTCTGAGTTAAACAAATTGTGCCTTTTACCCTGTCCCGCTGAATTTTCATGCCGAGAATTTTCCTGGCCTCCCCGAGATCCATCATGTGAAACTCATTGCTGAGCTGTGCTTTCAATCTGTCAATCTCCACCTTACTCTTACATGCAATCAGCATATCATCTACATATAAGAGTAAATAGACAAATTATCCATCTCGGAGTTTGCAGAAGTAAACACAATGATCAGCTTGACTTCTTGTGTCTTTCTGCTTCATCATAAAACAATCAAACCGCTTATATCACTGTCTCGGTGACTGTTTTACCTGCATAGCGTTTTCTGCAGTTTACAAGCCCAATTCTACTTCCCTGCAATTTTGTACCCATCTGGTTGAGCCATATAGATCTCCTCATCCAAATCTTCGTGTAGAAAAATGGTCTTGACATCGAGTTGGGCTAACTCAAGGTAAAGTTGAGCTACTAATGCAAGCAAGATCCTGATCTATGAAAATGTTTAGCGACAAGGAAGAAAACCTTGTTGTAGTCTGACCGTGTCGTACCGAGTCAAAAATACATTTATAAAAACAAGGAAATAACTACTACTCTAGAGAATAGTGGCTAAGTCTGAGTGTCGATCCACAGAGACAGATTGGCTAAATTACATTATTTTCGATTGATCTCTATTTTAATTCGAAGGCAAGATAGTTGATTAATTTGATTCTCAAGAGTAATTAAACTAAAGAAAAATGGTAATTGATTAAATTGGTGGAGAAAAATATCTAAGGTTCCGAATCCACTCCGACCACGTGACAATGTTATGTGTAGGTTAAGTTTATTATTCGAATCATAATTGTCAAGAAAATAATTGTGTTGTTAACAGGCATGAACTATCCCATAGCACGGACCGTCTCGCTGGCACAACCCGTCTCTTTCACGGGCTGTCCAGTGGCACGATCCGTCTTACGAGCATAATCCATCTCAATCACCCAAGCACAAACACTGAAAGCCATTGCATAACCCGTATTTGTAAAGCATGCGTACAAATACTCAATTGATTGAAAGCATAAAAATCAATTCATTCGATCGTAATGAAAAGGGTTCTTAGTTACACAATCGATTCGAATAAATAAACATAAGCCTACACACAAATAATGTTACTTGGTACGGAGTTTCATCTTCCCCCTAGATGAGGGGTTTAGCCGAGCATGGCAACTGGACTGTAGTTGGTTCCAAAGAACCTCTCTTCTGATCTCTCTGTCCGAAATTTCCCCCAAAGGGGTCTCTTCCTTCGTCCCCCGAGGTCTCCTTCCTCCTGGAAAAAATGTGTCAAGGCAGCCTTATGTAGGCAGAGGAGAAAGAGTATGAGTAGCTTGGAATTATGGACCAATGTGCCGCCCTTTAAATTCCTACTGACATAGAGTAATAGCATGCCGAAGTGGTGTCTTGCATTTGGATCAGATCCAAGAATAAAACTCCACTACTGAATTTAATTTCCTTGGTTTGCACAATTCCCTTTGAATAAACAACGAATTCTTCCACTGGGACTTGATAATAGAACAAATGCTCGCCAGTTGCTCCACTGAGAAAATGATCCAGTGTTGCGCTCGCGCGGCACACAATTCTCTTAATTTAACGCCAATTGTGGTATCCTGCTTTCGGAACCTACAATCATAAAAACACAACAAAAGACATTAAATAAAATAATAAGGGACATAACAAATGTAAATTAGGCGGCCTAAATGTACACATTTCGGCACTTATCACACCCCCCAACTTACATTTTGCTAGTTCTCGAGCAAAATAAAAGGAAAAATAATACAAACTACACTAATATACATCCTGTGTCGGAGGATCAACGATTGCATTTAGCGTATGCAACAAGCCTTTTAAACCCCTAGGCGGCCCTAGTAGGACGAGTGAAGTCTCGTGAGGGCTTACAGCAATGACACCCACAAACATTTTTAGAAATCCCTTGAATGCATAGTGAGTTCCGAAATGTGCTAGGCATGACTTCAAGAACATGAAAAATGAAAGTATGGTATGCATGCATAGGAATCAACCATAGTTCAAAAGCCTATCTACCACTTAAAAATATCCCATTAGTATTCAAAACTCATAGTGTGTGAAAAGATAGCCACAGTAAGTGCAAAGTCAGTCTACAAGTAAAGTACAGCCCATTCATCCATCTGAATTGCGCTTTGACTCAAATCTCACATGGGATTACACTCAGCAATGAAATCACTCAGATGCGGGCTATGATCTCTCAAAAATATGTGAGCATGATTTTTTTTGTAGCAAAGACAAGACGACTCACATACAATTCTAAAAAACACAGGATCAAGAAAGATTAAAGTCTCATGAACAAATGCCATTGCTGGAGAAATTTTTTGTGAACCACCACACTATCATCTTTTTAATTCATTTTCACTGCCAAAACATGTTGCACCTAGGATCAAAATAGGACTTTTTATTAGGTTATAATTTACAGGTGAAGGCTGAAAGACAATCGGCTTTAGAGTAGTGAAACAAATGGTAAACAAGGCCTTTTACAAACTAATCTCCTTTCTATCTTTCATTTTTTTTTTTTTTTTTTTGACCTTCTTTTTTTTCTTTTTTTTTTCTTTTTCTTTTTATATATATATTTTTAGAAGCTTTGATTTTTTTTTTTTTAAGGAGATATTTACAAGAAGTAGGCCTTTTTTCTAATATGAAAATTTTCACTACTCCGCACACAGAAAGATGAAAAGAATTGACATAAGGGCTCAAAATGGGTGAACTAGGGAAACTAACACACTGACTAAAATTTGAGATGTGAAATCACTCCAAAAGATGGCCTATGATCATTTCCTAGGATTCACATGATTCTTTAGCTTCCATAAATTAAAAGATTTCAAATGTGGCAATAAGATGATGTTCCTCCAGCAAATGACAAAAATCAAAGAATAATGAGACTTAGCAACAACATAATGCATAATCCAAAGAAACTATGAGTTAACTTTGTATAACCCTCCAAGGATGAATGGCTCGAAACTCACACGGGTTAAAAGTCTCCCCAAGTTTTCGTCCGGATTTACTGGCCATACTCACTCTTCAACTTAATACACTCAAAGTGGCTATTGTGCAGTGCATTATTTTCTGAGCTTGAAATTCATGAAATACCATTAACTGAGAGTTAGGATAATGAACTAGGGTACGGAAGTAATGCATAAATATCATACTTTCCTAAGGCATGTCCTATCATTCAAATAAGAGAACAAATAAGAATTCACAGTACTTTACAAAGGATAAGGAAAAAGAAAAAAATTTAGTTCTTTTTTTTAGTTTTTTAGTTTTTTTTGAAATTTCAAGACTCTTAATATAAACAAAGCACGAAGTAAACCCTCCCCCCCAACTTAAACATTTCAATGTCCTCATTGAATGCAAAACACTAAAAGATAAGGACATAAACGTAAAAGGGAGGAACGAGATCACCTCAAACTAGCGAACTACACAAGATAGAAGAAGGTGGGGAATGCACACCCCCCAACTTGAATAAGGCAACCTGCAAGTGTTAGTCCGCAACCACAAAAGAAAAATAACAAGGAGAAAAAATAATAATTAAAAATAATAATAAAAGAGAAAAACAAAAACCTTAATATAAAGGCACAAAGCTTACGTGGATTTCGAATATCCACTGCACCATGAAAAATTACTACCGTGAACATCTCACCCCACTTCAAGCTCTCTTTCAAAAATTGAACTCGACCATGCCACAAAATGAGATACTTCGAGTACCGCAATGGCCGTAGTTGCATTAGAAATTTAAGCTCCTCCAAGTGCATAATTCGAACCAAATTAATTTTCATACTGTTGACGAAATTTACTAAATGTGGAGGGAAAACAAGATCAAAATCATCAACGCCAAGAAAATCAATTGGTTCAACTTTGATAAAATTTTGTAACGGTGGAGACTCAATAGGAGGGTTGGTATCATCTAAAACTAGGCCTCTCTCATCAACTTCAACTGGACATTGGACAACCATTGGCAACGACTTTTCTAGAATCTCCTCACAAGAAGGTATAACAAATGTGCTAGAATGCTCTTGAGGAGAATATTGCTCTTTAAGCTCATCGCTTGGATCAACAATTTCAATCGCTACAAGTGGCTCTATCTTTTCATCTTCCATTGCATAAGAATTGGTCATGTCAAAATTTTCAACTTGAACACAAGTGATAGAGTCCTTAGCAAATTGATTAAAATAGTCCCAGATCTCATCTCCATCCTTGTTCAAAAATTCACCATTGTCCCTCATATCTAGAGCCTGGCGTGTCTCAAAATTCAAACTTTGGTAAAAATTATTAAAAACACATCTAAGGTCACATGTGTTTTTTGACCAATCGAAAAGTATACATTTGAACCGCCACCAACATTTCAGGAAAAGACTCATTTTTCAATTGATAAAAATTTGAGAGTTCTTGTAAAAACATATGAGTCTCATACCGGGGGTAGAATTTTTTGATAAATTGTGTTACCATCTCTCCCCCTGTACGAATTGATCCTGGACTCAAAGAATGAAACCACTTCTTAGCAATGTCTTCAAGAGAAAATGGAAATAATCTAAGCAGGGCCGTTTCATCATTAGCACAAATCTCCTCAAGTTTTTCCACATGTAAGGATGGATTTTCCCAATTTTTACCATGATATCTTGGAAGTGTGCAATTCGGTATAGTTGATTGCCAATAATTGGGTGAAGTTGATAAAGATTGACCAAATTGATTCTCACACCCACCATACCAACCAGCAAAATAAGCCATCTTTCCTTCTTCTTTTTTTTGGAAAAAAAATAAAATAAAATAAAAATAGAAATTAAACAATAACAAACTACTTAGAACAAATTTATCAACTTATGCAAGGAAAAGAATAACTTACTGCACTTCAAAGCTGCCAGCTCCAAGTTCCCCCCTTTTCTTTTTTCTTTTTTGCAAAGTGAATAAGCCTGTACAAGTAACACTCACGGGAAAAGAGAAGAGAAAAAAAATAGTAGTAACAAAAGAAAATTCCTAAACTAAGAATTAAAACAAAAATCAATTGAACTTATGCAACCGTGCAATCTGTCCCCGGCAACGGCGCCAAAATTTGGCCGTGTCGTACCGAGTCAAAAATACATTTATAAAAACAAGGAAATAACTACTACTCTAGAGAATAGTGGCTAAGTCCGAGTGTCGATCCACAGAGACAGATTGGCTAAATTACATTATTTTCGATTGATCTCTATTTTAATTCGAAGGCAAGATAGTTGATTGATTTGATTCTCAAGAGTAATTAAACTAAAGAAAAATGGTAATTGATTAAATTGGTGGAGAAAAATATCTAAGGTTCCGAATCCACTCCGACCACGTGACAATGTTATGTGTAGGTTAAGTTTATTATTCGAATCATAATTGTCAAGAAAATAATTGTGTTGTTAACAGGCATGAACTATCCCATAGCACGGACCGTCTCGCTGGCACAACCCGTCTATTTCACGGGCTGTCCAGTGGCACGATCCGTCTTACGAGCATAATCCATCTCAGTCACCCAAGCACAAACACTGAAAGCCATTGCATAACCCGTATTTGTAAAGCATGCGTACAAATACTCAATTGATTGAAAGCATAAAAATCAATTCATTCGATCGTAATGAAAAGGGTTCTTAGTTACACAATCGATTCAAATAAATAAACATAAGCCTACACACAAATAATGTTACTTGGTACGGAGTTTCATCTTCCCCCTAGATGAGGGGTTTAGCCGAGCATGGCAACTGGACTGTAGTTGGTTCCAAAGAACCTCTCTTCTGATCTCTCTGTCCGAAATTTCCCCCAAAGGGGTCTCTTCCTTCGTCCCCCGAGGTCTCCTTCCTCCTAGAAAAAATGTGTCAAGGCAGCCTTATGTAGGCAGAGGAGAAAGAGTATGAGTAGCTTGGAATTATGGACCAATGTGCCGCCCTTTAAATTCCTACTGACATAGAGTAATAGCATGTCGGAGTGGTGTCTTGCATTTGGATCAGATCCAAGAATAAAACTCCACTACTGAATTGAATTTCCTTGGTTTGCACAATTCCCTTTGAATAAACAACGAATTCTTCCACTGGGACTTGATAATAGAACAAATGCTCGCCAGTTGCTCCACTGAGAAAATGATCCAGTGTTGTGCTCGAGCGACACACAATTCTCTTAATTTAACGCCAATTGTGGTATCCTGCTTTCGGAACCTACAATCATAAAAACACAACAAAAGACATTAAATAAAATAATAAGGGACATAACAAATGTAAATTAGGCGGCCTAAATGTACACATTTCGGCACTTATCATAGTCGATCCCCTCCGTCTGAGTGTAACCCTTGGCTACCAATCTTGATTTGAATTTAACTTTCACAGATCCTGTACTCTCCTTCTTGGCATAAACCCACTTATAACCAATTGCTTTCTTGCCCTTCGGAGGTTGCACTAACTCCCAAGTATGATTATTGGAGAGTGAACTCATCTCCTCATCCATCGCAACCTTGCTCTGCTTCCCTGTAAGTGTAAGAAACATCATCGCATGTAATTGGAAGTTCATATGCCACCATATCGGCATATCGAGCGGGTTTCCGAATATCCTGCTTCGGTCTGCTTGTTGCAATGGACTCTGGCTGCTATGGTACTTCCTGAAGTGGAACCTCCTCCTCGATAGGAATGTCCTGATCAACAGAATAATCCTTAGGACTCTTGACTGTCTGAACAGTCCATACTGGAACAAAAGAAGTCTCAACTTTTGCCTGTTCTGAGTGCTCCACCTACTGTTGTGCACTCGGCTCCAAATTTTTGTAACTGTAGACACCCCGATTTTGACTCGAGAAACTTGTCAAGCATCCCCGATGATGAAAATGCCGATAAAAGCACGTGAAGCTTGATTGTGAACTTGGAAACCCCTCCTAAACCTCTCCAAAATAAACCCAAGACTACACCACCTTCTAGTACATTCAAAATCCTCTTTATCGATATATAATTTGTCCCAATCCGTTTTGAAATGAGGGAGATATGCACGTTTTACCAAAGTAATTCATTTTTCCGACCTTCTGAGGGTAAAATGGTCACATATTTTGATGTACAAATTATCTTTGGTTCAAACCACTTGGGTTAGAAATTAGACTTTTCAAGCTTTCCAACGCTTCAAACCATGCACAAAACGGAGTTCGGTAGCACCCGGAATGGCCCCGCGAAGTTTGGAATTTTGTGCTGTCTCGCCATCCAGGCGCCTGGATCCCCCTATTCCAGGCGCCCGGACTCAATCCAGGCGCCTGGATTGCCTTAATGCAGGCGCCTGGACTCACTCCAGGTACTTGCTGCCCAAGTTCAAGTGAGTGGGGAGGAGCGTCTTGGGGGATTCTTTGGGGATTTTCTGCAGAAAAATAGTGGAGGGAATATAGGGTACCCTATTGCCCCCTAATCTTGACCCCTAAGAGGTCCAAGTGGCCTCTTTTGAACCCTTCTTTGCCTATTTAAACACCCCTTCTCCCCCATTGCAAGAGGATCAGCTCTCCCCTCATTTTCCTTACTGTTTTGCTGCTGAAATACCTCCAGAAATTCTGATCCTAAGCTATCTCCCTTTGTTTCATCCATCAAAACCCAATTTTCCCCTTTCCTAGCCCCACATACTTACTTGATTCTACCCATTTTTCATCATCCACAATCAAACCCCCAATCAAACCACCTACAATCAAACCCTTTACACCTCCATAAACAAAAGTCCAGCCCATTCACTTACCAAAAATCCTTCAAAAAAAGATCAAACCAAAGTTCATCAATCAAGCTTGTCACGGTAGTTTTTCTATCATTATGCTAAAAAGGCCTTGAGGGGATACCATCCAAGCTCTTACTAGTTCTTCATACTAGTTAAGAGTTTGGAAAGGTTTCAAATTTCACAAAAATGGAAGTTCTTTATTAGCATTTGTTGTGTATATTTCCAAAAATCATTCAAAATCAAGTTTCTTTTAAGCTCATATCATGCATTTGAGTTAAATTTAAGTTTCAAGTTTGCTACTGTGTTGTTATACATCTTTTAGAGTGCATGTGAGTTAGTTAAAAGCCTTGCATTTGGTGCTTCCTGTCAAAAATGAAGTTTTGAGTTTGCTGTCTGGAAGGCAATCCAGGCGCCTGGATTGACTCCTTCCAATCCAGGCGCCTGGATCTGCCTAATCCAGGTGCCCAGATTGCAATCCAGGTGTGATGTGTTGGGCATTTGTGATCATTTTCTGAGACATCCTGAGGCAGTTTGAGGGCATTTAGTGGAATTTTAGCATCTTTTGTACATGAATCATCCACTCATGACATTTTGCACAAGCATTCACTCATATCTCATTAATCTTTTTGATACATTTGTCGTGTTTTTCGCATGAATCCGTGTTTAAAGTCCACTTAAACAATATTTTCAAAATCTTTTCAAACATTTAGTAGAGACCGGTAATCATGCCGGGCGTGAGGGGTGCTTTAAATTCCTTCCCCTCATGTAACCTAGCTCCCGGACCCGAGAAATCTCATTTTGAGAGGCCGGTAAAGCATTTTCCATTTTCAAGGGCAAAAGAGTCATTTTTCAAATGGTTTCTCGGGTACGGTCCTCAAATCCGGGTGGCGACTCCATTCAACCAATCAAACCATTTTCCAAGTCAAAACCGTTTTCGTGGGCATTTCCCGCGGGGTGTTCACAAGCTGGCGACTCCGCTGGGGAATTTGATTAATATATATTTTAGTATTATTACACTTATGTGTAATTTTATTAAAATGTATATTAATTATTGAGAGCTAAACTTGAAAAATGTTTAAAAGATTTTGAAAATATTGTTTTTATGGACTTTTTGCATTGCACGCGCATGGTTACTAGCCTCCGCTGGCGTGTTTCGGCAATCCCGCCCGGCTTGCCGGTGACGGGGAATCCCGAAATGCTCAGCACCCCCCGACCGTGATAAGTCACAATTGTCGTTATTACCATCGCCTTGCGGGATCCTTGGCGGTGGGATACAGCTTTGGCTTTGAGTCCGGGGTACCCTTCTCAAACCAAAACCAGCCTTTGCATATAGATAACCAGAGAACCCCATGTTAGATAACCGACCCATGTGTTAGGATTATGTGCTCCATCCTGTTATGTGTTATATGTTACTGTTTTCCCTAGCATGCCATACTGCATACATGCATACACTTGCATATGTACATATTCTTGTCTCGCACATTGTCAGTTTAGCATAAGCTAGGTCCCCGACAGTTAGTAGAAGGTTGCCCCTGCCCGATGATGAGTCGTGCATCCCATATGCGCGTTGTTCTTACGAGTTAGCCTTTAGGACGGCCGGACGTGGGAAAATTTGGATCATCAAATTCCTAAACACTGATCTAAACGGGTTTAAGGGACCTTGGCCCGAGGAGGGTCAATCGCCCTTAGGCTTCCGATCTTAGATCATTGTCGGAATTCGTGTGGACCAGGATTTCCCAAATCCGACCATCCGATATCAAGGACTTATCACTTAAAAGAAAACTTGAGGATTGGGGCAATCTTCCAAAGCAGTCGAGTTCAGTCTAGGAGACTTAAAATCCACGGAGTTTGAGATACCTCCGGTGTTGGTCGTGCCCGAACGGCCACCGTGATTTGAACTAGCCTTAAGGTCATTAGTATCTGGATTACAACACCCAAATTGCTTTGTCTCGGATGATCAAGAAAAGCGATTGGCTCTGATTCCAACAAGTTTGGAATTTAACCTGCCGAGTAATGGTCTACCCGGGGTGTTGGAAAATCTTCTGTGCAATGATCTTAAGTGAGATTCGGATCCGGTAGACTAACCCTAAGGTTGTACATGCAGTCTAGGAGACTTTAAATCCACGGAGTTTGAGATACCTCCGGTGTTTGCCGTGCCCGAACGGCAGCCCGTGTTTCGAACTAGCCTTGGGCCCATTTGTAACTGGATGGCGGCACCTCATTGCTTTGTCTTGGATGGTCAAGAAAGGATAACGGTTGCGGCTTCAACATTTAGGCTGAAGGTTGAAAAGCCGTAACTGCCGAGTAAACGACTTACCCGTGGTGTTGATTCAATCTGCTGTGCAATGGCTCTAAGTGAGATTTGAAACCGGTAGACTAACCATAGGCTAACCTTAGCATAATCTATAGGATAGATGTCAGTCTAGGAGACTTTAAATCCACGGAGTTTGAGATACCTCCGGTGTTTGCCGTGCCCAAACGGCAGCCCGTGTTTCGAACTAGCCTTAAGTGCATTCGTATCTGGATTTCGACAACCTTATTTCTCTGTCTCGGATGGTCTATAAGGAGATTGGCTCTGATTCCACGATGATTGGAATTTAACCTGCCTGTCACGACTTACCCGTGGTTGTTGTTTCGCACATCCGTGCAATGCCTTAAGTGAGATCAAAACCGGTAGCAGAGTCCTTAGGATAGGATTCAGTCTAGGAGACTTTAAATCCACGGAGTTTGAGATACCTCCAGTGTTCGCCGTGCTCGAACGGCTCCCTGTGTCTCGGGCTAGCCTTAAGTGCATCTGTATCCGGATTTCAACAACCTTATTGCTCTGTCTCGGATGGTCTATAAGGAGATTGGCTCTGATTCCACGACGATTGGAATTCAACCTGCCTGTCACGACCTACCCGTGGTTGTTGTTTCGCACATCCGTGCAATGCCTTAAGTGAGACCGAGACCGGTAATCTAGGTCTTCGACATGACAACGACACATGCACGACATTTCCTTCAATAAAATCAGGGGCACAATCTGAATTTGACCTTTTTGCTTTACTGTCAGTCCTGAGCCATTGATCCAAGAAAGAAACTTTGCAACTCCCCGAGTAGAAGTTGACTCAACCCAAACCTCAAGACATGGATGTTCCGGCTGAAATCGAAGGACTCAAGATGGCTGTGAATAACCTGGGAAATCAAATCACCCAGCTCATAATCATGGTGCAAGACATCCGTGACCGTCTTCCGGGGGTCCAAGAGAACCTCCAACGACCTGGAAAAAGCCTAGAAATGGCCGCAGCTTTGGCCAAGATCTCTGAACTGGAGGAGTCTATCATGGAAGGATTCAAACCCATATGCTTTGGAAATTCCATTGACACGAGAAATGTGGAGATGCACCATTGGGACGTCGAAAAGGACCACCTCACTCCAGAAGGCGAAAAGGTCTACCTCGAGAAAGCCAAAACACCATTTACCAACAACAATACAAAAGCCATCCCCAGCTCCACAAATATAAACCCCAACTTCTCAACCAGCACCATCAGCAAAGCCAAACCAACCACCACCATAATCCAAATCAACCGGCCCAAAGACCAATCAAGAAAATTCTCCCAATTCCCCGCACCTCTGTCCTCGGTCTATGAAGAGCTTCTCATGGCCGGTCTTCTTAAACCACTATCTCCAACTCCTTTACCTCAAAAGCTCCCAGCTTACCACAATCCAAACGCCTTCTGTGCCTTCCATCAAGTGCCCGGTCATGCTACCGATGATTGTCAACGCCTTCGTCACGAGATTCAAGATCTCATTGACAATAAAACCATCTCTCTTCTACCACTAGAATCCAACACCATATCAAACCCCACGCCTCAGCATAAACGAAACCTCAACATCAATGAAATCACCTTCACAAACGCATCTTCAAGCTTCACCAATAAAGATCCCAACCAAACTGAACCAATCAACAAAGTCACAACCCAAGTCAACCGCCCTCAAAGCCGACGAAGAAAATTTTCCCAACTCTCTGCACCTTTGCCCTCGGTCTATAAAGAGCTTCTCATGGCTGGTTTCCTCAAACCACTTCAACCAACCCCACCTCCACAAAATCCTCCACCTTCTTACAACCCAAATACCTTCTGCATCTACCACCAAATACCCGGTCACCCTACCGAGAGATGCCAACGCCTTCGTCACGAAATACAAGATCTCATTGACAACGGATCCATATCTGCTCCACTGGCGAAACCAAGCACCTCGTCAAATCAATGAACCATCGATGGCCATGTAATAAGTCAATCTTCCACGAGTCTTGGAAGTATTCAAGTGTCAAGTCAAGAATCAGTTTGCAAGTCGTGTTAGTTTGTGTCTTTGTTTTCCTTGTCTGTGTGTTTTCATCTTCGAGTCTGTCGTGCTCTTGTGTCTATGAGTTTTTCAAGTTCAAGTCTGTAATATATTGTTGTTGTCAAGAAAAATAAAAAAAAATTCAAAAATTAGAGTCAACTTTGTAGTCCTGAACTACGCGCGACCTGATTCCTTGCAAAGGGATACGTAGGCAACCCTTCGCGGTTCGGTCGTAACTATCAAAAATCAATGTCATCCCCCGTTGTGTTGAAATTGTCAATCATAAACTTGGATTTTTGTAATAATCCCTCAACTTGGAATTGTTTTCCACCATCATTTGAGAAACATGATAATCACTTCAAAACACGAGATGGATTTGGATTGAACTCTCGCCCCACACAAGGAGGATTTTCAAGGGACCATTCCCCAGCGCCATCAAGAAGTAATGCTTTGACACAGGAAAAGCCTGCTAGGCCGAAAACCCGCAAGGGCGACCTAGGCAAAAGTTAAGGCAAAAAAAAAAAAAGCTCTCTAGATCAAACTTCAAAATGAGATCTAGGCAAAAGTTAGAGCAAGCATGAGTTCTCCACATCAAGTTGCACAATTCAAAATGAAGAAAGGCATTCTTTGTTTGATTCCCCACATAAATATCCATTGCAAAGCCCTTTTGAGCCTAAATCAATTTCCTTGAAAAAGAACCCAGCTAGGCAGCTATCCCCCCACACTGGGGTGAAACAAGAAATATGAAAGTGTCAAACACATGACAGCCAGCAGAATAAAAGGGCCAAAGATACAAGCGTGTGAAGATTCAAAGTATCATAACAATGAAAGTGCCAAACTCATAGGCTTGTCAAATACATGGGTGCAACAAGATGAAGAACACTGAAGAAATTTGAAATGAATGAAAGGAAGTGCTCATTTAAAGCAAGAAAAAGCACATGAAAGCACCCATCAGAAGCAAAAATGGCACAAAAAGTCCAAGATAGCTGCTAGCTCAAATAACCCCGAGGAAAATTGAGATGTTTTGAGCCTACAATCCTTCCTTTGTTAAACCCATAACCTTGGCCCCATCATAACCTAGATAAAAGTCCTTTCAGATTGGAAAGTGCAATTTGATAGTGAGAATTCAAGTCAAAAGGGAACAGTCTAATCTCCCTTGAAAAAGTCAAAGCATTGTGCAAACACTGACATCATGCAGAGCAAAAATCCAAACTGAGGGCATATCAATAGGTCTTCATCAGCAGCCCTCTTAACTTCATCAACAACCCTCTAAACTGGGGCATCTTTAAGAAAAATCAAGGAAGCATCATCAGCAATCTGGGGCATGGGTTCACAACAAGAAATCTTGTGTTTTATTGTAGATTTGAATGAACATCACTTGACGGAGTAAAACAATCACAAAATCAAAATCTAATTTTATCATGACAATTTCGACATCAATGGTGAAGCATGGTTGCCATCTTTCAGAAACTTTGGGTCAGCATAGTCTTCCATACCCTTCGAGTTGACATGTTCTTCCGTATCAACCTTTGCTCACTCGGGGCACCCCAATCAAGCCATTCACATAGTTGCTCATATCCGTCATGTCAACCTGGTCAATCAAATTCCCCAAGCCTTGTCTGTCACAATCTACCCCCTTGCCAAAAAGGCCGATCAAATTCCTTGGCCTTGTCTGTCTTATCAATGTCCACCCCCTTGTCAAAAAGGCCGATCAAATTCCTTGGCCTTGTCGGTCTCATCAATATCCATCCTTTTGTCCAAAAGGCCAATCAAATTCCTCGGCCTTGTAAAAATTCACCTCTTTGTCAAACAGTCAATCATGCAGTCTCAATCTTGTCTATCCTTGACGCGTGTAAACGATTTCAATGCATCAAAGAACCCGTGTTTGGGTACATGGTCAATTGGTTGTCAAAACCATCAGCAGAGCCGAGAAAGAAAATCAGAATTGAGGATCATCATCTGTGGGGCATGTCAGCCTAATGCTATTTCTAGGGGAAGCATACACCCAAATCCAGGACTGGGGCATAGGTCAAACCAATCCAAAACCCAAGTTTTGCCAAGCTCCAACCCAAACCTTGGCCTCAGGGGAAAGACAGTAAAGCAAAAGAGCCACCCATTGAGCCTCCTACTTTTTAAAGAAGGAATGTTGTCGTTGTTGTCATCGAGTGTCGATGCACGAGTCGCATGCAATCGTCCTGCGGGATAGTTTTCAATCAATCGTCCTCAATCGTCCTGAGGGACAACTTTTAAACCAATCATCCTGAGGGACACCTTTTTTAATCAATTTCAAAACCAGAATTGGTCACCTTTTCAAAATTAATTTCAAGACAAGAAATGGTCACCTTTTTCAAAATTAATTTCAAAACCAGCATGGTCAAGACATTTGGGATAATCATTGAAAAGCCGCCTAGCTGGTGCATCCAATCAATTAATCATTCAATCATTCATCAATCATCAATCATTTATTGTGTACATCAATCATGTCAAGTTGTTTGAGTATTTGTTCAACCAGTTAGTGCATTTAATCAATTGTTCTGAGAATTTGTTGTTGATGAACCGTCGTGTCGCTAAGTCCATCACATAAATGTGTTTGGTTCAGTAGCGTATTGATTGCCTCTTTGCTCAGCAAGCAATCACATTTCCTCGATTGTCTCGTTGCTCAGTAGACAATCATCTTATCATTGGTTATCTTGTTGCTCAAGGGATAGCCCCATTAAGATTTAGCCTCCCCGTTGTTCAGGGGGTGGCTACACTCAATCACAATCACAATCACAATCACAATCATAGTCACAATCATTTGCTTTTAGTGTTTCGACTCGCGAAGGCTTGTCGATTCACGTAAAATCATAATTCATTTGTTTGGCGTTTCACGACCCGGGAAGGCTCGTTGATTCGCATGATTTGATTGTTTGGCATTTCACGACCCGGGAAGGCTTGTTGATTTGCATAATTCATTTGTTTGGCGTTTCACGACCCGGGAAGGCTCGTTGATTTGCATAGTTCATTTGTTTGGCATTTCACGACCCGGGAAGGCTCGTTGATTTGCATAATTCGTTTGTTTAGCGTTTCACGACCCGGGAAGGCTCGTTGATTCGCATAATTGTTTGGCATTTCACGACCCGGGAAGGCTCGTCGATTTGCATGGTTTCAATCGTCCTGAGGGACAAAACTTTTTATATCAATCGTCATGAGGGACAAAACTTTTTAAATCAATCGTCCTGAGGGACAACTTTTTATATCAATCGTCCTGAGGGACAAAACCTTTTAAATCAATCGTCCTGAGGGACAAAACTTTTTAAATCAATCGTCCTGAGGGACCAAACTTTTAAATCAATCGTCCTGAGAGACCAAACTTTTTAAATCAATCGTCCTAAAGGACCAAACTTTTTAAAATCAATCGTCCTGAGGGACAGGAAAACCCGTTGCATTTGTTTGCATATGCCCCCAAGAACTACGCTGGTCTGATCCCTACAATGGGGTACGTAGGCAGCCTGAGTAGCGCGACCATGATTTTAATGTTTTCCTTTGCAGCTTGAGAAAGGCTCAGGGAATGAATCGGGATGTCTCTATCTTAGATGTAACTCGTATCGAGCAATGATACGGAGTTCCATCCAAGAGGGGCAACTGTAGACACCCCGATTTTGACTCGAGAAACTTGTCAAGCATCCCCGATGATGAAAATGCCGATAAAAGCACGTGAAGCTTGATTGTGAACTTGGAAATCCCTCCTAAACCTCTCCAAAATAAACCCAAGCCTACACCACCTTCTAGTACATTCAAAATCCTCTTTATCGATATATAATTTGTCCCAATCCGTTTTGAAATGAGGGAGATATGCACGTTTTACCAAAGTAATTCATTTTTCCGACCTTCTGAGGGTAAAATGGTCACATATTTTGATGTACAAATTATCTTTGGTTCAAACCACTTGGGTTAGAAAGTAGACTTTTCAAGCTTTCCAACGCTTCAAACCATGCACAAAACGGAGTTCGGTAGCACCCGGAATGGCCCCGCGAAGTTTGGAATTTTGTGCTGTCTCGCCATCCAGGCGCCTGGATCCCCCTATTCCAGGCGCCCGGACTCAATCCAGGCGCCTGGATTGCCTTAATGCAGGCGCCTGGACTCACTCCAGGTACTTGCTGCCCAAGTTCAAGTGAGTGGGGAGGAGCGTCTTGGGGGATTCTTTGGGGATTTTCTGCAGAAAAATAGTGGAGGGAATATAGGGTACCCTATTGCCCCCTAATCTTGACCCCTAAGAGGTCCAAGTGGCCTCTTTTGAACCCTTCTTTGCCTATTTAAACACCCCTTCTCCCCCATTGCAAGAGGATCAGCTCTCCCCTCATTTTCCTTACTGTTTTGCTGCTGAAATACCTCCAGAAATTCTGATCCTAAGCTATCTCCCTTTGTTTCATCCATCAAAACCCAATTTTCCCCTTTCCTAGCCCCACATACTTACTTGATTCTACCCATTTTTCATCATCCACAATCAAACCCCCAATCAAACCACCTACAATCAAACCCTTTACACCTCCATAAACAAAAGTCCAGCCCATTCACTTACCAAAAATCCTTCAAAAAAAGATCAAACCAAAGTTCATCAATCAAGCTTGTCACGGTAGTTTTTCTATCATTATGCTAAAAAGGCCTTGAGGGGATACCATCCAAGCTCTTACTAGTTCTTCATACTAGTTAAGAGTTTGGAAAGGTTTCAAATTTCACAAAAATGGAAGTTCTTTATTAGCATTTGTTGTGTATATTTCCAAAAATCATTCAAAATCAAGTTTCTTTTAAGCTCATATCATGCATTTGAGTTAAATTTAAGTTTCAAGTTTGCTACTGTGTTGTTATACATCTTTTAGAGTGCATGTGAGTTAGTTAAAAGCCTTGCATTTGGTGCTTCCTGTCAAAAATGAAGTTTTGAGTTTGCTGTCTGGAAGGCAATCCAGGCGCCTGGATTGACTCCTTCCAATCCAGGCGCCTGGATCTGCCTAATCCAGGTGCCCAGATTGCAATCCAGGTGTGATGTGTTGGGCATTTGTGATCATTTTCTGAGACATCCTGAGGCAGTTTGAGGGCATTTAGTGGAATTTTAGCATCTTTTGTACATGAATCATCCACTCATGACATTTTGCACAAGCATTCACTCATATCTCATTAATCTTTTTGATACATTTGTCGTGTTTTTCGCATGAATCCGTGTTTAAAGTCCACTTAAACAATATTTTCAAAATCTTTTCAAACATTTAGTAGAGACCGGTAATCATGCCGGGCGTGAGGGGTGCTTTAAATTCCTTCCCCTCATGTAACCTAGCTCCCGGACCCGAGAAATCTCATTTTGAGAGGCCGGTAAAGCATTTTCCATTTTCAAGGGCAAAAGAGTCATTTTTCAAATGGTTTCTCGGGTACGGTCCTCAAATCCGGGTGGCGACTCCATTTAACCAATCAAACCATTTTCCAAGTCAAAACCGTTTTCGTGGGCATTTCCCGCGGGGTGTTCACAGTAACATCCCGTATTTTTCTTCAAGAAAAATATTATTGTTTTTCGGATACAAGAATTTGAGTTTGAGTAGGTGTAGTTTACTATGAATATTAAAAGAAGCTAGTATTTATTAGAAAGAGATAGAATCGGATGAGAGGTGCAGAGATATGTTTTTTTTGGCGAAAAATGAGGAATGGAATGGTTTTGCAAATTGATGGAATTGGTTGAGTTCTTAATAGTGGACTAATTATAAGGGAGTCAGAGGCGTAGGAGAGGAAAATATGGGATTGTGTTGGTGCATGTGATGTGCACAGGATAAGTGATAATAGGTGATAATGGTTGCAATTAATATCCTGATATGGGTTGTTGAGAAGAGTTATTGTGGAACTCCTTATATATATGGGCTTAGATTGGTAGAAGCAAATAAGAGTTGTAAAAGCCTTCCTTGTTATTTGGTAGTGGTTGTTTTCATAGTTACAAGTAAAATGTTTTGAATTCCAATACAAAGAGACACTTTTGTGTTGGTGGGTTTTGGATCAATGGTGAGATTTAATCTGGCGAGCTTAAATTTTAAGAGAATGATGGTATCTTATGTTGCGATGATGATTATCATGGATTTGATTGGTACATGTGCAAGCCCACCGGGTCTGAGGAATTAAATGAAAATGAGATATGATTGATTAATTGACTGCCCTATGGGGAATCAGGGTATTATTGGTTTGTATAGCCCGCGGGTATTGGAAATGGTAAAATTATTTTGACCTTGGTGGTGCTTGGCATGTTACCGAGATGGGTCGGGTACAAGGCTTGAGTTAACTGCTATGAAAGTTGACTTTGTGATTCAGTTGAAGTCGTGAATATCTTTTATTGATTCCATTATGTCTGTTTATTGTCCTTGTATTGTATACTTCCTGCGTAGCTTATGTGGAAGCCTGGAAGGTAAGGAGTAGAATGGTGGAGACCGGAGTTGGAGCATTTTGAGGACTATGGTGTTGTCTAGAGATTTTTGGAGCATTACTTATTTAGGAGGATTTTGAGGTCCTGTGTATATTTTGTGGTTTAGGGCCCATCAGATGTATTATTGTAGACATTATTTATTTTCAAGGTTTTAGAAAAATCTGGGTCGTTACAATTCTCCTTGGAAGGAACCTACTTGAGCATAGCAGATTCATCAAAGGTAACATCCTTGCTTATAACAACTTTCTCTGACTGGGGACACCATAGCTTGTATCCTCTCACAACCGGATTAAAACCCAAGAAAACAGCTTTCTTGGCTCTTAGATCTAATTTCGACTTTATCACATGATAGTAAGCAGGACAACCAAAAACATGTAACGAATCTTAATCTTCGACAGGCTTCCCAAATCATACCTCCATCGGAGTCTTCCCTCCAATTGTTGGTGACGGTCAATGGTTGACAATATGCGAGGCATATCTAATTGCCTCTCCCTAGAACTCCTTGCTAAGCCTAGCATTTGACAACATGCTCCGAATTTTCTTTACCGAAGTGCGATTTCATGCACTCTGCAACTCCATTCTGCTGCAGCATCCTCGCACTATGAAGTGTCTGACTATCCCCTCCTCCTGGCAGACTTGGAGAAAAGAATCTGACTTGTACTCTCCACTGTTATCTGTCCTCAGCTTCTTGATTTTTCTACCTGTCTACGTCTCCATCATTTTCTTCCAAATAAGGAAGATTCGAAGAACTTCATATTTGTGACTCATTGGATAAACCTAGACACGCCTGGAATAATCATTAATAAATGTCACGAACCATTGTTTGCCTCCCAAAGTAGCATTTTTGGTAGGCCCCTAGACGTCTGAATGAACATAGTCCAGAATCCCCTCGCTGCGGTGAACTCCGGTGCCAAACTTGACTTGAGTCTGTTTTCCCAGTATACAATGCTCACAAAAGCCAATTTTCCCTGTCTTAACTCCTTTCAACAAGCCTTGCCTCACTAAACCTTGTAAGGCCTTTGTAGAGGGGGAATAATCTGAGTAAGCTATTTCCACGCCTCTAGGAGATCGAACGCAAGCTACCACGTCGGAACCCTAGCACTGCAAAATAGACAAAAGGTTAGAGCACCTTTGCCTCTCGTTGGCAAAGGCCCTCCGATGCTTAAGTCAGTATCACGTACTAGGAGGAAACCATAAAACACGTAAAGCATGTAAACACGAATTACCACGTACCTTTTTTCATGGGTATTGCACCTTATTTATAGATGCGGAGTGCTTGTTGTCCAAAGATCCTATTCTCATTAGGAGTCCTGTCCTAAACGAGACTCATTCCATATAGAAACACAATCTTTATTCTACAAGGATTCTTTCCACGTTAGGAATCCTTGCCATTATCAGAATCCTCTTTATGTTAGGATTCTGTATCTATATTGGACTTCTTGCCCAATATGGAAGCTTAATGATAATCCCTTAATTCTCAGGATTTACCCCTTAACATGTAAGAGGATATTCTAGATCCCTCTAGAATGACCCGCCACTTTATCACGTAGGCGGTTAGCTCGGCAATATACTTGCCTATCCATATATGATGTTGCCGACCAGATACCTAGCTCGGCACTGGCCTCGTGCGCCTTCTCATGGTGCTGTCACCATCTCGTGGTGCTATCCTGGCTGCACACTTGGCCTACCCTGCTCGGCCATGACCTGGGGCACCTTCATGTGGTACCCCCGAAATGAGCCACCCTCATGTGGTGTCCAGGCTCAGCACGTGGTTTGTACGTGCTTGAGTATTTTTCTATGTAATTGGATTCTACCCTCTCTAGCCTTCTCGCCAGCATGCCCTAAGTGCATATGCCAGAGCCTCAATGCATCATCTTCGTCTGAGTTGATATAAACGGCTCTCCTTGTGACTGCATAACCATCTACGAAATACAAGTTCCCCTTCCGACTACCTTTCAGAACCACTAGCGCCCCTTGAACCACCTTCAACTCTTCACCCACCGTCGCAATCTTGTAGACTTTTACATGAAAGGCTCCAAATGAAATGAGATTCTTCTTCATGTCTGGAACATACCGAACATCTATGAGCACCCTAATAGTCCCATCATGCAACTTCAAACGGATTGAACCTATCTTTGGTGTCTTGCAAGCAGTTTCATCACCCAACAAAACAACTCCTCCATCGAGATCTTGAAAACTCGAGAACCAGTCCCTATTGGAACAAATGTGGTAGGAACATCCCGAATATAGTATCCACTCTTTTGAATGGCCTGGTGATGATGAAACTGACAGTAATGACTCTAGATCATCCTTTGCAACATTTGCATTTGGTTGCATGTTCAGACAGTCTTTCTTCCAGTGTCCCTTCTGATGGCAAAGGGCATACTTTTCTTTTGCCAATCTCCTCCATTCTACGGATTTCCTTCTAGATTTTGAGTGAGACCTCCCTCGCCCTCCTTATCCAGTCATATTGGCCTCAATCTTGGTCTCAGTTCTGCCTCTGGTTGTCAATGTTGATGCTGATGGGTCATAGTGAACTTGTTGATCCTTCTTCCGTACCTCGTTATTTATCAAAGCATTTGAAACGTCATCAAACTTGATTTTAGATTTATCATATAACAAAGTTGTAGTCAAATGATCCTACGTATAAGGCAAGGAATTCAACAACAGTAAAGCTTTATCCTTATTCTCAATGGAAATGTCTAGATTTTGCAAATCAGCCAAAATCTTATTGAAATTGTTCAAGTGTTGGTTCATAGTTGTACCTTGCATGTACTGGAACCGGAAGAGCTTCTTCTTGAGAAATAACGAATTCTTAATACTCTTCGCCATGTACTTGTTCTCCAATTTCTCCCATAACTTCTTAGCTAACGTTTCCTTCATCACAAAGTATTTTTTATCCTTTGTGAGACACAATCTGATGGTGCCACAACCTTGGCGATTAAGCTTTAACCAATCCTTGTCTGAATGTCATCGGGCCGTTTCTCCAATCCAACTCTTGTTGATATAAAACATCCAAAACTTCGCATCACCACATGCCGAAAATTGTTCGTTGCATCGAATTTCTTCACCTTGAAAATAGCATTGGAAACTGTATTCCTTTGCCCATAATTGCTCGTAGTGGCCGTGGACTCTGGGACACCCACAGGAGTTGATGACAACCTCTTCTAATGCTTCGGCCATAGGTACTCTTTACACTCCACCAAAAACAATATCCAATGCCTGAAAACGTCGAAAGCACGTTTTTCGCACCAAAATACCCTCTGATCTTCAACTTAAAATTCGAATCATGGAAAACAGAACCCAAGGTTGGATTCGAAACGTCGAGAACTGTCGAAAACTGGACTGATCTGGTCGCGTTTTGGCCTGAACCGGGATGAACCGACTGTAAAACAAATACTGTACTCCTTTTCTCGGTCAGAACCGGTCAGACACCTTTCTGACCGTTGTTGAACCTACTGAAAATGATACAACTCGGTCAAACTACCCGAGAGTTACTAAACAGGCCGAAATCGTGCGAGATCTCGGGAAAACTTGGTCAATTACGGTATGCTGTTGCGAACTGATGACTGGACCACCTTGCTGATGTGTCATGGTAGGCCAGAACTTTTGATGACGTGGATACCACGTGGTGATGACGTGGATCCAACGTGGATTTGAGCTGTCGCTAACGTGGACAATATGGCATTTTTTACTGACATCAGTCTTCTTCCTCTTTGACTAGCGCGTGAGGCTTCTATGGACCTCCAATCGAGGCGATCTCGGCGGCGTTGGATTCGTCTCTTCAAGGGCTACACGAATCTGTGCTTCGAAACTTTTTTTGAGCAGTATTTCATTACTACAATTTTCTATCAAAACACAGGAAGAACAGAGAATGGTGTTTCTAGGTTTTGTGTTGGGTACCTCTCACTACACAAGCTCTTATACCATTTGTAGTGCTAATAGTACCCACAAACACAAACACAAACACATAAATGAAACACAGTCACACAACACAGAGAATTTGTGTGGTTGCCCAACAATCAGGGTATGTCTATGGGGATAGCAGATTCACTATATTTAAGTAGGATTAGAATCACACTCGTATTCACAATATAGCCTTATGAATTCTCTCATGTATCTCTCTTTGCTTTCTCATACCATACAAGAACTTGAGCTCTGGATTTATAGGCATAGAATGAGCTCTCTTCTACTGCCTCACTAGACACAGCCTTAACTCTACGGTTCCAACTCCAAACAACTTTACTCCTGATTGTTCAGAGTTGGATCTGAGAGATAGGATTGAACCAATCCAAATTGACAGTTAGCCCAACTGCCAGTCAACAGAGATAGCCAAGTTATCCTTTTGCAGAATTTCAAAGGTTAAGCGCAAAGTAGTTCAGCGAGCCCACCTCCTTGCCAAGCAAACTCTTGTCCTTTTTGTTCCACACCCGGACACTGGCGATGGAAATGCTCTTCATACTACTAGATGATAATGATGTTGTATGGTGGTCTTGTAGTTGCTTTTTTTTTTTCCTTTGCCTTCTTTGCTTTGTTCTTGTATGTTGTGACTCCGTTGTCTGAGATTGTTGATATATTTGGATATGAATATATCCAAATATCTGTGTCAAAGACATTGCTCTTGATTTTTTTCAACTGGGACATCGCTCTTGTTTGAATGTTGTTTTTCTTGGCCGTGCGATTTTATACAATGATATATTCATATCGCATAGTTTTCTTATCATGTTACCATTTTACCCAATCAAACCATAATATCATGTTGGCATTTCTGTAAAGAGAGACTTTTTCATGGATGAGTCGTGAAAAAGAAGTTTGTATCGAACAAATCCGGGCCGTGGATTCCAAGATCCAACGGCTCGCATTAACGTGCAAATTTGGTTTTGTTTTGGTTTTTTTTAAGGGAAATGATAATGCCAAAACTATAGTGCATAAAAGGTTTGTACCTTGCACATGGTACAATGTTTTTAAGCACTATAGTTTTCGCACAAACAAAAACGGTTTTGGCAGAGTTGATATATTCTTCGTCACGTTAGTGACACAGCTCGGATCCTATGTCTAGACACATCTCTGGATACGTTGGAGACATTGCTTGTTTTATATTTCATGTTTGTGATAGAGTTAGCACCACCCTTTTTTAATCCAACATGCTTTAATGAGGAAAGAGAGAGTTAGTAAATGTGCAAGAATGTACCAAAAAAAGACAGAATGTTTTACTCAAAATTTACGAAATATTCTTCAAATCCACTTGATGATAGTACCCAGTAAATCACTAACGAAAAAATTCACTGCGTCAGAGAAAGCAAAAACAACTGTTTACAAGGAATTAATTTGCTCAGCTATTTCCAGAACTTTGTTGCTCCGCTATTTCCAGAACTTTGGCTCTTCTTTTCCTCCAAGTTCCTCTTTGTATACATGTTAAATATGCTCATCAAGTTTGCAGTTCCAGTATCATATTGCGACCAAAGTATGACAAATCACAAATGGAGTGGTAGCCCAGTGGTAGACATCACATACTCTCGTGCATTTTACTGGGGTTGAAACCTCAACTAACAATACTGACTTCCACGGAGAAAAAAAATATAGTATAACGAGTTGAATGTCCTACTCCACACAGCTTATAGGGGTTAACAGCCTGTCTTTTCGGGTTTTTTCCTCGAAATTTTGACGAAAAGACTTGCTGAAAGTAGAAAATTTCCTCCACCTGACCAGATTTATCAAGAGTTTGTTGACCTCCAATGGGTTCCGTAGAGAGTATAGAGCCATGGTGTCCTTTGGAATGGAAGAAACAACAATTGGAAAACCTTCTCCTCTATTCCTTATGGCCTGTTAGCAACCAAATACAATAAAACTCACTTGATGATCAGTACTTCAATGAGTGTAAAATGGGGGAAAAAGGAAAGAAAAAAAAGATGAGGCTTCAAACGACGAAAATGATACAAAAATCGACGTTTATCCCATAATCTCTCTGATTAGGAAAATGCTTACAAGGTTAGTTTCTAGCATAGAGTGAATCAATCATCCACCCTGATATTTGTCAAACAAAGATGTAGCAATATTGTTTATCTGTTGCCTAAGAACGGCGATTTCGGAGCGAAATTAAATAAGAAACAAAAACACTCCTTCCTGTCATAATTAGTACCTTAAATGCATCTTCGTCTGTTCTATCATCTCCAATGTACAATGGAAGGACATCATCGGAGCTGCCGAGCCCTAAAGTGTCGATGAAGTATTTTACAGCGTGACCTTTATCCCACACCATGTCAGGCCGTATCTCAAAAACCTGTTAAATTTCCCAACAAAACAAAGATAAAAATTAGTCTTGCAAATACGAAAATTAATCATTGGACCCCGGGACCTCTAAAAAAAAATGTAAACCCAACATGTAAGAACAACAAGAATGCAATTACCTTTTTGCCTATCGATATGCGAAACTCCTTATATTCTACTAAGACAGAATTTACCAGCTTCTCAAGGGTGCAAAAATCCTGCAGTTGAACATCTAACACCAGTTAGCAATATGCTCTCTTATATTTTTTGTTGAATAGCCTTCAACAAAGGAGGAGGTCTCTTAATTAGTACCATTATGGACTGAACCTCAATTGAAACACTTTCTTTTTCCTTTTTTCAATTTGGTATAATGAAAATCATATGTACCTCATCGCGAACATGTCTGAAATGCACAGAAACGCAGAACTTATTGTTTTCAATCATCACGCCTTTTATGCTTCTAGTTTTCTCTTTTAATGCGCTTAATATCTACAAGAAAATGAACCATCGCGTACTTGTGAGAAAACTAATAATCTGGTTAGGGTAAGATCAGTAACATTTAAAGGCATGTAAATATTTCTACCTTTTGTATGGCAGGCAAGTATTTCTTTGCTGGCTGGAAAAGGACTATTTCATTACCCTACAAATAAGAAATTAACCACATTATGGCAGGAAAGTTGGGTGTTAATCGGTTTATTTCAATTGCTTTCTGGTAAATTCATTGATTTGAAGTAGACTCAACGCAGACGATTCTTGGAACACTGACAAAATAGCAGTACCCATATAATCCCCGATGTGGGTACGAGTAGGGAGGGCTGGAGACAGATCTAACATTTTCACAATATATGTACAAAGTGGCTACTCTTAGAAAGTTTTACCACAGAAAAAAGCTGCCAGCCCCCGGTACCTCCAAAAGCGAGCTTCTTGGAACACTAACTTTTTAATAAAAATAACTTGAAGTTGAAACTAATTTCATTAAAAGAAAGTGGAGTCCACCTTTCTGTCAACAGCTCTAGTTTGATGCTTGGGATCTCCAAAGTTTGGAGACTGCAATGGAGCTGCTATGTCCAAACCATGACTTCCAGCATAGTAAACATTGTCCAATGCTACAAAATCATATACCTACAAGAGAAACAAAATCAGATAAGTACATATATTTTTTGGTACAAATCAGATAAGTACATATACAAACTGCTTGTGTAACAACTGAAAAAGAATGACCGTTGATCATAATAAATAGTACCTTGTCTCTGCCCCTTCCACTTATAATAGCGGTTGGAAAATACCGGGCAACTTCATGCAATGCCATCCGCATCTGTAATTGATGTCATGAAAAAATGGATCCCGTTTAGAAGACATAGAGGAAAAAATAATCTTCAATAACTGCTAATGTTTTATGCCGAAATATTTACCTTATCGGTCATAAAAGCTTCTTCAGGGTTGTCCACGATACTCGATAGGGTACCATCATAATCTAAACACACTACGATCTTTTTCCCTTTCGCAATGCTCATCATTTGATTGAACGTGTCTAAGGCAGAAGGATGTTTTAACTGTATGCCCACGAGGCAAATAGAATGAACATGGTCTTTATTAGACATACGAAAAAAGACAAGGAATATTAAGCAAATTTATGATTCACAAAAGTAAATTCCAAGCCATGCTAAAATGGACAGCTAGAGGATATGTAAATATGAGGAATTTACCAGCCATGAGTTGTACGAAACCAATTCAGAACTTCCATCCTCGCTTCCTGATAATTGTGGCAATCCCATCACTAAGTGATCAAGAGCGAAATTCACTTCTATCGGCAAGAACTTTTCCTTGTAGGATGGTTTAAGTTGATAAAGCTTGTTCTTTGGATAGGAAACTTCAGGTAACACCTGGAAACGAAACGAAAGGAAATTTCAAAAAATTGCTGTATAAATGGGGGTTCAATGCACCAGTTAAATCTATTGACTTAGTAACTAGAGCTAGAATGATTCACAAGAAATCCATGCTAAGAAAGGTTTTTGATCACGCAGGATTACATAACACCATAAAGACGTAGAAGAACAAATTTCATTGCTTTGTGTAGGCTAGATTCAATGAATGGCTCAACATGTGAATTTCGCGGTTGCATTAATTAATAGGGGATGAGTCAGCTGATACCTTCTTGACCCAGGGTTTAAAACTTAGTTCAGGGAGCTCCTAAACTGGTGTCGCTCCCATTTCAGGAGCGCAATTTTGTGCTCCCAACTTAAGAGCTTGACAGGAGCTTGCTCCCATTGAGATGAGAGCTTTTGTACGACACTGATATAAAAAATAAAAAAAAAGTACTTTATTACTTAGCTTTATAAATTGGTCTTTGTTTTATAGCTCATATATATAGCCCAAGTCATGATATTTTGACAAGAAAACCGTAAATTCTTACAAGTATTTATGGTAGACTTAGCCCGTATGTTTTTACTCCCTAAAATGATTGTAGTTTTAAAGTATTTCCTAAGCTATATTATTTTCGTAGTATATGTACACCATCCTTTCACACCCTCAACTTGGGAGCTTTTATTCTCCAGCTACCACGCTCCAGCTTCGTGCAACTAAGATTTGAAAGCTGAACTAAGGTTGATTATTGGTACTACATTCGGCCACATTCAACCTCATTTAGCAACATACAACTTATGCTGCCATCTAAACAAATCCTTGAGGCAATTAAATACCAATTTTCGTCTGTCCAGCAGCTTCAAATTATAGCAAACATGTACACCTGAGGGCATTTCTTACCTAGAGTATACATATGTTAGAATAATCACCACACGCACACAATAATGAATACGAAAACAGTAAATAATCAACACAGGAATTTACGTGGTTCTCCAAGATCGGGTACCTCCACGGGAGCGAGAGCGAGTCTGTATTATTATGATCAAAATCGGCTAGGGTTTTTACAATAGAGAGTATATATAGCCGGTACCAATTATTCGGCCCTGCGGGCCACCAACGACAACAATTGGACCCATGATGGGCCAAATGCCCTCGCTCCGCTCGGGCATCTGGCCTTTCATTAGAACTCATTGGTACTTCTCCATATGAGCCACAAGTTCCAACAATATATAACTGATAACACTTTACCTTCATATGATTCATTGAACTACCTTTCATATTACTTGGTCAGAAACATTTCAAGAGAGCGACCGGGGGCAAGCCTGAGGGGTTGGCAAATTGGTCTTGCCTTAGGACTTAGGGATTTGCTCCCACATAAGGTCTCATGTTCGATTGCCCTTGCTAGCAAACTCTTGGGGCCATTGGGGGTTATGCCTGGTCGTTACCTCGAAGGCCCTAGAATTAGTCGAACGGCGGGCAAGCTAGCCCGGACATCATTTACCCAAAAAAAAAAAAAAGGCTAGCCTGGACATCCGGTTATCAAAAAAAAGATAGAAATGGATGTAGTGGTCCAAAATTCTTAAGTTCGGTTTATAGTAGCTAGTTCACAAAATCCATGGACGATCCTAACGCTAAGCAAATTTATCACCACAAAACATGCTCCCAAAATATGGTAACATTTACCCACCCTACTAGTTAGCAGAAAGCATGCAACCATTTACCAAACAAATCACCATCAGTTCATGGCGACAGATCCCTAATCAAGTTGGACCTTAACCATTGTTGATGTATAACAGATTAATCCCATGAGTTTTAGGTAAAGGTCATTACGTAAAAAAATCTAAGTGGCCAAGATTCTTACCCAACTTATGACTTGCAATGAAAACGAAGTTTATGGCTTTAGCCATTTAATATTTTTCTTTTCCACAATTAGCAATTTGACTAAGACCCATTGAATATTAAAACATTTGATTAAGACCATGCTTCAAGTATATAGAACATTCAGCACGATACGATTAGGAAGGGCTGCATATGAATTTTGGTTCTCTAAGCCAAAATGTTGGCTCACAATACGATTTACATGACACGTCTACTTTCTTTCGGAAAAATCTATGGTACGGTGCGCCTTCTTGAAAAGATGTGTGCCGTATATCCCGTTACGTATGTTTTTACCATACGCCTCATTGTGTATGTTTTGCGTACCTGTTACTTATAATTTTGGTGATTGTTGCGTATTTTTTGGTAGATTTCTATGAACAGTAACGTGAATTCATGAATAGTGAATTTTTTTAAAAACTCATAACAGGTTGTAACAAGTGCCAAAACATTCGTAACAAGGTTACCAAAAACAGTGACGTGAATATTAAATTTATAATGGTATGTAACTTGACCAAAACCAGACGTAATTAGTACTAAAATCATAGGTAGCAACTACTAAAAATATATTTAATGGGGCGCCCCATTACGAGAGTGTGTAGTGTAGCGTTCTCCTTTTTTCTATTAGGCGAAGAGAATACCATACAGAAATGACATGCCTGGATAAGTATATGTTCTTATGGTTTAATATACGTAATGTGTTATTAAGTTAATTTTTCAAATGGTTCGGCACGACAAATAGAGTAAACGGCAATCATGATCTAAAAATCTACTCAAACATGAAGTTTCCCCCATTACTATTCTGAGGTCGTGAGTTCCAGTATTGGGGCCAGCAGGAGATTTGCATATTTTTTTTTTTTTTACATTTTCGAATTATAATGGTCTAAAAAATTAAAATGGGAAGGATCAAACCCAAGACCTCATGGATATAACTTGGAGATCTTACAATTTGGGGCACTATTATTAAGCCGGAAATTGAGGGCGCTAAGGGGTGGCCTGGTGGGCTTATGCCCAGGGCAGGCCTTGCCCTTAGGCCTAAACTACCATACATGGGAATATGTAGGGGTGTACACGGTTCGGATCGGATTGGCATGAATCCAATCCTAATCCACGAGTCACGGTTTTTAGAAAATCCAATCCGTGTCCAGACCAAAAGTCTCACGATCCGGTTCCAATTCGATCCGCGAGTCACGGATCGGTTCCGGTTTTATCCACGGATTACATGTCATATGTAAATAAGTAACAAACAGTTTGATTAAAATAGAATCCTAAAAAATCCAAAGTAGAAAACAAAGAGACCTTGAAGCCACAACTAGGGCCTAAACAAGCACTAGTAGAAGCATATAGCTTAGTTCAGTTACATAGTGGAATAGAAACAAAAGCAGTTTAATACAAAAAAAATAGTGAACTACTAAATTCATCAAAGTCCAACACAAATGCAAGGCAGTGGAATACATGAAAGTTCAATACAAATTGACAATATTTATAGGAGATAATAGTATTACTCTATATCAAATTGACAATATTTATAAAAGTGATAAAATTATTTATATATACATACATATATATATATTTTTAAAATTATATATAATAAAAATCTCACGGTCCGGATCGGTTAATCCACGGTTTCAAAATCAAAATCCGTGTCCGGGCCATGAGCCACGGTTTATTATTTTTTGAATCCGTGCCCGGACCATTAATCCATGGTTAAAATCTAAAATGTACGGATCGGTTCGGTTCGGACCAGATTCGCGGTACGGTTCACCGGTTTTTTTGTGCAACCCTAGGAATATGGGTGAGTGTGATTTGTTTTTTCATGTGCCCAAAAAATAAAGGCCAGTAGTCATCGACCACCTGATCAGCGTTGGCCTAAGTTCTGTCTTGAAAATCTAAAATGCTGACACTAAGAATACTCTTTGACCAATAAGAGTATATTTTTTACCGGTAAAAGTGTTTTTTTACAGATAAAAGTGTGCACCCTGTGACCGGTAAGAATACGCTTTTACCGGTCAAAGAGTGTTCTCAGTGTTAGCCCATTGAGCTAACGCTAGAAAGGTCCTTTTGGTGAAGCTGTAAACAAAACCATGTAACTTTACCTACGATCTTCTATGATCTATTGAATGCGACTCTTTATTTGGTAACGAATATGATAGCTAGAGCATTATTGTCCTTTCACTTGCAGTGGAGCAAATTGTCTCCTCCGAGTAGTGTAATTGCTAATTCACGTTATTAATGGGAACAAAAAACGTTGACTTGGACCAACAGGATTGACCCGTTAAAAGCATATTTTGTGTTGACTCGGTTAGGATTCTTCAACAAACATTTGGGACTAGGGTTCAAATAAGAGTGATGGTCTATAGTTTGTCTGCCTGTATTCTCCCCTACTCGATATTCGGCTCAAAGATCGAACTAATCCGAGACCAATCATATCGTCCATTTTTATGGAGCCTGATAAAAACTTAAATAAAATACCGTATAAATTGACTCAACACAGCCCCAATCAAAGATTTTTTGAGTCATGAGTTTATATGTCACTACCATTGGGCAAACAAGGGGTTTGTATTCTCCTCCATTTTTATTTTTTATTTTTTTTTGGCGAGATTCCAATGTCTACAATACAAGTATGAACCTAGATTTGTAAACTGAATCACGTAAATCCTTAGTATTTTCTCCCAATTTCTGATTTCATCAGGCATAAGAGCCAACGACCTGTGTTCTAGAAGGAAATTGGGTCAACTTCATTGGTCATTCGAGTAGGATTCAAAGAAAATAAAGGCGTCATATTTAAAGATACCAAATCTACTCTTTGTGGTAATTTGACATCTCTTTGCCACCAACAAACCTCCCTCTCCAACTTTAATATCAAATTTCATGTAGTTAAAAGGAACAAAACACTAACTTTTTCCAACATAGATTTGGCATCGGGGGTCAAGTTTGAAACAAATGGTGTGCAGCCGAATTCACATTGAATTTGACACTTCATTTGTCATCAAGTTGCATCAAAGAAGATGTCAAACGTTATGGTTTCTACTCCATGTAGAGAGGGCCAGCCCCGATACTTGGGTTGCCAGAGCCTTAGACCAAGTTTTGTGGCTCACTTACTATTAATTCATACTAAAAAATAAAAAGACATACAAGTAAAAAAAAAAATCAAGGTTATATTATGCTTTTTGCTTGAATTACATTAAAAAAAAAATCAAAATCAAAATGTAAACCGGTTATAGTGCTTTATGATAAGCACATTCCGATTCAAGGGAAAAAAAACTTCTCCTTGTACTTTTTGAAGTAAATTCTTCTTTGTTTTTATTGTATCCAAGAAGGGTACGCTTTACTCTCTTGATAATTGGTTCTCCCCAAGAATGTCGGGAATGGATGGAGGCGGGTTTCACACTCTTGGACCAAAAAATCAAAGTCGGGGGGCGCGAGGAACCAACGAGAATAGTAACAGAAAATAAAAAATTTTATTTGGTTCACAATTTTTTTCCCCCCCAAACCCGGAGGCTTGTTGGGCTTACCACTTGGCCGACACTTGATGTAAAATTTGAAGCCAGAGTTAGAGAGAAATGCTCGATATTAAAGCTATATATAGAGCGAGTTGGTGGAGGATTGTAGGCAATGTGAGCCCTAGTCAGAAACAGAGGAACTCCGTCATGTGTGCGCTCGAGAGAGAGAAGGCCGAGCAACGTCGACGGTTAATGTGCATGTAAATTGTAAAGGAAGGAAAAATTGCACCGTAACGGAAAATATAATTAAGCTTTATGAATTTTTAAAAGACAATGGATTACCGTTGCTCTGATGCTGCTTTTGTTTGCGTGTATCTATTGTGTTGATCACCTGAGAGACCTCTGTGTTTTTAGAGAGAGAGAGAGAGAGAGAGAGAGAGAGAGAGAAAGTGGAGAAGTTTATTTCAAACGACAGTTGGAAAGAGTGATGGAAGAGGAAGGGGTATATATAGAGGGATGAGTAACAAAGAGGGAGGAGAAAAACTTGGGTGCTGGCTGGGTACCCTGTATATAGTAGGCATCCCGACCATCCAAAAGGATTTTAAATAAACTCTTTCATGGAAGAATTTATTTAAAATTCGGACCATTAATTGCTTAAAAGGACGGTTGTGATAGGGCATTATAAGTACGACGTCAGGCGCCACGTAGTACCTGCTCGGTTCCAAAAAACTTCTCTAGAGGGAGAGGTGTAGATTTTAGAAATTTTGCACACTTCGGGATCCTTCTAGTTCCGAGTATTTCAATCTCCCCCTGATTAATTTGAAATTTACACAAAATCCACCGAAATTTTTTCAGCGTAGTCCACTTTGTTGATTGTGAGGTGGGGTGTTTAAGACTAACCGCGAAACTGATCCGATCCGACCAGAATCATTTTATTTGGTTTGGTTCTGTGGTTATTTGGTTTGGTTATTATTTTGAAAAAATTACTGTATTAGTTTGATTCGGTTACTGGTTACTAATTTAAGAACCACAATTTGAACCGAATCAGAACTTATAGATATCAATATATATACACACGCATGTACAAAAGGCATGTACATTGCACAAAAGTACAAGTATTTTATGCATTGGAGTTTTGACACAATCAAAAATAGTTTTGGCATTAACATTTGCCTTGATTTTAAGTTAAATCTTTTTTTCTTTTTTCTTTCGAGTAAGTTATTCTTTTGTGTGTATTTAAAGTAGAAATCTCTTTTATTAGGCAGTCTTTAATAAATTACTTTACAATATTATTGTAATTTGCAAACCCAATAACCAACTTCAGATGATCTAGACTGTTGATCTTCGATCAGACGACTAAAGGAGCTCACAATATGCATGTAACGAGCCCCTCACTACAGGGCCTCCGGTTCCATAAAAGAAACAAAACCAAAACAACAAGTTTTACAGTTTGGATGGACAAGTTTTATACATATGCTGGTTAGATTTTTGTGGTTCTCAACTAGATTCTAGAACCATTAGATGGCCGGTTCTCTAGAAAAGATACTTTTCTATGCCCACTATGACTGAGTCTGCTTCCAAGTCACGTAGTACGACCTTTCGCTTTTTTTCTTTTTCTTTTAAACGGCCAAAAAAGTGGGAGGAGCCAACCACTCTATCGACCCCTTTTGGTCATGATCATAGGGTCTCCCAACCTACTGTAGAATATCCGGTTTCAGTCATAGCTATTATCCAGAAGGACAAGCCATCACCACACAGGTAATAGATGGACAAAGAACCATACCTACTGTCCCATAGTAGGACCTTTCGCTTGGGCAATAATTTCGTTCGACATTCCTTTTCTCAATTTTTACTCTCGCAAATTTTAACAGTATGAAAGATACTTTCACATGGACGCTCGTGCATTATGTGACCGATATCACCTTAAATAATACAAGTTATGCCCCATCTTTTAATCAAACCAGCACAAGAATGGTAACGAATGGGTGTCAGTATTATGTCCTGTAACTCTTCCAAAGAATCTTGGGTCTTTTTTAAATCTGAACCATCAATTATGGAGATGAATGGTCCGGATGTATACTACATGCCATCCTACAGGACTCCTGGTCCAATTGTTTTTTTTTTTTTTTGGTAATTAATCATTTATCACGAAAAATCAAACACTCCAAACAAATCTACAAACACAAATCCTTCTGAAAAAAAGAAAAAAAACCAGCAACCTAGCTACAGCAGCTATGAAAGCAACAAACAAATAAAAACCACAGAAGCTATCAGCAACCTAGATACAACAAAAGAAGGTTTAAAGGGGATTTGCCAAGCATAGCAAATCCTTTTGGCCTCCTCAGAACTCTTCATCGACAAAGACCAAAGTTAATCTCCTCTTTCACTTTGCAAGCAAGAGTAGAAGATCAACACCACATGACCGGAAAATCTTTGAATTCCTTTCTCTCCATAAGCAATAAACAATAGAAGCCAAACAAATAAATGATTTGTTCCATATTTTAAAAAATAGTTTCAGAATGGTAACGACTACGTGCCGGTATTATGTCTTAGGTAGTGATTTTCATACTCTCCTTATTTATAACCAACTCACTTTTTTGTCCTACTGTGATGCAAATTACAATTTTGTCTTTCCAGGTGTGAAAGATGACAGTACAAATGAATGGGTAATTTTGTAAATGTACAACAAAATATGACAAAAAAGGGATTGCAGCTATAAAAAAATTAGTGTGAAAATCAATTGCCTCTGGTGCTATCAATCCATTTTGGGCCAATCTATACGTAACTTTACTTTCGCTTCAAACGTGACTCCCTAGCAGTGGACCACAAGATTGTTTCTAAAGGATTAGTGAAGGTGAATGTAAACCGTTGGAATAGTGGGTCTTCGAAATAACGCGGTTCAAGTCTTCCCCGAGGAATCTATAGTCAACCATTTCACCTTTGAAAGAACCAATCATCAATGGGCAATGTCGCTATTTGGAGAAAAAGTAGTAGTCAAATGAAGAGAGTCAAGTTTCATAAATCAATGTGCTATTTTGGGTTAGAAACTAACTGCTGCTTGTGTTTATTTTTGGGGTGTTTGGACTTCCATAAACCGGTGGTGATAAAGGGTAGCTCACTTTTTTCAAAAAACAATTTTTTACTTACGCTTAAACTAATTTTTTATTGTTACCACATGATTTTTTTTAGATTGTTGAATTACTTCTTTTCTATTTTAACAGATTATTAATCATAAAAATGTAAGCTTATTTTGAGTAAGGGATGCACAGATATATTGTTGGTCGAATTTTTATTTTTATTTTTAGTAAGGAGTAGAAATAAAAATAATTGTTCAATTTTTTTCTAGCCCTCTTCGACACCGCAAGGGTTGGCAAAGTGGTATTACCTTAGGACTTAGGAGTTTGCTCCCACCTAAGGTTTCAGGTTCGATTCCCCTTGCCAGCAAACTCTAGTCACTGGGATTTATGTCCGGTCGTTACCTCAAGGCCTCTGGAATTAGTCGAGGTGCGCGCAAACTGGCATGGACATCCAGTTATCACAAAAAAAAAAAAAAGAAAACACATTGCACAATGCCAATTTTATACCACAATAAATAGACTTGTGTATACATAAGAAGATATGAGGTGCAGGCCAAATTCGATTTAACCCTATTGACTGTATTGAAGGGATTAAAGTGTAGCTATGAATAACAGATATTTAGATTAGGAATTAATGGAGTCTGAAATTCACTGAATTGAAGTTGCAAGTGTATTGGTCGGTTTTACATAGTATGAACATCTCAGTATCAAGATAAACTAGCATGAACCTGTACTATGTACAGCGCGACTTCAAGTAGCTCTGCAATAATATAGTAGATAGATTAAATACAAAAGAGCATACGAAATTAATGGAAATTAAAATGTACATGACTAGATTTCAAGTTGAACATCAAACTCGCACTTTCTAGATCTAGATGTCTAATCTAACCTACACACGACTTGATTGCTATGATTTGATGGAGACCAAAGGTTTTATAAACATGCTAGGGTAGGGACCCTTATGCCATGTTTGGAACTTGAGGAAAAGAAAGGAAAAAAATAAGAAAATTGAGGAAAGTTCACCATGGTTGATTCTTTGTTTTGCTATTTTCTTCTCTGCTTAACATCAAATTTTCCCTAGGCCCCTAACAAACCCTTAATCTTCCTGAGAAACCTTATAATTTCCCCTAATCATTGTAACTTAGATACACTTATAGAGTAGTGGGTTAGTGAAGGGTTTCTCGAAACCACCACTAAAATCATTTAATAAAAGTGGACATCCTGCTTAGTTTTCAATTTGCTAAAATCTAACATTTGATAAATTTTAGCAAACGATGAGAGGATTTGCTTAAATCAACACCTGATTTAAGCAAATGTTAGATTTTAGCAAATGGAAAACTAAGAATAACCTAAGACTAAGTGGGGCATAAATGTTTCCAACGTCTCCCTCTTTCATGTAATATTATATGTTTAAATTTCTGTTGGCATGGATGGAATTTGTGCTAATAATCCCAAGCCTAACTAGTTTCTTGTTAATTTCTCGAAAAATATACAAGATATAGGAATATGAAACACAACCTGATAATTAACCATCCCAAGAAAATTTGTTTATCACTTGGAAATGAAAAGTTGAGTAAATTAAATTAAATCAGCTAGTCAAGATTATTGACGGCATGAAATCCTACTAGGCCTGGCCCTGAGATTTTCGAGATCCTAGATGAGGTATGAAAATGGGGTCTCTTTTTTTTTTATGTATATATATTATTTCGATACAAGTAGCAATATAGCCTTGTGAGTTGTAATCCAGTGGCAGACTACTAGTAACAACTTTTTGGGTCCCTATGGTCGTGAGTTCTAATCTTATTACCGTCATCCGTTGAATACCAATTTTTGTATAAGTTCAAAAAAAAATTCGTGTTAAAATTGAAGAGATTGAGGGTAGAACACACGATCTTACGGTTACTATATGTGCATCGATCATACTACAACACCAGAGTCAATTATTTCCTGAATACAAGATATGCATAATAGTTAACATACTCCGTTATTTTTTTTTTTGGTGCTTCGGAATAGAAATACTCCGTTATTTGAGCGGCCTATTATTGTGCTAAAAACTAGTGATCATAGGCCGTCTCCTAATGGGTTTATGTCTAGGGCCGGGCCTGAATCCTACTCTTGAAAAATCACCCCTATGGGGCTCTTGTACCTGTTTAATTACCTAGCACATTGGAATTTTCAGCTCCTATTAATTAGCTACAAAACCTATATAAGTTGACTGGTCCAACATCTACGCTGGCAAATTTCCTTCTGTGACTTCTACTTCAAATGCCCAATCATACGAGAACCCAATTTACAAGGCATGGTTCATTTATTCAATGGGTTCATTGAGACTTTTTTTTTTTTTTTTTCATTTTTGGAAATGCTATTTTTTTTAAAAATCTAAAATCAAAATCACATATATCCTTATGAATCAGATGATATTATTTTATTTTGTCTACTTCTATTGATTTTATTTGCTTTGTTTGTTGGAGTGATAGGAATTTCTTTCGATCAATCCGTAATGACTTTGGATGTATTGTCTAAATGGTTAACTCCATCGATAAATATTTTGCATCCAAATTTTAAAAATTCTCTGAATTTATCAGAATTTCCACAGGATACAATTTTTTCCGTCAATATAGTTTATGTAGTGACATGAAATTTTATCAAAATGGGAGGGTCGTTGCCTTGTGTCCAACCCAGCTAGTACCAACCCTAAAAAAAGCAAGTCAATCACGCATCAATAACTTATTGATCGAAATCCAATAATTTTGCATGTTGTGCATATTTTAAAGTGTATTTAATTGGTGTTCATCTACTAACGAAAAAAGCAATTTGCTTGCTTAGTGTTCGAAGTCCGATTGACTTAATTTATATTACGGGACAATATATATCACGATCAACAAAGTAAACGATTCAAATTATATTTTCAAGCCTAGGAAGTGACACAAACGAAAGGCATAACAGGGCCCCACTCCCTTTTTCTTTCCCTACTTTTTCCTTGCAACTTGCTATGAGTTTACTTTCAGTTCGTGTCTTACACGTTTCCCCCGTAACTACATACAATAAATTTTTGAAGAATTCCTAAAGTAAACTCAAAGAAAAAGATTTCCTAATTTTGTGAAGAATTTCTAGTGGCCAACCAACTAGATGCTGCAGAAACTTCATTTATCCACCATAAATATTACTGTAATTAAAAGGCTGGTCTCAAACAGACAATTCACTAATTCCTTGCAACACTTTGGTGACCACAGCATTGCTCTTAAGATCACCAAAGACTACCAAAAATGTGGTCATTATGGTATTGCTCTCAAGATCATCGATCCGCGCCTCTGCGGCTACAACATCCCACCTCCATTTTCTTTGGTAATGAAGAGTGTCTCGATTAACCGAAATAATATCTTTAGTCCTTCTCACAGTCCTTAATTTCCAAACGTTCACTTGAAGTGAGGTGGCCTCAAGGACAAATCACTAACGAGGGAAATCAACGTTGTGACCTTGAAGTGGTAAGTCCTGTCGAGATATAAGTCGTTTAACTGCTGCGACAATCCTTTGAAATTTCTTCACCATTTATTTTTGTTTTTTTGTCTCTTTTTGATTTCTCCCCGACTAACCTGGTGAATAGAGAGATGGTACTCTCGCACAACATATATACTTGGTAAGAGAAAACATTCTTTCCACCGCCGGCAGAAACAAATGTTTCCTCCAAATCAATCATAGTTGTCCGGTATAATAGTACACAATCACGCGGATCACTGTGATTGATTCGGAGAAAACATTTGTTTCCGCCGCCGACGGAAATAACTTATTCTCACTTGGTAATAATACCCGGACCTAAGCCATGAATTCTCCATTCTTCTTGTTAAGAGTAAGTCCACCCATTCATGTTTAAATGATTTTATTGACGTTAATTTTTAGCGTTTTACAGTATTCCAAATTCAAAAAGTAGCACTGTTGTAGTACGTGTGGTGCCATTTTTACACAATTCAAAACAGTGTCAGAGTCAGGATTTAGACTTGCGAGTGACGCTATTTATTGAGAGTGAATTTTGATATTGTATGTTGTGTATAGTGTGGAGAATTGTTAAGTATATATCATATAATTAGAATTTGTCGTGCTTTTGTTTTTTGTTCAAAAAGGAAGAAAAAAAAAAAGGATTGGTCTGACACTCTATTGTTCTAATCAGAACCGTTCATTGTTTAAAATACGATCTTTAAAATAGTTGTATCTACCATATAAAGTAGTCTGAATACTAGTAGGTCCCTCATAGAATTACATTGTCATGAAAACAAGGTCAATACAAATCAAGTGGCTACATGATGTTGGAGAAATGGCAAGAGCAACCAAAGATGCAATGCCATTTTTTTTACACCACAAATCAGAATAAGAGGACCAAAATAAAAAAATTCAAATCATGACTTTATTATCCTAAATGGCAAATGGGTGGACTTGCTTTTAACCATTGAGAGGCTTCTTTTTGGATGTTAACCCCTAGTTGACAACTCACACCTTAATTGGTAGACGAGTTGGCAAATCAGCTAGAAGATCCGCTCTTTCACACGGAGTCGTGGTGTCGAATCGCTTGCAAGCCAGGGGCGGAGCCAGGATTTCGGACTAGGGGGGTCAAAAATTAAAAGATAGAGGGAGGGAGTTCTTTCTATCATAAATCCCAGAAAGCAACAAAATCCATAACCCCAACATCTCCATTCTTTCCAACTACAATAACTAATCTCATTTCAAACAATGAGAAATTAATGACCAGCTTGGGGATTTGTGATCGTGGGAGAACCTAACGTAGGTTAAGATTTCTATTTGCCACCCTAAGTTTTCTAGTACCGAACCTTTACATGGGTTGGCTTCGCTGGGACAAATTAGAATTCCAAGGTGGGGTCAACCAACCATTATTTGGTAGTAAACTATATCTATCCATAGAGAAAGTTGGAAGGCACAAGGGTCAATTGACTGCCCTTGTACCAGTGTGGCTCCGCCCCTGCTTGCAGCAGTAGTCCTATTATGAACCAGGTATCATGTGATGGAAGCTTTGTTATATGTGATCACACCTTGGTGAAGCGACAAAAACCTAATGGTCCTTATGGTCACGACGTCAAGGCCCAACGTTGGCTCAAGCAAGAGGTTCAACTAAATTTTGGGGGCCACAATTCCCATCAAGCCGTGCTATAAATTAGGCTTCAAATTCTTATTAAAAAAAATTTAGAATTAGTAAAATTATGGGGAAAAAAAAATAAAAAGGAGAATTTAACCTATTCGTAGTTGGACAATCCTCAATACAAAGTTTTGAGACCGATAACATGGATTTTCATATTACTTTTTTTTTTATTATCGAACTCAGAATTTTGATTACTCAAAACTCGCCCACAAAGGGCTGAATTTTCATATTACTGATTCGGCATTTTTAGTGAAACTTTGGAGTGTCTATACTTCCAATTTCGGCATTTTTTAAAATAACACCCAATTAGTTTTCCAGACACTAGTTAATTTTGTCGTTCTGAGATGTTTTTCCACCGTATTTCCCTGCAGAAAAGAAAAATCTATTGGTTGATGGCAAAATGGTCTTTTCCTTGAGACTTAGGAGGGTCAGGTTCGATTCTCCTTTCCAGCAAAACTCTTGGGGGCATTGGGGTTATGACCGGTTGCCTCCATGGCTCCGAAATTAGTCGAGGTGTGTGCAAGAGGCCCGGACATCTGCTTTTTTTTTTTTTTTGAGGATACAGAAACATATTATATATAGAAAACAAAGAGTACAAGGACACCATATGTCCGAAATTACAACAAAAACAGAGAAAAAGAAAAAAGAAAAGCCGCAAAAATGTACAACAACGATGATGGAGACCTCCAATCCGCTCATGGATGTGGCTGGAGGAAGATGGAGGATTCACATCGGCAACTGGAGCTCAACATCCCTTCGTCGACATCTGCTTAGAAAAAAACAAAAAAAATTCACAATGTTGCTTTCTCTACCGAACAACTGACAAATTATTTAAAACCGACCACTTGATTATTAACACCAACAAAGTGTGCAATTACTTAATCTCCATTGGAGTATAAGTGGGTAACCAGATGTTTAACTCCCTTTCTTTAGCATTATTATTAAATGTAAGGCTCCAAAGACAATCCACTAAATATTATTACATTAAGATTAGCCAACATCTAAATAGCATATATTTATGGTGCTCCCGAAGCATTGAACTTTATTAAAGAGTGATAAAAAAGTTTCATGGGACACATCAAAAGTTACCTGGATTTGTCCTTTAACAAATTTTATTTTTGGCTTAATGCATGCACTTTGTTTCGAGAAAATTTTGGGTGCGTGTAGGGCAGGGTACACGTGGTACCCCATTTGCACCCAAAATTTTCTCCTTTGTTTCTATGTTTGTCTCTACTTAATAATAATAACAATGTTGTAGCATTCCCTGAAGTATGAGACTGGCACGCGCGTTCCGAATTCGTCTTCTGGATTTTCCACTCAGGAGATCGTATCCTCCTCATATTTAATGAAATCAATAAGCAACGGAAAAAAAAGATATATGCAAAGATAAGTTGTGAAGACTGTAGACACCCTGATTTTGACCCGAGAAACTTATCAAGCATTCCCGAGGATGAAAATGCCCGATAAGAGCACGCGAAGCTTGATTGTGAACTTGGAAACCCCTCCTAAACCTCTCCAAAATAAACCCAAGCCTACACCACCTTCTAGTACATTCAAAACCCTCTTTTCTGATATATAATACGTCCCAATCCGTTTTGAAATGAGGGAGATGTGCACGTTTTACCAAAACGACTTGTTTTCCCGGCCTTCTTATGGTAAAATGGTCACATATTTTGATGTACAAGTCATCTTGGGTTCAAATCACTTGGGTTAGAAAGTAAACTTGATAAGCTTTCCAACGCTTCAAACCATGCGCAAAACAGAGTTCGGTAGCACCCGGAGCGGCCCCGCAAAGTTTGGACTGTTGTGCAGTCTCCCAGTCCAGGCGCCTGGATTACCCTAATCCAGGCGCCCGGACTCAATCCAGGCACCCAGATTCCCCAATTCCAGGCGCCTGGAATCACTTCCAGTGGGCAATTTGCAGCTGGTTTTTGATGAAACTATGGGCTCCCCCCTACATTGTCCCACGTTTTCCTCATTCCAAACTCCCTCCAACAGACTCTGCTCCACATTTTTAAAGTTCAAATTCATTTTCCCTCTCAAAATTCACCCAAAATTACCTCATTATTTCCCTATATATACCTCCCTCCCACACCATTTCAAAAAGATCAGTTCTCCCCTCTCTTTCATGCTATTATTCTGCTGCAAAAATTTCCAGAAGCTCCATCCTAGTTAAGCCCTCTCTAATTCCTTTACTTTCAAGCATAAAACCCAATTTTTACTACACCAAATCCATGTATCTTCATCATCCATAATCAAATCCCAACCATTCCACCTACAATCAATCAGTACACTTGCAAGAGCCAAAATCCAATCCATTCAACCACCAATAGCCTTCCAAAAATCAAACCCAAGTTCATCAATCAAAGCTTTGCAAGGTAGTTCATCTACCAAAGTGTTCAAAAAGGCTCTGAGGGGGACTCAACCAAGTTCTTACTAGTCTTCTATACTAGTGGAGGACTTGGAAGAGGTTTGAATCATACAAGAAAGAAATCTGTTTTGTGTATCAGTATACAATCCAGGCGCCTGGATGAGTTCAGTTCAGGCGCCTGCATTGAATTCAGGCGCCTGGATTCACTCAATGTAGGCACCTGGATTCTCTCTCCTTAGTCATGTTAACTACTCTCTTTTGCATTTCAATCAGTTTACGGAAGATCTACATGCATTAATGTTAGGATAATCATATCTCATGTTCTAATCTTCATTATAAGGGGTATTTGAGTGTTTTAAAGGCAAAAACCATGCTTTTCAAGATTTTTTTATCATGCTATGAAATTGATCTTGAGATTCATTTCATTCATAGAGTCATTAAACATTATTTAGAGTATGTGTGGATGAGCAAAAAATATTTCACTTGTTGTTTACTGTGGAACCTGGAAGATGGAAGTTGCTGTCTGAGTGGTCATCAAGGCGCCTGGATTCACCTATTCCAGGCGCCTGCATTCACCTATTCCAGGCGCCTGCATTCAATCCAGGCGCCTGGATCTACCTAATCCAGGTGCCCAGATTGCCATCCAGGTGTGGCAAGTATGATGTTTGTGAACAGTTTCTGGAGCATCTCAGGGCAGTTTGAGTATGATTTAGTAAAGTTTCAGTGTCTTATGCATATAGAACATACCCCCACATGACACAAACATCCACTTTCATTTCATTAATTTTCTTTATGCATTTATGTGTTCTTGCATGAGTTGGTGAATAATGTCTATTTAAATGCTATTTTCAAAATCCTTTATACATTTAGTAGAGACCGGTGGTTGCACCGGGCGAGAGGGGTGCTTTAAATTCCTTCCTCTCTCGTAACCTAGCTCCCGGACCCGAGAAATCTCAATAAAAGCAGACCAGACAAATATTTTCTATCTTAAGGGCAAAAGAGTCATTTTTCAATTGGTTTCTCGGGTACGGTCCTCAAACCCGAGTGGCGACTCCATCCAATCAATCAAATCATTTTCCAAAACCGCAACCGTTTTCGTGGGCATTCCCGCGGGGTGTTCACAAAGACATCGAAACAATTTGAACCTATATTTACAAGTAAATCTAGCAAAATGAAAAGAATATACAAATATGGCAAAGCGATCGGAGAAATATAAATTGTGGAAATAAAGGAACTCAAAGAATGAGGAGGGATTTAACAAAAATTAATAGTCCCGTCAATAAGTAACTCAGTAACTCATCCAAAATGTAAGAGGAGTCCATGATAAAGGCTAGTGAAAAAACAATTAGAAGGGGGTAATTAGAATATTGAGCAAGGGTTAAGGGGAACTTCAACATTAGCAAATGAATTGGGATTGTTATAAAGAATGAATAATATTATGAAATAAACTGTCAATTGGTAACTTTCTATTATACCTAGTTTTTGGTTAGCAAAAATTTAAAGGAAAAATTATCGAAATGGTCCCTGTAGTTTCAGCCGAGTCTCGATTTAGTCCCTCTAGTTTCAATTGCACTCCAACGAACCTTGTAGTTTCAATTTTGGTCGAATTGAGTCCAAACGTTAACTTCCGTTAGCAGATTAGACGGAAAACCCAATTTGGGAATTTTTTGAGGGTCAAACTCGTCTTTTCACACACTCTTCTTCTTCTCCAATTTGTAACCCTAACTCTAACCCTAACCCTAAATCAAATCCAATCTTTATCTTTCCTTTGCAAAAATAAAAAATAAAAAACCGAGAGTGGCCGAAAACCTCCTCAAATCCGCTGCCATACTTATCCCAAACCTACCCATGGACAACCCTATATCCATCTTCGAAAAACTCGAAGAACCCAATTCAGCCTGTTATATTCTCATGATTAAAGCGTTCACATCGAAGCAATCACCCAATGAAGCCATTCTTTTGTTCAACGAGATGTGTGGAAGATCGGTTTGACCTGATGAATTCACCTTCCCCTGCATTTTGACAGCTTGTTCTAGGTTGCATGCTTTGAAGGAGGGAGAGCAGAGATCCATGCGCTGATTATGAAATTTGGACTTGGATCTAAAGGGTTTGGGTCTAATGGGTTTGTGTTGAATGCTTTGATTGGTATGTATGCCAGTTGTGGTGAAATTGAGGTTGCCCGCCACCTGTTTGATGGAATGTCTGAGAGGAGTGTTGGCACATGGAATTCGATTTTTTCAGGGTACACAAGGAGTGGTTGTTGGGAAGAGGTTGTGGGGTTAGGGTTAGGGTTACAAATTGGAGAAGAAGAAGGGTGGGTGAAAAGACGAGTTTGACCCTCAAAAAATCCCCAAATTGGGTTTTCCGTCTAATCTGCTAACGGAAGTTAACGTTTGGACTCAATTCGACCAAAATTGAAACTACAGGGTTCGTTGGAGTGCAATTGAAACTAGATGGACTAAATCGAGACTCGGGTGAAACTACAGGGACCATTTCGATAATTTTCCAAAATTTAAATGGTCAAGCAATGATAAATGTTAACCATGGCAATAAACGACACTGTAGAATAAATCTAGCAAAATAAAAGAAATGAAAATAAAGGTAAAGTGATGGGAAAACAAAATTCATAGTTGTAAGCGTCATTAGTGAAGTAATCCTAGTAAAAAAGAAGTGCATAATTATTACTATAAGAGAGGTTCGTGGTTGAGATGAATAAGCTGGAGAGGTAGGAATAATCAACGGTAGAGATCAAGGAAATGAAGTGATCTAGAAGAAGTGTGAAGAAGAGAGCAAGTGTGCACAAAAAATACTATAGCAGTGGAGCTCTTAGGCTAATCCATTGGAGGTGTCCAAGTGATCTAGAGAGAATAAGGTGATGTCACTAGGAAGAATGTTCTTCTCTCAAAATCAATGATTGCCTACTTTCTCTCAATCTCTCTCTTTCTCTCTCTCTCTCTAGAATGAAACTTTGTCAATCAAATCATCTCTGGAAATTTGTGAAGGGAATGTCTCATATTTATAGGCACATCAGGCCAAATCTCAGACGCCAAGTGTCTCCCTGTAATTTGAGGACACGTGCCCTTTTCGTACACCCTAACCGCGCGGGTGATGTCACCCACGACGGGGCTGACCCTCGCGGATACTCGAGCGCGCTACTCCACCCTCACACGGAGAACCTCTCTTTCTCTGTAGCCACCAAACCACTAGATCCCCTCCTATTTCCATTAGGGCAAGTTCACAACCTGTTCGGTCATGCCAGTACTGCACTCAGAGGGCCCCGAGTCCTGCCTTAGACTGGAGCAAGCATTTGCTTGGGCCAAGTAAAAATGACTAGCTTCGCACATGACTCTGCTACGTGTTTCGCTACCTTAAATGACACTTGTCATCACGTCATTGGGAGATCAACTTTGACTTATGTCAACATTCTTCAAAACGCTGATCTTCCTACAATTACAATCAACGCAAATAACTAAACGTGACTATGGAATTATTGAGCCACGATTGGTGCAAACAACGAGAACACACATGACAAGTATAGATAAGAGGACGAGAAATAGCGATAATTTTGCAAAATTATATGAAATCGGTAAAATTATATGAAATCGGTACTATACTTAGCACGTATAACAAATCGTTCTATTATGTACCGAGCAATGTATATCTTTTTACTGAAGTTATGCATGTGCAGAGAATGCGATTGAATACTAGTACAATGAAAAACGGCTAGCTCTTTTTTTTTTTTAAATTTAGGTCCGAAATTTCGCAGGTGCTACGTCTCAATTCTTATGGGGTCAGTCCGTACGAGGCTTTGCTTCGGCTTTAAATGGGCTCCTCGCTAATGGACAGTACAATTAGTCCTTTCAAATTTAGTTGAAGTTTGCGTAAACTAATCCAGACACATTAGATACGGAAAAAAAAGAGCCTATTAATCCTGAGCCAAGATTTATGATGAAGAAAAGTCACTTACAAAATCAGAAGTGTTTAGTAGTAGTATTTACTATTTAGTTTGTGGGTAGGGCCAACGGCCTACCAAATGATTCTTGTGGGCTTGGGCCACCCCGTATTCTTTTTACCACGGAACTTTTAAGACGGAACAAACTAAAAGGCTGCCATGAATGGGCTTTTTGGTTACTTGAGTGTGATTGAGGCACTGTGGAAGCACAATCAATGGCTGCAGTTGACTAAGGGGCTGTTTGATAACGTTGAAAACTGAAAACTGATAATTAAGTCTTGAAAACTGAATACTGAATTTAATAGGCTAATAAGCTATTTGATATATATTGAATCTTAAGCACTGCAATAAATAAGTTGTTTGATCTATACAATGAGTTGAAGAATAAATTTATCTTTTGAAAAAAAAAATACATTTTATCAAAAATAATAAAAATATATAGAATATTGGCAAGATGGTCGTATAGCGGCAGTGATGGTTGTGATGGTGTATAGCGGTGGTGGTAGTAGTGATTGTGGAATGGTGGCATCGTAGTGAGTAGTGGTGGTGCTGTGGCAACAGTGTTGGTGGTAGTGGCGAAGTCATAGTGGTGGTGGTGGTAGTGGTGGTAAAGGTGGTGTCAATTGTGGTGGTAGCAGTGGTGTGGTGACAGCAGTGGTGGTGGGAGTGATGAAGTAGTGTGAGTGGTGGTGGTGTAGTGGCGGCGGTGGTGGCGGGAGTGGCAGAGTAATGGTGTTAGTGGTGGTGGTGGGCTGGTGGCGGTAGTGGTGGTGGTGGGCTGGTGGCGATAGTGGTGGTCAAATTTCCAGATTAATCGTTCGTCTTGAGAGGAATCAAAAAAATAAAAAATATATATAGACTGGACTTTAAAAAGAGTCCATATACAATGATGCTAAAGACAATGAATTTTCTCTCTCTATTTTTTTTTTAATCTTTAGTGAACCTTTTGAACTTTTGATCATACTTAATCCACAATTTTGACACGAATTTGTTAAAGATTAAGAGAAAACGTTGAAAAAGACATTGAAAATTGGAAAAATTAGGCAATGAATTATACTTTACCTTTTTTGAGAGAAGGACAAGGGTATTTCGAAATGTAAAATAAGGACATCCCTTTTGAAAGAGATTTATGGGTAAGGCAAAACAAAAAAAAACCAACAGTAGCTAACACCCCACCACCTGTCGCCGCTGCCTCCATAACCACCACCACTTCCATACCCTCCACCACCACCCGTCACCACCTCCATCACGGTGGCCACCACTGCCACCTCTACCATGACCACCTCCCCTTGCTACCACCTCCTCGTCCAGCGCCACTGACCCTTGCCCAAAATTGTCACGGTGTCGTTTAGCTTCATGGCAAACTAACTGAACACCAATTAACTACCTTCGCTGATACCCCAACCAGATGAGATGTATCAAGCCATCTCCACCCGCTCTTCCTTTCACTTGAAATTATTACTGAAAGTGGGTCTCTCTCACATAAACAATCCACCCTCAATTTTGGAAACATTCCTAGAAAAATGGACACAACGAAAATGCGAAATAAAAATGTTCGAATTGGGAAATGGAACTCAAACATAACACCCTTCAACTAAATGTAAAATAAAGCTTTCCTCTTTTTTTTTTTCAAACACAAACAAAGAGAATTAGTTTGACGTCGGTGGAGTAAGGTTTTAGTTTTGATTTTTTTTTTCTTATCGTATTTTCATTTTTGATTCATTAATTTTGTTTTGATTCAATGGGTTCGGAATTGAAGAGAGAGAGAGAGAGAGAGAGAGAGAGAGAGAGAGAGAGAGAGAGAGAGAGAGGGAGTGACGGAGTGAGAGAACGGTTGTCGTTTGTGAGATCTGGATCTATCGTGAGGGTCGGGGGAGAAGATGATTTTGCTCGAGTGGGATAGGAAGTGGAGAGAGAGAAACGTCACTAGTTTGAAGATTAGTGACGGCCTCAATCTCCGTCTCTATTCTACTCCTTTACTCCATATGTTTGAAGATTAGTGAAGCGTCACTAGTTTTTGTATTAGCGACGGCCTCGATCTCCTCCTTATCTATCTCCTCGTTTTCTAATTTTTAAATTTAAATAACTAACAAGAATTGATTATTTGAATTGTACATACAAAATTAGAACTTTTATAGAAATTAGAACTTTTACAAAAATTAGTGACATTTCACCGATTTTTTGGTTGCCGGAAGTGGCCGGCCAGAGGTCGGGTGGTGGTCAGCTGGAGGTAGAAGTTGATATTTTTTAATTTCTCTACAAAATTAGAATTTTAATAAATTAGTAACCTTTCACTAATTTTTTTGGTCGCCAGAGGTGGGACGGTGGTCGCCAGAGCTAGGAGTTGATTTTTATGAATTTTCTTTACGAAATTAGAACTTTTAAAAATTAGTGAAATGTCACTAGTTTTTGTCTTTATGTTTGATTGCAAAATTCTTTATTCTTCCCTTAATGTCAAATGTTTTGGATTTATGCCTAAATCTCCCGTTTTTAAACTAGGTTTGAAGTTTAGTGACTTGTCACTAGATTCGAAATAGCCTTGTTCGTTGATCTCTTTGTCACTAGTTTCAAGAGTAGTTGGTGATTTTTTGGTCGTTGATGGAGGTAGGAATTATGTTTTTTTTTTTTTTTTGAATTTCTTGTACAAAACTAAAAGTTTTAAAAATTAGTGACACGTCACTAATTTTTTTAGTCACCGGAGGTGGGGTGGTGGTCGGCCGGAGGTAGGATTTTTTTTTTTTTTTTAATTTCCTGTACGAAATTAGAAATTTTAAAAATAGTGACTGATAAGGAAGAGCTGACCTCGCTGAGGAAGCTAGGTTTTTTTTTTTAATTTCCTGTACGAAATTAGAAGTTTTAAAATAGTGACTGATAAAGAAGAGCTGACCTCTAGGGCAGCTCGGTTTAAACCTAGCTCCCTCAGCGAGGTCGGCTGGCATGAGACAAGGTAGGTCACGCACTCGGGGCAACAACCCGACCTGACCTGGAGGTCAGCCAAGTCGTAGGTCATTCACGAATGACAGCAACAGACTCGGAGTGACCTCAGACAAGTCGGGGCTTGCCATAAGAGCTCGGTCTAAGCGATCAGCTCGTCATGCAGAGTCCAACGCAGACAGGGCTCCAAGGAGTCAGTTACCATGATAAGCCATGATCGGCCAAAACCTTGTCCAGTTAGCTCCGAGATATGATAAGGGTTAAACTTTTATCAAGACAAGAGGTCTGGCATGCAAGGAGATTGGGAAGGATAGGCACGGTTAGTTGGGGATCAAAGACTCCAAGTCCTACAAGGACTCAATCACTCCCACGCCTATAAAGTCACCAATGTAATCCGAACGGAGGTAAGTGATTTCAACACCCGAATCAACAAGTTAAAATCCATTAAATTACACGATCCACGAACTGACTTAGGCATCGAAGGGGTGTTGGAAAATGCCACACCGGTGTCCATAGTCTTATTCTGTTTTGCAGGTCTTACATCGAGCTGCGCCAGAAATTGCTTCATCAGTTGGCACCGTCTGTGGGAACGTTTTCATTTCCAAACGGTGAACTATTTCATTTATGGTCCGGTGGAGACTCGATCAATGGTGTCACAAAACCAAAGAAACCAACAGAACCATCAAAACCAATGCAACCCTCAGGCGGTAACGTTGGAAATGTACACGGCGCTCTAGCTACAAATGGAGACCTTGAATAAAACATTGCAAGAGACGCAACAGCAGAATCAAAAACTCCAGAATCAGCTCCAGAGGTTAGAAGGACATCAGCCTACCCATCCACAACCTTCTAACCACCAGCCTTCCAATCATGATGATCAGGCCGAGTCTCGAAGGGTTGAAGATGAAGGAGAGGGATCATGAAATGAGAGGCCACCTAGGAGGCCCTTAAAGCGTCCGGAGAACAATCAAGACCCGTTAGCTGCTCGACAGGCCCATATAGATGGGCTAGCAAAACAATTCAAGGGAAAAGCCTCCATTACGGTGGAAGAGCTCGTACAAAATATGGATTCACCTTTCACAGCTAAGGTAATGAGAGAACCCCTTCCATGGAAGTTTAAGATGCCTCAGATTGACACGTTCAGCGGTTCCACGGACCCGTTAGATCATCTCGAAACGTATAAAAACTTGATGATGCTGCAGGCCGTCCCAGATGAAGTGATGTGACGTGGCTTCCCAACCACCTTGAAAGGAAGTACGCGGATTTGGTTTAACAAAATTAAACCCAACACCATTGGAAGTTTCAAGCAACTCAGTGAGAACTTTGTGAGTTATTTCATTGTTGGGCAGAAGTACAGCAAACCTTCAACGTATTTGTTCATAGTCAAGCAGGGAAGGAAGGAGTCCCTACGAGACTACACAAATAGGTTCACGAAAGAATCAATGCAAGTTGAAACAGTGGAAGATAAAATCTCCATCGCGGCCTATATTTCTAGACTGTACTCATGTCAACTTCTGTTCGCCCTTACAAAGGAGCCCCCCACCACTATGGCTGAACTCATGCTCAAAGCTCAGCAACATATGAATGCGGAGGATGCCTTGAATGCCAGACATTCAAGGGATAACAATTTTGACTATCAATTCTGCCAAACACGTCAGCAAAGTAATAAGCGCAAGAGGTACCAGGCGGGACAGAGTAAAGATTCCAAGGCCAGACGATCTGATCAGAGAACCCCAACCAGGAGAGAGGGTCCCCCAGAAAAGTATAAGCAATACACACCGCTCGTTGCTACGGCAGAGCAGATCTTGGGCAATCTTTACCATGACCCCGACCTAAAGTGGCCTGGAAAATTACGAACTGACCTGAGCTTAAGGCCAAAGGATAAGTGGTGTAAGTTTCACAGAGACCACAGTCATGAAACCGACGACTGCATCTACCTCAAGCAACAAATTGAAGATTTGATCCAGAGAGGTCGGTTAAAGCGTTTTGTAAAAGGACAGAAGTAGCCCAGAAAGGAAGACTGATCAAAGATAGTGGTTATACATGGAGGACCGGGTATTGGGGGTGAATCCAATAACTCGAGGAAAGCCCACCTACGTAGGCTTCGCTCAGATGATCTTACGAAGGTCAACACCATAGAAAGACCAAGCAAGGTGGTTAGGTCTGAAAAACAGCTCATAACGTTCTCTCAAGAAGATGAAATTGGGGTGGTTTACCCTTATGATGACCCTTTGGTGATCACCATGGTGGTCGCCAACTATCGGATAAAGCGGGTGTTGGTGGATACCGGAAGCTCTGCTGACGTAATGTATTACTCTACATTCCAGCAGTTAAATATTGAGGTAGACAGGTTACAACCGGTCAACTCAACTCTGATGGGATTCTCTGGAAAGCCAATCCAGCCAAAAGGGAAGATTGCCCTATGAGTCACTCTGGGGGAAGGGGATAGCTCCATCACTTTCATGATGGATTTCCTTATTGTGGATAGCCCTTCATCCTACGACCTGATTGTGGGAAGAACCATCCTCAACCAAACAAAAGCGGTGGTATCCACCTACCACTTAAAAATGAAGTTCCCTGTCCGAGGTGGAATAGGAGAAGTTCGAGGAAGCCAACAAATAGCTCGAGAATGCTGCAACAGCACCCTGAGGAATCTTACTTTCCAACCTTTTCTTGAGACTTTTAAGGATGGTCTTGTTTGAAGCCTCTGCTTGCCCATTACTCTGTGGATAAGCTGAGGTTGAATAGTAGTTTCTGATGCCATACTAGCACAGAAAGTTTTGAACTTCTTGCCGAACTGGGCTCCATTATCTGAAATAATGGAGTAGGGTACTCCAAATCATGTAATGATCTTGTTCCAGACAAACTTCTCTACCATGGCCTCTGTGATTTTTGCCAAAGCTTCACCTTTTATCCACTTAGTGAAGTAATCCGTGCCAATGAGGAGAAATTTCCGTTTCCTTGTTGCCATGGGGAGAGGACCCACGATGTCCAATCCCCGTTGTGCAAATGGCCATGGACTTGTTAAAGGAAGAAGATCCTCTGCTGGGGCTCGGATAAGAGAGGAATATCTTTGGCACTTTTCACATTTCTTGACAAAAACCTTCGCATCCTCTTGCATATAGGGCCATCAATACCCCTGGGATATTGCTCGGTGGACTATGGACCTTCCTCCAGTGTGTCCTCCACATGTCCCAACATGGATCTCATGGAGGAACTTTTGGACTAGAGCTGGATGTACACATAATCAATATGGACCAAGGAAGGATTTCTTATAAAGCTTACCTTCTGGAGAGAGTCAGAAACGTACTGACTTGGCTTTGATCTTGTGGGCTTCCCTTTTGTCTTCTGGCAAAGTCCCATCTCGTAGGTATGCCACTATTGGGTCCATCCAGCTTGATCCAAGCTCTGTTTCCATAACCATCTCTACTGCTAGGCCAATGCTTGGCTCGCTCAAGTAGTCCACAGCCACTGTACGACGGTACTCTGTCTTGATTGCCAACCCTAAGCATGCCAGTGAGTCCGCATGCGCATTCTGCCCTGAGCTGATTTGCTGGATATGTACCTCTTCGAACTGGTCAAGTAAATCTTTGGCTGCCTCAGAATATGCAGCCATCTTCTCGCACTTTGCAGCGTACTCTCCTGAAAGTTGATTAACAACTAGATGTGAATTGCAAAATACTCGTAACTTACTGACCTTGAGTTCTATGGCGCTCCTGAGTCCAGCGAGCAAGGCTTCGTATTCTACCACATTGTTAGTGGCACTAAAACCCAGCCGTAGTGCCTGCTCCAACACCAATCCTTCTGGGGAGAACAACACCACTCCAGCTCCTGACCCTTTGTTGCAAGCAGACCCGTCAACGTACAACCTCCATTCTTTTGGATCTAGCTCGGCCTTTCTCGTTGGCTGCTCAGGGACAATGCTTTGCTCCTTCTCGTGGAGGGTTGGTGGTGGTAGGGCTATTGTTGGAGTGAATTCTGCTATAAAGTCAGCCAAAATTTGTCCTTTTATTGTCGTCCTGGGCTGATAATCGAGGTCGAATTGGCTTAACTCAATGGACCACTTGGATATTCTGCCAGAGAAATCTGCCTTCCTAAGGAAAGCCCTTAGTGGATATTCAGTAAACACAGTAATGGGATGCTGTAAGAAGTAGTGTGGCAACTTTCTTGAAGTAATGACAAGAGCATATACCAATTTCTCCAATGGTAGATACCGCGTTTCCGCATCTAACAAGGTCTTGCTCATGAACTAGACTGGAGCCTACGCTATCCCCTTTATTCATAAGAGAACCGAGCTGACTGCGTGCTCAGATACTGCTAGATATAGTATCAACTGCTCCCCAGCTTTTGGAGCAGAGAGCAAGGGTGGTGATGACAAATAAACCTTCAGCTCCTAGAAAGCCTGCTCTTGCTCGGCTCCCCACTCATATCCTTCTCTCTTCTTCAGAAGTTGAAAGAAAGGCCTACAACGATCTGAGGATTTGCTAATAAAGCGGTTAAGAGCTGCTGCCATCCCCGTTAGTCTTTGGACCTCTTTCATGGTCTTAGGGCTTTGGAGATTCTGAAGCGCGGTAATTTGATCTGGGTTGGCCTCAATCCCCTTTTCTGTCACCAAGTGTCCTAGGAACTTTCCCAAGCTGACCCCAAAAGCACACTTGGAGGCATTTAGCTTCAACTTGTATTTCCTCAGAATGTCGAAAGTCACCTTCATGTTGGCAATATGATTGGGCTTTGCTTTGCTTTTTACCACCATATCATCGATATAGACCTCCATGGTTTTGCCGAGCTGTTCCCTAAACATCTTGGTAACCAATCTCTGATAAGTTGCTCCAACATTCCTTAACCCAAACGGCATGACCTTGTAATAGTTGAGGCCTTTAGCGAGATGAAGGACGTTTTCTCTTGGTCAGGCTCATAGATAGCTATTTGATGATATCCTCGATATGCGTCAAGGAAGCTCATCCTCTCATAACCTGACGTGGCATCCACTAGTTGATCAATCCTGGGAAGTGGAAAGCTGTCCTTGGGGCATGCTTTGTTGAGGCTAGTGAAATCCACACAAACTCTGCACTTCCCGTTTTTCTTCTTGACCACCACAGTGTTAGTTAGCCAATCTAGATAGCTCACCTCTCGTATGGCATCTGCTTTGAGCAGCCGATCTACTTCCTCGATCACAGCGTCTGTGTGCGGTGGTGCCGACCTTCTCGCCTTTTGCACAACCGGTTTGTGCTGAGGACCCACGTTTAAATGGTGGCAGATCACCTTGGGGTCTATCTCGGGCATCTCCTGGGGAGTCCAAGCAAAAATGTCAACATGGTCCTTCAAAAAAGCAACCAAATCTCTCTCTTCCTATTCGGCAAGTGTTTCGCCGACCAGAAAGTACCGTTTTGCATCATCCTCCTTGATCTGTATCTTCTTTAATCCTTCCACCATCTTCTTGGTGGGGTCACCTCCAACGTCTTCCAGAGTAGGTTGGTCTGGTACCTCAACCGTCTGAACAAGTTCTTTCCTTGGGGATCTTTTCAGCACCATGTTGAAACATTGGTCGGCTACCTTTTGATTTCCCCTAATGCACTCTATGCCGTTCACTCTAGGATATTTAATCATCTGGTGGTAGGTTGAGGGAATTGCCTTCATCTTGTGCATCCATGTTCTGCCTATAATCACGTTATAGGAGGATGGGATATCCACCACGAGGAAATCAGTTTTCAAAACTACTGACCCAGCTCGGACGGGTAGTGTGACCTTTCCCACATGCCACACCTTTTGTGCACTGAAGCCGACCAAAGGGACCAGGCACTTCTGCAACGAGCTTGGTGGATGCTCCATCTTTTTGAAAGTATGGTAGTACATGATCTCCGTGCTAGCTCCCTGATCAACAAGAATCGTCTCCACGTCATATTCCCCTATCCATAGGGTGATCACCAATGCATCATTGTGGGGTACTAATACCCCATCTAAATCATCATCAGTGAAGGTAATAGGGGTCTCCATTACTCCTTCAGCCCTCGGCCTCTTCGTGCCGAGCTTCATAACTTGCTTCACCTGCCCATTGACCATTTGAATGTGCCTTATCTTATTGTTTGTGTATGGAGAAACTAATCCATGTATCATATGGATCGTTCCCTTTGGACCTTTCTCGTAGTCCATTTCCTCTATCAGCTCGGCGTCTTTTTGGTCTCCAACCAAAAATTCCTTTAGATGGCCCTCCGCCACCTTTTCGTCCAGGAACTTCTTGTATTCCACACAGTCCTCATTCATGTGACCCCAATCCCTATGGTAACTGCAACGCTGGTTTGTGGCCCTCCTCCTTTCTGGGTTCCCTGTCATCTTAGGGGGCCTTTTGAACCATGACTCGTTCTTTATCATGTACAACATCTTATAGATCGGGATGTTGAAAGTTGCCATGATCCTAAAGTATGATTTGTGGTCTGGGTCTGCTTTGTATTTCTTTTGCTGCGTATAATCCTTTCTTCCCGTTGTGTACTCCTTTTTGTACACCCTTGGCTCTGCCACTTTCTTCTCTAGGAGCTGGGGCTGTCCAGCCACAATCTTTCCTCCGGCTTGCAGGATATCATCTTCCACCCATGCGTGCTCCTGGATTCTCTCCATAAGCTTGGCCACAGTTTTTACTGGATGCATGGTAAGCGATTCTCGTAGCTTACTATGCATGGGCAAGCTTGTCTTGAATGTTGCCAAAGCATATTCTTCACTGTAGTTTTCAATCTCGTTGAAAGTCTCCCAATAACGTTTGGAGTACTGCCGCAGAGTCTCATCGTCCCTCTGTCTCATAGAGGTCAATGCATCAAAGGTCTTTGGGGCTGCTTGGCTTGTTAGGAACCGAGCAGTAAATTCCTCGGCTAGTTGAGCCCAACACAGGATTGACTCCTCTGGGAGTTTGTGGTACCAACTCAAGGCCACTTTTCCTAAACTGGAGGGAAACATTTTGCACAACAGGGCATCATCTTGCTCATGCATGAATATGGCTTGTTGGTAGTGTTGAATGTGGGCCACAGGATCCGTGTTGGTTCATAAGGGATGAACGCTGAGTGTTTAACCTTGCTCGAAGTTTTTTTTGCTCGGATCCAGTAGGCCAGAGGTGATTTGGGGATCTGGCCTAGGGCTTCCTTAGCTGCCTCTCGTGCAGTTTTGGGACCTCCCTCAGCTCGGCCAGTTTCCCTTCTTCTTACGTACTGCTCGGGGGGTGTGCTCATTGGAACCAGATCTCTCGTATCTATCCCTAGCATGTTTCCTCCTCTCTCTTTTTTCAACGGAGGGGCTCCTTTCTCTCCTTTTTCGTGGAGAGGCTCTTCTTATAGTAGAGACATTATCATGGTGATAATTCCTTCTTTTTCATGTTGTGCAGATCTCGTCTGTGAACGTAAGTCTTTCTCCTTCTCTTGGAGTTGTTTCTTCAAATCCTGAATTTTCTTTTCACGTCGAGTGACCTCTCGTGCCAACTCTTCTGCCTCTTGTTCCCTTCGGTCGAGGCTATCCTCTCGTTCTTGATTCCGTGCCCGCCTAAGATTTTCTCTACTTGGGGGGCTTCTCCCCCTCTCGTGACGGGGAGAGATTCCCCTATTTCTCTTTGGCGGCGACCTTGAGCGCCCTTGTCGCTCGCCTGGTCTCGAGGAATTATGAGTTATCAAGCGTGTATCCCTGAACTTTGGAATTTCAGGGATATGTCCTATGTCGAATCTCCTGGCAGCTGGCTTCTTCTGTGGTGCTTTCAAAACTGTAGGGGTTTTGTCCACCCTTGCACTCTTTCTCGTAGTGTGTATAACAGTGGTTCCACCATCGTCCTCCACGTCCTCTCTTCGTGGGGTACATAAGACAGGCTCTGCAATCACCATTGTTGATCTTTGTTGAAAAGAAAAGAGCTTTTCGTAAGCGTTTCCCACAGACGGCGCCAATTGTATGGGGATAAAATCCACACAGGGTCTTGATCACGTGTCTTCTTGCCTTTACCCTAAATCTGCAAGATAGATAAGAGTCAAAGCACATTTGCCTCTCGTCGGCAAAGGCCCTCCAATGCTTAAGTTAGTACTAGATTACTAATTAAGCAAAGAACAATGCGTATGAATAGGTTTCACAACGTACCTTTTGTCATGATTATTGTCTTGTATTTATAGGTGTGGATAGTTTGTCTACTAGGGCATCATGTTGCCCCTGTTTCCTATTCTCTTTAGGAATCCTTTCCTAATAGGACTTTCCTATTAGGCACGTGCCTCCAAATACTCCTAAATCTCGTTTAGCAGCAATCCTTCTTTTCCATATAAGACTCTTTCCTATATTAAACCATTTCCTTATCACGTTAGGAATGCCCATACTAATCCCGTTTTCTACGGGATTGCTCCTTATCTCATAAGGAACCGACATAGAGTGTTCTGGAATGTCTCACCACCTTATTCGTGGCGGTGATGTGCTTCCACATAGCTCGGCTTGACCCGCACATAGCTCAACTCATCACGCCGAGCTGAATTATGTATTCCAGAATGTTGTTTAAGCTATACACATAGCCTACCCAGCTTGGCCATACCAGGAGCATCCCTTTATGTCTTACGCCGAGCTAGTGCATCTTGATTTATTAGTTCACTCTTAGTAATCTGGCATTATCCATGGCCAAACCAGCTCGGCACAGGGCTTAAGGACTCCCTATGTGGTGCCGAGCTATTTACCCTCTCGTGGTGGTTAATTATGGCGCGTGCTATGTTATTCACCTAGGGCAATCACATTTTACCCACTCCAGTACTTGTCGTTCACTCAATCAGCAATGGGGTGTATGTTGGCGCAAGAAGGTAACGACGGAGTTGAAAAGGCGGTTTATTATCTCAGCAAGAAAATGGTCGGAGCCGAAGAAAGGTACACACCATTGGAAAAGACATGTTGGGCTCTTGTTTGGGCTTCAAAAAACTGAGACACTACATGTTGGCCTATTCGGTGAGGTTGATTTCTCGAATGGACCCTCTCAAATATCTATTCGAGAAGCCAGCACTTACCGGTAAGTTAGCACGTTGGTTGCTCCTATTGGCTGAATTTGAGCTCAAATACATCACAAGGAAATCAGTGAAGGGAAGAGCGGTGATGAAATTTATGGCCGATCATCCAGTAGAAGGACCGGAAGACACCGAATTTCAGTTCCCCGACGAAAGCGTCATGACAGTGGTTGATGATATGTGGAAACTATACTTTGATGGGGCCGCAAACCAAAAAGGATTCGGAATCGGAGTACTGTTGGTTTCGCCGGAAGGGCCGCACATCCCGCTTGCCTTCAAGTTGAATTTCGAAGTCACTAACAATCAGGCAGAATATGAGGCGTGCATTGTGGGGATGGAAGTTGCTCTGGAAATTGTTGTTAAGAAATTGGAAGTAATAGAAGACTCGAACTTGGTGGTGTCGCAAGCCAATGGCGATTGGAGGGTAAGAGAGGAGAAGCTGAATCCAGACCAGAAGGACCTGGAAGAGATCATTTGGCGATTCGAGGAGGTAACGTTCACACATATACCTAGGATGAAAAATCAGTTCGCCGATGCCCTCGCTACCTTAGCATCAATGGTCGAGTTACCTGAGGGGGTAAGATTGCGGCCCGTCATGATTGAGCAAAGGGATCGGCCGGCTTATGATTACGTAATCAAGGAAATGCGATGATGAACAAGACATACCGGTCTCTGCAGTGGCCTCAGTCCGATGGGTGGACGTGGTATCTCCAACGCACCTTCTTTCCCATCGGGAGTACTCACCCACACAGACCACTCGGGAGCCTCAGTCACCCCAACCATCCCCCAGGCAGTGACCTTCTCTCTCTCCTGTCCACCTCCCTGGGAAGTCCCCTCTCCTACAGCTCCTTGGGTGGCATCGTCTATAGCTTTAACTAACTATGTAGTCATCTGCTCCACCCTCTCCCTGACTACCCCCAAGGGACTCACCCAGTACCGCTCTCTGTAGGCAGCATAGTCCATCTCTGGGTGAAGAAACTGACCCAAATTCCCCTCCGGCACCGTGTACCTCCGTATCTCCTCAAGTGTGTAGCTGCTGGTCCTCAGCACACGGGAAGGAAGTGGGCCAGGCACCTGAGGAAAGGCACTCTGCAACGATTAGCGAGTAACCTTGTCGCCAAGGTACCACTGCCAGTCGTAGGGAGACTCGAGAAGTATCCTCCCGGCAGTGATCTCCCGGCTCGAGGCAAGGTAGTCCTCATCATAGCCCTCCCATATGACCCAACGAACCTACATTTAGCAAATCAAGCATCATGAGTAAGAGTAAGTATACAAGTAACATCCATGAAGGTACATATGAACAAGGAGCTTACCATCCCCTCAGAAAGCCGATCAAGAAAAGCACGCAGTGTGTCAAGGGTCACGCGAGGATTAGATGACTGACGGAAGTCCGGCCCCCAACACAGCGCGAGGAAGCACCTCATTCGCCTGAGGGTGAGTAGTCTCTGGGGGATGTAACCCCAACACCTCATAGCCCCAAAGTTGCAAGACAAAGACAAATAAGATGCATGTCAGTGTAAATATAACAGGTAAAGCAAGTACAAAGCGACATAATAGAATCAGAAGTGCAGCAATGAAAGAAAAGGGTGCAAGCTTCATACCTCCCACAAACTCCACAAACCCGCCAAGCTCGTCCCTCTCCTCCTCGAGACTACGCCCATAAAGGAGTAACAAGCAGCGAGCGCGAGGCCTCCCCAATCGTACTGAGTAGCCTTCTCAAAGTCCCTCAGCGCCGGCAGGAAAGAGAAGTGTACCTTGCAACGTCTGTTGGCGTAAAAGGATGCCCCAAAAACGTAGAGCAAGTACACTGCCGCCCGAACTGGCCATAATGGGCCATCTCTCTCTCCCTGTGAGGTATGAACCCCAGAAACCAAGTCAGTCTCGCCTCATTGTACCCTAGCCAGCAATCGTAGGGTATCGGCTTGCCACCCACTCTCAAACCCGTCAGTGCTGAGAAGTCTAGCAGGGTCATAGTGGCCTCCCCGAACGTCAGGTGGAAGGTATTCATAGAATCCCTCCACCTCTCCGCTAAAGCTGTCAGCACATTGTGATCATGCTGAGTCCTCGTGAGAGTAAAAATGAACGGCCTGAACCCTATCAAGTCAACCAGCCTTCTCACGTCCTCGTGCAACTCATGGTAAAGCTCCAAACTGCAAGTTGAACTACCATGAGCTGGTATCCTTTGATTCTCCTGTTCAAAACAACAAAACATGGTATGTCAGTATATGCATGTTATCAATCCAATGAATCAAATCAAATCCATCAATCAATCAAGTCAATCCAATCAATCCAACCGATCAATCAATCAATCATCTATCCAGCAATCAATCATGTGTAAGTAAATTGAGAGTACATTAAATGGAAATCAATGAAAACACATACCCTCAGGTTACCCCGCGACAAGTGGACATCGGGGTCTAGCAGCACTTCCTCTCCAAAGTACTCCTCTCGCTGAGAGACGTAGGTGTTCACCCCCGAAGGAATGACAAGTGTGTCAGTGGGTCATAGGTGGCAGGGTCAAAAGTTGGCCTCGTCGAGCACAGTAATTCTAGGTCGGGCTGCTACCTCCCTCTCCGTAGCGGCGCGGGCCTGAGCCTCCTCCTCCACTCTAAGCTCCTCCTCCAACTCCATAACGTAAGCCTCAGACGCTAGTCTAGCCTGCTCGTCCTCGCTAGCCCTAGACCTGGCCTCAACCTCCCGCCGTACCTGTATGGCCTCCCTCACCTCCTCTAACACATGTGGGTTCTCTGCTGATGCTGCCATAACATCCTCTGGCAAAGCAAACTCTGTGTAGTCCTCCCAAGAAATACCCACTGGACCCCGCTCAACCACCGGGGTCTCCTCCACTACGACCTCTTTGCCCCGAGGCTCACTGGCCCCAGAGCGACTACGAGTCACCGGTCTGTGTACTACCGGTGGTGCCACTGTCACAAGAGCCTTTGTAGGCTCATCTATCACCCACGGGATCGACGAACTAGCTCCCGGAGTGCTAGTTGTCACCCCTCTCGATGGAGCCATACTCCTACCACTGGCTGCCACCCTGGCGCTCCTTCTCACGGCACCAGTAGTCCCTCGACTACTACTGGGCGCACTCCTACCCGTAGCACCCCTACTGCTACTAGGTACGTCACTCGCCGCCACCCCTCGGTTGCTACTGGGCACGTCATTGCCTGTCGCACTCCTAAGCGCCCAACTACTCCTCCTACCTCTCCGCACATCCTCCACCATGCTCCTAGCACTAAAAGGTATCCTCACTCGGTACCTCACCTCCACCAAAGTAAACGCCCACCTCCCCATGGTCGCCATGTCAACCCTTTGACCCTCATCCCAACCTCTGGCACCACCGTCACCTCCACCGCTGCTCAAGGTCGCACCACCGCTGCTCTCCACCACCCTCTCACCACCCCTATCACTCCTCACCACTCCACCAGCAGCCCCAACACCACCACCCCGCCGCTCTCCACCACCCTCTCACCACCTCTATCACTCCTCACCACTCCACCACCACCCAAAACCCCGCCACTGCCACCAACACCACCGATTGGGCCACCCATGGCTACCAAACCTGTAGACACCCCGATTTTGAACCCGGGATGCGCTCGAGCATTCCCGATGATGAAACGGACCAATCACGACTACCCGAAACTGGTGAAAATGGCTTGAACTTGATCAAAATCAATCAAACATCGCCAAACAGTCCAAAAGCACCTGAAAATAACCAAACCAAACAAAACCATTAACCTGCCACCAGTAACCTTGAGCGCTCAAGCCCTGGACCTTGAGCGCTCAAACCCAAAAATCCCACCTTGAGCGCTTAATCCCGTAGCTTTGAGCGCTCAACTCTGATCCCAGTCAGGAATCTGCAGAGTATGTCATCATGAGATTTCATGCAGGGAGGAGCGTCTAACCACCTGTATACGTCTTGTACACGTATAATACATCCTACATTGCCCTAATCTACCCCTAACCCATTTTGAATACAAACCCACTCTCTCTCTCTCCTCTCTTCCCTCCCACTCACTGCCTATTTAAACCACCCACTACCCACTGGTTTAGGGGACCAATTCATACAATCCAGCTCTCTTACAGCCCTGAAAACCGTTCACCACTTTCTCTCTCTACAAAACCACTCACTCCCCATCTAAACCACTTACAAAAAACCATCTTTCAGGCTTCAAATTCGGCCTTTGTTCATCAATCAATCTGATACATTGTCTCATCTACCCAGAATACCAACCAAACGTTCATAATCATCTACCATCAAACCCAAAATCAAGTTCAAGCTATAATCCTTTTCAAAAGGTAGTTAAACATGTGATATATTCACTGTTTTGATCCCTCTGAGGGAGACCAATGAGTTCAAACAAGTTCTTTATACTTGCATTGAACTCACAAAGGTCTAAAAGTTGTTTAAAAACACTTTTAAAATCTACAGTTACAGCAGGGGTTGAGCGCTCATGCCTCCGACCTCGAGCGCTCAATCCCAGCTCTGGAGAGTCTCTTGTTTTGTTAGTTTTTGCGTTCCCATTTGGTTTTGATCGTCATTAAAAAGTCAGATATGTTTACATTACTTTCAGAACAGTTCATTTTCACCTAAAAAAGTGTGTGCATGAGTGTTGATCATCTACTTCATGATGATCAAACATCAAAACCTCTGAAAATCTTGTATTTGAGTGCAAAACAGTGACTGTCCAACCTCATAAATCTTTATTTTATGTATTTATGATCCTGAGGAAGTATCAAAAGCTTGCTTGAAGGTCAAAAACTAGAAAGCCATATTATGGGTTGAGCGCTCAAAGTCATGCACCTGAGCGCTCAAGCTGTTCTTGAGCAGTTTGATATTTATGTCTTGTTCTTGTAGAGTATCGCCGTAAATTAACTATAAGGTGTGTGTGAGTTGTTATTACTATGCTTATGATCTGAATCCCTCTCTCTCTTCCATTTGCAAGCATTTCCTATCATTCTTTAAGAGATCAAGCCACCTGTTTTCACTTGATTCTCCATGAAAAATGTTTTATTAATGTTTGATCTTGTAAAGAATGAGAAAATAAGCTGTAAAAAGGGGTCAAACTCGCAGAAACCAGAAATTGGTTCGAGCGCTCAATCCATGAGCCTTGAGCACTCAAACTGGTTTGGAAGCAGTTTTGATTTTAACATCATCTGGTGATTTCTGAAGTGAAATGGCGTTTGTTTAATGTTTCCGAGGTGGTCAAGAGTCTTAAAACCTCATTAATCATGAAAAACCAGTAAGGAAAATGCATGAGAGGAATGAGGATTGAGCGCTCAAGCCATCACCCTTGAGCGCTCAATCCCTATTCTGGGATTCAGATTGCAAGTCAGTTTATTAAGTCTCGTGTTCACAATTTCTTGAGTTGTTGTACAGTTTCTGTTATTTCTTATTTCTTGTAAATACTTGTAGTGATTTCCTTTATTGTAGTCATCATCACCCATGTAGATCACGTGCACAAGCATCCACCATAGAATCGTATCGCCTGTATATATTGTTGTTACGTGATTCCCATCCCCGATTCCCTATTTTCGTGGATAAATCGAATTTCAAACATTTTCAAAATCCCACAAAATGTCGAGTAGAGACCGGTTCATGGACCGGGCGAGAGGGGTGCCGTAAAACCCTTCCCCTCTCGTAACCAAACCCCCGAATCCGAGAAATCTTTGGTTCTGCCATGACTAGTAAAATCTTTTTTCAATGGGCAAATGAGTCATTTTTAATCGGTTTCTCGGGTTCGGACCTCAAATTCGGGTGGCGACTCTAACAATCACAATCTTTTCAAATGCCAAGCCGAACCATTCCGGTGGGCCGTCCACAAAACCACCATCGCCGTTACCCATTACCGCCGAATCACCACCATCACCATCACCCACCACTCCTCCGCCACCCATGACCTCCTCTCTGCCCTCCACAGCGCCAGAATCATCACCACGGGCCACCCCCGTGGTCTCTTCAACACCCCCAGTACCCATAACCACCGTAGCACCATCACCTGTCGCTGTAGGGGCTTGAGCGCTCGGCTCAGCCCTTCGGTGGGACCACCGCCGTGGCCCCACCTACGTCGTCGGCCCTCGGTGAGGGCGTAGGACAGTGATCTCTGTCAAAATTGGCCATTAATGCCGCCGGATGTGAGAAAGTTTGCCCCGTTGTTGAAAATTGAAACCCTAGAATCAAAATTTGTGTTTGAACCTCGAAATTTGTGCTTCAATTCGAGAGAGATAGACTCGGTTTAGAGAGAGAGAGAGAGAGAGAGAGAAAGAGTGTGAGGAGTGAGTTTCGAACCGCAATCGGAAGTTATGGAGTTGAACAGACTATGTTTAAGCAACTGAACCGTCGTGACCCTTCGCCGGCCAAAGGGTTCAAGCGCTCAAGCCAGAGGGCCGAGCGCTCAAACCCCTTGTTGTGTTTTGGGTTTTGTCACCTTTTTGAGGTGTTTTGACCGTGTGTTTACATCTTTTAGATGTGTTGAGCTATGTAGAATTGTCCTAGGTCTATCTTGACCTATTCAAATCAAGTCACGCACGTTTCGGATTGCTATCTCACACTTTACACTGGAGATGGGATTAAGAGTCTGATTCTCAGTGACTGGCCTCTCAATCCTAACCCAACGAAGGTTGGTTAATCAACGCACTATCCTTTTGGGTGAATAAATGATAAGCCCCAAATGTTGTATATAACCAGGCTTATCTCGCTCGTTGTAATCACACACACGTGCATTTTGTGCTTTTATACGATTGATTTTGCGCGAGTTGTGTTTTTGATGAGTTTCAGAAAATCGGAGCTAAAAGGGTGTGTCCAAAGCTCCAAATAATCCCCGGTTGTATCCGGAAGTACCTAAGGTCCCGCAATGCAGTGGAGGACAATTGCCGAAGCTTAGAAGTCGATTTAAGAAGCTTTGGAAGGTTCAAGGAAGGCCCGGAACAAAAGAACAAGAAATTTGGAGTTATGAGCCTTGAGAAAATCTGACCAACCGATAGAAAAAGGCTTATAACTTTCAATATACAAAGGCTATGAAGATGAGGTCAATTGGGTTGGAAAGTATACTCATAGAGCTTTCCAACGGTTCAAGAATCGCCTCATTCCGAGTTCGGACGAAGCCGGGGCGTGCCCGCGAAGTTGGGTCAAAAATCTGCCTGACCAGACTCATCTGGATCGATCCATGATGAAGTTGGATCGATCCAGATCATCCCAAAACTCTCCAGACTCATCTGGATCGATCCATGATGATGTTGGATCGATCCAAACCCATCCTTGGCGATTTTTTGACAGATTTTGGTTGTTTTAATATCTTCCATATATGGAAACTTTCCACTTATAGTATGTTTTTGGGATAATTAGCCAATGTAAATGGCTTTTAGTATAAATACCTTCCTCCCTCCTCTCTCCTACGATCTTCCTCCTTAGTTAGTTTTATTCTCACCTCTCTCCTCCATTGGAGAGAGTTTAAGGTCTCTCTCTCTAGTTTATCTCATGTAAGTGTTTGTCTTCCGTTAATTTTACGTTTATTAAACATGTTGCTCTTGATTAGATCTTCCTATTAATCTAGTTTATTTTCAATTCCACCTAGTATTTAGTTTACTTGTTTTTCTTGCTATTTCCTTAGTAAACTCTTGTTTTTAGTAGTTGTTTGATAATTTCTCAAGTACTAATGTTGTAGGCCAACTTAGGTTCTTCACTTAAAATCAGTTTTTAGAGTTGTCAAGCATGTTTTTAGTTTTCTTCAAAATCCTAGACTTGTTTTCTAGCATAATGTGTGAGTAGTTAAGTAGGTTTGGTCATGGGGTGACTAACACTCCATGACTCGGGCTAATCCGTTCCTCTCATCTCAAAAGCAAACACTTCTTGTTGATCAAAGAGTTAGGATTAATTTTATGTATCAAAATTTGGATTTGTTAATCTCTTTGATCTCACGTAGCCAAGGGCTTGACCACTTGGCACGTGTGATGCTTAGGGCGATGTCAATCAAAATGTTTGTCTAAATGGCACAAGAATCCTAATCTTTGTGAAACACATTTTCTAGTCAACTGGTTTTAATCTCTAAATCTTCCGTTCGGGAGCATCTAACGGTGTCCCGAGCCGGTTATCAAGAGTCGAACGGTTTAGCCTTAGTTGTGGTAGTTATGATCCCCTAGACTACGCCTTAGTTTTAATTAGTCTTTTTAATTTTCTAAGTAATTCTCGAAGTTGAGAGAATTCCACCATCAAATCACAAAACCACAGTTTGCCGCTTTAAGGCTGAAAACCTACACTTGCAAGACAACTCTCGCGCCGGGTGCGTTCGGTCCCTGTGGATTCGACCCGGTCATACCGGTTATTATGCTACCGCCGACCTAGCCCTACGCTTGGGGCGACACTCTCTACGACACAATCCAAGGTCGCAAGCATTTTTGGCGCCGTTGCCGGGGACCCAATGGTCCATCTAGCGTGAGTTTTTCCTTGCTCCACTGTAAGTATCCCACTCTTTTGTATAGTTTTTCTTATTTTTTGTACATTACTTGTTTTATTAACGAGGCGGCGGACTAGCCCCTCGGAACTGTTCTTGTGGTGAGGCGGTTGCATAACCCCTCCGTTCTGCTAGTCCTAGAAAATCCAAACAAAAAAAAAATGGCTGATTTTGGAAGTTGCTATGAAGGGCTTTTTCAAGACATAACCAATTTCTGTCAACTAGATGATGAGTCTTTTCCACAGTATTGGGAGCGATTTAAATGTTCCATATTCTCTTGGGCAATTTATATTTATGAGCTTGGGGATCTTTTGGCTATCTTCTGCCGAGGTTTAAATCCTACGACATGTCAATTTGACTTGTTGTCCGATCAAGAATTCCTGAGTAAAAATGCCGAAGAGGGTTGGGACTATCTTGATGAATTAGCCCAAAAGCCCCAATTTTGCGAGTTGACTGAAATTGAAATAGAACCTCCGTTATTTAATGAAGGGGTTATTTTAGCTTTGAAAGAAACCTCGGAGGTTAAATGGGATGACGAGCCTGATTTTGATTGTACACTTGATTTGCCAACGGAATCAGAGGTTAAATGGGATGATGAGCCAAATTTCGATTGTGCTCCCCAAGAGGATTCTAGTTGTACACTTGATATGCCTTTTCATGAAAAAACTTTTGAGGCTCATGCCACTAGCACTTTCATTGAGTCTGCTCCACCACAAGAACTTGGAAGAGTCGAACTAATTGATTTTCTAGGTGTTGATAATTATGATTGTGTTTACAATCCACTTTTACTAAATCTTGTCCACACTTTGAAAATGAATTTGGTTCGCATTATGCATTTGGTGGAACTTAATTTCCTTACGCGACTACTGCTATCACTATACTCTAAGTATCTTATCTTATGGCATGGTCGTGTACAATTTTTAACGGAGGGGTTGAAATGGAGTGATATGCTCATACTAGTAGCTCTTTATAGTACAAAGGATGTTTGGATGCCACATGAAGGATGTTGTGTATTCTGATGGTCCGATATAGCCACCCGAACTTGAGCTACGTATGGCCTAGCCACAGTCTCTAGTTCCGGGAAGAAAAGTAGTACCCGTGCAATCGCGTGAAGATTCTTCGGTTATGTTATTTTTGTACATATTGTTATTTGTGAAGCCCGGATAACACAAGCCGGGCGGTTCTAATATCACTTTCTCTTAGTAGGAGTGATGAAAAAGCCTCTCATTTGGTCTAGGTATAAGGTGGTCGACATTCCACCCCGTCAGTACATTTTTATCCCTCCTAGTTCTTCATTTTCATACTGTCTTCATGCTATGAGGACATAGCACATTTTAAGTTGGGGGGAGGGTTTACTTTGTGCTTTGTTGCATTGTTTATATTAAGAGTCTTGAGAAAAAAAAGAAGAGAAAATTGAAAAAATTTAAAAAAATTGGTGAATCAAGGAATTTGGATACTTGTGTGTGCTTACTCTTAATTGATGGCTTCTAATTGGTGCTATGATGTTTGTTGTGTGAGACGGAGTCTTGATACGATTTCATGGATAGACTTAAGCTTGTGAACATGACGTTAAAGGGAAACACTTGGTTAAACCGTATTACCTATAGTTGGATAGCGTATGCTCACTTGAATTCATGTTTTCGCATGCGCATTGTCCCACTTGAGCATTTACTGGCTTCGAAATTGGTTCACGTGTCATTGATCCCTCGGTGTGAATTAACTTGTCTGTGAAATATTTGGAGCCCCTTTCTTTGAAAAAAAAAAAGAGAAGATGATGCATGCTTTATTGTTGATGTTTATCCGGGCATTCATTGAGTAACCGGGCAATCGGGGTTTGCTCCCACCGTATTGTTCGCGTCAAAAGATGGATAGACCTTGTGAAGGCATTGTCGAATGTGGTTAGCTTGGACCTCACTATAAAGCCTTTTTGACTCGAGCAATTAAGTCTGAGGGGTATCTCAAAACCTGGCACCCTAAGGCCATTTGGCTTGGGGATGGCCGACCTAACGCTCGCTAAAGGGGTCAACTAGAAAGCCCGAGAGGTCCGGGCATTGCACGACCACATAAAAATAAAAAAAAAAGAGATTCATTCGAATAAAGGGAAGGGGTGTGCTTAAAGAAATACCGAGCTATCAATGATGTGAGAACTGTTTTCAAGATTGGTGAATTTCTTTGTGAGGTTTCTTTTCACACGCATGCCACGTGAGAATTCTCTATCCGACCGTAGGTGAGAGGATTGATTTTTGTGCTAAGTTTGGATATGAAGTTCACTTGCTTAACTCTTTCTATGAATGAAATATCTTGCCATTGACTTGCGTGGCAGACATTGTGGTACTATGTGTGGTACTATGTGTGGTTGTCGGTTGGGTATGAGTCACATTTAAAGTATTCGATTCCTTTGTGTTTTGTGGGTGTTCACTGCTGAAAACCCTCACGAGACTTCACTCGTCCTACCGGGGCCGCCCGGGGGTTTAAAAGACGTATCCATTTTAGTTTGTTTTTGTTAGTTGTATTTGTTTAGTTTGCTCGGGGCGAGCAAAGTTCAAGTTGGGGGGTGTGATAAGTCCCAAATGTTGTATATAACCGGGCTTATCTCGCTCGTTGTAATAACACACACGTGCATTTTGTGCTTTTATACGATTGATTTTGCGCGAGTTGTGTTTTTGATGAGTTTCAGAAAATCGGAGTTAAAAGGGTGTGTCCAAAGCTCCAAATAATCCCCGGTTGTATCCGGAAGTACCTAAGGTCCCGCAATGCCGTGGAGGACAATCGCCGAAGCTTAGAAGTCGATTTAAGAAGCTTTGGAAGGTTCAAGGAAGGCCCGGAACAAAAGAACAAGAAATTTGGAGTTATGAGCCTTGAGAAAATCTGACCAACCGATAGAAAAAGGCTTATAACTTTCAATATACAAAGGCTATGAAGATGAGGTCAATTGGGTTGGAAAGTATACTCATAGAGCTTTCCAACGGTTCAAGAATCGCCTCATTCCGAGTTCGGACGAAGCCGGGGCGTGCCCGCGAAGTTGGGTCAAAAATCTGCCTGACCAGACTCATCTGGATCGATCCATGATGAAGTTGGATCGATCCAGATCATCCCAAAACTCTCCAGACTCATCTGGATCGATCCATGATGATGTTGGATCGATCCAAACCCATCCTTGGCGATTTTTTGACAGATTTTGGTTGTTTTAATATCTTCCATATATGGAAACTTTCCACTTATAGTATGTTTTTGGGATAATTAGCCAATGTAAATGGCTTTTAGTATAAATACCTTCCTCCCTCCTCTCTCCTACGATCTTCCTCCTTAGTTAGTTTTATTCTCACCTCTCTCCTCCATTGGAGAGAGTTTAAGGTCTCTCTCTCTAGTTTATCTCATGTAAGTGTTTGTCTTCCGTTAATTTTACGTTTATTAAACATGTTGCTCTTGATTAGATCTTCCTATTAATCTAGTTTATTTTCAATTCCACCTAGTATTTAGTTTACTTGTTTTTCTTGCTATTTCCTTAGTAAACTCTTGTTTTTAGTAGTTGTTTGATAATTTCTCAAGTACTAATGTTGTAGGCCAACTTAGGTTCTTCACTTAAAATCAGTTTTTAGAGTTGTCAAGCATGTTTTTAGTTTTCTTCAAAATCCTAGACTTGTTTTCTAGCATAATGTGTGAGTAGTTAAGTAGGTTTGGTCATGGGGTGATTAACACTCCATGACTCGGGCTAATCCGTTCCTCTCATCTCAAAAGCAAACACTTCTTGTTGATCAAAGAGTTAGGATTAATTTTATGTATCAAAATTTGGATTTGTTAATCTCTTTGATCTCACGTAGCCAAGGGCTTGACCACTTGGCACGTGTGATGCTTAGGGCGATGTCAATCAAAATGTTTGTCTAAATGGCACAAGAATCCTAATCTTTGTGAAACACATTTTCTAGTCAAATGGTTTTAATCTCTAAATCTTCCGTTCGGGAGCATCTAACGGTGTCCCGAGCCGGTTATCAAGAGTCGAACGGTTTAGCCTTAGTTGTGGTAGTTATGATCCCCTAGACTACGCCTTAGTTTTAATTAGTCTTTTTAAGTTTCTAAGTAATTCTCGAAGTTGAGAGAATTCCACCATCAAATCACAAAACCACAGTTTGCCGCTTTAAGGCTGAAAACCTACACTTGCAAGACAACTCTCGCGCCGGGTGCGTTCGGTCCCTGTGGATTCGACCCGGTCTTACCGGTTATTATGCTACCGCCGACCTAGCCCTACGCTTGGGGCGACACTCTCTACGACACAATCCAAGGTCGCAAGCAATAAATCCATGCTCAATCATTCGATCATGGTAATCGATCAATCATTGTGTCACTAAGACCATCATATTATTATGATTGGATCGATAGCGTATCGATTACCTCGTTGTTCAGTAGGTAGTCACATATCCTCGATTATCTTGTTGCTCAAGGGACGATCACCTTATCGTTTGGCCATCTTGTTGCTCAAGGGCTAGCCCCCTTCATATTTAGCCTTCCCGTTGTTCAGAGGATAGCTACGGTTAATCATATCACGATGTGAATCACTTTAGCCGCCAAGCTGGTGCATACGAACAAATCTATTGTTAGCGTCATCTACATGGATCATAATATGGGATTGCAATCATAATCGTTTGCTTTTAGTGTTTCAACTTAGGCCTGTTGATCCACGTGAAATCATAAACATTTGTTTGTTTTAGCGCCTTTGACTCGGGAAGCCTTGTCAATTCACGTAATCATTCGTCTCACAGGTCGGAAAAACCCGTTGAGTTTGTTTGCATATGCCCCTAAGAACTACGCCGGTCTGATCCCTACAATGGAGTACGTAGGCAGCCTGAGTGGCGCGACCGTGATTTTAATGTTTTCCCCTTGCAGCTTGAGAAAGGTCCGAAAAAGGATCGGGATGTCTCTGTCTTGAATGCAACTCATACCAAGAAGTGGTAAGGAGTTTCATCCAAGAGGGGTAGCTGTAGACACCCCGATTTTGACCCGGGATACTTGCCAAGCATTCCCGATGATGAGAAAACTACCCGTGAATACCTTGAGGTTGATAATGAGGCTTGAACTTGCCCCAAACCACCATGAACCACCCTAAACCATTCCCAAATAACTTAAACCAACCCAAATGACCAAAATGCCCCTCAAAACACCAAAATAAACCAGAACCAACCACTGAGCTCAAAGGGGTTTGAGCGCTCAAACCCCCTGTTTGAGCGCTCAAGCCCTGTCCAATTTGTTGCTGGCAGAGCATCTAATGATGAGATTCTGACTGCATGACAGCCACTCAGCCGTTTTTCTGTTGCTCACATGCACGTAGTAGACCCCAGGGGGTCCTAAATTGTCTTGGTAGGCCCTCTTGTTCAATTAAATCCATTTTCCCCCCATTTCTCTCTATAAAACCCATCTATCTACACCATTTGCAGAGGTTACACACTCTACCACCCATTGATATACTCTCACGCTCTCTCTAAAACACCACTTCCAGATGTTCTTCATCCATCTCAACCATCCATTGAGGCTTCACCTTCAAAAATCATCAAAACCCACCTTGATCACCATCCATAAACCTTAAATACATCATCATCAGTTCGAGCACTACTCAAATCCCACCCACATTGTCACTCTATTGTTCAAAATGGCCTGTATTGTCCCTGTAATCCAAGCCATTTGTCCACCCACTTATCAAAACTCCAAGTTCAAGCTTTGATCAAAACCTAAAAGGTAGAAACTCATGTAACCATTACGGGTTGGTACTCATGAGGGAGACCAGTGAGTTCATGGAGGTTCTGCATACCTTCTATGGGCTCACAAGGTTTTAGATACCAAGAAAAACAGATTTCAAAAATCTCGGCTCAAGAGGGCTTGAGCGCTCAATGTCCGTAGATTGAGCGCTCAAACTATTTTAACTCTTCTCATATTTTGTAGTTTCTGATCATGTTTGATGTTAGCATCCTCTTTCTCACTGCTTTTGCTGGGTCTATATTCTCTTAAATCTCCTTATCTTGTTCCTGATCATTGATTAAAGACCCCAAAAGCCATAGGAATGACGTTGGTTATCATTAAGCAAACGTTGATGTTGTTTTATGAAATGACTAGAAGTATTACATACTTGTAAATGATGATGAGATGATTTCAGTTTATACCAACATCAAAATTGGCCAGAAGTTACAAAAACCCATAACCCCTAAAATGGTGCTTAAGCGCTCATACATCCCTCTCTGAGCGCTCAAACACTATTGTGGTCTATGTTTGCTTTCATTTATTTCAGGTCTGTGTTCTATTTCTGGTTCAATATAGTATGTGTGTGATGTTGTTTGGCTAGGCCAACCTGATCCTCTCTCTCTCTCTCACACTCTAATCATGCTTATGCATGGCCCAATACTCATTTTCTCACTTGTGTGGACACCTCAAGTTTATTTTACTCATATTCAAGAAGTTTTAATCTGCTGTGCATCATCATACATCATTGTGAACTTGTTTATGACCCAGATGAAGGCAGAATGGTGCAGAATCACTCAAATCCAGTAAATGGTTTGAGCGCTCAATGTACCTCTTTGAGCGCTCAAACTGTCTTCTGGTCCAATTAAATCTTTCTCTCATTTCAGCTTGTTCATGACACTTTGAGTAGTCTGGAAGACTTTAAAACTTTGAGTCTGCATTCCTTTTGTACTATTTGCCTCATTTGGTTCATGAATAAGTTTTAAACCCATGTTTATGTGATTGTATCATTCTGTTTAATCATTTAAGTGTTGTTTTCAAGCAAGCAGCAGTAACCAAGTCATGTTTTCAACAAACCAGAAGCATCATAAGCATGTGTGAGTGAACAGGAGTTTGAGCGAGGGTTTGAGTGCTCGAACCTCCGTCAGTGGATCAGATTTGTTTAGTTTGTTTTGTATGTTGTTCATGCTATTTTTTAGTTTCTTGTCTCCATTTAATATGTACTAATGTGGTTTTCTTGTAGTTTGTTGTTTGCATTTATTCACCATCATCATCATGCATGTAGTCCATATCTCACAAGCATACACTGTAGCTCATTGTTGTATTTATTATCATTACGTGGCTCCCATCCCCATTCCACGTACTTGTTCATGGTTGAATCGCACACATTTCATGTGATCCCACAAAAGTCAAGTAGAGACCGGTCTTCGAACCGGGCAAGGGGGTGCCGTAAAACCCTTCCCCTCTCATAACTGAGCTCCCGAACCTAAGATAGTATGGTGATGACGAGCTAGTATCCAAACCTTATCCAAAAAATGAGGCACGAGTCAATCGAGTTCGGTTCCTCGGGGACAATCCGCTAAAACCCTGGTGGCGACTCTGAATCGAATTCCTAAGAGGGGCGTCCACAGCCCCCGAAGGTGAGTGACTTCGTTGCAGAGCGCATGGTTTTCACCGAGCCAATTCATCGCAGAGCGCACGATTTTCACCGAGCCAACTTATATGCTTCTTCGGAAGATCGAAAATGAAGGGTTCTTTCGGTGACTGGATCATAAGATGGGAACAAATGATAAAACCAAGGACAAAAAGGTATATTGCATGTACCACAGAGAGCAAGGTCACTATACCACTGCTTGCAAGCCATTCAAGGCGTACTTGTTGTCCCTAGTCTCGGCCGAAAACTTGGACACATACATTGACCAGGAGAAGACCTTGGCTCGGGCTCAGAGCCAGGGAGCAGCTGTAGCAAGGGGAGCCCAGGAAGATATCGTGGTAATGCATGTAATTCATGGCCCGGTTATGAGAATGATGGAGTCTCGGATTTACAAAGAGATTGATCAAGCCACGGCAGCATTGGAGGTGCTCTCGGTGAAGCAACAACTGAAGCGGAAGTTCCCAACCAAGGGCTCTCAATGGACAAACACGTTCACCGAGAAGGATCTAGAAGGTGTTCAGTTCCCTCACAATGACGCTCTCGTCATCAAGCTCAAGGTGGGAAAGGCTAAAGTGGAACGGATTTTGGTGGACCAAGGAAGTGCAGCTGAGGTGATGTACTACTCACTTTTTAAACGATTCGGATTCACCTCCAAGGACCTAAAGCCTTCCGAGGTCCCTCTTGTTGGCTTCAGTGGTACTCCTGTGTATCCTCTCGACATAATCACTCTCCCAATCATCGCCGGTTCGGTGACACAGCAAGTAGAGCTCATTGTAGTCAACTCCCCGAGCCCCTACAACATCATACTAGGAAGAAACTGGCTCCATGCAATGAAAGCCGTGGCATCTTCGTACCATCAGATGCTATGGTTTATTGGGGCAAAAGGGAAACAGGAGAATGTCTGAGGAGACCAGATTGCGGCAAAGAAGTGCTACATCTCAACCGTGGGGAGAAAGGAAAAGAAGAAACCGAAGCAGGTGCAATGGGTGGAGATACTTGATGCACCAATTTTAGAGGATGTCGGTAGACCCGCCGAGGTAAAATTCGTGGAGGAATTCGTTACGGTCCCAATCAATGAGGACGAAAGCCGTTTCTTCCTAATCGGATCCTCTTTAACAGAGACCGAAAGGGAGGAGATGGCAACTTTTCTCAAGGCAAACATCGAGGTGTTTGCCTAGACACCGTACAAAATGCCTGGGGTCGATCCGAGCTTCATCAAACTTCAGCTCAACATTGACCCGTTGAAACGCCCAGTTATTCAAAAACTGAGAAGGTCTTCCGTTATTCATGCTGAGGCCGTTGAGTAGGAAGTTGACAAGCTATTGGAAGCCCAAGCAATCCGGGTAGTTCGGTACCCTACTTGGCTGGTGAATACGGTGGTAGTCCAAAAAAAGAACGGAAAGCTGAGGGTCTGCGTGGACTACACGAACCTAAATGATGCATGTCCAAAGGACTGTTTTCCAGCCCTCGGATAGACCAACTAGTGGATACCACGGCAGGCCATGCTAGGTTAAGTTTTATGGACGCATACAGAGGATACCACCAAATTTTCATGGACAAGGAAGATATGAAGAAGACGACTTTTATCACTCCCTGAGGCCTCTATTGCTACTACGTCTTGCCCTTCGGGCTGAAGAACGTCGGGGCCACCTTCCAACAGATGGTGTCTCGGATGTTCAAAGATCAGCTCGGAGACACGATGGATGCGTACATCGATGACATGGTGGTAAAGAGTGTCCAGGTGGAAGACCACTTTGCATACCTCACCAAGATCAGTACTGAAGAAACATGGACTAAAACTCAACGCCGAGAAGTGCTCTTTTGGCGTTGGGTCGGAAAAATTCCATGGACACTTGGTCACAAGAAGGGGGATTGAGGCTGATCCAAGTCAAGTCACTGCAATACAGCAGCTCGTTTCTCCTAGCACGATTAAGGAAGTTCAAAGACTTACAGGAATGGCAGCGGCTCTCAACCGCTTCATCAGCCGCTCAGCAGATGTGTGTTGTCCTCTATTCCAATCAATCAAAACAAGCAAAAGGAAATTCCAATGGACAGAAGAATGTGAAAAGGCATTGCAGCACTTGAAAATGTACCTTTCCGAGCCGTCGTTGCTGGAGACGCCTTGGGAAAACGAAGATTTGTTCATCTACCTTTCTGTCTCCCCACACGCAGTCAGCTCGGTGCTCGTTAGAACAGAGGGCACCGAGCATCGACCGGTGTACTATGCAAGCAAGACCCTGACAGGAGCCGAGACAAGGTATCTGCCTCTTGAAAAGGTGGCCTTCGCTCTCATCACTGCGTCTCGGAAGCTACTCCCATACTTCCAGGCCCACACAATCATTGTTCTCATCGAGTATCCTCTAAAAGCACTTTTTCGAAGGGCTGATCTCTCAACACGAGTTTCAAAGTGGTCTTGTGAGATAGCCAATTTTGACATTCATTATCACCCGAGAATGGCCATTAAGGCGCAGGTGTTAGCCGACTTCATTGACGAGCTAACACCAGGAGCAGAGAAGCCAGAAGAAGACAAACCCAACCCAATCCCACTAGAGCAATCAGTTGAAGACCCTGATGCCCCCGCGGCAATTGAAGACATGACCGACCGGATCTCGGATGAAGACTCAACAACTCCCCCTACGGTTGAACAAACACCCCTACCTGTCTCGGAAGGAGAATCGAGTCAGACCGTGGAAGAAGACCAAGCAACCGTGCCATTCTCTACTTGGCATATGTTTCACCGCAACGCTTGGAAATTGCATGTAGATGGAGCTTCAAACCAACGAGGAGCTGGAGCAGGTGTAGTCCTAATCTCTTCCGAGGGGGTCATTCACGAGAATGCAATCACAATCGATTTCCCGGCCTCTAACAACGAGGCCGAGTACGAAACATTAATCGCTGGCCTTCTGCTAGTCGAAGCAATGGACGTGAAGACCCTAATGGTTTACAGCGACTCCCAGCTCGTCGTAAACCAATTCAACAGAGACTACGATGCTAAGGATGAAAGAATGGCAAAGTATCTGAGCCTAGCCAAGAGTCCAACCGAGACATTTGAAGAGATTGAAGTTCATCAGGTGGGCCGAGAGAACAATGCCCACGCTGACGCACTCGCAAGATTGGGCTCCGCATGCAAAGCTTCCGAGCAACAAACCATCAACTTTGGAACAATCTCAAATCCGAACATCAACCCCCCCCCCCCCCCCCCCCGATGCAATTTTTCAACATCTAGCTCGGTCCAAGCTGGATGGATGAACTGGTGCTTTACCTCCGAGATGACAAGCTACCTGAAAACCGACGAGGAGCCCACCAGATCAGATGCAAGGCTGCAAACTACTGGCTCTCTCCAACTGGTTCCTTATATAGATGATCTCGGACTGACCCATATCTTATTGTGGTTCATCAGAACCAGGTCCACTCTATTCCAGGAGCTCCATGCCGGTAGCAGAGGCTGCCACTCGGGGGGACGCTCCATTGCCCACCGAGCCATCACTCAAGGGTATTGGTGGCCAAAGATGAAGGAAGATGCTGAAGAGTTTGTTCGAAAATGCCACAAGTGCCAGTTGTTCAAGCCAATGATCCACCAGCCAGCCGAGGATCTCCAACTGATCACCAGTCCATGGCCCTTTGCCCAATGGGGTTTGGACATTGTTGGGGAGCTCCCACTTGCTCCCGGAGGATTTCGCTACCTTATAACTGTTACGGATTATTTTTCTAAATGGGTGGAAGCCAAGCCTCTGGTTTTCATCACCGAGGAAAATGTGAAGAGTTTCCTGTGGCAAAACATCATTTCTCGATATGGAGTTCCGTATGCGATCATCTCAGACAATGGAAAGCAGTTTACTGGAAAACAAATGAAGGAGGTGTGCGACAAGCTCGGAGTATGCTTCTTCAACTCCACCCCTGTTTATCCTCAAGGCAATGGCCAAGCCGAGGCGTCTAACAAGACAGTCGCGGCTGGACTCAAATGAAGGCTAACTGCAAAAAGGGAAAAATGGGCGGAGGAACTTCCTCACATTCTATGGGCATTCAGGACTACTCTGAGATGTTCCACCGGACAAACTCCTTACTCTCTCGCCTACGGTGTTGAAGCCGTTATCCCTATCCAGAAGGGGCTACCTACAATCCGAACCGAGTACTTTGATGAAACCACTAATGACACGGCCTTAAGTAACGATCTGGATCTGGCCGAGGAGAAGCGGGATACAGCTCGAGTGAAGTTAGCAGCTTATCACCAGGAGGTGGCTAAGGGCTACAACAAAACGGTTCGGTTGAGGACATTTTGCCCGGATGACCTTGTTCTCAAGAAGGTCACGGACAAGAATAAGAAAAAGAAGTTGATGCCCAATTGGGACGGTCCCTACCAAGTCGTCAAGAAGGTAGGCAAAGGAGCATACCAGGTTAAAGACATGGATGGGAAGCTCGTAGACAAGCCTTGGAATGCTTATAATTTGAGAAAGTATTATGCTTAAGGAAACTGCTCTAGGATGTTGAGTTTCAAACATAGAAAAAGTTAGAAGAAATTTTGATGTAATACATTCTCGGAAGCTTATCAACGAAAAACCCCTTTTGATCTCAAACTGCTGTCATTTATGTATTTAATCGTGTCTCGGTAATTATACCAAACGGCTTCGGCCAAGGCACAACCTCACACATGGGTTTCATCCCATTAGACCACTCGGTTTTACCGAGCCAATCCAACGATTACGTCGATAATTTAACAAATCACACCCTCTTGGTGGTAATAATATTAACGCCTCGGACAATAAACCGAGCTCGACGTAAAATCGCTTCTGTAGGGGCATTGACCAAGTGATAGCTTGTTTTTACAAGTTAGCGACTTAACTCGCTTCAATTGACTCGGCAAAATATCCGAGAAGATCTATTAATTACTTCTGATAAGCTTTCATGCCTTAGAAAAATCCTTGAACATTCATTCCAACTTACGCCAGGGGTATTTTATTACCCTAAGCCGAGATGAATGGGGGTACTACTATATATATCCGAGATAATCATTCAAGCATGATGAGATAGATGCAGAAATATGAACCAACTACTCATTCAACCAAGCATTCATCCATTCAAATTCCAAAAACTTAGTATCAACAAACTTCAAGTATCAGAAACTATTGACGACGGCTCGGCATAAAATTCCACCGAGCCGTATCCAAAATTGCTAAAGAAATAGTTCGGGGGGAGAAAGAGAAATTGTTCCCTGCAAACCATAACATAGGCTTGGTATATAATTCCACCAGCCTCAAAGCCAACGCAACGATTAAAGAAATAGTTTGGGGGGGAAGAAAGAGAGACATTGTTTCTCAGAACTTAACAAACAACTACTCAGAGAAGGGGGAATGGGGTGCAAGCTTTCAATAAACTAGGCCTCGATTTGGTTCTCAGCGGCATTCTCATCAACTGCCTCCTCTTCTTCTTCAGCGCCTTCTTCATTTGCTTCCTCTGGAGGAATCTCAATCTCGCGAAAGTTCACCTCGGGCACTTTACGAAGGTTGAAGTTGGTGTGAACGCTACCAGCATCGAGACCGAGCCCGTAGCCAGTTCTCATACCCTTGAAGTAATAGATCCTGGCACCTCTTCGAAAGCCCATATTCTTGATCTGTTCTACCTGCCCTCGATAATGTTCCACAATCTTTTCCTTCGCCTCCTCGAATCCGGCTGTCACTACAAGAAAATTAACTATTCCCGGCATTAGAAAACCGCCGGAAAAAGTCCCAAAACCGCCGGGAAAAGTATTACCGGCGGTAAAAAATGAAAAAACCGCCTGCCGTCAAAACGGTCGTCGGGCAAAAGATAAACGGCGGTAATCTACCGCCGGTAATAGTAGTCGACTTTTGCCGGCGGTTTCATTATCGCCGGTAAAGGTTATTTCCGGGAAAAAAAAATTGTTCCGCCAAGTTTCGAACCCGCGACCCTTTGCATGGAGACCCGACACCTAACCACCCGACCGCCCAAACTTTTCGGTTAAATTTAGGAAATAAATATATTTATATTAAAATTTACGTTTTTACCGGCGGTTTTTTGGATTACCGCCGGTAATAGTCATTTTACCGGCGGATTATAATTACCGCCGGTAAAAGTGACCTTTACCGGCGATTTTATTACCGGCGGTAATAAAACCGCGGGAAAAATCATTTTTTGCGGCGGTTTATGATTACCGCCGGAAATGGTACCTTTTACCGGCGGTTTGGTTACCGCCGGTAAAGCCACATTTTCTTGTAGTGTGTGTGCGCTTCAGAAAGCTCCCGCTTATGCCTCTCCGCCTCCTCGGATGATTTCTGTTGGAGTTCCTTGACCTGATTCTTTAAAGCGTCCAGCTCGGAAAGTTGCTTTTTAGCATAATCAAATTCCGCGAGTTGAAGCTTAGCTGCGGTTAGCTCATTCTCGGTCTCCTTTTTCTTCTGTATCACCTCTTTGTGCTTCAGTTTGAAGGATGAAAAGGCAGAGGACATATTCACAACCTTCTGATGATAGCTGAGCATGGCTTGATTGGCCTGGAGTCATAAAATACGGCAGTCAAGAACTATTCAAACTCTCGAAAACAAAAGTGGATCTCGGAATAAGTACTCACCAAGGTCAGATGGGAAAACATGTCCACAATATTGCCCTCAAAATCTGAGGGTACCTGACACATACTGTAAACAAACTTATTCCGCACCATTTGGTGCCTGACACATACTCATTGTAAACAAACTTACGTCGCAAGAGATTGGTGATTTAGAGGAATTGCTTACAGACCAACGAAGGCAATTCTAAATCGTCGTAGTTGTGGTTGAGTACAAGCAGGTGATAGTCGTCGTCTTCGTCGAGTACAAGCCAGTCCAGTATTGATTCCCACAATTCTTCAGGAAGGTCATTCCATCTGCCTTTCATGTTTTTTCGACAGGAAAGAAAGAGAACTGATGATCGAGAAAGAAAAAGAAAGATGAAAAGTAGTCAATTAGAGAGAAATAAAGAAACAAGACCTATCTATATTTGTACACAAGTTAGGAAACCTGTATGGCAATGGCGAGTAATGGTCAAAACGTTTCCTAGTAGAACTCACCATTAGTAAAGGACATTGCCTATTCCCATTAGGATTATATTTTCTCAGTAATTCTATATGTGGAGGGAAATTGGCCAAAAAAAGTACTGTATTTCTATTTTTTTATTTTTTATTTTTTGGCTTTTGACACTATAGCAACCCAATAACTAACTTTGACGGACCTGGGGTTGCTGTTGTGCAGCCCCCTGCAGAGCAGCGTGTTGTGCACCCCATGGCGCGGCTGCACTGAATTTTTTTCGACGATCGGAGACGTTCCCCGTGTAGAGCTCGTCAGGTACTACAAGTGGACCAAAAATCAACTCGATCGGATATGCTTAAATGCCTCATCGGAACACAAACTACTTGAAAAAATATAGGTTCAGCGGTTTTGTTCCAGTGTTTGTGTTCATTTGTGTTCCATTTTTTTCAAGGTATTTGTGTTTCGATGAGGCACTTTAGCATATCCGATCGAGTTGATTTTTGGTAAGCTTGTAGTACTCGACAAGCTATACGCGATGAATATCTCTGATCGTCGGAAAAATTCCGGCGCGGCCCAACCATGAGGTGCACAACACGCTGCTGTGCAGGGGGCTGCACAGTAGCAACCCCAAGTCCAACTTTGACAATGTCATTTTAAAACAATAACACTTTTTGCACTTTGATACCTATTGATATCCAATTGAAGATATTTTTTTTAAGTAAATGCTCTTACAAGCCCTAAGATATCAGCAGCTTAGATCAAGAAGATACCGAGCACATAATCATCTCATATTTGTCCAAAATATTTTCGGATTTCAGGGCTTCAATTCTGAATGAAAAACTGAAGAAATTATGTACAAATATCAGATTGAGCTGATTTTTTATAAAACTACTCGAATAATTATTTTAAAAATTTCTACAAAGAATTCGATTTGAAAGAATAAATGTGTTGCCCTGTAATTCCGATTTGCTCTTTTCTTGAGCAGCCCCTACCTGTTGAATTCCTCCCCCCAAAGTAAATAAATAAATCCTGACAAAAATGCACTACCTGTCGAATTTCAAAAAAAAAAAAAAAAACCGTTCAGTATCGAAAAGCTACTACCCATGGAATTTTCCGCCAAAAAAAAAAAAAACCAGTAGTGTCTAACTAAAAGGCGCTACCCTTGGAATTTGAAAAAAGAAAAAAAATCGAGGAGGCCTAACGAAAAGGCGCTACTTTGGATTTCGATTAAAAAATAATTCAAATAATGCCTAATCAAAAGGTGTACCCGTGGAATTTCAAAAAATGAAAAAAAAAATTCAATTAGCCTGAAAAAGAAGGCGTTACCAGATTGTACTATTCGACTTTTAGTCGTAGTTGTTTCTACTCCGAAACATTGGTTACATATTCTTTTTTGGAAAAATTAGTCAAAAATACAACATTTTTTTATCCCTTTTAAAGATAGGACACGCGTTTTTTCAGATTCAAGGGAAGGACACTCGTTTTTTCAGATTCAAGGGAATGACATCCAAAAACTACTCTCTTTTGGGATGTGTTGGCAGAGGAGAAGAGAAGGTCGATGAGACACCTGTAAAGCCAAGTGTACAATGGCTATTCATCCAGACACCTGGAGATTTTTTTGAATTATATGTTTGAAATTAGAATTTTTAAAAATTAGTGACCTCTCACTAATTTTTTTGGTTGCCGGAAGTGGCTGGCCAGAGGTGGGGTGGTGGTCTACCTGAGGTGGGGTGGTAATTTTTTTGAATTTTTATGTTTGAAATTAGAATTTTTAAAAATTAGTGACATCTCACTAAGTTTTTGGTCGCCAAAAGTGGTCGGCCAGAGTTGGGGCAAAGATTTTTTGAATTTTATGTTTGAAATTAGAATTTTTAAAAATTAGTGACCTCTCACTAATTTTTTGGTTCCCGGAAGTGGCTGGCTAGAGGTGGGGTGGTAGTCGGCCGGAGGTAGGGTGGTAATTTTTTTGAATTTTATGTTCGAAATTAGAATTTTTAAAAATTAGTGACATCTCACTAATTTTTTTGGTCGCCGGAAGTGGTCGGCCAGAGGTGGGGTGGTGGTCAACCAGAGTTGGGGCGAAGATTTTTTTGAATTTTATGTTCGAAATTAGAATTTTTAAAAATTAGTGACATCTCACTAATTTTTTTGGTCGCCGGAAATGGTCGGCCAGAGGTGGGGTGGTTGTCAGCCGGAGGTGGGGCGGAGATTTTTTTGAATTTTACGTTCGAAATTACAATTTTTAAAAATTAGTGACATCTCACTAATTTTCTTGGTCGCCGGGAGTGGTCGCCAAAGGTGGGGGTGGTGGTTGGCCGGAGGTAGGGTGGAGATTTTTTTGAATTTTATATTCGAATTTAGAATTTTTAAAAATTAGTAACATCTAACTAATTTTTTTTGTCTTTATGTTCGATTGCAAAAGTTCATTGTGCTTCCCTTTAAAAATATCAAATGTTTTTTTTGTTTTTATGTTTGATTGCAAAAGTTCATTGTCCTTCCCCTTAAAAATGTCAAATGTTTTGGATTTTTGGCTAAGTGGCCCAAAAAAGAATCGGTCCCTCAATAAAATTGTAATGTAGAACATGGTTGGCCATTTCCAGGTTGATTCAAAAGCCAAACAGGCCCTTAAAAACAGTTCATCAACCCCAACATGATAATTCAAACTGGGCATGAATTGTGAGCAGTACTGGCCTACTGGGTGGTGTGGTCCTGATTCCTGAATGAATAACAGAATCTGTTGATCAAAGGGATGGATATCTGGTTGATGGGGCGAGCAAATCTAAATTATGGGACCACTGTGATTTGATTGTGAGACCCTATCACCGATGAAATCACACATTTACACTTGTGGTGATTATTTTACTATATGCGCAGCATGTTCTTGGGGCCAGAAATGTCTGTGTAACAACAATCAACAACTTGGATTTCCATTAGGAGGGATGCTACAATGCACACCCCCCATATGAGATTTTGTGGTTTTAAATCTGAGTTTTGTGGCACCAAATATAAGATAATATGAGATTTTGTGGCACCAAATATGAGATTTTGTGGCTCCAAATATGAGATGGCATACGGTATGCACCCCATCCAAATGGATGGCTGAGATTGCGCCACGTATGACGTGTGGGAATTTGTGTATATCGATATGAGATTTTGTGGCTCCACATATGAGATAGTGTGTATATCGATATGAGATTTTATGGACTCCAATATTTATTGTTGTGATTACCGATATGAGTGTTTGTGGCTCTAAATATGAGATTTTGTGGCTCTAAATATGAAATTTTGTGGCTCAAAATATGAGATTTTGTGGCTCCAAATAACAAGTCGCATTACTGTAGCATTACTGTAGCAATCCGCATGGGTCCAAATATGAGATTGTGTGGCTCCAAATATGAGATTTTGTGGACATATATGAGATTTTGTGACTATTCATATGAGTGTGCATACCATATGCACTTCGTATCTCCAGCCACAAAATCTCATATTTAGAGTCACAAAATCTCATATTGAGTAAGTGCACATTGTAGCATTACCCTTCCATTACACCATTCTCTATCATTTCAAAGTCCCCAAATCACAGCTGCACATATGGTCATGTATGTAGAAGTTAACCCCAAGGTTAGCACGGTGGTCCAGGCTTGAGACTTGGAAGTTTGTTTTCTCTTGAGCTTTGAAATTCGGAACCTCCAAGGTGTTATCAACTTGTTTGGGGCTAGTTCATGATACGAGAGTATTTTTCTGGCTTTAATTGGGCACTTGCTAGTCAGAGACAAAACTTAAGAGGGGGAGGTGGCGCACGCGTGCCACCCCCGGGTCCAAAAAGAAACTATTTTTTGCATAAAGCAGTTTTATTCTTCAAAATGCGTGTATTCTTTTGGGTTTTAAGCATATTGTTGAGTGATTATTGATTAATCGATGACAGTGTAAGTTTTGGGTATTAAATATGTAGATGGAAGATTAACATGTGAAAATGTGTCTCATTTTGGTATTAATTAAAAATAATTAATCTTAGAACACTTGTAGTCTTGTACCTTTTTTTTTATACTTACTCCCTCCTCCCATAAGGATACTTCACCAAGAAAAAACCTCCAACTTTCGGATAAAAAAAATAAAGTAATTTCGTGCATGATTTTTTACATTTCTTGACACAAAATTAAATAACTAATTGAGATTTTTATCTAAAATTTGCACGTCGACGTTTTATAATAGACTATCTTTGTAAGACTGAGGGTTTGGAGAATTTGATTTTGGGTGCCACTATGGCTCCGTCCCTGCCGCTAGTGGACGGTAAATTGCTCCCTCAGAATTAGTTGAAGTGCGCGACACGTGAGTTATAAAAATGTACGTAGAGGTTGTAAGTTGGTTAGAATAAAGTAAGTACTGTTTTTCATTTGACTATCATTGTTGTATGTAACCTTTAAACTAATGATCCAAATATAATTCACAAAAATGAGTGCACACAATTTCTAACTTACTCTCAAAATTGACTTCTACCGACTTGTTGAGTTTTGCCTATTCCGGAGAAGGATGTTCTCTGGAGCAATATGTTGGCTGATTGTCTTTGGGTAAAATTGGAATATCAAGTCCCATGGTTTTTTTCAAGGCTGCCCAAGCTTGGGACAGTAGGATGCTTGTCCAAATGCTCAATCATGCTGAGCTGAACCAGATTCATTGATCCCATTTGCCAATTCTGGTGCTACCAATTAGGAAGGCTTCTGGTTCTACTCATGTGTGGAATGCAGACTCAACCTGGGCTATCTCGGCTCACTTGAGGAAGGCCTAGCACTGAAGATCAATCCGAAAAAAAACAAAGACTTCTACTGACGTATTGCACTTTACGAGACATGTCATTATCTTAGACTCTCATAATAAATCATTCAAAAAACCAACTTAAGTCAGTTTATGACATAAGTCAGGAATTGGAACAAGAGATATTAATGTTTATCGATCTTGTCGTTCCACATAATAAACTCACCTAACAAATGGACGTCTCATATCGAAACAAGCTAGAAAAGTTATATTAATAATAAAAAAAATGCGATTTTTTGTCCTGTCTCAAGACACGATTAGAACTGGCTTCTCAATTATATGGTCTCCGAGTGGTGATAACAACATATGCGAAAAAAATTCAATGACGTAAATTCTATATAAAAAATGACATTTGTCTTTGCACTTTATATTTTGGGAATATTATTTTGACACCAACGGATAGACTTGCTCTCAGAAAGTAAAGGAAGTTTACGAAACGGATCCAGTCCGTTAATAGCTTGTATTTTGGACCCGAAAATGTTGCTGAACAGAGAATCATTAATAAATGCTTGTTCTTGTTTAAAATGCTACTCCTACAAGTTTGAACTTTCACTGTTTTCCTCAATACGTTTTTGGTAGGTGAAGACTAAAAAACCTCCTCATGGATACCACGTGCTACTGCAAACAGGTGTCTCGTGACGTGACTATAAAATAAAATTGGACCATCCTACATATAGCAATAGATTCCTTATATCCACAAATAATATTGACTTTTCTTATATCCTAGACTAGAGATACAATCAAGGGCGTGTAGCCTAACGGTTATCTTTTTATTCTCTCACAAGGGAGTCTAGGGTTCGAGTCTCGGCAGAGGCGTTTGGGGTTTAGGGCTACGGATAGCTTTTAGACCCCATCTGAACTAACTCACTAACTCTCCCCCTAATCCTGACTGATGTATATCGAATGACAAAAAAAAAAAAAAAAACTAGAGGCATATTAAAATGTGTGCCAAATTATAGATCAGAAGTGCGATGTATTTTTATATCAAACTAGACAGGGGCCTGGGGGGCCACAGATATGACAATTTTCTCGAACCAAGAAAATTTTGGGTACGGGTATTGCCATGTGGTGTCGGCTCCCCGTCTAAGCCGTCCAAACATATTTTTGACGGCCCAAATTTACCCAAAATTTTCTCGAACCAAAGGTGTAAAGGATGGAAAAGAGAATTGTTATGCCCAAATATAAGCATAGGAAACTGAATAGTATGAGATGATTCTATCTATTAAGGGTATCACCAATGGTATAATTAAAATTGAATACTCAAAAATTGTCACATTAGCTTTTGATTATCCATTAGAGTTTGTTAGAATGAGCAATGTCAAGTCCTACATTGGTGTGTTTTTCAAATTACATCATTTTTTGATAACTAAAACTTACATCATTTTTTCAAATTTAAAAAAAAAAAAAAAAGTGTGCAAATAAAAAAAAATTTAAAAAAATTAGTTTTTATTAAAGTATCTTGAAAAAACCAGTTTTTGTAGAAATACATTTTTGAAAAAAACAGTTCGTGAAAAAACTTTTTTTGAAGAACTGTTTTGGAAAAAGAACCTGTTTTGAAAATAATTGTTCTAAATCATTGTTGAGAACACTAGTTTGAAAATAATAGAGAGAGTATCACCTTCCTTAAGAACATCACAGACTTCTTCTGTTGTTTCTTGTTAGATTAAATGCTTTTAAAAAAAATTGCCAAATTTTGTGACTTCTTAGCATAATAATCTGGATGAAATGCCGCGAAGAACCAAAAGATGAATCATTCCGACGCTCATTTCTGGTCTTTTCAACTGTTGGTATTTTCAAATAGGCTTCCCTCATCTCCTCATTCACCCTGCAATTTTTTGTAGCAGATCAAGCTCAGTCATTTCATAACTTTTTCTTTTTTTTTTTTGTCATTCTTCATTCTTAATCTATTACATGGGGAGGGAGGAATGAGACTCGATCCCGGAATGCAGTGTGGGGCATCCACGAGCTCTACCGCATAAGCTAGCCACCACTTCTTTCATAACTTATTAATGCAACTTCTTATGTACGGATTCAAAAAGTGAAGGTTTTAAGTCTTTACTAGAATAACCCAATTTTAAGCTCATGCCAAACCATTGAATGATTCATTAATCTATGAAGTATGTATAGGAATTCTCACTTAGATAGGCATTCTATAAACCAATTGCTTAACATATCTATAGAATATTTCGTAAACTAAATATTAGATACATTAATAAAGATACACTCAATTGCATAAAGGAAGTACTCACCATTTTTAGGCTGCAGAGGTAATCTACCCGTTGATCCCTTGATGGTGAGCAGCTATTTCCACACTAATCAAAGACTGGTAAATTTTTGAAAATCTAAGTGGGAAGGAAACAAAAACAACCAAAAAGTTCGTCAAACAAATTGAGAGGAACATGAGAAGAACATAAAAACGAACATCATCAAAGGAACATAATTTTTGAGATTTATATTTTAAGATATAAGCAATAAAAAACGACAAAATTTTTAAAATGGGCAAACAAAGACAAATGGAAGGAGTGTAGTAGATAGATACTGAATGGAACAATCCATAATCATATGAGGCATGGTGTCCGCACCTCATTTGAAATGTAAAATATTCTATATCCGGTAACTTCTCGTCTCTAACTTTATTCTTAGATGTGACACTAAATCTATCTAATAGTATTCTTTAGCTTCTAGGTATGAGGTTTGGGGTTTAAGTTTTGTTGCGTTTTTCCCATGTGAGGGAGATGTGCGTGAAGCGGGGGATTATTTCCCGGACACTCCCAGAGCACTGAGCACACTGGATCACTTCTCCTTTCTCCTTTTTTATGTATACTGTTGTGAGAGAATGTGCAAAATAGTGTAGAGAGGCAGAGAGAGAGAGAGTTGAGCGAAAGAGGCTCCTCCTTGAGGAGGGAGTCGTGCTCCTTGGAGAGTCTATTGGAGAGGGAGTGGGTGAGGGCTGAGCGTAGGGACGCCGGTTGTGGCTCCCAGAGAGAGCCAGATTGTGGCTCCGTAGAGGTTCTTTTTGTAACTTTGTATATTGTGTTTATATAAAGTGAGTTTTTCGGTTTTTTCTCAATCTCATGTTTGAGTTGTGTTTGGGTGGCCGAGGTCGTTTCCCAACATTTGGTATCAGAGCATGGTTGAAGGGAAGGTCACGAGACCGAAATCCATGAGATTCGAAGTTGAATCGTTACCACGCAACCTTTATACGACTTTTTTTTTTTTAATTTACTTCATGTAAAGTTGCAAAAGATCAGTATATTTAAGAATTCTAATAGCATCTCCATTTGAAGTAACAAACTTTAATACCAAACTTAATTTTAGTGATACACGTGACAACTTGAAAAGTCACTTGCAATAATTTTGTACTACTTTCTTTACTTTTAAAAATAATACATGGAAATATTTTATTCGTTATTTAAAATCACTCGGCTTTTTGTAATGGCTTATCTTTGTGGTACAGAAAGCGTACTTGAAAGATTGCAAAAATCACTCTCTTAGTTTGATTTTCTAAAATTTTTTATTGTTCATCCAATTTTGCCAAATATATATGTGCACAATTTAACTTTTTTTTTTTAATTTCCGCAATGAATTTTACATGTCCAAATAATATTCTGTAGATTTTTCAATAATTGGATGGACGTGTTTTCTAGTCAAACTCCAAGAATAAAAATTGCAATTAACGATTGTTCTATATTTTTACTACTTTCTTTACTTTTAAAAATAATGCATGGAAATATTTTATTCTTTATTTAAAATTACTCGGCCTTTTGTAATGGATTATCTTTGCGGTATGGAAGGCGTACTTGAAGAAATCACTCTTAGTTTGAATGAGTAATGCTAGAGACACTAACTAATATACAAATTATTACACTAAATGTGCATGTGCCACTTTCTTAGTGGATGAGTCTATCCATGTATATATTCAATAATGTATTAATGAGATAGTGGCATGTGTACATGTGCCATTTTCTTAGTGGATGAGTCTATCCATGTATATATTCAATAATGTATTAATGTGATAGTGTCATGTGTACATTTAGTATAATAGTTGGTGTACTAGTTAATGCCTCTAGTATTCCTCTAGTTTGAAATTCTAAAATTATTGTTTGTTCACACAATTTTGCCAAATATATACACACGCAATTTCACTTTTTCTTGTCCAAATAATGTTCTGAAGATTTTTTAATAATTGCATGGACATGTTTTTTAGTCAAACTCCAAGAATAAAAATTGCGATTAACTATTATGCTATATTTTTGCACGATATAACGAAAAAATCACTCAGAACAAATTTCTACAGTAATGCACCAACACACTTTCGATGGGTGGCTATGTTAATAGAGATAATTAAATAATCATTCTTTTTTGGGACTCTACGTAAGTTTTCATCCTGACCACTTTCCAGGATTTTGTTTTCATCCAACTTACCGTTCTTACCCTTGTTATATATAAATTCATAAAAAGAAAAATATGTTATATATAAACTCATAAACAACAAAATCTAGTTCCTGGTTTTTAGGGATTAGGATTACCGAAATTTATGCATTTTTGAAATAGTGGGAGATTTGGACGGATCATGATTATCTAAATCATGCATTTTTGGAAATAGTGGGGGGTTTCAAATCTGTGGAGTTGATATCATTTCTTTATGGGGCACTTAAATATTGATCCTCCAACCTAGTATAACTTATGTTTTCTTCCCGGTTACTTTTGGAAATTATATTTTCATCCTGAAATTCAAATAAACCCCAAACTACCCTTCTCTCTCCTTATCTTCCAAATCCATCTCTCTCTCTCTCTCTCTCTCTCTCTCTCTCTCTCTCTCTCTCTCTCTCTCTCTCTCTCTCTCTCTCTCTCTCTCTCTCTCTCTCTCTCTCTCTCCTAATATTCTCTAATTTATCTCAATCTCCCTCTCTTCTATCTCCCAAATCTCTATCCCCAATTTTCTCTCCCCTCTTAAATTTTAAAACAAAATTTGAGATAAAATATCATAGAACATAAATACAATAAACTTATCATAAATAGGATAAACTAATAGCAATCCAATCAAACAAGCAACAAACAAAAAAACTTGTCGAAAAATCATGTTAAAATATGGTAAAATTATTATACATAAATTTTGACAACAAATACAAGAAACATGGTAAATTTGTAACTTTTGTACACCGAACATTTTGACAAACATCATGAACTTGTCGAAAAATCATGCAAAAAACATGGTAAAAATATAATACAAAAATTATGATAAATTTCGACAATAAAAATAAGAAACATGGTAAATCAAGAAGCATGGTACATGGTAAATTTTACAATGCTAATAACATGGTAAAAATATAGTTCAAAATTTATGATAAATTTCGACAATAAATACAAGAAACATGGTAAATCATGCTAAAAATATGGTAAAAATATAGTGCATGAGCTATGATATATTTCAGCAACAAATCCAAGAAACATGGTAAATTTTAAACATTATGAATGTGTCGCAAAATATGGTAAAATCATGCTAAAAATATGGTAAAAAAAATAATGAACTTGCCGAAATTTAACCACCCACGAGCAGAGAAGCGATGGCGAAAATGTAAAAAACACCACATCAGCCAAACCACCAACAAATCCCTCACCATTTTTTTCCCGGAAAATGAAATGAGCACAGTGCGTGATCGGACGAGAGCTTTGATCAAAGAGAGCCAATTGCGATTTAGTTGTTTGATATTGAGGGAGAGATCAGTGGGTCACTGCCTCACTTAATTGAGAGATTGAGAGAGAGAGAGAGAGAGAGAGAGAGAGAGAGAGAGATCAGTGGGTCGTTGTGTGTGTTTATGCATGAACTTGCCAATTGCAATGGTAAACTGTTTGACTCATTGAATGCCAAGGTAAACTGTATTTGTATTTGAATTCCCATTATTCCAAAACTCCCTAATTTTCGACACCATACATATCTGTTATATATGGGAAAGCATCCCAAAATCATCTCACCATTTCAAAACTCCTTCAATCTCGGAAATCATCAAATTCGGTTATATATGGGAATAAAATTATCTAAACTCATTTTGAATTCTTTCCAATTTCAAATAATCCACTCCCAAAAAATTAGGAACCGATTGTATGTGGATATATGTATGTCATAATAAGGGTAATAATGGTAAATCAAATAGGAAGAGGATGGAAACATAACCCCAAAGAGTGAATAGGATGAAAACGTATGCGGTGTCTAAAAAAAGGATGATTATTTAATTAACTCTTTCTTTATAACGGATGACATGATTGGAATGGATTTAACGTTTTTCCTTATATAGCTTATCTTCCTAAAATTTGCCCACGGCAATAAATATGGTAAAATTTAAAATTATTACAACTTCAATAAAGATGGTAAATTTTAGAATATTCATGGTAAAATCTTCTACATGTTAGTAAATATGGTAAAATTTAAAATTCATTGTATAATAGTGGTAAAATCTTCTACATGTTAGTAAATATGGTAAAATTTAAAATTCATGGTAAAATTGTGTACACAATAGATGTTAAAATCTAAAATAATCATGGTAAAAATATGTTCAATTAATGTTTTCCATATATCATGGTAAATCCTAACTACGTCACTGTAAATGTGATAAAAATTAGGTAGGGCACAGTAATTATGGTAAAATTTGCAAATCAACAATCTGTTATGTATCCAACCCAAGCAGCTATATGATGGGCGATATTATCACCTCTTTCATGTTGTTTCAATGCCTCTTTTGGCATCAACTCTATAAACTTCTCCACAAAATGAATTGCCCTTTTTCTTTGTGTCTTAAACGAAGACATTGTTCCAACTATCATGGTAAACACTTAATGACCTCTTGGATGTAAACATTTAAACCCTTAATGACATGTGTAAATATGGCAACAATTATTGAATTAATATCTTGAATCATGGTAAAAAAAAATGTCAAAAACTATGATAAACAATGAAGCCTTACTTAATGTTTGTGGTAAAAATTCTAGGATACTATAGCAGCTGCACGAGCCTATATAGATAAGGAATATATACGCTCTCCTTGTATATGGTAAAAATTGTGTTATGTACAAATTCATAAAAAGAAAAATATGTTATATATAAGTTCATAAACAACAAAATCTAGTTTCTGGTGTTTAGAGATTAGGATCATTGAAATTTATGCATTTTTGGAATAATGGGAGATTTGGAGGGATCATGATTATCTAAATCATGCATTTTTGGAAATAGTGGGGGGTGTTCAAATGTGTGGAGTTGATAGCATTTCTTTATAACGGATGATATGATTGGAATGGATTTAACGTTTTCCCTTATATCCTAAAGTTTTGTTCACGACAATAAATATGGTAAAACTTAAAATTATTACAACTTCAATAAAGATGGTAAGTTTTAGAACATTCATGGTAAAATCTTCTACATGTTACTAAATATGGTAAAATTTAAAATTCATGTAATATTGTGGTACAATTTTCTACATGTTAGCAAGTATGGTAAATTTTAAAATTCATGGTAAAATTGTGTACACAACAATAAAGATGGTAAAATTTAAAATAATCATGGCAAAAACATGTTCAATTGATTTTTTCCATTAATCATGGTAAATCTTAACTACGTCACTGTAAATAATTATTGAATTAATATCTTGAATCATGGTAAAAAAAAATGTCAAAAACCATGGTAAACAATGAAGCCTTATTTAATGTTCGTGGTAAAAATTCTACAATACTATAGCCACTGCACGGGCCTACATAGATAAAGGAGTATATGCAAAGCCGTTGCGCGGGCCTACATAGATAAGAAGTATGTACAATTGTACATACTTCTTATCTATGTGGGTCTGCATCGGCTCGCTTATAGAATGCATGGTAAAAAAAAATCTCATAAGATTCTGATAATATATATATATATATTGTAAAAAACAAAAAAAAAACATGGTAAACATTGTGCACACAACACAATTTTTCACATGGAATATTCGTAGGCGATAAAGAACTCTGAAAAATCGGTTTGTAATAGCCTACTTCAAGAAATGGATGAGAAAAAGGAAAACTCAAATTTTCAGTCTCTTGCATAAATTTAGGAAAGCATAATTCCTTTCTATTTGTCACGCCCTCAAAATTAGAAAGATAAAACATTTTATAAATTCCACGCGGATGGTCAACAAGTCCGCGGTCCAAGTCAAAGTCCACATAAGATTTAGTAAGTCATAGTCAACGAGCCACAATTGTCTAAGGGTACCGGTAAACCCAAATACAAGTACATAAGTTTTAAATGTTATTACAACCCAATGGCAAAAGATGAAACTCAATTTAGTTACAAAATCATTTATCAAAAACATAAGTTTCATGATGATGAGGTAACTCCTCCAATGCTCTTTCAAACATGCAAGCACACTTCAAGCAACCAACTTCATGCTCCGTGCTGGGTACCTGAAATTATTAGGGTGAGCTCACTAGCCCAGTAGAGAAAAGTCTACAAATCCTAAATGCAATGAAATACAAGTGAGTGATAGACAAGGAAGACACAAGTCACGCAACAAGAACCAAGATATTTTAATGGTTAAAGGATTGAAAACCAACTCATAAGCCACAAGATTCCCTTGACTAACATCCTTCGTACCCAACTCGTACTCGATATATACCGGACATCTCGCGCATGTCCAATTCGTTCATAACGTAATGTGTCTAATACACTATAGTTATCCAATTAAGAAATTTCTCGCGACACATCCATAGGACGGCCCGAGAATCAATTCCGGACTACCTTTCGGCCCCGTATCAATGGTTTCATTCTAGGCTACCTTTCGGCCCCGTATCAATGGTTTCATTCCGGGCTACCTTTCGGCCACGTATCACATGTTTCACGTTCTCACTAGATCACTTAATCATCAATCACAAGCATAGTAACACCCAGCAACCTTGCAAAAATTCAAGGTGATTCGAGAGGACTTCAAATTGACTAAGTTCAAGACCAAAATTCAACTCATCAAGCCTCATTAAGATGGTCTAACAACTAATTGATGGAGAAAGTCATTAGAAGCATAGAACAAGCACAAACCCCAACCCAATGTGACTAGGAAATGGGGTTTTCAAAGGAGATTTTCAAAATTAAAGGAGAGTTAATCAAATGGGAAGCAATACACACAATACACATGCATATACATTTAGGAGAAGTAAAAATTTCCCTACCAAGATGGGTACCCAACTAATTTAGACTCCAAACTCCATGAATGAGCTCTACCCGAGCTCCACCATGTGATCAAGGAACTAGATCAAGTAAAAAACGAGGTACAAGAGTGAGGTTTCACTCACAACACAAGGGATAGAGAGAGAAAACGTGGAGAGAGAAAGAATCAACCCAAAATGCAAGTTCTTACCTCTAGAATGCCAAAACTCAAAATACAAGAGAGATTGATGTTTCCAATGTGTAGATCTTGAAGATTTGTGGTGGATTGAGGTTAAAATCACAAGATTTGAGGTAGGGGTTAAGAGAGAAGGTAGAGGGGTGATTTTAAGGCTTGGTTCGTGGTTTAGGAGTGAAGAAATGAGCCAATGACCCTTTTTATATGCGGCTGTGACGAGCTCAAATTCGCAGAAAATGAAGCTAGATACCGGTATCAAGAAAAAGCCATACCGGTATCTAGACTTTCTGATGGCTCAAAGTCTGCAGGAAATGTAATTGGATACCGGTATCAAGAAAAAGCCATACTGGTATCCAGACTAAAAATTTCTAAATTTTTACCACCTTCGCCAATTCAAGCCCCGATCACTTCTAACACTTTTTCAACATCTCTAAACACCCACACAACTTTGTAACACGTATCCCTACCATTTATCGAACCCCCAGTATACAATGTATTCACAACCATACAAACGCTTTGACGGAAACATACTTTAGAAACCTTAATTAACACATTCATCTAACTTGAAATGAATAAAAGAAATAAAAAAAATTCATAAAATTTTCGGGTCTTTACATTATTCATCAAACACAAATACAAAACCAATTTACAAAATGACACAAATTTGAAAGCTGCAACATTTGTCTGCACAATTCCTTCTAACGGAACAGGATTCTCCAACCCATGGCCACACTTTTTACTGTAAAAAAAATGAGAAACAAATCCCACTAGACGAAACCAAGAATTTGATGGCAAAAGATTCAATGACAGGGACGAACAAAAAAAAAACTTACAATCAGAATCGGTTTGGGATGGTTCTGGTAAAGATTTTGTCCACTGAGTTCAATGAGTTGGTACAACGATTTGGGACTCCGATTGGTGAAGTTTTTGGACCGCGAAAGGACGGCGAAGGTGGTCGATTTCTGACTCCAACTGATGAAGTTTTTGGACCACAAAATGGGACGACAGAGGTGGATGATGTTAGGATGGTGGAATGACGATCGCGGGACAGAGAGGAGTGAGAGGATGATTTGGGAAGAAAGATTTATGGCGTTAGTTCGTTTAGGGATTTTGAAGGAGCGTAATATTTGAGATTGATTTCTATCCCCAAATCCCATAATTGTATGGGAGGACTTCCAAATATTGAAAGTGGTCCACTTTTCCCAGCTCCTATATGCAACATTTGTTTTAGTTTTCAATCTCCTAATATATATATAATAAAGGGCAATATTGGATTTTTTTGAATCTCGGGATGAAATCATAACTACAAAAAAAACACAGGATGAAATTCTAGTTTCAAGGTGGTATGATCATTTAAGGGATCTTGCTACACGTACAGATGTGTATGCACAGAAAACGTACAGAGCATGCTCGGGGACCCCACTTTTGGGTCCCACAAAAGTGATCCGAACCGTTCATTATTCTTAGAACATTTTTCTGAGGGGCCCCACAAAAAATCAGCTCAATCGGACGGTTAGAAATGGTCGAACCAAAGTCCCACCGTTTCAAGCAGAAGAGGAAAAATGTTCTAAGAATAATGAACGGTTTGGATCACTTTTGTGTGACCCAAAAGTGGGTCTCCGAGCATGCTCTGTACATTTTCTGTACCTATGGGTTGGTACCCATAGGTTTTCCGTTATTTAAGTGCCCATTGTGAATTATTTACGTTTAGTGACATTTTGTTTTGTTTTTCGTTAAATTTTTAACATTAATCATTTGTCTCGGTAAGAGGAATCAAATAATTGTAAAAACATGAATTAAAGTTAGAAAGAAAAAAAAAAAAGGCTCTTAAAATCATTTCTTGTTTTTTTTTTGACATAAAATTTTATGGGAAATCTCATAAAATTAATTGAATGATTTTATGGGATTTCTATTTTAGCACGTTGAATTTATAGGAATTTCTCATTTTAGCATGTTGAGTTTTCGTAAAATTAACGTGTTAACATGAGAAATCTCATAAAATCATCCGGTTGATTTTATGGAAACCTTACCTTGTAATTTAATTTGGGTGAGTCTATTCGCAGCCCATTTTGGACTTCATACAGCCCTTTTGCTAAATAAAACCCTGCTGATCTGGCAAATCTTTATTTTTGCTTCACATAACCCAGAAAATTTCCCAAATTACCCTTGTTATTTTTCTTCTCCCAATTCACTCAAAACCCACCCACTCTCAAAACCCACGCTCAAACCTCAAAACCCTTCTCCTTCCTCATCCCTCTGTCTGACCGATCGACCGACCTCAAACCGATCGACCTCCATCACCACCAGTACCGACCGACCTCCGATCTACTCCCTGGTCTTCGATTACCACGGTTAACAGGTACTCTCTCTCTCTCTCTCTCTCTCTCTCTCTCTCTCTCTCTCTCTCTCTCTCTCTCTCTCTCTCTCTCTCTCTCTCTCTCTCTCTCTCTCTTCCCGTTTGAAGCATTTTTCTCCTTACCTGAAGAAATTGGAACTGCTCAGTAATAGATTCAAGCAAAGTTCCCATTTCAAGATTCTACGTCTAATGCATTGCAACGGCTGATAAATAAAGACTTCCTGTGAGCTCCATAAGAGACAAATTGGCTTTATTCCAAACCTAAATGAGCTATTAGATATTTCTCCTTTCTAGATTCTAGATTCACCCATTTTCTTATGATATAGCTGCAGATATGAAGTGGGAAATGAATTTCCAAGTTTTTTTTGTTAATTTATATCTATTAGCTTGTATATCATTTAGCATGTAACAATGATGCATAATGATTGTGAGATGGGGGATTCCAGGGTTGATCTTGAACAAAACTGCATTCTCAGTAGTGGGCGAAAAACATTTTAGAATAGCTATTTGAAAATTCCTATTTGTGATGTGCTTATACTCTTTGAATTTGCTGTCTTTTTCTTAATTCACAGTTGTAAGTTTAGCATGAGTCCAGCCATCAAAGTAATGCATGTTTTGATAAATAAAGTTTCCCACACATTCTCACTGAGAATGAAAGATCGTTGGGTTTCTTCTTAATATTGATGAGGTGTGGCTGTGATGGTTGTTTCAGCACTCATTTCGTACCCATTGATTTGATTCGACTTGTTCATTTTTTTGGGCTTCTTGTGTTAGTACTTGCAAAGAAAATTTACGATAATCAAACAGTGATAAAGGGGGTTTGTGCTGGAATTTCTTGCCTTTCAGTCAGTGATAAAGGGGGTGTACTATGCCAATGCCCATTCTTATTATTAATACTGGTGTGTTAAGAGTGTATTGAGATTGCATCCGGTTTTTAATTTCCGATATATAGACCCATTCGCGGATATTTATTTCTGTACTTTTTATTTCATTTGTTATTTGTTAAAGAGCTTTGATACACGTGGCAGCGGCAATTTGGAATAGGGAGGAGCGCGGCACGTTGAGATTACACTCTCACTCTCGCCTTTTGAGTAAATGGAGAGTCAAGAGCCGCAGGGTGCAACAAAAAATTAATAACTTTGCGGCACATATTGAGTATCTTACGGCCTACGATCAGGGGAGAGCCTAGGACACCACGTACGACAGAGGGTGTCACCTATGGTAGATGCACAGATGCTACTTGAGCACTGTGTTTTATTTCTTTCACTATGTGGTTGACTATATGTGTATGGATAGACTTATGGATATTTTTTGACTTTGGTTATCTATGGTTAGACTTATCTATATTTTTGTGGTTGGTTATGTATGTTGACACCAATATGGTTAGACTATGAAAATTTTATGACTTTGGTTATGTTTGTATAATTTATGGTTGGTGGATGGACACATTCGGATAATTTCAGGTCTCTGGTTTTGGCACATTAACCATGTATAATTTCAGCTCTCTGGTTTTGGCACATTCAGATATTTACTCCCAACACTAAACACAACATATCGGATACAAACTTCCGAATGATAAGTCAAATTACAAAGTTCATCAACAAGTCCATGAATTAAGTACTCAGCAAAGTCCATAGATTACTCAGTAAAATCCATCAACAAAGTCCATGAATTAAGTACTAAAATTACAATTTCCATCAACATAATACATCCATCAATTAGTGGTGCTACTCAACAATGTCAAAACTCTCTACAGTTGCTACGTCGGAGCCAATTATCCTTCCAAACTGTTCGATTCGACTACGAAACGGTGTTTCCCATCCAGTTGCATACGTTTCCCGGTATCTTTGCCAATTCAACGCTATCGGTGGCATGGACCTGTTGCATATGACCTTGTTGTGCGACTACCATGTGTGGAAGCATCACCCTAAAAAAAGACCAGAGCAGAATAACATTAGTGTTGACATTAGTTCTTGCATTTCGGATTTAAACTCCCGAAATTTGGTATATTTTCGGTACCTAATTACCGAATTGTACCAATAATGTCGGACATAAATTGTCAAAAAACTAGAACCATTTCAGTAATTAAAAACTGAAATGACTACTTGGTTTCATATTAGTTTTTACACTTCGGATTTAAAATCCGGAAAGTAGGTCTAATATTCGGTACATAACTACCGACAATTGCAAATTATTTCGGACATAAATTTATCAAAAAATTGTAACACTTTCGGGAATTAACTACCGAAATGTATTGAGATTTTCGGGACTGTGTGTACCGTTTCGAACGAACAACGATTGAGAAATCGAAAAACCAATGGGTTACCTCTTGGGTCGTTTTTTGCTCAAAAATCTTCATCTCCGAGATACTAGACTCGCTCTCCACCTCCATGTTTTCCTCTAACTCTTTCGTGGTCTGTATTTGTGCATCCATTGGTGGATTTGGACTTCGAAATTGCTCCAATACTCTTTGGAGCTCTTCTCCCAAATCTAGTGAGGGAGAAGATCCCTCCATTGATTCAACAAGGTTTTCCATTGAGAGAGAGGAGAGATGAGGGGCAGGGGAGGACAATGGGGTTAATGGCTGGAGGAGGAGGGATTTTTTCACTGTGGGAATGAGAAAACGATGGAAGTGAAGGAAGAAGAAGATAGAAAAGTGCACTGGGTTGGTATGTAGCAATTGGGAGAAAGTGGGGCGGGTTGGTATAAAGTAATTTGAGGGGCTAAATGGTCTTTTCGCAAAGAAGATTTTGGTATTTATTTTGAATGGATTGTATTGAGATAAAATGGGCTGCGAATAGACTCACCATTTAATTTGAATGAATTCCTCGTAATCGTAATTTAATTTGCACAAAAAGTACTGTTTGGTGAGATTTTTTTCCATCTGTTTCTTTCACTCTCTCTCTCTCTCTCTCTCTCTCTCTCTTCAACGACCGTCACTTCCACCTCTCTCTCTCTCTCTCTCTCTCTCTCTCATCAAATGATTGTATGTCTCTTCTACCCTTTTCAAACAAATTCCCCAGCACATTTCACTCCTAAAATCTCGCTTCAGATTTTTCATTCCTCCTCCATGTCCTCCCTACTACTACTTCCAAAACCTCTGTATCATTTTTGGTGATTTTGCATAAAAAAAAATTGTGTGTTTTTTAATCTAACTGCATCTATATAGTATCTGCAAAATTCAATTTCAAACCTCTCAATGCAAACTCGAGCTTCAACTTTGGACGCATGAATCAGCGCTTTTCAACTTATCTGGGCATACCACATCTCCAATTTCGTTTAGTATATGTTTTTGTATTTATTTTCCCAGTTTTAAATTATTGAATCTAAAGCTTCTTACATAGACTTGTTAGGGTTTCGAAATTCGTCGATATAACAGCAAGTCTTAGTCATTCTCGAGCTTCATAAAGTTATTTAGTATGAGGTAGATGCTCTCTCTCTCTCTCTCTCTCTCTCTCTCTCTCTCTCTCTCTCTCTCTCTGTATTTATGTGTATATGTGTATATAGTATGTCTGTGTGTGTGTGTATAGATAAAGTAAAGTTGCAAGTTCGAGTGGAGTTACTGTTGGTTCCTTTAAATTAGAAGATTTGATAGGTTTTGGGGATGTAGTGGTTTTGTGAGAAAGGGCATAATCTGATGTGTGATATTAAGATTCTTACAATTTGTTATTTATTATTTATTCGTGTTTTTTAATAGCTCGATTTGTTAGCCAAAAAGCAATCATGTACTTAATATGACAATTTCAAGGAATTGTCAATTTAAATCACTTGAATTATAAGTCTGAACTGGAAATAGGTTTCTGAGGATGGTGTTTAGCAGCATTTTAGCGTTTTCAGTTTTAAGGTAGTGGTGAGGAGTTCTTGTGGTTTACATTATACTCTCTGGTGTCATGTTGTTATTATTGTGGTAGTGGCTTGGTTTTTAACATATTTTTTAGTAGTTACTTTGTGTCTTTTCATAGGATTAGGAATTTTGCTCATACTTCTCCCTCGGAAGGAGATCTACGTGCAAAAATAGTATTATCTATCGGATATTCGGATTGTTGGCCTGCGTATATGGAATATCATTTACACAACGCTGCGGATTTTCTATTGTAGTACTCCCTCCATCCCTATCATTTACACAACGCTGCGGATTTTCTATTGTAGTACTCCCTCCATCCCGATGTGTTCTACTTTTTGACTTATCCTTGACCAAAATATTTGTTCATTCTAAATTTGACTCTTTAGTGTGAGTTTCCACTATGGTATTTTTAGTATTTTCGCCAATTAAAATGTGAGTGCGAGAATACTGAAAATACCATTAATGCCCATTTCCTTTTAAAGCATAAAGCTACAAAGATAACGTACAATACTATGCATTGAGAAGAGTGCACTCTTATTTAATGCTAAAAAGATGAGGGTAGTTTTGGAAAATCAATGTCTTTTCGTCGTAATCATTATGTTTCCTTGATAAGTTGGGATTCCAAAACTAGGCAAACAAGTTGGGACGGAAGGAGTAATGCAGGAAATTTTTTTGGAGTGCTATGCAATTCTAGTGCCTGGCTTTTCCTATCTAGCTCAGTCAGTAGGTTGGAATGGAATCACCTTATTTGAGAAACAATGGGAGGTCAAGCTTAAGTAGTTGGTTAGCTGTTGCAGGGATAGGATCCTGTTAAGAGTTGATACAATTTCGTTGAGCAGCAGTCATCCATGTCTAGGGTGTTTTTGACTATGTAATTCCATTCTGTCAGCGATTCAGTTGGTATGAGGTCATGTGCAAGTCTCCGGTTGAGCTCTTGCATTCATTGTTATGTGCTCGTGTCGAATTGGCTGCCCTTGTCTTTGGATGATTGCATAGCAGTTCAAGGTTTCCAGATCAATCAAGGGCTCTATAGTTTCATTGCTTTTTCTCTGGTAGTGGACCATTTTTGCACTAGCCATATATGATTACTGATGACACTTGCCGTATAGCAATGCCATTGCAAGCACTTATCTCTCAAACGTCAATATCTATAATGGTTAATTATCACCTCTCTCTTCACACGCCTTTGAAGTAGTAAAATAGACAAGATGAGAACCTGGTAGTCTGAATGTTATCACCCCTTGTTTGCATGGTTGTGGTTGTGCTCATTATAGCTACTGTATATATCTTTCTAAGACGTATGCGTCATAATTTTTGCATTGAAAAGTACAATACATCTATGCATTTGCAGGGCAGAGAATTCATTATTTTTCTAAGTCCTGTGATGATATAGATGTATATTCTTGGGTGTTGCGTATCCCATTCAGCGTCGTGACCATATATCTAGATGTTTAACTTTTATGTCTTCGATGTTTTTTTTTCAGTTCAACTACCCCAACTTTGTAAGTGGAAGGTCAGAAGCAGACCTTTTCACCTTGGTAATTTGATGCATGAAAATTTTTGGGGCCAAGATATCAGAGCTGATGAAGAGATGCAGTTGGCTTGCACTCAACTGAAATGAAGAACTCACAGGTTCAGATGTTGAGATTTTAACTGAGCTTTTGAAACCTCAATGCTGAAGTGTTTTCGTTGTCTCGTCTTTGTTGTAATTTCTTGTTTCATCCTACTTTATTAAATGTTGCCCCATTCCGCTAAGGGGCTTTTTGAGGCTTTTTAGTTGATGTATTGTGAGAGAATGACTTGCCTTGAAAAATGCAATAAACCAAAAAAAGCCTAAAAGCCCCTTAGCTGAACGGGGCCACAGTCTGCTTATGTTGGGAGCCTGCTCTAGCCATGTTGCGGCTTCTGTCCAATTTCCTAGAATTTTCTTTCTGATTTCATTTGCAGTATAAATGCTGAATGCATATGATGTATTGTAGTTCCTTTTGCATGATCAAGTTAATGAAACTTTTACAGGAGCCACAGAATACGCCTGAACTTCAATCTTCAACCCAGGTTTCACACGAGTCCCAAGGTGACCAACAGAACAATGGTACGGAGGCTCCTGTTGGAGACTCGGGTTCAATTTCCACTCCCAGTCATGATAATAGAAAAGTTTCCCGGGAGGATATTGAACTTGTAAGATCATCTCTTCCATTTTTTAAGAATGATTCTCTCATCACATAAGGTGCTTCTTAGTTTCAAACTTTATATGGTTTGTTGCAGGTCCAGAATTTGATAGAACGGTGTCTACAGTTGTATATGAATAAAGACGAGGTGGTAAAAACCCTCTTGAATCGTGCGAGGATAGATCCTGGATTTACGACCTTGGGTGAGAATGTTCAGACATTTCAAAAAGTATTTGTAGTTCTCACTCATCGTCCTTATGTGAATTATTAACTGTATTTGGTTGCTTACCTATTTATCCATTTGTATGGATTTTCATGTAACCTATCCAAGATGATCATTAGTTTCTGAATTTCAAACCTGTAGTTTGATATCACTGCAGATATGTCCCTCCTAAATTTTGTTATTTTCCTTCATTCAGTTTATTTTTCTATAGCTCTCTTGTGGCAGTCATTTAATCGTAGCCACTAACCAAGCAACGTTTTAACTAAACATTTTATTTGGTTATTCAGTATGGCAGAAGTTGGAAGAAGAGAATGCTGACTTTTTCAGGGCCTATTACATAAGGCTAAAATTGAAGAAACAAATTATCTTGTTCAATAGTTTGCTTGAACATCAGTATCAAATGATGAAGTATCCTGTGCCTCCAAAGGTTCCTTTAGCTCCGATACAGAATGGGATTCATCCCATGCAAGGTAAATTTTGCTTTACATTCTTTTTGTGATAGAAAAGACTTAAGGGTGTACAGAGAAAGGGCAGACCTTTCAGAATTATAAGTGTTAACTGTCATGTTTTGTCAGTATGAGGAACACAGATTGCTCAACTGCAAGTTTTTAACAAGCTATTTGATTTGAAATGTTGTTTGAAGGATCTTTTTGATGCAAACCGGAATATACCATAGATATTCTAGAGAGAGACACTCCCAAAATGGGATACAAAGAGATAAAACTCTTGATAATTATATTCTTAAAATGATAAAAGCTGCCCAAAATGAAAGACCCATACACTATTTATACTACCCCCACTTACATTAAGACACAAAATGACAATTAGACCCTTACACTACTACATCATGACAATTAGACCCTTAAAACTACTGCATCAGAACTCCCCCTCTAAAGAAAACAACTTGTACTCAAGTTGGATAACACGACTCAAACAACTAAATAAAGAAAACATGGAACTATAGAAGTATTTATTATGCAGCTCCGAAGTAGGCATATGGCTGTAATTCATTGATCCGCGTCATCCTCATGCAATAACCCATCTTCAATATGAGCTTCATCTTATGAACATTCACCACATCCATACTCGTGTGCGAATAGGTCACCCATTTGGTTTGCCTCTTATGAACCAAAATATCCTCGAAGTAACACTCAACACATACTCCCAAAGCATCCCTCAAACAATTCCTTGTAGAGTACTCCCTCCGTCCCAATTTTATAGTCCCTCGTTCTATCCTAACCGGATAAAAAAACGATTATATCTTTCAATCGGTAATACATTTTATATGCAATATGGATCTTGTTTGATAGATCTTGATTTAATCTAATAAACAAAGTGTTCAAAATCACCTAAAACATTGTAGATTATAAGATATAACACTTTGAAAAGTGGTACGAACTCCCAAAAGGGACTATAAAATTGGGACGGAGGGAGTATAAAGAAGGCATCTCCACATCATATTCAAAGCTTGCTTGATTGAAGACCATGCCTAAAGGATCAATAAGTTGCCTCAAGTAGTCTTTACCCTTCTTTGGCAACTCTTGAACTAGATTGGGTACCAAGGCATTACAAACTTGAACATCTAGTGCAAACTCGGGAGGCAACACTTCCGAACCATTTTCAACCAACAATTCATCAAGTTGTGGAGTGTCTAAATCATTCTCATATGGTTGTGCGTCATCTTTAATTTCGAAGTCACAATCATCAATCTTCTTGTCATAACTCTCGTCCAAGACTTGCTCACTATCTTCCCAAAAAATGCAAGGCTCATACATCGAAAGACTAAACATTTCTTGTTCTTCATGACTACCAATGTCCTCATATCCTTCTTCTTCATTGTTACCATCCATGTCCTCATTTGAACACTCATCATAAACGGGAAGGTTTTCATAGTCACCTCCAAAGATGGAAAAATCTTCAAATCCATCTTCCAACTCCTCTAACTCTTCTCTTGGAAACTCATCAAAGATGGGCTCATCTTCATACTCATCTTCAATCTCAAATGCACAATCGCCTTCAAAACCACCTTCAAGTTCTTCGCTTGGATATTCATAAAAAATGGGAACATTCTCATACTCATGATCATCATCACAACATGATTCTCTCACCTCCTTAACAAAGAGGGAATTAAGAAAATGCTCACAAACTTTTTCACCAACTTGCAACTCGAGAATTGGTTCTCCATACTTGAAGCATTCGAATATTCCACTAGGTGACGGGTTTCTAGCCTCCAAAGTGCCAATTAAAGGTCGCTTTTCAGTTGGACCAGCCTTTAAGGGCTTTCTCTTACCAACACTAGTCGAGGAATTGACATTTAGATGATGATGGAAAGGGAAGAATTCCTCCTTGAGCTTCTTCTTCATCTTATTCCAATCTCTAATTCTTTCTTTGCCTCTCCCTTGTCGACTAACTTTGAGTTGTGTCCACCAATCCGAAGCTCTTCCTTTAAGGCAACTAGATACCAATTTCACCTTCTTTTCTTCGGTAACATGATAATACTCGAAAATACTCTCAATGGAATTCAATCAATCAACGAATTCCGGTGGACTTCCACAAAACTTGGGAAGTTCATTATTACCCAACTTTGCTCTACGCCAATGCAGAGCTAATAAAGAATCCTCAAATTTCATTCGAGTATTCTTAATATAGTCACTACCTTTGGTTGGAGGTTGCAAGTGTCGCATTTCCTCAATCAAAGTAGTAACTTGCTTACTCAACTCATCGATCTCATGGTATTGGTTGCTAAACACATTTTCTTCACCATTGTTCACCAAAATTCCCCTACCTCTACCTCCTCTATGAGCCATCACAACACCCACAATCACTCCAATAACCAAAATCAACCCAAATTAAGCAACACCTTGGGACCCCAAACTTCAATAAAATCAACTCCAAACAAGCTAATCAATCAATTAAGTCACATAACCCAGTCCACTCAGCAGTTTTAGACCCGGACTCAGTCAACTCGGCACAAGAACTTAGTAACTCAGTACCTAACAGCCTCAAATCATCTTGAAAACAAATAGATCTGTTGAGGAGAGGCTCGAATCTTGTTGTCCAGTTCCCGAAATTGTTAGAAATCAACTCAGAATGAGTTGCAGGCTCTTAAACAAGCAAATCTAGGAGGTTTCGATTGCAAAGACAGAAGTTTCGACTCAGATCTGGTAAGAAACAGGTTTGTAACTGTGATTCTAGCACCGAAATGAATATATAAACTCTTGGATGCCAGATTCGAGCTCGAAATATGGCTGGGTATCGTCGAAATCACCTGTTTGTGGTTCAAAACAAGTAGAACTGGCCTTGAACAGTTGAGTGATGGTCCGAAATGGATGGGTCAGGCTCGAAATGGTCTGAAATAGGTGCAAAAAAGGGTTTTGACCAACCAAAACAGCAAAATCAACTCCGAAATGGTCAATCTATGGGATTTGAGGGTCGAAATTGAGATTTAGGGTCTTGGGTTGAGTAGATCTAGGGATTTCAAGTGAAATAGAGTGGTTTGAGTTTTCCGGCAACGCTCCAGCGAGGTTCCGGCGCCGTTTTCCGGCAAGGTTTAGGTTTTAGGCAAGACTCCGGTGAGATCAACGGTCAGGATTTGAGCTCAATGCTCTGATACCAAATGATGCAAACCGAAATATACCATAGATATTCCAGAGAGAGACTCTCAAAATGGGATACAAAGAGATAAAACTCATGATAATTATATTCTTAAAATGATAAAAGCTGCCCAAAATGAAAGACCCATACACTATTTATACTACCCCCACTTACATTAAGACACAAAATGACAACTAGACCCTTACACTACTACATCATGACAATTAGACCCTTAAAACTACTTCATCACTTTTTACGTTAAATTGGTGGTTGGTTGCTAAAATTATTTCTTATTTTTTTACAAAAGATTCTCATGTTCACTGTCGTTCCTTGATAGCTATACTCTTCCAGTCTGCATTGCTATAGAGAGTTGTACCATTGAAGCTACTATAATGGACGTAGGAATCTCGCTGGACAGAAATGTTTCTTCAGCTGAGGGGTTAAAATGATTTGACATACTGTTAAGAATTTCGTTCGTTTGATAAAACTTGTGTTGCATCAAATATCAGTAATTTTTGCTGTTATCACAACTTCGTGATACAGATTCTCTTGCAGAACTTACCTTATGCATGAGGATGTGATGAACTAGATGCCACAATTATAACAAACATTTGTATTGCAATATAAGAGCGTTCCTTTCAGGGGGCACAGGTCTTGCACTTTTCATTATATTTGTTACTTGAACCATGAAAAGATCGCATGTTTCTTTATCTTGATGATCTCTTCAACTTTTCAATCCCAAATTCCTCTTTGGATGTCAAGTGAAAATCACCTATTGCATTTATCTCCACGATTTAATTCTTCAAAAGAATCTTACATTACCAGCAGTAAGATCGATTCCTCAATTGGAGAAGACAATGTTGATGCTTAAGTTCTCAAATCGGGGTTCCCCTCCCCAGTTCTCTTTTTTTCACCTTTTGATTAGAAAATTTTATGCTCTTAGTTAGGGGTTTTTGTCAAGAATAGTTTATCGATATCATCATCACTTAATAACACATGTTCCAGTGCAGTTAACAACTTACCTATGGGATACCCTGTCCTACAGCACCCACCGATCCCAGCTACAGGTCAACCTCATCTTGATTCCATGGGCTGCGGAATATCTAGCTGTCATGTGGTCAATGGAGTGCCGGCACCAGGAAATTTCCATCCCATTCGGATGCATTCTGGGAACGAGTGAGAATCCTTAACCATATTCATCTCATTTTCTCATTGATACTCCATTGAATAGTTAGCACAGCATAATCAATACTCATGAAAGAATGTTTCCTCCCTTTCCCTGTCCTACTCATAATGTCACTTGGTTTATTTCTTGTCGAGTTTGTGATGTAACATAATGAGTCAATGACTATGATAGGATAGACACATGTCTATAAATGCCTGTGTCATGCCAGTTAGAATTGGGTACACATTGATGGGGGATAAAGGACATATGGAAAGTCAAACTGCACATCATGCTGTTTTGAGTCCATAGTTAATTAGTTGAGTAGGTTGGCTAGATACATCAACAAGGATCCTCTAGGTCCAATCTAGCTAATGACTCTGGCCTCCTCCTTCGAGACTCATTCTCTTGATAACATGCCAAAAACGTATGAAAAGGAAGAAAAAAGACCTAGTAGTCTGAAGTAATATTATGCTGTAGTCAAACTTTTATTAGCTCAGTGTAAAATCACTAGCAGCTTCATTCTACTTCCAGTGTAATACAGCTTGCTAGAAACTCGGCTTATATGTGTTGCTTTTCCCTTTGTCAAGTATGGTAATGGACAACAGCACAGCTGATGTGCCACCAGCTCTCCCACCAAGCAGTGCCATGTCAGACATGGCTGTGAGCCCTCCATCAGTGGCATCTACTGGCCATTTCCCCTTTACTGCTTCTGAAATATCAGGCATGGGAGTAGACACGTCAGCCCTTGACACAGCATTTACTTCTGATGTTGCGAGTTCAGTAGGATTGCAGCTTCCACCAGATAATGGGGTGGGGAATTCAAGAGAGTCCCTCAGATCACTGGCTCAGATACCCTGGAATTTTAGTCTTTCTGATCTGACAGCAGATTTGTCAAACTTGGGAGGTAATTTTTCAGCTGTCATATACCTTTCTAAGCCAAGTTGTGGGCTCTTTTTGGTTCCAAGTCTCTGGATTCATTTATGTTCTCAGCACACGTTTGAATAAAATAGAATTGCGGCTAGAGAATAAATCAAAAGATGAAAGAATGATGCTTATTATTCTCTGTAACTATAAACAAATCTTTTAGAACTTGTCAGTTTAAAATTTTTCAGTCCCGTTGGTTGAAGAGTTTTTCTATAGAACAACACTAGAATAAAAACTATTTGGGAAAAAAATTCCTTCATAAGCAATGGCATTTCTACCAGAAAGGAAATTGTGGTTTCAGCAAATTGCAGGCCTGTTATCAGCCATTATTGACATCTATAACAAAATACAAGTTTACAACAATCCACCATTTCTTTTTTGCGGAAACTGTGGCTTGTGTGTACATATTTGTGTCAGTTTAAATTATTTGGTCCCGTTGTTTGGAGAAATTTTCAATCAAACAACACTAGAATAAAAACTATTTGGGAAAAATATTCCTTCATAAGCAATGGCATTTCTTCCAGAAAGGAAACTCTGGTGTCAGAAAATTACAAGCCTGTTATCTGCTTTTATTGACATCTAAAAAAAAAAGTATAGTTTAAAATGACCTGCCGTTTCTTTTTTGTGGAAACAGTGGCTTGTGTGTACGTATAGGATCGAATGACAAATTCTCAGTACTTGTCTTAACCCTCTGAATGACATACCAGTTATTTTAAACTTAATTTGGTTTGGTGGTCTAAGATCAGATCCTAATATGGATGGAATGTATAATGCTGCGATTGGATAGACTTCTTCTCTTATTTATTTGGTTCTCTGTCGTCCTCCTTTCAGTTTTACGACCCCCCCTTACCTTCAAATTACTTGCAGATCTAGGAGCCTTGGGAAATTATCCTGGTTCCCCCTTTTTGCCTTCTGATTCAGATATTTTACTTGATTCCCCAGAACCAGACGATATAGGTAACCAGAATTTTCTCTCTTGCTGAAGTTTCTGCATTGTTTTCCTAAAAATGACAAAATGATGCCAATTTTCTATTTTTTTGGATGTTTATAGCTTAAGAGAAACAATTAAAAGCTCTTCAAATTTGGTAGTATACTAGAAGCTGCCAATGAGCCTCATGTTCAAACCACTTGGGTTTGGGTATTTCAGTGTCGTATAAGACATCTCATGGGAAGAAATTAGACAACTAAAGCAAAACAAGATAGAATTCTCTCTGTCAGAGGTTCGAAATTTGGGATTCCCATATTCCAGAAGAATCAGAGTAATAAAATGTACAGCCCAGTATCCTACACATGATTATCCAAAAACAAGGCAATGGACGCATATAGCATCCAGTCACTTGTATTGACAACTTTCAACTCTAAGAAATTTGTCGCCACCACCCTCCGTTTCAGTTTTGGGGCAATTGAAATTTTGATTGTTGCTTTTTTGTCACTTGTTGGGTAACTCCTTTCTCTGGAAAACAGCTAAATTCTACGCAATAGATTTGTAATTGAATTTCCCGCTCCCTCCTTAGCCAATAATTCTTAAGCTCTTAGCCTGTCTATGTTTCAGTGGAGGAGTTCTTTGTTGATTCAGCCCCAGGGCCACCAAACTCTCAGTCTGATGAAGAGAAACCATCAATCTGATTGCACCGAGGGCCTTCCAGTTATTTAGGTTAGGGTATGTTTGTTGTACAATAAAAAGTGAGATGAAACTGTAATGTTTCATATGTTAGCTAGGTATTCAAGGTTTAGCCATTAACTTTTTCGCATTTGAGGTTCAGTGATGTAGTGATGAGATCTGTATTTCCTCACTGTTCATGATTTGTAGTGTATTAGTTTAATTTCTCATAATCATTGCTGATTACTGAATTATCTTTTGAAAAACTTGACAGACTTGATAATTTCTCATACTGAATTATCTTTTGGAGAACTTGACAGTCGTAATATGTAATCACGTCTGTCTTATTACTCTGTTTGTGCCTGTCGTAAAGGCAGAATTCCTTTACATCCTTCATTGGTGATATTATTGCAAATGGACCCGGAGTTGAATTCCGACTGTGCAACTCGATAATCAATGGTTCATATTTGTCAAAGTATCAGTAAGAATATCAGATTGACAAATCTGAACCATTAAAAATACTTTGGGACTGTTGTGGTCACTTGATTCTGTGGTTGGACTGCCCAACTGCACAGCCACAAATTTATTGCAAGTCTAATAGATTTGTTTGTGTCTACTTCATCTTCTTTTCTCATACAGCCCAGTGAACTAAGAATATGAATTGGGTATCTAAGCGTATCCTCTTCTGATTCCTTCCGACTTTGATTTTGGGGCATGGCACATAGGCATAATGCCCAATTGTCCAAGCATCATTACAGTGGTAATTGTTTTTTTTCTTCCAAAGTGGCACTTTGTGCATGTGCTGATGCCATATATTGCAAGGGTTAGATCTGCCTCCAGTCATTTCCTTATTTGTACCCTACTGATTGGGATTGTTATTGGAATTACATGGGTATTGTTATTGTCAATAACTTGTCAACAATCAAAAACTAGAAAAAGGTTTGTGTACATGGTCGTGGTTTATAAGCTTCAAACCTAAAAAAAAACCCTGTTTTTATGGCTGTTGGGCGAAAAAATGAAAGGAAGGGATCCAAACGATCATCGCTTTTTTGTTTTATTGATTACCAAACGATTACCGGTTAACCTTTGATAAGTTTGTTTGTTCTGTGCCAGAACAAGACTGAAATGCTTCCTCCAAACAAAGCGAAATCAATCTTGAAATGGTGGATAAATCTGCATTTGCCCCGGATTAACAATTAGACCATGTTTGGAAATGGAACTTATTAGGCATCTGTAGTTGGGAAATGGTAAGGTAGATCACGAAAGGGAACTTATTAGGCATCTGTAGTTGGAAATGGTAAGGTACAACGTTATCCTCTCGAGTCCATGAAAATGGATTGACCATTGAGTTGGCCCGTTTGTGGACCCTTCCCGGGTCCATTTTGATAATCCCAACCGTAAATATTTTAGAGCTTGCAGAAAATCAAGCTAATCGGATACTAGTTATGGTCTCCAATTCGGTATTATAATCTTGTTATATTCTAAGACAAATGTGTTCCGAAATCCTATCAATGATAATCAACAAACCTGTTTTTCATGCAACTAAAGCTCTCGACAAGCTCTAAAATATGAGCGGTTTGAATCATCAAAGCGGGCCCTAGACTATATGGACTAGAGAGGAGCCGAGGCCGGTAGAATATTACTAGTAATAATTTGAAACCCTTGATTTCTCATATCATTTTACTTCCATTTCATAAATTCCTTGCAAATCCATGATCCGAACACACATTGTTTCTGAAGCGAAACAGCAGCGAAAGACCTATTTTTGGATTTCATTCCTCGAGCGAATACCAATATTTGGTTGACTCCAGTCTAATGCCATCAAATTTTGTCATACATTTAGCTACACATCAAAACTTACTGCCAAACAACACATAAGAAAATTGGGGTTAAAGAAATGGATTGGTTGAGTGCCTCACCGGCAGCCCCATTGCCAGGTCTTATGTATGGCTTATCTCACGTCGGAGAAACGATTGTTAGCCAAAGTGTTGAAGAGTGTCTCACACGAGTACTTCACAAATTGAACCGTGTTGCATGAACTTTGTTTAACGGACGGAAAATGCAACCATAAAATCATTCACGTGTCGAGTGAATGTGAAATCATGCATCTTCTATACATCTCAATACACGTCAGAACCCAAAACTTCTGAAAAGAATCAGAAAAACAAACATCGTCATTATCTATACAGTATAACTGGACATGAGCAGAACAAGATCAAAATCTATGTATACACCTATTTACATTTTGTTAAGTTGCTTCAAATTTAGTTACCTTAGATCCGCGAGTATAAAAAGTTCGAAATTCGAATTGAGTCAGCGCACCATTTCAAGTGCAAAACGTCGGGTGCCACTTCATTTGGATAGACTTTGTGAAAGAGGCTGGAAATTTGAGTTCTCCACAAACCAGTGGAGAGCCCACTTTAAATTGCAGAGAGTATACTTGAGAGCTTTGGTCCAATTCTCTTGTTCGTCGAAGTGTGTGATAGAGTAGTTTCTAACTCTGTTATTCACAATCCTGCAAAATTTAGCCCAAAATTCTTAAGAGGCCAGCGCTAAGCATGGTTAGAATTGGCATTCCGAGTTATTGTCCAATTTATCTGTTAACTGTTCAGAGTAAACGCAACTCTGGCACAATGGATGGAACATTGATGGTCAAATTATTGACTTTCACAATAAAACCCCCCAAATTTAAGACGAAAATAGAAAGAACTGATACAGAATTGCTCTTTAGCCTAATACTATTCCATTCAAATGAATTCACAACCTTTCTAAAGTTGGTTACTAATCAGAATGAGTATTTCATTACCACCGACTTCCAAACTACTACAGAACATTTCCACTCAAATGAATTCACACCTTTCTAAAGATGGTTATAATCGGAATGAGTATTTCATTATCATCGACTTCCAAACTACTACAAAACATTTTCACACCCAAGTATACTTCCTGTTGTCTGTTTCATGCCAATTAACGGAACTACAAAGAATCATTTTAATTGTGCCATTTTCCCGTCCAACGTAGTGTGAGGGGCAACAGATGAAGCTGTCCAACAAATGAGTCTGGGTTGCATGCTAATTATGGCACCCATAAACCAAGAAATCTGACATGCATTTCACAAACCATTCTCCATATTAACAATTAGCATCCATTTTACTAATACGCTATTCAATATTTGAAATCCTCCATCAAGTTGGAGATGCAAAAAGGAGATTGCATAGCAATCAATTACCAATAGAAAGAGGCAAAGATAGGCTACAAGATTTCTTATGGGCTAAACAAACAAGATATTCATGTAGGGGGGAAGAAAGTCACTGAAGCAGTCTCAATACACCCAACCATGTTAGAATACTTGGCTACTTTGAAAGTCAACCTCATCCTATTATATGCCAGGATCACGTAAGCATGATTCACAATGAAGTCTTCGATTTTCTACAAGATAGCGACTCTAGCTATATTACTAGGGAAATATACTGAATTCAAATTTCAAGTACCAGAGGGACTTACTTATAAGGCAGCTTGAACCATTTCTCAAGTGGGATGTTGTTTTCTTTATCCTTGGAATTTGCAAATTCTGCAAACTCCTTAAGACAAGTCAAGAACAATGTCATTGCTTCGACATATCTAGTGCTCCAAAGCAAGTTCACCGGACCATACCTAAGAAATAATATCAGTTATACACTCCAATAGGGAAAAAAGAAATTACGTGCAAAGGGAAAAGGTAAAATGACCCCAAATACCCAATCCAAATGCAGGCTATACGAAAGAACACACCTGAATGGTCAGATCTAATGTACAAGATTAGGAGACTGGCCATGAAATTGTGTATGCTTACGCAAACAGAATGACATTATGAAACAAGTTTCCTTCATAAACATGGTCATGACTCATAAATAAAGGTAAGTGAGAAGTAGGAATCCGAGATAAAAGAGTTGGGTTCAAGGTTACATGATGACGGAAAATTTAAAAGTTAGGAAAGAGAATAGGTTTTGATCTCGATATCCACACCACCCAGAGTTTAAAGAAACTAAAGTGGCATGGGTCACCAGGAGAAAGGCTTCCTATCCCTTAAAGAGTAATTGGGGAAACAATTAAGGAGCAGAACAAAACACCCCTTCATGCGCCATGTTTTGGTAGGGATTTAAGCTATTCTAAGAAGTTATTGTTGAGGAGAACAAATCCCACCTTCATGCACCACGTTCTGTTAGGGATTTATGCATTTTAAAAGAAGTTAGTAGGGAAACAATTAACGAGAGGAAAAATCCCCCCTTCAAGCACCAAATTCACAATTCTAAGCTGCATTGATTTCCAAGTCTAAATGAATTTAGAATAACCAATGAATCAATACTACTTGTACTTACAGCTCATACGCATTGTTGTTTCTGTCCATAATTCGAGGATAACTCCCCATAGGAAGAACCTTTATCTGGTATCTGATAAACAAGGAATTAAGAATAAAAAACAACCTAATTCAAAAGGACATTTGATAGAGTTAAATGGGTAACACATTGGCGTCAGGCATCTCTTTTTCTTTTCTTTTTTTGGCTCGGCTGATCAACAGGCATCTTCCGCCTTCTTTCTTTCTATATATTTCAACCCATGACACAAACCCTTACCAATCGGATTGGGCCTCCGCCCACCTTAAGTCCCATACTCCCATGTTCTATTGCCTAGGAGTAGAACCAGCAAAATGTTTTCCCCAAAACATAATTGAAAAAACAACTTCTTATGTTGAAACATTTTCCAATGACCAAAACAACGATAAAGATCTATCTTGCAATGACCTGTTCAATGCTTAACGCTTTAAGGTTCAAGGAGAGAAATTCCCTGCAGTTTTCTCAAGGAGGAAAGCAGATTCAATCAATATCCCAAAACAAGGTTGACTCAATTCTGCAACTCTCATCAGCCAACTACAATGGCATGTCCAGCCAGATCATCCCTTGTACGACTACAGCTCCTAGGGAATTCATTGACATGATAAGTGTTGCAATCTCAATGGTAAAATGCAGCTCAAAGAGACACACCAGAACCATGTAGTGACTAGTGATGATACAGTGTTTGTGAGGCCACACAAAGGTACATACATCTAGGAGAGGTTTTGCACAAAAGATTCCACGCGTTTTAACTTAGAGACCGCCATAACTAGAAAGAGAAGTGGGAATGTTGGTAACAAATTGCCTCTGAGCCTCTTCAACTTAACTTCCCATCCAGAACCATGTCGTGACTAGTGATGATACAGTGTTTGTGATGCCACACAAAGGTACATACATGTAGGAGAGGTTTCACACAAAAGATTCCATGCGTTTTAACTTAGAGACCGCCATAACTAGAAAGAGAAGTGCGAATGTTGGTAACAAATTGCCTCTGAGCCCCCTCAACTTAACTACCCACTATTTCCTATGATACCACATACATGCTCTTACTCTAAATTTTGGTCCAAGTACAAAACCATCTATGTAACTGGAAGCTCAATCAACTCTCTGTGCCTATGTTTCACATCATTGTCTGTCCAGGTGCACATACACTGCTACAAGGCTGATCAGATATCATATCACCTTCAGTTGACTGACGCAACTCAATTTTAACAGCAGAATGGCATTATAAGAAACACAAAAGAGATGCATATTCCAATAAAAAGGATACGAGAATTTAGGCCAAAAATATTGAGCCATGGTATGGAGAAGAAGGCAAGCTTGGCCCCAAGCAGCATTTATCTCATCCCACTCTACCTAAGCATTTTCAAAACATAGGAAAGGGATTACTGCAAGATACAGAAAACTAGAATAAAGAACAAAGGTTTTATTCGACCTTATCAAGAGTGACATCAACTGCCATTTTTCTGACCAATAAAGCATTGGATCTTGCAATTGTAAGCTAGCGTAATCATGCTCATTATGGGACTCCCAAATATCAATCCCTCAAACAAATTGCAATTAGGTTCTTTTTGTCTACCAAAGCACAACATTGAGTTAATGGGTGGTCAAAAGATCCATTCAAGTTAACTGACCCTAGAACATGTAGGGAATGACAAGCAAACTATGCAAGTTTACTTATTCAGCCCCCTAATAGTTGCATGTTGCAGCAGAGGCAGAGAGAAGGGGACAGATCTCCAGTCGAATTTTCAATCCATAGTACCCCATAAGAGAGAACCCTCTCCCTATCAACATACGCTCATGCCAATTCCCAAAACCAGTTCATTAAAACAAAATGAATAGGACAATAACAGCGAAACTGCAGACATCAAGTTGGCCTGTTAAAGGAAATTTTCAAGTAACTACCATGCAGTATTCTTACCGGAATTTTAGGAAGTCGTCCCAATCGGAAGTTGCAAATTGTTCCAAATTGTCCACCATACGAGATTGGGAAGGCATCATAAAGCACATTAGTTTGCCCCAATAACTCCAAATGTGCTTGTGAAACTTCAATCTTAGCCAAAATTGCATCACTGTCTTCCTGTTTGCCAGGGGGGAAAACCCAGTTAAGTTGTGTAAAGGGCACTTCCGTTCTTAGTACTTTGGTGAAACTCAAAGGTCTCCAAGATAATCAGAATGTTTGACAGACGAGGATGGGATGCCTAGCTAGAGTTACCAGATTAAGGAATACTCCATGAGGCAACATACCATTTTCATGCATGACATGGAAAAGATCATTGACCAACAGAAAATTTTAAAGACACATTAATATCACTTCACATTATTACAGTCGCAACCCCCATCCCAGTCTCCCATCTTTACCTTGCCAGGGTATTGGCAATAGGTGCAATTAAGGGATCTAATTGACTCAACAAAAGATTTTCTTGATCCATTTAAAAGATAAGCAACTTAAGTGGCCCATAACAAGCAGAAGTTATCTATCGAGGACAAAGCTACAAACTCCAGAAAAATGTTATGCGTGTAAAATTCTCGGAGGGAAATGATGTCCAGAGGAAAGGACAAGCTGCAAACACCTGGTGTGAAATTAGCTGAAACTGGAAATTGTTGAACTTGTGCCAGTACCTGGTATATAAAGTCAAAAACATGGCGAGAATTAGCACTGAAAAATTCCTTTATGGATATCATTCATAGTATATAGCATGTTTCAAAGTGAAAGAACTCTGCAAAGTCATGGCCATGTCAACATTTCATCAGAAATCGGTCAAAGAGGCACTTTAATTTTGGGCAAAATTTCGGGTAAAGAAATTTACCGCTCTTCCAACTCTTTGAAGCAGATAGATTTCAACTCCAATTCCTTTAGTTCGCTGGTCACTTTCTCATACTGTTTTTCCGACTCTTTAATTGCTGCTTCAAGGTTCCGTTCTTCTTCTTCAATCTAAAATTTCATCGACAGAAGATAATATGACTAACAAATATATTGACTCCAAAGCCACAATTTAGGCATGAGATCTCAACTAAACCTAACTGGTACTTTTTCTCTCTCAGTAGGTAATTGGCAGACCACAGCTTTAGAATGTATTTCGAAGAAAATAAATCAATAGCTAGTACGATCCGAACGAAGGTTCTGGCAATGGTACCGTTTTTGTTATTGGTATGGTACATACCCGAACCAATGAATTCTCAGGTACCGTTTTAGTTTCATCGATGTAAAAATCATACGGGTAGTATGTACAAATCATACCAGTGTGACTCTAAATCATACGGGTAGTAAAAATCATACTCTAAAGCAGATAGTATGTACATTAGTTTTTTGGATTCACAAACACAATTAATATGTTTCACCTCCAGGGCCATGATTTTCGACGTATGAACAAATTACTTAGACAAATTAAAGTGCGAAGGTTATACAAAAGATTTGGATGTGCAAAACAAAAAACATGAAATGTGCGCTGAATTGCAACAACTTCATTGTGCAATGTATAGAGAATCAAACTGTCCGAAAAATGAAAAAATTCTGTCATGGTATCCCAGCAGCTCATGGTCAACACCCACCCGGCACGGTCCCGAGCTACTAAGAAAACAATATAGAGGAAAACAAAAGCAAACCCCACAAAATCAATAACCAGTAATTTTTTCATTCCATGGAAAACATTTGTTGGCATGAAGCATGATAGAAAAAGCGAAGTGATCCAAAGCATGGGAACCGGGGAGGAATAAAGCACCTTTAGTTTTTCCTTGAGAAATTCAGCCTCACTAAGAAAATTGGATGCCTCCCCTTCCAAGAAGTGTAGACAGGCTTCATAAGCTTTGATGTCCCTGTCCACATCTTCAACCTCCTCATCAAGTTTATCAGATAACACTCTCATGCACTCCAGGCATAATGGTTGCTCAACCTGGAAAGGAAAGATAGAAATTACCAATTCAAACAGTTAACTTCTGAATATCCAAAATATGAAACCAATACAATTCCGATTGAAGCTCCTTTTTCCCTCACGAAAAAGATAATTCTCTGAATACCTGCATCTGGGTTGTGGCAATATCAAATGCACGCTTCAGAGCAGTTATGGTCGAGTGCAACCCAGAATTGTTTGACTGCACAGGAGAACTCGTTCCTCCCTCATGCGATGGTAAATGAGCCCTGCCTCCATCAGATTTAGAGTCACACTGGTACACATACGCAGCCAGTGGAGGCAACAACACGAATGACTCTTCCATTGCCTTCCCAGACAGACTTACATTAGACTGCACTTTTCCGCTGCGAGGACGAGGAGGAGCCCCCTGAACCTGATTTCTTTGCTTTGACAATTCAACAAAAGAATGGTCCATACCTGTGGATCCTAACACACTTCCAGAACCATGGATCAAAGTACCCTTCATTCCTGCATCGTTTCATGCCAAATGGGATTTGAGGAGGAATTAAAACCTAATGCTTTGAAATCTTTATCATTACAAAAATGCAGTCCTACGAAATAAGATCCGAATTAGATAGGTCCAATGAGACAGACAAACTGAACAATTCCCTGAAAACTATGATGTGATATATTTTTTAGTAGAAATCCAACTCAAACATCTTCGGAAATCCAACTCAAACATCTTTGAATAACTGGACGAACCAATATTATATATACCTAGACCAACAAAAAAAAAAAATACAGCTCTTCTAATAAAACTCAAAATGGCATCACTGACAGAGCCTCGTTTCATCCCAATTGGTTTTGAGGTGGGATAAACACCTAATTCCTTCAAATCACGGTCATGTTGTAAAACTGAAGTCCTGTGAAGCTTAATTCACATTAGATAAACATTGAGACAAAAAGATATTGGAAAAGCTCCATTAACAAAATACCTAACTCATTCATGACCTCAAGCACATCTTCTAGTACTAACCTCGGCAAAATATCCATAACATTACTACAAAGAAACTTTGCTAGGTCACCATCAAACCAAACCAAACTAGTTCTTGTTTTCCAACATATTGGTGTCACCTATATGAATCCCTTTTTTTATGTTCTGATCTGTCAGGAGCCATTTAACAACTTCATATTCCTTTTCACCATAGCATTCCATTTCAATTAGGGTCAGACCCTAGCATTTTCACTAACAATGATCTTCACGCTTATTGCTTTTCTTTACTGTGTTTTTCTCTTTAGTAAGTTGTGTTCGTTGAAAAAGAACAACCAAAAGGAAGGGAAGGGTAGCCATTAAACACACTCAGCAAAACTACCAACGACTCCTTCAAATTTCTACCACACCTTACAAGCACCACTAAACTAATGGATCTACCAACCTACCTGCAACGATTTTTTTTTTGGCAAATCCCTGTACAATTGAGAAGGAAAATCCATCAAATTCGTTCAATACAATGCTACAATCCCATAATCAACAAGGTTTCAACATGGGCTGAATTCAAAAAATTAACCCCTAACGACAACTCCATGCAGCGGCGGACGCAAATTTGTACTTGGTAGGGCCCCAACTACGTGCATTCTACACCGAGATTGTATACATATTGGTATTTTATACATTAAAAAAAGGTTAATAACTTAGAAATTTAGGGACTTTTTTCCTACACATGTATAGGATTTTTAATTTTTCGTAACAATTTGTTTTAACCAAAGGACTTGTAGGACAGAGGGTTTGTCCCATAATAATTTTATTTTCTTATAATTAACATGAAAAACTAGTATAATATGTGCAAATATTTGGAGTTGTGGGACTCTGTTTTTGCTACGGCCAAACTAAATCAGTTTGGTATCCAAAATAGAGCAGCTAGACGTCGACAGTAGTTTGTGTGTGTGTGTGTGTGTGTGTGTGTGAGAGAGAGAGAGAGAGAGACCGGAGGACCGAGAGGAGAAATCGAGGTTGTGGCGGCAGCTCTGGCAGACCCATCTCGGGAGGGTCGGGTCAACCGGGAAGGTCCGACCCCTATCGGCGATGATGTTGCTGTTCTTCGTCGCCATCTCTCGATTACCGATTACAGTATTATGGCCATGTCGATCATGTGTATGTAGAGAGAGAAATCAGTAGGGGGGAGAGAGAGAGAAGAGTGTGCTCCAAGGTATTGATCTCAGCAACGCTACTACTTACACACCCATCGACCGGGCACCTATCACATGTGTGGACCCATTCAATTACACGATCAGGCCAACGTAGATGTGTGTGAATGGTGCGGTTGGAGGTGTGATTGGCCGGACGTGTATCTATCAGCAGTACTCCTTCCGTATGATATTATTGGGCGTTTTTACCTTTTTGAACGTCTCAAAAAAATTGTTTATATCTCATAATTTATGATTTTTTTTTTCATTCTAACAACTTTATTTAATAAAACTAATTGAGATCTATCACACAAAATCTATATAGAATATAAAAAATTTAATAAATTAAAAATTATTAACAATTATTTGGGACGTCCAAAAAAGTAAAGAGGTCCAACAATATGAGACGGAAGTAGTAATATATATATATATATATATAATGATTTTTTTTTCATTCTAACAACTTTATTTAATAAAACTAATTGAGATCTATCACACAAAATCTACATAGAATATAAAAAATTTAATAAATTAAAAATTATTGACAATTATTTGGGACGTCCAAAAAAGTAAAGAGGTCCAACAATATGAGACGGAAGTAGTTATATATATTTTAGAGTTCGTTCCACAACTCAGACTTAAATTTTGCAAGTCAGTGTGTTCCACAACAAAAACACAAACTTTTAAGTGAGCTTGTTCCTGACTTTAACAAGAGTGGAAAATATAATTTGGAGTGTCAAATGCTCAAATTGCCCACAAGAGTTAGTACAATACTAGAGGATGCCGCTTTTTTTTTTCTCCCTACTTGTTTGGTTTAAAAAACTTTCGTTTCAATTGCAATGTGCGACTCGGCGTGAGTCAAAATTATTATTGAACGGCTGTTTACTCTGTTGTGATTGCTGACTGAGACGCTGTGACGTCAGGCTAGACCGAAAACAAAAGAAACTCTGTCAAAATTTCCAGAATATCGGATACATTTTTTAATACACATATCACCAATATGTAACAAGACAAGAAGTTTTTCAATCTCTTCATACTCTACTCTTCCATTCTATCAAATCTTCTCTTTAGGTGGTTGAGTTTCTCTTTTCCTAAAGACATTTGGACTGAACCGCGGCACGCATACACCTGCAATTCATGGTTGGTGATGACCATCTCTTGGACCTTTGTCACCAATTCTTCATTGTTTGATATCAATGATTCCTTGGTGGACATCAACTCATCTATATCCCTTCGGCCTTCAGGGCTGCCTCCAATTCCTAATGAAGCAAACATACAATTATTCTCAGAATTTAAAATTTGCGCAAAGTTTTACAATTCACTACCCGCAAAAACCTCCCTCAAAACCCAAACCAAACAAAGTCAATATATTTCCAGAAAGAGCATTTACAATTCAATTGTTTTTCGAAAATGCAATGCATTTAGGTGTGTCTGTAGGCATTTGCATTGCACATTCTCATTGGATGAATTCCAGAGTAACGTCTTTGAGATTTAGTATTATTTTTATAACTATGTGGAGATATTAAACATTTGGGGTTCTACATTTGCCCAACTTATTTCCAACCTTTTTCTCGGACCATGTCAGGTACTTGGATTGGATTATATGCAGTTTCCTTTGTATACTTTTCATTTGGATTTTTCTTGGACCATGTTGTGTGTGAACAAGACTAATAGCTTATATAATCAGGATTTGACTACCCACTCAAAAGCCAACCACCAGTTATTCTCTTATGAAAAAGAGAAGTCCCTAGAGGCCTCCAAGGATGCTGCAACAACTTCAAATATTGCTCCAGCAGAAATAACAAGAAGCGACTCACAACATTTTCCTCAATCGTATTGTGTTGGTCTCCGTACCAAATTTTCTACAGCTTGCGATTCACCTGGTGATGATATGCCAACATCTGCTCATACATTGTCTACATTTCTGCATTTCGGGAGCATGACACAGAATTTTTTTTGGAAAAAAAAAAAAAAAAAAAAAAAACCAAGAATGCCAGAATGGTGGGTATTTTGGCACATCTGGAAAGACAAAAATACCAAAAAAAAATCTGGGGAGAATGCTTAATTGGCTTAATTTAAGACCTAAGGATCAAAGTTGCATGGGAGCTTATTTTTGGTTGTCAGAGTTGTAGAGGGGGGAAATCTGAGTATGCTATTTCCACGCCTCTAGGAAATCGAACACATGCTACCATGTCGGAACCCTAGCACTGCAAAACAGACAAAAGGTTAGAGCTAGAGCACCTTTGCCTCTCGTCGGCAAAGGCCCTACGAAGCTTAAGTCAGTATCACATACTAGGAGGAAACCATAAAACACGTAAAGCATGTAAACACGAATTACCACGTACCTTTCTTCATTGGTATGACACCTTATTTATAGATGCGGGGTACTTGTTGTCCAAAGATCCTATTCTCATTAGGAGTCTTTTCCTATACGGGACTCGTTCCATATAGAAACACAATCTTTATTCTACAAGGATTCTTTCCATGTTAGAAATCCTTGCCATAATCGGAATCCTCCTTACGTTAGGAGTCCTTTCTCTTATGGGATTCATCACATATGGCAATATAATCAAAATTCCCTTCTTTGTAAGGATTATGTATCTATATTGGACTGCTTGCCCAATATGGAAGCTTAATGATAATCCCTTAATTCTCAAAATTTACCCCTTATCCCGTAAGAGACTATTCTAGATCCCTCTAGAATGACCCGCCACCTTATCATGTAGGCGGTTAGCTCGGCAATATACTTGTCTATCCATATATGATGTTGCCGACCGAATACCTAGCTCGACACTGGCCTCGTGCACCTTCTCATGGTGTTGCCACCATCTCGTGGTGCTATCCTGGTTGCACACTTGGCCTACCCTGCTCCACCATAACCTGGGGCACCTTCATGTGGTCCCCCCGAACTGAGGCACCTTCACATGGTGTCCAGGGTAAGCTTGTGGTTCGTACGTGCTTGGGTATTTTTTCTATGTAATTGGATTCTACCCTCTCCAATTGCTCCCCAACTTTGATCGTCATTGTTGTTTGTGAATGATGGTCAAATCTTACTGCTACCTTTCCAACAATTGTGTTCTTCTTTGTTGTAATTCATGCGTTTTGGCATTTGTGATATTCATCACAACTGCTCACTCGACTAGGCTTGCCCCTTGTACGAATTCCCCCTTGGTACCCACATTACCAAGCCCGCACAGTACATTTGCCCTAACACCCACATGTAGGGTTGGGCGCAATTTCTCAAGTATTCTCTTCTCACGTTGGGAGACACAATTCCTGCATTAAATGCTGATGTTTGCCGTTCTCAATAGAGTTGGAGCGGCCTTTACGGGGACGTTTCACATACGTCATCCCTTCTTTCTAGGGTTTTAAAGACATTCTCACCCTATTTCAAAGCTATTTTCTTGTTCTCCCTCTATACATTGAGGTATACAATAATCGTTGTATACCTATGGGTTTAACTTCAACCCATTTCGAACCTAGGTAAACCCATCTAAATATGGGCAAATATGGGTTCACCCATTTACAACCCACATTAGGAACACCACTTGTGCGCCCCAAATGCACACCACTCTTATGTGGCAGATGAGGAGAAGCCCATTTTTTGGGTGATCCCCACATTGGGCTTCCTTACATGCCACATCAGGGTGGTGTGCATTTGAGGTGCACAAATGGTGTACCCATAATATTTTCCCTGTGCTTTTGTTATTACTTGTCATAATCACATTAATGATGGAGAGAGTGGAATAACATGTGATTCAATGGGTCATTAATTAGTTGTTCTTTTAATAGTTGTGTGTTTAATTATGTGCTAATCTTTACAAACAATGAGAGATTTTCCCAAATAAGTACATTTGATAAACAGTACTCTACAAATGTTTGTTCTTTGGTGACCAAATCATCACATTTATAAACTTTATTGTTATTGTATTTCCTCCATTTTAAATTACTCAGTTCAGTTTTAGAAATCGTGCAGTTTGCACGGAAAACATAATATATTAACAGAATTTATACAATAATCATTGGCCTCAGAAACAAGTTCATACATTTTTTTGCTCAGGTATTTTTCATCATAGCCAAAAACTGAAATGGATGCAACATTAAGTTTCCATTTAAGACCCTCATAAGTTGCAAATCACAATTCATCTAAGTTTTAAGTTTGAACAGGCAGTGTAGGAGTTGTGTCTGTGACTTATTCATTTCAGACTAAAAGGAGACACACACACACACACACCCCACACTTCCACACAGACACAGTCACACACACCCCCCCCCCCCCCCCCACACACACACACATTGTCACACAGACACACACTGCCAGAGTGCCAAAGTCATTCAGATACGCCCGAAAAGTCCCATCAATATACTCAGTCCCATTGTCACTACGGAGCACTTTAATGTTAGCATCAAATTGAGTACGCACCATTTTGTGAAAAGATTGAAAGCACAAAAAAATCTCTTTTTTTGCCTTAAGTAAATACACCCAAGTGACACGGGAATGACAATCAATAAAAGTAACAAACCAACGATAGCCTAAAAGAGAAGTAACGGGGGAAGGACCCCAAACATCAGAATGTATAACCATAAATGGAGATTCACTTCTTCGATTAACAGGAGCATAAAAAGGGCATTTGTGTTTGGCAAGTTCACGCGCTTCACAAAAAAACTTACTCCTAGTACAGTGCTTAACTAAACTAGGAAAAAGTTTTTCCAAAATCCCAAAAGATGGGTGGCCTAATCTACGGTGCCACTGATGCAATAAAGGAAGAGTTAAGCCCACATATGCTTCAAGAGCTTGGCCACATGACATAGGTGGAATGACTGGATTAGGAGCAGGCTCCAAAAAATATAGTCCTCCATAAGCTTTACCACTACCAATCATTCTCCCCGAATCCAGTTCCTGAAAGACACAATGAGTAGGAAAAAATGTCACTGAGCAGTTTAAAGAATGAGTAAGACTGCTAACTGAGAGAAGGTTGGTAGAAGAACTTGGGACATGAAGAACTGAAGAAAGTGACATGGTTGGAGAATAATTTATAGAACCTTTCCCTGAAATTGAAGATAGGGATCCAACCGCTACTCTGACCTTATCCTTACCAGAACATGGAGAATATGAGTCAAAGAAGGATGAACACCCTGTCATATGATCAATAGCACCAGAATCCAAGGAAGCGAAGATGAAGCAGTAAAGGCACTAGCCTGAATACCTGTGTGGGCAAAGTGGGAAGAAGTAGTGGAAGTAGAAGCCGTAGTATATGGAGAATAAGACGCCTAAGAGTCTGTAACTCCCCCTGAGAAAGAGCACTACCATGAGAACTATCGGAGACTGAAAGATGTGGCCGACCTCCACTAGGATCCAACAGGGTCTCCACAATAGGCTCTAAAATATGTGCATGAGAACCTCGACCACCACCTTGACTACCACCCCGTCCTCCAGAGGAACGCCCATGGAGCTTCCAGCAAAACTTCCGGGTATGTCGAGTCCTATGACAATAGTCACACTGAAGCAAATCATGATCAACAGAACTAAATAGCCTTACCATCCCGTGGTATGGAAATGGCAACCAGAGTCGAGCAGTCCGAAAGGGAAACAGGTACCATAGCAGTCCGTCTACTCTCCTCCTGCTGAACACATGCATATGCCTCTCCTAAAGAGGGAAAAGGAACACAGCCCAAGACCTGCACTCTAATAGGGTCATACTCCACATCAAGGCCCGCCAAGAAATCATAAAGATGGTCTTTCTCAACCATTTGTTAATATGCAGTGGCATCAGCAGTACAAGCAGGGTGAAAACTCTTATAGTAATCAAGTTCCTGCCACACTCCATTCAAATCTTCATAGTACTCTGCTAAGGACCTATGGTTTTGGTCCAACCCCCTAAGTCTCCTTCTCAACTCAAAAACTTGAGCATCATTACCCTTTCGAGAATAGGTTTGGGCCATAGAAATCCACACCTTATGTGGAGTGTCAAGAAACAAGTAGTTATGGCTGATGGTGGGTATCATGGAGTTGAATAACCCTGTCAGGACTTGAGCATTTTGAGTACTTGAGCATTTTGAGTAGTCCATATCACAAAATCTGGACTAGTAGCTGCTGGTGGTGGAACAGGCCCTGTGATGAATTTCAACAAACCATTAGCAGTGATGGCCAAAGTAAAACTCCGAGACCAAAGCAAATAGTTGGAACCATCCAACTTAATAGGACAAATATTCAATGGAGCATTATTTTGAGTCACAAAATAGCTCCTTTCATCTTCGCACTCCCAGAAGCCTCTTTATGAGTCTCTGCCATACTGCAAATTGAAAATAAAAACACCAGACTCCCAAAACCCACGGAAATGATGTATCAGGGCCACCCTTTACTTCAAAAAGGACTGGAAAGCACAAAACCAACCTCAAAATGCGAAAACCAGATGCAAAATGTAGACACCAGTCAAAACGAGCATAACCAGGGGTCACGGTGACCTAAATAGACTCACCGGAGGTTCCCCAGAGGGTGTACGAGACTCGCCGGAGGTCGTACCTTGTCGTCGGAAGTCACCGGACAATGAACAATACTCGTTGGGGTCAGATCTGTGTTTTCGTGTAAGACCCAGTAGATTATGTCTTACATACAGGTTGTACGGTGGTCGTCGACAGTCGCCGGAGGTCGTATGGTGGTCGTTGACAGTCATCGGAGTTCGTACGGTGGTCGTACAGTGGTTTCGAGTAGAGCCCAGTAGGCTACGATCGCAAAGAGTAGATCATCTCAGTGATCGAACAGCGTGAGCAGCGTAAGGGGCTAAGCAACTGAACACAAGGCTGATATCTCTCACACGATTGACTATGGAGATCGATTATCAATAAGTCACAATCATTCCTCTACAAGGCCAGATCTATGGAGAACATGGCTCTGATACCATGTAAAGTTGTAGAGAGAAGAAGAACGTGAAAAATTATGAGGTGTTAGGGCTCCCACTTTCTCATTTCACTATATATATGGACAAAGATACATGTACAAGACTACCCCTAGGAAGAAGTAACGCTAACAAATAAACCCCTAACTTAACAGTGGTTTTTACTCAAATTTGATTTTGATGTAGGATTTGGGTAAGGAGTGGAGATGCTCTAAGAGCCGAATAGAAGAAATTTAGAACTGAAAATGGGCAGAGGCATAGACGCGAGAGAGAGAGAGAGAGAGAGAGAGTACCAGAGGAATGGCGAGAGTACTATGAATGGTTGGGAGATGATCAAGGGCAATTTTTTTTTAAACAGGCCAACGAGTGTCAGTCGGGATATGATCGGGGGCTTTGTTTTTAAAAGGGGCCTGTTTTAAAAACATTGCAAAACACCTTTTATGTGTTTTGAAAATTTTCAGAAATTTTAAAAACGTTTTTATTAAACACAAAACATAAACAAATTACCATACACATTTTTGTTGTTAGTTTTGAAAAAAATTGAAAACAAAAACAAAAAATAAAAAACAAAAACGTTACCAGACGCCCCCTTAGCGGTGCATTTTCATTTTCCCCTTGCAGCTCGCGGTAAGTCTCCCCAAAAAAGGAGACAATCCTGTGCATTGCTCTTTTTTCAAACCCAACCCATGTAGTAAACGAGTTTAAAATTTCAATCCAACCTACCCTTTGGGTTTATATATTTATACCGAACCCAAAAAAAAGGGGTTGGGATGGGCAAGAGGGGTGGGCTTCAGGGCCGGTGTGTACCCCTATTACTAAACGTGTTTAGTTGTTTCCTGCACAATGATTTTGTGAGTGGAAGTATAATCAAAATTTAGAAACTCCTTCAAAAGTTTTTTTTTAATCCTTTCCGGTTCCCTTTTTAGAATGTAGTTTGACGTAAAGCATTTTAAAATTGACTCCCAAGCACAAAAATTGCAAAATCCCACATTGGGACGGTCAAATATAGGCTTTTATGTCAAGCGGTAAATAAAACATACTAACATCAATCATACATTCTCAGGTCCAGTTCTCAGAATACATATTTGAAATATGCAAACAGTATTGTACTGAAGATATGCACGGACAAATAACCTCTCAAAGTCATTTTTTGTTGATGGTGACATTACGAACACAAATTCATATAAGAAGACTTTAGGTTTCAACATCAATAATCATTGAATTCAAACATATGTGAAATTCCACCCTTTGCTTTTTCGATTAGTCTTGAGGAGAGGAATAAAAATAAAATAAAACATTATGTCTCAACTCGGGCTAATTAACCTAGCATATTTGCAAATAAGCAACTCAAGTGGACATGTATAACCATTTAACTTAAGCAGACCAGCAAAGATATAACAAACCGCAAATCGCATCATAGCTCTTAGGAAAAATTAATTTTGTTAAACAAATATGTAAGTGAAGAAGTTTGTGAATTTTGATCGTAGGAAACGAAATTTGTCAAAGAATCCGTTATAGGAAGTCCACCTATTGCCATTTAGGATGCCAATTTTCTTGGCAAAATCGAAGTCCACCGATTTTCTTTTTTCATTTATTTGGATTTTGCCAAGCCATTTGGCGTCGGCCCATTGTCATCTCTCCCACACCATCCAAGCCACTCGATTTGCACCGAAAGAAAAAATGAGACGATTTTAATCCAATGATGCAATAACATTGTGACTCCATTTATTGGCAATTTAACACCTTAGGCCTTAGCAAAGCCCTAATTGCAATGCGAAGGGGAAAGTAAAGCTTGCCGGTCTTAACTGTTACTTTCGTATGGGTTATAATGAACTAACTGACTGATAGTACACCAAATTTATTTATTTGGTGATGTATGCTCTGCATGAATAGCAAAATTCAGAAAACAAAACGTGGAACATTGTACTACACAACACACACACACACACAGAGAAAATAAATGGAGAATAGCGTGGTAGAATTTGAGCTGAATTACAGGAGCTGCTGAGAGATCCGGATCGCGACAACTTCTCCATCGGTTCCGGCCGTCATGGCATGGTATTTTATCTGGAGTCCTGCTTCCACATAACAAGACATGGTAAATACTTATATGTTGGACTGAATTCTTTCACAGTTTAGCCATGTAGAGTTGGTACACAAACAGATAGATATAAGTTCAATGAATATAAGTATTGTACAAACTCAGGAGGCTCTTTTACCATCATTTTCTTGCAAATTGGTGTTGACTGCTACCCCGTGAAGTGTTATCATAGCTTTCGGCTGCCAGTCGTTCGGTTTCCCCACCCATGATTTGAGATTAAATACCTCTGCCAATGCATTTGGAAATCAAAAAAAATCAGTTCGTATGCTTAAGGGACAGAAGTAACTAACCATTTATCTAGATGGCTTTTCGGACTGCAGAAAATGTAACGGCTCAAAGCCCTTACTGATTGGTTGAAAGCATATCTTTTGGATGGACAAATTTTTACTGTAGTCGTTTAACGTATTTTGAAGCCATTGCATAACACATCAATCATGGACCATGTCACATCCAGATTTCTAAGAGAAGATATCGACAACTACTGAGAGAATGTTCCAACTTGCAAATGCTCAATGAACTTGCAAATATTCTAGCAAGAAAATTGAAGTCTTCAGAAACAAGAAATTTCGTTGTAGGAATACATGATTTACGAGTCATCAGAAAAAAAATGTCTGCAATGTTTATGAACCAAGCAGTATAGAATAGAACAACTTCACCACGGTGTTAACTACGACAGAATAACTAAGTTAGAATTTCCTTTTCCGAAGGGACCTCGAGAAGTGTTAGGTATCATTGCAAGAGTCGCACAAAGTTGATTAGCATAAATTCCTATTCCATAAGGATTAAAACAAAGCAGGTGCTGTTTTAGATTGAAAACTGAAAGACAGTGATATATAGAAGTTACCAGATGTTGATGGATCCCTGATATGTTTAACGTCAAAAATGCCACCCGAAGCTCCATCAGCATTCTTTTTGATATCATAAGATCCTAACACACTGTATTCCCAACTCCCATCAAGGTATCCCTTGCTCAAGAACAGCTCAATATGCCTTGCATCCAATATTTGCATAGTTCCTGCAAAACACAAGGGAACATTCCTGAACTTTAAAGTCCTGAATACTTCCCCAGCCCCGTTCAACCTTCTGTTTAAATGAGATTGCAATTATGGGCTCACTATTACAGGTACTGAAAGAAAATATCATTTTGTACTTGTGTAATTTGAGGAAAAAGTGGACATCTCATGACCCAAGTCATCGAATTCTACATGTCATCAGGAAATTAAAAATGGTTTGCGTCAACCACTTGTTCTTAACGGTTAAGAAGAATGCTGGTCATTGAACTGTGCCACATCAAAGTACAATAAACCAAGGAAATGGAAACAATGTGGACTCTTAGTTTGCTATTACTGAACAAGAGCATAAAAAAACATGTCCCCCCAGTTATAAACAGAATGAACTGTGAGATTCAGAACTCTCAGGTAATCTCTAGAAAAACCACCATCCAAACCTTGTTATGTTACTTCGGCAAGATTTGAGGACAACACTTCTAAAATTTGTATTTATGCCATTTTCCCTTAGATAGACATGAGGACAAAGAGGGAATTTCACTAACCATCACACGTGTTGAGGTCGCAGACAGGGCATCGAACTAGCTGTAAATCTGAAAAGATAAACCAAAGAGAATATGCAGTTAGGACAACTGATTGTAGTTTTTACTGCACACCAAGAGGTTGCAGAGGTATTAACATGGACTTAGAAAAATTACCAGCTATCCAGATTCCAGTTTTAATGTTGTTTAACTTGCAAGAGCCACTCGACTGCAACATTTTCTGTCTGTTCGCTTCTTGTGATTTTTGCACAGGAAGGATCAGCTTCTCCGTCAGAAATGCTACTGGCGAGTCAAAGAAAAATGCTCCGATTCGCATCCAATCTGCTTCAGAAACAGAAATAAAATCATGAACCTTTTAATAGATTACAGTTACAGCTTAGACCGTGTATCCCACTCGCTCTTGTTTAGCTGAAAAGTAGTCTGAACGAGAACTTCTCCCATCAATTTCCTATCCCCTCATGCAGCACTTCAGTAAGTTCAATTTTGTAAATGGAGATGGATATAAGATTGGACTTTAAACGAATATTCAGCTCCTTAAGTTGTTTAGTACATAAAGTCACTTCACTACTAAAGTCCTCTATAGACGAGAACAGAATCAAAATCCAAGGTAGAGTAACCATAGTCCATCTTTCTGCTTTGCAAAATTGGTGGCATATTGTTTTATCAATGCACCACTACTTAGAGGGAAATACAACTAAAGCAAATTGTCGGTGAAAAGCATCCTCAGTAAATGAGATATAGTTACGCATCCTCAGTGGTGTACAGACATATGTAGTACCTCATTCTACTCTCAGTTTCTGGTTAAAGATTCAACAGGGATTTAACAGTGCCTTTGAATGGATCTAATGCAGGAGCAGCCCAACTGCTCTACTCATAGCCCACAGGCCACTCATTCTCCAGCTTTTTGTTTCATACATCAAGTCACTTAAACTTATAGAGTTATAGTGCCTTTCTAGACAATAAAATGATCTAAATATCCTATATTTCAACTTTGTTTGACTGAATAACTCTACCTTCTTACCCAGTATTTTATCTTTAGCTGTATTACCTGGTAGCATCCATGCATTAATATGCCACCAAAAGTGCAGAGTACAAAAGGACAGCAACTTAGGCAATGTTTGATTCACTGGAGCCAAACTTGAATGAAATGATCATTCCAGGATGTCACATTAGCTAAAAAAACTGCAGAATTATATCATTACAAATGGAATCATTGCTAACCAGTTTATTTAACTGAATGGCCATTCCATTGGGAGGCCAAATAATGACGATTCCATTCCTTTCCAAAATCATTCGCTTCGAACTAAATACTACCTTAACAATATATATGCCCACTCTAGGTGGTGCACAGAATTATTATAGCTAGAGAAAGGAATATAACATCCAGAAGCAGCAATTTATGTAAAGCCTTAAATCCAGGGCCATAATCAGGTACATCTGAGACCACCTAAATCTATTTTCACCAATCAAATCCCTGTTAAATGTGCAAAAATATGAGATAGACTTGGGGAAGAGAGGGGAAATATACCAATATGTTTCTCTGGCTGTCGGAACATGTAAGAGTGACTTCCATCTGAAATTAAAAAATCAAACTTGATCAGATCATAAGAATCTCATTAAAACACAATTTTATTCAATTTTATTGAGCTGCAACTGCAACTGTTAAGAAAGCTTGTAAGCTCAAATCATTTACTGAATGCTGAAGCGTAGAGGTTGATCCATTTGGAAGCCACGACTTGAGGATCGGGGACCTGAAGATCTCGCAAACAAGCAAACTTCCATACGCTTTCCTCCATCATTACTCGGTTAAACCACCTGCAAGTTGATGCGACCTTCACCAAAGATCTACCATCCAAGTACTTGGCAATTTCAGTCCAAATATCCTCCTCATACCTTTGTAACAAAAATAGGCAAAACACCAATCTCAGTATATGTAGCAAATGGGAGTTACAATGAATAGAACAAGTCACCAACAGAAATTATATTTCTACGTTTATTTCTCAAGTTGATTGAAGTTCAAAGTTCGAAATCGAACAAGGTGAAAAGTACGAAATATGTGGTCTGATTAATGAGATTCAAAGACGAGTACCAAATCCTAAGTCACATAATCCTACAGTAGGACCTCTCAGTCTCGCTCTCAATCCTCTCTCTCTGCTCCCTCCTCAGTCCTCGCTCTCATTAATTTAAGTAGTTATGATGTTTGGAAAGGTACTTTCATGCTCTCACTCCCGTTTTCGCTTACACACACGCATTATGTGACTTAGCTATCAAGTATCCACTGAGGCTAACAGGTAGTTTCACAGAAATTTAGTTACAATCAGTTAGTTAATTTCTAAGCAGATGTAAAAGGAAAACAAATAGTAGCAGCTTTGAATCTCTTAATTTCCCTTGGAGTAAATAAAAAACGTCAACAAATTGAGTCTAAACAACAATTTGACTTGAGCTCAGTAGTTTGAGCAAAAAGAAGCTAAATCGACAATTAGCATAAAACGACTAAATGCATAGACTTAATGGACCTGGACTCACAAACACTGAACAAAAACAGAGACTGATATACTGTTCATTATGCGATTCTTAAAATAAGTACACACAAAGCAGAAACAAGTACTTGAACTTGTGACCAATACGCCAAAAATTAGCACAACCTTTTTTTTCCTCTGAACGATTCGGAACGTGATCGTTTGGTAATCAACGATTGACGAATAGATTCAAGTTTAAATAACGATATAATCACAAACTTAAATATAAGCTGAAAGTTAAGTTAATATCTCAGATCCAGTAAGGAACTCAAATGAAGATCTAGATAGTGATACGATCAGAATTCAGAAGTAACTCAATCTCCATCATCTTATGCTCATTGATCTACAAAAGTATAAAAACGCTGTTAAATTTGACTCGATTTACTAGCATAGAGAGAAACTTTGAAATTTCAAATGTTTTTTTTTTTTTTAAATCTGAGCCTGCATGTAGAAACACCTATCTGAACGTAGAACACACAACACAGAGAGAACAGCAGCTCAATTTCTGCTAATTGACGTACGAAAATTCACAACCTATGAATTCGGCTCAAATTTCTGATTAAATTTGAAAAACGAAGAAATTCAAACTTCAAATGCTTTTCGTGCTCAAGGCATTTTCTCTCGGAAAATTTGTGCTGTAGAAATACCTATACGGAGGTAGAGAACACAAACACACACGGAGCAGCTTAATCCAACAAATCTCTGCTTATGCATGCACGAAAAATTCTAAATCCTATCTAATTCAGCTCGATTACCAGATTGAATTTCAAATTCCGATAAAGAGAAAGCTAACGAAATTCAAGTCAATTTCAGATGTTTTTAGCATTTCAACAGAGAGAGAGAGAGAGAGAGGAGAGAGGACCAGGAGAAAGTGGAGTGAGGAGAGAGAAAGGTGTGCCGAGGAGAGATGCAGGAGCAGATTGGCCTGGCTCGTCGCAGTCGTTTCCCCATTGTTTTCCGCTTCTGCAAAGAAACTGAATAGTAGTATGATCGGAGTTTGAATGCAACTCGGTATTTATAGGCGCGGGAAGAGCAGGTTCATTTCGAATTACTGAATGAACAATAAAATAAAAAAGGAAATTGGCCTGGTTCACGTGTTATAGACTTGTATGTATAACAGCTTTTCAAAATGAAAGAATAGGGATCTTAACTTTTTTGTTTTTGTTTTTTTCGGCATACGATATACGCCGTATATTATACGATTAGCGGTGAAGTTAGTAGATTAGCCAAAGGGAGTTCGAAATCTCTCTATAGACTTGAATTTTAAACCTCCCATTGGAAGCAAAAGGTTACAACAAGACGTGACTCTTATCCCATCTAATCGTCTTTGGTTCAGGTTGGTTATTTGTGTATAATTTATAAGCAAATTAGTAAAACAAATATAAAACTAATTTAATTTCTTTATTTCCGTAATTAATAGACAAGTTGCGGTGGGGATTTTGTTGACTAAAGTAAGCAATATGCACCTAGATCTAAATAAGCTAATTTTCTCGAGTATTATTAGTACTTATTTTTCAAATTAAGCGTACAAAAGAGGCAATTGACGGTCTTGTCTACAAAATAGGACACAATAATGTTTTGAGCTTTCTTTGAAGGGAACGTGTATTGGCTGGACCTATAGTAAGTTTTTTTTTTTTTTTTGCTAAATAAAGAATTTATTAATCTTTGAAAACGAATTACAAAGATTAAATGGACCCGAGACACATAACGTCAAGGGCCCAAAGGGGAAAAAACCACAAGCAAGAAGGGTGGCAAGAAGCCAACCAAAACACCAGAAAAAAGCACCTCAGACATCCCCAAAACCGGACCTATAGTAAGTTACATGTTTTTTACTATTGTCACGCTAGTAACTGTCCATTGAGTTGTTGATAATAGGCAAATAATGTCTCCAAATCCAAAGCTTGGATACACTGCTTAGTACTTGCACACATATATATACACTTTGGACATTTTCTCACACGCTCATTTTTCTTGTCTTAATTGGCAGATTGAGGAAAGGAAAGAAAAAGAATCTAATACATGTTTCCCATAACATCACCCTCCTCTTTTTCTTGCTACATAAGGGTATTATAGCATGAAGTTATATCATATCTACATGTAATCTACAATCATATACATTTTTACACATACAAAAGGGGACACTTCACGTAAGTGTTATGACCCATACACAATGCACTACGAATGTGCGGGCAACCCCAACACTTACGTGAGCTAGCGAGTGTGTGTGAAAATGAGTGTGATTGTAGAATGATTGGTGTACTAATTGAGTAATAAGGTGACAGATGACAGTCTTGTCTACAAAATAGGATGTTAGTTAGAATGTTACAATAACAAGTCAATGTTGCTCAATCAACTTAAACTTGAATTCTCTCTCATTATTACCAAGTCCCCCTCCCCGTATAGTAAAAGTGCAAGTTATCCAATTTGGATTGTCAACTTACAATTCTAATTCTCAGCAATTGATTGCATAGAAGCCAGTGCAATCCAATCTCTCGTTCATTTTGACAATTAATAGTCCACCTTGCAAAAAGTATCCTGCAAGTAAGATATTCTACACGATACTTTTTGCAATCTGGACTATTAATTGCACTTTTGGACCGGAGACGAGCCATTCTATTTTTGGTAATACAAACATAGTACTCCCTCCGTCCTTTTTTTAGTGTCGACATTTTCAGTTTGAGCTATCCTTAATAAGTGTTTTGAAAAGTCGATGTATAAGTTTGTACAATTATCATTTTGCCTTTTTGAAAAAGTAAATAGGTAAAGTTAATGTGTAAAAGTGAAGGATAATTTTGGAAAGTTGAGGTAAAAATTGATATAAAAAAAAGGTGTAAAATGGAGATAAAAATTGATCTGAAAAGTATAATAATCATGTTTCTTTAAGTAAGTTGGATTTACTTAGTAATACGCTTAAAAAAGGGACGGAGGGAGTATCTGTTTGTCCATAATCCATTATCCATATAGTATTATCTGTCCAACCCAGAAAACTTCATCCACAGCCACACTCTCTGGGAGATATAAGAGAAGACGGATATTCTCACACAGCCACCAATGGTCAACAAAGAATTATATTCATTACATAAGAAAATAATGCAGTAATCTACAAAAAAAAAAAAAAATACCAATGCACTATATTGATTACATAAGAAAAGAATGCAGTAATCTACAAAAAAAAATACCAGCGCACAGCTGGTAATTTTACAAGTCGTTTGCTACTGGAAAAAAATTGAAATAAAACTTCTTTGGGTGTAACAAAAGAATTACAAAATTACAATGATAAACATATGAGATCTCATTGTTGTGAGATGAGTCAACTATTTCTTCCGGGGGCAAAAATTGCTGTCCATTTTTGTTTCCTCTTTAATGTATCAACTATCATGTAAGTAACCTAATTCATGAATTTCCGGCAGTTAGGAGCTCTACATAGACAAGGAACTTTGGATTCTTCACGCTCATCGGTATCAAACAAGTAATCGTACCTGTTAATGAACAAAAAACACGAAGTCGTAAGAATACAAGGGAAAAATGCTTAAGTTTGATGTAATTCATAAAGCACAGACTCATACGTTAACTCGACACCGGCAGCCACATCGGCCTTGGCAATGAGAACTATCCGGCTCACTTCGTCATCCATGCTTATGATCCTTGCATAGCAGTTGGGCATGCACTGCAGCAAGGAAACGAAATGTCAAACATATATGTGACCCTACAGTAAGCCTGCAGTAGAATCATGCCTGTAAAGGAAGTTTGGAAAATGAGGAGCCAAAAGATAAAGTTTCCTTCATGACATAAATTCAATATCTTCTTATTTTATCCTTCACCTTTTTGCATTTCTGTCCACTAATCCTTACCCATCCTTGATTCCATTAATCCCTCCCCCATCCATTGTCCAATCACAGCCTCGCAGTAACTTCAAATAAAGAGTTACCATTCTTGATAACGAAATATTCATGGGTCTTATTCCCTTATCCTTGCATAGACACTATGGATGTGATGGATTCTTGGAATTTTGGAGGGATTTGCAAATGAAAAAGAAACGTAAAGGGAAAAGAGAGAATTAGTTTGACAAATCCCTCCACAAGTCCAACATCAACGTACAGCCTTAAAATCTGGTCTGTGTAGCTGTGAATATAACTCGCACCACGTTCATAGTGTACAGCCACCCATACTGGGGCTAAGCAACTTGAGTTTTGTCAAAGTTATAGAATGGGTAAGCATTAAGGGATATGCCATCCTCTACTAAAAGAATTCCAATCTGTCTAAGCTATATCATAAGTGCAAACTGACATTTTTTTGCCACTTAATATCCTAAATAAAAAAAACTTACAGAATGGTTGATCAAGCGTGCTATATTCCCCTTATTTGTGGCATCAATTACAAGATCATCACTGATCTTGAAAAGCTGCAAAAACATTCCATCATCAGAGCAAAAATTTAAAACCAGACTTCAAACTAGCATCAGGAAAATTAAACGTTGGAATAAAAGGTCTTCTGAACACAATGTATTAAAGACTAACTCAATACCTCAAAATGCTAAATGCTGACATCATTAGAAGCAAGAATAAAGGGTGGTAGACAGGTACCTGTATATGGCTATACGTGAATATCTCATGCACATAAGCAGTTGACCCTATGCTACAAGTTCAATGATGCAGGTGGCGTCACAGACAGGTTTCCCTAATCTTGACTCACTTCAACTACAGCCTTACAGGGAAAGTTGTGGAGTGTGAATGACGCACCAAGGAAGCCCACTTGAAGCAACCTCGGTTATACTATAAAGGAAAGTGAGAGCAAGGGGTTTCTCAGCACTTCCCGAACTGAGACTCTTATAGTTAAATGCAATATACAACATAATATTAGACGTACCAGGAAGGTCATGACAAAGATTTGGTAATTGAGATAATATAGAACCTTCCACTACTAAAAACAAATAAAGACAAATACTACTTATTGTTTAAGTAGTCAAATCTTGAAGGAGTGAAACATTGACAACTAGGAAAGTCACTTCAACTTTGTTCAAGTCACATCCCTAAACGGGACGGGCAAAACTTTGGAAACAGTTTGAAATTTAAATGAACGGACACATGCATGCAGAGCGTCATAAGCAATTTACTTACATAACAATCTTTGCCCTCTAACCGGTAGCGTGCCTCCCTTATATCTGCAATACTACGCCTCACCTGCTCACCACGATACTCGAGAACCTGGAGATGTGTTACAGTATTAAACATCATAATAGTAGCTAATGAAATCCAAATTAGATTATGACACAGAAACTCCAGCCTAGTACAATACTTGAAGAAACTATGTCGGCGACTGAACAAAAAGGACAAATGCATCAACCAAGAAAAATGTTTGCAAAATCTCTAGGCATTGCATGGAAAGTAGCTAATATAGAAAAGACTTTTGACATTGGTAACACACGCACGAGCGCGCGCACACACGCAAACAGAGAACTTCCTAGTCTGTGCAGTACCATATCTCCTTCTTGTAATCTCCGACGTGCAAATAGGCCCCATCCATGTATTCCAGATCTACCGAAACAAATACGGTATCTTTCTCTCTTCTGGATAAATGAGAAAATACCAATAGAATGAGAAAAACAAATTGGTAGATAACAATAGCTCATAAAGCTAGAGAAAGATGGTTTGCCTGTAAGTCGTTGAGCCTTTCCTTGAATGAAGTATAAGGCTTTGAATCGGCATTTTTTACCAGAGAATCTATCTCATGGAGAGAATGATGACTTGGCCCCCTCACTCGGTGGAATATTGGCTGCGCTCCAGTATTCTACAAAACAAAAAGTGGGGGAAATAAAGAACTGGCAGCAAATAATAGTGTGGAAAGATTAGTTACTTTGAGAGCGAGGGACAAGCTTCAGCAGGATAGATAGGAAAACATGCAAGAAACTGACAAGAAAATTACTCAAACAATGGTAAGAATATTAACTCTGAAACACAGGAAGCAAACCTTGTTTGATCTTCTAAATATACGACACCTTGCAGCAGAGAATGGTTCCACATCATTAGTCTCCGCTTTCGAGACATCATGAGTTTCTTCCGTCTTACATGGAACTAGCCTTGAGCCCCTGAAGAAATGTTCTTGCTTCTGGCTTTGAAGCAAGTTTCTTGTAGAGAATATCCCTGATGGAGTCTGTACAACTAACACGTTATCTGGGTTTGGGGCCCTGCACAGGAAACACAGTATGAAGACACCCTCAGACATACCTACTGCAAAACAAGAACATTCCCTCCACTTCTCTGGTCTTTGTGGGATTTTATAGGGTTCAGAGAACAAAGGTGGAATTCAAATTACTGTTCCCTATTAAAACTCTTAATTGTTTTGTCTAAGTATTGCGTTAATGCCGGTTAATTAAGCATTGTACCGTCACAGTACAGATGAAATGAATAGTACACAATAATCAAGTTTCCAAACTGCGTTCCCCCATAAGCAAGCAAGAAACTGGACCTACTTTTTCTAAAACTACATTTCAACTCTTTATAAACCTTGTCATTTCCTCAGGGAGAGCACCTCATGACCTATTATACAATTAGTGCAAGCAACTTTATAACAAGAACACGCATAAAACAGAATGCTAGTCATAGATAGGTTTTTTACCCCAGGCTTCCCATAGCTGAACTAATATAAACACACCATAGTTTAAAAGAAATAGGCTTTACACCTGGTTTCTTGTATAAACCTCTGTTACAGAGCAGAGTATGATCTATTTTGCAGAGAAACCCCATTAAATGCCAAGAAAAGAAAAGAACACAATGACGAAGAAGAAAATCAACTGAAGGAAAGAGGACAGACGAAATTCTTACCGGTGAACAGAACAATATGATATCCATTTTGTAATCTGCTTCCCATTCTTCTCCGAGCAATGCAACTGAGAGATAAAACATGAAAATCATAAACGTCTCCGTAATTCATACCAACCAGAGGAAAGAGAATGGAACGTTCCTATAAATGAATGGAATAACGTCAAGCATTCTGAACACTAAAATGTCAAAAACAAATCAATCACATCAAATAGCAGAACAAAGAGAATGTGCTCGAGCATCTTTTTTGTCTGTCAAAAGGACCTAATTTGTCACAATATTATTGACCCTTTCTCTCTTTGGGCGATATACCAGATTGTCATGCGTTGGCCTAAAAAAAACTCAGTGTTTGCAGACTCCTGTATGATTGAGTGCACCTTCTTCACCTCAAGTCTCATCACCCCATTTTATAAGTATCATGCCAATCTAGTTACTGTACGGACTAGGAAGTTGCTACAAATGAGCATAATTATCACAATAACTTTTGCTGCAATAATGAATACATTTAGAATTGTTACTACCTGTCTGCATCCTTACATTATGATCATTGCTTAACTATCTTGTCGTGGGAAACAGAATAAGGCTCCAGATACACCACAAGCTATGAAGCACCGACACTTCTAGAGGTAGCCGTATCGGCGTGTCGGACACGGGGACACGGCGGGGACACGGCAAGATACGGCGGGGACACGGCAAGATACGTATGGGACACGCCACGAGGCGTGTCCCCTAATTTTTTTGAATTTTTTGTAGGGGACACGGCGGGGACACGTGGGGGACACGGCGGGGACACGGCTGGGGGACACGGCAGGGGGAAAATTGTAATTTTTTTAAAAAAACTTGGGGTCAATCTGTAATTTTTAAATTCAGGGGTCAAATTGTAATTTTTTAAAAAAAAATTGGGGTCAAACTGTAATTATCAATCTTTAAATTTTTAAGTTTTTTTTATTTTTTTGTAATATTTATATATATATATTAATACATATATTGCCGTGTCCCCCGCCGTGTCCGTGTCCCTTTTTTCAAAATTGCCGTATCCGTGTCCGTATCCGTGTCCGTGTCCGTGTCCGTATTCGTATCCGTGTCCATGCTACATAGACCACAAGTCCCTTTTCTAAACTCTGCTGTCACAGTTTGTGTATTAAAGTTAAATTCAAATAATTTTCTGCCACCACTTCCCGTCTCAATTTGAGCAATACAAAGTGCCTTATTGTCGGAAGCCATTATAATTAGCAAATTATCATTAAGGCTGAGTTTCTACTATCGTCTAAATGGCATTTTCGGTATTTTTGCCAGTTGTCTACAACGTGAAAACAAGTCATTCTCCTCGCACACATTACAAAGAGGAAACTACACTCACTTTTGACTACGGGAGAAGATGGTAATTTTAGTGAAAACTCACCCTAAATTAGCTTTAAGTAGCCTATGGACATGGAGTGGATCCTCAAAAAGTATATGCCCTTAAATGGAAAAGGTCAAGCAAAGAGAAGACTACAAACTTACTTCCATCTGATATCCTGCTCTAGATGCACACATTGCGTGAAAAGAAGTGGAACACTTGCAACACTGGGTGCAGGAACCATGAGACTGTTTGCAAATTACGCATGCCTGCAGTTTAAGCAAATGAATAACAATAAGAATTGAAACATTGACAACCTATATTACTAATCAGCAATTATGCATTCATCCATCAATGAACAAACACTCAAGACCTCGAACAAAATCACAACCAAAAAAATTAGTTCAACCATACTAAAACCACCAATTTTCCAAGTTTCCTATTCACAGATATTTCTTATCTTACATTAACCCAAGCTGCTGGGGCAAACTTAAGGACCTATTTCCTGTTAAACATCAAGCACAAAACCATCTCAAGAAAAATTGCGTGGAAAACTAAATTCTGCTTCATAACATTTGGCAGTATGAAAGAAGACACATGCTGAAATATTCATCTCCTCAATCATGTAAAATTATATTCCAGTACCGCCGGGTACTGCGGGCAGATGAATGTCATTGCAGCATCACTGCACCAATAAGAAATACCATTCTGCAACGACTTTGGAATAAGAATGATACCTTAACAAATGAATGTGATGGGATCCTAAGAAGTCCAACGGCAGGCTCCATAGTCTCGCCATTTGCAAAAGCAATTTCAGGCTGGAACCAAGCACATGTGACATGAACCCACAGGGGGTCAACATCAGTTGGCTTCAAAGCACCTCCTGCATAAGCAGCTTTCAAATTCATAAGAATTAAAAAACAGAAGATGAAACTGTGTATTTAGCACATAAAAATGGATATTGGTGCCATGCCTTTTACAGGGCAGAGGCAACACTCCCTGCCAGCATCAGGAGTTTCACATGCTCTACAAACCCATGAAGTAAAATCCAGAACATTGTTTGCTCCATAGCACTCTTGATGGACAGCCATTTGACACCTGAACCAAAATGTTAAAGTACACTAATAACTCAGATGAGTAATCTTACGGCAGCAAAAACAAGCTATAATTTAGTGCAGGAAATACATAGATTGAGCATAAAAATTCAGAACAGCGGTAACACCTGTTGCAAATGAGAATCTTATTATAATCCCAATCCTCAACCCATCTACAGATAGCACATCGCTCCGTCGTCCATTTTGCATAAACAGGTTCATATTTCTCTGTTACAGTAAAACCAGTAGAAAATCAATTCTTCTGTTCGGGAAGTTTTACGCACCAAAAGGTTGCGGAAGGCGCAGCCAATAACACATTTACAATTTCAAAATGTAAAATACTTAGTGAAAAAGATGTCTATTACCTTGCAGAAAAGAGAGTAGCTGCTGTTTATTCAACTTCAGTGGATTGAAGCCATAAGCATTATACTCTTCAATCTGCAGCATCATAGTTTTATTGAGATATATGGTACCATCAATTCATTTACTAGGGTCAGCAACCCAAGGATAGCAATCATAAAAGTTACACATCTATGATAAGAAGGGAAGGGCGGAGCGCAGTAAAGAAAATCAAAAAACCCACTTTCATTCTGTATATCGGCTTCTTGTGCCACAGTAATAAGCAGTTACGCGCTCATGCATTTGCATCTAACCAATACACTTGGATATTCACAAGTAAAACAATAAAATCTCATGAGGGCAGAGAAAACAAAATCCATATCAAACATGGTTGCACCCAACACAAGCACAAACTGCATGATTAATCCTAGCAAAATGAAAATCACAATTAAGTTGATACATAGTCTAAACATGGGTGCTACAAGCATCCAATATCATGAAACAATCACCAAGTCAACAGAATTCTTAGTAGAGGCAGGAGAACTAGTATAATATTTTTATATAGCCGGAATGCTGGATATATATTGTAGGGCCCATTTCCTAACAGGTTAAGCTTTTGGGAATACTGGAAACTTAATCAGAGCTCTGGTTGGGAGATGTCTTGGTTCAAGCCTCTCATTTTGCATTTGTTCCCCATTTGTATTCTGCTTCTCCCCTTTGTATTGTGTTTCGCTCTATCTATGACAATTTGCACCTCTACGTGCAAGACGGGGTTGCTCGCGAGGGAGGGTGTTAGACAGCTTGATGTACATAGTTGGCCCCATTACCTAATAGCTTAAGCTTTTGGGACCAGTAACTTAACAATAACAATATTAAGTGCCAATAGCTAATCTGAGATACCAAGGCCCAAATTAATACTCAACCCTTGCAGTAGAACAATACAGGAACAAATAGACATCACTGTCCCTCATCAAGCTACAGCATTTGATGTGGTCATTAACTCAATCCAGACTAGACAAGAAGAAGCTGGTACAAATGAATTTCAGAAATCAACATTTGAAATGATAGTCACACAATATCACAAGGCCAATTTCATCATAAGAAATTACGCTGTCTAAATAAGTCGAAAAACAGATTACACAAGATCGTTTGTAACATCTTTAGAATGCAAGGATCTAGTACAAACCCATTTCTCCAGCGTAAGCATCGAACCCTTCACTTTGATGCTAACCTTCCATTTTTTTGCTCTTGAACCTGTATGTTTTTCCCATTCACTAAGCGTTCGTTTCTTTGTTCCACATGAACCGCACTTGCACTCAACTCTGAGGAGGGAAACAAAACCAAATTAATATTATTTTTTTGAGATTATTCTCAGAGGCAAGTCAGATTGATCAATTAAGTTCCAAGTGGGTGACTAATATCAAAACAATTTGTTTCAAAATTGTTTGATTTCGCATAAAAAAGGCAAAGACCACTATGCATCCTCGATATCTTGACTTTCTTCCTAAAATTACTACCAATATCCACCCAACTATCTCAAACAGAAAACCATACTCTAGTTGCTGGCTAAGTATGAGATTTTCCACACATGATAGAAGATAAAATGAGAAGCCGAACGGCAGACGAGATCAACAATGAGACATTGGATCAATTAGCCATATTGGATCTTACTGCTGACTGCTAAGTTACTTCTCATCACACAATCAATCAAACTCAGATCACTTGGACTTATCATTCCCATTGACCAATGGCACCATATTCCGATAATAAGGTTTCAACCTCAACTCCACATATAGAGAGATAAACCCGACAAGTAAGCCACATATAAGACTAAGACTGGGTGTGCACATAGATACTTATTCTAAGAAATAATTTTTCTGTAGCTGTAACATGGTCTAAATAATGGAAAAATATTGCAAACAAGTACAACTGCAATTGTTCTTAACAAACATTATGCAATAACAAAGTTATAGGAGTCACTCTACTGTTGTAGGTTAGCTATCGATACCAACACGGTAGACTTGGTGTTTTCAAGGTCAGTAGGTCACCAGGTTTTTGCACTTTTTATTTCATCCTCCCTCCTCAGATTTGAAGATGTCTAAGCTATGTGATGTTTGCTACAAATTTCTGTGACTTGGTAATTTTTTTTTTTTTTTTAAATTCTTGCTGACAGCTATCATACCTGTTGGGCACATCCTTCTTTCCAGGTTGGAACAAGGTAAACTAAAAAATTGGGCTAGCCGTTCAAGAGGATAATCATCAAACCCCTAGCAATTTCTGCATCTACGGTGTTTTATGGAGGAGCTTGTTTTCATGTTTATTTAGAAGTCACTTAATAGCTTGCAATGCAAATTTAAGATAGCATCATATGACAACTCTCTGTTTGTTTTAACCAATGTATATCTAAACTATCACTTTGTATCCTTCCCAACCCCTCCCCCTCAAAAACAAATAACAAAAAAGAATGAAGGTGCAATCCACCCAAGATTGAACTTGATAAGATCAAAACCGATTCACTATACAAACAAACTTCTGAGTTCTAAGTTGCTCTATAATCAACACTGGGAGTCGGGGAAGGTTATGCTGACCATAGATTCCTTATGGATGTTGTAGATTCCCTGAGTTTCGACAGGCCTTTCATTTTCGCACATTTAATTTTTAATTTTGAGGGTATAGTTTGGCCGGTGTCTTTGTGTACTTGGGTTCATAGCTAGCATAACACCACTTGCCACACTGGAGACTATTGCATTCCAGTTTTGTTCTGGAACCATCAAAAAATAGAACAAATACAATACAACAGTTTTTAAAAAACTGTTGCTGCTATTTTTACAAGAGTTTATTGTCATGGTTTGATTTTAAAAAGATTGGAAGATCACATTTTAGAAGATGCCAAGTTGACTACATGTAGATATGAAACTCGACACCACCCTGAGCAAGCATTTTCAAGGATGGTAAAGAACATTGAGACAGCTCTTGTGAAACTTACAAATGCAGACTTGGAAAATAGAACCCTTCCATGCCAGTACAGACAACAGTGATCTTGTCAGGCATCACAGTTTGTCCAGTGTTTTCTGTAGACCTGTTAAAAAGACTTATCAAATTACTGATCATAAAGCTTCCAATTTTCAAAAGAGATTTAAGAAGATACCATTTGGAAAGCCAGATACAATGTTGATAGCAAACAGACAGAAGACAAGAAAAATTGCACGGATGCTAATTTACCTGACTTTTGTTTGCCAGTTTTCTGCAATCGATAGTTCACAGCTAGAGTTGACTTTGCACTCAGGGCAGTAATAATCAAATTTCTCCAGATCCTTCAAAACTTAATCCAGTCAGTAACTATCTCACACATAACCGATTGAAGCTATGTGAAAATACTTCTCAAAGGGTCTGTCTGATTGGCGAGAGAAGGGTTGAAAGTGATGAAAAGAACAAGTTACATTTTTAAATATTAATCAGAGTTTCATAAAGAGCAAGTGTCAGAAAATAATGTACAACCCTCATATGCATTTTAAGTTGTCTGAGTCTCAATGTTCCGTACAAAGGAAAAGGATTAGAATAATTAATTCTTTCATGCAAAAAGTTATCTACTGTTTGAAATTTCAAATCTATACCTCTTTCCCACCAACTCCTAAGTGAGTAACTAGATCTTAAATATGTAACTTTCAGTTCAGGCAAAACATATATTTCGTTGTGACTTTATTTGCAGCCAATCTCTAGAATGAAAAAACAATAAATTTCCTTGAATTTCTACTATCTTCATTTCCATCATCTTTTCCTTCCTAATCAAATGGACCCTGAGGTTGCAGACTCTGAACCATGATAATTGGGCACACCTTGAAAAGTTTGCTGGGAATTTTGGCACATTCAGCATGCACCCAAACATTACAAGCATCACAGCATACCTAATCAGAAATCCATCCCGCAACAAAATTAAGAAATCATGTTCCAAGAATTATAAAAAACAAAAACAAAAACCAAAGATGGTACCATAATCTCACCCATTTCCCACCATCTGAATGATGCCAAATCTTCTTGCATACACCACAATACTGTTTTGATTTCCATAGCTGTAAAAACCATCCACACATACACAACTCAAAAACAGAACTATTTCAGACTGAATAAATACCAAAAGTTAAAATCAGCCGCTTCATATGAACCTTAGCGCAATGTTCGCATAAATACTGAACTTCAAAAGTTGAACCCCTCCTTTTCTTTGTTGTTTTGCATTGCATAATCAAACCACAGCTATCACAGAGTCCTGAGCCCTTTTTATCATATGTATCCTGCAAAGTCAGTTATTTGGGCAAAGCCAAGCAATAATCAGAAAGTATTGCAGTCTAACTAAAGCCTTAAAGATCAAAATTGATTTCTCAACGCAACAGGAAATAGCCAAGGCATCTGAAGATGCATTAATGCAACAGTTAGCATTTGTTGACTTTAACTGGTAATGCTTTTCTTTTCCTTTTCAAAATCACCATTCTCATAACTGGCTGATTTACTATTTGAGGAAAGTACTTAAAATACAATAGATACATTTTGCACAATGCATGTTATTAATTCTGAAATCCATCTGAAGCCAAAACCAGTTAGATTTTCATAAACCAAAGGGTGCAGAGTATACAATATCCAATAGAGTATTGGTTGTTACAGCATTGAAGAGAGTATTTTACAATAATGACGGGACAATCTTTCCCATCACAGTAATTATCTAATGCATGCGGGAAGAGACGCATATGATAAGACCATTGTTGCCTTCACTTAGGAGACAAAATCCACAAGAGGCCAAAGAATGTACAAAGTCCTTGAATGAACGAGGAAAAAAGTCAAAAATGTAAGCTTCTGAATTACTTCACCAGACAAGACGACTTATGTTCAACTCTAGCAGTTCTTATTTCCTAATGCCCCGCCCACAAGTTATTAGTATCCTATGAGATTAAGAGCCCTACAGATAACAATCTTGTTTCCAGAGAAAGAGATCCTGATTTGGAGACTAGCATATGCAGTGATGATGCTTCCAAACCTTCTTGATAACTAGCTTGTCAATCAGCAATTGTTGAGACTATTAACACAGGAAGCCTCTAAAAATCGACCTACATTTTTGCAGAAAACTGTGTAACAATGCAATAAACAAAGGTACATAAATTGTATGCCTGCCGCCAGAAAAAAAAAAAAAACAGAGAGAGAGAGAGAATTAAATCATGCTCTAAAAGTAAAATGGAATCAGTATGACAAGCCCAGATAATCTTTCCCGAACCTACATTAAGCAGGAAAACTAAATCAAACAAAAGTGGGGGGAATGGCAAATGCTGGGACTATAAAAGATGAAGAATAATCAATTCATATACATTTGGTGTGAAACCTTCAGAAAGAACTCATCATGTTGACTGACTACTTCATTCCACTTATGTTGTCACTAAAAAAGAAGGCAAAAAAAAAAAACTTTTGATGCATGCTATATTACTGGCATCGGTGAAAAGTTGGAAGGAATGACGATAAAATCGGGAACCGTAACTTGCCTGGCAATGAGAGTAGCACTCTTGATCCTCATTGGAACCAGTTGCCTCCTGAATTTCAAGGAGGTTTGTAGCTGGAGCTTCCTGCTCAGTTCCAAGGCCTGTTTCATGGTATCCACTTTCTGCTAAAAATGCCTCCTCTATTGCAAACTGAAAATCTTTAGGCTTGCTACCATACAACTTTGTCTGTTCCCGGAATCTAAGAAAGATAAATTGTGGTGAAACCCAATAGCCTAATCAGAATAAAATTGCAATTTTTTTTATTCATAAAAAGGTAAAGACCTGTCCATGTACTCTGAGAAGGGGAAAATCATTCCATCTTTCACCCATGCATAGTCCTGCAAACTAAAATTAATTTAGATCACGCAATACAAAACATAGTGGCGTGTGCATGTAATAACCACGAATACACGTGTTGAGAGAGAGAGAGAGATTACCCTTTGTGTTCCATTCTTGGAATATCCATAATACATCACACAGAGAGTGTCAGGAACACAAGCCTTCAGGACAGACTGAGGAGCTTGCCACATGGGATCAATTACAATAGCTGGCCAAGCTGGGTAATTCTTCCCTGATTTTGCCCAAACTATATCACCCAAAACAAAGTCCTCTGGCCTGTAAAAGTCCTTCTTTGCAGCTTCCTTTTTCACCAATTTCTTTTCAGCTCTAAAACTACCAAGCAAGTTTGGTGGATACTCATCAGTTTCTAACAAAGGTGAACTACTCCCATCACGAGCGGACGTCACCGTACTACGCGAACTTGAATTCATTTTAGCGCCAAAATCCTTGAACCCATTGTAGCCGATTTCTCCTTCCTCCACTTTTGCAGAATACAAATTTGAATTATGCTTTTCGAAGCTGAACTTCTCCCCCGTGCCATTAATCATCTTTTTCTTGAGCATTACAGGTTTGCCATTCTTGCAGCTAGATGTGTAATCATTTGAACAATCCTTCTTCCATCGATGAATAATCGTGTCGTTGAATCGAGAAGGAAGTACCTTTTTTTTTCATTTTGGGTAATAAAGTAGTTAGATGTTTTACAAATAAGCTCAATACACATTCCCAATGCATCATTTTCAGTCGTCAACAATTCATACAATCAAGTTATTTTTGGTACAAGAGAACTGAAGTATACTAAAACAAAACTTTATATGCCCTTTGACGAAGGAACTTCGTAGAAAAACCTAAAATGCAGAGTAATAATGAAGGTAACTTGTTGAAAAATAATACTATTTCAGCAACATCTTTCATTTCTGTACATAAGTTTTGCAAGAAAAGAAAATTGGTGAGGTTAAAAGATGCGACTTCACAAATGCACGAGGTCACTTGCACCCATTTGCCGCCCTGTACCTCTGTTCTGTGCACAGGATCGCATAAAAAAACTCTAACCGCGTCATGAGCCTGAAATTGCAAGCTAGAAGGGACCTTTTTGGTACAGTTGATTTGAACTCCTTCACGAACTTTATGCAAACCAAAAGAGTGAATTAACGAAAAACACGAGAAGTACGTACCTGAACACGTCCTCGTGACGATTTCAACAATGGAGGACGTTGATCACCATCGGAGTTCTGATTCACCACAACCCCACCACTACGTCCCTTCTTCATGTCCAAATCAATCTCACCGTCGAAATACGACACTCCGTTGCAGTTACCTGTCCCGCCATGTATCTGATCGAAGCTCCTTATGGGTACGTCGTAATACCCATTCGTCTTCTGCTTCTTCTTCGGCTTCACAGAGCACACCTCCTCCTCCTCCTCCTCCTCCTCTTCTGAGTAATCAATACTCTTCTCCGCAGCCTTGTTCGGCATTCCAAATTTCGTCCTCCGATTATAAGTCATCGCTTCTCAGCCAACGAAAATTAACCATCAAAAAACCTAATTTCATCGACTGAACCGATAACACCAAACCCTAATTCCACCCCCAAACCCTAATTTCAGCCCCAAAGTCCGATTCAAACAAAGACTCCAACCAAAGCTTCCTATTTCACGGAAACCGTTTCCGAATTTGAACCGAAAGCTACCCTCTGCGGCTCTAGTTTCAATGTCAAACCTAAATCAAATCAATTTCACTGGAACCCTAATCGCCTAATGGAAAATTAATCCGACGAAATTCAGCAATCACTGAATGAATCTATCCCCAGCCGAATCGTATCGTAAAGAATTCAATCTCGATGTTTGCTTTACAGATTGTATCGGAAACACTGAATTTTACAAGAAGAAACAGAGGAATCGATTACGTATAAGAGAAACTGAACGCCGTCGTGTACGCGGGAGAGAGAGAGAGATCTGTTCGTCGGAGACGAGGAAAGAGGGGTTTTATATGGAAAATATGTTTCGGACTGTATCTATCTGTCCAAGTGTATATAAAAGTGGGCTTTTTCTAAATTTAAATACTATAACAAAAACACTGCGGGTCCACCTTCGCCAAATGTAAACCACTTTGAAAGAGAGTCTCACAAAATTTAAAATAAAAAATATGGGTACAACATTTTAGTGTATACCAAATGTGCGCCGCTTTTTTATGACACATTTTAAGGCTATATACAAATGATCGAAATTGTTCAATATTCTTAAAATATTTTTTAAAATTTATTTTAAAAAATTAGTTTATTTTAACATCGGTAAGGACTTAATCGATTTTACGCCCAATTTATTAACAGGAAATGGGGCAAATAATCGATTGAGGCCTTAGCAATGTTAATATGATCTAATTTTTTATAGTGGCCTTTAAAAATGTATTTTAAAATATTGAGCAATTCCAATTATTTGTGTGAAATTTTGAAATGGGTTGTACATTAAAATAGTAGAATATTGTACCCTGCTAGTTTTATACGCGACCTTTTTTTTTTGAAGTACGCAACAAGTTGGGAGATTTTTGGGAGTGGCGCGTGATGGTTTTGGCTCGAAGATTTGGTGCGAAATTCGAACGGCGAGTGAAAATTTGGGAGGGAGACGAATTGGGGTAGGGCTCGTGGTGTGGAGAAGGTGGCACGGAGGGTTTGGTGCTGCCGTTGGTCGTTATAACAGACTTGTGGCCAAAGCAATCTTGTGTAATCTTTTTTTTCAACTGAATCTGATGTAATCTGAGGTACGATTTTCCAACTGTACGTCTGAAACTCCAATTTCGTGGCAACGGCTTCGTTTGGAAGCTTCCATTTCTTTTTTCTTTTTTTCTTTTTTGTGCACAGGTTCTAGGAGTAAAACCTTCAAATTTATTTGGGGAATTGATATTCGATGTGTTTGGTTGAGAGTTTTGAGAATAATATTTTGAGAAATATTTTTGAGATAGTGTTTAGATGAGTTTTTGAAAAAAGTAATAATTAGAGAGAGGTGTAATAATTTGAGAGAAAAATGAGAATAATGATTAGATAGAGGAGTACGAGTAGAGAGAGAAATATGATTAATAATTGAAAAGATGAGAGATGGTAGAAGAATCTTTTTAGACCCCATTTTGATATTGGCAATCCTTTTTTTGTCTCTATTAGTTGAAGTTACTAAAGGTAATTTTTTCAATTTACCCAAACCAAACCAATTTTTTCAATTTTTTCAATTTAAATCGCCTTTATACTTTATAATTGCATTTATCTCTGGCTTTGTAATTACAAGAGTTGTTTACTTGTTTAGTAACTTCACGTAATAGGGACAAAACAGGGAGTGTCAATATCAATTTTCATTATTTGTTGTGTTAGGGTGAGATTCAAATACAGTATTTCTGTATTTTCAATATTTTTTGTATTTTTTGTATTTTTAAACTACAAATTCACAAATCAGTTTATATATATCAACTGATTGATAACTTGTAGTTCAAAAAAATACCGAAAATACTATAGTGAAAACTCAACTTTAATCGCACTAGTCCCGGATAAAAATTGTTGCTGTCACCTTTGAATATATGCTTTAATGCGGCTCAAATCATTCTATTGTATAGTGTTCCAAATAGTACTCCTATGTTTTTCCTCGATATAAGTCAAGTTGACATTAAAATATTTTTTTTTATTGAATTTGACTATTTCCGTATCAAACAGAATTTTTATGGGATCCAACCTTTGAGAGAACATGGTTAGAGTTTTGAATCACTAGAAAACAGGTAAATTGCAGATTATTAGATACATTGTTTTTTTAAGATACTTTTTTTTTTTTTTTGATAACCTGATGTCTGTGACAGCTTCCGTGCAGCTCGACTAATTTCAGGGCTCTGAAAATTACGACCAGGCATAATTTCTAGTGGCCCCAAAAATTTACCGACAATGAGATTGTTAGATACTGTACATTGTTATACGAGTTTGAATTACAATAACTATTTTCTCAAGTAGAAAAATAAGATTGTGGATGCCCATTAGAAATATTTACCTCGCAAATGTTTATTAAGTGATGAAATTGGCCCTCCACATTCCAAAATAAACCTCTTCTTTTAGTGATTTTCTTTTCTTACATAACGAGGCTTATTTACCTTTTTGGGGACTTAATTGGTACAAATTTTGAATGTTAGGAACTTAATTACAATTCATACATTGGAGACTGAAAATGAGACACAGTCAATACCTTGGCAACCAAAAAGGTAAATAAGCCTACATAACAGAGTTCATTACACATATTTTAGACAAAGCCAAACTCATCATCTAAATATAAAATGAGAAACACACAAGGCAATCAATCCAGACATAGTCTGACGCAAACAACGGCACTCCCTATCTACTTTAGATTTATACCTAGAATCAGCAGTCTCAAAATAGATAAAGTGTTAGTTAAAGATAAAAGACAACAAATACTCAGACGATCAGATGGACTCTAACCAAGTATGAACGTGATTTAATGAACTTCCACAAACTACATATCTTCCAAGCCACCTCGAGTTGTTTTGCCAAAGATATCATGTATGATTAGATTATTGTTATCACGGATGGCGTTGGCAAGCAACTACGTCTAAAAGAACCCGATCTATAAGAGGTCAGGTCCTATCGATAGGACAACAAAGGCTGATATCAAGTCCTATCGATATAAGAGCCATCAGATTGGCCATTTCTATAGCATAGGCTCCTATCGATAGGAGGTTAGGTCCTATCGATAGGAGACCAATCAGATTGGCCAAAACACAAGCAACAACACCTCAAACTTAGTTTTTTCCACTAAAAACTCACCAATAAGGTTTAAATTCAAATCTTTATGGTACCAATGAACAAATATGCATGGTACATGATAGAAATATCAATCAAACAAAGGATTGGACAACTCTCATCCAGATCAATCAAGGATTTCAACCCAAAAAAAAAAACAAGATGGGTTTCCAAATGTAGCATGAAAACATGATAGATCTAAGAATAGATGCAATAAATCAACCCTTTGCACTTAGAAATAGGAGAGGAGAGATCTCTACCTCAAGGATTAAGCTCCAAACAAGTGAAAAGGCAAAACCCTAACTTTTCCTAGCAACCCCAACCGAAATGCAAGCTCCCGGAGTGAAACCAAAGCAACCCAAGCTCCCTAACGCATGTAGATGACAGATTTGCGTATAGATTTTGGTGGAATTGAAGTTTGAGGGAGTAATTCGGATGATTTATGGAAGAAAATGAGAGAGGATCAAGAGAGAGAGAGAGAGAGAGAGACGGCTATTTAGAGGGGAGGGGAAAAATGGATTTTTCTCTCTCCTCTCTCCTTTTATACTCCATTTCAAATAATTACACCTCACACCCTTTTATGTTACTAGTGTGCTAATTACAAGACCACCATTATCAAATTTCTCCACATTGACCATCATTTAATCTTTTAAACATTTTCCCAACTTTATTTATGAAAAGAAAAAATATTTTTAAAACACAGATCTTTACGATAATAGTTCTCCATTTATGATTCAATATAAAGATTTGTTATTTAAAAAAAACTATCTCATTTCTTAAGCATTTAGAATTCGGAATAAATAATTTTTTCCCCGTCAAATACAAAACAATTGACAAACACGGCTCTCTACATTCCCAAAGTAGCCCTTCATTTTATTTTCAACTTACAAAGTTAAGCCATTACCACATCTTTTGCATATAATGGTTAGTTACATTCTCAGGGAATTTCAAAATATACTACAAAGGCCTTTTACAAGTGAAAATTCACGTTGAGGGTCTAAAAAAATCATTGGAATTCAACTATGGATTAGAGGATCGCAAAATTGATTTAAAGTTGAACTATGCTTTTAAAGGAACTAAATCTATAAGCAATGACAAATATATTCCAACAATGTCAAAATAATTTATTAGCCACAAATATCGCATTGAACACAGAAATTCACCATTTTTCTCATCGATTTCGAGTCCCACATCATTAACTCGATAAGCAATAACCAAGTGAAAAAGTAATGTATTACTCCCTCCGTCCCATAAAGTTTGATCACTACGAAAATACGTGCAATTTTCAAGCTAAAAAATAACGTGCTTACGAAAATAATTTTTTAGTCAATATGGATCTTGTTTGATAGATCTCATCGAGAACTTTTATACGATGCAAAAAAAATTCAAAATTTATTTTGGTAAATACATTATTTTTTAGTTTGAAAATTACACGTAGTTTCGTAGTGATCAAACTTTATGAGACGGAGGGAGTACGACACAACTACAGAGACCATATTAACGTCAAAATTTCATAGCTTCTTTCACAAGACCAAGTCCCACATAGTTAAATTGGTTCGCGGCAATAAATTATACCGCATGAGATTACATCTCAACAATAGGCATCGCTTTAAACATCAAAAGTCCACTCCTCCTTCTACGAGACTTGTAGGCCCCACCACGTTATCAAGGCTTACAATTCTCAATTGGTAAACAGTAAGAAAGTTAATATAATTGGCTAAAACTAAATCTATATAGATTTCATCGCTTCTCTCACAGGACTTGTGGACCGTACATCATTACATAAGGTCACTGAAAAAAGAGAGGATAAACAACCCAAGTATGGGTACCAACAAAATCTACACAAATGATATGTATGAACCACATCAGATCCCACATACATGACCTAAGTCGTTATAAATCTTTAAATCGTTGCGTCAGCATCTTAGTGTTAGTGTCCATTCTAGTTATGTGACAAGCTTGGTATGAGTAGACTTAATTATACACTTGCACCTTTAACAGTAAATTTAAGATTTAATTTGCCAACTAACTAGAGCAATAGTCAATAAATGTACATTTACGTCCGTGAGATTCTGATAATTTGAAAGGCGATGGTTAAGAGAGAAGGAAACGCTAATGAGATTGCATATAATGCAAAAAATTGGAATACAATTCTGTTCATTCTCTTCTAAATCTCTCCAAGTAAACTCAACTATTAAGAAGATTTTCCATGCAACGAAAAGGACTTTGGGAAAGATTGAAATTAGTTTAATCAACTAGAAACAGGCTCGTCAAGTTGCCTTCTCCAAGCGCCGATTAAAAAAAACTTTTAAAGACTCGATCAGCTCAATTGAATATTTCCAAGGACTTGATCGATTCATCCAATTTTTGGTCCTATGAGTTCAATTTTTGGTCCTATGAGTTCAGGGAGCAAAACTCGAATTTTAAATCAAACTCTTGTCAGTATCTGATTGATGTCTTTTTTTTTTTACAAAGATTCTTAAAATATATTGTTTTAAGCAAAATAAAACACCTCAAATCATTTATGTGAGACCTATCTCAGGGCCCTGTCATCTGTGCAACATGTGTGCACATTTCATTGGTACAATTGTACATTTGACAAACTTGACTCTCTCCGAAAGTGGCGCTTCTATTCTTTAGCTTACAAAGCACATTATCACATCTCACTTTTATGGATAATGGTTAGTTATATTTCCAGGAAATAAATAAATAAATAAATAAAAAGCAAAAGATACTACAAAGCCTTGTCATAGTTGAATAACTTATTTTACAAGTGAAAATCCTTATTGAGGGTCCATAAAAAAAATTAGATTTAAATATGGATTAGAGCATGATAAAATTCATTTAAGGAAAAATTACCATTAAGGTAAGAAAACAAATGTGCAACAACAAATAGATTCCACGAAGTAAAACTAATTTATTAGCTACAAATATCATACTCTAAAATTCCCCGCTTTTCTCACCAAGCTTCGGGTCTCACATCAGTAAATCGATGAGCAATAACAATGTGAAAATATAGTATATTATAGCTTAGCTACAGAGTCCACATTAACCTCAAAATTTCATAGTTTCTTTCACAAAACTTGAAAGTACTACATTATTAACTTGGTGCATGACAACAAATTATAACCTTATGAAATTACATCTCAACAATATACATCGATTTAAACATAAAAAGTCAATTCCCCCTTCTACAAGCCTTGTGAGAACCACCACGTTATCAGGGCAATAACAACATGAAAAAAGTAACATATTAAAGCATAGCTATAGAGACAACGTTAACCTCAAAATTTCATAGCTTCTTTCACATGACTTGAGAGTTTCCACGTCACTAACTCGGTACGCGCCAACAAATTATAAGCGTATGAAATTACATCTTAACAATAGACATCACTTTAAACATAAAAACTCAATTTACCCTTCTACAAGTCTTTGAACCACCACCACGTTTATCAAGACTTGCAATTCTAAATTGGTAAGCAGTAAGAAAGTAAGTTTTCCACTAAACTAATTTTTTGTATAAACTGGCTTTTCACGTTTTTTTATGTGATGTATTGTGAGAGAATGACCTGTCTCGATTTAAAAAAAAAACAGTTTTTCGTTAGTGGAACACCCCCTATAATTAGCTAAAACTAAATCTACATTTCATCACTTCTCTCACAAGACATGTGAACCCTACATCATTATGTAAGCTGGTCACCGGAGAAAAAGGTGAATAAAAAAACCCAAATATGGATACCAACAAAATATGCAGGGATGATGCACATATGATGTGTAGGACCCACGTCGAATCCAACATACATGACCCGAGCCATTATGCATCTTTTATAATCGTCGGGTTAGCATCTTAGTGTCAGTGTCCGTTCTAGATATGTGACAATCTTGGTAAGACTGGACTTAATGTTGGCTTGCGGAAATTTTTTCTTGTTTATCAAAATTTTTGATGAACAAAATCACCACTCGAATACATAATCATAAATTTGTTCCGAGTATTTCACCTTTTGTCTGGTTTCCTTTGTTTTCACTTTTTATTTGTTGCCTTCGATACCTCACTTAGCGATCCAAACGTCTCGCCTCCTCAGTGATTCACCCTTGTAACTTTGTCTCTCTTTGTGTTTTTCTTTTGTGAGACACTCAAAAATTCTGATGGCCAATCTTTTGTGTCTAACGTCTATTAAATAGACTCACATAGATAGAGTTTGCAATTAGGTGAGATCTTTAGAGATCTCTATTTTTCAGTCGTGGGAAACAAATAAAATACTTCTCTTTTGTTTGTATCAGAATAACACTTATTTTATGTATTCTTTTAATTATCACCTAGAGAGATAATTATATAACTTCCACCAATGACAATAATGTCCATCAACACATTCCCATAAGCTAATAGGCATGGATAAATTCACACCGTCAAAACCCTAGCTCATGCACGATATTCTTAATTTTCACTTTTTAGTTAGACCCAAAAAGCAATTCAAAAGTTCTTTTTGTAGTATAGTAATTTTTTTGTCATTAGCCCATTGCTTTGTTTATTCTAATTTCGGTGGTATAGTGCCAAAGGTTTTATCCCCCGAGAATAGCGTCGGTACCAATGAAATGTGCATAAATGGTTTAATAAATTTAGCAATTCGGGTCAAAAGTTTAGGATTAATTGTTCGTCCCAGCGAATTGTAAAATGAAAAAATTAATAACCAAAAGTCATGGAGTTCAAAAAGACAAAAAAGAAGTTTAGGAATTTTTTATCCTGTCTTTTATCTTCGTCTTATAAGATTTTTTTTTCAAGTTTAGATAATGTATTTACTTTTTTAATTCCACTCATCAAAATGAATTAACTAAACAATTAAGCCAAAAAGCCTAAACAAAAAGTAACTAAAATCAATGACCATAGAGGAAACTATCATTACAAACGGTATTCTTGGGGAATTTATTTAAGTTTACACACCCAGGGGTTGCCCCAGTGGTTAGGGCGAGTGCCTGACTTTAGGGGTAGTTCCTTTGGTCAGGTGTTCGATTCCCCACAGGGTGAGTACCTGTGCCGTGACTGGTGTAGGTTGCGCCAGCTCCCTCCGAGGTTTGGGTCGTGCAGTAGGTCCATTTAGTAGCCTATTGTAGGGCTGTTCCTCGATTATCAAAAAAAAAAAAAAAAAAAATTTAAGTTTACGGGCTGGGCCCAAATTGGAGTTTGGGCCCAATCGACAGTACACAAGGCATCCAGCTCTAAAACCCTACTTAACCCTACCACCCGAAGAAACCTGAACTGCATTTTAAAACCCCGCCCGCCATAATAATTAAAGTTAAGCAGTTTTGTATTAGGGTTTAGGTTCCACATCGTCTGGTTTTGTGTATCTCTAGGTTTTCAAGTGCTATGCGTGCAGTATTTGCCGGTCGATGTTGATTCCTTTTATTTGTTTACATTTTGCCTTATTTTGTTTGCTAATTGGATTTTTTCGTTTTAGTTCAATCGTCAATCGCCTTTGCGAGATGTGGATATATTTAAGCTGCTTAAATATTTTTGGGGCGAATTTGGATTTTACGAGAAATATATGTGTTTGAAATTTCGATAATTTTGAGGCCTGAGGTTGATTTTGGAGCCTTTATTCTGCTATTTTGACTTGGTATGCTTACATGGTTTATCAGTAATGGATTGGGAACAAAGAGTACTATATACTATATGGGGTGTTATTTTGGTTTATGAAGTTTTACGCAAGTAGTGTTCAAGGCTTGAGCCATTGAGCTTAAAACTCACTTATTCGCCGGTCATTAATACTAGAGGCTTCAAAACCTCGAACAAAAACTTTAGTAGCAATTCATAAGTTTTACATTATGGATAAGTAATTCATCAGTGTTCTCGAGTAGCGTACTTTTAGTGAGATTAAGTTGAACAATTCCATGCTAGAGACATGCTTTATTTAGCATGTATAAACACCGGCCAGGTATGCTGTGCTCTCTTTTTTAACAGTTGATTTATGGTGTTGCATGTTATATTGCCTATTGAGTTCATTATTTGCAGTATAATTGTCCAGAGAATTGCATCATACTATTAGTTTTGGATAGATGTTTGTGGGAAATCTATTCTGGTGTATCTAATTGCAAAAACTGTGAGCTCCAGTCTTTGGGTTCCAAAAAGATTAAGTTTGATAAATGGGAAGCACTTAATTTAGTTTTTGTTTATTGCCAACACACTGGTGTTTGTAAACTGGGATAGGCTTGCATTTGTACACGTATTGCTATTAGGGTCGGCAATTACTGCCATTATACTGATAATACATGTAACTTATTTCTTTTTTTATTTACTTTTTACTTGAATTTTAAGTAGTTCTCTCTATTTGGTTTTCTTATTTTTTTTGTCATGAACTTCTTTTTGTTGAAATGGAAATGATGGCTATAAAGTAAAAGGTCTGAGCATGATATGATGGTGGTAGCATTGAGATTATGACAAAGATGGGAAGAAGGAAGAGGGCCCCTGTCCCTTGCTTGAGTTTTTACACTGAGACTTTCGCAACCTCTTCTATAGAAACTGCCATGCTTTTGCTTGGTGATGGGTTGATTTTAAAGGCGTGGTTGCATTCTAGCATTGAATGCTAACCTAGATTTCTCCCGACAATGAATCCCATTCTTGGAACATATCTCAACTGCCATCACGGTTCCTGCGTTGATCAAACCTTCACCCTGATCCTCTGATACTAACTCTATCTTCTTCTCTCTATATAGACATTTGTACTAATCGATGCGCCAAGAAAAATGATAGAAATGCACTGACAGAACCATGCACAACAAAATGTTTCCACTTACGTAGTTGCATGCGCCTTCATGTTTTCTAGAAAGCTAGTATGCTAGTCAAATTAGACCCAAGGATTAGATGTGTTATGTTATAATAGCCGTCTTACTTATCAAATAGAACTTACAATGTTCATCTGGGAATTTCTGTGATGGATTGGTGAGCCTCATGCTAGTGTTAATTCTTCTCAGTAAGCGAACGAATTATATGATGGAAAATTTTCATCCTGATTTCTCCGACCATGAAGCCCCATTCTTGGAATAAATCTCAAATGCCATCATGGTTCCTGCATTGATCAACCTTCATCCTGATACTGTTATTATCTCTATCTTCCTTTCTCTCTCTATATATGTTGACATTTGTACGAACAGATGTGCCAAGAAAATTATAAAAGTGAACTTATCAGACTAATAAACTATAGACAATGATGTTTCCACTTATGTAGTTGCATTACCCTTCACGTTAGACCCAATGGTTAGATGCGTTTATGTTATAGTGGCCCTCTTACTTATCAAATAGAACTTACAATTTTCATCTTGGAATTTCTGTGATATATTGGTGTTGCTGGTGTTAATTCTTCTGATTACGCGAACCGATTACATGATAGAAATTTTCCGTGCTAGATAACAAGGTGTTATAGGTTTGCTGTAGCACAGTAGCAGATTACAATCCTGCTTGCTTAACTAGCTATGCTTCTCTCATCCTCTTGTTGTTCTCTTTGTGGTGGCAGCATGAGTTTAATCTGTTGCAACTGGCACCCTGTCAATGTTGAAAATCGGAATGTTACCTCATAGTTTGAACTTCCATCTCTCCTCCGTTTTAATGGCTTCAAATCAATGCGAGCATTCCGTGTTTTGAACTATTCGAAGCGCTCCACATTCTGGTCCTTAAAGTACTTTTTTTGGCCAAGCTAATGTTGGTTTGATTGTTGGCTAGAGGGATGCTTGTTTTGCTAGTATTTTAGGTCTCCGTAACCATGCTTTGCTAGTATTAGAGGGATGCTTTAAGCATTGTTGGTTTGATTGTTGCTGGTATTGTTGGTGTGAGCATTTATAATGCTTGTGTTGATAGCTTGTTTTGGAGTAAAGGATCAAACTTTATCCTCTTGGACTGTGGTATGAAAGGGAATATTGAGTCTTGAAATTATATGAACAGGGAAGTTTTCATGACCTAAGTGGGCTTTAAGTTTTTTCCGGGCAAAGCATAGTCATGTTGCTGTATTGATTCCTAGTAGTGACAAGTCTACTGGCCATTGTAGAATATCAACTAAATGGCTCTTAGTAGGTCTACAAATTACTAGCCATATTGTTTAGAGTAGTTGCTTCCTTGTGGGTTCACACCATTGGTCGACTAGGCGGATGATATGAAAGTGTATCAGTATTTCGGAAAAGAAAGTTGCCTCTAGTAAGTTGACAACGCTACTGTCGACACGGAAAACGAGGAAAATGGTTCCAAGTAGGTTAATAATACTAATGGCCTTAATTGTCTTGTAGCATGCTAATCGCGAATTAGTGCTTCCTAGTAGTAAGACTGCTGGCAACAATTTAAAAGATTCTTTTGGGCAGTGGATCCAAATTTATTTGAGGAAGCTAATATTTAAGATGCCTCGGTTTTTTGTGGCCTCGGTTGGATGCAAAATATTCCTCATCTCAATTATGTGTTGCCTTGATTTTCTTTTGTGTACGAAAGTTGGATCAAATTTAAACACTGGATCCAAAAGAAATGTTGGTTTGATCTTATGATGCCTCAGTTAGCAAATTGGATTGATATCATCGAATTCATGCTAAATGTTTCCTCAGTTCTGTGTCACAGATCCACAGTATTGATATCACAATTTGATAAGGTGCCTCTATTATTACTTGTTTCCTCGATTTAATGTCGTTGTCGTTAAAGAGTTGGATCAAATTGACATGATAAATTTAGGTTGTGTTGCCTCGGTTGTTAGAGAACAACTATGTTTGCGTGATGGATCCTATGAAATTCAGTTCGCCTCAGAGGAAATGTATCAGATGATTCATATCCAAAAGACCCTAAAAAGAATGTGGCATGCTATTTGAAAAAAGAGACATGATTTATGCTCTCTATAGTGAAAGTTTATTGATAATTCCTGAGGCGAGATACTTTTCTGCTACCAGAGATGAGCTTAAGCTCATTGGGGACCTAAGGAGTAAGGAGGTAAAGAGTCTATCAGGCCAAATCTTTCCTGCACTCTATTTAACGTCTATGCTTTTATCTGTTTGCATATATTGTAAATCCATTTTGAATTCAGATCATAAATATTTAGATGACAGGTTGAAATAGTGAAGCTCACCATTGAATGGTAGGCTCAGGTGGTAGAATGCTGCTTTGTACCATCCCCGAACCGTGTATCCACTTCAAAACAATTCACTGAGAAGTCATCCATCTGCTCAGGTTCCTTAACGTTCTCCTCAAGGGTAAACGGGATTGCAGTATCAGTTTATTGTTTTTAATGGCTCATATTGGGGGCGCCGCCGGGGTGGCTTTTGTAGATACTCTGGCTGCTTCTTCATTGATGCACACTCACATTGTGTATCGAAACCCTTTTCCTGGCTCTCTTGTCTACTTCTGTCTCTTCTGCCTTTTTAATTAGCCAATAAAAGAGTATAAGAGGTTTAATACAGGGTGATAGTTTTTTTTGTTCGTTCCCTGTCTGTGAATTTTTACCTCCAAAAGTGAGTTATGATTTTTATCTAGCTTGATAAACTTCTCTGACTCTGCAAAAGTCCTTCATTACAGATTGATATTACAACATTTTCTCCCTGTTTATTCAAGTAAATATAGCATAGCTAGTGACAGGCAAGGAAAGTTTTTGCCTTTCTTGCTTTCGTTGTTCTCCATTTACTTGTTTGGTTTGCTTGCCTCACTCCGGCTAATTCTGGTTCGTTTATAACATGCACATAGGTCAGTATGATCCTGGAGTTTCTGTCTTTATAGTTTCATTGTTCCTCGGTCTGTTACCCAGTTCATGGAAAAAAGTTCCTTCTCGTAAAAAAAAAGGTTTTTATTGTCGGAATATCTTTGGACTCGTCATCATGGATTTTAGCTTCCTTGCTCTTCTGGAAAGGATACTTCCCACCATTATGGATTGTAGCTCTCGGTTGATCCGAGGCTTCTGGGCATTATAGTCAACCAACTGGGCGAACAGTGCAAAACCCAATGATCTCTGGTTGTCCCATACTTGGCAACAAAAAGCATCTCTTGCATCCATTGACAGGGTTGACAAAGAAAAATAAGGCTCTTGAGCAACAGAAGTTCTTTTACAATCCAATGAAAGAATACCTTCATTGCCGAGTGAAAATCTTATAGTATTTACACGAAACAAAGAGCTTTCTATCTTTCATCCAGAGATGGAGAACCGGATGAATTTTTCGGAGAAGTAGGAAAAGGATACAGAGGAAGAGGGGGAAGAAGGAAGCTCGCTCTCGCTCACAGCTACTTTCCTAGTGTACAACACATTTTTTTTTTGGGGTAAATTGTGTACAACACATTGTTACATACATATAATCTCACTTTCTTGCAACTTTGCCCCTTCAAATGGAGGCATTTCATAGATCGGAAGGCATGCAGTTCGACGTGATGCCCCATAGCCCAAAATTTGTCACTGATCTTAACCAACCTGAACAAAAAGAACTCTGGATTTCAGATTTTCAAATCACTTATTGACAGAAAAAATCCTCAAACACCAATGACTCAATGATATGCTTCGGAGGATGCGGATGTATCATGATTCATGTGCTTTAGTAAAGATGCCAAAGAGTTTTTGCCTTTTCACCTGCGGTTAGATTATTTCATTTGAGATGGGTTCATATGGAGAGAGAGAGAGAGAGAGAGAGAGAGAGAGAGAGAGAGAGACCTGTAATCAGGTTTCTTGAAGATGGCTTTGCTGAAGTGAGTTCATTTGAAATGCTGGACGGATGTTTGTCTCCTGTGACTTTCTTTTCCTTGACAAAACTTCTAAAACAATAGTTGCAACTAAAACCGTACCCAGGAGAAATCCATAACCCCCCTTCCATTCATTCCCCTCATGACCTATTTGAATTCCCAGTACAATGTTAACATTTCCAAATAAAAGGGCGATCCTTCCGAACCAGTTGTGATACCAATTCCAGTATTTGCGGATCTTACTGTCTTTATCAGGCCGTGCGAAGAACGCCGAGATCTGAATATGCAAAATGTGAATTATAATCCTTTTCTACCATTTAACTTGGAGTAAATGCTAGACCAAGAAGGTTAAGTGATGTAAATTTAAGGAAAACAAAGGAGTCCATCCCCCTCGTGTAATAGATTAGGAATGGTGAATGAAAAAAAAACAAAAAATGCTTAAATCCAAAAATAATACACGTGTTTTAAAGAATAACACTGTTCTTGCAATTAAAATTAGTTTATTTTTATTTTTGGACCCGGAGGTGGCACGTTTGCCACCTCCCCCCACTTCAAGGCTCCATCCCTGCCTTCAGTTCCCTTGACATTCAGTCCCGCGTACCAAACAGCGCAGAAATTGACAAGCTTCAAAGATCATAATACTGAACATAAAAAGGATGGCTCATGACTACAACCTTGCCAAACCATAACAAGGCTCAATCAGCCTAAAAATGAACATACGTTGGATATAATGATGAGGCTGAATCAGATCTGGGACAAACCTGGAGAACACTAAGCACAAGAACAAAGATCCCGATGCCTCTGTGTGTGTGAAATTGGGCATGAATTTGGTTATAGAGCGACACTCCAAGGACGATACCAGCGAGCCCTAGTATAAACCCCACAAATTGAATGCCAGCATGAAGGTAAAACCACATGGGATCAAGATGCTTAAAGTATCTAGCGGCAATTGCGCCATAAGGAAGAAGCAGACCCCATGCAATCAAACCCAGTGTTCCGTGGGTCCTCTTCGTTTGACCAATTTTATCAGGTGCAGCAGAAACAGATACAGAACCTGGAACAAAACATTTTGTGTATCAATTCAGTCATTAAGGAACTTAGTCCTGATTAAATGGGGCAACTTAGGAAGCATAACATGATAATCACTTGGATTTGTTGAAAAAGCACAGAAAGGTAGAATGTTCAGGTGTAATCTATACTGACGCTATTCTACGAGCGAATACATGTCGATGAACACTAGGTATACAAGATTGAGAGTGCAGCACAGACTATTTGGAAATGAATTAAAAAGTCTCATGAGATTCCAAGACTTTTGAATTCACATGGCTTGAGAAATACAAAGCCGTAAAATGCAACCAGCCATAACCCGAAGAGAAACCAAACCTCAGAAATCTAGCTGCCCTTCTATTTCTTTTTTTGCCAGTAATAACAACTGAATGGAACGAGGGAGTGGTAAGACGACGACGGGGTAAATGACATAGAGGAAAACATTTGATTGCTCATAAATGAAGTGTCTGCCTCCTCAATAACTGGCCATAGATGGTATCATTCTGTGACCCCAGACGGTTATGCGTTAACGTTACTGCATTTTCTGCATCTTTGCTAAATCTATAATATTTGACTAAGAGGGATACTACAGAGAGGAGTGAGTCTAGAATGACCCCAGACGGTTTTGGGTTAAAGTTACTGCATTTTATGCATCTTTGTTAAATCTATAATATTTGACTAAGAGGGATAGTACAGAGAGGACAACTTGGATCAAGTGAAAGTTTCATATAGGTTTAAGCTGTTAGGGAATAACCTCAACTGATTCTAAAAGCCAGCACATCCGGTGCAAGCTGAAGACGACAAATGGACATAAGTTAACCCACTCCGCCATTTTTGGATAGGTTTTGGCAACTTGGTTAAGTCTCTCTTTGCAGAAAGTAGATGCCTCTGTGTGTGTGTGTGTGTGCCACCCTATCTGCAAATACCTAAATCCAATAAGGAATGCCAATTAAACCAATAAATATGTGAGGGTAGATTATACAATATGGAGTTCACTATACAATAATCTACTATTCAACCAGTAGATTCGTGTTCAAAATCTTGATTGGACACAATAACAAGTATTGCTGGAAATAAGGAATGCACAGCCTACAAGGTATATCTTCTTAAGCTAGGCTATGAGAACACGAAGATACCTGCAGAGAAATCGAATATCGTGCTTGTTTTGGCATCGTGTGCATGTAGATGATGGTGCTTTGTGGGATATCTAGTCCCAAATGCCAATAGAACCGGTTGGCGACCAAGAGGAGCAGAAAAGTTGAGCTGAAAAGCAAGGTAGATCGTGGCTTCACGAAGGACAACAAATTTGGGGACGTTCGTGAGTGGCAATTCACCTTTATCAGGTAAGACTTCTGACTGCTCAAATCCCTTCAAATAATATTGCTTGATATGTGGTTGACCTTCTTTACTAATCCATCCCACCATGGCACTGGAATTAAGCATCATTCCATCTTTTGAAAATGCCATTCCCACCCATCCGGTGGTATATACAGCTGATAGTACAATGGTCACAACATGGTCTTTAGTTTGGGAGTACTGCAAGAGAGAAAGTATATATCCAATCAAAGGATAGTGATCATAATGCAATATGGTCAATGTCAGTTTCCATGACACAATCATAGGGTAAAAAAAGAAAAAAAGAAAAAGAAAAAAGATAAAGGAAGAAGAGCTTTTTTGGCGATGGAACATTATTGCCTTTCAGGACCAATTTATTTACTATTTTTATGGAAGCCCCAATAACACACTGAAGGATAAATTTCGAGTTGATTACTGATGCCAATAATACCAACAAAGGGAGTAATGCATTGCAACAATAATATATAGTCTTCGTACATACAAAGGGTGTACGTACTTCTACATGTGTATCTTGTTATTGTTGCTACTGGGAAAAAGGTTATTGTTACTACAAAATGTGGATAATTTCTCATTAACAGAATGCCGCACTGAAAACATGTGATTCAGCCCTGGAAAGGTTATAAAAGGATTGGTTTTCTTCTTTTCGTGGTACTGATGTTTTCTTACGAAACAAGAGACAATACTAACTGCACGCCCACTCCATGGCTCCATAACACAGGTCACAACTAGACCACAAGTAAGAAAAATAACGCAATAAAAGAAGAGTTTCAAGAGAAAGAAGAAAACATTGTTGCAACAGCACTGATTGTCAGATAGTAATTGTTATGGCTAACATAGAATATTAATATCCGGAAATTCATGACCCGAGCACATTCTGAATACAACTTTTTGAGACTTGAGAGAAATGGCAAGAAATTCATTAAAATAACGGGATTACAATAAGCCCACCGAAGCTAATAGAATTCTTCATCGAAATAGTCGACGATTAGAAAACCAAATAGATGCACTGGCAAAAGATGATAAGGTAGGGATCTGGACGGAAAATGCATGCAATCTGAAAATGATAAGCTGCAGACATGGTTCCACTAGCATCAACCTGAATACAATCTTTTGATCTTCACTCTAATTACTGTAATCAACAACTTTTCAAATTCTCATGCCTGTGTCGAATATGGTTATTTACATAAAGAACGTTACCTAGTATTGGCGTGTGTAGAAAGGTTTATTTGGTGCAATGTGTGTTTTCTTCAATATACTTTTGATAACTCAAGGTATCCAGTCCAGCTTACGCGACCTCGATTAATCCCTGCAGACCCAATCCCACCATCTGCTAGAGGGGAGTCCAACTGAAACCGGGTCAAAATCCGTTGGACTAGCCACATAAGAGTTGATAGCACCGAAATATTTCAAACTTGAGACCTTAGGTGGGAGACCTTTATCGAATATGGTAATATATAGAAAGAACGATACCTAGCATTGGCGTGTATATGTTTATATTCCTATTTGGCGTAATGTGTGTTTACATATTACCTACATTTTTTCCTAATAACTTAGTCCGAGCCAACTTATGCGCACATTGACTAATCCTAACCCAATCCCACAGTCCACACACAGTTCACACGACATACATTCTGAAATTCAAAACAAATTAAGCAAGTAAAATGCAGAATGGGAACAAAAATTCACCTGTATAACATACGTATTCCAAACATGCTTACAGACCATATTCGAAGTATCACTGTACGGGAGAGGCATAAACATGGAGAGATCCACATTGCAACGAGCTGCCGTCTCACCGCCCCCATTTTCCTGAGCCACTACCGTAAATCCCCCCAAAAAGATCAGAATTGCAAACCCTAAGTGGGAAACCCTCGGTCTCAAATCCTCCATTGGAAGAAGAAACGAGAGGCAGAGTCACAGAATGTGAAAGGGCATTGAGTTGCTTTTGTGGAGGTTGGCGAGTCAGGGTACTATTGTTGCTTCGATTTCAAGATTGGTGGAGGTGGGGTGGTGGTTGGAGGTGGCGGGTAATTATCTCTCCCGCCAAATCCTTCAACTAACGAAAAGCAACCACCACCCAACTGGTCTAATCTCATGTAGGTTAAGGTGATGGTGTTTTTGAATTTGATTAGATAAACTTTGGATAAATTACACTTTCCAATCCTTAGTTTGACCAAAGTTTGATATTGGTACCCGTTGTTTGATATAGACGTTATAGATTCATTATATCTGCAGAGGGATGTCCAAGTAACACAAGAAGTTGACAAAGTGGTCTTGCGTTGAAACTTAAGGGTTTGCTTTCACCTAAGATTTTAGATTCGATTCCCCTTGCCACCAAACTTTTGGACCCACCGAGGGTTATGCCCGGTCGTTACCTCCAGAGCCTTGGTATTAGTCGAGGTACGCGCAAGAGTGGGGGATATCCAACTTGTTTGTTACATGACAGAAAGTGAATGCTCCATCAGCTTCAAAATGATTGCTGGGTTCGAAAAATGAGAACTTTTTTTTATCAAAAATGATTCAAGCTTTTTTCGATTAAGTAAAAAAATTAATACTAATATTTAGTAATGAGCGGCAAAAATTTAAATTTTTTGGGGACATAATTCATTATTTTTGAGTTGTCGTTTTGCAGGTCAGACATTCTTTTTCAAACGGGTAGCAAAAGAATAGTATCGGTTTTGTGTCACGGCTCAAAGAGTGAATGAGTACTCTAATAAATGGGACACTCACTGCTTTTTACTCTTTCCATTGTTTTCCTTCATTTTGTACTCTAGTGTCGGCTTTACGAATTTTTTAACCGGATGTTCCACAATTATGTTACAAAATGATTGACACATCAACAAAATTAATTAATTACCTGGAGTCATGGATGATGATAGTGGGCAGTTACACGGACTAAGAGAGGCTCAGAGGCACAAAAATGGGCATTGCCCAACCTCAAGGTTTGCAAATTGCAACGTTATAATTTGCTTAAACGTGGTTTCTACAACTCAACTAAAATTTCACCCTCATATTTTCCTTAAACGTGGTTTTTTTTTTTATCAAAGTTCTAATTGAAAACTTTGATAAAAGGTTTCATGTTTTACGTAGCTAAAAGATTCGAAATAGTTTTCTTTTCGTACACTTTGTTCCCTTCAATGTTTATACTTTTTTTTTGATCGCAAATAGAAAAATTATAGATGAAACTCGATAAGGGTACATTGAGAAAGGGGAGAAGACATCCAACCGAGGTTTAATGAAATAAAACGAACAAAGCAAAGGACAAAAAAAAAAAACAGCCAAAAATAAACACCTGAAGCCTCCAAACCAAAAACAAACCACAAAAAGCCTAAAACGGCACCAACCCAAACAAACCACACCCTAAGGAAACGACAAACACCCAGAAATCGAAAGCAGCCCTAGCCATGCCGAGACACCACGCAACCCACCAACAAGAAGCTAAAGGGAACACAAACACCCAGAAGAATACCTCTTGTAACTCTATCACTCTACCCGTTGGTTTTTTTTTTTTGGGGGGGGGATAAGAGACATTAATTCTTCTTCTTTGTAAGCTAAGCTAGGGTCATTTAATTCACATAAATAGTTTTATTCTAGCCCATGTAAATAAATCAACAAAGAGTGGGCCACCTCATCATTGATATAGGAAGTAGAACTCTTTTTGGATTTGAAAGCCATCTCTCCTAATGATTTTGGAAAATTCCCAATCAAGTTACTTCAGACCAATAAATAATTATTAGCTTGGTGGTCATGTAATCGATCAACATCAAGACCCACCTGTATTGTGTTGCAAGAAACCGTAAAAGGTAAATTAGTTGGCTACGGACAACTCATCTTTTGATACTTTGTTATTAATAAGAATTTTCGGTTAAGAAAAAAAAAAAAAAAACTACCGACAAATATAAGGATCTTGACAAGAAATTACCATATCAACCGGATAAAAAATTAATGATATCATTAAATTTGCAAGTAATTATATGTCCAATATGGATCTTATTTGATAGATCTCGATTAGTTCTATAAGACAATGTTTTTAAAATTACATAAAACTTTATAAATGATAAGATATAATCATTTGAAAAGTGGCACGAACTCTCAAAATAGACTAACAAATGGATGGATATTGTACTCGATTCTTCAGGATTGGGAGATCTAATAGTGCACTTTCATGTAGTACACATCTTGTCTGTCCATCTAGACCATCAATGGTTTTGATATGTTTGTCAACTATTACCGTTAAGAGTTAAGTACTCCTATTGTTTATAGTGCGTCTGCGAATCTGAACCATTAATTGCGGAGATGAGCGATTCAGATGTGCCCTACAAAAAGTGCCCTACGAGATACCCGGATCCCAATTTTCAGGCATTTTGTTTTTGTTTTTGTGGGGGGGTTAATATCAGGCCTCTTGTTGCATGTTTGTTGGAGAGATAAATAGATGTTTACTACTAATTAAAAGCTTTATTATAGCAGCTAATGACAAAAGGGGGTTGTAGCTCATATGGTAGAGCGCTCGCTTCGCATGCGAGAGGCACGGGGTTCGATTCCCCGCAGCTCCATTTTTGGAAGTCTTTAATTCTGTTTTCCTTTGAGCGGGTTCTGAGATTATAAAAGAATAAAAATGACACACTTCCAGGCTCCCTCCTAGACGATTATGAGGTCTTCGTGCGTCTTTCATATTCATTTTTCACATTTTGTTACTATGTTTTACACGGGGCCGGCCTAGACCCAAGCCTGGCAATGCCTTGGGTTAGGGCAACCCAAAAAAATAAAATAAAATTGTAAGTTATATATAAATACAAAAAAAAAAAAATTATATAGCGACGGGATTGTTTAAGGCCATAGAGTTTAAAATATAAAAGGCCCAAAATGACAAAACCCATTCAAGGAGAAGTTGTTTTGCTTGAATCGGATCGTGCTAATTATAAAGCACCATAACTGGTTAACCGAGGTTACATTTTGTCTTTGAATTTTTTTTTAAAGTTATTCAAGCTAAAAACATAATAATAACTGGGTTTGTTGCTTTACTTGTCTTTTTTTTTTTTGTGACTTACTAGTATGAGGGCAACCAAGCTCGGGATTCGGCTAGGGCAACCCAAACATCAAGGCCGGCCCTGTGTTTACAGCCAAAATTGGGAAAGAAAACAGAACATTTATTTTCTCTGTCCTTATTTTCCGTCACTTCATTCTTTGGTTGGACTGAGTTCCCTTCATTTATTCCTAGTTCCAGAATTTTTTGTACACCATCAGATTTTCCACAATAGGAGGCATCTTATTTTTGTCTTCATCTTATTGTTCAGATAAACTTAGTTATTCTTCCATATTGGAGAAAATTATTCTTCTTATTCCATTCATTTATGTACCACCTTCTGCCCAATTGCGTATGTGATATGATTACTTCAACTCGATCCTTTAATCCATGTACTTCAAACCATGTAGTACAGCAGGTATTTAGATTCCTCTTTGGATCACACCACAAATTCGACAAACATAGCCGAGATCATCTTTCTAACACAAAAGTATGGTCACAATCATCTAGCCCCTCTCTCAGAAGTTCATCAGGTAGAGGATCTTCAGTAGTATCCTTGCAACGTTCAACTGCAATATCCACAATATGTTCTTTCTTTCCGTTTCCGCGCATCGAATGGACACAACACTATTTTTAAATTGTGTACCTATATACCCACTTACATTACTTAATCACTTTAAATTCTTCACCATTTCATAGCATGCATTCTCCGTAATCGTTTTACTTTAAACACTTTTGATCAAATTAAACGCACAATAATCATAGAGAGACCAATAAAAAGGGAATTACACAAAACAACATAAAATGTTCTTATTTTTTTTAAGGTTTTTCTTCATTTGAGCTTTCTTTTCATTAGATTTAAGTAGAATCAAGAGTTGGTTGGCAATTTGATAGAGTTGGTTGTGTGGTGTCTGGTTTTCTAGATGAACCCTTTGATCAACTATTTTTCCGCCGTAGGTGACAGGTGTAATTCTCTCAGAGCACCCGCTGTTAGCACCCAACCTGGTCGGAAGTTAGTTAGGGAAGGCACTCTGACGGATTAGTAAAGAACTGGAGAAGAGAAGCGCCAAAGAGATGTGGTAAGTGTTTAGAGAGAGTGGAATGTCTACCCCTTAGGGTTTCCTCTCCTCCTTTATATAGATTTCTCCTGGCAAATCAGTCATTTGGCTCGAATGCTTGACCCATTACGAGCCAAATCTGTTATCATTGCATAAATTGTCTCGAATCATAGTTTGACATGTGTCATAACGACTCGACTGTCGTCACAATGACGTAGGGACAGCTGTAACATGCACATGACTCATCATGTGCTTGGCATGAGAAGTAACCGCCTCGAAAGGAATCATCCGTGATGTCAGTTATGAGCCGCTTTTCGGATTCCTCGTGAGTCATCTCGGGTTTTCCTGACTCAGATGACTCGCTCGGATCTGTACTTTCTCGGACGAGACGCCGGCACTTTGCCGATCCAAACCATCTCGGTTTGATCATATTGGGCTCAGATACCAACCCAGTCCGCTTCGAGTTTGGTACCAGGCCTCGTTCCATCTGTACCTTGGGCCTCTTGGCTGTGCCAATTGTGGCCCCTCAAGAATCATATTTCAGCCCACTACAATAGCACCTCAACTTCTATTGAAACGTTTCACGAAAGGGAGAAGTTGATTTCTTCTGGGCCGACTCGTCTAACCGTACTCCGAGTCAGATATCTTCTCGGTAGATTGTTTGCTAGAGATCTTTTCCATCCGTAACAGTTCTCTGCCCCGAGCCCCAGCAAAGTGTGGATTCATGGAGCGTTTCGGATTGCACCATGTGTCACCTATTGATTGGAGTAGGAGTACCCAAACGGATTAGGGTTAGGGGATTGAAAGGACGCAACTCATGTGAAGAGTCAGGTGGCATTATGGCCTATCATGATACTGACAGGTGTCAACGGGCCAAAAACTCGTTTGGCATGGCCTCATTTCCCGCGCTGTGTTTTAAAAAATGACACGCTCATTTTAAATAACGACGTGCTAGGAGAAAGAAACACTTTTGCTCTCTCCCAACTCTTGCAAAACTACTGAGAGCTTCTCTCTCTCTTTATCACCGCTGGTAACTTTCTTCAATCTTCTTCAAATCCCGACCAATCTTCACCGCTTTTCAGGGAATCGCTCTCTGTCTTTGCTGCTTTTCATTTTTTTTTCATTTTTTTTGTCGCACATTTTTCACGTTTTTCGGGATTTAGGTTTACCAACGCCATCGTTACCTGAAAACGATGAACAGTTCCAAGAATGATAATGCAATTGTTCATCATTCATCGCGTTCTTCCTCTAGTCAAACTGTTTGACTCCCCACACCTGTGTTTGATTCTTTTCCGGATCCCCTTGAGGTTTGGTTTTAGAAATAGTTTATGACCGAGCCAACGGATTTTTAGACCTTGACCAAGACTAAACCCTAGTCATCAATTGTCCTTCCATTGCTCGGCTTATCAGAGTCATTATTTGTCTCAGATATTCGTTAGAGGAAATCGGGTCAATGGTAATCGGAGTCGTCAATGGTAATCGGAGTTGACATGCCACCGAGTCAATTTAGATTACCATAGGAAGCGTAGCTAATGGTCCCTTTTTCACCCGTGCACTTTGTCAGGTTTGGCAACCTTGGAGCCTATCAACATTTCTTCTGGGAGATCTAACCGGACATATAAATCTGAGGTGGCCCAGCATAGTGATAGCTATTACAGGTATCACCTCCAGCAAGCAGGCCGAGCCCTCAATATCAATATGGAGTCAGCGGAACTCGGGCTTGATGATCATGTTCTTGGCCCCGTCGATTGGGTTCTGATTAGAGAAGATCAACTGAATGACCTAGGAAATCCCAAATGATGTAGAACTTAGGTTGGTCCACCCCGACAACGTGTCTTTCTCCCTGGACCATATTACCGTACCGATTATGGCAATTACGGAGGGGGGCTTCACTTCCTAGTAAATGAACTCCTCTGTCAATTCCTCTTAGTACAAGCTTACCTCCCCGGTTCCTCGTCGTGAACGCATTTTGGATAATCAACGCCATCCACGCTCTCAGGGAAAAATTCAATTTGACCTTTAACATTTTTGACCTTATAGGGGTATACAATGTTTCCTGTAACAAAGCCTATGGGCGCAGATTTTTATCCCTCCGAAGTACACCTAAAGAACCACGTCTGCATCTGATTGACCAGCTACCAGGTTCGAATCGCTGGGCAAATGACTTCGTGGAGGTACGGGGCAACTTTGAGTTTAGCCCAGAGGCTATTAGGTTTTACCCCGTACCACGCGAAAACATCTTCATAGGTCTCACTTCTTACCTGTGCTTTGCTTCTATTATTGCTTTCATATATTCCTGTACCATCATAGTTTTAATATAGTTTCCCATCTTTTGCAGATCTATCTCCGGTTACGGCTCGGTTGCTCAAGGCTAAAGATGACAATCACATCTGAGCCGCTTATCAAGTGCCGGTTGAAGAGTGATATGCCCACATCCTTCTCGGATACAAATTCAACATACCCATCATTTTTTATGAAGACGCAAAAGAAACCTAAGGCCATTGAGTCGGAGAAAACCAAAGGAAAAGAGGCTGAATTGAGCCGAAAAAGGAAATGTGCTTTGAGCGGAAAGGAAAAGAAACCGTTACGGTTGAAATTCCTTTTAGCAGCTCTTCCGAGAGCGATTCCGAACTCGACTTACATTAGGGCATCCAGAATCTGGTGGGGAGGATTCGAGAATCGAGAGACGTTGATTTTGATGACGTGATGACCGGTGGGTTAGGCGATCTTCCGAGCTTGGTGAGCGCTAAGAAAAAGGTGAAGACTGGCTCCAAAGCCAAAAAGAACTCTACCACCACCGTAACCAAAAGGGCTTCGGCCACAGGTGACACTACGACCAGCTCTGAGTAGAAGAAGCAAAGGCTCTTACTTGGCTCGGGGTCTGACATGGGCTCCTTGAAGGATAATGAAAAAAGGTCGTCCGAGAAGGTAGTTGTTGAAGGGAGGATGCCAGAAGGGACTTCAATCGATCTCATACCGACCCCTTTCCAACTCACCCCGACACTGCGGTCCGGTCAACCAAACCTGGTTTCTGATAGTGTTCAGGAGCAACCTAAGCTTGCTTTGCCCCTCCTCTAGGGCATGTTTCTCCCTGAAGACATGAAGAAAATCCCAAGAGATCTGGATTCCAATGTTACAAAGATGTTTTCCCACCTTACTTTGGTAAGACCCAAGCTCCTTGCAAATTTAATTTCGAGGAAGGTTTCGAGGAAGTCAAGCAGGCTATTGCGCAACATTACGTCGGTCAGGTCAAGGAACGACGAAGGTTTTAAGAGAGGGGCAAAAGTGTACTACTTCAGGGGGGTCACCAGAGGTTATGACCTCGGTATGGACGCTACTAGTGTCTCCACCGAGTCTAAAATTAAGGTGGTCCCCGAGGTTGAACTCCCTGAGATTGAAAGGACCGTGATACGGGTACCGACCAAAAGGGACCGAAAATGTACCGATCGCACACGGGGACCCACTTTTGGGTCCCACACGAGTGATCCGAACCGTTCATTATTCTTAGAACATTTTTCCGAGGGGCCCCACCAAATTTCAGCTCAATCGGACGGTTAAAAGTGCGTGAACCAAAGTCCCACCGTTTCAATCAAAAAAATCTCGGAAAAATGTTCTAAGAATAATGAACGGTTCGGATCACTCGTGTGGGACCCAAAAGTGGGTCCCCGTGTGCGATCGGTACATTTTCGGTCCCCCAACTTCTGTCCCCATATCTTTATCCAGATTGAAATCCCTGAGTATGAAGATGAAGAGGAGGACGGTGAGGAGCAAGACACGAATGTCCAAGCTGATAACACCGAACCAGCTTAGTCTTAAGATAGCTTTATGAACTCTTTCCTCTTCTTTCCGAAACAATTTCTTCTCTTCTCCCCCTTGACTATTTCTTTGGTAATTTTGGTACGGCTGGTGATATTTCAAGCCAGACCGTTGTAATAATAGTTGGTTTGGAAATGGTTGGTTATCATCGCACTTGGCACATTACTGCATATGATCCTTTGGAAATGGATGGTTTTGATCTTCTCTTGCAATGTACTTTATGTTTGATCGTCTTTTGAATTGTTTCTTTTTCTTGTTTGTACCCCTCATTCACTTCATCTTAGGGCAATAAAATACCCCTGGCATAAGTTGAAGTGAATGTCAAAAGATTTACTAAGGAAACAAATCAAATCCAAAGTAATAAATACCCCAACGAGAAGGGTAACGGCTCGGTTTTGATCGAGATGAGCTGTGGACTTGAATAATCCGAAAATTTTGGTCAACACCTCTTCTTGAGAGTAATTTGTTTGCTCGGATGTATTGCCGAGTCAATTGCTGTAGAACTTGTACTTAACAAGTTTTTGTTAATATCCCTTTTTCAAGGAGAGTCAGATTCATGTCTGTAGAAAAGGATGGTAACTTAGTTTCAATCAAGGATTTTTACAAGTACCGAAAACCGAGAGCCGTAACAGTTGTAATTTGGTTTAAAGTAATGAAGTGATTAGCTTGGTTGTAAATGTTACCGAAAGATCAAATTGGTGTACACTTGCAGTGAAAGGTTCGTTGGCTTGGTTATTTGACCTAGTCAATATTATAACTTGTAAAAAAGAAACAAGTTTTATTTGTACCTTTTATTGAAGGGTAACATTCTTGGTTTTTAAACCGTGGTTAGGTTTGATTAACACCCTTTTTATAAAGGATATTTTTGAATCGGATATGAAACTGAGAGGTTTTGTTTTGCAACCGTAGATCATTAATGGTCATAATGGTTTGGTTACAAAACGGCCATGAAGGTGGCTCGGTAGTAACACCGAGTGATCTTATGGGAACTTGCGCAGGACAAGTTACCCATTTGTTAAGTTGCCTAGCCAAAGCTATTTGGTATGAATACAATAACAACAACAACAACAACAACAACAACAACAACAACAACAACAACAACGACAACAACAAAAATAAAAACAACACCAACTACAACAACAATAACAACAACAGTAGCTACATAACAACAACAACAGTAACACCACCACCAACAACTGCATCAGTAGTACCAGAAACAACAACACCAACACCAACACCACCACCACCACCACCACCACCACCACCACCAGCAACAACCATAACAACACCACCAACAGCAACAACAATAGCACTAACAGCAGCAGCACATGCAACACCAATAGTAACACCAACATCAACACCACCAACACCACCAATAACTGCAGTAATAACAACATTAACAATAAAAATAGCAATGACACCAGCAACATCAACAATAACAACAACAACAACAACAACAACAACAACAACAACAACAACAACAACAACAACACTAATGGCAGCAGCAACAACAACAACAACACTAACGGCAGCAGCAGCAACAACAACAACACCACCACCACCTGCAATCGCAGCAACAATACCAACAAGAGCAACAATTCTAACAACAACAACAAAAAGTAATTCAACACCAACAACAATAACACTATTATCAATCCAAATTATGATTTAATGATACCAAACGACAACTGGATGATTTCTAAACAATCCAAATTACAAAATTCAAAAGGTAATATCATTTTTCATTACATAATTCAAAAAAAAAAAGAAGTGCGTACTTGTTCACGAAAACAAATTAGAGCAGATTTTTAAATTTTTAGCTTTCAAAAAGTAATTCAAAGTGTTTGTGGATTCAAAATATTACCAATACATTTGTGATCCTGGATATATTTTATCCTGAAAAATAGCCAAAAATTTAATTGTGAAGAAGCTGATTTTTTAGGAACTCTTTGGGCCGAAGTAGAGTTTTCGTTCTGAGTCTGTTTTGGAGAGTGTCGGTCATTTTATCTTGATACACAAACAAATTTTTCATGGGGACCTGTTGTGCCGTCTGAGCTCTACAAAGTGACAAGGTTGTATCACGTTTATTAGCTCGAGAGTGCGCCTGTATTGTTGGTAGAATAGGGTCCCCGCCTCTCATTTTTGAATTCATCGATTGATGTACCTAATTCTACAAGTTTCTATCTCGAATTTGTTTATTATTGTTCTCTATTTTTGTTAGTGTTATAATTAGTTAGAGATTCAAAATTCAAATCCCATTCCCGCTACTCCGAATTCCTTGTCCCCCTTTGGTGTCCTACCCCCCAACTGCTGCCACGTGGCACACATAACCCCTCCACCAAATTCATTTCGACTCTGTTCATCTGTTAGGACCCTTTGTCCGTTAAAAACCAAACTCTCATTTTCACCATTTCTTTGTTCACCAAAGTCTCATTTTCACTCCTTTTCTTTGCATTATCCTTCGGATAAAAAATAAAGTACTTCTGTGCATATTTTTTAATTTTTTTGCACCAAATTAAACTACTTATAGAGATCTTTAATTCGATACAAAACAATTGCAAAATTTATTTGCCCTTGTGCATATCTATATTAGTTATGCATTTTTTAATTAGATAAATTCAATAATTAATTAATTTATGATGTAAATCCAATAATTAAATTAATCTCTAAGATTTAATTGTAATTATTATTTTTTATATAATTAAGAAATTAGATTTAATTTTTTAAAATATAATATATTTATAGCCAGTAAGACAAAAATGTAAAATACTAAAGTATATAATTTTTTGAATTTTTTTTATCAAATTAAAGATCTATATTAGTAGTTTAATTTGGTGCAAAAAAATTAAAAAATTATGCAAAAGTACTTTATTTATTTATTCGAAGGATATCGCAAAGCAACTCAACAAGCAAAAAATTCAAAATACTAAAGTATATATATTTTTGATTTTTTTTTTGTATCAAATTATTGATATCTAGTAGTTTAATTTGGTGTAAAAAAAATTTAAAAATTATGCGTGGAAGTACTTTATTTTTTGATCCAAAGAATATTGCAGAGAAAATGGCATTTTATTTTCTGGAAAGGGAGTGAAAAGGAGAGTTTGGTTTTTAATGGAGAAAGGGTTCTAAGAGAGTTAATATAGTAAAAAAGAAGAGTTTTGTATGCCACGTGGCAGTAGTTCGGCGTAGAACACCAAAAGGGGACAACAGATCCAGAGTGCTTTCACGCTCTCTTACAGGGACACGAGGTACCAACTCTGACCACAAGGCACAACACCCACAAGAATTTAATACGTTTTCCCTAAAGTTTATTCCTAAAATCATAGTTATTGATTTTTCAATAGAAAAAACATTTTTGTTAGATGAATAATGATGTATAATTGATAGGGATAAAATTAACCACCGATCAAGTCTGTTCAGCTCGGTCAATTACCAGCTCGTCTCAGTAGATACTTACACCTTGTTCGGTTTGGGTATCAAGACCCACCCTGCACGGTCTCCAATAAAATTTTCTTCGTATCTCTCTCTACTCATTACCCCCAAAACCCTCATTCAAAACCCAAATCGAACAAAGCCTAGGTTTGATAAGTGATTAAGTAGGTTTGATAACCACATTTTACATAACTTAAAAATTAAGTGGCTCTTAAAATGTAAGCTAAAATGTGGATAAAAATGAAGTAGCTTTAAGCTACTTAATTTTTACTGAATTTACAACTACTACAAACACTCTTCCACCGCATCCACTACATCGCCACCACCACTTCTACCGCCACTCCACCACCACCACCACTCCGTCACTTCCACCACAACCACAACCACCACCATGACCACCACTCCGTCACTCCAACAACCACTGTCGCCACTATACCACCACCACCACCCCGCCACTCCCACTACAATTACCACTGCCACCACCACCACCACCACTACTCAAACCACCATAACCACCACCCCGCCACTCCCACCATCACTGGCGCCACCACCCCACCACCACCACTCACACCATTACTCCGCCACTCTCATCGCCGCCCCCACCACTACACCACCACCACCACCACCACCATTCATACCACCACTCCGCCACTCCCACTATCACTGCCACCACTACTCCACCACCACCACCACCACCACCACTTTGCCACTCCCACCACTGTTACCACCATCACTCCTCCACTGCCACTACAACACCACCACCACTACTCCGCCACTCTCACCACAAATACCACCACCACTATGACCACCACACTGCCACTCCTACCACTACTTCTCCCACCATCACTCCCTCACCACCACGATGCCACCATTTCACAATCACTACCATCACCACCATTATACCACCATCACAACTTTCACCGCCGCTATACTACCATCTTGCCAATATTCTGTATATTTTCATTTTATTGATAAATATTTTTTTTTCATTTTAATACTTCAACTCTTTATACAGATCAAACAATGTTTTTATTTCAGTGCTTAAGATTCAGTACATATCAAACAGCTTATTAGCTTAATAAATTAAGCATTTAGTTTTCAGTACTTAATTTTCAGTTTTCAGTTTTCAGCTTTATCAAACAGCCCTCTTAACATACGGCACAATTTCCAATAATTTTAAATAAATATATATTCGCAGGAACAATATTTTGACACACCTAAAGGTCATATTACTATTCGTGGTATTGACACCACCAGAAGTGACATACCATTTCGTTACACACATACCAAATCCATACAACACCCACACAACAGTAATCAACACTCTCATATAGGGTTGGAGCCCACATGTGGAGCTCAGGTGTGGGACATACCCCTCTGTGAGAGTGTTGTGTGGGATTTATTGTGTGTGTAGGGCTTAGAGGGGAGGCGGAAGAAGCAACTACTTCGGGCCCCCAAATTTTTGGCCAACTTAGGGGGCCCCATTCGTTTCAAGCTCTCTATATATTATGGGTCTTGCTAACGTGTGCCCAATGGGCACACCTTAAGCACACAAACAAACAAAAACAACACACTCCAACACACTTTCACATATCCCTATACACTTTTCACACATTTTAATACACTTTTTCAACCTTAACGTGTGCCTATTGGGCACACGTAGCATTTTCCATATGTTATTAAATGCCCTTTTTTTAAATAGACCAAGCCATTGGCATCAGTGGCATGGGAATCAGCCTAACTTGTACAAAGTCAAGTGTTTGAGTCCTGGAGTGGGGTTCCATTGCCTTTAGTGAATTTTATTTTATTTTTCTTTCCTTTTTCCTCCTGGGACGAGAAAAAGTATATACATTCATCACTGTTTCACTAATTTTGAAATATAACATAATTGGAAAACAATCTCTAAGTGACCTTCATTGCAGTTGAATTACTCCCTCCGTCCCTTTTTAAATGATCCGTATTCCATTTTGGGCTGTCCCTAAATAAGTGATCCATTTGAAAAGTTAATGAGTGAAACCTAGTACAATTCCCCTTTTACCCTTTCTTTGATTTGAATTAAATACTCTAGTCAAAAGTCAATCCCGCCTTCTTTCTAGGCAATATTTTGGGAATCCAAAATTTCAATTTGCTGAAACCAAGCAGCCAAGATTTTCAGTGGGAAATTTTTTCGGAACCAAAATGTCAATTTTTAAAATTGAGCTGCCAAAGATTTAGGAGCATTTTCTGGCGGGGGAATAGATATTCAGGTTCTAAAATTTCAACCCCACATGGGTAAAAGTAATGGCGGCAGATGGAAATTTTTTTTAGCCCCACCAAAAGTACAAACACCTTTGCATTTATTTTCAAAGTCACCACCACTTGACTGGGGGTATATATGGAAAGTAACATTTTGTAGGTGCAATTATGTTGACTCCTAAAACTGCGTGATTGTGAAACTGGATCACTTAAAAAGGGACAGAGGGAGTAATTCTTTTGTTACGTACAAAGATTAAAAGTCAAATAGTCAAGTGAACTATCATAATTCTATAATTTTTAAAAAATTAACTTAAGAAAAGGATCTAATTTTTTTTTTTCCTTATAACTTCTTCCAAAGATATGGTTCTTGTGAGCATACTTTATTATTTTGGAATTTTGTCATCTATTTAAGTAAATCTTATCTTGTAATAGTTTTTGTTTCGAAAATACTAAGAACCCCAAGTTGGGAGTTCGCTTTCGGCCTCCAAAAGTCTTGAGCCAGCACTGTGTGTGTATCTTTTTTTATTTGGAAACAACGTGCATGTAAAGTGGCCGCGCGCACAATCAAACGATATTTCCTCTTTCTCCGAGGCTGCAAGAATTTTGATTTCCAACCAAACTATGAACAATTGCATGAAAACAAAAACCAAATACCGCTTTAGGGTGATTTCGGGTAAGAGTTTGTGGCGTAAAAATCTTCAGTGGTGATTTGGCAAAAAAAGTAAAAAACGGTTTTTTGGTTTTTTTGGTTGTCTTTATTCAATTTTTTTTTCTTTTCATTTTTTGGTTTTGCGTCAAGTTTTCGTGGTTTATGGATTCGTCTCGTCGAGACGAATCCAAAGAGTATAAAATTATGGTCAAAAGTAATATTTTTTTGAATAAAACCGAAAATAAACAAAAAAGAACCAGTTTATTAGTTTAATTTCGGCTTTATTAAAAAAAATAGTTTTGACCATAATTTTATACTCTTTGAATTCGTCTCGTCAAGACGAATCCATAAACCATGAAAACTTGACGCAAAACAAAAAAATGCAGTTTTTTTTGAATAAAAGACAACGAAAAAACCAAAAAACAATTTTTTACTTTTTTTTTAGTAGCATGAAGGTATGACGTAATTTCCACATTGTGGTTCTTTTCACAAATCAATGATCTCTTTTAACCTCTCTTTCTGTCTCATCGGCGGAAATATATTTTATTAAGTTGAATAGCGCGAAGGTGAGAAAATACCAACACATTAGAAAGGAAAATACATTCAACAATGAAGGAAATTAATAAAGTCGGTAAGTGGCAAAATTTAACAGATCAAAGAAAAATTACACTCAATATATACTACAGTAGCTTCCAAGTTCCAACAACTGCATTCAATTTAGACATCTAGAATTATCCCGTAGGCCGTAACCTTAATTTCTACAATCTCTTGGGTAATAATATCTTCTCTTTAGCGCTCTCTGTTTCTGTCTCTCCCCAAATTAACCAATTAAGTCAGTGAAAGACCGAAGAGGGGGTGTCGCCGACCACTCCAACAAGTCATGTCAAACAGGCCGTGCCGCGCTGGTATGACCCATTTAATTTCGTGGCAATCGTGCTTTGTGTCGTGCCGTGCCGGTCCGTTTATTAAACCGTGCCATGCCGTCCCGTTTACTTAATCGTGCCACATCGTGCTGTGCCATTTTGTAGTCGTGTCTTGCCGTGCCCGTGCCGGCACATCTCCAAGGTTCGTCGAAATTTTTCGTCGAAGTTTCTTCAAAAAAAAAAAAAAAAGATTTATATATCTAATAACTACAACTATATTGATTTATTAAAAAATATATAACATATAATTCGAATTTTTTTATATAATTTAGCCGAGTTTCGGTGTATTAAGATTCGCAAAATAATCTTACCAAAAATAAAAAAAAGATTTGCAAAACATTTGTATTGACTTGTTAAAAAGTTTATAGCATATAATTAGAAAATCTGTCACTAAAAAATAATTTCTTTGGTACATTAAAATTTAGTAATTGTTGTGCCATGCTGCGTCTAGCCCACTTCCGGGTCGTGCCCGTCTAAACAGTGTTGTGTCCATCTAAAACCGTGCTCGTGTCGTGCTGAGCAGTGCCTGTGCCAGCTCAGTCCGTTTGACACCTCTAGTTTTGAGTTTTCAGGTTCATCATTCTGCATCAGATGCTGGAGAGAGGAGGTATTAACATTGTCAGTTCTTTATTCCGATTTTTATTTTAACAAGCATTATTCATAGCCACGGATATAGATACAAGAGAATTTTAATTAAGCATCCTATACCAATATTGTCATTATGATTTAACCCTATGAGATTTGAGTCTTTATGATTCCATCCTGAAATTGGTTGAGTGTCCCATTATACCCTTATCAAATGCAACAATACCTCAATATTTAGATCATTTAGAATCCCAAAATTTGTGGAATTGATTACACGTCCAGAAATTGGTGGGATAGATTATAGTTTCCATAGTAATATTGATTTCAATAATTAGATAATTTAGAATCCCTAAATTAGTGGGATGTGTAATCATGGGAATACAATTTCCATTACCATTAGTAATATACAGTTTCCCACCAGACTTTCGCCGCCCCACCTGATCGTCTTCCACCATTGCCGCCCTCCGCTCTCCAACAAATCATACACCCTCTCACTCTTTTCAAAAATTGTAAACCCACTACGGTGAATAACCACCGTGATCTCTGTGTGGAACGCGACAATCTCAACAATCGTTCATCGACGCCAATCTCCAATTGTTCATCGCCGCCAATCATTCACAGCCGTTCATCGCCGCCGATCTCCATAGCCGTTCTCCAAAATTGTTCAAGTTTTCCTCATTTTGGATTGTTAAAAAAAAAGGTGTACAACGTTCAAACTTCGTCAAATCTGTTTGGTCATATTGTTGGAAGAATGAAAAACAAATGCATGAGTAGATCTCATGATTTTTTCAGAAATCTTTTCTTTCCTATCTAACATTGAATATGGTTTATTGACTTAATATTTTGGTGATTTGGTACAGTAAAAGTGGTAAATCAGTAAACCATGTTCACTGTATGAAATTTCATGGTGATTTAGTACTATGTGATTTTATGATGCATTAATCTACCATATGTTTCATTTTTTTTTGTTTTTTTGTGGTGCATTAATCTACCATGTTTTTATAATTTTTTGTACATGCAACTATGACTTTTATCCTTGGACTACATATACAGATTTTTTACGGTGCATTAATGTATCATGTTTCAGTTCATTTTTTTTTACACTTATATTTCTTTGGAAATTTATCCTGTTTTCTAAAGTTGATTTAGTCATGGAAATCGTGAAGTGATTTTCATGGTACATAAATCTATCATGGTAAAAAACATGGTGGATTACTACAAAAGTGCATGAAATCAATATCCCATGACTCGTGTTTTTAGGACAAAATATCATAATTATTTAGTTGCAATTTTTTTTGTTTGTTGAGATTTTAGGTGTGAGAAGATTAGGAGAGAATTAAAAGATTAGGAAAGAGAGAGATTTTTCAAGATATGGGGGAGAGAGAGAGAGAGAGAGAGAGAGAGAGAGAGAGAGAGAGAGAGAGAGAGAGAGAGAGAGAGAGAGAGAGAGAGAGAGAAATTAGGAAAGATTAGGAGAGAGAAATGTTTTGGAAGGGGTCTTGGGGTAAAGTTTTGGAAGATAGAGGGGGTTCGTGGTAGGTTTATTTCTTGTAGGGGGTGTATAGTGAAAAACGTGAACTTACAGGAGGTGTCCCGGTCAATAACCTAATAAACCAAGTGACTTTTTAGACCAAAACACACAAAAACAAAAATGTACTCCTTTAACCAAACTTTTTCATTTTAAATATTGAAATACCCTCCCACCCAGGCCCCACCCCACCTCTTCCTCTCTCTAGCTCTAACTTTTGACCTATCAAAACGGGGTCCACTGCCCCCTCACCCCAAAACCCAACCTCCAATGCATTATCCTCCCTCCCTCTCGAACACAATTAGGTGGGACCGTGGGGAATAGAATATTAATATTCCTACAAAATAACAATTTCAATGTTAGAGTGTGAATATTCAATGGGTGAGGGCAGACCCCACTCAATTCGTTTGGAATCTGGCCAAAGCAGCGAAACGAAGACAGCCAAAGGAAGCATTGTAGACATTGAATAGGCTGGATTGACATAAATGAATAGACCCCCATTGGCAAAATGACAGATCTCCATGCCCATTGAGTAAACCCAGGAGTCAATTAGCTCACAAATAGTACCATGTGTTTTTAGGGGCTTTCTTAGATGGCTCACTGTTAGAACCGTAGTTATATATATAAAAGACAAATGCTACATAAATTGGTAATATTGCTAAACTTGCGTGTGATTTGAGGTGTCAAATGGGCCGGGCTAGTACAGACACGGCACGTTGAAAAGTGGGGCGGCACGGCATGAGCACGGTTTTAGACAAGCACAACACGGAACTGGGTCGGTATATAATTTTTTGATTTTTTTTTATTGAATTAAAGATCTCTATTAGTAGTTTAATTTGGTGCAAAAAAATTTAAAAATAATGCGTGGAAGTACTTTATTTTTTGATCTGAAGAATATCATAGAGAAAAGGGCATTTTTTTTTGGAGAAAAGGAGAGTGTGGTTTTTAACGGAGAAAGAGTTCTAAGAGAGTACTTAACAGAGTCAAAAGAGGGAGTTTTATGTGCCACGTGGCAGTAGTTGGGGGTAGGACACCAAAAGAAAAGAAAAGAAAAGTACGAAAACGTACACTACTGAAGTTGTAATTTATGATGTTTTACATAGTAAAATTCATCGATCATCGAATCAAAATCGATATTTTCAACAAGTTCTCTTTCAATAAAGATAATCATAGAATCCGCAAGAAAATCGTCCCTCATTTTGGGGGTGGGGATAATAAAATCATACTTTTTCCATATCCACGCAATTATTCTTTTCAGCTCATTTGGCAATAGTATATGTTTTGGAGGGGAGAAGGTTGAGCGGGGGTTAAAGATAGTGATATAGTCGATGGGGGATTTTAGAAGGGAAGACTAAAATTATTTGGTTTGTTTAGTTTTCGATAAGAGGGGTGGATAAAGCACAACAATGTAAAATTCTTATTTTGCCCCCCATACAAATATTTATGAATACTATAATTTTCACCAAATCTCTTCCTGTTTTATTATCGGACAATACAAGGGGGCATGCTACAGAATGCATGCAGTTCCCATCCGAGCCGTCTATGCTTGGCGATCAACGACCCAAATCAGCTCGACAATCAACGGTGCGGATCTGTTTGAGTCCAAACAGATCTGGCCCGTTGATCGCCGAGCACAGACGGCTCGGATGGGGATTGCATGCAGGGACACCATGATCCCCCAATTCACAATACAAAAGAGACCAAAGCAGTTTTTTATTTATTCAAGTGAAGCACTGGATCAAAACTCCCAAATTTTCTAGTACTAGAAATCAAAGTGCTACGTCACCCACCCATTACCTGAATACTTATAAGTACGGGATCAGAGTCTGAGGATACCACACTCTTGATTTTAACTGCTGAAGAGGAGAAGAGATACACTATTAAACATACACTGATTATTGACAGTGTGGTTGAAATCAAGAGGCCAATCGGACCTTCCAAACATACACTACTGAAGTACTACTGATCATCAGACTTCAGAGGAAACCAAGAGGCCAATTCCTGCTACAACACCATCAGTTCCCCAAGATCAATTCCTGAAAGTAATCTCTAGAGTTATATATATACTCCTATATATATACTCCTAAAGTAATCTCTTGGGCCTTGAGCCTGTGCCGGCCCTAGTTATATATATACCGGCCCTAGTTATATATATACCGGCCCTAGTTATATATATACTCCTATATATAAAAGACAAATGCGACATAAATTGGTAATATTGCTAAACTAGAGTTATTTTGCGTGTGATTAAAGGTGTCAAACGGGCCGGGCTGGTACGGGCACGACATGTTTAAATGTGGCACAGCACGGCACAGGCACAGTTTTAGATGGGCACGGCACAGACCTGGGTCGGGCACGACACGACACGGCATGGTCTAGACGGGCACGGCACGGAAGTAGGCTAGACACGGCACGGGGCACGACACAACAAATATTAATATTTAATGTCCCAAAAAAATAATTTTTAATGATGAATTTTCTAATTATATGCTATATATTTTTTAACAAGTTAATACAAATATTTTGCCAATCTCAATACACCGAACTCGGCTAGATTATACAAAAAAATCGAATTATATGTTATATATTTTTAATATGTCAATATAGCTATAATTGTGTGATATATAATTTTTTTTCGACGAAATGTGGTATTACATACAAAATATCAACGAAACTCGGAGATGGGCAGACACGGGCATGGCACGACACTACACGATTACAAAATGGCACGGCACTAGGCGGCCACGATTAAGTAAACGGGTCGGCACGACACGGTACGATTAAGAAATGACACGGCGCGATATAGCTATATTTTCAAGTAATTCTCTCTCTTGATTTCTGTGGACTGTGGAAAATTTTGGGAACTCCAATGCGATCATTGTGCCAATTTGACAAATTTTCAACGTCAGTTTTCTACTTTACAATCCATTGTTTCTTACGTCCTTCATTTTTTTCACCTTTAATTTTGACTCTTTGAAAGCCTAGTGAATTATGAAGGGCTAGCAGAATTTGACGCTGTCAGAATAAACAATTGCAAAATCTGTAAAATTATGCTGCAAAAATATTACTTAAGCACATTGAAGGAATACAATTTTTGAGTAGTTGTTTTCCGAAAATCTACAAATTTTATGTGGGAAAGAAACCATCGTAAATATTCCCTCAGTTTTTTTCACTAGTTTTCTTTTCATGGACAAATTTTTGGTTTTGACCATTTATTGTTTTAATCATTGAGAGTGAATTTGTTAGTTAAAGTTCTTTTGTTATGAATTTTAACAAAATTTAATTTCGGATTTTTTTTTCTCGATTGCAAATAATAAAGCTAAGATACCTTGTCAAAGTTTTCTAGCGTCAACTACAAATATAAAAGCAAGGCCAAAAAAACGTCGCAGATACTTTGTTTATTATTATTATTATTATTATTATTATTATTATTATTATATTTAAGATGGCCGTGAAAAGAAAACGACTACTAACTTTTTTATCATAAAAAACGGATAGAGTACATGGGGTTTATGTCTAAACAAATAAAGGTTGAGGTTTGAACCCCAACACCTACAAGTGTCAAACGGGCTGTGCCGTGCTAGCATAACTCATTTAATTTGTGTTAGCCGTGCCATGCTAGCGTGTTTACTTAATTGTGCCGCGTCGTGCTGTGCCATTTTGTAGTCATGTTGTGCCGTGCCGTGCCCGTGCTGGCACATCTCCGAGTTTCATCGAATTTTTTTTTCTATAATCTAGCCAATTTTCGTCGAAAAAAAAGTTTGTATATCTAATAACTATCGTTATATTGACTTATTAAAAAGTATATAACATATAATTCACAATTTTTTGTATAATCTAGCCGAGTTTCAGAGTATTGAGATTTGCAAAATATTTGTATCGACTATTAAGAAGTGTATAACATACAGTCAGCAAATTCATCATTAAAATTTATTTTTTTTGTTACATTAAAAATTAGTATTTGTAGTGTCATGCCTTGGGCCGTACCCCATGCCGTGCTATGCCGTTCCGCGTCTAGCCCACTTCCGTGCCATGCCTGTTTAGACCGTGCCGTGCCCATCAAAAACCGTGCTCGTGTCGTGCCGTGCCACATTTAAACATGTTGTGCTCGTGCCAGCCTGGCCTGTTTGACACCTCTGCCAACACCCAAGATAATTAAAGAAATCTAGTAACCACACGTTCAAATCGCTTCTACTCTAGTAACCAAACGTTCAAATCGCTTCTACTCTTAACCATTTTATTCTATTGGTATTTATCAATCGCTATAGGAAAAATTTCATTTGCACATAAGAAGAATTTTTCGAAGAAATAATGTACAGTTTAATTAGAACATTCACTGTAATAAGTTATCACTCATACATGTCTTACACAATATTTTCCTAAAACTCCGGTTGATCAACTTGGTGTCATCGTGGTGATCTTATGGTTTTTGGAGCCCGTAGTAGGGCAACCAGAACCAAGTCCATATTGGAGAACTGTAGCGAGTCGTCATCGATTTTTAACCGGACCTGATGATGATGATCAAAGACGGCTCTAATAGTGTTCATGAAATCCCTAATTTTTATTATCGTTCGTCCTTCACTAATGTATTTGTGTTACTTACGTCTACATTATTGGTGTTTAAACTGCCATAGGATACTTAATTCACTTCCTGTATATACCTACCCTCCTAATGTTAGGGCATGCTCGTGCAACACATAGTGTAGTATCTGTCTCGACCAATTTGTCGAGGGAGATAGGGTGAGCGTGCTCCCTATGTGTGGGCACACATATCACCTAGACTACATCTGCCATTGGATAACTAGAGCAAACTTTAGGTTCCCTAATTGCCAGCGGGGCTACATTCTGCGTGAGCGCCATAATCCTCATTTCTTATCTTGAGGATCTTTGGGGTACACTTGTAAAGAATTGTTCTTTTTTTTGGGGGGGGGGGGAGACAATGAACTTGGAAAGAATTGTTGAAATATCAAGTTCATGATTTAGCCAGCTATTGAGGTTTTTCGAAGACAATTCATTATTCTTATTAAGTTTCTCAAATGCAAAAATAAAAAAGGGCTACTGTATCTAACAATTATTGCTCGTTCCCTTTGGCCCGTTACCTAAGGAATTAAGATAACTTTACCCGACACAATGTTAGAAAATGGTTTTTTTATTATAATCACTCCTAACTGAGAAATTATTAGAAATTAAACTTTGTAAATTTTGGGTCTCCAAATTATGAACTCGCTTTAAGTCCCTAAATGTTCAGAATGGACCTTAAAGCTAGTATCGTGAGTGTGAATACCTGTACGAAGTATTAGTTGTTAGTGAGACTTGATCTTGTGCATATGAGTACCGGTGCCTTCCAACTTAATTATTGAATTGAATACAAAGGAAAAGTTCTTACATGTACTGTAAGCCACGTCATCCAATCCTGTCCACTTTCTAACATTTCTATTTCGTTAAAAGTTGTCTTAGTAATTTCATTAATGATCTTGATCATTTATTATTTCTTGGATAAAAAAAATGTGGGAAGTAGAATAAATTGCTTCAAGCAGATAGATTTTTGAAGCACCAAACTTAGGCCTTCTCACCAGGACCCCCATATACGAAGTCCATCGTAATCTCCTTTGTATGAGGTGCTCTGCACAGCCATGCTGTGCACCCCTCGGCCGTTGGATTGAGTTTGGACGGTTCGGATGTATTTTGATTTTTTACTGGTAAAAAAGATCAAAATTAAAAAAAATTTGCCGAACGCATCCGAGCCATCCAAAACTCGATCCAACGGCCAAGGGGTGCACAACACCATGCACAACACCTCCCCCGAGTCCGTATCTATCCTAGATCCCTGACTTTATACAAGTCCTTATTGTCAGCAAACTCTTCTGCGTTGTCAACATTCACTGTCTTACCATACTCGTTCATGACTGAAACCCACGAGAAGGATCCATCAATCCTGATGTCACCTTTAGGAAAGGACCCTCAGCCCATAGGTGGTGCATTGGTGCCGGGCGGACTAAATGCTTCTCCTCCAAGCCCGAAAAATATTTCCTTTGGCCAAAATCCAACCGCACTGGGCTCATTTCCTAGTTCGAGCCACCAGTTTCCATTAGCTTCGTCCTGAAATGAATAGTGGTAGAGTCATAAAATTTGGTAAATATGGACAAAATCTTTGTAAAAATCCCAGGGACAAAAATCTTTGACTGTGATTTTCAGGGTACAATAAGATAGTGCAAACCAATCCTAAAAATTGCCACCTTACAAAAATGGGGTAAAAGCAGACCAATACAAAGATTGTCGGTGAAACTTTAGTCGATTGAGAGAAATCAATGACCAACAGTTTATCAGCATATAGCAAACCTCTTTTGATGTTGTTGTGGTCTAGGCGAGTCCTAGAATACAATCCCTTGTGTTTAGGTGTATATGGTATGCACCCCGAAATAACTTGTATTCATAAGGCCTTCTTTTATAGAAATTCATAACGTATGTTTTGTATGAAATGCTTAACATTTGCATAAAAGTACATAAAATTTGCATATAAACAAATACTAATATTTGGTTTAAAATTCACATTAACCACAAAAACTAAGAAAATGCAAATCTTACGAATTTTCATTCAAATATTATGAATTCTTATGCAAAAAATATGAATTCATGACATATCTTATGAGTTCTTAGGCAAAATGTGATCAATCCAAGGTCATTAGAGGTGCATATTGTCTATGCCTAGATAAGGGTTTGCTGTGGCATTTCCTTGTGGCTACAGTTGTTTGTGTAGGTTGGATCAACTTATGATTAATATAATAGAGAACTTGTTCACAGCCTTCAGGCATTGTCTCCATTATACATCTTCAACTCGAGAACTCGTTGAGGTATTGTCTTGATTTTCATCATCGAGGATAGATAAGAGACACAACTTAAGAACTATTGGCGGTTGGAAGCCGGGTGTGTAGAATTTTCCTATTTGACAAACTCAAGCAGCAAGACTTGATGCAACCATAATCTCCCCTCAAAAACCTGCAAAACTCAACCAAATCGAAAAAATGCAATCGACCTGGTACGAGCCACCTATGTACCCTATTGCATGACCTTACCGGAATAGTTTGTGGGGGCAAACTTATGGAATTCATATGGGACAATATGCTTAACTTCGTGGTGTTAACAGATCCCAATTCTCCAAGTGTAGCTCCACCCATCCATATAAGGATAACATATTAGTAGTACAACGACAAGACTCTAAGAATTTATTACTCTTACCTTGGTGATGTAGGCTTGAACAGCAATAGGGTCTTGTCAAGGAATTGAAACCTCATAAAAAACGCCGTCTAGCTGTATGTCTGATCTCACAATAACAAATCCGGGGCATCGAGTATTGAAACAATGTGATTGTCCAGCCTATTGCAATATACGAATGAAAAACTAATGAGGGCAAGAAATATGTCGTACACTAATGTAAGGAAAATGCAACTTAAGAAAAAGAGACTGACCTTAAAATGTATGAATTGTCAAGTGCGACTATCACCATAGAGGGATGGATCAACCTGAGACACATGAAAAATTAGCAAAAAATAAATTTTGGAATTATTGGACAGGATTTGTGCAAGTATTGCCAAAGACTAGAAATGATGGAAATTAAGCCCTTTTTGTTTGTTTAGGTTACAACATGCGATCATAATGAGAATGCAAGCGGACCAACAATTTTGCTCTCGGATTTAAGCATTGTACTCCCTCCGTCCCTTTTTAAGTGTGTAGCTTGGAAGTTCCAACATATTAAGGAGACATCATTATTACACCTTTCACATCAACTTTTCCCCTACATTTACCTCCACTTTTCACAATTATCTTCCACTTTTTTCCATTAACTCTTTACCCATTACCTTTTTCATAAGGACAAAATAATAATAGAACAAACTTTTACCATTAAGTTTTCAAAATGGACACTTATTTGGTGACAGTTCAAAATGAAATGCTGCACTCTTATTTGGGGACGGAGGGAGTAGTTAAGATATAATGTCTCATATATGAAATTCCGCAAAATATGTTGAGAGATGCCTTGTCCTTGACTATTATTTCAGTAATATAAACAGGGTATTACCATTAATCAAAAATAGGGGAGAGAAAATGCAAGACAGTCAAGATGAGAAAAAGGTCAATTGATTTGAGGAATCAAATTAAATGAAGGTAGGAAGACTAACCCTCTAGCCAGCTTCTAGGCTGTCAACACCATTTTGAATCTTCACTCTTGCTGCACAATATTGATCTCCCTCAACATGCAGTGGCGACTCCAGGAATTCGGAAGGGTGGGGTCATAGTAATAACAACTAAAAATCTTGCTCCAACAAAAATCAAATTTAAAGGTCAACCTAATAAACAAAAAGATATATATCATCAAAAGGCATATATTAATACTCACTGTTTTCAGTTTTCACCAAAAAAAAAAAAAAAGAAGCTACACAAGCTTTTACAATTGCCCACGACGCGGTCTCATATTCTGGAATCGCTGCATCATGGTTTCTAGGGCGGAAGGGTGGAATCGTTGCATAATTGTTCCATCACATGAGCGCACATCAACAATGTAGTTCTCAAGTTGATCATCAAGCATCATGAGTTGTAGAGGAGAAAAATGAGATGGATATAACTTAGCTAGACAAATCAACCTCTCTTTGGAGAAGAGATAGAACATGTACCTCTCTGGCTCTCTATCTCCTTCGTAGTTTAGGGCTTTCAATTGATCACCAAAATGGACTGGGAAGTGGCTTCTCTGCCTTCTGGGAAGTGCCGAAGTGGACTGGGAGAAGAGAACATGTATGTAATACCCAGTATTTAAATAAAATGTTATTTCTTTTACGAAGTCGGATTTTCAGTTAGTTGAATATTATAAAGAATTGAGTTATGGATGTATATGGAAGCATGCAATGCCTAGTTGTCTATCAAGTGAGAGTGTGTGCACGTGAGGTGCTCGGAGAATTGTGCATAGTTACAAATTGGTAAGGATTAAATGATTTTGAGGTGGTATATTAAAGAGAAGGAAAATTGAAGGGGCTAGTAGTACATGAAAATATTAGAATTGCATGAGAGTTTTAGCTGTCAAGTTTATATGGGCATGGGCATATGTGGCATTTACATGCTTAATGATAGGTAGACGTGTGGCATTGGTCTATGTGGTGGCTGCCTTGTGTTTCATGGCAGTTTATAAAACAAGATAATATGCATCATAGGAGGAGGAGGGACGTAGGAGGAGGGAGAGACATGCGAATCAGGCCAGAGCTAGGAAGCGATGGGCCGACTGTTTAACGACGAGACGATGTCCAATCCAATGAGGATTTGGTATGTCTTTCACGGTGGCGAGGCTTACATGTTTAGCTGTGATGATCAACTAAAAATAGGGGGGGTTCAAATATCAAATTTAAAATTTTTTTAGTATAGTAATAGTAAATTTTTTTTTTCCCGCGGGGTCGGCTGACCCCCCTCCTTTGTATGTGCCGGCGCCCCTGTCAACATGTGGATAGTGTAAACTCATATATGCTCCAGCTCCACTGAACTTCGTGCTTGAACTAGTTGTCCGAATTACGGCGTACTGAGAAACAATCTCAACACAAACATTATGCTAGCTGTATTTGGTTTGAATTATTTCCCTCGACAACATTCGTGTGGATTTTGGGATAGTTCTTGTGTATCAATATGCTATGCTATGTTCAAGTTTGAAAACAGGTTTGATTTCTTGATGAAGGTGAAAATTAAGGCAACCATAACACAAGTTAGTTTAACTTTTGACTGTCTCTTCTAAAAAGATGCAATGATCTTGCAAAAAAGGAGAATCGCAAAAAAGGAGAATCTGTGCAGACTACAAAAAAGAAGAAGAAGGGGAGAATAGGGCTTATGGTTTATTCCCGAGTCCCAAACTAGGGTCAGTGACTCAGTAATGATTTTTACCATGGTAAAAATATCAATTCCATTAAGTACTTTTTTCTTTACTAAATGGAAATCGAGTTAGTGGTAAGAGCATTCACTAACCCTTTCTCAATAAATGGATTTGACAACCTTGATTACGAATCATATTGACGGACGGACAGAAGAAACACATGTACATACATAGTACTATAAATGGAGCTTTGAAACAAAGAGGCAGGAAAGAGGCAAATGACAATTGTCATTACTACTATAGACCTATAACATGCAAAATGACAAGGGATAACTTACATGAGTACCAGGCGCTTATCTTCCAAAGACATTTATAGGCTGAGGCACTAGAACTGCAGCCTATATAACGCACATATCAGCATATCCTGTTCGATTATTCGTGAAAATAGACTAGGACGCTACAATGAAGATTTATTCAAAGAGAAATCCTGACGGATTACAAACCATTTGACTTAACTAGAAATAAATTAATTACAGAAGTCCCGTTCTGAAAAAATCTTGACGGATTACAATAAAAAGGGTCCAACTCGAATTATATTATACAAGATGAATTCACAATGAAATCTCGACAGATCGCCAAGATAACATACTCTAAATAATATAACAAGATCCGTTCTAAATGAAATCAAGATTGCTTAACAAAATTATGGGACGATGGTTGTACAAACAAGTAACATATAATGAAAATTACGAACACAAAATTCCAAGACCCTGAAGCCACTCAAGCCAGTACTATGAATTGTAATGGCTATATTCATAATAAGATAAGCCGCGGAATAATAGAGGCATGCAGCCTTTACAACGTATCATCATATCCTGTCGATTATTTGTGAAAAATAGACAAGGGATGCTACAACGAAGATTTATTCATAGAGAAATCTTGACGGATTACAATCCATTTGACTTTACTAGAAATAAATAAATTATAAAAGTCTCATTCTGATGAAATCTTGACGGATTACATTTAAAAGGGTCCGACTCGAATTAAATTATACGAGAAGCATTCACAATGAAATCTCAGCGGATTGCCAAGATGACGTACTATAAGTAATATAGCGAGATCCATTCAAAAGAAACACCTAGGGCTTCCTCATTTTAACCCGAATGGAATTCACTGCCATCCGAACATGATTTAGAGACTGTTAAATCCTCGCTCCGGCTGTTCGGACGAGCCTCATTACCGTCTGGACGGGATTCGCTAAACTCGTCAAATGCAAATTGTCTTCACATCTCAACAAATAATTGGGTAAAATGGGAGGGAAGGATTCTATTTTTCAGTTAATGACTTCTTGCAAAATTTAATACACAAACTGTACCCGAAACACTGCTCCGTTACAAAATCTATTTTGGAGATTTTACCCAAACACTCTACAGATTCATAATCTACTCTGACCATAATCTAAAAACATGCAATTAACAATCCAAAATACAAAATGAAGAAAAATACGAACGGGACTAGAGTAATTACTTAACATACGAAGGGCACGCGTGTCATTTAACTATTTCCGTTGGCTATAGTTTGGAGAAAAAATCTGATAGGGACCCGCATTCTAATTTTCAATGTGGACGAGGAATCTTAATTTAGAACTGACCTCAGGAGTGGTAAGTGTTATTCACCATTGTATTAGAAAATCCATTAAAATCTTTGTTTTTCGATCTCAGTTAGGTGATATTTGCTGGCATAAGGCACAAATCCCAGCCATTGTCATTTGCATTTCAACATTGAGATTCCATCATGGATTCACCTAGCGGACATGATTTTATGATCTCGGCTTGAGCACATATCGCGCGTCTCTAGTCTCTACTCTCCCAATGCTCTCGAAGGAATGAAGACTTTCTCACAGTGCTTGAGATTGATTCTCTCACAGAAACTGCGACAGATACCCTCATAGAAAGGCAACTTGAAGCAGGAGCTATGACGTCATTCCTTGTGGCAACCACTGGTATATTACAGAACGATCTAAAGAGGGTCATAGGTTATTCAACTTGCAGTCAATTAGTGAACAAGTGTAAGCTTCGCTGGAGTACTGACGACACCTAGGGGCAGGCCCTGAAGTGATGAACGAGAATGAGCGGAATCAATATGTTCCAATTTATGGCCTTGTACTGACCATCCAATGGACAAGGCCTAAACGGCCACCGTCTGAAAGGACTATGGGTCGCTATAACTATCCAAGAAGACACTCGAAACTTGAAGGATAAAAAGACCCACCCACCCGGTGGACTGCCAAGCTACAAGTCCTACGACATAAGAGTGGGATTCTCTAAAAAGCTAGGGTCGTGAGTGGCCAAGAGGGCCCACTTGGAGACTTGGGATCGCAGCAGGAAATGCGAAGGTTGCTTTAAGCCGACCGGCTAATAGGCAAAAATAATACTCCCTCCGTCCCAATTTAAATGCTCCCTACGGTTATACGTGTTTTTTTAAAACTATTATAGTTTTCATTCTATAATGTATTTTATATGCAATATGGATCTTATTTGATAGATCTCAATTAGTTCTATTCGACAAATTTTTTAAAAACTTTGAAAACCTTACCAATAAAAAGATATAGACGTTTGAAAATGACACGGATATATGTAGGGAGCATTTAAAATGGGACGGAGGGAGTATTTTGGTTTCTTCTTCTGGTTGGGGTTTGGAGTATGTGGCAACCAACTTCTTGTTATTGTTACTCAACTTAATGATATTTCTTTTTCCTTATTAGAAAGACCAAATACTATATATTATGGAGGATGATCTAATGAGGACTCCCTCATTAAAAATCCGTGAGGACCTCATGGATCGGGGTCGAATCTCGACGATCCGAACCGCTCAGTGTATTTAAAACGTGTTTTCAAGAGTCAACGCGAGGAATTGCCACAAAAAAAAAAGATACCCGGAATGGCTTTATTCGAGCATTTTTCGATAAACTGTATATGTACGGTTATTATGAAAAACTACTCGGATAAACCTCTTTCGGGTACTTTCTTTTGGCGATTCCTCTTGTTGGCTTGGAAAACATGTGTTAAACACATTGAGCGGTTCGGATCGTCGAAATTTAATCCGGAAAAATAAAAAAAGGGGTGGTCCTCACGGAGGAGATCCGTGAGGGAGTCCTTAGGAGATCATGATTGATTATATATTATATATATATATATATATATATATATATATATATATACAGACAGAGAGAGAGAGAGAGAGAGAGAGAGAGAGAGAGAGAGCATATCTAGTAAGAGTTCCCTTATATAGGCTACGGTGCGGGTTTTTTTTTTGTTCGGGATTGAATTTCGACAATCCGAACAGTTAGATGTGTTTAAAACGTGTTTTTAAGGTCTACCGCGAGGATTCATAAAAAAAAATACCCGGAAGGACTTGATCCGAGCAGTTTTCGATAAAAATGTATATTTAAGTTTCCATGTGGACCTAGGGGCATTTTCGATTTTCTGGACTAAATTTCGACGATCCGAACCGCTCAATGTTTTTAAAATGTGTTTTTAAGGGTCCCCGCGAGGAATCTCTAAAAAAAAAATACCCGGAAGGGCTTGATCTGATCAGTTTTCATTAAAAATTATAGATGTACAGTTTTTAACGAAAACTGATCGGATCAAGTCCTTCCGAGTATTTTGTTTTAAGATTCCTCGTGGGAACCCTTAAAAACACATTTGAAAACATTGAGCGGTTCGGATTGTCGAAATTTGGTCGGGAAAGTAAAAAATACTCCTAGGTCCGCATGGAAACTTAAATAAGGGTCCCTTATTAGAAGTTTATTGTGTGTGTGTGTGTGTGTGAGCGAAATGCTTCCATGTCACCCCACCTATCGGGGACACAATATCACCCCAATCCAAGGGTTGAGATGAAGCCACGTAGGCAAAAGGGACCCGGTCAGCAGGTCATCGGAAAACTAAACCCTTAAGGGGAATAACCAAAACGCTTAAACTGCATAACCAATTGGGCCAAAGCGTGTGGAGGGAAGGTTGAATGGGATAACATGCAAAACAAACCCCTAAAGGGGCATAACAATGGGGGAATGGCCCTAACGAGCATAACCAAAACGCCTAAATTGCATAACACTGGGTATGAAACCCTAAAGTGGCATTACAAAAACCTGTAAAAGGTATAACAAAAACCCTAGGGGCATAATTGGACCGAAAACCCCTAGCTGACATAACCTAAACCCGAAATAGGAATAATGAAAACCCCAAAATGGCATAACTATGTCAGAAAACCCCAAAATGGAATAAGAGAAATGCATCGAATGGAAATTTAGGACCATATCTACTCATCAAAGAAGGGGCAGAATGCCTTGCTCAAGCAATTGAAAAATGATCAAGCAACTTCTAAACAATAGATGGACACTTCCAGAGCAAATATTGCACACAAAATTTAAAACCATAATGACCAAAGATACCCATTTTTTTTTTAATAAAACAAAGTGGCAAGGCAACATATAATCCAAAGAACAAATATTCAAAGATGAGGCTCAGACAATATGACGAAATTCAGAGAGTGCATGAACAAATTTGTATTACACCAATCCAATGAGTGAATTCGATGCTGTAACACACAAGATAAATCTATGACAAAGTGAGTGTGTGACACGTCATAAGAAATTAAGATCTCTATCCAAATATTCGTCAATTCTCATGTACCATTGGACCGTCAAGCACTCTCCCCCTAACGAAGTCAAACTAAGCACCCATCGATACTAAATATGTCCCAAAAAATATAAACTCCCCCTCAACAAAGGATATATATATATATATATATATATATATATATATATATATATATATATAGGGAGAGCTTCTAAAACGGGATTCCCGTTTCCGGACCTCCATGATCCAAAATTTTTTTTGACGATCCGAGCCGTCCAATGTGTTCAGAAGGTGTTTTCAAGGGTCCCTCGCGGAAAATCTTCAAAAAAAAATACCGGGAAGGGCTTGATCCAAGCAGTTTTCGCAAAAATATATAAATATAGTGTTTGCGAAAAACTGCTTGGATCAAGCCCTTCCCGGTATTTTTTTTTGAAGATTTTCCGTGTGGACCCTTGAAAACACCCTCGGATTTTCCAAAAATAATTTGCAAAACAAAAAAACCACACTTTTTCTTGTTTCCGGGAGGAGTGGACTAGAAATTTTGCTTATATATATATATATATATATTTTGTATAGTATTCTCTTTTACCCCACTGCCATTTGACGCGAACCTCCGGACTGGATAGAGCCGAATGGATCCGGTTACTAGGTAGGTGGTCCAATACGAATGTCTTCACAAGATCTATCCACCTTTTTATGCAAACATTCGGACTGGATAGAGCCGAATGATCCGGTTACTCAGTGAACGTCTGGATAGACATTTTATCTCAACCACAACATATGTATTTTCTTTTTTCTTTTCCTCCCTTTTTTTTTTTTTGTTATTTTGCGTAGCATGACATATAAAACTTTGTATCCAATTATGAGGCCAAAAAAAAAGTCAATCGCCTAGGGTAAAGACAAGACAAACCGAGGTGTATGAGAATCAACTTTCTTCTTTAAGAAATCTCTCTAACCCAGACGTGTAAAAGTGGCGATCATAGAGTCATAAAACATGCTACACCAAATGTCCGAATGCATCTCATGAGTGGAGTTAATAAGAACCGTGCATGCATTCCCAAAGAAGTACATCTGCGTGAGTCCCATGAATGACTACTCATCCTAAAAAAAATATGCTAAGCCCCTTATTGTTAGTTATTTATTTATTTATTTTTTTAAAATGAATGTTTATGAATTTTTCATTTGGAGCAAAAATAAAAGCATCAACATGCAAGATCATGAACCTAAAACTCGCATATACGGAAAATAAAGAAATAAAGAAAATAAAATTAAAAAAAGAAGGGATTTTTTTATAAAATAAATAACTAGAAAGACATGTTCACAAGCGTATATATTTAAAAAAAATAGCATACTAGGATGACAGGCAACACCAAACTTAATCAATTGAAGTTAAACCAACAGATTTTCTAAGGTACTCAAACCTCACGGAATCTAACGGTTTTGTAAGGACCCGTATTTTTAATTATTTTTCTGAAAATAAAGTTGGGGAAATGTGAGGAATTGATTAAAATGTTTAAGTGATAGATTAATGAGTGTATTTGATTAGTTGGGGCCTTTATGATATACACAAGTCATTACGGGGACCGGGGGTGTAATTTCATTAAACATTATATGTGTGGTGTGAGAGAGGAGAGAGACAAACACATCCCCTCCTCTCCCAAATTCACCAGCCACTCCCTCTCTCTCTAACCCTCCATAGCTCTTCATCTTCTTCCTCTAATTCTCCCAAAATCTCCACAACCCAACTCAATCCTTGCACAAATTCTTCAACTTTCAACCATTGGAGCTTGGATTCTTCTTGTTTTGGCCTTGGAGGAGCTCAATTTGGTGGTTTCTAGAAGATTTGAAGTTAGGGTTTTGCTCTCACTTGGATTACAAGCTTGATCTTTGCTTGAGGTAGGGAGATTTCTAATCCTTTTAAGTGTAAATGTGGTGTATGTGTGTGTTTAGTCAATTGATTGCTTGAGTTTCCATTATTTTGTTGATTTCCTTGGGAATGAACTATTTCCTCTTGTATCTTGGTGATATGTTGTGTGATAATGTTGTTTGGATCTTTCTTACATCATAATATGTTCATTTGGAACCAAGAAAGTGCCCAAAAGAAGCCCCATTGATCATTTCTTTGCTTGAAATTTTTTAGATCTGATGCAGTTCTATCCATAGGACCTGACGTCCTATCCATAGGACCCTTGTCTCTTTTCGTCTGGCCAAACTGATGGCTCTCCTATCCATAGAACGTTTTCTCCTATCCATAGGAGCCTCTGACGCCCTATCCATAGAACTTTTCTCCTATCCATAGGACCCTTTGTTGTTCCAGAGATGGCCAATCTGATCTTAGTCCTATCCATAGGACCCCTTTATTTCATGAAAAATTGTTTGAAGCTTATTTCACTTACTTAGTCTTGTTCATTCAAAGTTATTGGTTATATAACGTCATTCGGAAGGGTTATTTGGACTACCTTTAGTACTCGAGTTGGAATTTCCACATTGGCACGTTCGGTTAATACAAAACTCTATGTTGGCGCGAAACCAATGCATGAAACTAAGGTAAAGGGACACGTGGACACTGTAACGATGTTAATGAGCATGAAATGAAGTACGAATGTGGTAATGATGACACGGGGCCCGCAAGGGTATGCCTGGAGTGACACGGGGCCCAAAAGGGTATGCCCGGAGTGACACGGGGCCTTTATGGCATGCCCGGAGTGACACGGGGCCTATATGGCATGCCCGGAGAATATTTGAATGTTCAAAGAAATGAGATGTATAAATTGAACGCGTAGGACACAAGAGGCGTGTCGGGTACGTGTCGGGTGCTATTGGGTACGAAAGACGAGTATAAATGAACTCTAGTTGATTATGTGCCACTTTCTAGTCCTTTCACCATCCAAACCCTTTCCTAACTCTTGTTACATGACTTGGGTGTTCTTGTCTATCATCCATATACATTTCATTTCACTTAGAATTGTTAGACATTTCTCTACTGGGCTAGTGAGCTCATCCTTACAAATTTCAGGTACCCATCAAGGAGCATGATTATGGAGTGCGTGGAGTGCATACACGTATTGTTTTGAGAGCTAAAGGAGGAGTTACATTGTCATCTTAGAAGTAGTATTTTGCCAAGATGATTTTGTAACTTGATTAAGTCTTCTCTTTTGACAATGGGTTGTAAACATATTTAAAACTTATGTATTTGTACATTTGGGTTATCGGGTACCCTTAGACTATTGTAACTTGTTGACTTTGACTTTTTTCTATATTTCATTTGGACTTGACGTGGCCCGTGGACTTGTTGGCCGTCCACGTGGATTTTCTCAATGAATTATCTTTTAAATTTTCGAGGGCGTGACAGGTTTAGTGAAAAGATCAGCTTTTTGATCATGAGTGGGTATAAACTCAAGTGCCACGACACTATCTTCAACCAAATCACGAATAAAATGATGACGGATATCGATATGTTTAGTCCTAGAATGTTGGACTGGATTCTTAGAAATATTAATGGCACTTGTGTTATCACAAAAAACAGTCATTGCACCTTGAGAAAGACCATAATCTTGAAGCATTTGCTTCATCCATAAAAGTTGGGTGCAACAACTACCAGCGGCAATATATTCAGCCTCTGCGGTGAACAACGAAACACAATTTTGCTTCTTGCTATGCCAAGCAACCAAGCAATTTCCCAAATAAAAACACCCACCGGAAGTACTCTTCCTATCATCCACACTTCCTGCCCAATCGGCATCGGAAAAGGCGGCTAAGTCCACATTAGTACCCTTAGGATACCAAAGACCAAGCGTGGAGGTGCCCTTAACATAACGAATAATTCGCTTGACAGCGATCAAGTGAGACTCTTTAGGGTCAGACTGATAGCGGGCACACACTCCAACACTAAACGAAATATCAGGACGACTAGCGGTAAGATATAATAAACTCCCAATCATACTATGGTAAAGCGTGGAGTCGACACTAGTGCCCTCAATATCTTTAGCAATCTTAACTGTGGAACCCATGGGGGTACGAGTAATTTTGGAATCTTCCAAACCAATTTTTTTGACCAATTCTTTCGCATATGTGGATTGAGACAAAAATATCCCATCATCCAACTGACGAACTTGAAAGCCTAAAAAGTAAGTCAATTCTCCCATTAGGCTCATTTGAAACTCATGGGACATTTGTGCCCCAAATTGGTTCGCATATCGCTCATTTGTAGATCCGAACACAATATCGTCTACATATATTTGAGCGATCAGAAGGTCACTCTCAATTTTCCTAAAAAATAAAGTTCGGTCCACTCCCCCTTTCACAAAGCCAGTATTTAAAAGATGGTCTGTTAAACGTTCATACCAAGCTCGAGGGGCTTGTTTAAGGCCATAAAGGGCCTTTCGAAGGCGGTACACATGATTAGGAAAAAAGGGATCAATAAACCCTTTGGGTTGTTCAACATACACCTCCTCTTTTAAGGTCACCATTCAAAAAAGCACTTTTAACATCCATTTGAAATAATTTGAACTTCAAATGAGATGCAATGGCAAAAAGTAACCTTATAGACTCTAACCTTGCTACGGGGGCAAAAGTCTCATCGAAATCAATCCCCTCAATTTGGGTGTACCCCTGGGCAACTAACCTAGCCTTATTACGCACCACTATATCATCTACATCCTTCTTATTTTTGAATATCCATTTTGTGCCTATGACATTGGTGTGTGAAGGCCTAGTGTGGACGCACCTCTGGAGGATATCTCGAATCGATTCGGAGTCGCCACCCGGGTTTTAGCGGATTGTCCCCGAGGAACCGAACTCGATTGACTCGTGCCTCATTCAATGGGTAAGGATTACTGGCCCGTCGTCACCATACTATCTTAGGTTCGGGAGCACAGTTACGAGAGGGGAAGGGTTTTACGGCACCCCCCTCGGCCGGTTCTAAGACCGGTCTCTACTTGACTTTTGTGGGATTGTAACGAATGTATGCAACTCAACTTTGAACAAATACGGGAGATGAGGGATGGGAAGCCAAAAAAACGATGATAAACATAATAATGAGCTACGGTGTATGCTTGTGCTCCGTGAATCTACATGAATGGCGATGATATGCAAGTATGAACAAACAAGAGCATCAAACAGCAAGTAACAATGTTAGAATGTGCAGAATGATAGCAAAGTAATCAGAAATGACACCACAAACCAACGCAGGACTAAACTAATTTGATCCACTGCCAAGGGTTAGAGCGCTCAACCTGTGGGTTTGAGCGCTCAAACTCCTGGCCACTCATACATGCTTATGGTGCTTCTGATGATTCTGATTGGATGAAAACATGTTTTAATCACCATTGTTTATTCAAAGACAACATTTGAATCACTAAACAAAATGGCATAATCATATAATCATGGGTTTAAAACTCATTCATGGACCAAAATGGGGCAAACAGTATAGTAGGGGTGGATAATCGATGCTTTGAAACTTTGCAGAATACTCAAAATGCCAAGAACGAGCTGAAATGAGAGAAAGATTTGATTGGACCAAAAGGCAGTTTGAGCGCTCAAAGGGGTACATTGAGCGCTCAAACCATCTCCTGGATTTGAGTGTCTCTGCTCCATTCTGCCCTTATTTGGACCACAAACCAGTTCAACATGATATATGATGATGCATAATGTATAGAAATTTCACCCAGCATAGGTAAAATAGCTTGAGGTGTCTACATGAATGGAGAATGAGCATTGGACCACACATAAGCATGATTAGAGTGAGAGAGAGAAGAGATCAGGTTGGCTTAGCCAAACATCAACGCACACACACTTCGAAATAAGGTTGGCTTAGCCAAACATCAACACACACATCAACACACACACACACACTTCGTGAATTGGTTGGCTTAGCCAAACATCAACACACGCACACACTACATGAACTGAAAACAGAATACATAACTGAAATAAACAAAATTCAAATGCCAAAATCAAACAAGGTTTGAGCGCTCATAGTGATGGCTTTGAGCGCTCAAGCTGTTTGAAGCTGGGGTTTTCAAAAATGGTATTCTTGGATGTTTAAGACCTGGTGAGTCCATTAGAGGTATAGAGGACCTCCATGAACCCACTGGTCTCCCTCAGGAGTACCAACCCGTAATTTTCACATGGTTTTCTACCTTTTGATCTTGATTGGGGCTTGAACTTGGGATTTTGGTGGATGATTAGATTGTGGCTATGTTTACAAGTGTAATGTGGGTTGTTTTGGACAGATTATGATGGGTGTAGGTTGGGTTGAGATGATTTTGAGTAGATGATGGTGTATTCTAGTGAGAGGTTTTGAGAATCAAGTGGGTTTTATGGATGGAAGAGGATGAAGCTTGAAGTAGTGGATGAAATGGGTTGATTTTTGCTGGAAATATGGTTTAAGAGAGGGTGAGCAATAGCTTGGAGCTGGTGAGAGTATCTAACCTCTGCAAATGATGTAGAGGGGTGGTTTTTATAGAGAGAAATGGGGGGAAAAATGGGTTTTGTTGAAATGGGGGGGCCTAATGGACAATATAGGCTCACCCTGGGGTCTATTAGTTGCATGCGAGCAACAGAAAAACGGCTGGGTGACAGCCATTCAGTTGGAATCTCATCATTAGATGCTCTGCCACCAACAGACTGGACAGGGCTTGAGCGCTCAAATAGGGGGTTTGAGTGCTCAAACCCCTTTGAGCACAGTGGTTGGTTTTGGTTTATTTTGGTATTTTGAAGGGTATTTTGGTCATTTGGATTGGTTTAGGTTACTTGGGAATGGTTTGGGGTGGTTTGTGGTGGTTTGGGGCAAGTTCAAGCTTCTTCTTAACCTTAAGGTATTCACGGGTGGTTTTCTCATCATTGGGAGTGCTTGGCAAGTATCCCGGGTCAAAATCGGGGTGTCTACACTTAGGAACCAAATACCATACATTATTATGATTGAATTGTTGTAATTCTTCTTGCATAGCCCCTATCCACAACTCATCACCCAAAGCTTCTTCTACCTTCTTGGGTTCTAGTGAGGAAGTATAACAAACATAGTTAGTGATATTTTTAGCTTTCCTTCTACTTAACATTCCTTCATCTAGGTTTCCTATGACAAGATCTTTAGGGTGATTAAGTTTGACTCGAGTTGATGGTTCTTTTGCATCTGAGGGTACTAGGTCATGTTGACCTAACTCCTCATCATGGGGTGACTCACTAACCTCAGACTCAGTTTCAGAATCTCTCTCTTTTTCACTAGGCTCTCCTCCTACATCAAAAGTGGGAATATCAATCGGAGTGCTCACAAGTGTCTCCTCAAAAATTTCCCAACTCCCCTCATCATCCTCATCAACCTGGGGAACTGACTCGTCAAGAGTGGTATCGTCAACAACTACATTGGCTGACTCAACTAGGGTAGAGGTGCGAAGATTATATACTCTAAAAGCTCTACTCGTGTTGGAATAGCCTAAAAAGATACCATCATCGCTTTTGGAGTCAAATTTACCTAAGGACTCGCTATCTCTCAAAATATGACACTTACTACCGAACACCCTAAAATATTTCACCGAAGGCTTCTTACCATTCCAAATTTCATAAGGTGTGAGAGTTGTCCCTGGTCTAACATAAACTCTATTAATGGTATAACACACACTATTAATAGCTTCAGCCCCAAGGTTTCTAGGGACGCGCTTGGCATGAAGCATAACTCTCGCCATCTCTTGTAGGGTTCGATTCTTTCGTTCAACAACCCCGTTTTGTTGGGGCGTGCGCGGTGCAGAGAATTCGTTCTTAATACCCTTTTTATCACAATATCTTTCAATGTCAGAGTTCTGAAACTCACGACCATGGTCACTACGGACTCGAGTGATAGGGTACCCTTTCTCATTTTGAATGTGTTGACAAATTACTTTAAAACAAGCATATGCATCAGATTTTTCTCTTAAAAACCCAATCCAAGAAAGACGTGAAAAATCATCAACCATAACGAGAATATATCTCTTGCCTCCTAGACTTTCAGTTCGTGAGGGTCCCATCAAATCCATGTGAATTAATTCTAAACATTTACTGGTAGCAACTAAGTTTGTCTTTTTGTGAGGGCTTTTTATCTGCTTACCCTTCATGCAACCCCCACACACAAGCCCTTGCCCATTGGCAAGCTTGGGCACTCCCCTCACAATCTCATACTTGGTTATTCGATGCAATTCTGAAAAATTTACGTGTCCTAATCGTTGGTGTCAAATTTCTACATCGTCAAGCAAGACACGATGACACACACTAGGACTTGCAATTTCAACACAATAACAATTATTTGATGATCGAATACCTTTAACTACACACACACCCGAAGCATCAATAATAGAGCAATTATTTTTGGAAAATTTTACTTCATGCATGTTATCGCAAAATTGCCGTACACTTAGCAAATTAGCCTTTAAACCCTTAACATATAACACTTTATCTAGTGGAGGGATACCAGGTGTGTTTATGGTTCCTTGTCCTACAATTTCACCGGTATTACCATCACCAAAAGTGACATGACCACCATTATATTTTTCAAGAATAGTAAACAAGGATTTATTTCCAGTCATGTGTCTGGAACAACCACTATCTAAGTACCAAGCGCAAGCATCATGAGCCCTAAAAGCAGTGTGTGCTACATGACAAACAACGTCAACTCTCTTCCAAGTTTGCTTTGTTTTAGTGTTCGCACGTGAGAAGTGACCGTGTGTGGTTCGTTTGTCAACAAAATTATCAGTCCCTCTATTATTTTTAGCCAAAGTTGATAAATTTTTTATTTCCTTGACGAGGTGAGAAGTTTGATTTGCCAACTGGCTCAATTTCTTTTGAAAATTCTCATTCTTAATGTTTGTGGGAGACTGGCACACAAATTGAGGTCTTCCCAAATTGGGTTGACCATACCGAACACTTTTATTAACAGAAGCAACAAACAAATTCCCTTTGGTTCTTTGATTTTCTTTTCTAAGAATATTGCAAAAAGGTCAAATGTGACCTTGGACACCACAGTAGTGACAAATGAAAGGAGTTTTCTTATCATGTGCATGATTACTGTTGTAGACCTTTTTAATGGTGATGGGAGATTTAGTAGAAGATTCGGGTTTATCGCACACCACCTCTTTCTTTGCAATTTCAGATTTCACAAACTTAATTTCTTTCTCATTAGCCTTAGGTGTCAGTGAAGGTGGATCAACAAACCCTAAGCCACTTCTATTTCTAAAAGTACGTGTCATCTCAGCTATACGGGTTGCACCACACTGATTACGCTTTATGGCCTCAGTGGCCTCCCTAAGGTCACGCTCCAATTCAAAAATCCTATCCTTAGACCCTTCAAGGCATCCATACGCTCTCTCTCAATTTTAGCAAACTTATCAACCAGATTAGTGTTACAAGTTTTTAATTTTTCAAGCTCAATGTTCTTAGAATCAATCTCACCACTAAGAGCATTCCTCTCACAACTAATTCTCTCAATGACACTCATGAGCTCCTTATTTTTCTTTGTAAGTTTGACACCCTTTTTAAATAATTGATTATAGGCTTCATGAATAGAATCTATATCATCCTCACTATTTTCACAGTCTTCATCAGTAGAGACATATTTACTATCATCACTAATAGTTGTAGAAAGATCAACTATTTTAGGGGACGTGGGAGACTTGATATTGGCAACCAACACAGAAAATCTAGGGGCGTCACAACCCCCATCACTACTATCATCACTATCGTCATCCCACGAAGCATTGTACCCTTTGGCTTCTTTCTTTTTAAGAGTGTTTGCACACTCTGCCTGAACATGCCCAAAACCGTGGCACTCGCGGCATTGTATACCTTGGGGTTTCTTGGATTTATCAATAGAATATTTCTTTTCATTATTCCCATAATTAAAATTCTTACCCCTACTTGTTGAAGAAGGAAAATTTCCAGATTTACGAAATTTGACAAATTTTCTGAATTTTTTAGCAAAGAAAGCAAGTTCTTCTTCATTGAGGTCATCGTCACTCTCTTGTGTCACGCAGGATTCTTCTTTGGAAGATTTAAAAGCAATACTTTTATTAGGCTTTACTGTAGGTTTCTTCGAAAGATGATTCAATTCAAACGTTTGAAGTTTACATACAAGTTCCTCAAATAGTATGTCATCAACTTTATCATTCTCTTCAATGGCAACTACCTTAGTCCTAAACCTCTCAGGTAGGGACCTAAGCACTTTTCGACAAACTTTGAGATTTGGGATTGGTTCTCCTAAAGCATGGAAGGAATTAACGGTGTCACTTAATTTAGTGATAAAACAATCAAAATTTTTGTCTTCCTGCATTCTCAAATCTTCAAAACGTGTCGTAAGCATTTGGAGTTTTGAAGTTTTAACAGTTTTAGTCCCCTCGTGGGTAACTTGGAGAATATCCCAAGCCTCTTTCGCAGTGGTGCATGCAGAAATACGACTAAACTCAGTTTTACTTAAAGCACCATAGATGGCTCCTAAGGCCTTGGAGTTTGTCTCAAAACTCTCATTGTCAGTAGAAATCCACTCAGTGTCCTCCTTCAGTCTCATTTTTTTTAGTTGTAGCATCTTCTATGGTTGGGGCCTCATAGCCGTACCTAACAGATCTCCAAACCCTAACTCCTAGGGAACTCAAATGTGTGGTCATACGGGCTTTCCAATACGGATAATCGTTACCGTCGAAAAAGGGTGGTCTCGAGTTTGAGGCACCCTCTCGTGGTGCATTCATGTCCATTTATACCCAGAAATAAACTCAGGTGGTTAAACCTAAACAGAGCAACCGAGCTCTGATACCAATTGAAATTATGCGGAAGCGTTCAATTTACTCCTGGGGGGGGGGGGGGGGGGGGGTGAATAGGAGTTTTGATAAAAATTACCAGTTTTTAAGTTGAATTACCGATTAAAAATTATTAAATAATAAACTGGTTATTTGTCTTGATTAATTCAAATTAACCAAACCACAAGTAGTGTTGTGAAAATAAAAATGAGACAATAAACGCACGATTTACGTGGAAAAACTTAGGGTCCTAAATTACCCTAAGCCAAAACCACGGCCTAACACTACTGCTTTATTCTATTAATAAAAAAGAAGTACAGATTGCGAAATAGTAAAAACCTTACCCCAAGCCTTTACCTATTCTCGCCAATCTCCGATGCTCCCAGAGCTTCTTCAAGATTCAATAGATGAACAACAGACTTCACGCCCGATCTCCGGATTCAACCGGCTCCGAATCAATCTCCAAAAGATTCGGCCATAGCAGTATACGGCACCACGAAACACGAACACCAAATGGACGAAAAATGTGATATGAAAAGTGCTCCTTAAAAGAACTAATGCACACACAAAAATAATATCAATCTTGCGTTGTTCCTCTCGTAAAACAAATGTGCATGAACAAAATAATGGGCAGCCAATAAAACTCTCTTTGGTCTTTATTTTCTTGCTTTCTGCCGTCCCACAACTAGCCTCCCAAAAGTCCTTTTTATACTCCTTAAGAGAGACGATTTTCATAAAGAATAAATGGGATCATAATGGGATATGTTCACTAACTTTCCAAGACAAAGGATTTTTCCATTCTATGCACGTGGAGTCCAAATATGGACATTGCTTGACCGACCGGGTGACTAAAAATAAAGACGCGTCCCAAGCGTAGGACTCTCGACCAGTGTAGCACAATATCCGGAAGTACCGGAGTCGAACCACAGAGACGACAAACGGTGTTTGACTCAAAAGTGCGGAATTATAGTTTAACCTGGCTCTTAGGTAGCCACCCCTTGTTTGATGAGATTAATTAACTAAGTTACCGACTAATTTACTAAATGCAGATTAAAAATGAGAGTACAGCTGAGGGAACCCAGCGTCCGCGACTAGCCTAACCAATGTTTACTCGCAGATTCCGTGCGCATTCGAATTCCGGCGATGCCTGGGTTTTGTTTGTTAGAAGAGTTTTCGTTTCCTAAAATTGCTCAAAAACCAAGTTAATTCGGTCCCGAGGTAGAACATCAATTAGTCTAGTGGCGAAGCGCCTTCACCCGCAGCCGCACTCTATACGACTACTCGCTCATGGCTTTAATAATTGCAGAAATTATATTAATCCTAGATCTAGACATGCTCTGAGAATTAAAATAGAAACAGAAAATAATACCGCTGATTGCAAGAAGGAAAGCGAACTTGAATATCACGCTAAAACATCAATCCACAAGCTGGAAATCTGGAAATTCTGAAGTAAACTTGAATGCTGAATTGAATTGAAAACTGCAGCCGAAAGTTAGAACTATAAAACCTAGGTTAAAAATCTGGAACCCTAACTTCAAGTTAAAGACGAGTATATATACTAATCCCTGTAATTCTAATTAAAAAAGACAAACATCTGACGTGAAGACCTAAACGCTGCCGTTCGATGGCCACACTAATGACCTCGGTAGCGCTACTAGCCTTTTAGTGTAGCGCTACCGCCTACTTAAGTTCCGCTCCTCTGTACGACTTCGACCGTTGACCGTGGACCATTCCCCTATCGGTAGCGCTACACCACTTTTGGTGTAACGCTCCAAAACCTTATGTTCGTTTTTACGCCCTTTTGTGCCATTCTTGAGCGCTCCATCAAATTGGGGTAGCGCTCCCGACGGGTTACGATAACTTTCACGCGAAATCCACTTCAACACTCAGCCTCCTCAGCCTTTCTCCCTCTCGGTCTACGTGCATTCCTTCCCAATATCTCAAAATTTGCACCAACATCCCTAGATTTCTTGCAAATCATGCTCAACATACAAAAACCACCACGTGCACATATCAAATGGAAAATGAGGCTTAAACCGCACGTCTAACATGCTAAATTACCCTACTTAGGCGCTCAAAAGCATGCTTTCCACGTGCCTATCACATCCCCCAACTTGAGCGTTGCTAGTCCCTAGTAACGAACGAAACAAAAATAACGAAAGAAATACAACGACTTAATAAGGGATACGAGGGTTATGCAACTTGTATAAAATCAAGTGAACAATTTAAATCTCATCCCTTTGCTACCCACAACTCAGTCACATGCATGCCCTAGCAAAAATTCGAACAATTCCGCACCATCACAAATACGGAGATAAAAATGCTCCCACATAGTCACAATGCAACTCTCACTCACCGGAACACTCAACATCCCATGTGAGGCGCTTGGCGACCAACGTGGGATGAAACAAGAAATCACCACGTGCCAATCAAAACAACGCCAGTTATAACAATGAAAGCTCAACGAATTTAAGATACCACACACTCATAACCAAATATAAAACATGCATGTAAGAGAATCAAACAATGTGCCTCGGGTCGACTAAGGGCTTTAGCGGCTTATAATGACCATGGTTAACAAGGGAAGGGGAAAACATGCAAAGGGTGGTGGCCTATAGAAGCTTGGGAATAATCTACCCTGACTGGCCACCACCACGACATACATCACAATGGCGATTAACACATAACACTAACCATAACCATAACATCATACCAATTAAAACATAACAATAAAGTGTCAGACACAATCCACCGACCCACATAATAATATTGTTACACCACCAACATGAAATGACGCATAAAATAACAAAGTCTGCGACCTAAATAACACATGAAATAACAACTAAGATAATGACACCACCACCCCAACCATGTCCAACTCTGCGTACTACTCAACACTCCTTTGTGCTCACATCCTCGAAATCATAGCTCAACTCCAGCTCAATTTGCCTCTTAGGGTTCCATAACTTTGGTGAGTTTAGGTTTGGAAGGTTTAGAGGTTAAGGTTTGAATGGAGAAGAATGAAGAGGGAAAATGAGAATGGTGGGGTAGAGAGAGAGGGAGTGGGGAAAAATTGGATGGTCTCCTCAACTTGACTGCGTTTTTTCTTTTTTTTTTTTTTTTTTCTTTGGAAAACTTGTAGAAATACATAGCAATGGGTCAAAGGATCAGTTGACCGTCTTTCCACCTCTCTCTTATCATGAAGATGGGTTAATTTGGGGGGGAAAAGGAAATGGATTAAGGTTTAGGGGTTCTTTTTTTCTTTTTCTTTTTTTAAACCAAAGACATGGCACCCAAAAGCAACATTTTAATTCTTTCCAAAAAACGACGATGCTCCTTTATTCCAATGATTCGAGGCCTTTAAAATGTGCACAGAGTTGGACCACCAAACTGACACACCATCCGAACACCGGTTTCCTAGGTTTGACACAGGAACTGACACGGACTGGTTTAATATGGGATCAATGGGACACATTTAGTGGTTTAATCACACAAGAACTGCCTTGTTTCACCCCCTAAGCATATCACCAACTCTCACAACATGCATGCAAAATATTCAAACTATGATATGTGGTACAAACGCCTACTATTTTGTGCAAGTACGGAAAGTGAAGAACAACGAAACATGGGATGCTTTAAGGATATACTGTGCACTAAGTGAGAACACCTACTCAAACTTGCTTATGGTGCGAAACTACTCAAACAGGGATGCCAGATATATGCATGTGAACAAGTTAAACAGGCAGATATTTAGACAAAAATCTAGCATGCTCACCTAACTCATACAAACAAGCATAACAATCGTATCCCCGCACTCAAAAATTAACCAAAACTTAAAAAAAATGAACCCTAAACCTACTAACAACGCTCAAAACAAAAATAAACGTGTACAAAGTACACCCCTTCCCCCAACTTGAAAGTTGCTCTGTCCTCAGAGCAGGAAGACAAATATATAAATGGAAAAATAAGGGAAAGAGATGGACCGTCGGATGGCAGCCAACCATCATGACCCCGACCGATGTATGGGGAATTTGCCGTCACCGTTGCGCTTCGTCATCAGAACTGCTTCCAGGATCCGCTCCTTCGGACCTAAGGAGGTCCACAGCTAGTCACACAGAGCCGCGCCGAAGCTTTATTGGACTGACAACCGCCACGTTTCGTGGCACCCCTGCTCGAGGCTCCTGAATGCCTCACTCACTCCGGCGGAGAGGCCCAAACTACCAAGGCTGGTGTGGTAGCATTCTCGTCCTGCAAAAGACTGAAGAACCAACTACCTACTAGGCAACAAATGACATCAGCTCGTGGAAGCTGGGCCACAACAAGAAATAATGAAGGGAAAGAACACCACCAAACATTCACGCAGTCTCACGTGTCATACTTTTCTTCCCATCCCCCAACTTGAAAGGAAGGGTGGGTGGCTATACAAGACCATAATGATGTTTTTTTTATTTTTTATTTAGTTATTTTTTTTACGAAAAGTAAAAACAGACACGGACAGATACCAATCGCCCTTACTAACCGGAGCTGGGCACACGATCCTTATTTTAATAGCGGCGTGTGAAGCTATAAATACCCAAGTCAATGATGGGTACCTCCTTTGCTAGAGGCCGGGTCCACACTCAATGAAGAGCATAGTACGCGTGAGCTACCCGTCAGCAACTTCCTCTCTTGATCCACCTCAAGGGATGAGGAGATCACAACCGGATAATTATCATCGCCCTTCAAAAAGGCGTACTTGAGCGTGTCCGGCAGAGGCTTTAACTCTGGTTTTGGCGGCTGAACTGACGACGGAAGAACCTTGGGCGGAGGGCAGAGGCTCGAACATTGGGTCATGAGCAACCCCACACAAATCCTCACACAAATCCTCGACCTCTGACATATCTAACAGATTGACCACCTCTGGAGAATCTAAGAATGATGCCTCCTCGGCGGTAAGAGCAATCTCCAGAGGATCCCTATATAAGACTGTATCAATGTGCTCCTGAACGAGCGTGTCGATCAAACACAACTCCTCTGACTCCTCATCATCCTCACCCAAAGTACTAACACTGTAGACATCCACCTCCATCTTCTCCTTGCCAACAGATAACTGGGCCTTGCCAGTCTTGCAATTCACAACAGCATTGGAGGTGGCTAAGAAAGGACGACCTAGGATGATGGGAGTCTTCTCTAGAACCTCGGGACCTGGACTAATATCTAGGACAATGAAATCAGCAGGAAATTGAAACTCACCTACCCGAATCAACACATCTTCCACCACTCCCTTCGACACTCTAACACTCCGGTCTGCCAACTGCAGCGTGACAGGAGTAGCTCTCAGATCGCCTAGACCTAGCCTCAAGTATACTGAATAGGGGAGCAAGTTAACACTCGCTCCTAAATCCAGCAATGCCTTATTGAACGTCTGGCCTGCGATAGCTATAGGGATGGTGGGACACCCTGGATCCTTGCACTTGGCAGGAATCTCAGTCTGAAGAATGGAGCTCACTACCTCGGTCAGAACCACATTGTTTTGACTCTTTTGCTTTGTCGTGCAAAGGTCCTTCAGAACCTTCGCACACTCTGCTTAGGGAATTGCACCCTCTTAAAAAGGTCTAACATTTTAAGGTTCATACTCTACTTAGGCCTTGCCGCCAGCCTTTGTGGAAATGGAGCTAATGGCATTGCTGGCGGCGTTGGAGTCGTGGGAGTCGCAACTGCAGGCACCACCACCTCAGGTGACTCCTTATTATTCTCTACTTCTTTCCTCGGGACATCAACAATATTAGGAGTCGCTTTCGGTGCATCAACCGGCTCCGGGGGTGGGGCTGGTTTCTGCTTTGGCGGGATGGACTTATCGATCTCCTTCCCATTCCTGAGAATGGTGACCGACTTTGCCTCCTCCTGATTCGGACTCTGAACATTAGGACCTGAAGAATTTCCCAAATAATGGGCACCCACTGTACTACCTTGGGCTAGAAACCTACCCTTCTCCTGTTGCAGTTGACTGATCACCGCAGTGAGTTGTGACATCTGGGTTGTAAGGGCTTCTATTTGCTATCTTGTTTCCGTCTGAAATGCTGTCTGTGACTGCATCAGGTAATTGACAGTATCCTCTAACTTATGATTACGCGCGGTCATCGGCGAATAACTTGGGGGAGGACCACTAGTGGATGGACCTGCCCCCCTACCAGGCTGTGGCTGGTAGTTATATGGGATGACTTGACCCTGAGGGGGCCTGGACCATTGGGACTATGGAAATTGCTGCGGCGGAGGTAGCGCAAGAGGTTGCGCTTGGCCTCCACCTAGTTATGGGTCTGGGATCCGACCACCCAAAATTAGGGTGATCCCTCCATCCAGGATTGTAAGTGTTAGAATAAGGATCCCAAGTCCTGACTGCGTTGACCTCTTCCTGATTAAACTGACTTGCCCCCTTGGCAGTTATAAACCCAGGGCAAGCGGTCGCGGTGTGCCCTTTACATTCACACCACACACAAACTTCCTCAATACCTACCTCATTGACTGGACGAGTCTGTCTCACCTCAAGTTCCTCTAATCGCTGAGCCATCTTCTCAACCTGAGCCCGAAGTCGCTGGTCATGAATGGTGACAGGAACAATGTTGGACCCAGAAGGTCCGGATCGCTCAAAATCGGATGGTTCTAAAGCCCTCTGCCTATCAGCTTGGTCATCTAAGAAATCCCACCCCTCATCTGCTGTTTTGGACAAGAAATCGTCCCCTTTGCAAGAGTACTCTATGTGCTGGACGGTCTCTGCGTTGAGACCCAGGTGGAAAAATTCGACTAGCTGAATTCTCTCAAAGCCATGGTGTGGCAGCCTGAGGATTAATTCCTTGAAGCGCTCCCAGGCCTTGAGAAATGACTCACCTCCCTCCTGTCTAAAGCCTTGGATTTGACGCCTAAAACTCGTAGTCTTAGCCTCAAAAAAGTACTTCTTATAAAAAGCGTCGCACACTTGCGCCCAGGTAGTGAAGGATTGAGACTTCTGCATTCTAAACCACATGAGTGCGCCATCCTTCAATGTTGCCTCAAACAGCTTGAGACATGCATTCTCATATTGGGTATTGGACGCAAGGTTGCGCACCAATCCCTCGAATGTCCGCACATGCTCGTATGGGTCGTCGCACTCCCTCCCATAGAAACTAGGGAGGCTGTTAAGGACACCAGGTTTAACGGTAAAGGCATTGCGTGCCTCTTGTGTCTTTCAAGGGAACACAATGGGTCCGAGAGGAGTGGTCCTCTCGGGATAGAGGTGTTGCCTCAAGGACTGCTGATTGGCTACTCGCTGATCTCCCATCTCAACTGACTCTGTTTCCGAAACTGACTCTGACTGGTAAAGCGGATTACTGACACTAACTGACTCAAAAGGTAATTCTTGGAGTGGGTAAAATCTGATTACCCTACTATTAGGCATAGCACGTGCCTAAATTGATCACCACGAGAGGGTGAATAGCTCGGCACCACATAGGGAGTCCTTAAACCTTGTGCCGGGCTGGTTTGGCCATGAATGAGGCTAGAACTAGTAAATAATAAACTAATAAATCAGGATGCACTAGCTCAGCGTAAGGCATAAAGGATGCCCCTGGTATGGCCGAGCTAGGTAGGCTACGCGTATAGCTTGAATAGCATTCTGGAACACATAATTCAGCTCGGCGTAATGAGCTGAACTATGTACGAGTTATTCCGAGCTACGTGGAAGCACGACACCTCCACGAGTAGGGCGGTGAGACATTCCAGAATATTCTACAGCGGCTCCTTATGAGATAAGGAGCAATCCCGTAAAGTAAGGGATTGATATGGGAGGTCCTAATGTGATTAGGAGTATGCCCCATATAGGGAAGAATCTTATATGGAAAGAAAGACCTCTGCTAGACGAGATCTAGTAGGATATGGAAACTCTCCCCTAAAAGGAAAATCCTATTAGGAGATGGATTCCTGAAGCTAATAGGAAACCAAGGCACGAGATGCCTAAGTCAAGCCTTCTTCACCTATAAATATAGCACTATGCCCATGGAGAAAGGTACGCTGTGAAACCCATTTCATACGCATCGTGGTTTGAATTCACCAAGTACGAGATACTAACTTAGGCATCGGAGGGCCTTTGCCAACGAGAGGCAAATGTGCTCTAACCCTTTTTCTGTCTTGCAAATTTAGGGTTGAATCAATGAAGCACGTGATCCAGGGCTACATGGATTTTATCCCCGTACAATTCTATATAAAGACCGCTAATGGAAATAGACTCTGACTGATGCTCAGCTGAGTCTGACTTTAAACTAGAAGATGAAGAACTAGAAAACACAGGCTGACTCGACCCCACTTCTTTTCGAACTAACCGATGGGTGGGGTCATAATAATAAAGAGGGTCCTGTTTAGGAGAACCCTTCTTCTTTCTACCTATGGTGACTCGACTAAAAGACAACAGAAACTAATACTCGACACCTTTGAACACTCGTTGCCGTCCCTGGCAACGGCGCCAAAAATGCTTGACCGACCGGGTGACTAAAAATAAAGATGCGTCCCAAGCGTAGGACTCTCGACCAGTGTAGCACAATATCCGGAAGTACCGGAGTCGAACCACAGAGACGACAAATGGTGTTTGACTCAAAAGTGCGGAATTATAGTTTAACCTGGCTCTTAGGTAGCCACCCCTTGTTTGATGAGATTAATTAACTAAGTTACCGACTAATTTACTAAATGCAGATTAAAAATGAGAGTACAGCTGAGGGAACCCAGCGTCCGCGACTAGCCTAACCAATGTTTACTCGCAGATTCCGTGCGCATTCGAATTCCGGCGATGCCTGGGTTTTGTTTGTTAGAAGAGTTTTCGTTTCCTAAAATTGCTCAAAAACCAAGTTAATTCGGTCCCGAGGTAGAACATCAATTAGTCTAGTGGCGAAGCGCCTTCACCCGCAGCCGCACTCTATACGACTACTCGCTCATGGCTTTAATAATTGCAGAAATTATATTAATCCTAGATCTAGACATGCTCTGAGAATTAAAATAGAAACAGAAAATAATACCGCTGATTGCAAGAAGGAAAGCGAACTTGAATATCACGCTAAAACATCAATCCACAAGCTGGAAATCTGGAAATTCTGAAGTAAACTTGAATGCTGAATTGAATTGAAAACTGTAGCCGAAAGTTAGAACTATAAAACCTAGGTTAAAAATCTGGAACCCTAACTTCATGTTAAAGACGAAAATATATACTAATCCCTGTAATTCTAATAAAAACGACAAACATCTGACGCGAAGACCTAAACGCTGCCGTTCGATGGCCACGCTAATGACCTCGGTAGCGTTATTAGCCTTTTAGTGTAGCGCTACCGCCTGCTTAAGTTCTGCTGCTCCGTACGACTTCGACCGTTGACCGTTCCCCTATCGGTAGCGCTACACCACTTTTGGTGTAGCGCTCCAAAACCTTATGTTCGTTTTTACGCCCTTTTGTGCCATTCTTGAGCGCTCCATCAAATTGGGGTAGCGCTCCAGACGGGTTACGATCACTTTCACGCGAAATCCACTTCAACACTCAGCCTCCTCAGCCTTTCTCCCTCTCGGTCTACGTGCATTCCTTCCCAATATCTCAAAATTTGCGCCAACATCCCTAGATTTTCTGCAAATCATGCTCAACATACAAAAACCACCATGTGCACATATCAAATGGAAAATGAGGCTTAAACCGCTCGTCTAACATGCTAAATTACCCTACTTAGGCGCTCAAAAGCACGCTTTCCACGTGCCTATCAGACATAAACAAATTTTCTCTTCTATGAAAGCTTTTGTTCCTATAAAGAAAATGTGCTATTTTCCATAGGTGACCGAGAGGAGACGAGGTAGATGCATGGGAAACAAAATATCCTTTATTTCTTTTCCACATAATAAAAAAGAAAAAATCTTTCCTTTATTCTCTCCAAAAAGAGATCTTCCAATGATATAATCTTTTATATACGGACATACAATTTCTGGTGAGTTAAAAAACAAGATTGTTTACTTGATGTAAATATATGTATGTATAGAAAACACCATTTTCCGGAAAGGTAAAGAAAATCAGTTGCTTGATATCAAAATATTTATATGCGAATGGCAAGCGAATTTGCGGTGTGTTAAAAGAAAATAGTTTGATTGATAACATATATATTTATATAGGGAAAGCGAATTTTCGGAGAGTTATATAGGAAAGGTAAAGCGGAAATATAATCTATTTTTTTATAAAAAAAATATGCATGATATGTTGTGCAATGCATTTACCTCTCGCACAAATAGATGGACTTCGCAGTGGTCAAATTGGCGTAGATAATGGGAGGAGCATCGAGCAAGCAACTACCCTCTAAAAAAAACTACCCATACACGAATGATGGTTTTGGACAACCCCGGAAAGTGCCAAAATATCTAACACCATATACTCCTTCGTTAATATTCACTCCTCTCTGTATCCATTCCAAAAGCAAAGGAGATTTTCCATCTACTCCTTATTAATGGTAGCTGAGGTTTCCATCCCCTTTTACCCCATTTTCCATCTACTCCTTATTAAAATTATTCAAACGACTTTGAATGAAATGGAAAATTTTGGATCAATCACTGACACACGTTCGATAGAGCTGATTTATGATGGGCCCCTCGAAAAATCATTCTAAGATGAATGAACGGTCGGATCGTTTGTGTGGGATGCCCGAAAATGATTGGTGCGTAGTCGGTATAGGGGCATTGGTACCAATTGCAGCATTGGGCGCCCCAAATATAAGGCTAAGCATCAAACCGCCCTACCTGACCAGAAGGCTCGCGGGCGGTTTGGCCAAGCACTTCGGTCAGATGGCGGCGGGTCTCCACTCATAAAAATCTCGGGTTTTGGTTCAGGCAGTGGGTTTTAATAAATTTTAACTCGAGCAATCCGACTCGGCCCGGGCTAGTTAAAGGTTGGTACTGGTCAAGTTCTCATCCAGTCTCTGTGTTCAATGCTCGAGACAAAGACTCCACACGACATAATCCCAGCAGACAAGAAAATATGTCTAATTGGGGTGTCTATAATAGGATGAGATTGCTTTAGAAATGAGAACGGAGGAAAGGTTTCAACAACTTGAGTAGCAATTGAAAGAGGCGTTGGGAGCGGTAACCGATTAGATTGCTCCTTTGTTTTTTGGTGGAAATCTGCCTCGTCGTCATCTTGTTATACTTTAGTTTCCGAACAAGGAGGAGGTGTCGAATAACGTTTCTATCACCAAACCTTTGGCGGGTAACTGTCAACCAAGGGGGAGGACAAGGGCAATCAAGGTTTCAAATCATGATCAACGACTATGAGTATTTGGTTAAAAGATCAACTTCTTTGAGTTCTAAGGAAGTATGACACCAAGAAAAATCCTAGAGGTTAGTTAATTCGGTGGGAGCACTACTACAAAAAGGTACAAAGATCACGGTCTTTTGGTGTGATCTTTTACTTTTAATCTCGGTTGAAAAACCGTGATCTAATCTAGTGTGATTAAAAGTCCGCATCTTTCAATCACGGTTTTTGACCGTGATGAAAACTCATGAAAAACAGTGATTAAAACAAAAAAAAACTGTGATCTTTGACAACATAACATCTCGGTTTTACCTAAAAACCGTGATTGTTTACAAAGAAATTATCTCAGTTTTTAGTAAAACCATGATTAAAAACTGAGAAAAACCGTGACGGAAAAGGATAAAACCGTGATCTTTCACTATATCACATCACGGTTTTATAAGTGGTTAAGAACTCGCTTTTTGGTAAAACCGTGATCATTACTATTGGTATTTTTGTGTGTGTGTGTCTATATATATCTATATATATATATACGGAAAACTTCACATCCACACCTCCCGGAAATAAGAAAAAATTGGTTTTTTTTTTTGTGTTGCAAATTTTTTTTGGAAAATCCGATCCGTCCAATGTGTTCAGAAGGTTTTTTCAAGGGTCCACGCGGAAAATCTTCAAAAAAAAATACCGGGAAGGGCTTGATCCAAGCAGTTTTCGTAAAAACTGTATTTATATATTTTTGGGAAAACTGCTTGGATCAAGTCCTTCCCGGTATTTTTTTTTGAAGATTTTCCGCGAGGACCCTTGAAAACACCTTCTGAACACATTGGACGGATCGGATCGTCAAAATTTTTTTGGATCAAAAGTCCGGAAATCAAAAGTCCGGATTAGCCTAGAAAACATATATGTTTGCCACCTTCAGGAATAAGCCTAGAAAACATATCAAAGCAATATCATATATAAAACCAATTTAACCAATATCCAAATTTACAAGTATCTTATACATAAACCCAATTCAATCCAGCAAATGTACGTGGTAAAACCCAACAAAAAGAAGATATAGTTTACCACCTATATACTAGGTGAAACCAAGCAAACTACAGTGCAAACTAGGTGCTGAAACTGCACTGTTCAAACAAGAAAAAACAAAGCCGTGGTAACATATATAAAACTATCATGTGTGCTAATGATCAGGGGAAAATTGGTGGCTCTAATTCCATCAGTCGTTGCTCTATTGTGTGCACAACCAAAATCCAACGTCTTCGATCTTCATGGTCCATAACAAAAAGTAGGATACTCCACGAAAGCATCAATCTGTAAGAAACAAAAAAAAAAAAAAAGAACAATCAACCATCAATAGAAAAAAACAAAAGTCGTAGCAAAAATTAATCACTATGAACAAGCACAAACTACAATCACTAAAATAATTCGGATGGCCTGCAAATCTACTGGTTTCTAAACCCGGTAAAAAGCTTTTTTGATAATCAAGTGCCCGGCTTTCGCGCACCTCGCCAGCTTTTTGGATAATCCTGTAAAAAGCTGTTGAGAGATATCATGGGTTCAAGATATCATGGGTTAAAAAAATGGGGTTTATGGGTTAAGAGGGTTGCAGTTACTTTTATGGTATGGCACAGGAAATGGGTACAAAAAGCATTCAAAATAATCTCTTTGTAACAAAACACCCCACAATTAAGAGATGTGCCAGAATGCTATACCCTATGGAAGCAAATAACAGTGAGAAAGGCACCACAAAACTCAAGATCTCAAAAGAATGCATGGAAATCTTTCGCTGACCTCAAGGCTTCTTGCATCTTGATACTATTGAACCTTGGAGATTATAATTGGAACCAGCAGATTGGTAATGATATTACTATTAAGTTAAATATTAGCTAACTAAATTCTGGAATGTGATTCTTAGTTAACATCAATGTATATCTAGGTGCCAGTATTACCACTAAGCAGAGTGATAGCAGCATGCTACGCTAGACACTACTTTTTGGTGAGTACGCAAATAGAAGAACCACAGTATGATAGCACAACATCCTAACGGGCGAAGGAAATTGCATACCTCAAATACCATATTCCAGAACACAATTCATCCACTCAACTCGTACTTCATCGATTTCGGCTTGTGTGTAAGTTGTCTTCCCATTGAACTATGCGTAAGACAAAATTTGAACAAAAATATTAATGTTAAGGCAACCAATGAAAACAATAAGAAAATGTAACAAAAGTTATCTCACATTTTTTTTGCTCAGGATGCTCTCGTCAGCAATCAAGTCTTTCATGTATCTCATAACATAAAACCCACATTCAACGTTTGTGGGTTGTCGCGGGAACTACACGAACATTTTGATATTTATTAGAAAAATCATCAATAACAAACTTTGAAACAAGAAACAATTAGTACACACCCTTATACCTTAACATTTATCCAGGTAAAACTCCTCTTCCTCGGGATACTTTTCGAAGAATCGTAAATCCTCATAGCACTTCATATGAAAGATTTTAACAAGTCAATACAATGAATAAAAAAGCTCTAATTCAATCTCAATTCGATGACTTACGCGGCAAATATGACTTGAATGTGTGGTTGGATTTGTTCAGGCTGAAGTGAATCAAGATAGTGAATTGTTGAAGATGATAGATCAATGACTAATAATATCCAATGAACCCTAAAATTTGACAAGTCACACAGAAATTTGCTTAAATTACTCAATAAGCATTTTAATTTGAAGCACAAGGAATATATTGAAGTACTGAGATAGTTACCCCAAATTATACGGAACAAAAACAAGCTTGTCATTTTCAACATCCTTCAATAAACTTGCAAGCAAATTTGACTTTGAACGTCCAGCGAGCTTTATGGATGTCCCGAAAATGGCACTTGGGTTGACAAAATTAAATCTTCTCCCAATATTTGCAGATTTCATAACACGACAGAGATGACTGACACAAGAGGGACAATCTGTTATAATTACCTCAAACTTATTAATAAACTTCATCTATTAAAAGATGCATCTAATTTATTGCTCCTCTAACATGATGTACAACGTGATGCATGACACAATCACTTCTTCCATTTGAGACATATACTCCATGTCTTCCTTTACCAATGGAACCTCAACCTTAGCCCCAAATACCTCTTCGTCTAATGAAATGGTGTACGCGTCGCAGTATTCAAGACTACCCACGTAATCGTTAAAAGATCGTAAAGACTCCAAATACTCGTCACAATCCACATTTCCAGAAATCACCTAATTAAATGAGAAATTTTAGCAAACAGAACAAGTAACAGTACTCAGCTATAACTAAAAGAAGGGTATATAATAATCCAACTAGTGTATTGTACCTGACTGTCATCCCATCTAGGAGTATATGTTTGTGCGGCTCCCTAGGTAAGAGATTACCCAAAATACCAAAGCTAAGTGAACAAGCTGAATAATACAAAAGAGGAAAATGTAATAGAACTTTTGGAATTAGATAAAACCTTATTTACAGTCACTCCAAGGTCTTTTGACGTTCCTTCGCAATCTCCTCGCATGTAAGATGAAATAGAATCATCTGATCCAGCAAATGTATCGACTTCTGGAAAGGTTGTGTCAAAGCCTTGATGCTCAGCAAAGCAATCATCGAGCTCATCACTACCGTTACAAGGATATTGACGTTGAGGAGGTTCTAGAACAATGGACCATTTCGGATCAAGTTGATCTTCAACATAAAAAACTTGTTTGGCTTGTGAAGCCAAAATGAAGGAATCAGATTTGTGGCCTATCCTTCCAAGCTCAACTAGTGTGAAGCCAAGTTCATCTACTTTAATCCCCCTCTTGTTGTCCACCCAATCGCACTTAAATACGGGAATCCGGAATGCATTATAATCAAGGTGCCATATCTCTGTAATTACCCCATAGAAACTCATATTTGCAAAAATCGGGTTTTTGTCCTTGTAACCTGTAACTTGCATTGTTCTTGCCACCATGCTAACTCCACTATTCTGGGTGACTCGGGACTTATCACGCTCTTTTGTGTCATAACGACGACCGCTTATGATGTAGCCTGAATACTTTACCACATTTAGGGATGGCCCTTGCGCTATCCACTTTAACGTATCAGAGATATTAGTTTTGCCATTTAATTCATCTGCAACCTGCATGTAGTTGAATAATCGAATACTTATCTAAATTCATTATCATAATAGATGTAAAAAGATAAGTGTGTACTTTATTAGATACATTGTCACGTAGCCAATACAAGAATGTTTTATTATGTTGAAGCTGTAGCCACTTTTGACTTTTAGATTGACGAGGATGTTGTAGCTTCAAGAACTCCATGTGCTTCCTAACATATTTCAAGCAAGTAGTATATGATTAGCTAACAAATCTACCTCTTTTCAATAGAAGAAAACATTTATTTACGAAGGTGGAGATATAAATGTCTTACTCAATATAAGGTTGAACATCATGCGTGTTTTCTAACACATAACGATGTGCCTGCTCCCATTCTTCGCGATCAAAGGTGATAACATTACCACCTGGTAAAGGCCTTTCAATTTTTGTATTATCAGCTGTCATGTTCCTGGCATTGGGAATCCCAATTGGATCTACTCCGGATAAATATTCCGCGCAAAACTCTACAGCTTCTTCTACAATATAATTTTCAGCAATGCAACCTTCTGGACAATTGTGATTTCGAACATAACCTTTTAAGACCTTCATGAACCTCTCAAATTGATACATCCATCGATAGTGAACTGGACCACAAAGTCGAACTTCTCTAACAAGATGTACCGTCAAATGAACCATGATATCGAAGAATGATGGTGGAAAGTACTTTTCAAGTAAACACAGTGTGGTCACTATATCTGATTGAAGTTTGTCTAATTTTGACACATCTATCACTTTACTACAAATAGCATTAAAGAAGAAACATAATCTGGTAATCGCATATCTCACTTCCTTTGGCAGCACAGATCTTATTGCCACAGGTAGTAACTGTTGCATCAGAACATGACAATCATGTGACTTAAGACCATAAAGTTTCAGATCCTCCATTGACACAATACTTCTAAAATTTGAAGAGTAACCTTCGGGAACCTTGAGTTCGAACAAAGTTTTGCAAACTCTTTTGTTCTCCTCCCTGGACAAAGTATAACATGCAGGAGGCAAGTATGTTTTCTTGGTTCCAACTTCTGGTGCCAACTCTTCCCGTCCACCCATAGCTACATGGTCAAGGCGAGCATTGATTCCATCCTTTGTTTTCCCAGGAATGTTAAGCAGCGTCCCCATGATGGCTTCCAATAAATTTTTCTCAATATGCATAATATCCAAGATGTGTCGGACTAGCAAGTACTTCCAATATTCAAGATTAAAAAAAATAGACTTTTTCTTCCAACAATTTGCACCAGCACCATCTCGTGACCTCTGTGTTTTGTTTTTCTTTCCCCATACTGTTTCAATCCCTTCAACCTTACGTAATACCTCCTCTCCACTTAACGGTACTGGGGGTTCTCTGTTTTCTTGCTCTCCATTAAAAGCCTTTTTTTGCTTCCTATATGGATGATGGCGTGAAAGAAATCTTCTATGACCTCTGTAAATAATCTTCTTGCCATGTTTCAATCTATGAGAACAAGTCTGCTCGCCACAAACTGGACATGCATAATAGCCCTCACCTTGCAACCACTTAAATTTCCAAATGCGGGTAAATCATTAATTGTCCATAGCAGTACATCCTTCAAGCTGAAACATTCTCTTCGGTAAGCATCGTATGCTTCAACGCCTACCTCCCATAATATTTTCAAATCATCAATCAATGGTGCCAGATAAACGTCAATGTCATTACCAGGTTGTTTTGGACCAGATATCAGCAATGTTAACATCATGAATTTCCTTTTCATGCATAACCACGGCGGAAGATTATAGGTCACAAGTATAACTGGCCAACAGCTATACCTACTGCTAAGGGAACGGTGCGGATTTATTCCATCAGCAGAAAGAGCTAAGCGAAGGTTTCTTGGCTCCGCAGCGAAATCTGGCCACATGTTGTCCACCAACTTCCAAGAAGGGGAGTCTGCCGGGTGACGTAGTAGGCCATCAGATTCTCTTTCATTAGCATGCCATGTCAAGTTCTCTGCTGTTTCTATTGAATTATACATCTTTCGGAACCTCGGAATAGGTGAAAGTACCATAAAACTTTAGCAGGCACACCAGTTCTAACTTCAGTGGAATTCTTTTTCAACTTCCATCTTGATGTTTGACACGTCGGACATGAAGTCTCATCTTTCAACTCCTTTCTATAAAGTACACAATCAAAGGGACAAGCATGTATTTTCTCATATTCCATTCCCAATGCAGCCAATGTCTTACCCGCCTCATACATAGATGATGGTAGTTCATTACTTATCGGTAGCATGTCACCAAACATCTTTAGTAGATTTGAAAACCACAAATTAGATATATGACTTCCAGCTTTGAAATTAAACAAATTCACCAACGCAGACAACTTCGTATACTTTGTGCAACCAGGATACAATGGTTTTTCTGCATCTTCAAGTAGTTTCTTAAACTTATCAGGATTGGTCGTGCAGTCATTGTATGCAGCTTCAATCATTTCTGCTACGTCTGGTGTAACATTAAGTGAATCTGTTTGAACTTTTTGATGAAAAAATTCTTCTTCATTGACACACGGTCGTGATGTAGCATTGGTAGTTGGTTCTCCATGCCATGTCCATGTTTGATAACTTTGATCAATACCCTTACAAAAGAGATGATTTTTTATCTCACGAAGAGGTTGCTTTTTCAAGTTCCCGCACACTATACATGGGCATCGAATGGAATGGAAATCTTTTGCATGGATAATAGCAAAGTTTAAAAAACTTTCAACCCCATCCTCATAGTCTTTTGACCTTCGGTCCTTGAGCATCCATGATCTATCCATCCTAGCTGTATAGAAGTCGCAGGAGAAAAAAATCACACTATGGAATAAGCAAAGAAAAGAAAGGAAAAAAAGAGATTCTACAATATGAACAAAGTTGCTTTTAATTTGGGTTTGGCAAGTAGCCGAAAGAGGCAGAATGCAGGGGAACTATAGTACGTCGACAAACTGCTGACAAGCCCGTAGCTTTAAAAAACTACTTGAAATCTTTTAAATTGATGCAAAAAATTGATTTTGGTGGATTGGCTGGTGGAGGTTTCTGAGGAGTACAAGCTTTGCTCTGATACTCTCTTCATGAGCATCTCTTACATTGATAGATTTTTGTCAACAAATGCTCTCAATAGGCAGAGGCTCCAGTTGCTGGGTGTTTCTTCAATGCTTGTAGCATCGTAAGCTTTCAAACCCTCTAAAACTACTTCATGTTTTTGTTCTTTTAAGGTAACTAATTTGGATGATTGGTTATTTAATTTATCTAATTCAATTGTGATGAGCAGAAAGTACGAGGGGATCAGCCCTCCAGATGTGGAAGACTTTTGTTATATTACGTACAACACATACACAAAGCAAGAAGTGGAGAAAATGGAGGCTGATTTACTCAAACATCTGAATTATGTACTGGGCTGCCCCACAATTAAGACATTTTTAAGGTATTAGAGCAGTTTAAAGAACTCCTTCTATCAGTTCTATATTTGGCAACTGATTATTTAGGAAACTGTGCTTCAATTGACTTATAATTGGCGCATTTTGCTTGATATCTGCAGAAACGTGACCAAGGTTGCTCAAGAAGATTACAAAAAAGTAAGCTCACAACTCTCTTTCGCTCTCGATCAATCTCTCGAGCACACACATGAAAATAAATCCAAAATTCCATGTCAAACCAGTTGACAAAGTAAAACTATGAACTATACCAAGTACCTAGATGTATCATATACCTAGTCATACGTCACTAAAGATCACACCTACTGTGGATAATTGCACTACTCAAACAAGTGCACCAAAATACATTATTTCCAACAAAAAATAGCATGTCTAATAAACTGATCATAGTCTACTCCAATTTATCAACTTAGTAAACCAATTAGCATGAACAATAACCTCAAATCTAATATAAAAAAATGTGAGAGTGCCTAAAAAATTTGGCCTTTTTGAAGTGCCTCTTTGGCCTAGGGCCTTGGCCATCCCTGTTTACTATTGGAATCGTAGGGTTGCTCGAAAAAAAAAATAGATTGGAGAGTTTAGGCTATGCACACTTTGGGTTTAGACTATCAAAGCAGAGAAACAGTGGAGAGGGGAAATAGTGTAATCAAGCTTTTCCTCCACCTTTACACAAATGGCAGCAACCTGGAATGCTACAAGTGTTTACTCTCCTACTAGTCATCATCTAATCTGGTATCCTAAATCAATCTGGTCTAAATATATTCCCAGGCCTTTATATTTTTGGATGGTTATTGAAGGACGTAGAATTACAGATAAGTTTGAATGCCTTAATCTGGTCTAAAATAGCGTGATATTGATCAACTTACTAAACCAATTGATTTCCAGATCGAATACAAGAATATTAGATGAATATTATAGTTTACATACAATTTTCAGGTTAGAGGGGTCCAAATTAAATAAGCAAAATAAAGCTGGAGGGGTCTAAGAGGCAAATCAACAAACACATAGAAGTCGTTAAATAACGCAAACGAGGATTACATGATTCAGCACTAAACCAATATCCAAGTGTTAATCTACTTCAATTCAATAATATGAAAGTCCTTTTCCAGCTTCATATTGGAATAGAACCCAACATCAATTCCAACCCCATTAGGTCCGTCCAATAAACGGTTCACAACCAAAGATTGCAAGTACGTACCTGAGATGAATTAGCAACCAAAGATTTTGGCTCGATCTACAATCAGAAGAAATTCATCAATTCAAACTGAAAGGGCAGCAGGTCCTGTATACAATATGAGTTCCAACCTAATTTGGATTAGGCCTTCAAACCTAGATCATCACAACTGTTTGATTCAGCACTTTTGGGGAGAGAGAGAGAGAGAGCGACGACTCATGGAGTCGGGTTTGATATCTGCTTACCAGAGAGAAAATTTTTTGTCATGGAGGGAAGGCATAAATATGGGCGCGAGATCTGGGTAGCTGCAATTTGGTCGTGAAGGGAATTAAACCCTTGAGATGAAAAATGGGGGCTAATAAAGTTCATCTCGGTAGTTACAATTTTGGTACCTATTGTATGTGGTATCCAGCCAGAGATGAAAAATTGTATGGCAAAATATATACTTATTTCTTTTCTCTTTTTTTTTTTATTTACCCAAAAAAAATAAATACTTCTTTCCATCTCGGTTTTTCAAAAAAACTTTTCCATCTCAGTCCTTGTTAAAAACGAGATATATTCTCCTACTTACAATCACACTTTATATGTCAAAATACTTCTTTCCATCTCGCTTTTTCAAAAAAACTTTTCAATCTCGGACCTTGTTAAAAGCGAGATATATTCTCCTACTTACAATCACACTTTTTAAATGACCGAGATTAAAGCTTAATTTTCTTTTTTTTTAATCACGTTTTTTAGATGACCGAGATTAAAAGTGTTTTTCATCTCGGTTTATAAACTTAACTGTGATAAAAATTCTAGCACTTATTTTTTTATCACGCTTTTACAGAAACTGAGATCTTTCTTATTTTTTAAGCGTGATCTTTAGACCTTTTTGTAGTAGTGGAGAGGCTACCATTGAGTGGCCTTTCACTTCGAATAATATTCCAGATCCAGTAGTGGATTGGAGTAAGACACCAATTTTTGACGAAGAAACAGTGGATGAAAATACAAAAGTAGAAAACACAAAAATTTTGCAAAAAAAAAGGGTGTTACCATGTTGGCGTCGTTGGAGAGTGATATCGAAGAGTCAATTAGATTTGATTTTTCTGAAAAGCATGAAGATGGTAAGGTTGATCAAAATAGTGAATATGTTGATCCGTTTTAGGCTTTTTAAAAATATACTACATGTTACAGTCGGTGTATATTAGATCTAGAAGGATGAATGGATTTTTGTTGCTCATGGAAATTATTCCTTCACATCTTCGAGACTTATCCTTACAATTTGGGGTTGAAAAAATCAATTTGAAATACAAGATGGATGCGGACAAGTTTTGGCGAATTCAACTATACAAACTCGAGGACGAATTTCTTCAAGCCGGAGAGAATTATGCAGTATAGAAAATAATATTATTAAAGTAGTAGAATATTTAGTTTTCTTTATTTTGATTTTAATTTCTTCTAGAGGATTCTGATTAGGTGCGCTTGTTTTGGCAAGATCTTTTTTATTCTCTAGTAGTAGTCTAATTTGGGAAATAGCTCAAATATTTTGTTTTTTTTTTTGGATAATTCAACTTGAAATACAAAAGATGCTAACCAAATATACAGCCTACAAGTGTCAAAAAAGGTACGTTACTTAAACACTATTTTGGATTTCAACCACGAGTCTCTTGACAGCACATATGTTGGACATTTAGATAAGACTTGATGGCCCACTTGAATAATCTACAGCTTGTTTGAATTGAGACCATTGGATCTGCCCAATGAAGTTTGGACCAACTTGGGCACATAACTTGGGCCTTGAGGGCACTTTGCGAAACACTCAGCAGTAGCTTTTAGTCAATTAGCGATTTACTGAGATTCATTGTAGCGGCCGGGTTCATAGGGGTCAGCAAAGGCCCCCCCCTCCCCGTCACGAAGAGCCAAAAAGGTCACTATCTCAGAATCTGCAAAATCGAATGCAGTTCGATCCGCCTCAATGGTGCCGAACGAACGGTGCCCACGGCGGACGGTGCGGACACAGGGTCCTGGACGAATATAGGTTTGAACGGTGTCTGCCGAACGTCTTAGTGCCAAGGACATGGCACTCACAGCTTGGTTCCCAGACGACCCTCGGGAGCTCCGCCGAGCGACGCGCCGAGCGCCCGTGGGGCTGTGCCGCACGCTTGCCGAGTCGGTTGACCTCGGTAACGTGGGGCTCAGATATATCCGGTTCGGTGGAAGTGTGTCGGGCACGCCACACAGTCCATGATGAGGCATTAAATGCGGCAGTCACCTACTCTGCCACCGCCGCCTGCAGCAGCACGTGGGTGATGGGGAATGTCTCGAGCTGATTTGACTACTCGAACCCACGTGCCGTGACGTCAGCCCAGACATGGCGTCTGGGGCTGGGGTGAAGGTCATATCACCTGTCATTCCGAGCGTGAATGACAGGCGTGTGAGGGGCGCCGAGCGCGTGGGACGCACGCCCCTCAGCCTATAAATACCCAGCCACAACTACCACAATGGGGATTCCTCTCTCCTCATTCACTACCCTCATAACTCTACCACTTTACTTCTTTCTCTGAGATTTCTGGTGCATTTCTCCCCTCCGGTGACTGACTTAATCATCGGAGTGCCTTCCCGGACCACCACCGTCCGGGCTAGGCACTGACGTGGTTATCTACGTGTGCAGGTTACCATCTCCGGCGAGCGGCAGCGGCTCAGGCGTGCATTGCCCTTTCCACCGGTGCCCTTCTCATTCCAAGAGGTTCAAAGAGTTCACTCCGGCGAAGAGACCCCCACATTCATCTTCTTGTTTTGTTGTTTCCTTTTCGGTCCTAGTTTTCTAGTATAAAATAAGTTTGAGGGTGGCATTATATAAAATAAGTTTGAGGGTGTTATTATATAAAATAAGTTTGAGGGTGGCATTATAAGGTGGTTGTTTATGATTAATGAAAAACTGAGTCTTTACTCAATATTGTTTGTTCGACGAGAGAGTACCTCTGGCTCAAACGTGTTCGTGTTTTCTACATGCAAATAATTTCGTAAAAAGAGGCCGCACCGCATCACTTGTGTGTTTGTCTATGTGTAACAAAGTAACAATCTCGGACATCAGAAATTTCTACTTGAATTAAGGCATGGAGGTGCATGCATGCAACAAAAGACTGCCAATGATTATAAAATGGACCCGACTCCTCCTTATTTTCATAATCGACTAATCTATGGGACTTGCGTAAGTTTTTAACTATGGGAATCGGTCCTTTTATTGTTAACGATATTTGGATAATCCATTTAAAAATACCAATTCGATCGAGCATTTGTAGCAATGTGAAGTGAACGAATAAAATTGAAGGTCGGAACTCTCATGTAGCATCCTTTTATCAGACAAATGTAAGTGTTGTTAATTTTTTTTTTTTTTTGTACTTTTGTATTTCCTTTTCTCTTCTATAATTCAACATTTGGTTGGATGCCCCCTCTCCCTCTCTATACACCTATCGAAATTCATCTATCGAAATTCCTTTTGCCAATAAAAAAATTTGGAATCCAGTCCAATTTAAAGTGCTACAAAGAAACAAAGTCTTTCATAAACCTCAAGGGGTTGACAAAGTGGTATTGCCTTAGAACTTAGGTGTTGCTCTCACCTAAGGTCTTAGGTTCGATTCTCCCCGCCAACAAACTCTTGGGACCACTGTTATGCCCGATCGTTACCTCCAGAGTCCTGGAATTAGTCGAGGTGCACGCAAACTGGCGTGTACATCTGGTTATAAAAAAAGAAAGAAGCATTCATACATAGTAACTAATTATATCTCTAAGATATTACATATAGGCTCAGTTTGGGTGGCAACAATCTTGAGGGGGAATGAGAATGTGATGCTGAGTGGGAATCTGATTCCTCCCTTACCCCATGGGAATCTCAGATTCCTGGTTCATTCAATAAGAAAATGAAATGTTGATTTTAATAAATTTTCAAAATAATTGTTTCCTATGTAAGATTACTCAATTAATCCAAACACCGTAATGAAATTACTCCAGGTATCAAATTCCTAGGAATTTGATTCCTAGTAATTACATTCCTATTCCTACCCAAGGAAATTCTCAGGAATTTGATTCCCGGTAATCACATTCTTATTCCTACTCAAGAGTTTGGTCATCCAAACACAGCCATAATGTAAACAAAGAAGAAGTTGTTTCACTATTTACTGTTTTCCCTTTGTTTGGTTGAATACATCTTCTAACCATAAATAGGAGTGAGAAAATGTTCATATTTAGACATGATGGGTCTTCTCTATACAAAGATTAAAAGGGAACAATATTTATTATATGTGCTACTATTATTCTAGGAGTAAATTGGGTGTGACCGACGAATCAGCATGTTCAAATATCTTCATTTATGAAAGCAACCTCAACCCTTTGAAATTTTTAGCGAATAGCGTATACGATATCATTTTCGTCACTTTCGGTCTATCTTTTTATATGAATTTATTTTCCCTCTCTAGTTAAAGTCTTTTTATGTTTGAAGGCATTTGAAAACAAAGGGGAAAAAAAAAAAAAAAAAGTCTAACCATTCTCTTTGGTCAAAGAAAATAAATGCTAAACGATACCTTTACACAAGAACATTGGTCAATTAAGTGAACCAAAAAGGTGCATTTCTGAACCAGTTTTAGTCCCCGTTCCTCTTATCCGTTTTTTTGAATTTTTTGAATTTTCGACTTTTACTCAAAAAATCTCAAAAGTATATTAACATAAAAAAAAACTCCAGAAACTCACAATAAGAGAAAGAACGTTACTTTTATCTACAACATATAGTGAAAAATGTTATGAGAGACATTAGATAAGTGAAAAAAAGGTGTGAGCGGTCTACAAAATCCTTAATCCTATTTAGTACGAGGTATGCACATATCATAAAATAATACTCCCTCCGTCCGGATTTGTTGGTCCACAAACATACTTTTTCAAGTCCGAAAATGTTTGTCAATTTTCAAAAGTCAAAGGATAAAGTAAGGGAAAATCACTTTTGATGATGTGAAAACAACAAACACAAAAAGTAATGGAAAAAAAGTTGGAATCCCCAAAACGGATCAACAAATCCGGACGGAGGGAGTAAGTCAACTGCTGAAAACTACACACTAATTGATTCTTTTTTTTTTTTTTTGAACAACAAAAAAGAATTTGTTAATCAATGCAAGGGTTAAAACGATAAAAGGATCTAATTGATCGATTTATGTTTGGGGGCTTTGTCCTAGTTTTAATTAAAAATCCTGCTAATGGACGATGGCATTGTTTTCCAGACTAATAGATCAATTGGACCTGGTATTGGGATTAAAAAAAAAAAACCTGTACTAAAATAAAAATGCAATTTTATCTTGCCTAAATTCATTTTTGACAAAGAGAAATAACTTTATGTTTCAAGAAATGAATCATAAAATTAAAATGCAAAATCTAACAATAAGACTTGCCTATTTAGGTATAAACGATAACATATGACACGTCAAAGTTCTTAGTAAAGAAAAAAAAGACATGTCAAAGTTAATTTGCTAAAGAAAGGCAGCCATTACCTTTTGTAAAGAAAGAAAATCAAGGACAATTTATGTAAAGGACAAAAAATAGCGTTGTTAATTCAATCTGAAACCAACATATTTGTTTTTTATTTTCTTTCTTTACAAAAAAAGGTAATGGAAATTCGTTATTCTACTCCGTATAATATTTTCTGAAGTGGAGTTGTCCCAACATTAGGGTACCCTTTAAGAATTAAGTTGTGATTACTGAAACAATGGATGACAAGACAGTCCAATGATTTACCCAAAAAAAATTAATTATTTACCCAAAAAAAAAAGACAGTCCAATGGAATATTTTCCTAAAGGGAAACACAACTTCTAGTATGATGTAAGGTGTCCATAATCCATATTACTTTGTGACATTCTCTAGCTGGTAAAAAATGTGGGGTCCAATCCTCATTAGTTTGACCATATGGGTGGTTGTGACTCAACAACAATGTCAACTACAAATAGGTCTCAAATGAGGGTTATTTAAGGACGAAATGCCACACAAAATTAAAGGCACATGCGTTACTTGAGAAAAGTTTTGGTTCAAAAGCAGTATAAGAAGAAAAGCAAATGACTTCACCAATATATGGTAAGGTCATTTTACGCTACGTTTAACACTCAATTCACATACAAAATACTAAGAAGTTTTTGCACAACTTTATAGTGAAACTTTCTTTTACGAAAGTGGATATCAGTATACCAGTTTGAAACGAACTATATATTCATTTTTGGTTGCTCCTTTTTGGAGTCCTATATATCTTTTCACATAGCTATACAGCCACATTCTACAACATATATATATATATATATATATACACACACACATGTGCATCACTCATTGAATTGAAACCTTTGTTGTTCTTTCTCTTGCATTGTGTAACTCCCTTCTGTAGCTATATATCTCATGTGGGAACAAGGAAGTGGTGGTCTTAGTTCTTGGACCATAGGGGATCCAAGGGGTATAGTGGGCTCTTGTCACAGCTTCACACATGATATTCATGTGTTGTTGGTTGACCATGAAAAGGATTCCCTTGTTTCTATGGCTAGAATGCTTGAATTTTACTCGTACAAAGGTAAGATGAAAACTGAATTGAAGTAGCCATGAAACAACCTCTCTCTCTCTCTCTCTCTCTCTCTCTCTCTCTCTCTCTCTCTCTCCTAGATTTGATGGTGTTGAGTGTGACTTTGAAATTTATCTGTTTGACAATTTTAGGTACTAGGATTTTTAAATTCAATTGAGTAGTCTATGGAGTCTTGCTCAAACATGATTTCCATTTTTTTTTTTTTTTTTGCAAGATAAGATAATACTAAAATCTGTTGTTTTCCCCACGGAATTTTTTTCGCCGTACGTAGAGCAATCTATTAATAGATTTTTCCTATCCAAAACTCTCTCTTGAAAAATTCCATTCCTACGCTGATTTATGATTATCTCATAAGATATGGCCAATCTAGGTCATATCAAGTCTTAGATCTTGCATGCAACAAGTAATTTTCGTCTTAAAACAGCAATAAAATTTGCTTTTCCACCCAAATCAAATGTCAAAGAAGAAAAACAAAAACCTAGATTTTGTCCCTATCTAGTTCCTTTCTTGTGTGAACGTACGGATAGATGGTTATCGTCACTTTAGTTTTCATCTTTATTGATTTGACTTTTAAACAAACACATCCAATCTAGCTTTTATGTTATATCATCCAAAATTTGCGTTGTCGGTTAATAAAAATTCTGTTGCCGATAAAAAAAAAAGTAATAAAGTTTTACAAGGAAATTGAAGTGTTCTGCACTATCTGAGAAATATATCGATTTGATCTTTTTATATATATATATATATATGTATGTATCTATCTGAATAGAAATCTACGAACATATCTTCATCTTTCTTCATTGGGTTTATCTTTCAGTGACAGCAGTTCAGTCGGGCTCGACTGCTCTTTCATTGGTTTTAGACGGAAACCATCATTTTGACCTTGTGCTCGCAGATATCCATTTACCTGACATCAATTCATTCTTGCTTCTCAAAGAGTCCCTTAGTAGAGATTTGCCAACAGTTTGTGAGTATTTTATAGATTGAGTTGTTCACTTATTATTTTCTTTTTAGTTCATTTATTTATTTCTTAAATTTTTTGGAAGTCAAATACCGTTGCGTTTCAGTTTTTTTTTTTTAAACGTATTCGGTTAATTCTTTTTTCTTTTTTGGTTCTAATTTCTGTCACGATTGTGCTTCAAATTAAAGTTATGTCAGCCGACGAAGACGCTATGGTCGCAAAGTTTGCCCTAGAAAATGGCGCATGTTTCTTTCTTGAAAAGCCTACCGGTTCAATTGTTCTAAAAAGCCTATGGCAACATGTCATTAAAGAAAGGTTATACAAGGCCAAAATGTTTGGAAAGAAGGAAAACCTTCATCGCCTCGAGACGACAAACCTAAATGGAAATAGAATTTCCAATCCGGAGGAAAACAACCGTGAAGGAAAGAACGATAGCGATATGAACTCGAAGAAGGGCAAGGATGGTGGTAAGAAAAAGGCTCGACAAATTGGAGTAGGAGCGATTGTGGATGATGAAGCAGGTGAATCGGATAAAGGGAACGGAAAATCGGCTAAGAAGTTTTGTACAGAATGGACAGACGAGCTCCATAGAAAATTCATTGATGCTGTGGATCATCTTGGAGAAGGAAGTAAGTACTTTTTGTTCAATGGATTTTTTGAAATATTGGTTCTCTTTTTTTTCAACCAATTCTTCTTAATGATTGGTATTTGTTTTGGATTTTCTTACAAACAATTAATGTCTAATATTAAATCTTTGAACTAGGATGCTACCCGAAGGAGATACTCGAGTTAATGAATGTTCCTGGCCTCACGCGAATGCAAGTCGCTAGTCATCTTCAGGTTTGGTGCTTCAATAATTGCATAATTAAAGCCAAAAAATCACTCCCATGTATCCCTAAATAAATTTCTTTTCACCTTACTGACAACGAAATAATGATTTTGTGGCGATTTATAAACATAGTTGTAGTTTGTTTTGTTGCTGACATTTTTTATGCGAGAATTAGGTCTTAGTAAACAATATTGACCATAAAATAACTTTCACAGATCTACATAAAGTAACACATTATGCAAGAATAGTGAATTTGAAATATTTGGATGTAGCATTTTGGAATAAATAACTAATTAAGGTATTGTGTATATAGAATAACAATGCACATGCATATTATTTTTTCTTGATTTTTACTAAAACTTCTAAAATGTCATGTGGCATTTTTTATGTCACATTTTCTATCTCATTTTGTTCTTTGGAAAATGATTAGTGATAGAAATTGTTTAAAATATGAACAAACTAAAAGTTAGTTTTGAAAAGGAAGTTTGATTTTGTTTTCAAATCATGATACTCCATAAAAAAAAAGTCCATAATTAATTAGGAAACAAAATGTTTTCTCTATGGGACAAGTTAATTTAGTTGTTACATTTGACTCCTTGAAGTGCAATATTGAGATTTAACTTTGTATGAAATAAAGCAATTTCATATAATTTAATTAATTTGGAAAAAATAAGTAATCACAAAGAAGACACCGTGGCGTGTTCTACTATTAGAGGTGGTTGTGTTTTTTTAATCTAGGATATAATAATCATTACATTTTAATTATTTATAAATTTGAGGTAAATCTATCACAAGAACTATTTAATAAATTAATCAATACAATTTTTATTAAAGTTTTCAGTACACAAATTTTGATGAATGAATCATCTTTCATTTTTTTTATGCTTTTACAGTGACATAAATATTTAGTATATTATTTCTGACGGGATTTTTAATTCAATTTTTGATAGAAAATGAAATAGATAAAGTACTGACTAGGTAATTTTTTTTTTTAATGATTTAAGTTATTGGAATTGAGTAATGTTTAGTGGTAGCATATAGGAAGTTTTTGAATAAAGAAATTAAGGATTAATTGAAATTTACCGACTGAGATAGGATCTATTTAAAATCTCTAACCAGTCACGATTACCTCTTGAGACTTGTGTGCACGATTTAACCTTTTTATGTATAGTATTGACTAAGGTAGAACACCTGCCAAACCAAAATGGGAAAAAATAAATGCGGACTCCAATGGTTTGTCAGTATCCGGAAATCGGCAATTAACCTAACAAGTAGTACTATTTTAAATTTAGTTTTTAAATACATAATAATATTGAGATTATTCAAAACAAATTAAGAATTGGGCTGGAGATGTTGTTACGATTGTTATACACGATATATATATGTGTAATTAATAAAATTTTGTTGCCTCCTACATAGTTTATTATATAGATTTAAAATGAGGCATGTCATGTTAAAATTCATCAATTGCACTAATGTGACCATAATTATCCGTGTAAACGAAATTGATACCATGTTCATCATTTTCCCACTCAACAGCGATTACACACTAAATTTAGCATTCTCAAGGGAAGGAAGAAAGATTTATAGAGTTTAACCATATTAATTCTCTAACTTGATTTCGTGACTTTTTCTGCTTTGTTCTTTTCTTTCACTCATCAGAAATGTCGAAATGATAATTGGCGTGCCCCAGAAACACGAAAATCAAATTCTTCGAGTGCTCAAACTAATGGTTCCCCGTACAAATTTGGTTCACGAAAATTTGGATCGATGCCTCGCTTACAAAAGAATTCATCTAGCTACCCTCAGACGTCCCACCTAGAAGAAAGTTGGGGGCACCAAACAAGTCCTGGAATGTACTCAACACTTGGTAACAGTTTCATGGGCAATGGAGAAGGAGAGTACTCAGTTCATCAATTGATCCAGTCTCAGGCTCACATGGTACCAAATTGTGTTGGGGGTAACATTCTCACACACAATTCCGCAATCCAAAGCAATGTGGAGCAAACAGGAAACAATGGAATTAACACTAATTCTACATACAATGGTGTTTACCAAAGTGCAACATCAAATGATACCGGGGATCAAAACATAGGTTCAATGTTGGGAAAGACAGCTAATTATCAGAATTCACGAGCAACACCGTTGTACTTTGGTAATCCTACGTTTGGAGCAGATTCTCATAGCAGTGCCTCGAATCAGACTCCTGTTCCCGATGACTTCTTCGATTTTCTCCCCGAAATAGAGGGGACCCATGGCTTTTCCAAATATCTTGGAGGGTCTTCAATGATGAGTTATGGTTCCATCCCAGAAGCTCACAATGCCTTTGATGTTGAACCAATCTTTTTTGATCGGGTTAGTATATACTAGTATTAAAAATTTTCACTAAGCTTTTTCTTAAATAGATTAATTTCCATCTAAGAACTGTTGCATGTTTTTTTTTGGGTAAATCAGCTTGAAATTAAAAAAGATTAACCGAATATACAGTCTACAAGGGACATACCCTAAGAAGGACAAAAGAAAATAAAAAAAAAGAAAGAAAAAGAAAAGTGCGTACTCTCCGACACAACTTGCCGGGATAGGTATAAGTATGCATAAAGCAGTAAGCGTAGTTAATATAACAACAATGTTTTGAGTACATAACAGTTGGAATTTGAGTTAGCCCCGTGCTTGTGTCCCATTAGCCTAGCTATCCCAAAGGAAAGAAAGGCATCGAGGACACGAGCAACTGTTGCATGTTTATTAAATATACATTAAATGAGTTAGTCGTAAAAATTGATTTTGTTTAGGCATTGTAATTACATGGGTTTGACTCACTCCTTAACTATTTATGACAGCATGAGGGGCGCCCGAGATAAGAAGGAAAGGCAAGCGGAGGTGAAGGCACATCACCAACTTTTGTGACCCAACAAGGGAACCCCGATAATTATTTTGAAATATAGTATACATAGCGAGCGTGTTTAGTTTTGATATTTTGACATATATATTTGTCAACTTAATATTGCGCAAGACTAAATGCCTAACCGTGCTTAAAATTGTGTTGATTTCCATAATAAAGGATTTATATTGATATCTAGCTCTATTAGCGGTTTATTTAATTGGTTCGTTCATTTTGTAGTTAATATTATTCTTTTTTGGATAGCTATGAAAGGTGCAAAACTTTATATATTATCTAGAATTAGGACATTGGCTATATGCGTAGTCTGTGCTATTGCATAATATGTAATTGATTTGGGATTATATTGAAGACTTAAAACTAGATTTAGTTGTCTGTGCCAACTAATTAGTTTTTGAGGTATACTAGTTAGGTTCCTCTCTTGATTCACTAGCTTTAATCATGATTTGTTAGGAATATCATGTGCCACTGGATTACTTCTTCATTTTCTAACACCTTGAATATGACATATGACTCTGGATTGTGTTTACAAGGGCCAAGTGAATAAGATCAAGTGCGGTCACTTGAGCCTACCCAATTTTCTAAAATGTCTACTATTATTTTAGAACTTTCTAAGTAATAGTGTAACGCTCCATATTTTGGGAAACATTATTTATTATTACAACTTAAATATTCAAACAGTAATAATAATAAAAAGTCAAGTACATATAATCTGTCTTCTACAGATTACAAAAAGGCAGACCGGGTATACTCTACGGCTTCTCAAATTCCTCTGCCTGGTTGATCCCCATATCGATCGGCAGCTCCGAGTTCTCCATAATACTCCTCCTGTTCATCGCAATAATCTAGCATAATCGTCAAAGTCGCAAAGCAACATTGTGGTATCATGTTAGGGTCACACAAGTGTAACACCGTGAGAGGGGATGCCAGTAGACAGTTCTACTCAAACCTTAAACTAGCAATTCTAGAACAATATAGAAGGTGACAGAATATTATAGTAAAATCATGTGTGTCTAAATATCAGTGTCAAATTAAATCAGAGTATAGCGTAATAAAATCAGTGTCTCGTATCATTTTCAGAATCAGAGTGCAGTGTCAGTATCTCGTATCAGTTTCACATATCAACATTCTTCTTCAAATTTCATCCACATCAACATCTCTCGAAAGTTATTGGCCCGTTCTTTTTACCCTTTCTAACGGTCACCAACCTTTTCGCTCGAAGTCCCGGTTGTCTTGTATCACTGAACTTAACCAGTCTGTTTATAAGGTCTGTCGACTCCCCGTCTCACACGACATAGTCCTGGCTGTCTTATATCACTGAACTTAACCAGTCTGTTTATAAGGTCCGTCCACTACGTGTTGTACCGCTGAGTCCTAACCACCAAATTCTCCCCGCGGAACTAGGACGACACTCGAATGGCACTACCGTATCAATCATTCATCACATCATCATTTTCATTCTCATCTCTATTTCTCATCGTGAAATCGATCGTTCCTTTTCTCGAAAAACGTGTTGTGTCATATCGTCCTATGAATCGTGCACATGCCATGATTTTCGTGGAAATCTTCCGTATCTCGAAAACTGTGTCACTTTAAGTCAAAACTTCTTTTAGCGACCTTCTCTTGACAACAGAATAACCAGGATGGTCCTAGATTGAATGGTCGGACGACTCCAGTTAGAATAGCCATTCCACTCTAGTCAGCGCGAAACTTGACTTTGCTGATAGACTATCAAGGGTGTTAGCCATGAGTCATTCCACAGTCTCAATCAAGTCAAAACATTTGTACAACACTTTTAGAAAGTTTTCGTATCGTTGAAAAGCTTTTTCGTTCTGAAAATTAGTCGACATTATAATGGCATAATGTCGAAATGTCAATTTTCATTTGGGCATTATAACTGCGTATTTTGAATAGTCAATTTTCATTCGGGAATCATAACTGCGTATTTTCAAAAGTCGGTCTCAAATCATGCATTATAATGACTATGTGTGTTTATCGTAGCTCCACTGACAGCTTCAGGCTTCCACAGCGTAGGAATATGCATAATCAGCCTAGAATATACCTCACGATAACATTCCACATGGAAGTAATGATCAACACAATCATTTAGTGGCCTCCTGCTCTTTTTAATTGCACAAACTGCATGCACGCACGATACTCCATTCAACTACCATTGGGTGCAACTGCAAGTACGCCTCCATATGTCTACCATGACAAATGGATCTCAAAGCACTTCAAGCACATCTGATGAACAAAATTTCACCTCCCATGCCTTTGACTCTTGGAAAGCATTCGTCAAAGCCTCATCCTTCTTTGGGCAAATCACAGGACGCCACTTTGCTGCAGTTTCCCTCCTAAAACACATCTGTTCCATCATCTTCAACCATATACGATCAACCAGCAGTGTGATTGGTAAATGACGCTCCTTGATCCAAGAATTGAAACATTCAGCCATGTTTGACCACATCTCTCCATACCGCTGCCCCTTAAAATATGCATTTGCCCAATGTTCGTAAGGCAAATCAAACAAGAAATTAGCAATCCTTACTTCCCCTCCCAATTTCTTCAACTTAACCAATTCTTCATTGAACTTCATCTCTTTCGGTGCATATGCACATGCACTAAACTGATAAACCACACGTTCTTTGTACTTATTCCTTTGAACCTGTCAAGTGACTGCGAAGATTGTTCTTCAAATGGTGAAGACAGAATCCATGATAACTTGAAGGAAACGCTTTGGGAACTACAACTTTTATTCCAGCATTCCTATCCGAAACAAAAACAATACTTCTTGTATCTCCCTCTAGCATGCAACGCAACTTCATCATAAACCACAGCCAGTTGTCATTTCTCTTCGAGTCGACAATACCAAAATACAATGGAAACAAACCTGGGGGAAAAGAATAAACTCTAAACTTCACACACATAATCACACATCACAAACAAAAATACACATCATCTAACAAAAAAAAAAGCACTTCACAATAAGTATAGGAAATTGTACCTCTGTTACCATCTTTCCCACTAGCAGAAAGCAAACACCCTTTGAAGTTACCCTTCAAAAATGTTCCATCAATAAACAAAAGAGGCCTCAAATGTTTAAAACCATATATGCATGCACCAAATGCAACAAATAACCTCTAAAAGTGCTTCGTCTCTCCATCTACATCTATATCAAACACACTGTCAAGATCAGAATTCCTTACAGCCTCACGATACCACCGTAGATCATCGTAAGATGTAGCATAATCCCCAAAAGCTTCAGATTTTTCCTTCTCTACACCCGACCAAGCCCGCTAATACAGGACATCCACCTCATACAAACCCTTCAAATCAGTAACTACATCACGAGCCCGTTTCAATGGTGTGGTTCGAATATCATCACTCACCAATCTTCCTATAAGACTTAAGGAAACTCGCAAGTGTCTAGTGGAAAGATTAGCAGCGAACATTATCAAAGCGGCGTATGTAAAAATAACCATTAACTTTGTCTAACCTCGCATGCACTCTCCACTTGCAATCTGCAACCTTACAAAATGCAAATGCAGTCACCCTGTCCATTTCATTCTTTGCAAAACAGTATTCAAAACCAAAAAATATAGCATACTTTACCAAACAATCACGAAACTCGATCACCCCACCCTTAAACTGCTGGTTAACTTCCTTGATGAGATGACGCCAACCATCAGACAACAACGGACAATCTCGATGCTCACAAAACGTTGGTAATAAGTCTCTCTCTTTCTCAAGCTCCAAACTCCATTCAGAACGAAATTTGACTAACCCTTTCCCTTTAGAATTACTGCAACTTCCACCATCAGAACACAAACCGGCACCACTCCCACTACTTCCACCAAATCCAACAGCCCCGCCCACATACTGTTACCACTGCTGGCAGTACAAGTAACTCCAACTTCAGTACTCAAACAACTAATACTACTAACACCACTATGATTAAATCCAATTTATAAAACCTCATCCCCCAAGCAACTACTACCACCAAATCCAACAGCCCCACCCACAATACTATTACTACTGCCTTTACTACTACTGGCAGTACCATTAACTCCAACTTCAGTACTCAAACAACTACTACTACTGTGATTAAATCCAAATTCCACAACATCATCCCCCAAACAACTACTATCCAAAGAATTGAAAACTGTAACTCGAAATACTCGAACACCATAACAAGAAGTTAAATCAAACATTACCTCCATGCTCTCATTGTTGTCTAAAAGACAAAGTTCATTGTCTTTCAATGTGTAAAACAGTTGCATGTCATCACCTCTCAATTTGTGAAACTTCAAGCACAACTTCCGAACCAAATCCTCGTACCGCGATGTCTGACAACACTTATAACAACAGTATGTGAACCGTATTTGCACAACAAGATGACTGAATCCACCTCCGCGGACATCACCTAAACAGGCCAAACAAAGAAAATAAATCCACAAAGTGACTAAAACAACCTGCTATCAACAATTCACTCCATCAGTTATACTTGATACACAATTCACATCCCCAATAAGACACAATTCACACAGCTCACAATCCATGCATTCACAATTCGAAGCAGCTCTTATGCACAATCAACAGAACTATAACAAACAATTCACATCAGCTGTTATGCAAAATAAACACCACGAAATATACAATGCACCAAACTCTCTAGGTTTTGCTTTAGTAATTTTCCTAATTATGCATAAACCACATAAGAATGGTCATAGCTACACTGAATAAGCAACCCAGTGCCTCGTAGATCAAATTAACCAAGCTTTTATGCATAATCCACATAAGCTATTATGCACTATTCACAACACCAGATATACATCACAAGACTCTAATTCGCACATCCTACTATACATAATTCGAATCCACTGTAAAACAAAACTAACACAGCCTAATATGCGCAATTCACACCAGCTCTTAACATAATTCACACCTTGCAACAAACAATTCACAAAAGCAATCAACCAAACCTAATTCCTCCTAAGTCGACCTCAAATACTAACACCAACATTAATTAACCCCAAATCATTACGTTATGCGCAATTCACATCAAGTGTTAGCCTCACATGCAAAAATTCGATACAATTTCACAAAACACACAAGCTCTTCTGCAATATAAACACCACTAGAAAAAACAAATCTCAGAATCTGTTAACCGAACACATTGCTACAACGCTTTGCTAATTTTCATCATCAATCGACCTCAAAAGTGCAGTGCTTTCACCAATAATCAAAACACAATCGTCGTTAAGCTCAATTTCATCGTTAATCGAACTCAAAAACACTTTCAACAGCACATTGCTACCACATTATGCTAATTTTCATCCTTAATCGACCTCAAAAGTGCAATGCTTTCACCAATAATCAAAACACCATAACAAAATAAAAACACGTTCGTCATTAAGCTCAATTTCATCGTTAATCGAACTCAAAAACACTTTCAGCAACAATCAAAACACCATAACAAAATCAACACATGTTCGTCAATGGTCACTATTTAATTCGACAATCAACAATACTCGTGTGTTCAGAGCTCACCATTCAACTTGATCGACGAAAATCAATTTGATGTTATGCAACTTCTCCTTGCAATCATCACTAGCTTACCATTCCCAGAATCGCCGTCGTCTATCACACTCGTCTCAGAGATCAATTACAGTATGCGTCTTAACTGATTTCAATCGTTAGTTGCAGAATCGTTGTCGTCCGTCACACTCGTCTCAGAAGATCAATTATAGTATGCGTGTTAACCGATTTCAATCGTTAGTTGTATATATACGTTTATTGGAGGGGCAAAATAGTAAAAGCCCCTCCAAGGAAGGGCCTAAACGGGATACCTTGACAAAACGGGGTCTAGAAGGAACCAAACACAAAAAATAAGACCAGCCTATAATTTCCTAAAATATTAAATACCTCCATTAGATGTGAGTGGAACCCCTAATAGCTTGGTTGTTTTTCATAGCTTTTGTTCTCAGGGGCTAAAGACCAGGCTTGAAAAATATTTTTCCGTCTCTCGCCGTCTTTTGAAAGAATTTGCACAATATAATAATACACGAAGCGCAATACAGAACAAAATAAAGATATGTCATGACATTAAGAGCACAACAACTTAATTGACCAAGATTAAAAAAAAAAAAAAAACGTAGCGTAATTGAAGATAGAGCAACTTACCAACAAAAAAACCTAAGCACTAATAAGCTAATTAATACCAAAAAGAAGTACTGGTAGGAAACTTAAAGTGCACATTACTCATGGGCTCACTTTCTAACAAGGAAAACCTGGCATCATACACAAAAACAAACTAATCATCCTCGTCATCATTTTCCTCAAAAATAACATTTAGAAACCTAATGGCAGTAAGAGAACACATGCAAATGGAATCTGAAAACCTTATGCCCGGTGGAAAACTAGAAAATAACAAACCTAATATGAAAACAAAAGTGAAATTATCGATAGATCGGGAAGACAGAGAGAGGGGATCAAGGGTTTCAACTAGACTCTGTGCCTCTATGTGCTCCAAATCACGTGACAAGGTAATAACAAGCCCTTTGGATGATGAGGGAAGAAAGGAGAAGAAAGGGGATTCCTCTCCCTTACTAATGAAAAATGAAAAGAAAGGGGAAGAGTTTCTCCTGTCTCAACCAAACAAGCATGAGAAATAACTTTCTCTCCCTCCCATTCCGGTCATCTTTCTCATCTCCGGCGTCCTCAAAACTGAATTTTGATCACAGATTCGGCTTCTCCTTGACGATACGAAAACAACGGTGGAAGTTTGACGATGATCTGACGACGGGGTGGCCTGCACGTGCCGCCGGCGTTCCGTTTCTCACCAAATCTCGCCACTTTTGGTGAGAAACGGATTCTCACCATTTATTTTCCTCTCTCACCCCTTTGGTCATCCAAACAAGGGAGGGAAACGACTCCCCTTTCTTCTCCTTTCTTTTCTCTCATTCCCCCTCGATCCAAAGGAGCTATAAGAGAGATCAATGAAGAAGAAATTGATGTGTAACTGTGACAGCGGCAAGAGATCGATAACCAGTGATGATCCAGGGCAAGAGATCCAACGACGGCAATAGATCGAGTAGAAAAATATCATTTTCGGGCTTTTTGGTTTCTCTCTCCCCCCTTTCCAGAAAATACAAATACAAAATACATTTGACACCTCACGACACAACTCATTTGACACCTCCTAATCTATTACTTGCAAATCTATACCTATACTATATAGTATTGCAGTGGGTGTCTTCATGAGAAGCTCCCTAGGTGCGACAAGTGAAATAATCTAAAATTTCTAAATACACATACGTTTTACTATTTTATAATTCCTCCAAACAATAAGATAACTTAGAATTTAGAAAAAATTCCTATTAGTTAGGGAGGAATCATATGGATCTTGCTACAGGTACATAAAAAATTGTAAAGAAAATGTACAAATCGCTCTCGGGGACCCACTTTTGGGTCCCACACGAGTGATCCGAACCGTTCATTATTCTTAGAACATTTTTCCGAGGGGCTCCACAAAATTTCAGCTCAATCGGACGGTTTCAAACGGTGTGATTTTGGTTCAAGCACTTCTAACCGTCCGATTGAGCTGAAATTTTGTGGAGCCCCTCGGAAAAATGTTCTAAGAATAATGAACGGTTCGGATCACTCGTGTGGGACCCAAAAGTGGGTCCCCGAGAGCGATTTGTACATTTTCTGTACAACTTTTTCTATACCAGTAGGATTACTGGAATCATATTATTTACCTATCTAACCCATTAACATATTTTGCGGTAAGAGAATACGTTCTTGAAATATTTTTTACTCGCTCCGTGTCCTTTTTATTGTCGACTATTTCATTTTGGGTTGTCCCTTAATTATTGTATGTTTAGAATTTTTTATTTTTTTTTGTCATTCGTCATTCCTAATTTATTACATGGGGGGAGGGGGGAATCAGACTTGATCCCAGGATACAGTGTGGGGATCCAAGAGCTCTATCGCATGAGCTAGCCACCACTTGATGTGTGTTTAGAGAAAGTTAATGGGTAAAAGTTTGTGCAATTATTATTTTGTCATTTTGAAAAGTTAGTGGCCGGGTAAGAGTTAACCAGTAAAAGTGGAGAATAATTTTAGAAAATGGAGGTAAAAGTTGATCTGAAAAGTGTGAAGTAAGATAAAAGTTGATGTGAAAGGTGTAATGATGATGTCTCTTTATTAAGTTGGAGTTACAAAGAAACACACTTAAAAAGGGAAGGATGAGTATTTCATTTCTTTTCTTTTCGTTCTCGTGTGTAGCACGGGTTGAAACTGATGTGTGTGATTGTAAAAGGATGTTGGACATACTCCCTCCATCCCATTTATTAGGCCCTTTTAGCGATTCCAACTAATTAGAGGAATATAATCATTACATGTACTTACTCTAAAAAAGAAAGGGTAAAAGTGAAATTTTATTAGCCAATGCCCCCCTTAGTTTAGAATTTTTATTAGCTAATGCCCCCTTAGTTTAGAATTTGAACAAAAAATTTAGGACGCCAAAAAGTAGTGATTGAGACCAAAGATTAGGGACAGAAGGAGTACTATAACAGGAGAAATGCTACAATACACTGCGTACATTGTGCTCATGTTTGGTGAATGTTACGTTTTGTTTTTATAAACAGGTTTGCTACAGGCAATAATAGTTGAATCAATTATTGCACAAAGTTTCTCACATGATATATGTTACATCTTGTTGATATTGCACTGAGTCCCACATATATCATGTGCGAGAGTTTGTACAATTGTTGGTACAAGTATTGTGAGTCCCACATATATCATGTAAGAGAGATTGTGCAATTGTTGGTACAAGTATTAGTGCTCCTATCATTTCTCTTTACAAATATAATGTATTTTTATGGTTAGATATGTAAATGAAATGCACCTTTATAGGTTTTACTCTTTGTGGTGAAGTGTTACACTTCTTTACGATGAAATATATGCCCCCTTTTTGGTGAAATATTACACCTATTTGTCGTAAATATCACGCATGTTTTTGGTAAATTGTCATGGGTGCATATCATACGGACTATGGAGTATCAAATACGGTTGTATACCCATTGTGGACATAAAAATTCAACTGGACCTTAACTTCAGGGACTAGGTAGGGCCATAATATTCAGATAAAGGGACTAACTCATGCAATAGTCGAAAGATCAAGGGGTTGCCCTGTTATTTTGACGTGTCAACACTTGGGATTATCGTCCAAGTCACAGCTTCAACGCGTGTATAACGGGGGCGGCTTCTACTGGTGTCTCTTCTTCAACCTCCCAATTTCTCTCTCGTCGCGCTCTCCCTCTCTCTCTCTCTAGAGCAACCACACCTTGGAGCACAAAAACAGACGAGAAACAGTCTGCGTCCGTTAACTCAGTCGTCGACGGAGTCCCCATCAATTTGTCGCCGATTGATCGCCTTAATCTTTCCCCATCAATTAATCTTCTTCTTCAAAAAAAATCGTGTCCTGTATATATCAGCTCCATATCCACCAAATCTATTTGTTTCTTGCTCTCTGGTAAGAATCTCTTCTCTCTCTCCTCTTCGATTCACTCAATTTCCCACACTTAGATGACTAGACGCTAACGATCTTATACGGGATTCGTGGTTCACCTTCAATTTGTTCGCTAGGGTTTCCCAAATTTGGGGTTTTTTTGGAAGTTCTTTGTATATATACAGTTTAGTTGTTGGATACTAGATTGTATAGGGTTTCTGTACAAAATGTCTGAATCGTGACAAGAAGATTGAGCCTTTTGATTGTTTTATTGAAAAAGTTTCAATAAATCAATTCTTAGGCTTGGATTTGTTTGAGTAGTAAGAATGTCGTCGGCCGGTGTCGCAATTTGTCCGTTGCCAATTGAGAATGCAGTTTCCGTTGGTAACATTCACGACCAGTCGTCGGACGAATCGATTGTGATATATGTGGCGGTGTCTGGTTCTGGATTATTGAGTCCGATGCGTGTTTTGGGGTCTGATTCGATCGAGTCCGTGAAGCTTCAGATTCAGAATCATAAAGGGTTTGTTGTTAAGAACCAGAAGTTGGTTTGTGGAGGCAGAGAGCTGGCACGGAGTAATAGTCTTGTTCGGGAGTATGGGGTGGCTGATGGGAATGTTATGCATTTGGTTCTTAAGCTCTCTGATCTGCAAGTCATCAGTGTTAGGACTTGTTGTGGGAAAGAATTTACATTCCATGTCGAGAGGAGTCAAGATGTAGGGTATGTCAAACGTCAGATTGCTAAAAAGAAGAAAGGTTTAGTTGATCTTGACGATCAAGAAGTCTTATGCAATGGTGAGTGTCTTGAGGATCAGAGACTTATAACAGATATCTGTGAAAATAAGGATGCGGTGATTCACTTGTTTGTTCGGAAAACTGCAAAAATTAGGGATAAACCTGTGGGCAAAAATTATGAATTATCCATTGTTGCACCGCAATCGAATGATAGGACTAGGAGGCATGATGAAGTGGATACGGAAAGTGGGGTTGGGAATGGTACTGGGAATGGTGTTGTTTTACCTATAAAGCCTCCCGATATAGGTGTTTGTTTGGAACCCATAATTGTCAATCCAAAGATTGAAGTCTCTTTGGTCCTCGAAGATTTAGTGAAATCAACATTTGAAGGGTTAGACAGAGGGAATTATCCAGTCAGGTCTTCTGAAGGTATGGGAGGAACATATTTTATGCTGGACGCTTTAGGGAAAAGGTATGTGTCCGTTTTTAAGCCTTTAGATGAGGAGCCTATGGCTGTGAACAACCCTCGGGGGCTGCCTTTTTCAGTGGACGGTGAAGGGTTAAAGAAAGGAACCAGAGTCGGGCAAGGTGGATTAAGGGAAGCTGCTGCCTACATTTTGGACCATCCAAAGACCGGTCACCGGTTTATTTCAGGGGAAAATAAGGGATTTGCTGGGGTCCCACCTACAACTATTGTGAAGTGCTTGCATGATGGATTTAATCATCCAGAGGGTTCACGTGTCAAGATTGGGTCTTTGCAGATGTTCATGGAGAACTATGGAAGTTGTGAGGATATGGGTCCTAGTGATTTCCCAGTTGAGGAGGTACATAAAATCTCTGTTTTGGATATAAGGATGGCTAATGCGGATAGGCATGCTGGGAACATTTTGCTGAGCAAAGGTGAAGATGGCCAGACTATACTAATTCCAATTGACCATGGGTATTGTTTGCCCGAGACAGTGAGTTTTCTTATTCCTCTTTCTATTTTTTGGTTCCATTTCTTATATATTGTGCTCATTGCAACTTCTTCATTGTCATTACCAAATCAAAATTGGGCTCAGCTACATGAATCCTTTTTTTTTTCCCACTGAGCTCTGTCAATGGTTCTACTTGTTCACTTAGACTTAGTAGACTCATAGCTTTGTGCCTACACTACAACATCCAATGTTAATTTGGGTCTTCCCCTCCCCGCATCGTTACTACCCAAAACTATCTTATCAACTCTCTTACCTACTGCATTGTCATTATTTTGTTTTTTAATCTTTCTTTTTCGTTGATGACTACTTTTACTGGCTGGAGTCTTTTGATTAACTGGTGAATACTTTTGTCAACTAATTGCTTTCTTACCTTTTTTTTGTAACTGCGCTGGAGTCTTTTGATTATAATAAGTTTTTACTTTCATGCTGAAATTGGATTGTACACAAATTATTTTTCATGGGAAGTCGAATCTCATCAATTCTCTTGGAGAAAGGATGGGGAATGCGTTTTGAATAGTCGCATGGTCTGAACTATTTGGTTATCTTGTATGTTTAATCGTTCGAATTTATCTTGACTAGTTTGTGGAATAAAAATATTGAATGACACATATACTGTAATGTACGTATTAGACCTAAAAGTTGAAGAATTCAGGGGAACTATGAATATTAAGGTAAATGCTAGTGCCACTAAGAAGAATGAATACGAACCTATGAAGACATGACATGATGCGATGATTGGAAAGAGTTAAGGGGCAATCCGACCCGCAATAATTAATATGGGTCACATGGAGTTGAGTATATTTTTGCAAATAGGGGCTGGGTTCAATGATGAAGCTGCCATGCATACATATGTATAGGCCTTCTATTTGGAAGGCCAAAGCCACCCCATTGCAGTGCATTGGGAAAAAGGCACTCCAATTGAGTTTGAGCTAAAATGCGGGACAGTATGTGGTCCCTTTGCTGCGTGGGCACTGACAATCCTTTTTGTTGAGCTTTCACGCTTCCAACTTCCCAGTGCTTGCGCTAAAGAAAGAGGGCATAGTCTTTCTCGCTTCTTATGATGATTTTGTCAATCTTTCGGACTTTAATGTCCTATTTTGTAAGGTGGAATAGTACTTGAGGTGACAAAGAACATTACATTTCATGCACAGTATGGGTAGCGGGAGTTTTACACTTAGCTGTTTGGAAGACTGAGTTATGATTTGCGACCTGAGCTCCAAGTTTTTATTTCTTAGTAGTTATGTTGTGTCACTAGCTTCAAATATGGCATGAAGGAAATTGAATTGATTTTGAGAATATGTAGTTCTATACCCTCTCGATAATTTTATAGCAATATATCCTCATCGATGCAGTTTGAAGATTGCACATTTGACTGGCTATATTGGCCACAAGCTCGCAAGCCTTACGATGCAGAGACTACAGAGTACATAAAATCACTGGATGCGGAGGAAGACATTGCCCTCCTGAAGTTCTATGGTTGGGATCTGCCACTTGAATGTGCACGCACGCTCCGTATCTCCACCATGCTTCTGAAGAAAGGGGCAGAGAGAGGGCTTACTCCATTTTCCATTGGAAGCATCATGTGCCGCGAAACCTTGAAGAAGGAATCTGTGATCGAGGAGATTGTCCGAGAGGCCCTGGATTCTGTGCTCCCAGGCACAAGCGAATCTGTTTTCATGGAATCAATCTCCGATATCATGGATCGCCGCCTTGATGAGATTACCAAATGAAGGTCTATGTAGAAAATTAGTTATATTCATGTCTATAGGTACATATGTTTACGTACATATGTATGTATATCCTCTATGTACGTACTTTGCTGATCGCTTGTGTTGTTTTCTTTCATTTCTTTTAGCTGTTGCGCGCGAATGACTTGACGCGGTTGAACAATTAGTTTATATCATTTGATATGGGACAGAGATATTCATGTCTATAGGTACATATGTTTACGGACATATGTATGTATATCCTCTATGTACGTACTTTGCTGATCGCTTGTGTTGTTTTCTTTCATTTCTTTTAGCTGTTGCGCGCGAATGACTTGACGCTGTTGAACAATTAGTTTATATCATTTGATATGGGACAGAGAGATTCATGTCTATAGGTATATATGTATGTATATCCTCTATGTACGTACTTTGCTGATTGCTTTTGTTGTTTTCTTTCATTTCTTTTAGCTGTTGCGCGCGAATGACTTGACGCGGTGGAACAATTAGTTTATATCATTTGATATGGGATAGATATTAGGAAATGTAATGTGTATATCTTACAGGTTGTTCTCTTCTTTTTCTACTTTTTTCGAGCCCAGCTTGTTAACCGGATCTTTGAAGGATTGCAACGCAAATCATTTTTTGTGGATTGGTTTGTGTACAATGGATGCAATGTACTTCTGGGGAGGTTAGGGCAATCTATGGCTGATAAGTTTGAAGAGTCGTATGCATTGCGGAGGCCTGGGACTTGGTGGTCTCACATTAAGGATGATTTCCACTGTGTTTTCAAGTAATTTTTTTCCCTTTCCGTTTATGCGTTTATTTATTAAATTTCAACTTTGAATTTAATTATTATTTTTATTTTAATAGGAACCTAGTTCTTGCTTTGAGTCATGCCTACAAGTTACGCCTGAATGTTGCTGTCTCTATTAGCGATGAGACTAGAGTTACATTTGTGCAATCTGATCTCTATTACCTGCTGCTCGTGTAAAGTTTTGTTTTGATGTTCACATGATGTTCACATGATGTTCTTGTATTTGTTTTTCAGGCATCGAGGGTGGAGTTGATTTTCGAGATCTGAGTTTAAAATGATGCAGAGAGCAGTTCTTTTGCCTTGCAGTAAAGATGGGTTTGCTCCAGACTATACCGCTTGTGGAATCCCGTTGGATGCAGTGGCTTTCATTGTTAAAGGTGGGTTAGCTTTAGACTATACCGCTTGTGGAATCCGTTGGATGTAGCGGCTTTCATTACTAAACTGCGTTCTGTTACGCATTTGTATTGCTTTGTTTCGCATTTATTACTAAGTTGCCTTCGTTTCACATGTTGATTTTTTTTCCTGAAGTGACCATGTGGCTGTGCAATGGGGTATTTTAGATGATGCCTGCTTTTGGTCCGGAGCACAAAAATCCAAGTTTATCAATTTTGGGACACTTTGAAAACATTTGATCCCACACTAGGGATCAAGACGCTCGCACTTCGTTTGGAAGGAAAACGAAGTGCGAGCGTGTTTTCCAAGTGTCAACCATCTCCTGAAACTTCATGATAGATTTTGGCCCCGGACCAAAAGCAGGCATCATGTAATACCAGCAGGCATCATGTAATATCCCATTGCACGGCCACGGTCAGTCGGTCACTACCGGAAAAAAAAAAAAAGGTCTAATTATGGGAAAAAAAAATCAACATGTGAAACGAAAGGCAGTTTAGTAATAAACGCGAACGAAACATACAATTGCGTAACAAAAGACAGTTTAGTAATGAAAGTCACTACATCCAACGGGATTCCACAAGTGATACAGTCTGAAGCCAACCCATCTTTAATGCAAGGAAAAAGAACTGCTCTGCATCATTAAACTAAGATCTTGGAAATCACTGTGCACTCCACGCCTGAAAAACAAATACAAGAACATTTTGTGAACATCAAAACAAAATTTTACACAAGCAGCAGGTAATAGAGATTTACCATCAGGTTGCATAAATGCAATTCTAGTTTCATCAGTAAGCAGGAATCAGTCGGCCACACGAGAAGCCTTGTGGCATGACTCAAAGCAAGAACTAGGTTCCTGTTAAAATTAAAATAATTAAATTCAAAGTTGAGATTTAATAAATTAATGCATAAACCAAAAGGAAAAACAATTACTCGAAAACACAGTGGAAATCATCCACAGTGCATACATTCTTCAAACTTATCAGCCATAAATTTTCCCTTACCTCCCCAGAAGTGTACATTGCATCCATCATCTACGATCTATATAATGATTTACGTTGCAATCCTTCAAAGATCTGGTTAACAAGCTCGGCTCGAAAAACTGAGCTCGTTTATACGTGTAGTAAGGTTTTGTTACTACAGGAGGTACATTTCCTTTCGCGAATGTTGTGTTTTTTTTTCTTTTTTCCCTTCTCTTTTGGGAATATTGTGTGTGTGTTTTTTTTTTTTGTACATTTTTTAAGACATGGTTGAAATTAATACGACGGTGAGCATCATGAGGATGTACTTCGGGATTTTTGCCCCTTCTTTGTTGGATTGGCAAATGCACCTGTACTAGATAAACGGCTAGTTCTATGTTGTTCGCTTGTAGAGAAAACTTTTTATTTTTTGTGTGGGGTAAAATAGCATGAAATAAAAAGAGGCAAAAGAATATACAGCCTACAAAAGGCATACCCAGGAGGACAAAAAGAAAAAGAAAAAAAAGCCAACACAAGTTGGACTGGAATCTGGAATTACATACAGTGACTAAACTAGAGAGTTTCTAGACCTACTAAAAGTAGGGCCAGAAACTCTCTCAAAACTAGGGAACCTTTTTTTTTTTTTTTTGGTTTTTTGAAGAGGAAATCGCTGACATTGTCATTAAGGAAAGATCTATAAGGATCAAATACAGATACATGAGTACAAGACAAAGGCAAAGCAGTTGCCTACAAGCTGGACAATATCCTGATCTGAAACGGGCATGTTGCCAGCAGAAACTGAGTCATTACATTCCCGACCAGACGAAACCAAGCTATGTTGCCGGAAACAACAGCCGCACGACTACAGACCACCACTCTTGGCGGTCAACCAAACATAAAAAAAAAAAAAACATAAATAAAAATTATTCCCACCACCACAACCCACCGAATCTAGAAAAACCAGACCGGGACCAGAACACACCGGACCAGGGGAAACCCAGCTGGGACAGAAAAAAGAAACAAAAACCTCCTCACCCGTTATTTGCCACACCGACAGCCGCCTAATATGAATAAACAAAGTACTAATAATACCTACTTAAACTGGGACACAGCAACACTATCTTTTGGGACACAGCATCAGCAATCAGCAGTAACAACAGGTAAATGTGCAGCAGCAGTACAAGGAGTGCAGCAGCAGTGGCTGGGTTCAAACAGGCGTGCAACAGCAGTAACATGGGTGTAGCACACCATAAGTGAGAACATCAGCATCAACATGGATAGCTATACCAAGAAATTTATTAACATGGATATCACGAGAAAACTTCGCTCTCGAAAATTTATATACTTACTCTTCGTGCACCACAACATAGTTTTTTTTTTCTTTTTCGGGAGCACTGATTAATGGCAGGGGAAAAGGTTTGGAACATGAAAACATATCCAACGGATGAGATCCATCAGGTACAGTTTGTCCCAGTGTACCGGATGGATCTTATTTATTGGATGTGTTTTCATATTTTGTTTCATATTTTTCTTTCATGTTTTGTACCAAGGCCCTTAATGGCAGTATGACACAATCTCTTTCTCATGTTCTTTTAACCCGGAGGAATACATTCCAATAATTCTTCATACACTATCACTTGAAATGGAAGATGTAAACAAAAACATCAGATAGTAGACACATGCATTTAATACCATATCTAACTTTCCAAGTTAAACTGCGGACAATAGACCATGCAATTGGTACATGCTCTATATATGTTAACTATGTTTATGGTGGAACTACAGATAAACTCTATTATCATGCCCCAAATATGAAGTTTTTTGTTTTATCGGCAAAAAGAATTTTATTAATCTTTGGAATAGATACAAAGATTCAAAGGACAAAGGAAAAACGGCATCACTATGGACCAATGCATCCCAACTAGATTGGCACCTTAAGAACTGACAATCATATGCCCCTAAGCCCAAAAAGAGATGACTACTGAATGTACATGTAATTTAAGAATTGGCAAGAAGCCAATCACAGAAACAACAAAATCTGAAACACAAATAGTAACATATCAGATAGCTGAAACATAGTCGCCTCTCACACTGTTGCCAATTCCTTACTTGAGTACTTTAGTAATGGGGGAGGCGGGGGAAGCACGGGCCTCGGGCCACCAAAAAATATATGTACATCTATATATTAGGCCCAAATATTTTTTATTATACAGAATATTGTTGTTTCTTGAACGCATGGAGTGCAGTGACTATACCAGTTACAGTTGCCTCTGGAGAAAGAAACTTTTCAAAGTCAAAATTGATCAAAAATTATCTTTGGTCAACCATGTCTCAAGAAAGATTAAATGAATTGGCTCTATTGTCTATCGAGAAGGATTTGGCAAAGAAACTTGAGTATGGAGACTTAATAAATACGTTTGTGGCAAAAAGTGCGAGAAAGAATAATTTTCAAGTGATGTATTTTGAGATATTGTAATGGTTGCATTTTTTTGGGATAACCGTATGTATACTTTTATAATGGTAAAGTTTTATAATGGTGTTTTTCGTACAGAACTCTTTGTTGATCAACTTTTGTATGAAACATATAGGGAGGCCTCATTTAAGGGGTTCGCTTCCGGCCTCCAAAACTTATGAACCGGTCCTGAAAATAAACTCAAAATTAATGGAGGTGCACGCAAGTTTAGCCGGACATCTGAGTTATAAAACAAGCAACATATTGGTAGGCTAGCAAGCTGGGAGCTCTAAATTGGTTCCACGCGTGTATATTTGTAACCAATTGAAGACCATTGGTAAGGAAAGGATGCCACTCTTCTTCTAAATTTGCAGTGAATGTAGAATCTGTCAACGAATAATGCAGCGGTGACATTTTTATAATAACAATAGACTTTTATGTAATTAGTCCATATTGGTAAGGGAATCCCTTACTTTCTTTCTGTGCGGAACTCATAGTTTCCACTTGAATTTTGAAGATCCGAACTGTTTAGTGTGTTTAAAACATGTTTTGAAGAATCCCCACAAGGGATCACAAAAAAAAAGGGACCGGGAAGGCCTTGATTCGACCAGTTTTTCATAAAAATGTATATACCCTTAAAAAACATGTTTTAAACACACTAAACGGTTCGGATCATCAAAATTCGATCGGGAAATGGGTGGTCCGCATGGTAGGAAAGTAAGAGATCACTTGATCCGTGGTGTTTATGTAAGTTCCCTATTTGTCCCCCTTTCTTTTATTTTTTGATAATTGAATGGCCAGGCCAATTTGCGGGTACCTCGACTAATTCCGGGGTCCTGAAGTTAATGACCGAACAAACCTCCAGTGGTCTGTGGCCCCAAGGTTTGAATGTTTTGGCTTTCGTGGGATTTGAACTTGTGACTTCTTGGAAGGCAAGCCCTTTAATTGCTTTCTCATACCCACTTGGACAAACCCTCCGGCTGTGTTTGGATGGCAGTAATCTCAAGGGGGAATGAGAATGTGATGCCTTCTACCCTTGATTCCAACGTTTGGAATAGACAGGAACAGGAATGTGATGCCAGGCTTTTCTGATTCCAATGTTTGGTAGAGACATGAATAGGAATGTGATTCCTGATGACATATTCAACCAGGAATCACATTCCTAGACTGAGTGGGAATCTGATCACTCCCTTACCCAATGGGAATCTCAGATTCCTGGCTCATTCACTAAGAAAAGGAAATGTTGACTTTCATAAATTTCCAAAATAATTGTTTCCCACGTAAGATTACTGAATTAATCCAAACACCGAAATGTCATTCCTCCAGGTATAAATTCCTAGGAATTCAATTCCAAGTAATCATATTCCTATTCCTACCCAAGAAAATTCCAGGGAATTTGATTCCCGATAATCATATTCCTATTCCTACTCAAGATTCCGGTCATCCAAACACAGCGCGGGTTTGCTTTCTCTCCCAGTTGGTATGGCATCCTCTGGAAAGAAATAAGTGCAGGTAGTGTGTGTTTTCTTGATGCTTGAAATGAATGGTAATGGTCCTGAGTTGTAGTCCTGTATAGCATCACACATTGTTGATAAATGATATGTGGTGTTAACTTGTGCTTTTTGTGGCAAATTTTAGAGGTTAAGACGGACAAAGAAGAGACTTGTTCGGATTGACAATTTCAAAAGAAAGAGTACTAAATGTACATTAGGCCAAGAAAAACTCTGACCTTTCACAGATAATGGATCCTATAGGGTATTATGTTAGTTATTTTGGTTTGGCATTTTCCGGAGTTGTTCAAAACACACCCTAGTTCAATTGTTTTTCTATTTCTTTGAATTGTAATGGGTAGATTGAATAGGCCGGGGATAGTTGCTCGCGCAATGCTCCTTCCTTTGCCTTCAGCCTTTTGACCCTGTGAAGCCTCTTGATTCGACAAAGGTAAAATTATCACGGCATTTCATACATAGCATTTTTTATATATTCATCTTTTATTAATCATATTTTAAAATGCTCTAAATTAGTTTATAAAATTAACAATAGGGAATTATTTTCTTGACCCCCACATCATGCTTGATCTATGTAAATATTCTTTTTCGGAAAATATTATACCCATATGTTCCAATCCTTGGAGTTCTAAATTACTAGATTGCTTGATCATTTCCATAAATGCATAATGCCAATTTACAACTGATTTCCAAACCTTAGCATAAAAAACGTGGTCTATTTTTAAGACCTCGGAAATCGGCTAAAAAGGTATCAGATCATTTCTTCAAAAGCAAGTTGCCTATTTGAATATTAAATTTCTATATCATTTCCTTTATACAGGTTGCCCATTATCAAATTGATTACCAAACTGCAACATAGGAAACGTGTTATTTCGGAAACCTTGGAAATCGGCTAATATTTATATATATGATTTGGATGTTCCCGTTTTTACTAACTATCAATCTTTGGGAATTTTTCCTTTATATAAACACATCGCCTGTTCCTTTTATTCGACATCTCTACACTTTTGCGAAAAAGAAAAGAAAACATAAGTTTTGAGTGCTAGAGTTTTTATTTTGTATGAGTTGTCAAACAAATCAACTCATGCATAGCATTTTGTGACAATCTATTTCAACGTTCTTACATCCTGCATTTGTCCGAACGTTTTTTATCGTCCTGTTCATTCCGCATATCATTCATCATTTCATCTGGTGATCCATTGGTGCCTTGTTGCTGTTGGCCGGATTGACGAGGAGTCTATTCGGAGCCGGTTGATTCCAGAGATCGAACTTGAGGTTTGTGGCAAGCTATTGAATAAAAAAGAAGCTCTGGGAGCATCGTGAGTTGGCGAGAATAGGTAACGCTTAAGGGTGAGGCTTAAGGTAATCTGTTTCGCACTGTAACTCTCTTTTTGATTAATAGAAAATAGTAGACTAGGCCGTGGTTTTGTCTTAGGGTTATTCGGACCCTAAGGTTTTCCACGTATATCACGTGTCTTGCCTCCTGATTTATTTTCCGCTATTTTATTGTATGTTCTAATTGCTTAATCTCTTTTTAAAAGAAAAAAATTCTAATAAAAGTTTTTTATTTTTTTTATTTATTTTTATTTTAAAAAAAGGGTTAATTATTTAAATTAAGTCCTATTCACCCCCCTCTAGGACGTTTTTAAGCTTCCGCATAATTTCAATTGGTATCAGAGCCTAGTTGCTCTGTATCTGGATTTATCTCCTGAGTATTTGATCCTATGATCATGGACTTGAATACACCTCGTGAGGGAGCCTCAAACTCGAGGCCGCCCTATTTTGATGGGAACGATTATCCCTATTGGAAAGCGCGCATGACAACATATTTAAGTTCCTTAGGCATTCGGGTTTGGAGGTCCATTAGGTACGGCTATGAGGCCCCAACCATAGAAGATGCTACAACAAAAAAAAATGAGGGCTAAGGAGGACACTGAGTGGATTTCTGCTGACAATGAGAGTTTTGAGGCAAACTCCAAGGCCTTAGGAGCCATCTATGGCGCTTTAAGTAAAACCGAATTTAGTCGCATCTCCGCATGTGCTACCGCCAAGGAAGCATGGGAGATTTTGCGCGTTACCCATGAAGGTACTAAAACTGTCAAGACTTCAAAAATTCAAATGCTAACCACACGCTTTGAAGAACTTAGAATGTCAGAAGATGAAACTTTTGATAGTTTTATCACAAAGCTAAGTGATATTGTTAATTCTTTTCATGCTTTAGGTGAACCCATTTCTAATCTCAAAGTTTGCCGTAAAGTACTAAGGTCTCTTCCAGAAAGGTTCAGAACTAAAGTTGTGGCTATTGAAGAAAGGCCTGAAATTGACGATATGCTTTTTGAAGAATTGGTTGGAAAACTACAAACGTTCGAGTTAAATCATTTAACTAAGAAAACCACTTCTAAGGTCAGTAAGAGTATTGCTTTAAAACTTCCAATGTAAAATCCTATGTGCCTCAAGATAGTGATGAAGATCTTGATGAAGAAGAACTTGCTTTCTTTGCCAAAAAATTTAGAAAATTTGTTAAGTTTCGAAAAAATAGTAAGCAAAGAATCACTTCAGCTTCTAAAGATGTTTCTAAAGTAAATAATTTTGGTTTTGATGAAAAGAAGTTCTCTACTAATAATTCTAAGAAACCCCAAGGCATTCAATGTCATGAGTGTCATGGTTTTGGTCATGTTCAAGCTGAATGTGCCAACACGCTCAAAAAGAAATCCAATAGGGGTTACAAAGTCATTTGGGATGATGACAGTGAGGAAGAGAACGATTCTCAAATTAGTCACGATAAGACTGATGAAGTCCCTCGATACATTGTTCTTGTTGCTAATGTCACATCTCCTACATCACCAAAAACTGTTATGTCCACACCTTCATATAGTATTGCTGATAACTATGAATCTAGTGGTGAGGATAATAATGATGATGAGGATGACTTAGAATCTATTACTGATGCTTATAACGAGCTTTTCAAAGAATGCGTTAAATTGAAAAAGAAAAATAAAGATTTGATTCAAGTCATTAAAAAGGTTGAAACTGAAAGAAACGATCTTCGTGTTCATGTTGAATCTAAGATTCACGAAATAGAAGAGTTAAAGGCGCACCAAATAAAGTTCAACGAAAAATTTGCTGAAATTGAAAAAGATTGTTTAGAGGCCTTGAAGGCTCATGAGATTTCTAAAGAGAGAGTTCAAATCTTAGAGCATGATTTAAGAGAGGCCAGTGAGGCCATTAAGAGAAATGACTGTGGCGCTTCTCGTATAGCTGAATTAACACGTACTTTTAAAAATAGAAGTGGCCTTGGATTCATCGACCCACCTTCTCTTACCCCTCAGACTAGTGAAAATTCTGAGAAAGAGATAAAATTTGTGAAACCCGTGTCTCCAGCTATTCCTAAGATCGTGGAACCTCATATCCCTAAGAAACGGACTATCACTTGCCACCATTGTGGCACTCTAGGTCACATTCGTCCTTATTGCTACAAACTTCTTAAGGATAATAAAAAGGGAAATGGTAGGTTTCAAATTCCTAAAATTTACTCTGGGGCAAAAGAAAGTGTCTCTAAGTGTGAAAAACCTCGTGAGATATTCCAGCCAAAGTCTGAAAAAATTAATGAAAATTTTGCGAAACAGTTAAATATTTTGGCTAATCAAACTTCTCACATTGTTGAGGAAATACAAAAACTTTCTATTTTTGCTGAAGGAATGAAGAAAAGTAATACCTCACTTGGCAAGAGTTCTGTTAACCGCCAATCTCAAATGGATAATAAACCTAAACAAGTTTGGAGGAAAGTTGATATAGTGTGTAATGTTGCTCACACTGCGTTCAAAGCTAATAATATGCATGTTTGGTATTTAGACAGTGGTTGCTCTAGGCATATGACTGGCGACAAGTCTTGGTTTAGCAAGGTAGAAAAATACAATGGTGGTCTTGTCACTTTTGGTGATGGTAATACATGTAAAATTGTCAGACAAGGCACCATATCTACTCCAGGCCTTCCTCATTTAGAAAATGTTTTGTATGTTGAGGGATTGAAAGCTAATTTGTTGAGTATCGGTCAATTTTGTGACAACATGCATGTAGTTCAATTCTCTAAAAATGGTTGTTCTATTGTTAATGAATCTGGTGCATGTGTAGTTAAAGGAATGAGATCATCTGATAATTGCTACTGTGTTGAAATGGCTAGTCCTGCTGTGTGTAATCGTATTAGGCTTGATGATGTTGAACTTTGGCACCAGCGTTTAGGACATGTTAATTTCTCATATTTGCATCGTATTGCTAGAAATGAAGTTGTGAGAGGTGTGCCTAAACTTGCCAGTGGGCAAGGCTTAGTTTGTGGAGGTTGTATGAAAGGGAAGCAAATTAAAAGTTCTCATAAAAAGACTAACATCATTGCTACCACTAAATGTCTTGAACTTCTTCACATGGACCTTATGGGTCCTTCTCGCACTGAAAGTCTAGGTGGTAAAAGATATATTATTGTCATTGTAGATGATTTCTCTTGTTTTTCGTGGGTTGGTTATCTTAGGGAAAAATCTGATGCTTTTGCTTGCTTTAAAACTATTTGCCAACGTATTCAAAATGAAAAAGGGTATCCTATTATACGTGTTAGAAGTGATCACGGTGGAGAGTTTGAAAACTCTGAAATTGAAAAATACTGTGATGATGAAGGCATCAAGCATGAGTTCTCTGCTCCTCGCACACCTCAACAAAATGGGGTTGTTGAGAGGAAAAATAGAACTCTCCAAGAAATGGCTAGAGTCATGCTACATGCTAAACATGTCCCTAGAAATTTGTGGGCCGAGGCCATTAACACTGCTTGTTACACCGTAAATCGGGTCTATGTGAGACCTGGTACTACTTGCACTCCTTATGAGATCTGGAATGGTAAAAAATCCTCTGTTAAATATTTTCGAGTTTTTGGTAGTAAATGCCACATCTTAAGAGATAGCGAATCTCTTGGGAAATTTGATTCTCGAAGTGATGACGGTATTTTTCTTGGATACTCCAACACTAGTAGAGCTTTTAGAGTGTATAACCTTAATACATCTACTCTTATTGAGTCTGTGAATGTTGTAGTTGATGATACCACTCTTGATGAACATAAAAACTGCCATGATGATGATGAGGGGAGTTGGGATATTTTTGAGGGGGAGACTTCATCTGATCCCATTGATAATGTCTCTCCTACTAACTTAGAAAGTGAATTGTGTGAGCCTGAGGAGATTCATGAGGAAGAATTATCTGTTATTGAACCTCAAATAGATGAAGAACTAGGTTTGCATGACTTATTGCCCTTAGATGCTAAAGAACCTTCGTCTCGTGTTAAACTGAATCATCCTAAAAAACTTGTTATAGGAAATCCTAATGATAGCATGTTAACTAGACAAAGGGCTAAAAATATTGTTCACTATGTTTGTTACACTTCCTCACTGGAACCTAAAAAGGTTGAAGAAGCCTTAAATGATGAGCTATGGATAGAGGCCATGCAAGAGGAATTGCATCAATTTGTTAGGAATGATGTGTGGTACTTAGTACCAAGACCCTCTCACACTAATGTCATTGGAACTAAATGGATTTTTAAAAATAAAAAGGATAGTGATGGCATTGTGGTTAGAAATAAAGCGAGATTGGTCGCTCAGGGCTATACACAGATTGAGGGAGTTGACTTTGAGGAAACCTTTGCTCCTGTTGTGAGGTTAGAATCAATTAGGTTACTTTTTGGCATTGCATCTCATTTAAACTTTAAACTTTCACAAATGGATGTTAAAAGTGCTTTTTTAAATGGTGACCTTAAGGAGGAGGTCTATGTTGAACAACCTAAGGGTTTCATTGATCCTTCTTGTCCCAATCATGTGTACCGCCTGCGTAAGGCTTTATATGGGTTAAAACAAGCCCCTCGTTCTTGGTATGAACGTTTAACTGATCATTTATTAACTACCGGATTTGTTCGAGGGGGAGTTGACCATACCTTGTTTATTCGTAAAATAGAGAGCGATCTTTTGATTGCACAAATTTATGTTGATGATATTGTATTTGGTTCTACGTGTGAGTTGTATGCGAAACAATTTGGAGCCCAAATGTCCCACGAATTTCAAATGAGTCTTATGGGGGAATTGACTTATTTTCTAGGGTTTCAAGTTCGTCAAATGGACGATGGTATATTTTTGTCTCAATCTACTTACGCTAAAGATTTGGTTAAAAAATTCGGCATGGCAGATTCTAAAACCACTCGTACAGCTATGAGCACAAGTATAAAAATTACTAAACATGTCAACGGCGCTAGTGTTGATCCTACTCTTTATCGTAGCATGATAGGGAGTCTCTTATATCTTACTGCTAGTCGCCCTGATATTTCCTTTAGTGTGGGTGTTTGTGCACGCTATTAGTCTGACCCTAAAGAATCCCACATGACCGCTCTCAAGCGTGTTATTCGATATGTTAAGGGAACCTCATCTCTTGGTCTTTGGTACCGTAGAGGTACAAATATTGATTTAGCAGCTTATTCAGATGCTGATTGGGCCGGTAGTGCTAATGACCGTAAAAGCACTTCCGGTGGTTGTTTTTATCTAGGAAATTGCTTAATTGCTTGGCATAGCAAAAAACAAAATTGTGTTTCCTTGTCCACTGCCGAAGCTGAATATATTGCAGCTGGCAGTTGTTGCACTCAACTTTTGTGGATGAAGCAAATGCTTCAAGATTATGGTATTTCTCAAGGTGCAATGACTATTTTTTGTGATAACACACAAGTGCCATTAATATTTCTAAGAATCCAGTCCAACATTCTAGGACTAAACATATCGACATCCGTCATTTTATTCATGATTTGGTTGAAGATGGTGTCGTGGGACTTGAGTTTATACCCACTCATGATCAAAAAGCTGATCTTTTCACTAAACCATTAGATTCCGTAAGGTTTGAGTACCTTAGAAAATCTATTGGTTTAACTTCAATTGATTAAGTTTGGTGTTGCCTGTCATCCTAGTATGCATGTCTTTCTAGTTATTTATTTAAAACAAAAAAAAATTCCTTCTTTTTTATAATTTTATTTTATTTATTTATTTATTTTCGTATATGCGAGTTTTAGGTTCATGATCTTGCCTGTTGATGCTTTTATTTTTTGCTTCAAAAGAAAAATTCATAAACATTTATTTAAAAATAATAATAATAATAATAACAATAAAGGGCTTAGCATATTTTTTTTAGGATGAGTAGTCATTCATGAGACTCATGCAGATGTACTTCTTTGGGAATGCATGCACGGTTCTTATTAACTCCACTCATGAGATGCATTCGGACATTTGGTGTAGCATGTTTTATGACTCTATGATCACCAATTTTACACGTCTGGATTAGAGAGATTTCTTAAAGAAGAAAGTTGATTCTCATGCACATCGGTTTGTCTTGTCTTTACCCTAGCCGATTGACTTTTTTTGGCCTCATAATTGGATACAAAGTTTTATATGTCCTGCTATGCAAAATAACAAAAAAAAAAAAAGAGCAGAAAAAAAAAATACATTTGTTGTGGTTGAGATAAAATGTCTATCCGGACGTTCACTGAGTAACCAGATCATTCGGCTCTATCCAGTCCAAATGTTCGCGTAAAACGGTGGATAGATCTTGTGAAGACATTGTATTGGACCACTTGCCTAGTAACAGGATCCATTCGGCTCTATCCAATCTGGAGGTTCGCGTCAAACGGCAGCGGGGTAAAAGAGAATACTATAAAAAAAAAAAGAAAAAAGAAATCCTTAGTTGAGGGGGAGTTTATATTTTTTTTGGGGACATATTTTAGTATCGATGGGTGCGTAGTTTGACTTCGTTCGGGGGAGAGTGCTTGATGGTCCAATGGTACATGAGAATTGACGAATATTTGGATAGTAATCTTAATATCTTATGACGTGTCACACACTCACTTTGTCATAGATTCATCGTGTGTGTTGCACCTTATCTTCGAATTCACTCATTGGATTGGTTTAATACAAATTTGGTCATGCACTCTTGAATTTCGTCATATTGTCTGAGCCTTATCTTCAGTAATTATGCTTTCAAATTTTGTGCATATGGTCTTAAATTTCCTTTCGATGCCTTTCTCTTATAACCATCTTGCCTCTGTGCTTCTAATTATTTCCTATGATATCATTTTTTCTTTGCCTTCTAGTTGCATTGTGTCTCACCCTGATATCATCCGTTCCTTTGTTTTTCCGTCACAAAAAGGGGGAGAATTATTTTGAGATGTAAGATGAGTGTTTGTCTATCTCCTTAGCCATTTTGGATAACAAGTTACATGTAGGTTCTACCGTCTGTTGATGGTTTTGGATAATATCTATCGTGGCATATTTTGTTGATGGTTTTTAAGTGCAGGTTTTACCGTCTAATTGATCAAGCTTCATGTGAATCCCAACTGCTCATTTCTTCTGTATCTGTAATCTATTTTGGGTGGTTTTGTCCCGGAAAAGCCAAAGGGGGAGATTGTTAGTTATTTTGGTTTGGCATTTTCCAGGGTTGTTCAAAACACACCCTAGTTCAATTGTTTTTCTATTTCTTTGAATTGTAATGGGTAGATTGAATAGGCCGGGGATAGTTTCTCGCGCAATGCTCCTTCCTTTGCCTTCAGCCTTTTGACCCTGTGAAGCCTCTTGGATTCGACAAAGGTAAAATTATCACGGCATTTCATACATAGCATTTTTTTATATATTCATCTTTTATTAATCATATTTTAAAATGCTCTCAATTAGTTTATAAAATTAACAATAGGGAATTATTTTCTTGACCCCCACATCATGCTTGATCTATGGAAATATTCTTTTTCGGAAAATATTATACCCATATGTTCCAATCCTTGGAGTTCTAAATTACTAGATTGCTTGATCATTTCCATAAATGCATAATGCCAATTTACAACTGATTTCCAAACCTTAGCATAAAAAACGTGGTCTATTTTTAAGACCTCGAAAATCGGCTAAAATGGTATCAGATCATTTCTTCAAAAGCAAGTTGCCTATTTGAATATTAAATTTCTAGATCATTTCCTTTATACAGGTTGCCCATTATCAAATTGATTACCAAACTGCAACATAGGAAACGTGTTATTTCGGAAACCTTGGAAATCGGCTAATATTTATATATATGATTTGGATGTTCCCGTTTTTACTAACTATCAATCTTTGGGAATTTTTCCTTTATATAAACACATCGCCTGTTCCTTTTATTCGACATCTCTACACTTTTGCGAAAAAGAAAAGAAAACATAAGTTTTGAGTGCTAGAGTTTTTATTTTGTATGAGTTGTCAAACAAATCAACTCATGCATAGCATTTTGTGACAATCTATTTCAACGTTCTTGCATCCTGCATTTGTCCGAACGTTTTTTATTGTCCTGTTCATTCCGCATATCATTCATCATTTCATCTGGTGATCCATTGGTGCCTTGTTGCTGTACGGCCGGATTGACGAGGAGTCTATTCGGAGCCGGTTGATTCCGGAGATCGAACTTGAGGTTCGTGGCAAGCTATTGAATCAAAAAGAACCTCTGGGAGCATCGTGAGTTGGCGAGAATAGGTAACGCTTAAGGGTGAGGCTTGAGGTAATCTGTTTCGCGCTGTAACTCTCTTTTTGATTAATAGAAAATAGTAGACTAGGCCGTGGTTTTGTCTTAGGGTTATTCGGACCCTAAGGTTTTCCACATATATCGCGTGTCTTGCCTCCTGATTTATTTTCTGCTATTTTATTGTGTGTTCTAATTGCTTAATCTCTTTTTAAAAGAAAAAAATTCTAATAAAAGTTTTTTTTTTAATTTTAAAAAAGGGTTAATTTTTTAAATTAAGTCCTATTCACACCCCTCTAGGACGTTTTTAAGCTTCCGCATAATTTCATATTATCTCGAGAGTAAGGATAAATTTGCGTGTATCTTGACTAAACTCCGAAGACCAAGCCTATCGTTCAATAGGCCCGATGAATGCAATAGAGCATTCCATGTGTCGATCAGCATTTAACTTTTCCTTTTTATCCAAATAAGAGATCCTGAACAACTTATTAGAATTGTACCATAAAATGAGTTTTTTTGCAAGAAATAGCACATACGACGATAAATAAGGAGGTAAAGATCACATATACTGTGCAAAGTTCTTGCTTATAACAGAATTTGAAAGAGACAGTTGCAAGCAATTTTATTCTCTTTTGCAGAAAAGTTTGATTCGCGTTACTCTCAAGTCCTGAGCACCATCACATATGCGCTTACTCTCTTCACACACATTTACGTCAAACCAAGACCTAAATGTATAGATCCCACGTAAATGTGTAGTGGTAGGGTGTAGGCCACCACGCGGCGGTGCCTAAAATATTACTTTTGCAGCCCACAACTAGCCTTTTCTGCTGTTAAATCTCTTCTATTTGCATTTATTGATTCCAAGTTTACAGCTAACAGCTTATACCCAAAATGGAAAGAAAAAAAATTGGTTGGCAAGACAACCACCATTGATCCAAAAGAGCCTAAGTTCAAAATTACAAGATAAGCAAAAAAACAGAGGCTACTAGAAATTAACTATGCAAACAAAATCACCATTGGTGCATCAAAGCACCTTCCATCTGAGATGATTACTCAACCCCCGAATCTTTAAAACCAAGGCACTACTTGAAACAAGACACACACCCACACTAAATTGATTTCCAAAACCAATACATTGCACGAAACAACTCCAACTTTTTGTCATCCTTTAATCTCATAATGCCATCTTGCAAACCTGCCGCGGTCTAATTCCTTGAAGACGACCTTTGAAATCTGCTACATTGTAATCCCTTATATCATAGGAGTATTTAGCTTTTTGTCCACAGAGCCACCATATCCACTTGCAATACAATTACCAAAAACTCATGCCCAATTAATATTGAATTACAAATACTGTAATCTACCTAAATTTTCAGTCATTACCAAAATGTAAGGCAAGAAAGATAAACAAAAATACTCATGGCCATCCCACTGTGATATGAAAAATCGTACATGTCAAGGGAGATAAAAATGGACAAATGATCACATAGACCTTTTGGTAATTCACTGAACCAATAATTGAAATAGCTATTTCTAGTAGACCACTCTATTCGATATCAAAAGGGCTACTTGGTTATGAGAAATGGCTGGTGTAGGGGGAAACCTGGAGAAAGCCAGCTTCCAGAAGCTCATCTGAACCAGTTGTTATTGCTGCCATATGACAGGTAATCCCTTGAGTTTGTCACCAACAGCGATGGCTATTGAAAGCCAATGGGATCCACCTCTTTCATGCCCGATGCTACAAACATGTCCACTGTCCATCATCGTAGCTTTCATCCACGACATGTCTTTTGAGCATTTTTATATTCCAGTAAATAGGAAGCCTCATCCCCTTGTATTAAGTAATCATGTCAAAAGCACTCATTACACACGTATTTCATGTTCCGCGGATTGGAAAAAGGTGGAAGGTGCTTAAAAATAGCAAACTTTTAGGATCATATGGACTCAAAAGACAATGCTTACTAAGGTCAGACTCATCAAAGCCACAAAAGACCAAATTCATGAAGTCCTAAAATGTAGGCATGGAAGTTTTGTTTCTAAGAACAAAAGCAAGATTTCGCAAATGAGAAAATCAAGTCATGTAAATTATACCTAGGTGAATCCATCAAGCGCAAGCCACTAAAATTTGAATCCACAAATACCACTCGATCACCTGCAATTAAGAAGTTACACCTAGTGCTCAAAGCTCCCAATTCACTTAAAAAGTGGAGAGGAAAATCCTTTTGCATGCATGCCCTCGAGTTTCATTCAAGCAACCAATTTTGATGTTTTCCACAATTACTTTGGCTTCTATCAACCATGCCCATATGTTTCTTTTGATATGACTTTGATCACACTTGCTTTCAGAATTCTCACTTCTTCTACGCGTTCATCTTCTTCGACTCGACGATAGTCGTTCATCTCTTGCCTTTCTTGTTAAAGTGCGGCCACGCCTTCTTCCTATACCAGAGTGTCTAGTTGAAGACCCAGCCTCCATTTCGATTTGCATGTTCTCGTTCTTGCTTTCGGAAGTAAAATTGTTCTGCTTCAATAGTCTATAATCTGGATCAGCTTGCTCATCTGAACTACTTGAACTTGTAGCTGGTTGCAAACATGAATTGTAACATAAAACACTCCCAAAGGCTGCTCTGAAACCTCCATATTTTTACTACGAAAGCGTGGCAATGTGACTCCCAAAGAAGTTTGGAGTAGGATTTCTAGAATTCTATTTGACATTGCACTAGAATTCGGAGACTGAAAACACTTCCGTACGGCTGCTAGAAAGAGAGGTTACATTCACAACCTTCCCATCTACAACAGGTTTCAAATTTCTCTAGCCCCGCCACTCAAATTAAATCAACGAAGCCTTACCTAATATGAATAAGGCACCAACGTAAATAACATAAATGATTTGTTTCTATTCTCATAAATAACATAGATTATTCAATTCAAAAACATACTACCGACAAATACATACAACCATGTGCTGTGTCAGAAAAGGAAAGGCAAAAATGACAAGCAACTTTGAAAACAGCATCAATCAGATGGCAACAGGATTATGTTGCTAAAGATTGACATAGTATAAGGAGAGTTCCAACAGTAGCATTAAAATAAATGCTTAAAAAAAAATCAGTTCCCCACTAGGTAGGAGTAATATCACTTGTAATGGAAGATGTAAACAAAATCATCACATAGTAGCCACATGCATTTAATACAATATCTAACTCTCCGGTTAAACTATGGACAATAGTACATGCATTCGGTACATCATCATGCACGAGATATGAAGCATATTTTGAGTGGAACTACAAGGAGATGTAAGAGTTCCAACTGTGGCATTAAATGAATGCTTCTTAAAGGTCAAAAAATCTGTTCCTCACTAGGCTAGAGTAATATCACTTGAATTAGAAGGTAGTAGACACATGTAATTTATACATTATCTTACTCTATGGTTAAACTTCAAACAATAGTACATGCATTTGGTACATCCTCTATGTTTACCGTGAAACTATAGATAATCCCGATCATGCACAAAATATGAAGCTTATTTTGAGTACTTAAGTTATTGTAAATGCGCAGGGAGATTCAAGCAATCTCCATGCATTTGGTTCGTCCTCTTCTTTACGGTGGAACTATGGAAAATCCCTATCATGCACAAAATATGAAATTAATTCTCAGTACTTTTAGTTGTCATAAATGCTCAGCGCAATCAAATGCACATATTTCAGCTGGGGTGGGATCGTAGACGAAGGGCGGAAGATTCTGCGAAGTTCATCAAATCTCAGGACAAAGAGATAGAGGAATTCGTGTCTGGGAGAGGTTAAACGATCTCTCCAATTTCCAGTCAAAGCCTTTTATGAGAACATAAATCTATTGGTAATAAGGTAACGTAAAGCAACTCCGACTTCTTATTTATCTCATTGTCATTTCTACCCCTGCTACTGTGGGCTACAATTTTGCATTTTAGAACAAGATGTTGTTGATACTTCACAATCTGGCAAGTAATCTGCCAAAAACATTTACAGTCCCAATGGATATCGATTTAATGAGAAAGAAAGAGAGAATTTTGCTCAAAAGATAAGGTTTTGACTTGTTCTTCTAGTTTTCATATGAATGGATCTTTTCATCAAACCAAACTAAACTAGCTTGACACCCTGACCATCCTACCAAAAAAAGAAGAGATACATTTCTGTAAAATTGTTGGAGTGATCAAACACAAACCAGTGGAGTCTCCAACAATCGTTCCCATTTTCCCACAAACTATTTTTATCAAGGACAACACCGCCTCCTGAAAATTAACATAAGCATGTTAGCTAGTTAAAGGATGTTCTACATCTAATTGATCCGCGAATGATAAGCTCAAATCAACAGCTCTAGCAAAATCATATCAGTGTGTATAGATAAATCGGATCACCATATCTGTAAGGATAGTTTTTTTTTTTTTCTCGAATGAACCGGTGCAGATAGAGATGATTGAGTGATGAAAAAACAACATAAAACTCCAACGTAGAGAAAATAAAAGGCGAATCTGACGATTAATGGTTTACAAGTCGAACAAACCTTCTAGTAGATCACTAATCCGATGTTCCAAAAAACAAGGGTTTTTGGAATTTAGAAAGGTGCTGATTTAACCTTCCTCTTCCTGTCCATCTTCTTCATCTTCAGCGTCTTCCTCACTCTTCATATGTGGAGGTGAGATTTCCAGAAGCAGCGCCAACACCGTCAAGTGCATTAGTGTATCTCTGGAAGCAACGCCTGCAAGAGTGTATGTAGGAAGCAACGCAAGGGGCTGCTTATGTATAGGGTTTACTAGGGTTATATATATATATATATATAGTCCAGGTGAGATTTACTAGGGTTTCGTTGACTACCAGTATCTCTTTTCTTTTCCTTTTTCGAAAGGACACAGCGCCGTCCTTGGCTCATTTTGGGTGTTGAACTTTTTGCATTTTTGTTTGTTATTTTTTGAATTATGGTCATAATATATAATTAAATTTGTAAAGTTCTCGAGAGATATGTGTATGAAATATATTACAACAGTAATAGTATTTGAGAGATATGAGCAAAATAAATTTTGTATTTGAGAGAAATGTGCAAAAGGTAGTGATAATGTCAAAACTGTTTTTGATTGTATCAAAACTCCAATGCATAAATAGTTTGTAATTTACAAATGAGTACAAGCATTTCAAGCATTTGAGTTTTGGCCCAATCAAAAATAGTTTCGACATAAGCACTACCCATGTGAAAAATGAAAGAAGTTGAAAATAAGAAGTCTGAAAACTCATCTACGGCTCTCTCCCTACTTTTACTTTTTGTTCTAAACTTAAAAATTGGCATGTGTTGTAGAATGTATAATGAAAATAGCATTGGTTTTTCCATGGACAAATGTGATAGAATGTATAATGACAATAGCATTATTTCTTTTTATTTTCTTGTTTACAAAAAAAAAAAAAACTTATTATTGGGTTATGGGTAGATCCAAGTCATCACCTTTGTAGCCTCTCAATTCGTATTGTACTAGCTTTGCTGGAGTTTACAACAACAATGACTGCGAAGGAGTTTCCAGCAATTTGTCTTGGTCCATTTTGTTCCCGAACTTGTCAAATATCTCAAGTTCTCTTATTTTCTCCACTATCATGAATTTTCGTTAGCACTTATACTTTTATATAATCTTTATACGTACCATCTCTATTCTAATGTCTCGACTTTAGGCTAATATTTTTGATATTTTGAATATTTTTCATTTACAACTACAATCTTTTCCATCATTAATTTGTTTTCCCAATACCGGGGACCATGGATTATTTAATTAGTTTTGGTTTCAATCAGACCTCGTGTGTTCGGTTTTGTTGAATAGTGGTGGATAGGAGCCCAAGACACTGAATAATAAAATTGGAAAAATTAGTGAAAAATGCAATATTTCAAACTTGTTATAAGGGCAGGACACGCGATATTATTTTGTTGTTATAAGGACAGGGTTAAATCGAAATGACAAAAACGCCCTTCTGCTCTTATGTGCCCTTACAGGCCTGTATACGCTAACTCTTGCTGAACGACGAAGAAGACGATCGACGAAGAAGACGATGCTTTCACAGAAATGATTTAGGGTTTTCTGATCTTGATTCTTGGAGACTTGGAGTAGGATTTCAAAGGAGTTCAGAACTAGGGTTTCAAAGGAGTTGTTCACTTGTTTCGAAGGAATCGCTCAAAAACCAGGTATGAAGTTTAGTTAGTTGTTACTAAATTCGAAACTTTGTTGAACCATTCGTTTGTTAATTTATTTGATCGAAACTTTGCTTAATTTGTCCATACTGGCAATCATTGGAAACTTCTTTGAACCATTCGTTTAGTTGTCGAGTTCTTTTTTGTTTTACATTGGACTTGGATGTCCTGTAATATCATGTTTCCCTATAATGTTGAATGAAGATATCTCTTCCTTGAATTGGCTCAAGCTCTCTTTTCTGTCTTGCCATTCAGAGAGAGAATGAGAGAGATTCTTCTGTTTTGATTCTCGGCAGTGTTTTTCCTTTTATTACTCAACTATACCTACAACTTATTGCACGTAAGGTGTTCGATGAATTGATTCTCCTTTTAAATTTGTTTGCATTGCATTCCCTAAATGTCTAACTGTAACAATGCTGAGTGTTTTAGAAGTACTTAAAGGTGTTTGATGAATTGATTCTCTCCTTTGGGGTATTTGAGCACCAGTTCTTGTACGTGCTTTGATAGTAACACCTCTGTTGGAGGAAGAACTGAAGCTCCTGCCATGGTGTTGTCTGGTATCAAACACTTAGAGTTGATGATTCTGATTTCTCTGGTTACTTAAAACATGAAAATGAGCTTGAAGTTGCTGAAGTCAGTTTCTGGTTTTAAGGTTGCTGGTGTGATAAGGACAATGATGGGGGTATACTAGGATTCTTTTCTTGTTAGTGGCCAAAATACTGGACTCCATGGGACAAAGGTGATAGGGATATCAACGTTGATGGCCATCAATTCCTGATATTACCCAATTACATTGATGTTGCCTTTTGAAATTTCAAATCAGTAATGTGGCATTTGATGATTGATTTATGGCCTTTTGTTTTTATCCAGGCAATGTAATGACATGAAACTTAGTGAGAAGTCACTAAATTTCAAGTCGCACTTTATTCTTTTATTGGGTATGCTTAGATTGTTGTTGGTAATGCATGAAACTTAGTGAGAAGTCACTATTTTGTCCTTAGGTTGCTTTTTATATTGTTATCTCATAACATAATTTGTTGCTAGTTCTGTGATTTATAATATACTGAAATATACTGAGTGTTCAACTTGCAGAATGGTGGAAAAACAATCAAGTCAATCTAGTGGCGCTGTAAAGTACGAGTTTAGACGAAGACCAAGCAAAAACATGGCAGAGGACAGCCCAATTGAGGAACAATCCTCAAAGGATAGAGTTGCTGAGACACGCCCTCGACCAAAAAGTCCTTCCAAGAAAAGAGCTGCACCACAAAGCCTTGCTGAAACCACAGAGAGGCCTCGAAAGAAAAAACTTGCTGAAGCTCCAACAAAAAAGACTCAAACAAAATCCTTCCAATTTCAATCAAGCCTTCGGCCATTCTTACAGGTAATTAAGGAGACGAATTTCTCAACTGGACAACTTGAAGCATTGAAGAAGACCCATTTTGGTTGCTCTTCAATGCCTTTATATCAAAGAAGGTCCATTTCAGCAAGATTCTGAAGGATGACTAGTTCATTTGTGGCATCATTGAGACCTATTCTAGGGAGGAAAAAAAATTCAAACTTGGGAATTCTTGGGTCGCTCTAACTGACCGAGACATAAGCCTAATTTTTGGTATTCAGTCCGGGTGTTTGTCAATGGCTTCCAACTGCCATCCTTATCCAAGCCATCAACTCCTTTTGTTGAAAGGAATTTCAATAATTCTGATCCAATTATATAAAATCATATATTACTTACACTATTACTGTTTTTGTAGAGTTGACTGCGGCATCTTGACTTGCCTTGTGATGGACTACATCAACAATGAGGGCATCCCATCAAAGGTCAGCAAAGAAGAAATCCGTTCATTTCGGGCGTATATCCTTGAAAGGCTACTCAATGGTGGACCAAATTCGTACCAATTGAAGACTGAATAGTGATTATCCTCATTACGTGACTCAAACTATAATTTTGCTTCCATATTAGTTGTTTTGTTTTCAATGATGAAAGTGACTCAAACTATGAAAGTAGAGATTTGATGGCGTGGAATGTTTTCTTTTATGGAGGGCTGTGCACAGGGGAGTGTTTTTGTGAGTGTCTATTACATACATGGAATATTGTTGTTAGTGGGTGATAGGCGCGCAATGTCATAGATATAAGCGCCTAAGTAGGGCGAATTAGCGCATTAGAGGCGCGATTTATTCCATTTTCCACTTGATGCGGTGTTGTCTCTTGTTTTTGGTGTTTGTGTTTGTTTTGTAGGAAACAGGCCGGAGGAGCACGGGAAAGTGGCAATAGGACATCGGGCATGTTGGGAACCGGTGGGACCCAAGCAAGGACGACCAAACAGCTGGAATTTCATTTTTGCAGGATCGGTATCGATACAGGACTTCTCCTGTATCAATACCCAAGTGCTCATACGCGAACAGAATGTCTGGGTATCGATACAGGCTTTTAGCTGTATCGATACCGAGAGCCCTAAAAGCAGCGGTTGACCTTGCCACGTGTGTTGACTTCGGGGGAAGATAAATACTCCGATTTTAGGTCAAATTAGGGTTCGAACTTTGTTAGTTTTTCGTCTAGTTTTCGCAGCAGTTTTTCCTTCGGAGATTCTACTTTTCGGAGCTTATTTCCATTGAAGTTTTTGGCGTTTCGTTGAGGATTCAAGTGTTGTGTGGACGGCCCACCTGGATTGCGCGAAAACAGATTGTGATTGTTAGAGTCGCCACCCGGATTTGAGGTCCGAACCCGAGAAACCGATAAAAAAATATGACTCGTTGCCCATTGAAAAAGATTTTACTAGTCCTGACAGAACCAAAGATTTCTCGGATTCGGGGGTTTGGTTACGAGAGGGGAAGGGTTTTACGGCACCCCTCTCGCCCGGTCCATGAACCGGTCTCTACTCAATATTTTGTGGGATTTTTTTAAAAAATGTTTGAAACTTAATTTATTCACATAAATGGGGGGATTGGGGACATGAATCACATAATAACAAAATATACAAGGGATATGATTTTACAGTGGATGCTTGTGCGCGCGATCTACATGGATGATGAACATGAAACTACAAATGTTCACAGAAGTAGATTACAACAGAAATCATACAATAACTTAAGAAATTATGATCATGAGACTTATCATACTGTTTACAATCTGGATCCCAGAATGGGGATTGAGCGCTCAAGGGTGATGACTTGAGCGCTCAACCCTCATTCCACCCACACATTTTCCTTGCTGGTTTTTAATGTTTGATGATGCTTTAAGACTTTGAACCACTACAGAAACATCACACAAGTATCACCTCACTCTAGAAATCACCAAAAAAATGCTTAAAACATACTTGCTTTAGAACCAGTTTGAGCGCTCAAGGCTCATGGATTGAGCGCTCAAACCAATTTTGCAAGAGAGAGGGATTCAGATTGCAAACGCTGCACTGACGATTTATACACACCAACAAGGAATTAAATCATAATCCATCATCAGAATTGCTGGAAAATTGCAAATAAAGCCAAGAACAGCTTGAGCGCTCAAAGATCTGACCTTGAGCGCTCAAGCCATAACATGGCTTTCCAATTTTTGACCTTTAAACAGATTTCAATACTTCCTCAGGATCACCAAAGGCATAAAATAAAGTTTTAAAAGGTCAGGCAGCCACTGTTTTGCAGTCAAATATAAGAAATTTGAAGATTTTGATGTTTGATCATCACAAAATGGTTAATTTACATTCATGCATGTAGTTTTGTTGTGGAAATAAACTGTTTTGAGAGTTACATGAACGAAATTAACTCTTAAATAATGATCAAAACCAAAAGAAAGCTCAGAAGTTAGTAAAACAGAAGCTTGTTCAGAGTTGGGCTTGAGCGCTCAAGGCCAGAGGCTTGAGCGCTCAAGGCCAGAGGCTTGAGCGCTCAAACCTGTTGTAACTGCAAATTTGAAAATGGTTTCTGAGCAACTTTCAGACCTCTGTGAGTTCAATGCAAGTATAGAGAACTTGCTTAAACTCACTGGTCTTCCTCAGATGGGCCAAAACAGTGAATATATCACATATTTTACTACCTTTAGGAAGATGTTTGTGATTTGAACTTGATTCTGGGCTTTGGGATGGTGATTATGGATGTTTTTGGCTTATAATCTGGATGAATTGAACAATGTAGGTGGTTGATCGATGATCAAGAGTCGAATTTCGGGGTTTGATGAGTGGTTTTGTAGGTGGTTTCAATGGTGGAAGAGTGGTTTTGTAGAGAGAGAGAGAGAAGAGTGGTTTTTCTGGTGGAATTCGAAGGTGAGGAGTGTGAGCATTCGTCCCCAAAACCAGGGGTGTTGGCTGGTTTTTATAGAGTGAGTGGGAGGGAAGAGAGGAGAGAGAAGAAGTGGGTTTATGTATTTAGAAGTATTCTAGGTGTATTTTAGGACTTAGTGGGATGTATTATACGTATAGAGATCGTATAAGATCAACCCCAGACGCTCCCATGCAGGAAATCTCATGATGAGATACTCTGCAAGTTGCTGACTGGACCAGAGTTGAGCGCTCAAAGCCGTGGGCTTGAGCGCTCAAGGTGCTCCTCAGGGGTTTGAGCGCTCAAGGCCATGGGCTTGAGCGCTCAAGGCTGTGGAAGGCAATTTGCTGGCTTGGCTTGGTTCAACAGTGCTTAGGCTGGTTTGGAACATTTTGATTGTTCAGGTGGTGTTTGGTTGATTTTGATCAAATTCAAATCATTCTTACAAGTTTCAGGTAATCGGTCCGTTTCATCATCGGGGATGCTCGAGCGTATCTCGGGTTCAAAATTGGGATGTCTACAGTTGCCCCTCTTGGATGAGACTCAATGCCATTGATTTGGTATGAGTAACGTCCAAGATATAGACAGCCCAACTCACTATCCGTAATACATCTCAAGCTGCAAACAAATTAAACGAGCACGTGGCCTTCAAAAAAATGATTTAAACAAGCACGTGGCTCTCAGAAAATGATTTAAATGAGCATAAAGCTCTCAGACCGCAGTCAAAACACTTCGCGCATACGCTAACGCGAAACATGATTGGTAAACAATGATTTAAACGAGCACGTGGCCCTCAGAAAATGATTTAAATGAGCATAAAACTCTCAGACCGCAGTCAAAACACTTCGCGCATACGCTAACACGAAACATGATTGGTAAACAATGATTTAAACGGGCTCGTGGCCCTCAGAAAATGATTTAAATGAGCATAAAACTCTCAGACCGCAGTCAAAACACTTCGCGCATACGCTAACGCGAAACATGATTGGTAAACAATGATTTAAACGAGCACGTGGCCCTCAGAAAATGATTTAAATGAGCATAAAACTCTCAGACCGCAGTCAAAACACTTCGCGCATACGCTAACGCGAAACATGATTGGTAAACAATGATTTAAACGAGCACGTGGCCCTCAGAAAATGATTTAAATGAGCATAAAACTCTCAGACCGCAGTCAAAACACTTCGCGCATACGCTAACGCGAAACATGATTGGTAAACAATGATTTAAACGAGCACGTGGCCCTCAGAAAATGATTTAAATGAGCATAAAACTCTCAGACCGCAGTCAAAACACTTCGCGCATACGCTAACGCGAAACATGATTGGTAAACAATGATTTTGATTGATTAACACGGTCTAGCGCGACCAATTACCGAGATTTAGATTCTTGGATCTATACTCGTTCGATTGATTGGGACCAACAAGTCCAAAACATTCTAAAAAATCATAAGGGATGCCCAAAATGCCCCTGCAAAGCTTGCAAAAGAAGCCAAGAGTCATGCCAGGATTGGGTTTGAGCGCTCAGGGTCCCCCCCTTGAGCGCTCAACCCTACCTTGAGCGCTCAACCCTGAACCCTTAAGCGCTCAACTGCAATAGTCGATGCCCCAGCGCTCAAAAGGTTCAACTTAAGCGCTTGAACCCTTGAACGGGGACGACGGTTCAGAAACATAACGTCCGTTTTAACTCCGATTAACACCGATTAAACTCCACAACGTTCCGAAATCTTTCCGAAAGCAAATCCTCCCACCTCTCTTGCGATTCCGAACCCAATCCAAACAATCCTCACTCAATTTTCTGCAAAATCGAAAACCCCCAATCCCTAGGGTTTTCCCGTACAACTTCGGTCAATTTCGGTTCGATTTCAGTCGATTAGGGCTTGATTTTGAGGTGTTGATCAACTTCCATGGAGAATCCCGACGAATCACAACCTCCGGTGGACTCGCCGACGGTGGAGAGAGGTATTGGGGGTATGGTGGTGTCACCACCGGTGAGTTCGAGCGCTCAAGGCTCTGATCCAGTGGTTGAAGGGCCACCAGAGGCCACACCGTCATCTACGGCCGCGGGGACAGTTGAGAGAGGAGGAAATGATGAAGGAGAGAGGGAGAGAGAAGGCGGCAGTGGTGGTGGCGATCGGCCAGGGGAGATTGGTGATGATGGTGGTGATGGTGAGGGTGGTGATGGTGGTGGGGATAGTGAGAGAGATGGCAGCGGGGGTAGCGGCTTAGGTGGTGGTGACGATGCCCCGGCGTCGGAGAGGGTAGAGGAAAGGGTAGAGGAGAGGGGAGATGGGAGAGACAAAGAGATGGCGGAGGTCCAAGAAGTGGACAGCGACAGCAGTAGTGACAGCGAGGAGACCGAGGTTAGGGTAACTCGCTGGAGGATTGAGCCGAGACCTGATCGGCAGCCTAGCGAGGGGGATAAGGGGAAGGCAGTGGTGATTGGTGGAGAGTCACTGACTCGGGGACAGAGTAGTAGGACGACGGTTCAGGGTCCGGTTGGGATTTCTCGGGGGGACTATCTTGAGCACGCGCCACCGGAGGTGGTGATGGCAGCCGCAGCAGATGCCCCTGGGATTCTAGATGCAGCGAGGGAGGCTGTAGTTGAGAGCAGAGAGAGAGAGGCGGCGATGCTACGGGAAGCCGCCGCTGAGGATGAGGCGGCGAGGGCCTTCTGCGAGGAGTTTGAGACAGAGGAGGTGGCGGAGGAGGCGAGGACACAGGCTGAGGAGGAGGAGAGGGCAGCTGGGCGGAGAGTGACGGTGGTCCAGGCTGCTAGACAGTGGCTGAGGAGAGGGAGACCAGCTTTCGATGCGGCGACTTATGCTCCACTAGTGCACCTCTTTGTGCCTTTTGCTTCAGACGTTTACACTCCCCAACGGGAGTTGTACTTTGGAGAGGAGGTGCTACTGGACCCCGAGGTCCACCTTTCGACGGACTGCCTGACGGTATGCTTTCTTTACTTTCTTGCTTCATTGCTTTCGCGCACTTTAGCAGTTAATAAACCTGATTTGCATTGAATGATTGAATTACTGATTGATTGGCGACTGGATTTGAATAAGAGATTGGACTAACATCTGATTGTTTGTCTGTCTGTTGATTGTGTGCAGAGAGACTTGCGCTTGAAGGCTCATGGAGGCATGGGCTCAAGTTGGGAGATATACCAGCAGCTGCATGCCTCTGTGAGGGCTCTGGTGGATCTGGCCGGGTTTGGGAGGTTCATCCCGACTCTCACGGGCACACAGCACGACCATGCTGTGGTGACAGCACTGGCCGAGAGGTGGAGGGACTCTACGAGTTCTTTTCACCTTACCTTCGGAGAGGCGACGATGACGCCGCTGGACTTCTCGGCGATCACGGGACTGCAGGTAGGAGGAGACCCGATCCCGTTTGACTCGGGGATTGGCAGGGATGATGCTGCGCTGAGGTGGTTCTTAGGTTTCGTGCCCAACAAAGAGGGGGAGACGGCCACATATGGCCAATTCAAGACAAGAGGACTGGGCGAGCCGACTGGTGAGGAGGATGCAGCACAGAAGGCGAGGTGCTACTTGTTATACCTGTTCGGGGCATCACTGTACCTAAACAGGCGTAACAGGGTGCACCTCTCCTATCTCGGAGGGTTGAGAGATTTCGCCAGGGCGGCGAGGTATGACTGGGGTGGGGCAGCGCTGGGAAGCTGCTACGCGTTCATGAATGCCGTCTCGAGGCGGAAAGGGACGGGCATTTCAGGACTATGGAGCGTCTGGGAGGTAAAACTCAAAACTCTTAGTTTCAAATTTAATTGCATGCATTTCGATACTCGCACTTGATTACCAAAATTCACACTGACTGACTGATTTGTTGTTTTCATTGCAGCTCTGGGCTTACGAGGTGTTGGGGTTGCACCCCCCTGAGACACGGCACCAGGATCCGAACGTCATCCCCCGGGCATTGTGCTGGGGTGAAGGCTTCCGCTACGGCGGTACAGCACGGGGGAACATTCACGTTCTCCGTGCTTCACTAGACAGACTTCCTGCTTCTCTGGTAAATATCGAACTCTTTCTCATGTACTCATTTTGCTTTTGATTCCCTCATGTATTCAATATCTGATGCTCTTAACGACTCTTGCAGGTTCGCTGGGAAGTATGGGACACCGTTGATGAGCCTTACCTGGCCCGGAGCAGGGAGCTCACGAGAGGGAGGGTCCTACTCGAGTGCCAGTACGGCTGGTTCTGGTACCTTGGTTACAGGGTGCTGCGCCAGTCGATACAGGCCGATAAACCACGGGTGCCAGGACGCCTTCCTCCCCGGGTGCTGATGACGTCCCGGTATACGCTAGCAGAGATAGAGCGCTACACGACACCCGACCTGGACATGCGCCAGTATTTGCGCCCTGCTTTGAGCTATATTGACTACCGGAGCAGGTACCTGGCCGGTCCCCTGAGAGCGGCGGAGTGGATGGAGAAGATGGAGAGGGAGAAGGCCGCGAAGGCGCGTGCTTCAGCTGGTGGGGTAGCAGGAGGTGAGGGTGAGGGTACTGGTACCTCGACCCAGGAAATAGCGGGAGCTAGGTGGTGGGTGCGCGTCACCTCTGCCGGTGGTGAGATAGGGGATATAGACATCCCAAGGCCACCGGTAGATTTCCCGCGGCTTTCGGCACCGGTAAGAAACACTTCACTCTTTTCAAATTTGTAAACTTTGATTATGAATGCCCAAATGTACTGATGACTCAAATTTTTGATGTGCTTGATGGTTTCACATGAGGCGGTACAGACTTTGCATGAGCAGAACCGAGGACTGCGCGTCCTGATTCGCCGCCTCATAGCCGGAGAGGAGGTCACTATCCGCCGGGAGGGCGAGCCAGTACCTCCTGCTGCTCCTGGTCCTTCTCGACTGAGAGTCGCACCGGTATGCAATTTACCTCCCTTGTGCTTTCAATTCCTTGACTATACCATGTGCTGATTCTTTTCCTTGTTTGCTTGATGATGCAGCCACCCGTGATTAGGAAGAGGACCCACGACGGAGCTGGTGGTCCTGGAGACACGACTGTGCGGCTTGGGCGTTCAAAGCCTGCGGAGGTGAGGCCACGGAGATCGACCCGTCAGAGGGTGGAGGTAGCACCTGGGGGGATAGTTGAGACCACAAGCTCAAGTGATGATAGCGTTGACGATGCTAACTATCCCTCTTCCCGGCAGGAGCGACAGGAGCAGCGACAGGGAGACGAGACTGAGAGCTCGGACGAGACGATGGATGAGGCGGAGTAGTACATAGTAGATATAGAGTAGCTTAGAGTCTTGCTTTTGCTTTTTATCTTTTCTTTTTGATTGGGCCTGCGTGCCCCAGTAGATAGATGGATTGGGCCTGCGTGCCCCAGTTGCGGATTTCTTTATTGGGCGTTGTGTGCCCTGCACAGATTCGATGTTTTGACTTACATGGATTTAGTTCAGTTTACGCACATGATTTGCACTTTCATCGTTCGTTGTATTACTTGCTGTTTTGATGTACAAACGAACAAACCTGTTGTAGAATGTACACGATTTATCCACCAAACTCTTGAATTCAAACATCCGAGTATACAGTTTTAAAATTCAACTTTCAAGAAAAGCTAACATGTTCGAGAATTTGGACGAAACATGATCATTTGAATTTATGCACAACCGGAAGATGTATTTACATGCCGCACAACTTGACACACTTCCCGTATGTAAGTAATCAATAACAATCTATACAAAGTGACCTTAGAACGGAATTTGATGTTCATAAGGCAAATTTGAAAGTAAAATGCTTCATGAGCCTCTTTGTATGTAATGAATTGCCATGTTACCACCTTGACCAAGTCAAAAATGACATAAATGCCCCTGGGATCGTGACCATTCATCAAGAAAACTTCTAAAACCATTTTTGACATGGTGATGGCCGCCATTTCATTGCTTGAATAAGCCATCGGAACCTCAAAACCTTAAATCTTTGAAGAATTGCCCCGGGAATTGTTCCGACAAGTCGTAAATACCTTCCGACACGTGTTTTGATGATTGGATATGGCTAGCAAGGCTTGGAAATGGATTTGAACATTGAATGGCCATTTTAAGCTTTAACCTTCCGCATTCACGTATCACGTATCCGTTCATGTATCGGCTTGATAACTCGGGGTACGGGACGTTCCATGAAGTCACAAATGCTCATTGAAACTTGGCTTGAGTGTTAAATGAGGGTTAGGAGGCCTAGAAAAAGGTTTCGGGCATCAAACAGGCCATTGTACTGCTGCTGTTTCTGCAGGCCTTGAGCGCTCAATGGGGTTTGAGCGCTCAAGCTCATCACCTTGAGCGCTCAATGTGGTTTGAGCGCTCAACTTCACTGGTTTGAGCGCTCAACGCCTGGGCTGGGCAGGCAGACTATGTTGCTTCCCAATGCATTTTTGGACTCTTTTGCATGGTTTCCTCTACCCCAAATGTCTTGTTGCTCTGCTACAACACCTTTCAAGCTTTGAACATCATCTTCCCAAGGTCTTTTCACATTTTCCCCACAAATGCCATGCATTTCCAATGCACTTTCAAACTTTCCAACAAAATACTTTGAAAACATGCATTTTGACCATCTTGAAAATGCAATCTTTGATTTCCAATGTTGCATGGCAAATTTGTAAGGTTCCCCAAAGCCCCCTATAAATACCATTCATGACCAAGCCTTCCCCACACATCATTTCTACATCAATTCTCATTTCTCACTCCATATATATTTTTCAATAATTCTTCATTGCCCTAAACATGGCTGCCCTTGATCCTTCCATTATCAATACTTGGGTTGCTAGCTTTGAAAACATCGATTGGTTCAATTTCCGAGGTCTTGGCCTTAATGCCCTTCGCCACCTCCACACTTTTCCTATTCGCCAAGACATCTTACGTGCCGCCGTTCGCTGTTGGGATTCGGAACTCCATGTGTTCCGCTTTGGTATGCAAGAACTTTGCCCGACCGTCGAAGAATTTCAAGCATATCTTGGCGGTAATGCTTTCGCCGATCCCGTCATACCGCCCATCCGCCAAAATTACACCGACATTCTCAGCAGGAGGCTTGGTCTTGGGAATGATGCCGCGCGCTTTTTGATTCGCAATGAGACCCTCAACGTCCTCCGTCTCTTTGCGGATTACGGCCCAACAAGCGATCTTTTAGATTTTACCATTCAAAACCGGCGCATGTTTGCACTTTGCATGTGCCTCTTGGCATTATATTTGTTGGTCCCCCATGATGGCCGTCCCAGTTCTGCCACTGTCGGTGTTGCTGCTCAAGTCGAACAGCGGCGGGATGTGGTTCCTTTGGTTTTGGCTGAAACAATTATGGGCTTGGATGCGGTTAAGGCTGGGAGAACAGATACATTTGCTGGGAGTCCGCTTTTGCTTCAGGTTTGATTCATTTGGTTTGGATTTTTTTTTTTTTTTTTTTTTTTTTTTTTTTTTTTTTTGGGAATTTTGGGGGATTTTTGGTTGTTTGGCTTTGGTTTTGACTTTTGACTTGGGTGTTTTGGTTTTGTAGATATGGCTGTGTGACAAGGTTGGGCTTTTGAGGGAGCCGGCAGGTGATTGGGTTTACGAGCCTCGAACTTGGGTGAGTAGGCCATTTGTTCATGTCGAGCCTGATGAAGATGAATGGGTCGATTTCTTCAGGTCATTGGAAGAGGATCACATCACTTGGAGGTGTCATTGGTTGCCTTTGCCAGATATGACGGCCAATCACATGGGAGACACATGGGTGATTTTAGCGGGATTACAAGGGTACGCGTATTATTTCCCACAGCGCATTTTCCGTCAATACTGCATTCGCCAAGAAGTGGAGTATACAGTTCCTGCTACTTTCAGCCTTCCCGCATTCAAACATTCCGTTCTTGAGCGCTATCGTACTTCTTGGAGGCACAGGGTCGTTTGGGCTCCTGATCCCTACCCAACTATTCATTTGAATGGACACTACAGAGATTGGATGAGGATGCAGATGAGGGCCATACGCTGAAGAAATTAGCGCAACTTTCTTTCCGACTCACTAGGCTGTTTCCCAAAATAAATGTTTCTTTTTTTTTTTTTTTTTTTTATAGGCTTTTATGCTCAGCTTATGTAATCGAAGAAGTGATTTGAATAAAATTGAACAATGAAGGGTTTTCCCCTCTTGGTTCATCTAGTTCCATATGCTATCTCCTTCGGATATTGCAAATCTGCGGGCCAACTTATCAGATTTAGACCGAACCCCAGGATGGAGTTGCCTACGTATCCTTTTTCAAGGAATCAGGTCATGGCGTAGTTCAGGGAAAGGTTCACTCGGGTATTAACACTCTCCTTTTTGTGCTCTAAGTTTTGCCTGGTACCGCCTTTTCAGGTTTTCGGTCCAGCGAGCTTCTTTTGAATTTTCGCCTTAAATTTTGCCTAGACTGCCCAGTGTGGGTTTTCAGACTAGCAGGCTTGCTCTAATTTTTGCTTGGGTCGGTTCGCCCTTGCGATTTTCCGCCCAACGAGCATCTCTCAGGGGTAATATCGCTTGAGTTGGTCCAAGTTGACAAGATTGCTGAACTCGTTACCATCCAAATCAAGGATCACTGCTGCTCCACCGTCGAGGATAGTCTTGATGATGTATGGTCCTGCCCATTTTGGCCTGAATTTTCCCCGCGGATCGAATATCGGTGCCCGAATTTCCTTCACCACCATATCCCCTTCAATCAGATCCCTGGACTTCACCTTTTTGTTGAATGCGCGGGCAATTCTTCTCTGATATCCCTGAATATGATACAATGCCCGCAACCTCCTTTCATCAAACAACATTAGCTCTGCGAACCTGTCGCTCAACCAATCGGCTTCGTTAATCTCACTTTTTATCATTACCCTCAGGGACGGTACTTCAAGTTCAATAGGAAGTACTGCTTCCATTCCATAAACCAGTGAATAGGGTGTTGCCCCTGTTGGAGTTCGGATCGAAGTGCGGTACCCCCATAATGCTAATGGTAGCTTCTCATGCCAATCTCTGGATGACTCGATGGTTTTTTCCAAGATGTTCTTGATTGACTTGTTTGCTGCTTCTACTGCCCCGTTGGTTTGTGGTCTGTATACTGTTGACTTGTGAACCTGAACATTGAATTCTTCAAGCACCTCTGCTGCTCTTCCTTTGAAATGCACACCATTGTCTGACACGAAGGCATTAGGAACCCCATATCGGTAAATGATGTTTTGCTTAATGAAATGAGCCACTTGTACTGCGGTCAATGTAGCGTAAGAGGCCGACTCTACCCACTTCGTGAAATAATCAATTGCCACCAATATAAACATGTGTCCGTTCGATGCTGGTGGCGTGATTTTCCCGATCACATCTATCCCCCATACTGAGAAAGGCCAAGGCGTTGCCATTGTATGAAGTTCAGATGGCGGCACATGCATGAGGTTATCGTGGACCTTACACTTATGGCATCTCCGCACATACTGCACGCAATCTGTTTCCAAGGTCGACCAAAAATACCCCTGCCTCAGAATCTTCTTTGCCATCATTAATCCACTCATGTGTGGACCACATATTCCTTCGTGAATTTCCTCCATCACCCTTTTCGTGTCATCACCATGAATGCACAACTTATGCATGCCGCAATATGACCTTTTGTATAACCTTCCACCGCAGAGGATGTATTGTGATGCTAACCTTTGTAATGCTATTCGATCTTTCTTGTTTGCTCCTTCCGGATATTCTCCTTTCTCAACCAAATTCCAGATGTCATGGTACCAAGGCAGACCATCGTCAATTTCGCCAACATTCATCACATATTCATATGCCGGCCTATTCCTTTGCTCAATCATGATTGGTCTCATTCTCACTCCCACGGGCAATTCTACCATGGATGCCAAAGTAGCAAGAGCGTCGGCAAACTGGTTCTTCATTCTCGGGATATGTGTAAAAGTAACTTGCTCGAATCGATGGATCAGGTCATCGAGGTCTTTGTGGTATGGTTTCAACTTTTCCTCTCGCACTTTCCAATCACCATTGGCTTGAGAAACTACCAGATTCGAATCTCCGACCACTTCCAACTTCTTAACCCCAATTTCGAAAGCAGCCTCCATTCCAACAATGCATGCCTCATATTCTGCTTGATTATTGGTAACTTCGAAATTTAACTTGAAAGATAGAGGAATGTGCGGCCCTTCTGGTGAGACCAATAGTATGCCGATCCCGAATCCTCTCTGATTTGCAGCTCCATCGAAGTACAATTTCCAAACATCCTCTGTTACTGTCATAACGTGTTCATGGGAAATTGGAATTCCGTATCTTCTGGCCCTTCGATTGGATGATCTGCCAAGAATTCTGCCACAGCCCTGCCTTTCACCGATTTTCGCGTTACATACTTGAGTTCAAACTCGGCCAATAAGAGCAACCACCGTGCCAACTTCCCAGTGAGTGCCGGTTTCTCGAACAGATATTTGAGAGGGTCCATCCGAGAAATCAACACTACCGAATAAGCTAACATGTAATGCCTAAGCTTTTTAGAGGCCCATACAAGAGCCCAACAAGTCTTCTCCAAAGGGGCGTATCTTTCTTCGGCTCCGACCATTTTCTTACTTAAATAATACACTGCCTTCTCGATACCTGCTTCACCTTCCTGTGCCAACATGCAACCCATTGCAGACTGTGTTACTGATAAATACAGAATCAGCGGCTTTCCAGGTGTCGACGGCATCAATACTGGGGGACTTTGAAGATACTGCCGAATTGATTCGAAGGCTTTTTGGCACCTGCCATCCCACTTGAACAGCACTCCTTTCTTGAGCAAATGAAACATCGGCTCGCAAGTTGAAGTCAGCTTGGCGATGAATCTGCTGATGAACTGAATTTTCCCAAGAAAACTTCGAACCTCTTTTTCTGTCTTTGGTGGCTCCATTTCTAATATCGCCTTGATCTTCGTTGGATCAACTTCGATCCCTCGGGTAGTGATCATAAACCCCAACATTTTCCCTGCGGTGACCCCGAACGTGCACTTCTGCGGATTGAGACGCATCTGATACTTCCGTATCCTTTCAAAGAACTTGCGTAACGCCGGGAGATGTCCTTCCCTTTCCTTGGCTTTTACAATCATGTCATCCACATATACCTCAACTTCTCTATGCATCATATCATGCAACAAGGTTGTAGCAGCCCGTTGGTAAGTCGACCCAGCGTTCTTTAATCCAAACGGCATGACCCGATAACAGAACGTCCCCCATTCAGTGGTGAAGGTCGTTTTCTCTCGATCTTCTGGTGCCATCAAAATCTGATTGTATCCCGAAAAACCATCCATAAATGATAGCAGCGCGTGCCCTGCTGTGTTGTCTACCAGTACATCAATGTGCGGTAAGGGAAAATCATCTTTCGGACTGGCCTTGTTTAAATCCCTAAAATCTACACATACCCTGACTTTTCCATCTTTCTTGGGCACCGGCACAATATTTGCAACCCACTGTGGATATTCAGTTACCATCAAAAAGCCGACATTGAATTGCTTGGTGACTTCCTCTTTGACTTTTTCAACCCAATCTGGCCTGATTTTTCTCAATTTCTGTTTTGCCGGTTTTGCATCGGGATACAGGGGAATTCGATGTTGCACAATTTCAGGATCGATTCCGGGCATATCTGCGTGGGACCAAGCGAAGACATCTTCAAATTCTTTGAGTAAATCGACGAGTAATTCTTGTTCCTCAGTAGATAGCCCGGAACCGATTTGAACCATGCGAGGATTCTCCTCATCTCTCAATTTAACTGAAATAACTTCTTCTTTTATTGGCTGAGCATGCCTTTCATTTTCCCTTTCGATTAGAGACTTGAGTTCTTTGGGTATTTCTCCCTCGAACTCAGTCTCATCATTGTCAGGGTCAACACAATTTATTTCGGGAACAGCAAAGTAAGCGAAATCACCATTTATTTCATTAACAAAGCCCTCTGGGGCATAGTACATGGCATCAGACTCAAACTCGAAATAGAAATGACGACGTGGAGGGCCGAGAGGCACAAACTCCGACTCACAGTCAAATTCAAACCCTGACTCAGACTCGAACTCTAACTTAGTGAATGCATTAGTAAATTTTACAACAGGAGTGAAAGTGCAATTCTTGTATTCACCGACTGCATCCACTATCAGCACACTGGGATCATCGAGGGCCTCCTGTCCAAGCATCATCACAGCTGGCTCTTCTTCATCCTTACCTGTCAGACTGACCTCATCAAACATTGACATCAAGACCCCACCATCCAAAGCCTCCATCCAATCTGCTTTAAGGTCTTTCACCAATTTCTTGACCTTTTCATGTTCATCTTCGCTGTCCCAAGCATCATTAGCAAAGATTTCGAACCCAGGGTGCACGTTTCCACTTATTTCATTTACGAACGGCTCAGGCTGGCCATGATATGGTGCATTCGACCCTTCTCCAACAAAGCGAATCCGACGGTTTGCACTGCTACTCGCTCCATTGGTCTTCCCCCTTTGCATCTCTTTCAGTGTAGGTTCGTATCCCAACCCAAAAGGGCCTCGCTGAGAAGGGAATTCTGGAAACTGAGCCACCCCCTGGTGAGTTCGACCCAAGCCCGTGCCTGGCAGATAAGACATCCTTCTCATCATCTCGAGAGCTGTGGTGCTGATTGAAAAATTATCATCGATACGAAGCGTAAACACACCACCGGACGTATCGAAAGCAAAGCCCCCAAGCTGAACATCATTCTCATCATGCATAATTTCTAACAAGGGAGCATTGTCTTCAGCATGAGGGCGAATGCCTGTGTCTCCGTAGAGGGCAACTGTCCCACTTTCCAAACCAAGCAAAACCTTTTGATGCAAGGTGGATGGAACTGCCATGATATCAGATCGATGCATCCAAGGACGTCCCAACAGCAAATTGAACGAAGCTGGGATCTCAAGCACATGAAACTCAACTATTGATTTGAACCCTTCTGCAGCAATCTCCATTTCAACAGTCCCAAGCACATTGCGACGGGTGTTATCATAAGCCCGAACAGTGAGACTAGATGGCGTGAAATCCTTTGGTTTAAGTCCCAAACATAAAGCTGTTCGGAGAGGGCATACATTGAGCGCTGACCCATTGTCTATCAATACAACCGGGATCCATTTCCCCATGCACTTCATGGTGACATGCAAAGGCTTATTGTGGTCAGTTCCCTCAAGCGGTAGGTCCGCTTCGGTAAAGGTTACAACATGTTTAGTCGGCTTAGTGGCAATGGTAGGCTTGGTAACAATGGCAGCCATCATGGCCTCAGGGGTGATATTAGGCGCAATTTCCATACAAGATAATGTTTGAGCGAGTTTCTGACGATGCTCACTGGAGCTCAAAAGCAATCCCAAAATGGTAAGAGCGGCTGGGGTTTTCTCAAGTTGTTTCTGGATGGGATTTTCTTCGCTGGTTGGGGGAGGCTTTGGACGAGGAATACGACTGTTGGCCGTGGAGGTAGCTTGGGATTGGTTGGTTATTGGGTTAAAGAGATTTTGGAAATCAGCTGGGTTAGCGATTGGGTCACTAAGGTTGTTTGGATAGGGTGGTGTGGCTAGGTTATTTTGTGGAGTTGGGTTTTTTTGTGGAGCTGGGTTGTTTTGCGGAGCTAGGTTGAATGGTAGCTGGTTTGTAGTATTTGGTGGTGGGTTGGAAGTGTTTCCGGTGAACATCTGAGGTGGTTGATAAAACCGACCACTCCGAAGAAGGTGAAGAACCGAGTCGATGTCATCCCCCCATAAATCAGTGTAGTCCGTGTAGAAATCGACAAGATCCCCTTCCGCCTTTCTTTTTTCCTTTGCAATACTGGCTCCTTCCAAACCCTTGGTAATTCCTTCCATAGTCGCTTCACTCCAAACATCTCCATTTTCCATGGCAGCCTCGTTAATAGCCCAAACCTCATTGTTTCCGACCCACAGCGGTGCTATGCCTTCATTCTGATTGGCCCACATATTTGCTACGACATTTTCTTCCATTTGCTGTCCCCAAACATCGGGTAGACCTCCATTTAAAACCATGATGTTGCAGTCCTCCGGGACTTGCACTCGGGGTGCCGGAAGATTTTCATCGACTATGTAATCATAAGGTGTGAACTCTATCCCTTCCGTCATTCGATTTATTGCGTACTCACTCATCATGGAAAAATCAGGGCGACCCTCCCATAGTGGTGGCATTGGAAAATATGCTTCTTCGAAGAATATGGGAAGTGTGGATCCATCCAGAGGGTCGTTAGGGTCCATGAGCTGCCATTCATTAGGTGTGGGGTCCCATTCATCTTCTTGTGCACCATTGAGTACCCCATTCTCTTCTTGCCAATTCTGTCCTTGTCCTTCTTCCACAGGTTGCTGATTTTGCACCATAGGCAAAGGTTCAAATAGGTTAGGAAGTGCAAATCCATCCAGTGGGTCCTCAAACATTGGATCCCAAAGTAGGTTAATCATTGCGCCAAATGGAAGTCCTTCATCAAGCTGTTCATTATGCGGCCAAACTTCTTCATTTGCCACATTGTTGGCCACCATCTGCTCATACTCCCGAGCTTCCATAACCATTATCAAATCACCCCATTCTTGCCACACAGTGGGGTCCAAGTGGATGTCAAGAAAGCATACCTCGTGCTCAACAGGTATTGGCACAATGGGCTTGGGGTCTGTTTCGGGTAGGATGAACTGGCTTGGGTCAAACGGAGTGGATTTTAGGTCTTTTTGAGTGGAGCTAAAGGTAATTTGACCTATGTCAGCATTCCTTTTGTGGGTTGGCAGAGGGTTTGTGAGGATATTGGGCTTTTCAGTGGGATCTCAGATTTGTTTGTTGTCAATGAGATCTTGAATCTCATGACGCAGGCGCTGGCATCTTTCAGTGGGATGACCGGGTGTCTGGTGAAATATACAGAAGGTGTTAGGGTTATATGTTGGCGGGGGATTTTGTGGAGGTGGAGTTGACTGAAGAGGTTTGATTTTTCCCTGTTGTACGAGTCGTTCGAAAACAACAGGTAAAGGTAGGGGAAGAGGGGTGAAGACACGCCGTCCTCTTTGATTTTGCGGCGGTTGAATTGATTGGATTGGTTGAGATAAGATGGCGTTTATGGGTTCAGCTTTATGGGATTGATGATTCATGGTGTTGGATGAGGTACCGGCTGTGTAACTGGGGTTTGCATACAGGGAAGAGGTGTTACCAATGTAGTTTCGCTTTGGTTTGGGGAATGAGTCTCCTTTCTTTAACATCCCGCTTTGCAGAGCCTCTTCAATCGACAGACCCATCTCAAAGTAGGTTTCAAAGTTATGTGCTTGGGCCATGACCATGTACTGAGCTAAATCGGGTTGAAGGTTCTTGGTTATGATGCGCATCTGGTCCTTGTCACTGGGACGATCAGTCATTTGCGCGGCCTTTGCTCTCCATCTTTTCACAAAATCTGCGAAAGATTCCCTTTCCTTCATCTTGATGCTCTCAAGCTCTCGAGTGGTGACTTTAAGCTGAACATTATACTCATACTGCTTAATGAAAGCAGCCACCATCTCTTCCCAAGTTTGTCTCTTCGAAATGTCAAGGGATAAGAGCCACTGGAGTGCAGGCCCTGTGAGAGTTTCGTGAAACATCTGTGCCATGGCAGGCTCATCAACTTCTTGTAACGAGAGGGAGCTTACATATGCCTGAATATGTCCTCTCGGGTCCCCAGTCCCGTCAAACTTCTCGAAGTCTACATGCTTGAACCTCTTGGGAAGCTTTGCACCTGGGAAGATGCAGAGTTTGTTCATGTCAAAGCCGGTAATGGCTCGCTTTTCACTTTTAGCCACAGATTCTTCCAGTTTAAGTATCTTAGCTAGCATTTCAGCCAACTGAGGATTTTCAGGGGGAGGAGGCTGTTCCGGATGTTCATCATTAGGAACCTCCTGATCCCGAGCTTCATCATCATGTACTCGCTGCTGCGGTGGGGGGAGTCGACCCTGGATGTTTACCATAATCGCCATCAGTTGAGCGATTCGGGTATCATTTCGGACCCTCTCATCGTGCATTTCCTTCCTTAGTCGTTCAAACTCATTTGGGGGGTCTTGTCCCTGTTCTTCCGCCATACTTGTCTCGGCCTTTGGTGATAAAGATCTAGACAATCTTTGTCCAAGAGGTCGAGTCCAAACAGGTAAGGTCTTCTTCTTCTTTGCAGGCCCAATGATTCAAGAACTGATTATAAAGCAAAAACCGGACTCAGAGGTGTACTTGATGTGTCTACTATGCACAAAATGAATGAATTATGAATGCTCACTATCGTCTCGCCACAACTTAACTCACGGAGTTAGTCTTATTTCTAGCCTTAGGAATTAGTCTACCGGTTTCGGAACTCACTTAGAATTGTTTGCACAGCAGATTGTATCAACACCACGGGTAAGTCGTTTTACTCGGCAATTGCAGCTTCAACCTACAGCCTAGGTGTTGAAACTGCAATCGTTATCCTTTCCTTGACTATCCGAGACAAAGCAATGAGATGTTGCCATCCAGTTACGATCGATTCTAAGGCTAGTCCGAAACACGGGTGGCCGTTCGGGCACGACCAACACCGGAGGTATCTCAAACTCCGTGGATTTTAAGTCTCCTAGACTGCATGTACAATCTTAGGGTTAGTCTACCGGATCCGAATCTCACTTAAGATCATTGCACAGAAGATTTTCCAACACCCCGGGTAGACCATTACTCGGCAGGTTAAACTCCAAACTTTGTTGGAATCAGAGCCAATCACTTTTCTTGATCATCCGAGACAAAGCAATTTGGATGTTGTAATCCAGATATCAATGATCTTAAGGCTAGTCCAAATCACGGTGGCCGTTCGGGCACGACCAACACCGGAGGTATCTCAAACTCCGTGGATTTTAAGTCTCCTGGACTAAAAATTGACAGCTTTGGAAGATTGCCTCAATCCTCAAGTTTTCTTTTTGAGTAATAAGTCCTTGATATCGGATGGTCGGATTTGGGAAATCCTTGTCCATACAACTTCCGACAATGATCTAAGATCAGATGCCTAAGGGCGATTGACCCTCCTCGGGCCAAGGTCCCTTAAACTTGTTTAGATCAGTGTTTAGGAATTCGATGATCCAAATTTTCCCACGTCCGGCCGTCCTAAAGGCTATCTCGCAAAAACAACGCGCATATGGAATGCACGATTCATCATCGGGCCAAGGCAACCTTCTACTAACTGTAAAGGCATTAAAACCAAATGGGATATGTACACAGAAAACCTATACAAACGACGCTCGCAGTGACTATATACAATGCGAATGTATGAATGCAACATGGCATGGCGAGAAAAAGCGGTAACACATAGCATGTAACAAAATGGAGCATGTAAACCTAACACACAGGTGGATTGCTAAACGTGGGGTTCTATGGTTAATTATATGCAAAGGCCGGTTTTGGTCACTGAGGGTACCCCAGACTCAAAATCAAAATCGTCTCCTACCGTTAAAAACGATAGTGACAATGTGATTTATCACGGTCGAGGGCTGCTGGGCATTTCGGGATTCCCTGTCACCGGCAAGCCGGGCAGGATTGCCAAAACACGCCAGCGGGGTTAAGAACAATGCAAATGTAATGCAAAAATTAAATTTCAAACATTTGAAAAATCCCACAAAATATTTTTCGAATTAAACCCGCTTTGATTAACACGTATTTCAATAAAATTACACAAGTGCAACAAAAATTGCACAAGTGTAATTAAATAAAATACATATTAACCAACGTCCCCAGCAGAGTCGCCAGCTTGTGGACGGCCCACCTGGATTGCGCGAAAACAGATTGTGATTGTTAGAGTCGCCACCCGGATTTGAGGTCCGAACCCGAGAAACCGATAAAAAAATATGACTCGTTGCCCATTGAAAAAGATTTTACTAGTCCTGACGGAACCAAAGATTTCTCGGATTCGGGGGTTTGGTTACGAGAGGGGAAGGGTTTTACGGCACCCCTCTCGCCCGGTCCATGAACCGGTCTCTACTCAATATTTTGTGGGATTTTAAAAATGTTTGAAACTTAATTTATTCACATAAATGAGAGAATTGGGGACAGGAATCACATAATAACAAAATATACAAGGGATATGATTTTACAGTGGATGCTTGTGCGCGCGATCTACATGGATGATGAACATGAAACTACAAATGTTCACAGAAGTAAATTACAACAGAAATCATACAATAACTCAAGAAATTATGATCATGAGACTTATCATACTGTTTACAATCTAGATCCCAGAATGGGGATTGAGCGCTCAAGGGTGATGACTTGAGCGCTCAACCCTCATTCCACCCACACATTTTCCTTGCTGGTTTTTAACGTTTGATGATGCTTTAAGACTTTGAACCACTACAGAAACATCACACAAGTATCACCTCACTCTAGAAATCACCAAAAAATGCTTAAAACATACTTGCTTTAGAACCAGTTTGAGCGCTCAAGGCTCATGGATTGAGCGCTCAAACCAATTTTGCAAGAGAGAGGGATTCAGATTGCAAACGTTGCACTGACGATTTACACACCAACAAGGAATTAAATCATAATCCATCATCAGAATTGCTGGAAAATTGCAAATAAAGCCAAGAACAGCTTGAGCGCTCAAAGATCTGACCTTGAGCGCTCAAGCCATAACATGGCTTTCCAATTTTTGACCTTTAAACAGATTTCAATACTTCCTCAAGATCACCAAAGGCATAAAATAAAGTTTTAAAAGGTCAGACAGCCACTGTTTTGCAGTCAAATATAAGAAATTTGAAGATTTTGATGTTTGATCATCACAAAATGGTTAATTTACATTCATGCATGTAGTTTTGTTGTGGAAATAAACTGTTTTGAGAGTTACATGAACGAAATTAACTCTTAAATAATGATCAAAACCAAAAGAAAGCTCAGAAGTTAGTAAAACAGAAGCTTGTTCAGAGTTGGGCTTGAGCGCTCAAGGCCAGAGGCTTGAGCGCTCAAGGCCAGAGGCTTGAGCGCTCAAACCTGTTGTAACTGCAAATTTGAAAATGGTTTCTGAGCAACTTTCAGACCTCTGTGAGTTCAATGCAAGTATAGAGAACTTGCTTAAACTCACTGGTCTTCCTTAGATGGGCCAAAACAGTGAATATATCACATATTTTACTACCTTTAGGAAGATGTTTGTGATTTGAACTTGATTCTGGGCTTTGAGATGGTGATTATGGATGTTTTTGGCTTATAATCTGGACGAATTGAACAATGTAGGTGGTTGATCGATGATCAAGAGTCGAATTTCGGGGTTTGATGAGTGGTTTTGTAGGTGGTTTCAATGGTGGAAGAGTGGTTTTGTAGAGAGAGAGAGAGAAGAGTGGTTTTTCTGGTGGAATCCGAAGGTGAGGAGTGTGAGCATTCGTCCCCAAAACCAGGGGTGTTGGCTGGTTTTTATAGAGTGAGTGGGAGGGAAGAGAGGAGAGAGAAGAAGTGGGTTTATGTATTTAGAAGTATTCTAGGTGTATTTTAGGACTTAGTGGGATGTATTATACGTATAGAGATCGTATAAGATCAACCCCAGACGCTCCCATGCAGGAAATCTCATGATGAGATACTCTGCAAGTTGCTGACTGGACCAGAGTTGAGCGCTCAAAGCCGTGGGCTTGAGCGCTCAAGGTGCTCCTCAGGGGTTTGAGCGCTCAAGGCCATGGGCTTGAGCGCTCAAGGCTGTGGAAGGCAATTTGCTGGCTTGGCTTGGTTCAACAGTGCTTAGGCTGGTTTGGAACATTTTGATTGTTCAGGTGGTGTTTGGTTGATTTTGATCAAATTCAAATCATTCTTACAAGTTTCAGGTAATCGGTCCGTTTCATCATCGGGGATGCTCGAGCGTATCTCGGGTTCAAAATTGGGATGTCTACAGACGTATTGAAGGATAAAAGAAACATAGGTGATCAATTCAACACAAAAACCTTTGAAAACACCCGTTTACATTGAGAAATTCTTGGTACTAACACCATAAATGAAGTATTTGCTTGTCCTAAGATTATAGGAGTACTTTTTACTACATTACCATCCAAGTAAAAAGGGAAAATGACACTGCAATTGCAGCCACTAGAACTAGCAAATAAAAAATGCAAGAACAAAGTGCGTACAAATCGGACAGTCAACTAGCGTGTTGAATCATGACACAGATTTCTATCTAAAGCGCCATTTTTTTTGCTCGACATCTAAGCTTTTTTCCAAAACCACGCATTTGTAAAAGAAGTCAACTAGTGAATTCCCAACAGAGAGGAAATCTTTAAACAATCCACTTGAGTCTGTATAACAACGGATCAACTTCTCAACGTCAACTTTTGCCAACCGAGATCACTCTGCATCCTAAACAAGAGATCATCAAATTCCAAGAGACAACACTCTGCTTGCTCATTTGCTTAAATAGACACAACACTTTACTTAAATCAACATCACTAATTTTGCAAAACCCACCAATCATAAAGTTCAAAAACAATTACGTCCATGTGAGGCATTTCATCGAACACCTTTTTAGCTTCCACCATCTCCCTTCAACTTGCACACAAATCAACTATCCCGAATCCCAATCCTTATGGATTTAAACCTCTCCAGCCCAAGAAAAACAACCTCTGAATGAACTCCCTGACCCATTCTCAAATCACCAAGATTTGAAGAAAATTTAAGCAGCAGCGCGAAATTGAACTTGTTGGGCCAAATGCCAAACCATTACATGAGGCTTTGATGATGGACATGAGAGGAAGATGTTTAGGTTCTGGGTTTGGTTGAAGATTACGTGAGCCTAAAGGGTTTTGTTAAGTGCGGTGCAGGCAGAGACGAAGTGGGTGAGAATTTGGTTGGATTGGTGGAGGTTGTGGCGAGGAAGTGGGCGTGGCTTTGGGTGAGTTGGGTGGGGTTTTGAGGTCGTGGAGCCCGCCGCCAGATTCAGATTTGAGAAGGAGAAAGAGAACTGTACGAGAGGGAAAGAGAGGGAGAAAATAACGGTTTCATATCCTAGGGCATTTTTGTCCATTTTTTGATCTTAGACCGTAAAAAAAATGTATTAATGTCCTCCTCACCAAATAAAAACTTAAGCTTGGCTAAATACCTTTTTAGGCCCTTTTTTTGGGGCTTAGACCAATTTTCTGATAAAAGTTCTAACAGATTCTTCAACTAGTTTTGGTAAGATAAAGTCCTTGGGGGCTATCCCAATGGAAAATCAACCTTTAATCGATACCTTGAAGGCTAGAAACCCATCACCTAGTGGAATATTCGAATGCTTAAAGTATAGAGAACCAATTCTTGAATTGCAAGTTGGTGAAAAAGCTTGTGAGCGTGTTTCTTGATTCCCTCTTGTTGAGGAGGTGAGAGAATCATGTTGCAATGAAAAGTATGGGTATGATAGTGTTTTGATCTTTAATGAGTTTCCAAGAGAAAGAGAATCGTGTTGCAATGAAGAGTATGGATTTGATAGTTTTCCGATCTTTGATGAGTTTCCAAGAGAAGAGTTAGAGGAGTCTGAAGATGGATTTGAAGATTTTTCTACCTTTGGAGGTGACTATGAAGACCTTCACGTTTATGATGAGTGTTCAAATGAGGACATTGATGGTAATAATGAATAAGAAGGATTTGAAGACATTTGTGGTAGACATGAAGAACTAGAAATGCCTAGTCTTTCGATGTATGAGCGTTGCATTTTTTGGGAAGATAGTGAGCAAGTCTTAGACGAGAGTTATGACAGGTAGATTGGTGTTGTGACTTTGAAATTGAAGATGACACACAACTTTGTGAGTATGGGAAGATGTTGCCTTCCGAGTTGCTCTAATTGCAAGATGTTCAAGTTTATGTGGCATTCATGCAGAAACAACTTTTGTTCCTAGACCTTCGCATGTGGAGGTACCAAAAGAGGGAAACAACTACTTTGAGCAACTTAAAGATCCTTTAGGGATGGTGTTCATTCGAGAAAGTCTTGGGCATGATCATGGGGATGACGTGAAGTTAAAATTCCTCTATGCTAGGGTTGATGATTCTTATGAGGTTGTGAGGTTGTGGAATCAAATGTAGCCTCATATGTTGACGAAGCGTTGATCCGTAAGAGGCATGGCAAATGGGTGATCTCCTGGTGATGTAGGACAAGATATGGAAATTTCTTTATTTTATTTGTATTGCATTAGAATAAGATTTTGACTAGAAATATTTACGTAATTATTATATTTCCGTATTCGGTTTGATTTTGATTTCGAATTTTATTAGGATTCTTGGTCTAGTTGAATTGGGATTTGTACCTTATTTAAATAGTTTGAGTCCTAGTTCAAATTTCTTTTGCTAAGCAAGAAATTTTTATTAATCTTTGAAGAAAAGATTAACGGGACCAGAAAGGGCACACCGGCGGAAAACACCACCCAAGACCCAACTAGCAAAGAAGGCAAGGAACCAACTAAAACTAGAGCAAGAAACACCTAAAGACCCCACAAACTCCAAAAAATACAACACAAAACCCCTTAAAACAAAGATGGCTAAAACACCAAAAAGGAAAAACATCAACCTCCTAAACAAGAGTTCGCCCTCTACAACCCCAAAAAGATCAAAAGATAATCTAAAGACCCCAAAAACTCCGAACTACAAAGATACCGAAAGCATAGACCCTCAAAACATAGCTTAAAACTCCAAAGCTAGAGAGGCATCATCCTCCCTGTCAAAAAGCTCACCCTCTTCTACCTCCTCACAATGCTTTAAAGCTTTCTCCCTATCAGCAATATTCTCCTCTTATAGTTCAACCAATTTCTTCAAATTAAAGTTCCTCCCTCCTTTGAATTAGGATTTGTTTTTTCTTTAATTAGTTTGAGTCCTAGTCGAATTAGGGTTTGCTTATTATAAATAGGGATGTAACCTTTCATTCTAAATTCGATCATTCATCAATAATATTTCTAGAGCTCTCTATATTTTCCTCGTGTGCAAGGTTGTTTATCTCTTCTCTTGTGGATTCAAGAGTTTGTCTGTTAGAACGATATATCCATGCGTGTGATTTAAATATTTAACCCTTTAACCATACGTATTGGGTTTTTTTTTTTTCTTTGGGACTTATCAAGAGTATCTGATACATTTTATCTCGACTTATCCCCCAGGTACATACAGTCCCTGTCCCACATGTAGTGTACTAGGTAATTACCAGGCCTGAGCCTTTTCCCACATATTGGCTTTTACCAGTATTACCAAACTACTTGCCAATCAAAACATTTGAAGCTAGGTGTGTTTTAGGTGTGGTATGAATCGATATGTTACTTTATTACTTTCATTTGACAATTTGGAGGGATAGATGTAATGTCAATTACTTGCCTTCAAGTCTCAACTTAGTCTCAAAAAACTTGATATTGAATTAAAATAATGCTACAACATCAAATTTGTATCTAGCTTTTAGATATTATCAAATTGGTATTTTTTTTTTCCAGTAAAGAGATAGAATCCACTAATCAAAACCCAATACAACAACTTACCAAAAGAACCCCACAAAAATAGAAAAAGAGGGAAAAAAAAAACAAAAGAAAACAGAAATTACAGGAAATATCGCCGGAGCCTTCGTCGGAGTTGTCACTCCCCCGCCGCCGCCAATGATGGAAGACCGGATCTAGAAATCTCAGATCCGGCTCCCCCTTTGCCCAAAAATAGGTTTCAGCCGCCCATGCAAAGAGGAGAGGAGTAGGGATGGTAATCTTGGCCGACCCTCCCCGAATGGATAGGGGATTCGGGGATTTTTTCAGGGAACAGGTAGGGTATGGGGTTTTTTTTTTAAAAATTTGGGGATCGGGTAGGGAATGGTATAGTCAGTCCATCCCCGATCCCCGCCCCTCCCCATTACCCTCCCCACCTCGCCCTTCCCTGCATCCCCGTTCACATATATAGGTATATTATGCTATAAGTTTATAAGTTTTTTTTCCCCGGATAAGTTTATAACTCATAACTTGTTAGTTGGTTGGTTGTACAAGGAAGATTTTCTCCTTTACTTTTGTTTTATGTGGCACTTTTGAGTGAAATTGTAATCTACCCAAAAGCAAAAAAAAAAAAAGAATAGAACAAGAACAAGAACAGCGGTAGCACTTTTGAGTGACTTGGTACATTTTAATTATCTTTGGAAACCACTTTTGTCATTAGCTTTGGATTTTAATACAACTTTTTTTTTTGTATTCACTTGAATAGTTTGAGTGAACTTTTGAATCCTCGATTCCCCATGGGGATCCCCGTTCCCTGCATTGGGGCGGGGATGGAGGTTAAAAAAAAATTCCCATTGGAGATTGGGGAGAGGATGGAGATTGATATGGGTTTGGGGATTGGGGATGGAGGTAGTGGTATCCACCCCCTACCCTCCCCATGCGCATCCCTAGAGAGGAGGTCGATCGCCATGGGGAGTCGCCGGAAACCAAGTGGGGAAGCAATACAGGAAAGGAGTTGAGGCGAGGAGGAGGAGGAGGAGGAAGGTGGAGGGGGCAGTGGGGGAGGGGGAGTGCGGAGACCGCAAGAAAACCCTAAGGAGAGGCTTCTCCTGCCTCTCTCTCTCTCGCTAAACTTTCCTCTCGCCCCCTGTTTTCTAAGACATAAGCTTTTTATCAAATTGGTATTGTGTATGAACCAATCACATGTTTTACGTGACATTATATCATCGTTTTTTGATAACCGGATGTCCATGCCAGCTTGCATTCATCTCGACTAATTTTGGAGCCCTGGAGGTAACGACCGGGCATAATCCCTTGTGGCCCCAAGAGTTTGCTGGCAAGGGGATTCGAACCTTAAATTAGACCTTAGGTGGGAGAAAAAACCCATAAGTTTCAATGTAAGACCACTTTGCCAACCTGCCCCTTAGGGTTGATTACATCGTTAATCTCACACAAAAAAAAGTGCGATACATTGTCCGGAGCCAAGAATCGAAGTTGGATCAAGGGGGGCCGAATTATGAAAGATTTTGCTACGATGACTTTTTTAGACTAAATATAGTTGTTTGAGTTTATATGGAACGATTTTGATAACTTGAAGAATTAATCTTTAGTGGTGTTGGTATCATATCATTGTTGAAAAGTATCATTCACCATAATTTTATGTGCTAAAAAACAAAATATTATTTTTTTTGTTTAATTATGGTTGAAAATTTATATTTCTTTTACAAAATATCTACTAGAATTATGGAAATTATATTTAAAAATAAAATTGCGCAGGGCTTGGCCCCACAATAGCTCCGCCACGGGCAACACATCATTTTTTTGTTGTTGGAGTGGCCGACAAAAATTTTGTACAATACTTTTTAGTCATGAGATAGTGGGAAGTGGGGGAGGTGATGTGCACAGCCATGCTGTGCACCCCTCGGCCGTTGGATCGAGTTTTGGACGGCTTGGATGTGTTTTGAATTTTTACCGGTCAAAAAAATTAAAATTAAAAAAAAATTGCCGAACGCATCTGAGCCATCCAAAACTCGATCCAACGGCCGAGGGGTGCACAGCACGGCTGTGCACAACACCTCCCCCGAGTCTGAGTTTAGTGTGGGTTAGGAAAGTTGAACCTAAGACTAGATGAATTTGTAAAAAGCACCAATTCACTTGGGAGTGGCCGACAACTGCGAGGTTTTTTTTTTTTTTTTGTAACACATATCTTGCGAGTTGTATACATCAGATTGCACTTCAGTATGGTCATTAGACTTGATACCCACCTCATATCATACTTTAAAAGTGTATTTCATCATAAACAAATAACTATGTAGCCATTGTAAGTAATTTGTAACACATTGAGATTGTTCTACACATGACTACTTTTGGCCTTGGTCTAAAAATTCTATCGCAAGAATTACGAGTTCAAATGATCAGTCCCCGAAAATCAATGACGTCAAAATATCACTCATACAGACATAGAACACTACACCAGTAAAAGTAGATGCCTTGTATTTCAATAGGTATATGCAGAAGGCATATGCCATGTTTGAGTGAACTAAACAGGCCCTTTGAATGGTGAAAGAAGAAATGAGAAGAAAGGGGAAGGATCTCCCTTGCTAGTGAGAAAAGAAAAGAAAGGGAAAGGGTTTCTGCTGTCTCATCCAAACAACCGTGAGAAATCAATCTCTCTCCCTACCATTCCGGTCATCTCTCTCATGTCTGGCGACTCTCCAGTGACTTTCCAGCGATCTCGAAACTGAGTTTTGATCACAGATCCGGCTTCTCCTCGACGAGACAAAGATAACGGTGGACGTACGACGATGATCCGACAACGGGGTGGACCGCACGTGCCGCCGGCATTCCGTTTCTCATGGAATCTCGCCACTTTTGGTGAGAAAGGAAAAGAAGGGGTTCTGGATTCTCATCATTTCTCTTCCTCTCCCAGGATTCTCATCATTTCTCTTCCTCTCCCACCACTTTGGTTATCCAAACAAGGGAGCCTCTGAAGCGAAAAAAGCGAATGAACAGATTGTAGGATGGGTAAGGATAGTGGGATGGTAGTTATGATAGGTTATTTATAATTGATTATTATTTTGCCCATAACTTTTATATAATAGCACGTTAAAAGTGGTTATAAATACTATTTTTTTAAGGGGGCGATTAGGAAAATTGCTTTTGTTACGGGGCTTCAATAACTGGTCACACTTAAGAGCACTTCTCCTTATATATGCCAGATTATACTAACAAATATTTCCTGCCCAGAATCAAATTTTTACATCCGCTGAGGTCACAGATTTAGCATTGTCTTTTTGTTTTTTTGTTGGCATTTCCAAAAGACCTCAAACCACAAAAAGATAGGTGCTCATTTAAATTAAGCACCACCTCTCCTCATCAATATCCTAGACTCATGCCGTGTCTTTCATTTGTAAAATTGTTCCTATATCTGGCCTTTGGGTTGGACTAAGGGAATCCAAATTCCATCTCTCTTCCAAGGTCCACAAAAAAAATAATAATAAAAAAAAAATAAAAAATTGAAGATTGAAGTTTGCACATGTTTTTTGGTACCATCTGTATGGACTAGCACAAGTCTTTCTAATTTTGTCCCTATTTGCAATCATAAAGTCTAGGTACCCAGAACGAGTACCCAAAATTTGAAATTTAACGGTTCAGATTCATTTCAAGGGAATCTAGACCATTGAATTTCAAATTATAAATTCTTTATGAGTATATTTTTTAGGTATGCAGTAGTGCTGATTTGCAAGCGCTTGAACTGATTTCCTCTTTTACTTTTTTTTTTAGAGCAAAGCCAATGCAATTGTCAAAATAGCTATAGCTATTGCTATATTTTGGCTCCAAAAAGTGGTTTTTTGTGCTAAAATAGAACCCAGTCTCCAATGCTTGGTTCTATTTTAGAACCAAACAGTTCCAAATTTAACCAACTTTCCCACCACCTCATTTTTAATTACGCTTTCAACCCCAATTCAACTATGTACGTTATTTTCAACCCTGGTTCCGAATTATTTTTTAATTACGTTTTTTTATACATATTTTGTCCTCCACTGTTTCAACCACCATTCTACCCAGATATTTTCTCACCTAATTTTCTCTTCAAACTTTCTCACCTAATTTTCTCACCTAACTTTTTCATCTAACATTCTACCCAAATTTTTCTATAAATACACAATTAAACTAATATATTTGCCACACCATTGTCATCTGCAATATATTTCCTATATTTCCTTTCCAATCTAATATCATGAGCAACTTAAGCAAAAGGGTACTGCGGGGAGATTTCGACGGAGATTGTTGTAAGAATTTGGTGCACTCTTGCATTCATATTTATAGTGGGTGGGACAAAAAAGCTAATTTTGGAACAAAAGAGCCGTTGCGTGGGGAAAAAAAATTCAAAAAGAGCCGTTGGTGCTATTTTAGCCGTTGATATAGCCGTTTGGAACACTGATGGCGCTTTGACGTTGTTGCACCGAATAATTTTCCACGTTACTTCACTACTTTACCCTTTCCTCTTACCAAAACACGATCGTCTCTCTCTCTCTCTCTCTCTCTCTCTCTCTCTCTCTCTCTCTCTCTCTCTCTCTCTCTTCTCCAGTTCTCTGTAAATCGACAAAGGGGGAAAACCTAGGGCCGGCCAACCCAACCTCTGATCGGCCGATTCACCCAAGAAATTATCTCTCTCTCTCTCTCTCTCTCTCTCTCTCTCTCTCTCTCTCACACACACACACACACACACACACAAACACTCTATTTCACCATCCACCATTGGCAGCCGATCAATCCCAAGGGAAAAAAACGATGAAACCCAACCACTGATCGTGTTTTCCTTTCCGACGGTTGATGCAACGATCAAACCCACCACCGGCGTCTTCGTCTTCGTCAGTAATGGCAACGATTCCGGCATATTTTAATTATCCGTCCACTTTTCGATTATTTTCTGGCAACAACCTGGTAAGTCCGATGTCCATTTCCCTCCCTTTTTCAGTTGGATGATGCACGTAATGAGCTGTCAAGGATGGCTACAGCCATCTTTGGTTCTATATTTAGAACCAAGTATCCATCTTTGCTATTTTGCATCTGGATTTGACACTGCTTTGGATTGCTTAGTTTTATAATTGGTTTCGTATTATGACTATAGCATCATGAATAGCACAACATTGGATTTGCTCTTACAATACATGTTCTGTAGTTAATGTGTATAGCACGAGACACTTAGATGCGCTTTAACATTGGGCCAGTAATAGAGTCATATAAGACAAAGAGTTTAACTTTTTATTAGGGGGTGTTTGGCCGCCACTTTTTTAGTTTTTCCCATTCTCATTTTCTAATTCTAAGTGTTTGGAAGACAACATGGAAAGAGTGTTAAACACAGCAAGGACGAAATGCAATGGAAAGCTCATATACAATAGCATGCAAAAAATGCTATAGAAAGTACGTAAACAATACCAATCAAAAAATGCTATGGAAAGTCCGACCCCTTTTATAATGGCGGCTACCACAGCATTTGCTAAAAGGCTATATATGACTTTTTATAACTTTTTTGACATGCTATAGAAAGTGACTCTTGTTGTAGTGACACCTAGAACTCATTCCCTTAGAACTCCTTTTTCATTTTGAACTTTCTTGGCTAGAAATCAAAAAGAGGTGGGGAGCTCCTTTTGTATTTCTAGTTCTCATTTTGACTATAATTTTATTGCAAAATACATTCTGCACAATTTCTCCCAAATACTCATCTCAAATTCAAAACACATTTCATCATAATCCAAAAAGTGAAAAATGAAAAGTTGAAAAGTAGGCTTCCAAACACTCCCTTAGTATTCTAGGTGAGGTTGAATTACACATTTTACCAGGTATCATCATAACTAGGGTCGTGTCATCATCTAAGTGAGAATGTTACTATCCCAAATCGAGGTCGTTGATATGCTTCGAATAATATAGATAAAGATATAAATGTTCTGCCATAGTAATCACATTGAAGAAAATATGTGGAGATTAGCATAAACCAAATATTTCCCTTTCAGGAAAGAGAGGATTAAAAATTCCCCTTTTCCAAGTGCTCATACTCCACCCATTGCATGTAGGGCCCCATAACACATTTTTCAACTCAAAGCTCCCCTGTTCGGTGTTCATTTTTAGTCAAAGCATAAATGGCAAAGAAAGGCCGATCCAATACCAACTTGTGCAATGCCCCAAAAAAGTGCTTTGAGAAGGACCACGGTTGCAAAGGTAGAACAAATTCATTCAAAGATTCAAATTTTGAAAAGACAAATGAACAAAAAAAAAAGAAGTAAAACAGAGGAATGTCCGTTCCAGATTATGGCATCCGATCCAGATCATTGTTTCGAGTTGATCAAATGGGGGGGGGGGGGGGGGGGGGAAGGTGTGATTAGCGATGACTATATTTGGTTATTTTTAACCCAAAATTAAAGTGGTAACCCACACCGCGTGAGGTGGGTTAGGTGGGTTTAGATACTCTTAATTAAGAGTTTAATACTTTAATCCGATGAAAAAATTAACAAATTCCATTGAGAAGATGGAAAGTCATGTAATCCGGTATTGGTTTGAGAAAAAATAACCTTTGGGTATATAGGCTTCAAGTATGGCCTGTAAGGTTTCATAAGAAACCCTAAATCCAAGAACTCATGTCAAACTATTGAAGAAAAATAATACTGTAAGCGTACCTGTCGCCATAGAGGATGAAAACTTTGTGTGTGGTTGTTTGTCTTCCACCTGCAAAGCCTTACTCTTGATCTTGACCTTAGTCTCACACACGATGGGATGGTAATGGTATGAGAAAAGAGATTAGGGTTTGGGGTGGGGACTTAACCACATATTTATAGGCCTTGGTTCCATCATAACCCATCATAATAGATGGAATCCTAATGGGCCTTGAATGGTCTCTACACTTAATAATAAGCCTGTACCACTTAACGCGTGTCATATAACCCAAATACGCGCTAATAGAGATTTCGTCAATTATCCGGTCTCATTAGTTAAATGATCACAGCTTAATGGGTAATACCAACACCACTCAAAACTTATTCGACATTATACAATATGTAAAGACCCGTAAATTTTTTATTTAAACTTAAAGAGAATACTCCGAAATTTTGAACTTGGGGTTTGGGGTGTAATTGCAAACAGTATTTAAATGAGGAGTTAAGCGTGTAATATAACTTGGATTTGGGCTTGATGATAACACATAAGGAATTAGAGGGGGTGTGAGTGCAATTATCTAGATATGTGTGTGTGTGGTCGGGAGAAGAGAGGGAGATAGCACAAAGAGATCAGAGGAGAGAAGAAGAGAAGAAGAAAAAGCGAAAGAAAGGAGGAGAAATAGAGGAGGAGAGAGAGAGAGAGAGGCCGGCTGCCGCCAAGTCCGGCCACTTTCACCACCATGTCCGATCATCACCTCCTTTCCCCAAGCTTCATCTCCACATCCACTTGTTGGGCCTCCATTATTTTGCTTGGAACTTGAGTTTCGGGAGTTAGGATTTTGCTTAAAACCCAGTCAAGTGGGGATTTCTCTCCTCTCCCCATATATTTATGTGTTTAGATCATGAAATCTCAAATTTCTAAACTCGATTTTCGGATATATTGATGTGTTGCGAAATTTTTAGACCTTTGCTCATGAATTCAGGATTTTTGGTAAAACTTCTAAGTAAGGGTTGAATGTTTGATTATTTTAGAATGTTTATCCGTATAAATCTTGAATCTAGTTGACTGGTGGAGAAAATCACGATTTGGCTAAAGTTAAGGGTTATGGCTTGAATTGAAATTGGGGCTTTTGTGACATTCATGATTATACTTCCAATTACTTTCATCATAATGAAATTGGGATATTTAGAAGTGCACTTGAGGTACGGATTGATGGTGATACTTATGAATGTGACCCTTGACCGAAAGAGTTCGGGAAGCATCTATCTAAGAAATCAAAATGCGTGGTTATGTTGGAAGATTAGAGTGTTTGTGTGTGTGGAGAAGTAAAAAAGTTGATTGTTAGAGAAAAGATTGGGGCAAAGCCGTGGTGATCCTAAGGGGGGTGTTGAAATGGAAATTAAATGATAAAGAGTACTTCCGATAAGTTTGAGACTTTCAAGTGTTGTTGTGTATATGTAGTATCGGGTGTGCCCATTGGTGTACATGTGTGTGTGTGTGTATGTGTGTGACGAGACGTGTATTTAAAAGAAAGAAGGATTTTTAAAATCAGACTTATGCATTGTAAGTTCTCTCACTTGCATTGTGCACCACATACATATATAGAGTTTGTGTTAGAAATTTTCCTACTGGGCTAGTGTAGCTCAACCTATCAATTTTTAGGTATTCGATGGGGAGCATGACATGAAGTGCATTGGGAGTGCATGAAATCTTTTGAAGACATCATTGGTCATTCTCTTATTGAAAATTTAGTACGTACTCTTCAGTGAGATGATCATGTATTTTTATTAAAACTAAGATGGGTTTATAACATTATTTTTTTTTAAATTTCCTTTTGTTTGGAAGAATGTAATAAACTTATCATTTTCTATTCATGCCTTTCCAAAGGGATACGGGATACGGGATACGGGTACCCTTTTTAGATGAAGCATTGTGGTGGGATAAAAGAAGAAAATTTATGAAGTATGACACTTTTTATTTCTAAAAATATTTACTTTTTATTGTTGAAAAATTGAGGGCCGGAGTGACACAATATCTAACTATATGATCTATGTAGGCCCACCTACAGAAAATTGCTAACATGGCCTACAGGGTTGAGAGGGATACCCAAATTTTATGAAGGAGGGAGTGCACGCTATGTGGGCTTTGGGCTTCGACACATAAACGACACGCGCACCGCCACCGCATGAAGTTTATGGGTTTGGATTTGGGTCTCCCATTTGCATGAAGACTCTTGAGTTCCTCAGCAACTGTTTTGCACTTGAAGAGGCTAACTTAATATCAGAGTCATACCCACGTTTCTTGTTCAATTACTGGGTTTATTGCTTCAGCTTTTTCCCGAATTGAAGTGCTACCAGTTGAAAGGTCCCCTATGACTATAAGACTGGTGCTTCCAGTTCTGTTTCAGGCCAAATGAAAATCTAATAAAACAGCTTCCATACTTGTTCCATTCCAGTTTTGTTCTCTCTAGAGAGGGAGTATACAGTTTTGTTCGCTCGGGGTGAAACTAAAACCGACAAAACAGATAAAAACAGAAAAAAAAACAGACCGAAAAATTGGTTTGCTTTGGTCTTTTAGCAAGTACGGATCCGGTTAGATTTTTAATTTTCCAAAAAATTGGACCGGTTTGGTTTCATTGAAGTAAAAACCGTTGGAAACCAAACCAAACCAATTAGGTTAAGCCGGTTTGTCCACAGTTGTTTCCAGTTATGTTCAACTAACAGACCACACAACACTGACAGCTCTGCTTCAAAATCCGCCTCGCACACAAAGACAAAACATGAACGGATTGATGACACCACTTCAGCGCGCCATGTATATGTCAATGTTGCATAAAGTACATTGCACATCTTAAGAGCATCTCCAACCAAGCTTTATATCTCTATATTTTCGACATATAGATATCAAATGGACTTCAAAGTAGCTAATGTTGCTCAAAGAGTAGTGAGAGGTCCTATTTTCTCTACATGGGAGTTTAGGCCTCCTTTGTAGCTTGTCTCTCTTCTTCAAGAGGATAGATGCCCGGTTTGATACGTATAGCTTATGATTATTATTAATAAAATTGAGTTCTATCTTTTGACAAAAAAGAAAAGAAAAGAAAAGCTCCATTTTGAATCTCTAAAATAGAGACCTCATTTTATAAATGAGGTCTCCATTTTAGAGACCTAACACAAAAATAAGACTCATCCCCATTTCTATTTTTCACTTCTCATACTATAAAATATTAAATAATTTTCAATTCGTAGATCTTATATTTATAAAAACAAGTTCTATTGAAAAGATAATGATAATCTCTTTAATTTGACACCAATATTAGAAATATTTAGTGAAAATTTGAAAAAGCACTAATTTGAATTTTGAAGGAACGGTGGTAAATTTTCAAAGGAAAATTTGTGATTGGAATATACATGAGTAGTATTAAGTTCCAAATTTACTTTTAAAATTAAAAATAGTTAACTCCATTATGTGATCTAGGGTTCAAGTCTATAGAGAGATTTCGAATCCCCTTCAGTTGTTAACTTACTAACACAATTCTAACTCCCACTGATGTATGGCGTCTCGGAAAAAATAAATAAAATAAACTCCATTTGTCATCAATTTTGTCATCTATAGAAAAATTCCAAGAAGCCCTCAGTCCTGGGGAATCTTTGAAAGAGTAGGATTTTGTATAACTATAACATACACTTAATTAAGAACAAGTGGGAAACGTTTTGTGAAACGGTGAGGATTTTTTTATTTTTTATTTTTTATTTTATACAATATAGGAGGTATCTCTACACCCAAACAAGATGAGACTAATCCACCTAAGATCAGACGTAGAGAGCCAACTCGAAGAAAGCAGCTAGGAAGGAGATCACCGGACGCGCTCATCATGAGACTACCCTCAGGGACGGAGGCACCCTTTGGCTATTAGGGGCCTAGGCCCCTGCCCAATCCAAAATAGCCATTGCAAATATTTTTTTTTATAGTGCAAAACTTTGATTGGCCCCTGCCAAAACTGAAACTAAAGCAATCTTCACATGTTAGAACAAAAGTTTCGGCCCACTAATGTAGTTTGGGCCCCACTATTATAATAAATTATAAATAAACAATAAAGAAGCATAAAACAACTTCATGTTAGCCTTTTAGGTTTGAAAACGTGAAAACAATCCAGGTTTTGTTTTGAAAGATACAAACCACCACGCTGCCCACGCACCTCTCAACCCTCTCTGTGGACCACCGGCACGGTAACCTCGCTCTCTCTCTGGCTCTAGAGTATAACATTCTGTTTGTTTAGACTTTAAAATTAGGTTTATTTTGTATTTGTAGACTATCGTTATGCAAAAGGTTTCCACCATTGATGGGTATTTAAAAAAAAAAGACTCCAGATTGTCCGATTTCAGGGGTCAACATTGTTGGTGAGACGTCATTGTCAGCTTCTACTGCTACTGATAGTATACCAATCGAAAATCCACCTACAAAGTATAGGAAAATTGAAGTTGGGGAATTTGATGTGAGTTTGTTGGAACGTGATCTTGGATTACGTAAGCGATATGTGATTATGATGGTAATCAACAAGATGATTTTACTATTGAACATCATTATCGAGTGGATTTTTTTTTGTGCTGCGATAGATTCTCAATTGCAAGAGTTAAATCGACGATTTAGTGAGCATGCCATGGATTTGCTTAGTCTTGCCTCAGCTTTGGATCCTCGAGATGCTCATGCCTTTTTTAGGATTTATGATATTTGTCGTTTGCAGGAGAAGTATTATCCGAAAGACTTCACTGATCATGAAAAAATATTGTTGAGGATGGAGCTTAATCATTTTGAGCATGATGTCGTTCGGCATCCGGAATTCAAGAAATTGGAAAACATTTCCAAGCTATGTCGATGGTTGGCGGAGAGTAGAAGATCAATAACCTATTTACCTGTTTACAGAGTACTGATACTTGTGCTTACTCTTCCGGTTTCTACTGCAACTACAGAAAGGGCATTTTCAACTATGAATATCATCAAGACTAGGTTTCGCAATAAAATGGAGGATGAGTTTCTCACAGATGCTTTGGTTTTGTTCATCGAGAAGGAGATTTCCTCAAAAATCAGTTCTGACTCAATCATGGATGACTTTCGAGATCTGAAGGAGCGTCACATTCTATTTTAATTCATGGTTGAGGTAACGCATTGAGATAATTTTATTTATTTTACTTTCTCGTTGCTTTTGGTTTGTTAAGAACACTCAAATATCGTGTTTTGCATTTTTGTACTATTAAAACATTTGTTAGGAGCACTTAGATATTGTGTTTCTAAAATTTTGTTGTCTATGTTGTGGCCCCCTCGGATATGAAATCCTAACTCCGTCCCTGCCTCGCCTCAAACCTCGATGAGATTGACGCGGTGCATTGAAATAGTGTACGTCTATTTTACGGTGAATTTTATTGACACATAGAGTATTTAAATATAAATATACAATATTACTGCGTCCGACGTTTGACGCGGGCCTGGCCTATGAACAATGGTCGGGCCGACACGACTCTAAAAGATATCTACTACATGCTGAAAATAAGCAGGCAGTTATTGGTATTTAAAATTTAATTACTTACAGACTCCTGACTCGAACCTCGGGTAGAGAAACGGATAAAGTTTTTGTTGAATATTGGATAATATCGTCTGAAAAATCGGCTATAGCCTCCGGCAGAAAGTGATTGATTTTGACCTGGTGCTCGGACAGAGTAACGGCAGGACTAGTTGATTTCTCGTTGGTACTTGGACAAATTAACGGCAAGAATAGAGATTTGGACCGGTACTCTGATAGAGTAACGGCAGGACTGGATATATTAGCCGGCACTTGGACAGAGTAACGGCAGGACTGGAGGATCTGAGTCGGAACTCAGATAGGGTAACGACAAGCCTAGGTGTTACGGTCTATTATGACGACAGAATCTAGGGTGTTTGGGTCTATTATGACCAATCAAATTTCTGGAGAAAATCCGGCAGTGCTTCCGTGCAGCCCTGACCATAGGAGATTCTTCTCGAAGAAAAACCGGTAGAGCTTCTGCGTAGTATATATATCCCGAGATTCCACTTGAGGAATTCGGCAGAGCTTCAGCGCAACTCTGGCTACCGAGGTTCCTTTCTAAGAAACCCGGCAGAGCTACTGCCTAAGCTAGTGATAGCTGAGTCGACTCGTGATGGGAAATGCTTCAGCCCTTTGCGAATCGAACTCATAAGCCGTGTGAAAAGTGTGTGAATTATGAAGTGGGATCACCTATTTATAGATTTTTGGAGGAGCCAAAGGCTCCCATAGATTGGGCGCCTACCACGTGGCAGCCCCTGAGTGGGCCACATGTCCTAGGTGCCTATTCATGGGGTGCCTAGGGATTTGCACCGCTTTGGGCGGTGTAATCCCGGCTTGACCGTATTCTTTGATCCAGAAACGTCCAGGGAGGTATCCCTAGAGTTTTGAGGTGTTCTAAGCGTCATGGAGGCATCCATTTTTTCAAATTATGCTCCAAAGATAGAGAAATGCGATCATCCAGCTCTCGGTTGAATTGGAGCTCGGTAAGCGATCAGATGACCAAACGAAGTCCAATTGACTTGAAATTTTACATGGAACTTCAATATGGTTAGAAAATGAATTATTAACAGTTTAGATTTCAAAATTTGGGTCCCAATGTCCATGATCATGGAATCGACCGTCTCGGGAAGCACAGTGTCCCCGAAAATAGCAAACGGGCTCGGAATTGCCCAAAACGTAACGTGAGACTTAATTTCATCACGTTAAGCTTAAATATGAAGTTTGGTATGATTTGGAGTTATACAGACAAAACCTGGGTCTTTTGTGGCCCTGTTCGCTTGTTTTTACCAGGTAGAAGGGTATAGTGGGTTGACAGTTCAACGGTCAAACGTCCTCTGATCTTAACGTGGCCTGAACCAATCACTCTAAAATGTGAAAATGAGTACATCCAATGGTCTTGATGCTCAGCTGGATGTCCCGAAGATATAGTTGGCCGATTGGCTAAAAAATGAGCTTCTGAGAGCTGATTCCTATAAAAATATAGAAGGGAGGGCTATGGCCCCTTGAAATGGCGTGCTTGTCATCCAAGCTATGCATATCAAATGTTAGATATTATTTTGTAATTTGAAATTGATATTTGACTTACCGTGCCATTTTACCTTTACCGGGAATCGGGTGTTCTACTCGGTAAGGTTGTTTCTGAATTCTAATGATCCGACGTTTTTTTCCTGCGAGTGTCGTGGTCATTGATTTGTTTTGAAAAATAGGGTGGAGCAAAATCCGGTGTCAACAGTGCCCTAGAGAACTAAGAGGGAGAGATTATACAGTAATTGATATAGGCTATGAGTATTTATAGATGAGATAAGTATCACTTAGGTAGTTCAAATCTAATTAGACTGGTTTAATCCACTTAGACCTCATCACCTTACTAAATATGTTCCATATGGACACACCTACAGACCCCATGCAACTCTCTTCTTTCTCCCTCTTTTGGACTTGGTTGGGTCCCACTTAAAACACTCTACCGTACACGCCACTTAAAAGTGTCAAATGAACCGTACATGCCACTTAAAAGTGTCAAATGAGGATGCTCTTAGGTTCGAAACTTAAACAAGGTGCATATGCACTTAAATTGGCTCAAAACCCCCGTGTTCAAATAAATAAATAAAAATAAATGGTGCTCAATCCTATTAAGCATCCTTTACCATCTACACAACCCTTCCGGATCAAAATAACCAAAAAACAAAAATCCTGCATAACCCTTCCTCTACGATTCTTTCGGATTTTGTCTTTTCTTTTGTCATCATTGTTGTTTGAATGGGTTTGGTTTGGTTAACCAAACAAGGAAGATGCCGATCAATTAATTCTCTAACCTTGCCTTGGGCAGCTTCCTAATTCCACAGAAATAACCCTATCAATCCAAATCAAATCTTAATGAAGAAGGCGGCCTTGAGGGTAACTCAATTAGCAATCTTTCGTTATTCGAAATCCATAGCCAGTGCTGGGGGATCAATTCTTAACACATTATGCAGAAAAACATATTGGATTCACATAATCAAGAAAAAATAAAATGCAATGAGTTGGTCTCAACAGAATTTGCAGATAAGATAAAACTAGAGTGCTTCAAACTACAAATGTTTCTCTAATTCAAAACTGGGGGAGGGGGGAACAAGGGAGAGAAAACAGGGGGAAAGGAAAGGTTTATCCGAATTCTCACTACAAAATGGTTAGGGTGAGGAATTGATGAAGATGTATAAATGCGAGAAATAACCAAATCTCAATTCATTTTCTCCGATATTGAGTCACAAATGCTTGGCTAACCAGGGGAGCTCCTTGCTGTCTTTCAGTGCAAAAGCAACATCATCACTGCAAGAAGCGAAAGAAAAGAAAAAACATTAGAACGATTTTCGGATGCTGTTGCAGTCAGCTGGTAGTAGTTCCCACTTCTCAGGAACTCCAACAATAAGTTCAGTTAGGGATAGAACAGATAGAACATCGTAGGTTTTGCACGGAAAACTAAATTGTGACCCCTACCCACATGCTGAAATGAAATGCTAACTATATGGATAGAGTAATGCAAGTGGAACTGGAAACAAGCGCTGAACGGGTGTCAGGAGTACTTCGAAGATTATTAGTGGCACTAGAAGTGTTGTTATCACTATCAGGGGTGTCTAGTTTTAGTATGCTAGGGTAGGGGATGACTTTTTTCTCCACTCCTATGGCTGCAAAGTTCACAAGTGAAACATAAAATCAGGTCGTCCGAAGTGAAGTAATCCCATGAACTAGGGAATGCAACAAACTCAACCAATTGGTAGTGAGTGGAGAGACTCGTGATACAATCTTACGCGGACGTCAAACCAAGATAAGAAACAAGAATAATTACATAGTTACACTATCTTATCTTTTACATGGATCCACAAGTGAACATACGTTATAAAGATATAAGATGGCACGAAACTTCCAATTTGGGCCGACTTCGAAAGATGAGAGTTATATAGTAAGTATTAAGGGAAATATTGACTACGTTGTTGACTAACATGTTAATTTCGAGAAGTTTGAAAAATGATAAACCATGAAAACGTAACTGAGAATCTCATTCACAGAATACAGGGTACAATCTTTCAAATTTTGCAGGGCCAAAGGCCTCTGGTCCCACTTCCCTCTGCCCTTCCCTGGCCCAGAGCCTTAATACCATGTTAAAAAATTCCATCTGAAACCTGGAAATGAGTTGAAAGGCCTGCAAGGTTCTATGTCCCATGTCTGACAGGCTATAAGAGTAAGTAAAATAGCACAACAGAGACCCATTATCTATTACTCCGTGTGGAGGTAAACAAAAATTATGTCAGCAACTCTGGTCCATTTCCAGATGACGATATTAGATTCTGAATTCATTATGTGGTTCAGCTATAAGTTTCTATCATGTGAAGGAACTTGCCCAGGTCCACAAAGACAAGACAAGATGACTGACCTCGGAAAGTTGAGCTGCAGCTTTTGCAACCTGTGCCTTGCTCCTGCTTCACAAAGAATAATTCTGCATTCACCAAGTTTACAGCTGAAAGCAAAAGAAAAAGGAAAAGTATTAATTTTGAAATTCCTCCACTCCAAGATGGACATATCAGTAGAAAATACACTAAAAGCCCCCAGGAGGACATACAAGACTTGCAATGAAATGAGATCATAAAACCTTTTTCCCTAAGGAATTCAGACGGCATATCTACTGTTTAAAGAATTCCACGCCAGAACACAAGAAGTCATCACCAAAATGAGGACAAGATCAATTAGAACACCACAATAGTACAATTAGATGCTACAAAAGTGACAATAAAGGGTCTAACTTTATCCCCAAAAGTACCACGGAAGGCAGAACGAAAAGAGAAAAAAAAAAACTAAACAAACGGATATTAGAGAAGAGCTACAATTGTCCTTGAAAATTTTCAAATACCAGTTGCCTGGGACTATAATTGAGTTTGGTGTAGGACTTGGTGTCAAATAAGCTTGGACAAATGTTAACAAGCAAAAGTTGAACCATATGCAACTTGATTTGCGGCCCTATAGATTAATCCTTCTAGGATTTCGCTTATGTGATTGAGAAGATAGCAATCATTAAATTGTGAATTGCCAGAAACAAAAGGAAATCAGCTCTCTCCCAACTTTCAAAACTCTACATATATGAATTGCAAGAGAAGCGAAAGAGAGCAATCTCACCCAACTTTCAAGAGTGTATCCCACCCAGGAAATGCTTCTCCATTGCTTGCACAAAGACATGAAACAGTCATTGCCAACTGCATACAGGAAATGTGATAGTAAGCATCTACACAAATGTTGTCTTATAGCATAACAAGTCATCAATAGAAAGACTGAAAGCCCAATGGCGCACCAAAAATGTGGCATATTTTTCGCAATGGAGAACACCTCAAAGTCACTCTTAGGAAAAGGACAAAAAAACACAGGAGCCCCACTGAAGGACAATGGGTCCTAGCATAGGACATGCAAAGTTACATATTCAAGCTTCGGGCATCAGTTAGCACCTTTTTTTGGTGGTACACTGGTGTGTACTATGCACCTAATTCATCTAGTTATTGGTTTTTAGGTTACCATCTATTCCATACTTCAACTCCAGAACAAACCCTCTCCCCCCACAGAGCTGAAACACAAAAAGACAGAAAAGAAAAGGCAAAAAATAGTGAAAAGGAGAAAAAAGAAAAACGCAATATAACAAAAATTGGATAAAGGAAGGTTCATCCTTCTGAAATGACTTTGAACTAATTATTGCCAATGCCACACATAACAAGAGTGGAAAGCAATATAACAAAAATTCTCAGTACGCTTGAAAAGTTGACCTTCTCAAAGGTCGTTTCAGCCATTCCTGTTTTATAGAGCTCATGCACCATAGCCGTCAAGAAGATTTTACTCAGTTTAGAACAAGTTTTCATTACCTGAAAAAAAGGAAACATGAATTGCCATTAAACATTGAAATTACCAAAGCAATTCTATACAGATGGAAATAATAGACTCCCTCCGTCCCGTAAAGTTAGTCCCCTACGAAATTAAGTGCAATTTTCAAGCTTAAAAATAATGTACTTACCGAAATATTTTTTTGTGCAATATGGATCTTGTTTGATAGTTTTCGATGAGATATTTTGAACGGTGCAAAAAAAAAAATCGAAAATTTATTTTAGTAGATACAATATTTTTAAGTTTGAAAATTGCAAGTAGTTCCGTAGGAGAACAACTTTATGGGACGGAGGAAGTACATAAGTTAGCAACTAAAACTTTTTTGCTAAGCAGTAATATTTGCAAAACTCAATCTAGTTAGTAATATAGTCAAGTATTCATGGCTTGCCACAACCACAACAAACAAGAAAGCAATGTCAATGCACACTCACTTACAACACTTCATCAAAGACAGCCACCCAGGCTCCAATACAATTTTATTTTTATTTTTATATATAAAATCAACATATTTATGGTGAAAGGGATAACTACAAGAAACAAAAGCTCCGATAGCATGCTAGATCACTGATTGTCCTAAAAGCTTGAGTCTTTTACAAAATCGGCATAGTCAGCGCCAAAGTGATCGAAAAGAAGGTCTGAAAGGCCAAGTACTCACCGCCTAGGCGCTAGAAGGCCCCTCGCCAACTAGCCCGACTAGACACCAAGTACTCGGTCTGGAAGTAGAAGGTGCCCGTCCGCCTTGGGAGAGCCTAGCGAGTTTTAGAACCTTAGAGCCGCCAATAATGTATATTAATTTGTCCAACATGACTTTCAAGAGCCCAATTGGATACAAGCCATGTAGCGCCGACATGAACACACGACACGAACACACAAACGCGTAAATTTGAAAAAAAATGGAGGACACAACAAGTTGGGGGACACCTTTTAAAATACATTGTTTATACCAATATTTTAGTACATGAATGAAAAAAACAGTTATAAAGCTCTAATGGTGAATATGAAACACCATGTGTACCTTAAATCACATTTATCATTAAACCATTCACAAATGTATGTCATCAAAACCTGTTACATCACTTAGGTGTCTTCGTAATCAAATAGAACATCATATGTCTGACAGAAAATAAGACTTCCCAGAGTTTTAATAGAGTCTACTATTTTATTTAACACCCCCAACTTGTTTTGCGAGTGTCCGGAGCATTTTTTAGAGTGTCAACGGAGTGTCAGAACAAAAAAGCATTGAAAAAACAATAGGACACTTCAGAGTTAAGTGTCGGACACGTGTACAAAAAGTGTCGGGGTCTGAAAAGTGTCCGATACCAATACATGAGCTTCGACAAAGTGTCCGTACTACTTAGGATACAAGTCTCGATAGGAATTTGGAAAAGCAAGCCAATGAGAATCTTCGGTTGCAATTGGAGTAACAGTAGAAGTTAGCATTTGGTTAACCCATTATGTATCATATTCAAAAAGAAAATTAAAATAAGAAACAGAATCTACAGCTAGCACTCCATTTGTTGGATTGCAACTCACTTGGATATGAGGAGCCTGGAACATCTCCTGTATAGCTGCTTCAACATCTGCCATACCAACAAGAGCTGTCCCTGGAAAGCAGCAAAATGGCTCTCCATTTTAGGAATAAACACATGATGCTTCGTTGTGAATAAAATGCATTATTTTCAAACTTCTGCCAATGATCAAACTTCTGCCAATGACTAGATTGTTCCACGTGGCCCAATACAATTATAATCAGTTGGGTCGGCAGCATGAAACAGAAAATATGAAATAAGATACAACATAAGGTAGGATATCAGAATAATTCCCATGGAGGAAGATACTTTACATTTCCAAGGAATAATTGAAAAGCGATAACTGCACAATATTGATGGATATTCCTGGTCTTACTGCCAAAGAATTTGCTCTATTAAATATTCAATGGTCCAGGTCTTACTGCCTATGAATTTCCTATGTTAGATACTACCCAACAAAACACGATCATACAGTCTTTGCATTCTTCGCGAAGTGGAATAGACTGAAATGTCTTATTGCAGGGAAGCTGCTTCATATTGGCATTTCAAGGTAGGATTGAATTATTGAGAGTCAGTCATGTTCCAAAGACACTCACAAGATGACTCATCAGAGTTGGGAGCATCATTGTAAGCCATACAGAAGTATATGACATAACACCAGGAAATGTTGGAAACCTGAGGAATAAAACTGATCGTTACACCCAAATTGCAATGAGGCCCAATTTATGGTGCACCTCAACACTACATAGACTTTACATTTGAACTAATAACTAATCAAGTTGTTTATTCCAACAGAGGTGTTGCAAGAACACAAAATGGACACTTGATGTTTTGGGAGAATTCACAAATAGTTCAGTTGGGTTATATCACTCAAATCGTGCATATGGGACCATGGTAGGCATGACCTGGTCAATTATCTCTAACTAAAAGTTGAACGAACTGCTTAAACGGACCATTTCTCATTTTCTTCTTAATTTATAGGAACATTAGACTAGCCTACCTGCAGAAGCAACATTGGGAAGTGATGCCGATTTTCTAGCACAATAGTCAGTAATTTCTGCCGCCCGCCTACATATCTCAAGAGCACGGCGTGCATCTCCTGAAACAGCTGCTACCTGAATATAAGAAAATGTCACCGATGGGCATTAAGGAGAACTCCTACAATCAACTTTTGAGGTTGACTGTACATTCTGATAGATAAAAAGCAAAGAACTGGAATCAACCATTAAGAAAGAAGTAGCACTGAGGTCAACCTTTCTTGAAGCAAATTCTATTGCTTGTTTCTCAAATGCATCAATTCCTTTAAGACGTGTTGAAATGATTTCTTGAAGCTGCTGATAATTGTAGGGGCCAAAACAAAGCCTTTGTATACCCATACGGCTTGAAATACGAGGAAGCAACTTCTCCGGAAGATCCATAGTATTTGCTATTCCTGAAATAAAATTGATAGCAATGTTATGAGTGGTCAGCTCAGCTGCCAAGAAAACTTGATAAAAACAAATTAGTACCTATCACGACTAATTTGGAATGAGGCTTTGTAGGCCAATCAAGAATGTTGTAGAGAACCTGTAGAGAGAGAGAGAGAGAGAGAGAGAGAGAGAGAGAGAGAGAGAGAGAGAGAGGCATGAGTACTGGATTTTTAAACGTCAGTTGAATGACTGCTTGTGAACTTTTCTCCATGAAACACAAGGTTTACCGACTGATTTCTGGTTACAAGAAGATCAAGTTCATCAATGAGAAGAATACAAGGCCGGTTGTCCTCTTTGCCACATTTAATTCCATTTGAATATCTTTCATTCAGCAAGTGGAGAGCTTTTTTCCAACTGACCCTATGACCAGTTAATGCTTCATAAATAACCTAGAAGTAGAACCGATTATCAGATCTCATTGGGCAACAAGACCATGCTGTTTTAAACAAGATAAGGATATATTTAAGCAATCCAAACCCTGTATATATTATCCGGGGATGCCAATTTCAAGCCATTAATCTCCACAAAACAGTAAGGCTTTATACGCCCTGCATCGACTTCAGACATCAGACTCTTCATTACTGTGAGTACACTCATTGTCTGTAGAGAAGTGCAGATAATAAAAGAAAATAAGTAATAATCAACCCAATTAATGTTTCCTGCACCTAAATCACCTAGAATTAACAAGTATAAACCAACTACATGAACGATACAGGTCTTCAGCCAAGATACAATACCTTGCCAGTTCCTGGAACACCGTGAATGTACAGGCAACGTCCAAGACATTGATCATCACAGATGGCACCCTTTATAAATGCCGTAATCTCTTCCACTTCTCTACATAAAATAGCAACCCCTTGTCGTCAAGGTAATTCCACCAGAACCAAAAAAACAAAAAGACTGAAACAATAGTAAGTCGAGTCACGCATACTTGTTCCTGCATGGTAGAAACTTGGGCAAAGTTGACAACAGAAGATTTGATTTTGCTCTTTCAAGCTCGGTCTGCTTGTGGGATCTCACATGTCCAGGAATTCTCTTCATGCCTATTTTTTGAAGTCCAAAGATCCTTCCTTTCCTTGAATTCTGTATTAGTTACAACTTACAATAATTCATGAACACTTAATTTTATACTAACGGCACCTTCAAACTATAGAATAGAATGTTTAATAAAGACAAGTGACCATACTGCAGCCAACTGATGAGTGGTGGATGGTCCAGTGGATAAATTATTGCTTTTTTTATCTTCATATTCCATTTCATCTTCTGTGTCAGAGTCTGAACCCTTGCAAGAATTCCAATCTTCATCACTGTCAGCTTCTCCACCATCCTATCAAATTATAGAGTGAACTGATGAATTCCAAGAGAATGCCAAACTGTTTCAATTACCCCAGGTAGGGCAAATGCAACTTAAAGAGGGGAGATTACCTCTTCACCATGATCGATATCTGCAAGACGCTTGAAACTATGCCAATGTATATCATACTCGTACTCACAAATGAAAACGTCATCACCTTCATTTTTGGCATCAGCAAATTCTTTAGGGTTCATGACATAGCAGTGCCGAAGGACAGATTCCATCTATACATAAGCAATCACAATAACAAGAGTCAAGACTCGAAACAAATTTAACCTCTACTTCGACTGATATTCTACTTCTAGTATTCATTCATCGAAAACAAATTAACAGACGGAAAAGAAGAGGGAACAGTCAAGATAAAAGCATTTCTCATTCTGCGGAAAGTGACAAATAAAGAGGAGAATGAAATTCGCTCAAGATTTGAAGTACCAAGCAACCAAATGACTATAACTCTTTTTTTTAAATTCCGAAGAAATCTAATAGGAGACTGATGAGAAACAAGAACTATAAAGCATCTAAGTCGTGCATCTGTAAAAACTGTCCATAATGTTAATGTAAATCTTGGACATCAAAAGGTTACACAATAAAATCAAGGAAGAGCATAAATCACCTCTATGTCAGCAAAATCATTAGTCTGATAAATCTCCCTCCTCAAATTATGTGGCTGTCTTCCAGCAGCAGTTTCTTCAGGAATAATGTACCAACGACCCCTGAACCAATAGCTCCAGTCCACCTCTTTCCACAAACTATGAAAACAACAACAATGTCAGAATAGAAGACTGCAACATTTGCGGTCTTTGGTGTTGTTCTGCAGCAAAGCTAGTCTGGGACTAGGAGTCTAGGATGTCTTTCCTTTTTTTAGTTTTTATTTCTCTTAGTTTGTAGACTTGTATATCCTTTTGTTGAGCTTCTTGCTTAAGCTTCTATTGATTTTGGTGGGAAATTGTCACACAATTATCTTTTTTGATAAGTATATAGCATTAGAAAATTAAATTGTCACACAATTATCACAAAACACTAAACAATTAAGATACAGCATGAAATACTAAAATCACGAACACAATCAATCAAACATGCAATATAATTAGGGTTAGAAAAACAGCATGTGAGATCCATGGAAGGCAAAATAAGCTGCTATCCTAACTAAGTCACATTTACATCACTTTCAGCACTAATTTTCATAGGGATGAGGGGTTGAACATTTAAAATTGCTCATAGAATATGTATCCAAAAAAATAAAGAGCACTGGTATTCAAGTCACGCAGTACAGATTATTTCTACCTCATTGAACTTCCTTTATGAGATCTCCAATCACAAGAAAAGGGTTACCTCCATAGGTGACTCCCTGTGGACTTACACCCATCCCTCTCGACATTTTTATAAACAAAAACTACAAAGGATCTAGCCTTGCGCTAGTCTAGAGGCAATTAATCCATTTAGTAGTTGAATAAATTAGTTCACACATGCCTCAATCTTCTTGTACTTTACATGCAAGCTTTATCTTCTCAAGCTTTGTTCTCCTATGAATCCAGGAGTAAATTTTACGCTCTTAACTTTCACACATTAATCAATTCCTATCCAAGTACGTGGTAACATCTCAAAAAGTCAAACTTTATCTTGCCAGCTTTACAAGGCGTACATACCTGAAAAATATGAAGTATAATTCTCCAACACAAAAATTGTAAGTATCAGGTTTCTCGATAAAGGATGATTTTGGCACTCCACATTCTTATAATAGCATTCGAAAATTTGTCTTTTAGTGCAAAAACACACTACACAAGTACTAAAAGACAAATTTTGGAGTGTCATTATAAGAAAGTGCCAAAATCATTATCCTAAATAATATTAAAATTAGGGTAAATTTCACTTACCTCCCCTGAGGTTTTTGACAACAACAAATACTTCCTCTCACGTTTCAATAATTGCACTGACCTCCCCTCTGGTTTGGTTGTCGGTTGCAGATTCCCCCCTCTCCGTTAGAAGGCCGTTAATGGGTAACGGAAATTGCTTACATGAGCTTCTAAACCCATTTGATTACCCATTTTACCCCCTTAGAATGATTGTATGACATTAATACCCTTCTAAACTCAATTTAAAAGATATTAGTGTCCCTAATAAAAACTAGTTACAAGAGATCAAGTTATTATACATGTTTCTCATTCATGTGTATCGCCAAAATTAATACACACACACATTCGGTTTTAAATATGCATGTATAAGATTTTATTTTTACAAAGCTTGAAAAAAGCTTTTAAATTTTTTTGAGATCAAATGTATACATAGGCATAAATCTAAAGGAATTATAGTTCCTTTTTTTTTTCCTTTTTTTTTTTCATGAAGCTTCAAATTTACTGTCTTTTTTTTTTTTTTTTGCAAAGAATAACAAAATTCCTAAAATATATCGGTTTAAATTCATATAAACTTTTTTCCCTACCCTATACCATGCATTTTTATACTAGTAATGCCGGGATCCTTGCCCTAATAATCACAATCGGAGCATTAGTCCTAAAAAGACCTCTAGAATTTTTTTAGAATTAAACATTCATAACTTTACTAAAATTATTAATCTAATTAAAACTAGTAATTTATATCTAAGACAAGGGAGCAACACATTTTAGATAAAAATAAAAATACTCTCGTGCATAAACTTTCACTTCTCACTAAGATGAATGTCTTAATCTATTCTTTAAGTTATTAAATACTTCAAATTATTAAAAAATCAATTTCTTCTCGCAAAAATAAATCACGTGCCTATATAGGAGTTGGGTTTACCTATAATAGTTATAATATATTTAAAAAAATCAATTTCTTCTCGAAATGCATGTATGCATTCAGTTTTTTTTTTTTTTTTTTTATAGAAAACATAACGAATAGGAACTAGGAAGTACAATTTTTTTTTTTTTTTTTAAATAAGTGGCTGGTGGTGTATTTGTAGGAAGGGTGATAATAAACAATCATAAATCATTCTTCTCACTTTTTTTTTTTTTTTTTTTTTTGAACAAGCTAATAAATTTGTGTAGAAATTTTGTTGGGTCCATGTAAATTTTATTTTAAATTCGCAGTGATAACGTAATTAAAAATGGGGCAGAAAATCATGATGGGAGAGAATGAAGAATTTTTTTTGAAAAGAGTTAAGTTGAGGACAAGGGCATATTTAAATTGCCATCATTTATTTATTTACTTTGAAATGCCGAAAATTTAAAGTTTGGGTTTTTATAGAATTTTATACGTATCTCTCTACAAGTACTCTCGAAAATCAAAAAAACACATTATAATATTATATACATGTGGTTTCAAATATGCATGTATAGAAATTTATTTTTTTATGGAGTTTCATAAAAAAAAATGCATGTGATAGATATATAACTATATATATACACTATTTGGTTACCTAAACTAAATTCTAGGAATGAGTTCTATAATTTAAAGACAAATAGGAGTATATATTTGCATATAAATGTAAATAAATAAAGAAGTACTGTATATATAGACACATACATACATACATACAAACATATATGTATATATATATGTGTGTGTGTGTGTGTGTGTGTGTGTGTATAAAGGTGCAGAAGGGAGGTATATCTGTGTTTGTGTGTGTAAAGGTGCAGAAGGGAGGTATCTGCTATATTTAGAAACCTTAGGGGAGGTCAATGAAAGGGCAATATCGTACATTCACGTATTCCGTCAACGGAAGTTAGCTGACAAATCTGACTGGGGAGGTAAGTGCAATTTCAGAAATGTGAGGGGAGGTATCTGTTGTTGTTCGAAACCTCAGGGGAGGTAAGTGAAATTTACCCTTAAAATTAACATCCCTTGCGCTTACTCACCAATAATTATGAAGAAAATAGAACCTCACAACTGCAATTATGATTTATGTCAACAAAAATAAATTTACCACTAGAGAATAAACACATAAAATTTAAATGTACATAATTTATCCCCACATAAGCATCTTTTTGAAAAGAATTAAATCTAAAAAAGTTGACAAACCTATCAGTTACTTGATCTCTTTGTCAAACTTATAATATTCCTCCAGCATGTTTACAAAGGATTGCTTCTCATCAGAGATGGACTTCAAAACTAAGTTTGACGACAAATTTCAAAGTCATGCTTAGAAAGATATTAGGTTGGGTATAGTCAAGAATACACAAATAAACTTGAAATTCAAACTTCATATATGCCCCCACATTTTAGAAATTACTACCATAGCAAAATCACGTGTCCTCACATTCTACTAATCTTGTCACAATTATAACTATGTTGCAACAAGGGTCATACTTAATTAACATGAATTGTCAGTAATAATTTTGCACACTTTTAACTTAGAATAACAGCATGACCTAACATATGTCCACGTTGCTTCAAAGAGAAAATCAGTGAAAAAGTCAGCTCTTCACCAAAATCATATTCAGGACACATCAGAACCAGAAAGTCATAAGATACGAAATCATGCCATTCAAAACCAACTAACACCAAAAGTAGTGCTGTGAATTTTCAAGTGGATCAAGACCTTGGGTAAGATTCACGAGTGGCCTATGGGGTGCGGAGAACAAGAAGAGAAAACCACAATAAAGAAAAATCGGTAACATAAAGTTAAACCAATCAAATATACAATATAGAAGTCCTCCTCCACTTTCCTCCACTAGTTTTATCAAAACAACTAATCCCTCTGTTTTGTACTGGAATATTTTTCAATTAGATTCTATCACTCTACAACTAGAGTTGTGACCAATCCCGGAATAATGTGCATTTTTCAAGTTCTACGTGTGAATCAGGTGTTCCTCTTTGGAGTATGTCTACTCTGACTGAGATGGGGGTCGTACTCCGATTGAGACGGGCTATGTATGGGATACGAGCCAATTCATATAGCGGAGTAGCTAAGAGGGTGGCCTTCTAAGCTTTTGCACAAGCTCGTAATGGAGGGCGTGATCCCGCTCCTCGCAGCTCCCAGAGTCCCAAACCAGCTGTTGATTGCTGAGTATGGAAGAAAATCGTCGGAATTGTGTACACTTCACCGAAGCTCGGACCTTAGATCGAACCAAAGGCGACGAATCCAAGGTCCTAAAACCCTTAAAACAGAGATAATGAGGTTTACAATTTACATCTTCATTGGCACCTTCAAAATGATATGATCTATGCTATTTGTCAATGATTAGTTATATTGATATTGATCAACGAGAAAAAATTGTTATAGGCCCATTGTTGGCAAGGGAAGGAACTTGACGGTAACTAGCGAGACCTATGCTATGCGACGGTTTGAGAATAGAATAGTGGAGCGGGGACCTATACAACCCTGTCATACTCTGCTACTAAGTCACAGACCTGCACAGGTTCCCGCTAATCCAGTAACTTATGGGGCTATATTGTAACAAATTTGACTATCAATATAAGCCCAGACATAGAATGAAGGTGTTAAGGCCATATTCTGCAATAAATCCAAGCAGATTGTTGTGTAGCTGGGTAGTGGCCGTGCTTCTTGTTCTCTCAGGAATTTTCCTGGACTTTGTGATCTGGTTTGGGCTTTTAATGAAAACATATAAGCAAAAACAAAAAAAACAACAATGTTCGCTACAGTAATTTCTGGCAGGAGGAAGAATTTATATCATTTAGTCCATCTAAACTGTCTACATTTGTACCTCTCAATATGAACGGCCCACAAATCACTTGAAAGAAGCTTCTCTCGCGCCGTTCTAACCCTCTTCTTCCCCTCTGGTGGGCTAGGAAACTCGACATGTTTGCCCAATTTCCGTGCTTCGCAATACCCACAAATCCAATCCCCTGCAGGAACTTCCTTCAATGGAGGCTTCAAGCACTTCAAATGAAACCCACCCAAACAATCATCACACTCAATCATCACAGCCCTCCCAGCCTTATAACACACCCGGCACTCCTCCGTTTCGGGGTCTTCCTCATCCGAGCTCGCTTCCTCTCTCCTCTTCACATACACATCGTCCCCCACCGAAAACTCACCTCCATCATACACCACTTTCCTGTAGTACACCCGCTTCTTCGGTACGCCCGAATCCCTCTTTTTTCCCTCACATTTCCCATTTCTCAAAACCCTTGTCTCCAACTTTGCTTCACTACATTTCTTTCTCTTTCTTACCTCGAATCGATCAGGTGACACTGGCGACAATGAAACTTCAATCGAATCACTACCGACTTTGCGTTTCGGGTTTTTAGCATCCTTAGCACAGTTAGGGCTTTGACAGATCGATGTTTTAGGTTTCAAAGAAGGCGGTGGTGGTTCAGGGGATGAAATGAAGCGAGATGAGCGGCGAGGGGGCGGTAGGGACTGCGGGGTGAGAGGGATTGCAAGGTTTTGAGGAGAGGATGAGGTTTTCGGGTTTTGAAGAGGGGATTTTTTTGATTTTGTGAGGGATAGGGTTTGTTTCTTTGGGGTATCATAGGCCATGGAGGTGTTGCTAAAACCAGATACGCGATTCAACCCAAAAAGATTTCAAGCCCTAATAAATTTTCTATACCCCTTACCCCCTTTCCAGACTCGAATTCACATAATGGGATTCCCAACCCAAAAAATTGCACTAGATTTATACTCCAAATCGCAAGATTATAAGATTTTTATACTCCAAATCAAACCCAAAGAATGAAAGAAGAGAGAATCCAAAACCTGTTCATGGATTAAAGATTTAAGGTGAAACAGATGTGGAAGCTCCGAACGATCGGGAGAGGGCAACGATCAACAGAAAGAGAGAGCACTGATAAGGAGAAAGAGAGCACCCATCGTTCTATTTTCTCAGCTCAAGTGCTAGGTTGGGGAGAGAGAGAGAGAAGGGTAGCGCAAGTAGTTGAGACTTGAGAGAGAAAGAGAAAATTGGCGGGAAACCTACACCTTTTTCGGACACGAGAGAGGATCCGAACTTGGTTCGCTGAATCCATCAACATCTGATCCGAATACTCCCGGACCCCAATTTTTTCTCATTTGATACTTTTTGTTCTAAAAAAATATTGTCAAAAAGTAATGGTAAAAGTTGATGCGTTCACACTTTTACCCTTCACTTTTGAAATAAATTACTAATAATAGAAAAAATAATAATGGTGTTTTGAAGGATAAATAGAGAAAATAAAACTATGAATATTGTAACGATGATGTTCCCTTAAGATATAGGAGTATTTTTTTAGGCTAATGTTAAGGCCACGACACTTTCTTATAGTGCCACAACATCTTCTATGTATTCATGACTATACACTTCTTTGTCAAACAGAGATACCTTTCTAGTTTCTAATTCTTCGTCTTTTTTTCTCCCCCTCACTTCCGATTTCGCATCACTGATCAAACCCTCTTCTTTTTTTCGAACTGATCATTTCCTTTTTTTGCTCAAATTACTTTTGACTCTTTCTCTCCGGGATGTTGGACTTTAGGCACTTCAACAATTCTATTGGGGAAATTTTTAGAAATGATTCCTCCAGTTTGCATAAATTTTCAACTTCGTCTCTCTAGTAATAATTTTTGTTAATTTTGACCCAAATAGTTTACATACCCTCTCAATTTCCATCTCTCTCACTGACGGTGTGAGGGAATTCAAGGGCAAAATTGACATTTTCCTTCTCAGAGAAACGAATTTGAGATTTCATGCAAACTAGAGGAAGTATTTCTAAAATGTTACCTTTTTACTTTTATTTTTGCAAAAAAAGAAAAAACAATAACATACAAAATAGATTTCTCACCTCAATTGTTTTTAATTAAGTAGTCAAAATGTGTTGAGAAAATTAAATTATAATAATTTTGCATATTACAAAAATTTATTAAAAAATAACCCCTTAGTTAAATACCTAGCTTTTATTATGTTTTCTTTTTTTGAATTTATCTTAACTTTTACTCTCTCTGTCCCTATTTAAATGTCACCTTTGAGAAACGTGTATTTCAGTGAACATTAAAAAAATATTTCTGTAGAAGTTTTTAAATTTTTTTTGCACCAAATTAAAGTTTGGTATAAAAAAATTTAAAAATTTATATATAGAGATATATTATTTGGGGATTTGAAATTGCATGTATTACTATAATGGACATTTGGAAAAGGGACTGAGGGAGTATTATGTTCTTGTTTTCTTTTCCACTTGATTAAGTATAAAACTAGTCCATTTAGTTAATCTTTTAAGCATTTAATAAGAAGTGGAGCAATGTTAGTATTAAAATATTCGAGTGCATGATGTTGTAAGTCAACTCACAGCTTGTTTGCAAGAGGTTGTCTTTTTAGTATTTTATTATGTAGCCATTAGTTATATTGATCATGTAACTGTCAGTATTCAATTTGTAACGCCCCGATTTTTGGAAGCATTAATTAAGATAACTAATTAGAATTAATTTAATAAAAAGAGTTTCCATCAAAGTATACGTTGAAAAACGTGAAGTGCAACCCATTACAAAATACTTAGTACGGTTTGAGAAATTAATATTACAGACCCAACATTAAAAATAAAGGGGTGGGTTCTACAGATTAAGGTTCAACTCTGGATTCCACGGCTCCTCCTGAGCCTGGTCTACCAGAAAACCCTCGGTTTCGAAATAACCGTCTCCTTCGACACCAACAGTACCTGTTTGATCACAATCTGGCATAATACGTCCGAGTCGCGAAGCAACATCGTAGTATTATACCAGGGTCACACGAAGTGTAACATCATGAGCGATAAATCACTCAATAGCTACTTTAACCCTCCCAACCCTTGCTAAACATATAAGTACAACATATATGATTGAAAAGCAGTTATTAAAGGAATAAGCAGGAAATAATTCGTAAAGCAGAAATTAAACACATAGCTGATTTCATTACTAGCCATTAACTTACATGTTCATCTAAGTTCTCAACCTAGAGAACTTTCCTCCCAAATAACCACTAAGGACTACGACCAATCCGTGATATACTCCCCCCTTGCTTGCCCTGACTGGGAGCCCCGACGGAAGGTATAAGTTACTTACTTAATCCAACCGTCAGCCACCTCACAAGGATGAATTTCCCAGGGACTGACTGTACCACTGGGCTACGAGTGACAACTGTCAGCTCCTGTAGGTATATAGCCATGACTCGGTCTATAATACATCCACCCTTTTAACGCCTCAGAATTCAAATGAAGTAATCACAGATTGTCATATCCTAGGGTTTCGAAATCCTGGCAGGCTGCCAAATATTCCTCCAAAACGAAATCACTTGGCTGACTGCCATTCAACAAATCTCGGGGTGACTCCCCAATAATCGATTCCAATTCACTTTTCCATTAACCTTATCGTCTATGTGATATCCGTGTACGATCACCCAACCCGGGAACCTAGTTGTCCATTCTGACATTCAACACGTTTATGAAAAGTGCACTTAATAGTAAAAGCAAAGCGATAACATTATCACAAGGGTCACAACCGAATATCTCGATTCATAAGTTCACGAAATTCAAGTAATCGAAAACTAGGGGTCTAAACGTAATAAATTCAAACTACAGGGCCAAAACGTAATTTACTAAACTATTGGGGTCAAAACGTAATTTAAATAAAGTAAGGGTCACCAACATCATTTTAAGTAAGTATAAGGGTAATCAAAGTAATTTCACGGTTCTAGGGTCCTTGGCGAAATCTTACTAACTTTGGGGCCTTTTGTAAATAAAACTTTATACGAGAGCAAAATTGTAATTTTTCCACCACGAAGGGTAAACACGTAAAATACTTTATTTTAGCTAGTTATGTCATAACTTGACTCAAAAAGTAATTCCTTGAATTTTAGTAAGTCCAAAACTTTTATAAGAGTAATAAATGTAATAAAGGGCAAACGGTCATTTTACACTACGAAGGGTATTTTAGAAATTTTGATACACTCATAAACTTCCATTAATGACATTTAATTGATAAAAAGTAGGAACATAAATATCTTTGTAGATTAATTCACATGCTTTATAAAACTACACTTTTAACCCTTAAGTTTAATACCAAGAACGAGCACAAGGTTAAACGTAATATGAACACATTAAATCTCACATAAACACTTGAATAAGTCCTAATCATGCTTGAGAAGTTAAACACATGAACCAAAATGAATCTAGGGCTTAATATGCATGAAAAACATGGTTTAGGGTCAAAACCGTCAAAACTAGGAACACAAGGGGCTAAACTGTAATTACAGAATTTAAACCAAAATTGGAGGGAACATTCTGTACCGGTAGTCCGGACGGGGGTGAGGGTGGTCCGGACTATCGCCATCAGAAAAATAGGGGCAGCTTGCGTTTTGTTCGGGTTTCGTGAAACCCTTCACCTTGGGCCTTAACCCTTCGACTAAAAACCACCCCTAGGCTATTCTAACACATACAAATGCTTAGGAATGATTGGGTACGAGTCTCTACCTTGTTTTGCGAAGATTTGGCGAAAAACCGGCGGAGGGAGCTTCTTAGGCCGACTTGGCTTGCTTGGATGGTGAAATGTGGATGCCTAGGAGTGCAATGGATGAACTTGTGGAAGAAGATTGAATGTCGTTGGGTTTGGAGGTGGAAACCCAAGTTTTGGCCTTACTTTCTCTCTCTAGAACTCCATAACCCAACTTAGAGCTTTCTCTCTCTTTCCTTGCTATTTTTCTGTGTAATGGTGATTTGTGGGAGTGTGAGAGAGTGAGGGACGAAATAGAGGAGTTTATGAAGGGTAAGGGTGGAGTGTTTGAGTTGGGGTGGAGTGTTTGAGTTGGGGTGGTGTAAGGGAGTGGTTAAACCCATGTGGGGATGTGAGGGGGTGACAAGAAGGTTGATTGGGGTTGTTGGAGGCAGAGAGAGGGTGGAGGGAGGTCTGATTTTGCAGGGGAGGGGGTGGAGTGTGGTGTTGGGTTGATTTGGAAGAAGTAGTGGGGTGGTTGGTGGAGTGTGGAGTGAGTATGTATGTATAAAATGCATATATGCATACATGTGTGTGTATGTGTACTAGTATTACTTGTGTATGTGTATGAATGAGTATAATTATGTATGAAATGAATTTATAAAAATGTAATGCTCGCGATTAAAATGTAAACGTGCCTTAGGGTCAAATTTGTAGCAATTTGGAAGTATTAGGGTATAAACCGTAGTAATTGCAAATTAAGGGTCCTAAGTGAAATTATAAATTAAATACAATTCCCATGTTGACTCTTGGAATATAATTCAGCGGCTTTATTATCACAATAAATCCTTAGTGGCTTCTCAATATTATCCACAATATGAAGCCCCGAGATAAAATTCCGCAACCATATCGCTTGATTTGATGCCTCATAGTAAGCTATAAATTCTGCTTCCATGGTAGATGAAGCTATGAGCGTCTGTTTGACACTTTTCCATGACACAGCTCCTCCAGCAAACATGAAAACATAACCAGAAGTGGATCTCCTACTATCGAGGCAACCAGCAAAATCAGAGTCTGAATATCCAATGATCTCCAAATGTTCAGACCTCCTATATGTGAGCATATAATATTTTGTCCTTTGCAAGTATCGCATAACTCGCTTAGCTGCTTTCCAGTGATCTAAGCCTGGATTACTTAAATATCTGCCAAGCATTCCAACTGCGTACGCAATATCCGGACGCGTACAAACTAGAGCATACATAAGACTCCCTATTGCTGACGCATAAGGGATGTCCTCCATTTGCTTTCTTTCCAAGTCGTTCTTTGGGCATTGGCGCAAACTCATTTTATCACCCTTCGCAATTGGTGCATCACATGGCACCTTATCGATATATGTCTTTTGTGATAATTCAATTATAACACGTGATCTGTCACGATGAATCTGTATGCCTATCACAAAAGATGCATCACCAAGATCTTTCATTTCAAAATTCTTTGAAAGAAATTTCTTAGTTTCATGCAATAGGCCTATATCGCTGCTTGCCAGTAAGATATCATCGACATATAACACTAGAAAAATAAATTTGCTCCCACTGATCTTAAGATAAACACATTGATCCATAGCATTTTCCTTAAAACCAAAAGAGGAAATTACTTGGTCGAACTTTCGGTACCATTGACGGGATGCCTGCTTTAAGCCATAAATGGATTTCTTTAGTTTGCAAACCAAATGTTCTGATCCTTTAGTCTCAAAACCTTTTGGTTGCACCATATATATGGTTTCTTCAACGTCACCGTTGAGAAACGCAGTCTTTACATCCATTTGGTGAAGCTCTAAATCATAATGAGCTACAAGTGCCATAACAATCCTTAGAGAGTCTTTCGATGATACCGGAGAGAAAGTCTCTTTATAGTCAATGCCTTCCTTTTGAGTAAAGCCTTTAGCAACAAGACGTGCTTTATATCTTTCGATATTGCCTTTCGAATCCTGTTTGGTTTTAAATATCCATTTACTACCAATAGGCTTGATACCTTTAGTAGGCAATTCGACAAGATCCCAAACGTCGTTGTCACTCATGGACTTTAACTCATCCAATATGGCATTCATCCATTTTAGGGAGTTAACACTTTGTTTGGTTTGATTGAAAGATACGGGGTCATCTTCCAATCCTATATCAAACTCATGTTCTTGGAGATAAACCATATAATCATCAGGAATCGCTGATCTCCTCTCCCTATTGGATCTCCTAAGTGGCACCTCTACTTGAGTTTGTTGTGGTTCTTCTGTATTAGTAGGAGGCAACTCATTATTAGTTTGGTGGTTTGCATCCGCATTCTGTACAAGTACAGGTGTAACCACCTCAATAGTCTCAATTGGAATCATAGAAATCTCAACTTGTTCCTCTTCAAATAAAAAATTCCTTGTTTGTGCACTCCCACTACTTTCAACATCATCAATAAATTTGGCATTATCCGTCTCAATTATGGTATTTGTGGAAGGACAATAAAATTTAAAACCTCTTGACCTTTCAGAGTATCCAACAAAATAGCAGCTAACTGTTCTTGAGTCCAATTTTCTTTCATTGAGCCTATAAGGCCTAGCCTCAGTTGGACAACCCCAGACATGGAAATGCCTAAGACTAGGCTTCTTTCCAGTCCACAACTCGTATGGGGTTTTAGATACTGTTTTACTTGGTACTCGATTTAGAATATAAATTGCAATCTTTAAGGCTTCTCCCCAAAGGGAATCAGGTAAAGAGCAATTGCTTAACATGCTTCTAACCATATCCTTAAGGGTCCGGTTTCGTCTCTCAGATACACCATTTTGACGTGGTGTCCCTGGCATGGTGTATTGAGGTACGATCCCACATTCTTCCAAGTATCTCGCAAAAGGCCCTGGACGTTGTTCACCTGATCCGTCATATCTACTGTAGTATTCACCACCACGATCAGATCTAACATCCTTAATTTTCTTATTAAGTTGATTTTCAACTTCTGCTTTATAGGCCTTAAAAACGTCCAATGCTTGTGATTTTTCATGTATCAAGTACAGATATCCATAACGAGAATAGTCATCTGTAAAAGTGATAAAATACCGTTGACCATTCCAAGAAGCCGTAGGGAATGGACCACAAATATCGGTATGTATCACTTCTAAAATGTCTAAACTCCTTTTTGAACCAAATTTCCTTATGTTTGTTTGCTTCTCCTTTATGCATTCAACACAGATTTTGAAATCCGAAAAATCAAGAGGATCAAGAATTCCACTTGACACAAGCCTTTCAATTCTCTCTTTCGAGATATGTCTCAAACGCTTGTGCCACAACACAGAGGAGTTCTCATTAATTAATTTTCACTTTGTACCATAGTTGTCAACATGTAAAGTTTCATTAAACTTTAAGTGAGATGCATCCAAGTCTAACCTGTATAGACTATCAACTAGAGATCCAGTACCAATAATATTTGAATTTTGGAAAAGACTGAAACCTCCGTTACCAAATGAACAAGTATAACCGGATTTGTCCAAACAGGAAACAGAAATTAAATTCCGTCTAAATGACAGTACATAAACAGTCTCATCCAGATCCAAATAAAAACCAGATTCTAATTTAAGTCTATAGACTCCAATTGCCTCAACACGAACTTTATTGCCATCCCCCATATAAATAAACCTTTCGGCATCACTAGGTGATCAGCTCCTTAGACAACCATTCATAGACACACTTATGTGAATAGTGGCACCCGTATCTATCCACCAAGTGTTGGATGGTACTTCAGCTAAATTAAATTCACAGCAAACAAAACTAAATTGGTTATCTTTATTTGCGAGCCACTTATGATACTTGGGACAATCTTTCTTCACATGACCATCAGCCTTTTTGCAAAACAAACAGGGAATAACTTTATCCTGTTTCTGTTGCACATTTGTCTGTGAAGTCCCATTATGTGAAATTCCCTTACCCTTATGATTAAATTTCCTTTTCTTAGTGCCCAAATAATCATGAGAATATGTTGGAATGTTGTTCAATTTGACAGATATAGAATGTGTATTTACTACAATAACAAAAGAAAAGCTCACAATCAACAAATATCAATAATGCAATGATAAAAATAAAAACTTCATTATAATTATCATGCAAAAATTGGTCAAATTGTAGGGGCAAACAATTTAGACAAACAGACATAAACTAAAATTTACAAAGATTATGTCTTTAGTGGTGGGCCCTAACGAGAAACCTAACGCATCATTATAATCAAGTCTTTGGACAGTAATTATAACATGCAAGTGGTCTTCTCAAAAATAAATAAGGCTAGTTAACATGAACAATACGAATAGGCCTGGCCAATCAAAAGCCTTCCTTTGGGCCGACTTTTGAACGCATAGGTAAATCCTAAAAAATTATATTATTCAAAAAATTAACTACCTTATACCGTTTAAATCCGGCCAAATAATAATCTTCCTTTGGGCCGATCACTATCCGCATGGATCCAAACGTAACTTTGTGTAATCCAAAACTGTTACCTTTAAATTTAAAAAAAATCTCCATGATAGAGACCACTTTGGCGGCTTATCACTTTAATTCTCCTAAACCTTAGGTATGGATTACGAATCAATCTTTATGCCCCAATTTAAAGAATTTTGGTTACTTCATTGAATCTAGCACACTTTAATGGCCATAAAACCAAAATTAAACATCTCAATAGCAGCAAGGAGTATATTCCAAAGAATACATCAAAGAACAAGTCCCAAAACTAATTGAGATCCTTACTTTCCCATATGGATTTGATTTGAAGTCTTGCATATACAACTTAACATCATAATATGATACCACCAGCATGAGTCCGAACATGAAAACCGAAAGGTTTTTTTTTTTTTTTTGAACGTGACGGTGATATCGATGACGTTAACATAAAACTTGAACAAAACTTAAACAAATCCCACGATATGTCATGGCCAAGACTGTAATTTCTACTCAACACAATATCAGAGATGTTACGAATATAGAGCAGAAAATAATATACAAATTGAACTAGTTTCACAAATCACCGAGGGAAAAAATTTATGTTTTCCTCAATCAGCTCTAAAACAGTATTAGAAACAAGTAATAACACTCATAGGCTGTAATCAATTCTCGCACCAAAAGTTTAAAATTGCAATCGGGTAGATATGTGATTGCCGAAAAACATGACCCATTAATAATTTGTGCATGTGCACGCCATAGAACTTAACGAGTCAGTGGAGAATGTAGTAATAAGAGTTAATCCTATTTAATATTCTGACATGTATCTCGAAACAATTGTTTCCCCGTGTGCAATAGTCAAATTCTGCAAGGTTAATACTTGTTCCTCGAAACCAGAAAAACATTAAAATCAAACTTTATAGTTTCCTCAATAATTTGACAAGAGGCTCTGATACCAATTGTAGGATTTCATAAGAAACCCTAAACCCAAGAACTCATGTCAAACCATTGAAGAAAATAATAGCGGATACGTACCTGTCGCCATGGAGGATGAAAACCTTGTGTGTGTGGTTGTTCGTCTTCCACCTCCAAAGCCCTGCTCTTGATCTTGACCTTAGTCTCACACTCGATGGGATGGTATGAGAAAAAGATTAGGGTTTGGAGTGGGGACTTGACCACATATTTATAGGCCTTGGTTCCATCATAGCCCATCATAATAGATAGAACCCTAATGGGCCCTGAATGGTCTCTACACTTAATAATAAGCCCGTACCACTTAACACACGTGATGTAACCCAAATACGTGCTAACAGAGATTTGTCAATTACCCGGTCACATTAATTAAATGATCACAGCTTAATGGGTAGTACCGACACCACTCAAACCTTATTCGACAATATACAATATCTAATTATATGATCTATGTAGGCCCACCTACAGAAAATTGCTAACAGTTTATGCCTAACTCTTTCGAGCGGTGCAACTTTCCATTGAAAAAACTAACAGGTGCTGTTTGACCGAGAGGTATTACTACTGTACCGAACCAACACTAAACAAAGCCTTGAGTTACTAAACAGTTTATCCTAACTGCTTGTAAGAATTAAAAACCAATTGACTGACCACAATCTGGCGGTTGCAAAAGTCCTAGAGGTGCTGTAAGTATTTGTTTGTAATTACTTACTATTATGGTTGAAAGCCCAAGAGATGTAACCAATTGATAGAATTCAATATCTCGGAAATTTCATGCCATCCATACATAGGACAAAATTGTGAGAGACTCACAAAGTTCAAATTTAAAAAAACTATAGAAGAAACTTTTATCAAGTCAAAAAATGGCATCATAATTCATTGAAAAATATTTTTAAAAAAGCGGGCCGTAACCATTTACTCCAAACAGTGTCATAACCATATCAATTGAAAATACTAAATGATAACACCCAAGCGAAAAATTAGGTTCTCAATTTAAATTCCATGGTAACATGTGTTTAAGCGTACCTTACACGCCCATGCAAACTCCAAAAATCACAGTACCGTAATTTAAATGATCCTATTATTTAGAGACATCGCCCTTGTCAAAATACTGTCTTTAGTTGTTGGAAATCTGGTCTTCAAAAGTTGATGGCGTCGTCTCCATAGAAAAATCTGGAATATTAAATTACATTCAAGGCACGTTGTAACGCCGCTTTCCTAAAGATAGTATTTGCCTCCACCATAAGGTGTGCACCGGGTTAACAGTAAATCCACCTTCAATATACAACAAAACCGAACTCGAGGTTCTTTCTGACTGCGTTTGCACAAACGAAGACAGACAAAATATCCTCTAAGTGAGAATAAGAGAACCAAGAACTGATATTTAATTTCTCAAGAATAACTGAATATCAGTATGCCTAAGAATCTAAGAATAGAGTATGTAGAGAGAGAGAGAGAGAGAGAGCAATTCGCTATCCAATTTTTTTTGGTGTGCCAAATGACTTTATAAGTCGCCTATTTATAGACTTATAGGTACCCCTTTGTGAATGATCATGTCTTTAGAAGACACCCATTAGAATAATCGTATCTTTTTAATAGACACCCATTAAAAAAGGTCATGCCTCTTGGAGGCACCCCATTTATCATATCCCTTCCTAATAGTCACATCCATTCTGATAAATACATCCCAATTTAAATGGGTGCGATAACTATTCAGTAAAGTCACAACTTATGTGAAATGGTGTTGCACCCTTTCACATAAACCTCTCTCCGCACTTTTTCATAAAACTCTCAAATCAAAATTATTTATTATTTTGAAAATCTCCAACAAAGGTTTCTATATGATTCAACATCATGAATTACGATTCATGCACTTGAATCATGTAAGTTCATTCAACACCACAAACCCTTTTACCATCGAAAACGCAATTGCTTCAATGCAACTTTTGTTCTTCTTTTAATTACATAATGTTCGAATTAATTTACATGCACATCGATTAATTTCAGTACCATAAAGTTACGATCGAACAAACCATCAGCAATCTCAAAATTTATCACTGACAGCGAGGCAAATCCGAATGATTTCAGAAAGTCAGTCTCACTTGCTTAAGTTACCTAGATGCATCTAGCAAAACAATATAGTAATGATGTGGATCAATCACAGAGTTCCAGCTCAATTGATCGTGTTCACCGTTCCAAGTCCCAACAGCTACAAATGACAAATTAATGTGTCTTGTCAACAAAAAAATAAAGTAAGGAAGTTGGATTCTAAATCGCCAGTTGCACCAATTGGTTTCACGAAATAGCTTTAGCTTTGCATCATGCATGAATCATGATGAAAATGTTCACTTGAAATTAATACAACTGTGGTTGCCTTCAGCTTCTTTGTTTGTCTTTTTCATAGTTTGCTTCCAGTTCCGTGATACATCATACAAGTACATGCATTAATTTGTCATTTTGTTTTTACTAAATCTGCAAATCATATTAGCTAATAATGTTAGGGTTGTTTGTTTGGGGGATAGGATTAGGTGGGATTGTGGTCAAGGGGTTATTAATCCAAGGACTAAGGGTCATGTGTTTCCACTATTTGCACTTACTTGAAGACAAGTCATTTAACTTACCTAAATGGTATTTTTGTTTGTCTTTTCTGAATTTTTTGTTAGATTCGTGTTACAAAAAGATCCTTATGATTCCATCCCATGAGGTTTGAATATTTATGAATTTATCCTGTAAAAGGATATTCGGACCATTGTGCCCTTATTAATTGTTTCATTATCAATTTGGCATATATACAATATTTATCTCCTTTACTAAATAACCAAACAGTTTTGAAATCTCCTAATTAAGGAGAATTCGTTACTATTAAGATAGGAACATACCTAATTACTCAATACATTTTAAGGACTCTCTCTCTCCTCTTTATATCTCTCAGGATCATTTAGGGAAGGAGAATCCGTTCAAATTTTTTTGGAAAGGAGAACAAATCACACCCAACCATAGTCCACCAGAGCTGCCATAGCATGGCGCCGTCCAAGGTTTGTTTCTAACGCATAGATCGGAAATGGAGTTTTTTAAGGTTGCTGATCAAAAAAGAAAGAAAGTGGGTTTTGAAGGATGCCGATCAAAAAAGAAAGAAAGTGGGTTTTGAAGGTTTCCCCATCCAAACCCTCTCATTCTCCTCCGTGAGAACTCCGACGCCATCCCCGCCGCATTCTCCACATTGAGCGTATTCGGCGACGACGGCGGCGACCCAAAGCCAGCTTCGTGTCATTTCATATCTAATATGTGATTTTTTTTTATGTTGTTTACGTTTTTGAGGTGATTAATTGATAGTTTTTTTCATACGATGAACACGGTTTATTGATTCACGGATTCGATACAATAAAGATGGAAAATCAATAAACCATGTTCTCATGTCCTTTAAAAATGGTGAGAGAATATGGTTTATTGATAGTTATTGAGTGAAGATATAAGTGGGTTTTGAGTATGGGTAAATATTTTGGTGTGGAGAAGTGATTTTCTCTCTCTTCCTCTTCCTCTTCCTCACCCTTATATAGGTGCAACACACACACACCCTTCCAAGTTCTATTGTGTTTCAATCAAGACCCAACCCAAACTAAATTCCACATTAACCCACATTCCAACTCTTAAATGCAATTTCATAAAACACTCACTTAAAATCGAAAAGTTTTTGATAAAATTCCGGATCTTTACAGGTAGTTTTTTGGTCTTATATGAATGTTTTCAACGTGGTTCATATTTTTTTTTACTTTTCTGCTTTCTCTCGCCGATAAGAATGATTAATCCAGAGAATTACTACAAAACACTAAACAAAAAAATATGAAAAGTAAAAAAATACCAACCAACTAATTTATGAATCGAAGGTGCTCGGTTACGGCAGTGGAATGGCATGGTTCACTACCTAACAATAAACGACGATGAGGTCGAGGCTGTTGGAGTTGTTGTTTGGATGTTCTTTCTGTTGTGTTATTTTCTTTTTCTTTTTCCTTTTATTCATTCAGCCTCTTAATATACCCATTATCAAAATTCTCCATATATTGAATAATTTTTCCGTTTTGAAAAGAAATACAAAATTAAAATTCAGAATCGAGAATCACCCAATTAAAATATGCACCAAACACCAACTGCATGTTTACCCCAAAAAAATGGCGACTGCATGCAAAAGGTCAAGTCCAATGTTAATTAATTTAGTTGTTTTGGCCTATTTGGCTCAAGCAAGTAAGATCCATAAGCGGAGTGATGCTACGGTACACACCCCTACAAATTACTCCATATGAGATTTTGTGGCTCAAAATATGAGATTTTGTGGCTAGAGGTATGAAAGGGCATACGGTATGCACCCCATACGGATGGACGACCGAGATTGCGCCACATATGCGTGTGAGATTTTGTCCCATCTTTGACCATTGACCATATGAGATAGTGTGTATATCGATATGAGAGTTTATGGACTTGAGATAGTGTGTATATAGATATGAGAGTTTGTGGACTTTAATATTTATTGTTGTGACTACCGATATTAGAGTTTGTGGACTAAATATGAGATTTGGTGTTCCAAAGTGAGATTTTGTGACGGATCCAATATTTATTGTTGTGATTACCGATATGAGAGTTTGTGGGACTAGATATGAGATTTGGTGTTCCAATATGAGATTTTATGACTATCCATATGATGTCTGCACTAAGCCCGCACGGTCCGCACCAGGTCAGCGTGGTTCTAATTAGGGGTGTACATGGTCCGGTTTGGACCGGTTTTATAGAAATCCGGGGACCAAACCATATCTAACGGTTCCAAAAAATTGAAAACCATAACCAGACCGTTACACATATAGAACCAAACCACACCAAACCATTAGACCGGTCCGGTTTGGTTCGGTTTCCGGTTCTAAACCATGTTAGCATTCAAAAATTGCCCAAAAAAGCAGTCGACAAAATTATTGTAATTTCTTCGTAAAACTACTACCACTAAACCAACCCACAAATAAATTAAGAATTCCAACAATAACTAAAACAACTATTAGAGTACTCTCGTATATCATTATTGATATAAACAGCAGATGCAATGCTAAAACTTAAAACTAGCAAAATTATCAAGTGTGTGTGGGTATATATGAGTGTATATATTATATTACATTATATTTTACTTATATATATGGACCGGTTCGGTTCAAACCACGGTTCCTAATTATGAAACCAGAGACCAAACCAAAATATCCGGTTCTCATTTTTTTAGAACCAGAACCAATCCATTTAACCATAGAACCAATCCAAATAGGCCGGTTTGGTCCGGTCGGTCCGGTTTCACGGTTTTTTCGGTTTTCCTGTACACCCCTAGTTCTAATATGAGATTGTGTGGCTCCAAATATGAGATTTTGTGGACTTAGATGAGATTTTGTGACTATCCGTATAAGGGTGCATATCATACACCCTCTCATACCTCTAGCCACAAAATCTCATATTTGGAGCCACAAAATCTCATATTTAGTCACAAAATCTCCTATGGAGTAATTTGTAAAGGATGTGTACCGTAGCATTTCCCTACCCATAAGCGACATGCATACTATGACATACTCTGGTTTAGCATGCATGTATGGGTCATGCTACAATGCGCACCCTCTAAAAATTACTCAATATGAGATTTTGTGACTCAAAATATGAGATTTTGTGGCTCTAAATATGAGATTTTGTGACTCAAAATATGAGATTTTGTGGCTTTAAATATGAGATTTTGTGGCTGGAGATACGAAATGCATATGGTATGCACACTCATATGAATAGTCACAAAATCTCATATATTTCCAGAAAATCTCATATTTGGAGCCGCACAATCTTATATTGGATCCATGCGGACTTTGCTACAGTGCGTGCGGACTTGCTACAGTGCGTACGGATTTGTGCGGACCTCATATTTGGAGCCACAAAATCTCATATATTTCCAGAAAATCTCATATTTGGTGCCACAAACTCTGATATTTTGAGTCACAAAATCTCATATTTGGTACCACAAAATCTCATATAGTCAATGGTCAAAGGTGGCACAAATCCCCACACGTCATACGTGGCGCAATCTCGGCCGTCCATCCGTATGGGGTGCATACCGTATGCCATATCATATTTGGAGCCACAAAATCTCATATTTGGTGCCACAAAATCTCATATTATCTCATATTTGGTGCCACAAAACTCAGATTTAAAGCCACAAAATCTCATATGGGGGTGTACATTGTAGCATGCCCCTGCATGTATTGCTCACATGGTTTCAAATACAGCTATTGCAAGGCCAATCAGTTGCTTTGCATGGTATGTGTCATGTCTTGGCCTATAATTGGGAGTCGGTCATATCTTTAATGAAAATCTAAGTCCAAATTAACAAATCCCATTCGAATTTGATTGATCTGTGATTGGTTTTGTTTCTCATCCTTGCCAATCAAGGCTACACATGTAATTGGCTTGAGTCTGAATTTTCAATCTTGATTCGATTTTATATATAATTAGGGTTGCAAACGTACCAATCTCGGTTCGTTTAGGATTGGCTCGTTTAAGATGCTCGTTAAGTAAATTGACCGGGCTCGACTCGTTTACAATCAAGCTGAGCTCGAGCTTTAGTTTTATGCTCGTTTAGTTAGCGAGCTGAGCTCGAACACTATAAAACTCGGCTCATTTGCACCCCTAGCTCCAATCTTTAGTTTATTATCTTCCCTTCTCTTTGGCCGGTGCTAATTGTTAGTTTTCAAAATTAGCCTTCTCATAAATATCTGTGACTAAAGAAAAATGACCACTTGAAATTGGAATCCTCAGAACCAAGGAACGGATGGAATGTGTCTTAAGAGATTCATGTCTAAATCGTGAAGCGGTGATTTTCCATTCTTGCTATTCTTGGTTACCGTGTCGCGATTGGATGCTTCGGCTTTTTCATTCCAGTTTGTTGGAATCCTTATCTATTTGGGGAAAAAAACCAAAAACGGATTATTGGTTTTTTCATTTTGTCCTTATTCAAAAAAAAAATTGCATTTGTTAATTTTGTGTCAAGATCTTGTGGTTTCTGGATTCCTCACGACGAGACGAATCTTACAAGTACAAAATTATGGTCAAAACTCAATTTTTTCAATAAAGCCAAAATTGTACCAATAATCCAAGTATTTCGGCTTTATTCAAAAAAATACTTGGTTTGACTATAGATTTATACTTGTTAGATTCGTCTTGTCGAGAGGAATCCAGATACCACAAAATCTTGACGCAAAACTAACAAATGCAAAAAAAATTGAATAAGGACAAAATGAAAAAACCAATAATCCGTTTTTGGTTTTTTTCCCAAATCACCCAACGTAGAATGTTGCATGAGAAAAGTATCTCAGAAAATAAAATAAAGTTAAGTAAATGAATATAAGATTTATTTTTCTTTGTGTGTTTTGTTGTCAATCAATTTTGCAGGAAAACAAAATTTGCTTCCCTTTTTTTTTTTGCAGCATCTATTTTGCAGGGGATTTTTTTTCCCCTATGGAAATGTTAAAATTGTGGGTTGCACACTTCTAAGAAAGTTACAAGAAAGATGGCTGTCAAAAAAAAGAGTTACAAGAAGGTTGATTTCTCATCCATTCTGATTCTTTCTGTACAACTAGGGGTGCGCAAACATCGAGCCGGGCTGGGTTCGGGCCGGGCTTATACTAGATAATAACGAGATTTGTCAATTCCGAAGCCCGCCCCATTAATAATCGGGCTTCATTTAATATGCCCAAACCCGACCCAATTAGAAATTTAATTTCTCAAGCCCGTCCAACAAGCCAATTTATTTTTCTAAAGCATGGCTTCACAAAAATAAATTAATCTACTATAGCAATCACAATAATAATTCTCAACCGTAATAATATAAAGTTCTAAGTTCTCTCCAAAATATTAAAAATAGACCCATGAATTAAAATGTTCTAAAATATGGAACTCTAACATGTAAAAACGTCTCTTTTGTATCTCTCCTTTAAATTCACACTTCTTCACAACAGATCTTGTAGAGTACAATAAAAATAAAAGGAAGAAAAAACTATGAGTTATTATTATAAGACAGTAGTTTAGGGGGGAAAAAAACTTTAGAGTTTTCTTAACAAATTGCTATTATTTCAAAGGTATTCTCTACATAGGTAGTACCTTCATCAATGTTCATTAAGATAAACAAACTCCAAACAGCTAGGTTCCCGCTATAACATATATAGATACATATAGTATTAAAATAAAATTATTATTTAAATCGGGCTGGGCCTTAGAGGAATTTCCCAAGCCCGGCCCAATTAGTAAACGGGCTTAAAATCTCAACCCAACCCGGCCCTATGGACCTAAATATTTTTCCCAAACCCTAAAAAAACCGGGCTGAGTTGGGCGGGCTGGGTGGGCTACCGGGCCAGTGTGCACCCCTATGTACAACTGAGCGGCTCATATAAATGCCATTTAGCAATGAAATAAAATTCCCATGTTAAGAGAAAAAAAATTAGGCATATAATGACTTAAACTTCACTACTTAAAAGATCGAAGGTATCCATATTGTGGATACTCATGGCAAACCAGCTTTCATCCCACACCAATAACAGAGGAAGCACAAATTATGGAATTTCACATAGTTCAACAATACCACATAAACATGAAATGAAAATCTAAGAAGAGATGATCCGTAGGAAGAAAATTATTTCATGACAACCAAGACAAACATTTCAGATGAAGTAGGGAATCTGCATCAAAGAGGGAAAAACATCAGTCAGTTATATGCATACACCAACCATGTGTGGAGTATAGACGATGATAATGTAGAAACAGTGAAACCCTTGCAAACGGAACAAGAGTATGTACTATACAGAAGTGCACAGCATATTGGGCCCAAATCAGACCGAGGTAGAATCGTTCATTTTGTTTGTTTCATTGAGTAGGTGATTCATGCTAAATTTCAGTTTTATCGGACATCTCTAGCCATGATTGAAGCACCTATACTTTACAGTTCATTTTTCGAAAACATTCGAGTTGGTTTTTTTTTTCTTCTTTTTTCAAGTCAAGTGTAGTTTTATCATACATAGCTACCAATTTTACGACCAATGTGAATTCTGCGTGAGTCGCCTGCATAATGAAACACAGAAAATTAACGGTTCACATCAACTAATTGTGTTCAGGGTAGGCCCGATGTACAGTACACTTGTCGTGTCTTTAGGCACAGTAGAGACGGTATTGGGGGCCTGTAGTGAGTAGTAGGGACCGTTGATCTTCGCATCGATAGTTCAGATTTGCTAAGAATTCTTACCAGTCAAAATATATTCTTACAGGTCAAAATTTTAAAACATATCTGAACCATTGATTGTCACAATGGACGGTTCATATGCTCACCACACCTTATAGTGAGTCCCCTCACTACAGGGCCCCCGATTCCGAGTAGAGACCCCCATGAAACAGAATGAGGTATATATACAAATAGACTTTGCGGCAGCTAGGGTTTGGGGTGGGGCTCACCAGCGTGTCCTTCCTTGAGCCCTGGTTTTTCTTCGTGTTTTGCTCTTTTCGAACCTTGATGGTCCGGCTCCCATGGTGGTTTGCGCCGTGGTGTAGATCTGACTTTCCTATTTCAGATCAGCAAGATGAAGGCGGCTAGTGGTGGTGCAGCAGAAGGCGACTGGTGGTGGACCAATAATGAGGAGGTTGAGAAGGGGTTTTTTCTTTTGCTCTAGCATTTGTTTGGTGTTTTACCTACTGGTTTCCCCAGTCCGGTGACTTGTTACCGGTCTGGTCTCCCTAGATCCGAAGGGTAATGGTTGTGAGTCAATAAATCTCTTGTTTTTTCGCTGCATTTTTAGTCCTCCGATTAGTTTCTATGCTCGTCATGGTTGCGTGGTCGGTTGGCTCCATCTAGACGATCCGTAAGGAGTCTCACTCTCCTTCCTCCTCGACTCACACTAAACACGACTTTGATTCGGTTTGCTTACGCATTCAATCTGCTTGCATCTTGCAGTATGTGTAAGTGAGCTTGAGGCTAAGGTCGAGACAGTTGTGAGAGAACTCTCACTTTGGTGTTTTGTTGTTTATCCCCTACTTTTCTAGGTTGTTTTTACTAGATTTTTATCGGTGTATTTTGAATATAGTCGGTGTAAGTGCCGCTGGGCTTTATTAAATGTGAACATTGTCTTCTCATAAAAAAAAAAAAAAGTAGAGACCCCTCGCACACATTTTCTTGGAGATACAAGTGCACAGAATTAGTAGGGTTAGTATTATTAGAGGAGACTTAACATTAGATTTATGTGGTTCGCCAAGTGCATGTGGCCAGCCCAGGGCCAAGGTCGATGCAGCAGTCTCGCTATATTCTGGGAATAAAATGCCAGAATTATGGTGACATTGCGATATTAACACAATAGATAGTGTTAAGGTCACAAATGTTTTAGTATTAAAAATCAGAATCACAATATCTATAATGACTAGCTTATAATTCTATCAGACTCCATAATTCATAAAGTACGGATATCGACTATTGTACCAATTTTAAAAGGTATATATGTTAAGATTTTGCGAGCAACAAAGATAAGAGATCGAGCAAGTGTACTTTTTGAGGCTCTCTCAATGCTTATGATATGAGAGAGCCTTAACAGCAGTATAGTGGGCCGAAATTTGAGGTAACTGGTGGATGGCCATGCCAAATATTTGGAAGCATAAGATGAAGAAGTAACGGTAAAGCCATAAAGGAGTGAAAATATGAACAAGAGGAAGCCAAGTATACTGTTGGTGAAAAAATGGAGCACGTGCAAGTAGAACACGCTGAAAGGAAAGAAACAAAGGTATGTTGTCCTAGCAAATTTACCTAACCACTGTGTAGTCATGTTGCAATAATGGAGCACGTGCAAGTACAACATATCAACAAGAGGAAGCCAAGTATACTATTGGTGAAAAAATGGATTAGAGTTTTATGTCTTCTAGGAACCTAATAAATTATGTTCATGTCAGAACACTGGGGTAGTGTTAGAGGTAGTTTTCCTGATCAATACAAGATCAGAAAACAAACAGTAATGTGTCAAGAGTAGTGCACATAAATGTGTCGAGAAAGTCATTTCTCTTGAAATTTAAGTATGTGGACTTCCAACCTATCGTCGTGTATAGGCGTTAGCCTATCAGATGAATAAAATTCCCTTCTTTCTGAATTAAAAAAAAAAAGTATTGGGGTGATTCAAAAATATATAGTTCTTTACTATAAAGAACTATATATATTTGTGAATCACCCCAATAGTTTGTACCTAAAATGGGGAAGTGGCTTTTAAAACTTACAAACCACAATAAGTACGTACGTGCACCGGTTGGTGCCAAGATTACTTTAAATTGCCAAAGGTATTTTATGACTTGCTATGCAATGTCACAAATTGAAAAAAAAAAATAATAAAAAAATTGTATGGGGTTAATTCTAGCACAATCTCATATCCATACAGTTGGATTAAACTCATCTCATGTTTCAATCTATCGGCCCCAAATGATGTGACAGTTTTGGTAAAGTTAAGTTATTATCAAGTTTGGGACTATTACGCACACCTTGACTAATTTTGGAAGACCAATCCCAAACTAGCGGGGGCTCTATTTGAAATCAAAGCAAAGTTTTGCATGGGCTGGCCTCAAACGAGTTAATAACACATGAGAGATTTCGAATCTCTGATCTTAGAAGGTTAGACACTTGGAGCCTTGTGTATATGTGCTATAGGACTTTTCACATACAGTAAATTTCTAATTATTTGTAAATTCCGCTGCTGGCATTTACCAATAATGAGAATGAGAAGAATACCTTTAGTTTGAAAGAAGGGAAACTGATCCATTGGCTCCATATTCACCAGCAATGAGCCCCCATATAGGCTTCAGCTGCTCATCATCCCCTTTCTGCAACATGTCTTCCATGTCTGGGTGGATCTTCTTCTTCATCATCCTTCTCATCAACTGGACATATTTATGCATTGGGAAGCAAGTAGTCGATGAAAAGTACTACAGATCACTATTCTTTTTAAAGATATAATTACCCAGAAAATTTTAAAAAAATACAAAATAGTGTAAATTCAAGTTTAATGTGATGTGACGTGACGTGAATTATACCACAAGATTAATTAATATCGTTTTCCCGGAAAAAAAGTATGTAAAAAGGTATTTACTATAGCGAAATATGTTGATCGTATCTGTTTTGTAAATTTCTCGAATTAAAACAATTAATTATCTTCACCCAATTGTCACGTGAGCGCATCCTGTTACTTAATAATAGAGTGGTATAAGTCCAGTTAAAATAATAGACCTTCTTATTTTAATTAACTTGATAAGACATAAGAGATAACAGTCACCACATATCAAATGGATACACAACATTGGACTTCTGAAATCATTTCCAAATTTATTAACTCATACATTTCACTTAGGGATATTTGCTGGGAGAAATTGATGCAACGTGGGCCGCGTCAACATTTCTTGAGCATTTTGATCGTTTGCTGCCCAAAAGGCACTAGACGCGCGACCAAACATTGACGGAAAGCTTCAAAAAGCCTAATTGATTGGAAACAGGCCACAGAAAAGACTCATCTCTTTGCCATGATCGAAGACGTTTTTCATTTGTTGTTCGAAGTCGTTTAGCCTTTTCGAGAATTTTCCGTTTTAGGAAATACTTCATATGCTAATAACTTTTTATAGAAACTCGATTTTTGTTGTCGTCTATTTTGGCAACTTTTTACTAGTTTCTAGATTTTGATATTGGGCAAACTTCACTTATAAACGCCTTCATTTTGCTGCATCCGCACCAAATTCCGTCCATGTTAACGGAGGTGTACCTCACACTCCTCTTGAATCTAACCAACATATCAAAAATTTAATCCGAGCCGTTCATAATGTATTCATCAAAGAATAGAGGATCTCTGTAAAACATTACGTCAATCAAACATCAATAACTTAGTGATCGGGGAATCATTATTCTTACAAAATCAAAAGTAAATTTAAATTTGAAAATTTACTTAATAGTAAATTCTACTCTACCATGAGTTGAGTTGACTTGAATTTTGGTATGGATATAATACTCATCAAATTCTACATATCAACGGTTCAGATCCAATTTTTGGTATAGGGGATGGAGCGATTAGATTCAAGGAAAAGATGATGGCATATTCGACTTTTCATCGTTTCTGTTAGTGAATTTTACAATATTTCTGTTAATTGGGAGTGTCTGCCCAAATCCACAAAGCACATGGGACGGGTCCCGTGTCTATGCAGCTGCTTTGCGGCCCACTCCAAGTTTCGTGTTTGATCTGAATCGTTCATTTTGTTCATCTCGTCAAGTATGTAGTCCACGTGAAAACTCATGTTGATTGGATATCAGTAACTGTTTGATCAGTGACCATTTAGCTTACAGTTTTGTAGAAAAAAAATCACCTACAACAGTTTCTTTGAGTATTTCGTTTCCACAGAAAATGCAATATGAAAACATACTTACCGATATTCGATCAACCTAAATTTTTACATGGACTACATACTAGACGAGACGAACAAAAGGAACAATTTGGATCAAACAACGGGACTCGGGGTGGGCCCCAAAACGGATGCACAACATAGACATAGGACCCACTTGGGATTTATGTACACAAATTGAACCTGAGGGGGTGTAGCCGCACATGGCCCAAACTACACAGGGGTATAAGTGAAGTTTGCCCTTTGATTCTTGTGTTCCACTAAGGTGGCTTTTTGGTTGTTCACAACTTTCTATATTGATGTATATGAGGAGAATGACTTGCCTCGAAAGCAGTAAAAAGTTAAAAATAAGAAAGTCAGTTAGTAGAACAAGGGAACCCAGGGTGGGTGCTGTCCCTTCAGAGACAACATGGATGCTACCGATCACGGCCATCCGTGGTTGGCCATGGATGGCTCAGACACATCTTGTCCAAATAAATGTAAATCGTCTGTTGCCGAATAGATCTGAGCCGTCCATGACTGATCACGGACAGCTGTGATCGACCCAACAACCATGTTGTCCTCGAAGGGACAGAACCATCCCCCATTCCGGAACAAGGTATTTTCAAACTTTCCATTCTCAGTAATTTTCATAATTCCTTTAATTGAACTTTTATTATTTGTTTCCTAATTTGTTTAGGATTTTTGCAACATTCAATACTGTAAGCCCAAGGGCAAGTTGATTTTTTATTATTATAAATGAAAAAGAGGGTGGAGAGAATTTCTCCAAATCTGTCTTGTTTGTGATTGTCTATGTTGCACGTTACTTTTAATTTTGTACACTTCCCTACATCGGAAATTGAGAGAGAGAGAGAGAGAGAGAGAGAGATTGGACTAACTTGGTGAAGTTTTTTCATAGGGCGAGTATCCTCTCCAACACTAGGAATGAGCTTCTTGGCAAATAAGAGACCTTTCTTTTTTGCACCAACATCACACTTCTTCTTCTTGTAATTGAAATCCTTCTCCACCTCTCTCCCATCTCCCTTCAAGTAATTGACATCATCACAATCCGCAGCAAACAAATCCGCAAGTGTAATTCTCTCTTTTTTCTCCTTCCCCTTCTTACCCTCCAAATCTTCGGTCGACTCGAACCCGAGTTCATAAATTTCCACAGCATTTTCATCAAAACCACCTCTAAATGAATTAATCAGCAACGGGTCCGCCTCTTCTTCTTCAACGTATTCAATCTCCGATACCTTCTCACCTTCATGTTCTTGTTCCTCGCGGGTTTCTGCTTTCTCCAATACGAAACATTCATTTTGTTCATTCGATTTGGTCAATGGACTGAACCCAAGTGTGCCAATAGTGAGAATGCTGTCAATGGTGACGTGTTCAGGTAGCACTTGTGTCTCTTCTTCAATGTTCATAACTAACTCTGCAGCTTTCTTCACATTTTGAACAAACCCATCTGTACAAAACACATTCGGCTCTCTGTTTAACAATTTATTGAGACTTAAGGCTAAGTTTGATTAAGTATAACTTATAGCGTAATTAAAGCATTCCAAAACCCACGGTGTAAAATCTGAAATTTTCATTTGTGCAATTGCTTTCGAAGTTACCTAACTTCCCGTGTTATTGAAATTTTTCAAAAAATCCTGCTTTGTGGTCCGTAAGCCACACTCCTTTTTACACATGAATTTTCGTTCAGATAATATCCAAGTGAATCAGATAATATCCAAGAGAAAATTCTACTAACTTAGAGCGTAATTAAAGCATTCCAAAACCCACGGGTGTATAATCTGAATTTTGTATTTGTAAAATTGCTTTTGAAGTTACCAGTAACTTCAAGTAAATGTAGTTATGGAAAAAGTAAAAATAAACACTCATCACTTTGGGTTCTTCAAAAAGATGGTTGCTTTCAGAAAATTCGGTTAAAAAACAACTTTCGAAAACTGTCAGCGGACTAATTCAAACCTTTGTGATGAAACTTCCAATGCACCCAATCGAAGATCTGCAAAAGACACGGGAAAGGATTGACATATATGTATAATTCGATAATGCAAGGATCAAGAGAGGGATTGAAGAGGAAGTGAGATTTTGATCACCAAGTAGTGAGTACCTTCATTCTTGTGACGAGGTGCAAAAATTAGACAAATGATTGGGATGTGTCGGAGACGGAGTGAGTGAGTGGGTGATAATGGAGGCAGAGGAGCTACATATAGAGGAGGGGGCCGATTTCAGATATTATTCACTACTCAAGATATACAAGATATAGACCCCTATTATTTACGGAAACATTATTTTGGTAATGATTTTTATTTACGATTAGCATTAGGAGATTGAGTTATCGTACTAGTCCAAACGAAGATTCCAGACGAGTTGTTCTTCAATCCACAAGAAAATGAGAGAAAATCTCAGGTTATTGATTGATTTTAAAAGATGCCAATAGACTACATCCTTATTTATACTAGTAGTAAGCCTAGCTAATAAGATAATTATTGACTACCAAGAATATAACTTGGAGTAGGGACTAAACAAAATAAAATAAGAAAATAAAACTCTAGAAAACTAGAAAATAGGAAAGTAGAATTGTGATGATTATTGTTAGTGAGGTTGAAACCCCAGATAATCAAGTTGCTATTGTGTGGGGTATTTTCCAAGGACAACAGAAGATGAACAGAATAGCTCGTCCAGAGCTACCACGTGACATGCACAAAGAAAGTGACAAGGAATAGTACGCCGACGACCACTATGGCCATAATCCAGTAAACAACCAAATCAGCCCGCTCGTCGGATGACACAAATTGAACGGCCCAATGTGGGATAAACCCTAGCAACAGACTTACCTTGCGAAGATAAGGAAAGGAGGGAATATTCGAAGAGATTCCCAGAATCAGTTGAGCTTGCGAAGATAAGCACAATCTTACTCGGAAATGGAAAGCCAGTCAACATACTAAGCAAGGAGTAAACTCTCTCATGTAAGGTAAAACTCCGAACAAGCAGTATGCGGTCATCTTGGCAAGAATCCTTATCAGGTAAGGAAAGAGAATCATGCAGGCTACGCTGCCCAATATAGTAGAATCCTAAGCTTGGAAGGATTCCATACGGAGAAGAATTCCACAGGGAATGTAAGTGCAAATTAATCGACTATATAAGCAGATGACTCCGAAACACTAGAGGTATGCTTAAACCCATTCTGATACTTACACACTCGTTTCAATTACCCTCCAGTTCGTCAATACTAACTTAAGCATCGGAGGGCCCTTGCCGCCTAGAGGCAGGGGTACTCTGACAGTTTGCTCGTGTTGCAGGATCAAGGTCGCTCCATTAGAAAAGGATTTGATCTCATAAGAGCAAGGAAATAACTTCGTGAGTTTTTTCCCTCTTACAATTGGCGCCGTCTGTGGGAAAACTGCAAGATTAAAACCCCCACCGAGATCATCCATGGACGATCAAGATCTTCACACACCGCAAAAAAGTGGGGCCGGGAGGGATCCTTCTCTAGAACCACCCGGCGCCCCAAAGAAGCCTTCTCCCGTGAGGGTGGCGAGCCAGGTGGAGCGTGTGGAACGTTCCCAGCCTGGCAGATCCCGAGAAAGAGATTCGAACGTCCCATCACGGAGGGATCATCGGAGGAATTCCCCGCCACGCCACACCTCAAAAAAGACTAACTCTCGGGTGAGGCGGGACAGGGAATATGCAGAAAGCTTCGTGCGGTGGGAACAGGAAGTCTCAAACCTGGCGCGACAAATTGCTCGGGAAGAGGCTGCAATTAAAAATCTGAAGGACTGCTTACGACAAGCGGAGGAAAATCTGAAATCCAAGTCCCAAGACAGAGGCAGGGACAGGAGGCGGTCAGGGAGAGAATCCTCACCGAGAAAGGCCGACTCCATGGCCAGAAAGGGCCCCCACTGGAAGAGAAGGGCCACGAGTGAATCCCCGAATAGCAGGGGAAGAAGGAGGCATGGGAGGGACCGATATGAGAGGTCCGATTCGAACGAGCACTACGACGGGCGCGAAATGGCCCGGGAAGCTGCTAGAAAAGCCCTCAACCATGTGGCTGCTTCCCCACTTACCAAGTGGATCCAATGGGCAGACCCACCCGCCAGGATCAAGCACAATCCGTTCATGCTGTATGAAACCACGGATGACCCGGTAACTCACATCCAACACAACCAGCAGGCGATGTTTATGCATATAAGGGATGACGCCTTGATGTGTAAGATGTTTCCGTCAAGCCTGGGCAAGGTAGCGCTGAGCTGGTATCATCATAAGTTGGCACCAAACTCGATCAACAGTTGGAAGCAACTCTCTGAGGAGTTCACGGCCCGATTCCTGACGAGTCGTGCGGCACCAAAAACTTTTGACATTCTAACTGCTATGGGGCAGAAGGAAACAGAAAGTTTGAGGGAATATTCTAAAAGGTACTGGGAAGCCTTTAATGAGATTGAGGACTGTAGCGAGGAATACGCTATAGCAACTTTCAAGACGAGCTTGCCTGTTAACTCAGATTTGAGGAAGTCCTTGATGATGAACCCAGTCAGGACGGTGGCGAAGCTCATGCAACGTATCGAGCAACATGCCCTCGTCAAGGACGACCGTATGAGAGAAAACAAGAAAGAAAATGCAGGGTGGCCTGCTACTCCAGAAAAGAAGTTGGCGGAGCAAAAATGTTATAGGAGGGAGTACCCTACCAGCAAGAGGGACAGTTCGTCCAGGCGAAGGAATAAGGCTGTTGTTGAGACCCGTTCTTTCCACAGCATTTACACGGTTTTTAATGTGCCAATTTACAAGATGTTGTACAAGCTCAGAGACAAGCCATGGTTCCGCGACCCGCCAAAAATGACAGGAAACCCAGAAAGGCGAAGAACAACAAAAAAGAAATGCAGCTATCACCGAGACTGGGGACACATGACAGAAGACTGCTTCGAGTATAAAAAGTTCCTAGACGAGAAGGCAGCTGAGGGCCTCCTCGATGAGTACGTTGCAGAAAGAAGGAAAGGTCAAGCAACCCCAGTCGAGGAAGTGGACTGTTTGGCGAAACCCAAGGGTCTGATCCAAATGATTCAAGGCCATGCAGCCCCCTATACCGAAATCGAGATCAGATATGAACAAAGACAGAGCGAGCATGCGAGGCATGTGTACAGGCTAGGTGTGAAGAGGCCTAGGGAAGGAGAAATCATGGCGCGGCCAATCAAGTTCACGGACGAGGACCTGGACGGAGTGACGCTGCCGCACAATGACGCTTTAGTCGTTACCCTACGTTTGGGGGAATACGACGTTCAAAAAATATTGGTGGATCAGGGGAGCTGCACAGAAATTCTGTATTACGACGCCTTTAAGAAGATGGAGTTACCCAGGACAAACTTAGAAAAAAGTCATACCCCCTTGACCAGGTTCGGGTCACAGCCAGTTTGGCCCATGGGTAAGGTGACACTACCTGTACGAGCAGGGTCCGTTGTGTTGAAAACAGAGTTCCTGGTCGTTGATGTCCCATCTTCCTACAATGCCATCATTGGCAGTACATGGTTGCACAAAATGAAGGCAATTTCATCAACTTACCGTCAGATGATAAAATTCCCAGGGGCAGAGAGCTTTGAGCACATCAAAGGAAACCAGAAAATGGCAAATTAGTGCTTAGTCTCGACGATCAACAGAGCTCCCAAGGCACACCTCGTTCAGTCCGTCGAAGTACCCGATCAACATACATTGGAAGACGTTGGAGGGAATCCAACCCAGAGAACTGTGGAGGGACTGAAAAAGGTTCAGCATGACGACCAGGATCCGGAAAGGTACTTTCTGATAGGAGAGAAACTTGACGAACAGTAGGAAGAAGAGCTCGTACATTTCCTCAAGCAGCACGTTGATGTGTTTGCCTGGACGCCCCAAGAGATGCCAGGCATTGATCCCAATATAATTTGTCATCATTTAAACGTGGACCCCCAGCACAAGCCAGTAGTCCAAAAGACCTGGAGGTCAGCCCCTCAACATGCCGAAGCAGTCAATGAAGAGGTTGATCGGCTCCTGGAAGCCAAAGCAATCAGAGAAGTGAATTACCCCGAGTGGTTGTCAAATACAGTTGTCGTCAAAAAGAAGAATGGGAAATGGAGAGTATGGGTGGATTTCACTAGTTTAAACAAGGCCTATCCCAAAGACAGTTTTCCTCTCCCCAGAATTGATCAGCTCGTTGATGCAACTGTTGGGTATGAGCGAATGAGTTTTCAAGATGCCTACAGGGGATATCACCAGATAGCAATGCACGGACTAGACGAGGAAAAAACATCGTTTATCACTCCACGAGGGTTGTACTACTACAGGGTCATGCCATTCGGCCTCAGAAATGCCGAGGCAACGTACCAAAGATTCGCAACACTCATATTCAAAGACTTGCTTGGGAAGACCATGGAAGTCTACATAGACGACATGGTGGTGAAAAGCAAGGAGAAAGCTAATAACATAGCTGATTTAAAGGTAACTTTTGACATCTTGCGACGATTTCAATTAATGTTAAATGCTTCAAAATGTGCATTTGGTGTAAGCTCGGGAAAGTTCTTAGGCCACCTGGTCACGGAGCGTGGCATTGAAGCCATTCCAGATCAAATTACAGCCCTCCAGAGACTTGAGAGCCCAAAGACAACCAAGGAAGTGCAAAAGTTGACAGGCATGGCGGCGGCACTAAACAGGTTTATCAGTCGTTCGTCGGATAGATGCAGGCCTTTCTTCCAAATGCCGAAGAAAAGGAAAGGATATGAATGGGGACCGGAGCAAGAGGAAGCTTTTAAGGATCTCAAGAAGTATCTCGGAACACCCCCGCTGCTGTCAAAACCAGAGAAACGAGAATGGCTGATCCTCTACCTAGCTGTCTCAAAGCATGCAATCAGTGCAGCCCTCCTCTGAGTAGAGGGCACAGAGCAAAAACCAATCTACTTCATAAGTGAAACTCTCCTGGACGCACACACCAGATACCTCCCCCTAGAGAAGCTCGTCAAAGCTTTAATCATGGCTTCGTGGAAATGGCCACACTATTTCCTGGAGCACCCCATCACTGTATACACTGAATTTCCTCTGAAAGCGCTGCTTCGAAAAGCAGACTTCTCTGGGAGAATCTCCACTTGGTCGGTGGAGCTCAGTCAGTACAACATTGATTACCAACAAAGAACGGTCATCAAGGGCCAAGTGTTGGCAGACTTCGTAGCTAAGTTTACCCCGGCCAAGATTGAGCCTCCCGTGGTTCGCGAACATGAACCAAGTCCTCAAGAAAAAGAAAGCTGGCAATTGTTCATTGACGGATCAGCATGCAACAAAGGCTCAGGGGCAGGAATAGTGCTGCTTATTCCAGACCGCCTGATGATCGAACAATTCGTTCGTTTGGGCTTTAGCGCAACAAACAACGTGGCAGAATACAAGGCCCTCCTAATCGGGCTCAAGAGTGCAAGGACCCTTGGGGTCAAGAAATTAAAAATCTTCTGTGATTCTCAGCTTGTGGTAAATCAGCTTATTGGGGAATACGCCCTAAGGAATGAAAAGATGGCGGCCTACGCAAAGGCCGTGCAGGATGTGTTGGCAGATTTCGAGGAGACAAAGATAGAACAAATCACTTCGGGACAAAACGCTCATGCAGACTCGTTAGCTTGCTTGGCCTTAGCGCTACCTACGGAGCACAAACGCACTATGGCCGTTGAATACTTGGCCCAGCCCAGCATTGGGCAGGAAGGAGAAACCAATATGGATGCAGACCTGAGACCAAGCTGGATGGATCCGATCATCGCTTACTTAATGGATGAAGTCCTACCAGAAGATAAAAAGGATCCGAACATCCCACGCTGGTACAGAAGTTCTTGCATGAAATACACGTTGGGACGTGCGGAGGACATGCGGAAGGAAGATCAATAGCGCACAGGGCAATAACCCAGGGGTATTGGTGGCCATACATGCAGGAGGACGCAAAGGTGTTCGTCAGAAGTTGTGAAAAGTGTCAGCAATTCAAACCAATAATCCGGACACCAGCAGAAGACTTGCAACCCCTCACTAGCCCATGGCCCTTCGCCCAATGGGGACTCGATATCATAGGGCCCCTGCCCATGGCAACGGGTAAGAGGAAGTTCTTGCTAACGGGGACAGATTATTTCACCAAATGGATTGAAGCAGAACCACTTGCAAAGATCACTGAGAGTAATGTGGAGAAGTTTGTCTGGCAAAACATCATAACAAGGTTTGGGGTGCCCTATTGCATAATTTCGGACAACGGGGCGCAGTTTGGGCCAAAATTCGAAGCTTTCTATGCCCAACATGGGATACGGAACTACTACTTAACACCAGCATATCCTCAGAGTAACGGACAAGCAGAGGCCTCCAACAAAACAATCCTTAAAGAAATTAAGCGAAGGTTAGAGAAAAAGAAGTGGAGCTGGCCCGACAAGCTCCCAATAGTGCTCTGGGCATTCAAAACCACACCAAGACGTTCAACGGGAGAGACTCCATACTCTTTGGCTTACGGTATTGAGGTCGTGATCCCCATTGAAGTGGGGTTACCAACGAACAGAACGGTATTGGTAGAAGCTGGAGCGAACGACCAAGCTTTGGTAACAAGCCTGGATCTCACAGAAGAACGAAGAGAAAGAGCTTTGGTCGCACTGGCAGCCTACCAACAACAACTTTGCAGGACTTACAACAAGAAGGTCCACCCTCGTGAGTTTGGGGCAGGGGACCTCGTGTTGAGAAAAGTGGTAGGGGACCTCGTAAGCTTGTCCATGGCCTCGTCCATGATTAGGCGCGAATATGCCTAAGCTCGTCCATGGCCTCGTCCATGATTAGGCGCGAATATGCCTAAGCTCGTCCACGGTTAGGCACGAATATGCCTAAAAATTATCCATGGTTAGGTGCAAACATGCCTAGACCTTGCAGGGAATATTGCACCCCGTGGCCTCGCCCACGGTTAGGCGTGAATATGCCTAAAAATTGACCATGGTTAGGCGCAAACATGCCTAGACCTTACAGCGAATATTGAACCCCGTGGTTAATGCATCAAACGTCTTTAGGGTTGCTCGGCTAGTAAGGAACCGAGCAGTGAATTCCTCGGCAAGCTGAGTCCAACATATGATTGACCCCTCTGGGAGCTTATGGTACCAACTCAAGGCCACCTTTCCCAGACTGGATGAGAACATCTTGCACAGTAAGGCATCTTCTTGCTCGTGCATGAACATGGCCTGTTGGTAGTGCTGGATGTGCGCCACTGGGTCCATGTTGGTCTCGTAGGGAATGAACGTAGAGTGTTTCACCCTGCTCGAGATCTTTTCTGCTCGGATCCAGTGAGCCAATGGTGACTTGGAGATTTGGCTCAGGGCTTCCTTAGCTGCTTCTCGTGCAGTCTTAGGATCTCCGTCTGCTAGGCCAATTTCCCTTTTTCTCGTGTATTGGACTGGGGGCTGTTCATTGGAACCAAATCTCTTGTATCTGTCCCTAGCATGCTTTCTTCCGTCCCCCCCCCCCCCCCCCATTCGGCAGAGTCACTTCTCTCTCTCCTTTTTTGTGGAGAGGTTGCTCTTACAGTGGAGACATCATCACGATGATGGCTCCTTCTTTCTTTCCCGTGCTGCACAGATCTCATCCGTGAGCGTAAGTCATTCTCCTTCTCTTGGAGTTGTTTCTTTAGGTCTTGGATCTCTCGTTCTCGTCGAGTGACTTCGCGGGCCAGCTCCTCTGCCTCCTGTTTTCTCTGGTCGAGGCTGTCCTCACATTCATGGTCTATTGCTCGCCTATGATTCCTCTTGCTCGGGGGGCTCCTCCCCCTCTCACGGTGGGGAGAGGTTCCCCTGTCTCTTCTTGGAGGCATCTTTGAGCGTCTGCGTTGCTCGCCAGATCTTGGGGAATCATGGATCACTAGGCGTGTGTCCCTAAACTTTGGAATCTCAGGGATACATCCTATGTTAAATCTCTTGGCAGCGGGTTTTTTCTCTGGTGCTTTTGGAACCGCAGGAGTTTTGTCCATCTTAGCACTCTTTCTCGTAGTGTGCACACGGGTGGTTTCAACATCATCTTCCACCTCTTCACGTCGTGGAGTGCGTAGAACGGGTTCTGAGGCCACCATTGTTGAATGATTTTTTTCTGGAAAAAAGCTTCTCGTTCGTTTCCCACAGACGGCACCAATTGTACGGGGATAAAATCTGCGTAGGTCTGGATCACGTGCCTTTTTGGTACAGCCCTAGATCTGCAAAACAAGAATAGGGTTAGAGCACCTTTGTCTCTCATCGGCAAAGGCCCTCCAATGCCTAAGTTAGTATCACGTACTCAAACTCACAAATCACTCAATGCATATGAAAGTAATTCACAGCATACCTTTCTTCATGGGTATGTTGTTGTATTTATAGATGTGGATGTTCATCGATTTGGGCATCTCGTGCCCTTGTTTCCTAATCACATTAGGGAACCTTTTCTAGTAGGACTCTTCTTATTAGGTGCAGTGGTGTCATATCTTTTCTTACAATAGGAAGTATTTCCATATAGGACTTCTTCCTAAATGCAGTACATTCCTAATTACATTGGGAATGCTCACAGATCCATATATTCATGGGATTGATTCCTATCTCATGAGGAACCTCCTTAGATCATTCTGGAATGTCTCACCGCCTTACCTATAGCGGCGCCGTGCTTCCACGTAGCTCGGAATAACCCGTACATAGTTTAGCTCACCTTGCCGAGCTGAATTATTTATTCTAGAATGTTGTTTATGCTATATTTGTAGCCCATCTAGCTCGCCTATGTCAGGGGTATCCCTTTGTGACTAACACTGAGCTAGTGCATCCTGATTTACTATTTTATTTTTATTATCTTGACCTTATTCATGGTCAGTACAGCTCGGCAAGTGGGGGTCAGTTAGGGCACGTACACTGCCCTGCCCAAGGGTAGTTAGGTTTTGCCCACTCCAAAGCCAAACCTCTGTGCTCAAAACACTTTGAGCGCTCAAACTAGGTGTTTGAGCGCTCAAACCATGGCGTCACACATCGAGCGCTCAAACCCCTAGTTCGAGCGCTCAAACTCTGTCCAGATTATTTTTGGCAGAGAATCTAATGATGAGATTCTTCTGACTTGGGAGCGTCTAATCGCCGTATATCTTCCTCTACACGTATAATGGCCCCTAAATTGACCCCTATTGAGCCTAATTTTCATTTAAAATCAAAAACCCAATTTTCCCTGTCACTCTCTATATATATAAACCACCCTCCACCCATTGTTTAGAGATTATTGGTTGATCCTCTCTCTCTCACACCATCCATCAGACCTTAACGACTCTCTCTCATCCTTCAATCACGTTTTGGCCCCTCTCTCATCCATTTTCATCATCTTCAACCTCCAAAACACCAATTCTACCGCTAAAAAAAAAAACCTCCAAAACACCCAAAAATCTTCTTTTAAAGCTCCATTATCATCCATCTATTGAAGCTCCATCAACTACAATCAACCAAACCCACTTGATCATCACCATTCTAGCTCCAAATACACCATCATCCATTCATCCAAATACACCATCATCCATTCAAGAAATCACTCAATCAGCCTTATACTCACACTTCTCTATCCAAAACGTCACCCATCAAGCCTATAATCAAAGCCATTGTTCATCCATCCATCAAAACCTCAAGTTCAAGCCTTGATCATAGTTGAAAAGGTAGAAAATCACGCAAATAGCTATGAGTTGGTCAACCTGAGGGAGACCAGTGAGTTCATGGAGGTTCCACATACCTTCTATGAGCTCACAAGGTCTTAGATATTAAGAAAACTGATTTCAAAAATCTCAGCTCAAAAGGGTTTGAGCGCTCAAACACGCCTTTGCGCGCTCAAACTGTTTTGGCCCCTTTCATGTTCTTGTGGTTTCTGACCATGTTTTATGTTGGTATCATCATTCTTATGACTTTTGATGGTCCAAATACTCTTAAATCAGTTTACTTTGTTCTTGATCATTGATCAATGGACCCAAAAGCTATGAAAATGATGTGTTATCATCATCAAGCCATGAATGGTCATGTTCTATGAAATAAACAGGTGTACCATGCCTTCTCTAAATAATCAAAAAGTTTAAGTTCCTAAAAGATCTAAGGAATGTCCAGAAAACCACAAAAACTCATATCCTTTGGATGGGGTTTGAGCACTCAAACCATAGCCTTTGAGCGCTCAAACTCTGTTTTGATTTGTCTTTGATTCTTGTTTATTTCAGTCCCATATCATGAAATAAGTTCATTACGGTGTATATGTGTTGTCGTGGAGCAATATCAATCTAATCCTCTCTCTCTCTCTTATACTCAAACCATGCTTATGGTTGATTCATGACTTACAATCTACTCATGCAAGTTTATCGATGAATGTTTCTGAAAGATCATGGTCAATATCATTATCATATGTTGTTTTGAGGCTGTTAATGATCAGAACAAAGGTAAGAAGGCATCAAAAAGCACAAACAATGAAGATGGTTCGAGCGCTCAAACCATATATTTGAGCGCTAAAACTATTTTCTGGATTTTCAAACATTTTCATCATGACAGCTTGCTCACTGTATTTTGTGTGTTCTGTAATGTCTCTCAAAGTTATATTTTCATTCATACCACGTTTACTGCCATGTTTGGATCATTGATAAGCCTTGAATACATGTTTACATGGCCATTTCATTCTGTTAAACCATCAAAGTTCTGTTTTCAAGCAGTTTACAATGTACCAAACATGTTTTCATCAAGTCAGAATAATCAGGAGCATGTCTAGTTGAAATAACTTTGAGCGCTCAAACATGCTCTTTGAGCGCTCAAACCCGTGTCAGAGGATCAGATTGGTTTTGTTCAATATCAGTTTGTTCGCATTGTTTCAAGCCTTTTATCACTATTCATCATGTACTAATATTGTTTTCTGCTATTTGTTGTCATTTGTAGCTTACGTTTGTATATCATCATCACTCATGTAGTCTACAATTTACATGCATACACCATAGTTCTTTGACGTGTTTATCATCATTACATGCTTCCCATCCCCCATTCCCTGTACTTGCTCATGGTTGATCGCATATGAAGAGGGTAAAACTAATTGCCCTTGGGAAGGGCAGGCACGTGCCCTAATTAATCACCACAAGAGGGTGAATAGCTCGGCACCACATAGGGAGCCCTTGAGCCCTGTGCCGAGCTGGTTTGGCCATGAATAAGGCCAAAATAATAAGAGTGAAATAATAAATCAGGATGCACTAGCTCAGCGTGAGACATGCCCCTGATATGGCCGAGCTAGGTAGGCTACGTATATAGCTTAAACAACATTCTGGAATACATAATTTAGATCAGCGTGATGAGCTGAACTATGTACAGGTTATTCCGAGCTACGTGGAAGCACGACACCGCCACATGTAGGGCGGTGAGACATTCCAGAATATTCTATAGCGGCTTCTTATGAGATAAGGAGCAATCCCGTAAAATAAGGGATTGATATGGGAAGTCCTAATGTGATTAGGAGTGTGCCCCATATAGGGAATAAACCTATATGGAAAGAAGGACTGCTGTTAAACGAGATCTAGCAGTATTTGGAGATTGATGCCTAATAGGAAAGTCCTAATAGGAAGAGGATTCCTAAAGTAAATAGGAAACAGAATGTACGAGATGCCCTAATCTGCAAACTATCCACACATATAAATACAATACCTCACCTATGAAGAAAGGTACTCTGTGAACCCCTCTTTCATACGCGTTGTGATTTGTGAGTACGAGATACTAACTTACGCATCGGAGGACCTTTGCCGACGAGAGGCAAAGGTGCTCTAACCTTTTTTCTGTCTTGCGGACTACAGGTTGCATCAACGAAGCACGTGATCCAGACCTACGTGGATTTTATCCCCGTACAATTGGCGCCGTCTGTGGGAAACGCTTACAAAAAGTTCTTTTCCTTTCAAGAAGATTAACAATGGTGATTTTAGAACCTGTTTTACGCACTCCATGACGAGAAGATGTGGAAGATGACGGTGAAACCACTCATGTGCACACTACGAGAAAGAGTGCAAAGGTGGACAGAACTCCTGCAGTTCTGAAAGCACCACAGAAGAAACTCGGTGCCAGAAGATTCAACATAGGACACATCCCTGAGATTCCAAAGTTCAGGGATACACGCCTGGTGATTCATGATTCTCCAAAGTTAGGCGAGAGGTGAAGACACTCAAGGACGCCACCAAAGAGAAATAGGGGAGCCTCTCCCCGTCATGAGAGGGGGAGGAGCCCCCAAGCAAGGAAAATCACAAACGAGCACAGAATCAAGAACGGGAAGATAGCCTCGACCGGAAGGAACAAGAGGCGGAAGAGCTGGCAAGAGAGGTCACTCGACGCGAAAAAGAAATACAAGATATGAAAAAGCAACTCCAAGAGAAGGAGAGAGACTTGCGATCACGGACGAGATCTGTGCAGTACGAAAAACAGAGAAGGAGTCATAATCACGATGATGTTTCTACTGTAAGGAGAGTCTCTCCACGAAAAAGGAGAGAAAGGAGCCCCTCCGTTGAGAAAAAAAGGAAGAAGGAAACATGCTAGGTTCAGATACGAGAGATCTGGTTCCAATGAGCACACTCCCGAGCAGTATGTGAAAAGAAGGGAAACCGGCCGAGCTGAGGGTGGTCCTAAAACTGCACGAGAGGCAGCTAAGGAAGCCCTAGGCCAGATCTCTAAATCACCATTGGCTCACTGGATCCGAGCAGAAAATACTTCGAGCCCTATGAAACCAATACAGATCCAGTAACCCATATTCAACACTACCAACAAGCCATGTTCATGCATGAGCAAGATGACGCCTTACTATGCAAGATGTTCCCCTCCAGCTTGGGAAAGGTTGCCTTGAGCTGGTACCACAAACTCCCAGAGGGATCAATCTTGTGTTGGACCCAGTTGGCCGAGGAGTTTACTGCTCGGTTCCTAACAAGCCGAGCAGCTCCAAAGACGTTCGATGCGTTAACCTCTATGAGACAGAGGGATAATGAAACGCTAAGGCAATACTCCAAACGCTATTGGGAGACTTTCAACGAGATTGAAAATTGCAGTGAGGAGTATGCCTTGGCAACATTCAAGATGAGCTTGCCCGTGCACAGTAAGCTACGAGAATTGCTCACTATGCACCCAGTCAAAACTGTGGCCAAACTGATGGAGAGAATTCAGGAACATGCACGGGTGGAAGATGACATCTTACAGGTTGGGGGGAAGATTGTGGCTGGGCAACCTCAGCTCCCCGAGAAGAAAGCGGCGGAGTCCAAGGTGTATAAGAAGGAATACACAACGGAAAAAAGGGACTACATACAGCAAAGGAAAGACAAAGCCGACCCAGACCCCAAGTCTTACTTTAACATTATGGCAACTTTCAATCTTCCGATCTACATGATGTTGTACATGATAAAAAATGAGCCTTGGTTCAAAAGGCCCCCTAAGATGACAGGGAACCCATAGAAGAGGAGGGCCACAAATCACCACTGCAGTTACCATAGGGACTGGGGACACATGACTGAAGATTGTGTGGAATATAAGAAGTTCCTGGATGAAAAAGTGGCGGAAGGCCATCTTAAGGAATTTTTGGTTGGTGACCAAAAAGATGCTGAGCTGATAGAAGAGATGGACTAAGAGAAAGGGAACAATCCATATGATACATGGATTAGTTGCCCCATACACAAACAATGAGATAAGGCACATGGAAAGGGTCAGTGGACAGGTGAAGCAAATTATGAAGCTCGGTACGAAGAGGCCGAGGACGGAAGGGGTGATGGAAGTACCAATAACTTACTCCGATGAAGATTTAGATGGAGTAATAATACCACACAACGATGCACTGGTCATCACCCTACGAATAGGTGAGTATGACGTGGAAAAAATCTTAGTAGATCAGGGGGCCAGTATAGAGATTATGTATTATCACACTTTCAAAAGGATGGAGCTCCCGCCGAGCTCTTTGCAGAAGTGTTTTGTCCCTCTGGTCGGCTTCAGTGCACAGACAATATGGCCTATGGGAAAGGTCATGTTGCCTGTCCCAGCAGGGTCAGTTATTCTAAAAACTGACTTCTTGGTGATAGACCTGCCGTCCTCCTATAACGTGATTATAGGGAGGACTTGGATGCAGAAAATGAAAGCCATCCCCTCCACTTACCATCAGAAGATCAATTATCCGGGGGCAGATGGTATTGAGTGCATCAGAGGTAACCAAAAGGTAGCCAACCAATGTTTCAACATGGTGTTAAAGAAATCCCCAAGGGCAGAGCTCGTTCAGACGGTTGAAGTACCTGATCAGCCTACCTTGGAGGATGTGGGAGGAGACCCCGCCAAGAAGATGGTGGAACGGTTAAAGAAAATTCAGATCAAAGAGAATGATCCAGAAAGGTATTTCTTGATCGGCGAGACCCTTGCCGAACATGAGGAGAAAGATTTGATCGCTTTCTTGAAGGACCATATTGACATTTTTGCATGGACACCCCAAGAGATGCTTGGGATAGACCCCGAGGTGATCTGCCACCACCGAAACGTAGACCCACGGCACAAGCCAATTGTGCAAAAGGCAAGGAGGTTAGCACCACAGCACGCAGACGCTGTGAGTGAAGAAGTAGAACGACTACTAGATGCGGATGCCATACGAGAAGTGAGCTATCCAGAATGGCGGGCTAATACTATCATTGTCAAGAAGAAGAATGGAAAGTGGAGGGTTTGTGTTGATTTTACTAGCCTCAACAAAGCATGCCCCAAGGACAGCTTTCCACTCCCCAGGATCGATCAACTAGTAGATGCCACGGCAGGCTATGAGAGGATGAGCTTCCTTGACGCATATCGAGGATATCATCAAATAGCTATGTATGAACCCGACCAGGAGAAAACATCCTTCATCTCGCCAAGAGGTCTCTACTGTTACAAGGTCATGTCGTTTGGGCTAAGGAATGCTGGAGCGACCTATCAAAAGTTTTTTACTAAGATGTTCAAGGAGCAGCTCAGCAAAACCATGGAAGTCTATATAGATGATATGGTGGTAAAAAGCAAGGTGAAGCCTGATCACCTTGCCAGCCTGAAAGCGACTTTCAAAATTCTAAGAGAGTACAAGTTAAAGCTAAATGCCTCAAAGTGTGCTTTTGGGGTCAGCTCGGGGAAATTTTTAGGGCACCTGGTGACCAAGAAAACTGCCTTGTTATTGCCTCAAGAAAACTGCCTCACTACTTTTTACAGCATCCCATCACTGTGTTTACTGAATATCCACTAAGGGCTTTGCTTAGGAAGGCAGATTTCTCTAGCAGGATATCTAAGTGGTCCATTGAGTTGAGCCAGTTTGACCTTGACTATCAGCCCAGAACAGCAATCAAAGGGCATATCTTAGCTGATTTTATAGCTGAGTTCACTCCAACAGTTGCTCCACCACCACCAGCTCTCCGCGAGAAGGAAAAAGGAGTCATTCCCCAACAGCCAATGAGAGTGGCCGGGCCGAATCCTGAAGAATGGAGACTCTATGTTGATGGGTCAGCATGCAACAAAGGCTCTGGAGCAAGAGTGGTGCTTTTCTCCCCGGAAGGTTTGGTGTTAGAGCAGGCACTAAGGTTGGGATTTAGTGCTACCAACAATGTGGTAGAATATGAAGCCTTGCTCGCTGGACTAAGGAGTGCCCTAGATCTCAAGGTAAAAAAGTTAAGAGTATTTTGTGACTCGCAGTTAGTTGTAAACCAACTTTCAGGTGAATACACAACAAAGAGCGAGAAGATGGCTACTTTTGAGACCTGCTTGATAAATTTAACGAAGTTCACATCCAACAAATTAGCTCGGGCCAGAACGCGCACGCAGATTCACTAGCTTACTTGGGCTCAGCAATCAACACGGAATACCGCCGTACAGTGGCTGTATATTATTTGAGTGAACCAAGCATTGGCCGAGCAATTGAGCTGATCATGGAGACAGAACTTGGGCCGAGTTGGATGGACCCAATAGTGGCATACCTACGAGATGGGACTCTGCCAGAAGACAAAAAGGAAGCCCACAAGATCAAGACCAAGTTCGTGCGTTTCTGGCTCTCTCCGGAAGGCAAGCTCTATAGAAAATCCTTCCTTGGTCCATATTTACTGTGTGTACACCCAGCTCTGGTCCAAAAATTCCCCCACGAGATCCATGCTGGAACATGTGGAGGACACACAGGCAGAAGATCCATAGTCCACCGAGCAATATCGTAGGGGTATTGGTGGCCTTATATGCAAGAAGATGCAAAGGTCTTTGTCAAGAAGTGTGAAAAGTGCCAGAGGTATTCACCTCTTATCCGAGCTCCAGTGGAGGACCTTCTTCCTCTAACAAGTCCATGACAATTTGCACAATGGGGATTGGACATCATAGGTCCTCTCCCCATGGCTACAGGGAAACGAAAATTCCTACTAATTGGCACGGATTATTTTACTAAATGGATAGAAGGTGAAGCCTTGGCAAAGATCACAGAGGCCATGGTAGAGAAATTTGTCTGGGGCAAGATTATCACAAGAATTGGAGTACCCTACTCCATCATCTCAGACAACAGATCTCAGTTCGACAGAAAGTTCAAAGCTTTTTGTGCTCAGTACGGTATCAGAAACTACTACTCCACCCTAGCTTACCCACAGAGTAATGGGCAAGCGGAGGCTTCAAACAAAACCATTCTTAAAAGCCTTAAGAAGAGGCTGGAGAGTAAGAAAGGAAAGTGGCCTGACGAGCTGCCAGGCGTACTCTGGGCGTACAGAACCACACCTCTGGGCATACAGAACCACTCCTCGACGATCTACGGGAGAGACGCCGTACTCCCTTGCTTATGGGACAGAGACAGTAATTCCATTAGAGATTGGCTAACCGACCAATTGCACTGCTCTTGTGGAGGCAGGAGGCAACGAAAAAGCCCTAGCCAAGCAGCTTGACTTTGCAGAAGAAAAGAGAGAGCGTGCACTTATCACCTTGGTAGCATACCAGGAGCAGCTACGGAGGAGCTACAATAAGAAAGTATAGCCAAGGGAGTTCAAGGTTGGGGATTTAGTCCTAAGGAAAGTCTTGGCCAACACCAAGGTATCCTCTGATGGGAAACTTGGGCCGAACTGGGAAGGCCCGTATATGATTGTGGGGATTGCTGGCATTGGGGCCTATCGTTTGGCCGACCTGGACGACGACCCAGTACCACGGTCATGGAATGTCCAGAACCTAAGAAAATTTTACCAGTAATTTGTTTTTCTTTGTGTGATTACGAATACAGTCACATCTTTTTTTGTATATACGAGAATATTCACATTTTCTTTTTTTAGTTGGGATTACGAATATAATCACCAACGTCAGTTATTCATATTATTGTCTTTTTGTTATTAATAAAACTCTATTTTTCTCCTATGTCTTTAGTCAATACGAACCAAAATCACGTAAATTTGATTCCTATTGGGGAGCAGATACATACTTTATTCATTTTTTGCAACGAATACTGCAATGAATTTCTAAGTATGAAAAAATTAGATTTGCAACAAATACTGCAATGACTTTCTAAGTATGAAAAACTTAGATTTGCAATGAATACTGCAATGAATTTCTAAGTATCAAAGACTTAGATTTGCAACGAATACTGCAAGGAATTTCTAAGTATGAAAAACTTAGATTTGCAATGAATACTGCAATGAATTTCCAAGTCTCTTCAACCTTAAAGAAGTGAGGAGTAAGACTAGAGGCAATTAGGTTGTCGAGAAGAGCCATAGTTGGATCATCCCTAATGTAGGGAGAAAAATACCTACTCATGGTCAATGAGCAGTATTTGCCCCAACCTTTGACAGCAATAAGGTCATCCATCTTGACCACTATTATTTCAGAAGGTAAACCCCACGGTGATGGCTCTGGGGCAGGAGTAGGAGGATCCCATGGATCAATGGGAATGTGCTCTTCTATTTGAGTCACCACATAAGAACGATTACTTCGAACTTCACCAGCAATGGGTAAAACCAAGTTTTCAGTTTGAGAAGGAGTGTAACCATTAAGATCCATGTTTTTGAAGGTGTTTTGGGTATTGGTAACATCAGCCATTGGCATTAGATTGAATAGAGATATTGAAGTTTAAGGGTGAAAATTGATATTGAATGTTAACCAGTAATTGGGTGCATTTATAGACAAAATTTGATGATGAAACGATTCAAATTTTGCAAGTGGAGAACGTGTAAACCAACTGCCCATTACCCACAAATTCCTCATTGGAAACAGAGGAATTGCTCATAACTTCCTCATGGGAAGTGGAAAGAACTGCCAATAACTTTCACATTGGAAGTATGTAGGAATTCGAAGTTGTAAAGACACATTAACACGTATTCAAATTCCTTAAATATCGATGTTAATGCGGGGGGTATGTTTACGTATAAAATCAACACATCCAATAATTAATTGACACATAATTAAGAATGCCAAACGTTGGTGGCTTGATGCTAAATGAAAAGCTCTGGATTATTAGCTTATAAAAGGTTCAATACGATGTCGTATTAATCTCCAGTTTGAAAGGTAGTTATTGGCAGTTATAAGCCAAAGAATAAATAAATAAATTGGCTTTGAAGCCAAATTTTAACTACTAAAAGGCATGAGTTACACGTGTAAACATATGAAATTGGATCGTTGGCAGTTGAAACACGTGGAGCAGGTCGTGCAAGGCAGTTATTCTTTGAAACTAATCATGTGCGAATATGATTTGTAACTGTACAGATTCAAATTCAAGCGTTTCTAAAAGGAGTTCAAAGCAAGTCAAGTTCAAATGCTTTGGAGGGAAGAAACAATATTTTGAAATGTAATGATGAAGTTCGAAGTCGAGAAATTAAGCGAAAAGTTCAAACTGCAAGCAAGGCCTATAAATATAAGAAATTGAAGAGTGAAAAGCCCTCAGACAAATCTTCAACAAACAGCAAAAAATAATGTTTGGTTTGTTCTTTGGCAGTTAGAATTGTAGATTTAGGAATTTGACTCAGTTCGAAGTAGTTTAGGAAGTAGTTTTAGAAAGTAGATGTTAGTAGTTCTTGTAACAATCAAGTGTTTGAAGTTCTTGTTGTCTTTCTATTTGAAGTTGAAGACGATTCTGAAGTAAGTCTACCTTTGATTTATCAATCAAAGTATCTTGTTTCTTTATTGTTCTTTGATTTCCTAAGTAAATTGGTTTGTATTTCTTCACTTTTGAAGGAAAAATCCTCTTAATTGAGGTAATTGAACCACTCAAACACAATCGTCTTATTAGATTTGATTTTCCAAAGTTAATTTGAGAGAGAAGACTTAAAGACTTTCTCTGGCACGCTTGCACACAATCATTTTCCGTAGCAAAGAAGTAAAAGAACCAAACAGAACCTAGCCTTTGAGCATGCATTCCCATCCGTGTCACAATTGATTTGGTAAGCTATGTGCTCAGTGCGCAGAGCCTGTGATCCCCCAAACTGACTTACATGTGGCAACCTTTCGGCCGCCCAATGATCTATAACGCAAGTTACAACTCCCGCTGGGGCTACGAAGTAAGCTCCACAACCTAGAGCGGATAAGAACAAATAGAATTTGCTACAATTAAGCCGGGTAACGGGGGCATTCTTGCATGCAAGACCATAGTAATGGAGAAGGTGTAGGAGTCCGGATATACCGAGCACCTGGTTCACACAACGAGACACCTCATTGATCGTCTCCGAGAGATTGTCTTTGAGGGACTCTTCGGTATTGGTCGAGACCCGTCCATACTTGATTCATTTGTGACCTTTCATGGTTAATATCAGAAGACCCCGGGGAGATACCCGAAGGGTGACATAAATAAAATTCATGACGAAAGGATATGCTAGAAGATAAAATGCTGAGTCAGCAGGGCAGTTAATGCTGCATGTGCTTGTAACAAACTGTGATTATGACTAGTGACATCATCCGAGCAGTTATGACACGCGTCAAGACTTTACTGGAAGCATGCATCCGCGGTATATTCCTCTGGGCTCGTCATCGTGACGTCAGCCGAGCGGTTAAGTCACGTGACGAGCACAGCTGTGCTTGGAGGCCAAGTACAGGGCTCACCTATAAAGGCAAAACTTCATCACTCAGAAAAGGTACGCACAACTCTCCTCTCAAAACCCTAGATCTATTGCACTTCGTCTTCTTCCTCTACTTACTTGACCGTCGGAGTACCGTTCTGGACTCAACGGTCCAGTCCGGTGCTAACGGTTTGTTGAAGCGTGTAGGCCTAGGCATAACTTAAGAGTGAAAGCTTCATCTTCGTCGAAGACCACCGCTAGGAAGAGCTACCAGAGAAAGAGGGCTCCACAATTGGCGACTCCGCTGGGGAACTTGTGACTTCCTCACTTTCCCGGCGTTCTATTCTTCTTCTTGGAGGATTCTCTTCTTCTTTTTCTCAGCTCTTCCATGGCGATCGTTGACGACGACGGAAACGTCGTTCCGGCGGCAGGAGCTAACCCCGGAGGTGGCTCTCGGGTGGGGATCGTTACCCACCCTATTTCAGGCCTCACTCCGAGCCCAAATCCTTTGGATACCGTGTAGCAGATGCAGGAGCAAATGGCTGCCATGAAGGCTCAGATTGAAGCTCTAACGAAGAACCAACCCACTGCCTCAGCCTCTCGATCAGGGGCATCGAGGCGACGGCGCAAGGCGGCGGCTCAGGCAACGCAACTTACTCACCAGACTCAGCGCCCTTCGGCCAAATACCGTTTGGGCCAGCCATTCATTGTTACGGACGCCTCGGGGCGAATCATTCCTGAAAGGGATCAGACCCCCTCTCCGCGTAGACGTTTGGATTACGTATGAACAAAACGAACCACGAGGATGGGAGGTCACTCTACGTTAAGCTCTCAATCCACAACGGGACGATCCGGATCTCAGACGGCCCGTCCAAACGACGTTCTGCAATACGAAAACCGCGACAAGGCTCCGGTATAGTATGATGCAGATGGCCGAGAGATCTTGTGTAGCAGATCTGCAGGTCATGTTGACCGACACGGAGATCAAAACCGAGAGCATAACGTCCGAGCCCCTTCAAAGAATACCCACCGAGATCGTAGTCCTCGGAGACGTCCTGAAAACGAAACTCAGCACATTCCCGAGTACGACATGGACGATACCGGCGATTATATCATCGTTCGGGACCCACGTACCGGAGAATCAAAACGACCTGAAAACGAAACTCAGCACATTCCCGAGTACGACATGGACGATACCGGCGATTATATCATCGTTCGGGACCCACGTACCGGAGAATCAAAACGATACCGAGCGGAGAAAGATCCTCCTCAGGTGTCCGGAAAAAGGAAGGAACATACAAGGGAGCTCGGAGAGAATGATGAGCGGCGCATGCTGAACGCCAAAAGGGCGTACAGCGCTGGCATGGCCTACGAGGCCCCACGTTCGTCCGAGAAACCCATCGATTCCAGGCTCCGGAAAATCCAAGACTCACCGTTCATTCGAGAAATCCGAGAAGCTCAACCCGCGAGGAACTTCACAGTCCCCAAATTCACAAAGTACAACGCCAAATCTGACACGGTTATGCACCTCGTGCATTACCGGCAGCTTATGGGACTCTATGACTACGATGAAGCCATGATGTGTAAGGCCTTTCCAGTTAGCCTCCAGGGAATCGGTTTAGTTTGGTTTAACCAGCTACAACCGAACTCCATTAGCTCGTTCGAACAGCTGGAAGAGGCCTTCACCGCTCGGTTCGTCACAAACAGTACTCGGCCAAAAACCATTGACGCCCTGGTCGTTCTCAAACGACAGTCCGGTGAGAAGCTGCGAAAGTACGCCGAGCGCTATTGGGAGATTTACAATGCCATTGAAAGCTGTGACCCGCAGATGGCCGCCATATCATTCAAGTACGGCTTGGACGAGACCTCGGCGATATTCGAAGAACTGATGCTGAACCCTCCGGCAAACATGAGCCGACTAATGGAAACCGTTGAGAAGTTCGCTCAGTTGGAGGATATCATATCCGAGAGAAGACTCTCCAGAACCTCGGGTAGTCACAAGGCAAGCACTGCAGATTACTCAGGAAAAAAGCAAGTTAACACGGTTAAAATAGGAAATGGCAAAGGGTGGAAGAAGGACCGTGACTCGTGGAGGGAACGGGACTCGTTCAGGGAACGGGAACCGAAACCTAACGAGTTCGTTGGTATAACGACGGTATTCAACCTACCTCTCTACAAACTGATAAGGGAAATCTCTCGGGAACCGTGGTTCACCTGGCCAACCAACAAACTGGGGACAGCCGAAGGCCAGCCAAATGACTACAAGGTTAAATGCACTTACCACAATGAGCTGGGACACTATACCACTGCTTGCCGACCCTTCAAGGAGTTCCTTGAAAGGCAGGTTACGCAGGGGCGCTTGAACCAGTTCATTGACTGACAAAAGACAGCGGCCCGAGCACAGCAGCAGAATAATCCTCCGGAAGAAGTGATTGTCCACGTGATCCATGGGGCAGCAACCAAAGAGAAAACCGCAGCGCTTCGGGCGGTACCGAGCCCCTCCTCACAGGTTCTTACCATTGGAGGAAACGCTAAGCGAAAGCTCTCGGAGCGTGAGGAGCAATGGACTATCACGTTTACCGAGCAGGATTTAAAGGATGTACAGCTGCCTCACAGCGATGCCCTGGTGATTTCCGTTTACATGGGAATCCCCAGGGTCAAGCGAGTGCTCGTGGATCAAGGGAGTTCTACCGAGATCTTATACTACTCAGCCTTCAAAGCGCTGAACCTGAACCCCGACCATCTCATGCCGGCCGACTCCCCTCTCTTCGGATTCAACGGGGCTCCGGTCTGGCCGATGGGACGGGTCGTCCTTCCAGTGAAGGCAGGCTCAAGAACCTTGCAGATGGAATTTGTTGTCGTCGACGCACCGAGCCCTTACAACGCAATCCTTGGCAGATCTTGGTTGCACGAAATGAAGGCCATTGCCTCTACCTATCACCAAGTTGTTCGGTTTATTGGTGCCGAAGGATGGCAAGACGACATCAAAGGCGAGCAAATGGTGGCAAGAAGGTGTCAAGTGAATGCCATACACATGAAGAAGAAAACCACTAAAGGGAAGAAAAGAAAGAACCGAAACCAAGACCCATTGAAAAACCAGAGGCTCTAGTCCTAGAAGACGTCGGGTCACCTACTGAGGAGAAAGCGGTGGAGGACCTTGTCACCATACCCATTAATGACGATGGGACCCGTTACTTTCTTCTCGGATCGACCCTAACAACCTTTGAAAGAGAGCAACTCGTGGACTTCCTTAAGAAGAACGTCGAAGTCTTTGCCTGGACACCGTATGAGATGCCGGGCATTGACCCCCAGTTTATCTCCCACTCTCTCAACGTCGATCCTCTCCGAAGGCTCGTGGTACAAAAACCGAGACGTTCATCTCCGGCCCATTCAGACGCTGTTATAGCTGAGGTCGGGAAGCTATTTGATGCCGGGGCTATCCGAGAGGTTCAATACCCCACATGGTTGGCAAACACAGTAGTGGTGCCGAAGAAGAATGGGAAGCTACGCGTCTGTGTAGACTACACCAATCTCAACGACGCCTGCCCGAAGGACTGCTTCCCTCTACCACGGATCGACCAGCTAGTCGATGCAACGATGGGACACGCTCGGCTCAGCATGATGGACGCCTACAGCGGGTACCACCAAATAGCAATGGCAGTAAAGGACCAGGAGAAAATAGCTTTCATATCTCCCCGAGGGACCTATTGCTACAAAGTGATGCCGTTCGGCCTCAAGAATGCTGGGGCTACTTACTAGCGCATGGTCACAAAAATGTTCGCCAAGCAGCTCGGGGACACGATGGAAGCATACATTGACGACATGGTCGTCAAGAGCAAGCACGCTTCGGATCATTTGGAGCACCTCGGCGAAATTTTTGTTGTTATGAAGAAACACAAGTTGCGCCTCAACGCCGAGAAGTGTGCATTCGGCGTCGGCTCTGGAAAATTTCTTGGCTATATGGTCACCCGGAGGGCCATTGAGGCAGATCCGAAGCAGATATCTGCCATCCGAAACCTCAGACCTCCGAGCACCATCAAAGAAGTTCAAAGGCTCACAGGAATGGCCGCGGCGCTCAACAGGTTTATCAGCCGGTCTTCGGATCTGTGCCGACCTTTCTTCGAGTCCCTGAAAATAAGCAAAAGGAGTTTTCAGTGGACCGAGGACTGTGACCGAGCGCTGGACCAGTTGAAGGACTATTTCTCCAGAGCTCCCCTCCTCGTGATGCCCATGCCCGAAGAAGATTTGTACCTCTACCTCTCGGTATCCGGCCATGCTGTGAGCTCGATCCTTGTAAGGAAGGAAGGGGCTAATTTCCAGCCCATCTACTACTCCAGCAAAACATTGATTCCTTCTGAGACAAGGTACCTCCCGCTTGAGAAGTTGGTTTTAGCTCTTGTGACGGCCAAAAGGAAACTGCTACCTTACTTCCAAGCCCATACCATCATTGTGATTACCGAGTACCCATTGAAAACAATGCTCAGAAAGGCCGACCTATCGACTCGAATTTCAAAATGGAGCTTGGAGTTGGGAAACTTCGATATCCGGTATGAACCCCGAACAGCTATTAAGGGACAGGCTCTGGCAGACTTCATCGCCGAACTGACACCTGAGCTGAAAGATAACCCAGAAGTCAACTTGAAATCACCCGAAGAATCCACAATGGAGGCTGGATCACATGGAATGACGTTAGGGACTCCGGCGGAAGCCGAGAAACCTACGGAAGAAAGGAAAGGCAAGGCATGGAGGATGTTCCAAGCAGATATATGGCGCTTACATGTTGACGGAGCTTCAAATAGCCGAGGGGCTGGAGCCGGTGTCGTACTCATCACCCCGGAAGGTATCATGCATGAAAGCGCGCTAACCATTGGATTTCCGGCGTCGAACAACGAGGCTGAATATGAAGCACTAGTCTCCGGCCTAAAGATGGCCAAACACTTAGGTGCCGAGACAGTGCAAGTATACAGCGATTCACAGTTGATTGTGAAAAAAATCAAGGACCAATATAACCTGAAAGACCCAAGGATGGAGAAGTACTACGACAAGGTGTGGGAGCTGATAAAGGGGATCGGATATGTGGAAATTGAATGGGTAGGCCGAGAGCGAAATGCCCACGCGGAGGCTCTGGCCTCCCTAGCAACAGCTTGTGCGGTTTGTCCCAACCGAACCATTCTGTTAGGGGAAATTGAAAGCCCAAGCATCGAGCACGAGGTAAAGGAAGTGTTTACAATATCCCTCGGCCCGAGCTGGATGGATGAGATCTACGCCTACCTCAAGCATGAGAAGCTCCCGACAGATAAAAAGGAAGCTCATAGAATCAGATGCAAGGCCTCCTACTTCTATTTGGATCCGAGAGATAGAATGTACCGAAGGTCCTTCACAGGCCCCGACTTAAAGGTTGTCCATGACTCACAAATTGAGAGCGTTCTCCGAGAGCTCCATGAGGGGGGAGCAGCGGATGTCATTCCGGCGGACGGTCCCTTTCCCACCGAGCTCTTACTCAAGGATACTGGTGGCCAAAAATGAAGAAGACCTCCGAGGAATACGCCAAGAAATGCGAACAATGCCAAAAGCATGCCTCTCACCTGCTCCAACCTGCCGAAGCCTTACACCCTATAACCAGCCCTTGGCCTTTCGTGCAATGGGGACTGGACATAGTGGGAAAGCTGCCAACGGCTCCTGGAGGATTCAAACACTTGATAACAGCGACAGATTACTACACCAAATGGGTGGAGGCCGAGCCCCTTATCACTATAACTGCTACTGACGTAGAGCGATTTCTTTGGAAGAATATCATCTCTCACTTCGGTGTCCCTTATGCGATCATTTCGGATAATGGGACCCAATTTGTGGCCGAAGCGATCGAGAAGCTCTGCAAGAAGCACAGTATCCGGATCTTCCACTCCTCGGTGTCATACCCACAAGGAAATGGACAAGCCAAAGCCTCAAACAAGACAATATCAGCTGGAATCAAGATACGCCTAACTCTCAAGAGGGGTAAGTGGGCCGAAGAGCTCCCAAAAGTTCTCTGGGGCTATCGGACCACGCCCCGACGCTCAACTGGCCGAACGCCATTCTCTATGGCGTACGACATGGAAGCGGTTCTCCCTCTAGCCACCCTAATCCCAACCGCTAGGAAGAGCTACCGGAGAAAGAGGGCCCCACAATTGGCGACTCAGCTGGGGACGGGTCCTACAAGCTAGCAGAAATGGACGGCACACCTATCGGCAACCCCTGGAATGCAACGAAGCTTAGGAAGTTTTATGCTTAGTAAATTCTGTTAAAAGAAAATATATTTGGGCTGCTTGTTTTGCCCCTATTGCTATGATTACTTACAGAGTTCGGCTATTGAATAAAAAGAGAATTTTTCGCTACGATTGTTGCCTATTTAGATTACTTCGTCAAAACAACTATCAAGGTTCGGTGTTCCTACTAACACCTCGGAAATAGCTAAGGCCCGGTGCCAAGGCATTGGAAAATTTTAATTCCATTTTTAAAGCTGCTTCGGTTCCAATCCGAGCAACTTTTTCCCCTAATTAGAACCGAGCAGGGGCTATCAGTGGAAAATTTTTCCAAGTGTTGGAAAAATTTCATTTCATCTCGTATTGCCTCGGTTCCAATCCGAGCAACTTTTTCCCCTAATTAGAACCGAGCAGGGGCTATCAGTGGAAAAATTTCCCAAGTGTTGGAAAATTTTCATTTCATCTCGTATTGCCTCGGTTCCAATCCGAGCAACTTTTTCCCCTGATTAGAACCGAGCAGGGGCTATCAGTTGAAAAAATTTCCAAGTGTTGGAAAATTTTCATTTCATCTCGTATTGCCTCGGTTCCAATCCGAGCAACTTTTTCCCCTGATTAGAACCGAGCAGGGGCTATCAGTGGAAAATTTTTCCAAGTGTTGGAAAATTTTCATTTCATCTCGTATTGCCTCGGTTCCAATCCGAGCAACTTTTTTCCCTAATTAGAACCGAGCAGGGGCTATCAGTGGAAAAAATTTTCAAGTGTTGGAAAAATTTCATTTCATTTCGTATTGCCTCGGTTCCATTCCGGGCAACTATTTCCTCTGATTAGAACCGAGCAAGGGCTATCGGGAGGATGAATCTCTTATAAACAGTAAGAAAATTTTCTAAGATACTGAAATGGTTTTCAAGCCAATTAAAAGCATACAAAAATGCAAAAGACATTCATTCATGACAAGGTTAAAACATCCATTCAAAACATTCAAATCAAGACAATTTCACCATTCTGGTGAACCAGAGGCATGGCTCAGTGGTACTTGTTCGGCGCCATCCTCACAAAACCTGTTTTAAATTACAAAATCGTCTGGAACGGCAAACTCTAATTGTCCGGAGCCGTCCAGCAATACCAAAACAATTAAAAATATATCCTACTAAGTTACATCAAGTCCTTCATTCTCTGAAGGGATGGCTTTCTCTGAGTATTCCTGTGGGTCCGGGACCTGGCCATCTTCACCTTCGGGAGTCCCCCCGGCAACACCTTCATCTTCCGGGACCTCCTCAGCAGTCGGGGATTCTGGCTGTTCAGGAGCTTCGCGTCTAGGATCATCGGCAGGGATTCCAAAGACATCGCAAGCAAACATGTATCCTTTGCCGAAACCCTTGCGCTCCCCATCTTTTACTAGAGCATAAATATCTTCAGCATAAGCCAGACCAGCTTCATCAAACCCGGCTGAATGGCCCTCGGTCCTTGCAACTTCTAAGGCCTTCTGATGCCCGGCTCTCTCCTCCTCCAACTGCCCGTCAGCTCTCTTCTTCGACTCCGCCATCTTCGCAAGCTCACCCTTGAGCCTCTCATTCTCCTGGCGTAGATCCTCAGCCTTTTTCTCGGCTGAACCGACCTTTTCAAGGGCGGCGTCAGCAAGGCGTTTTAGCTTCTTTGCCAAGGTGCTGAGGTCGAGAGCTTGGTCATAAAGTTTGAACATTGACTGTCCGGCCTACAGCACCAAAAACATAGCGTCAGTATTTCAAAGACAAATGGGAGAAAATAAACAGAGCTCGGGTACAGAAGAGCTAACCTTCACGATTTGGGCGGTGCAGTGGAAGAGATTATCCTCCAACTTGTTCGGCACCAGCTCAAGGTCTTTCTTCAGGGCTAACCCAGGCAGAAGCCCCATCGCCAGGCGAGAGTTCTCGGCAACACTGTCATCTTCCAAGATGACACTGCCATCTTCCTTCACCAAAACTGGGGAGAACGGATGCAAGGAGCCCTTGGTCTGAGAGCTGTCCGGCTGTTCTACAACGAAAGCCGTATCAGAACCTCGGGTGGCTTCAGGGAGATCATCCTCGATGGTGTGGACTTCAGATATTTTTACCCGTTTGGCCGCCCTCTCGTCAGCCGAAACTGCTACTCTGGACCGAGCACTTGTTGGCTTGTGAACAGTGGCAACAGGAACCTTGCCGGATACAGCGGTGGCACTCGGAGTGGTCTTCTTCGGTGCATCCTTCTTTGCCTTGGATGCCATTTCAGCCAGTTTGGCTTTCAGGTCAATCTTCAGCGGCATCATATCTGAAGGATCCGGAGAGACTCTGTCGACGGGTATCCTCTCTTGCCCTCGGAGGTCCTCTAAAGGTTGCTCTTCTAACAATGATCGCTCGGCCTCAGTAATTGTTTGGCTTCCCTTCGCCTTCCTTGGCTTCTTCTTGGGCTTCTTCTTGATCCAACTCCTATAGGTCGGCAAATACCCCAGAAGGTCGTGAGTCAGTCTCCCCTGAACTTCGTACAGTGCTTCGGCACAGCTTTTTCTAGATAGCCTCTTTAATCTCCGAGAAATGGGAGACGGAGCTGCAATTAGATCATCCGAAAAGTCAGCATACAGGAATTTACAAAATAAAGAAACAGGCAAAATGCAAATTGAATACCGACCCACACTTCCTCTCATGGTGGGAACTGGGAAGAGATCCTCATCAGGGGGCATGGCGAAGTCGCCGGAAACCACCACGTGCAGATCGGCCCATTTTTCAGAGTCGGGGAGGTGCTCCACGATCTGGCGTCTCTTCGGACGCATCATCAAAAAGTACCTCCCGAACGATTTGTTCCGAGACACGGCGTAGATCTCTAAGAGGTCCCACGCGCTGAGGTCTAAATCATCCTTCAGCTTCATTTCGTAAGCTGAGTTAACGACCCGGTAACTATTACAAGTGAGTTGGTCCGGGGAAAGCTCGTAGGCATTCATAAAGGACCTGACGAACTCGTTCAATGGAAACTGACTCCTCCTTCGGTTATCGCCATCAAAGGGACATTAAGGTGGTTCGGTCCATAAACGAGTTCCTCGCCCTTCTGGTGAAGAGTCACCCTGACACCCTCCGAAATGTCATACTTGTCACGAAAGGCTCTAATGCCGGCTTCTCCTGTTGTGAAATAGCACAGATAGGGGCACCGTTGCTCCCTTTTTCCACTGCTGGATGTCCCTTCGGACACCCGAGCAGATTCGGGCGCCTCCACACCAATCTCGGCGAGGATGAGCTGCTCAACCTCAGCAGCAGCATTATCCTCCGAGGGATCAGCGCTGACGGTAGAGGGTTCGGCGCTTGTGGTTGTTGTTTCGGACGAGTCCCACTCCGAACGGTCATCGGACTCAGTGGCTTCGCTATCATCTAGAAAACCATCCGAGACATCTACGTCTTCTCTTACGCCTTCTCCTACGTCAATAGGGTCCTCGGGGGCTCCAGGGGAGGGGTTCGGTGGTATGGATTGAATGGGCCTCTCATCTATTGGGGCTTCAAAGTTATAATCCATTGTTACGATCTCACGGCAGCGATTTTGCCGGGCTCTTAAATTATAGAAGATTTGTGCAATCCTAGAGGCAGCGGTGCTCGATGTTTCGGAACCTGTGCTCTCGGAGTCAGATGAGATCTCAACAACCGGCGGCGCCAGACCTAGCAAAAGAATGCACGGTAAAAGACCATTAGCTATATGCAGAGGGTCCCATAACCGATGCTAACTAATCTACTCTTCGGTGGCCCACTGGACAGTCGAGATCTCGAGAATAGTGCTAAGTGCAAGTGTGATAAGTACGCTCCTCGGTATCACATAACCGAAGGGAGGTATAAGGGTAACGCCTCAAACTCTTCGGCGTCATCTTCAACCTCAAGAACAGGTTGAAGATGATTGTTCATCTTCAACCAACAGAACCCAGAAACCCCAAACTCAAAAAACGCAGCGAAAAACATGCAGAGATTCAACAAAGGACAAAGAGAAATTGTAGAATATCGTCAAAACGAAATGGGGATGAAGTTTTACCTGAAGATCTGGAGCAAAACTTGTCGCAGCAACTTCGATTCACGAGAGAAGGCTCCAAGGAGTTAGAGAGAGAAGGTCAGGGGTTCAAGAGGCTAGAGAGAGAAAGTGTTTTTCTTTCTCTCTTCGCGGTATTTATAGAGGCAGACGAATTTCGAAACCGGTGAGCTTGGGCGGGAAAATCTCCTGGACACGGAGAAGAATCCGGAACGGCGTACGCTCGGCCAGTAAACATGCAACACGTGTCACCTGATACGGTGCACCGTAGCAACCCCCTCCACTACGTCAGTGATACGGCGCGACATGATTACAGCCGTCCCATCACCACTGAGACCCTATTCGTAGAGGACACGTGGCAGTCCCCGAATGGTTGAGAGGACGGTGACAGCAGAGAATCTCATAATGAGCCCTATCTTGAAATTTGGGGCTCGGTCTGGATCCCGCTCGGCACCCGGATACTCAACCCCTCCAACGGAAAGTAAATTGCGCAGAGGGATCGAGGGGCTATTGTAGGGGTCCGGATATACCGAGCACCTGGTTCACACAACGAGACACCTCATTGATCATCTCCGAGAGATTGTCTTTGAGGGACTCTTCGGTATTGGCCGAGACCCGTCCATACTTGATTCATTTGTGACCTTTCATGGTTAATATCAGAAGACCCCGGGGAGATACCCGAAGGGTGACATAAATAAAATTCATGACGAAAGGATATGCCGGAAGATAAAATGCTGAGTCAGCAGGGCAGTTAATGTTGCATGCGCTTGTAACAAACTGTGATTATGACTAGTGACGTCATCCGAGCAGTTATGACACGCGTCAAGACTTTACTGGAAGCATGCATCCGCGGTATATTCCTCCGGGCTCGTCATCGTGACGTCAGCCGAGCGGTTAAGTCACGTGACGAGCACAGCTGTGCTTGGAGGCCAAGTACAGGGCTCACCTATAAAGGCAAAACTTCATCACTTAGAAGAGGTACGCACAACTCTCCTCTCAAAACCCTAGATCTATTGCACTTTGTCTTCTTCCTCTACTTACTTGACCGTCGGAGTACCGTTCTGGACTCAACGGTCCAGTCCGGTGCTAACGGTTTGTTGAAGCGTGCAGGCCTAGGTGTAACTTAAGAGTGAAAGCTTCATCTCCGTCGAAGACCACCGCTAGGCAGAGCTACCGGAGAAAGAGGGCTCCACAGAAGGTATTAGCCATTAAGAAATACATTGCTAGAAATTTGCATGTTGATTCTGCTATAAATATGCTTTCAGTGACATGAAAGATGGTCGAGGATAATTCAAGATACCTTACTTTAAAGTTGACTGAGTAAAAGAATATATATTTTTTGATAATTTAAATGCATATGAGAAGTATCGTTTATGACAAATATTTTATTTGTAGTTTGTTTAAGTTGATTAATGTTCAAATTGTAATTTATCTTTCTATTATAGATCTTAATCTACATGTTTTCCACAATTAGGTTAAAATGTTGTCTCCATGCCTGGTCATAACTACTACTCCCTCCATCCCTTTTTAAATGATCCATATAGGAATATGTACAATTTCAAACCCCTAAAAAATATATTTTTCTATAGAACTTTTTAATTTGTTTTATACCAAATTAAAGTGTTCATTGAGTACTTTAATTTGGTGCAAAAAATAAAATTAAAAACGTTATACGCAAGTACATTTTTAAACGTTCGCAAAAATACACGTTTCCCAAGTGGGTCATTTAAAAAGGGACGGAGGGAGTACTTATATCCTGCATCTTTGATAAAGTGACTTTTGATGAATTGTCATATGGTATAAAGTTGATAGTCAATTTTAGTTGAACCCAAAAGCACATCATGAGACTAAGGTGTGTTTTTGCCTAAAAAGTTAGCTGGCTTATTTTTTTATCTTTATTTGATTTTTTTCGTGTTTTTTAGTTTTGCATCAATTTTTTGTGTATTATTGGTTCGTCTCGGCGAGAGTAATCAAAAAAGTAAAAAATTATGATCAAAGCATAATTTTTTTAATAAAGACAAAAATAAGTAAAAAAATACATCTTTTTACACTTTTTTTTATCTTATTCAAAAAATTGAGAGTTCTAGCCATAATCTTTTACCTTTTTGAATTCCTCTTGCCGAGACGAACCAATAATACTCAAAAAAATCGATGCAAAACTAACAAACGCCAAAAAAAAAAAAAATCAAATAAAGACAAAAAAAAAAAGTTAAGTTGGCTTTTTAAGCCGAAACACCACTAAAGAGCAATCTACTTTTTATAGTAGATGGTTTTGTCAAATGGGAGTGGAGTTTCAGCTGTGCACCATGTGCACGTCTCCTAAACTTATTAAAGTGTACATGGAGCTATCTTTTCATTTTGACAATGAGATTTCACTAAATATTTTGTCTTTACCCTAATAACAAATGACAATTCGTTTCCACTTAAAATACAATATAGTCTATTTAACTAAGAGAAATGACTTGTCTTCAATAGTGAAAAAACAAGTACAAAATATCAAAATACTGCTTAGTCAATATTGGAAACTCATTCTGATTACGCATCCCCACCAAAATGCATGTAGCTTAAATAAAAAGAATTTTTCAATATTGCTGTAATATGGTCTGCATTGTACTAAAATATAGATGACTCTTTTACCCTTAGCCATAACCTCGTCTCTGCAGAAGTGCTTGTGTCGTGTCTGTACCATGGACCGGGCTAGGCACGGCACAAAGCATATTTGGCATGGAAACCAAAAAAATTGTTTAGATAACTTATTTCTGTGTCTAATTCTGTCTCTTCTTATTTGGCACCTTCAAAATATTTTTTTTTATGGTAAATAAGCGTGAAAATAAAAGGGGCTAAACGAATATACAGCCTACAAGGGGCATACCCCAAGAGGACAAAGCAAAACAAGGAAAGAAAGCAAGAGAAAGGCAAAACGGAATTGAGGGACCGTTTCGAGTTGCTAAAATATTTCTTCCGTGTCTAATTCTAATTCTGTTTGGGACCGTTTCGAGTTGCTAACATTTTGTCCATCTGTTTTTGATGCTCATAATAGCAAATTTAACCCCAAAAGGTAGATGAGTTGGCAAGGACTCATCCTAAAAAGAAAAGGTATTGCATTCAATTCTTCTTAAGTACTTCTTAGAGCCATCTGCACAATATCTCATGGTTCTCATGGGGTATTGGCTTTGCCCGGTCTATGTGTGTGGTGGGACGTACATAGACCCTGAGATTAGTCGAGGTACGCGCAAATTGACCCGGACCACCCAGTTATAAAACAAATAATAATAATACAGGAAGCAAATTTAAGCTTGTACATTCTAGAAAAGTAAAGCCATTGAAGAGTACTAGAAAGGGGGACCAGCGGAACTGGTGTGGTCTCCAGGGATAAGAAGCGGGGATGGCGCGAGGTCTTTGCTCTTCTGTAATAGTAGTACATTAAATTTAGACTGGTAGTGGGCTACGTCTACGCAGAAAAAGCTAACCACTGCGCGATAAAAATGAATCAAAGAAGTGGGCTTTCTGGGGACATAGGTGCTGCAAAGCCGAAGGGTAGGCCACCTCAATTGGATTTTGTGTTTACCATTTTCAAACCCTATTATGTATTTACTTGTACTCAAAACCAACATAACCATACCAACCACATTAGGAATTCTATCAATGAGCTGGGGAAGGAAAAAAAATTGCTATTACTCGACCAATAAACCTTCTATAACGTGTTGAAATTTACTTTATCCTTTTACAGCAATCCGACAAAATAACTAAAAAGTTTGACATTGACAAGAGTAACTTCGAATTCGGTTTGAGTCTGCGTTTGGTGTGGACATTTTATAATACCATAAACCCAAATAGAAATTGGCTGAGTATTATTTTTTTTTTTTTTTTTGTGCGTAAATGATATAAGTGTTAGTTGTTAGTAATTCAAAAGGAAAAGTTAAATACAAATCTCCCCAGGTGTTAACGAATTGATCCGGAGACCCCCGGTTTTGGGGTGAAATTCCCTATTAGTGAACTATGCACATTAAATGTTTTTTGTCTAGCTCAGTTGACTAGAACTCTTGCATCTCACTAGGAAGTCAAGAGTTCAAATCTCTCTCCACCCGTGTTATTTCCCTTGTATTCAGGGCCAGCCCTGAGGACAGGCTGGGTAGGCCCGGGTCTTGGGCCCACAAAAAATAGCCCATTTTTTTAGGCCCCAATTAGGTATATATATGTTCATAATAAGTAATAAATGCAAAATGTTGCACTAAAAGTAACCTTCTCTTCTTCTTCTTCCTTTTTTTTTTCTTTCTTACCATATATGAGTCAGTGCAACGACTGAACGAAGTAGTTTGCTTCTTTTTTTTTCCCCTCTTTCTTCAATTGTGTGAACATATGCTTCCACTACATCCTTATTACTTGTCGACTTTTTAAAAAAAAATTGCAAGTGTCGTAATTAGGGATAAATAAATAAAACACTCCATGCGTATTCATAAAATATTCGCATCAATTTGCCAATTTCAATTAATTTTCTTATTTTTACAATAAGAATAAACAATTATGACCGAAACCTTGGAGTATTTTTTATTAACATGAAGACACAAATTACAAAAAAGACAAAATATGGAACACGGTATTTATCATTTGAAATAAATGTTGGTTCTTTAATTTTTTTTTCTTCTCTAAAAAAATATAGGGCTCTGGTTTACATTATTGTCTGGGGTCACGAAAATCTCAGGGCCGAGCCTGCTTGTATTTGTTGGGATTATATATGCCCTTAATGTCGCTATTAGTTAGGTTAGGCACTTAGGCTTATAGTGATTGCATATGAACTTTTTTCCATGCAAGTCTAATAGGAGTATAATTCTGGTAATTGTATTCTCCTACCTTGTACTGCATTCGTCCCAAAAATATTAGTTTACTGTAGATTTTTAATTTTCATATAAAAAGTTAAACATTTCCATAATAATTTTTCAAATTTTTTCGTATCAAATCAAAGATCTCAATTAGTTCTTTAATTAGTGTGAAAGATTTCAAAGAGTTATGAATGGGGGAGGTATTTTAGTTTTAATCCGAAAATTGAACCTTTTTTTTTTTTTGGTAGTTGACCGACATTTTGGGAAATAATATTTTTACAATTAAAAAAAGGGACGGGATCCCAAAACTCTAGAACCTCTGTTCTTTTTTTGTAGTGAATTTCTGAATCACGGAACCATGATCTGATATCCATCTGTCCAAATAGGATTTTAGCAAATATTGGGGAGTTGTTTGGCACAAACATGAAACATGTCTGATATCCATCTGTCCAGGTGAGCCTGCATCCAGATCAGTTTTAGGTCTCATGTCTTTATACTTATGCACATGACCCCACCTCATGTTGCATGATCCTTATGGCTTGTAGTTGTAGTGAACTCTTTGCCACATATTAAGTTTCTGTAGGTGATGCAGCGGAATTCACGAGAAATTAGTTGCGTACTAGTTCAAACGAAAATAGGTCTCGAATCCACGAGGTTCTTGAATCCACAAGAAGAAAGAGAAATAACTCTGAATTATATTTGATTAAAAGCTAAACATGCCCATAGGCTACATCCTTATTTATACTAGTAGGAGTCCTATGTAAAAGGATTTTACTTAGAGTGGTGACCAAGCAAAGCATTACTTGGAAACCTAGACTATTTGCTAAAAGGAAATAAAATAAAATCTAACCAAAACTAAACTAAAAACGTGCAAAACAGGCAGCACAAATAAAATCTCCTAATACTAATCGTAAATAAAAATTATTACTAAAATAATGTGTGGACCAGTCGCCACGCGGCTCGCTGTCATGATTTGAAAAAAACAACGAAAACGAAAGATGTGAGTCGCCACCCAGGGTTTGAATTTGAAAATTGTTTGGTACCCGAGAAACCGTTTTAAAAAATAATAATAATTGATGACTCTCATGCCGTTTTGGAAAAGGTTTGATCTGCGCAAAGATTCTTTTGGATTCGGGAGCCAGGTTACGCGCGAGGAAGGTTTTATTGAAAAATGCACCCCGCTCGCCCGGGAAATTCCCGGTCTCTACTAAATAATTTGTGGGATTTTTGTATAAAATATTTTGTTATGGAAAGTTTAAACAAATATACGAACAAAATAACGAAACCATAACGGAAATAAAATTAAATACAAAAGACTAAATAGTAATAAACGGAAAACGGGGGGGGGACTGTAATAAGAAGAAAATTTTCGAACGAACAAAAAAAAACAGGGGGGTAACAGAGGAGAAACAGAGGAAAAGTTTTTATTTTAAACAGGAGCCGTACGGCTCCTCTGTTGAGGCCGTACGGTTGGTACTGCAAGCCGTACGGCTTGCGTACAACTACATTTTTGAAAATTTTGTTTCGGGACCAGTGAGTCCAAATTTTGTTCAAAGTTTGATTTTTCTCTTTCAAATCAGCCCCAAATAAACTGTTTTTGTTTGAAAACGATTTGTTGAAGTAAAATTTACTTCCGGTGTGGATCATACCGTGCGTTTATCGAGAAAAATCACCCGGTACGGGTCCGGAAAGCTGGTTTTTGTTTTGAAAATGATTTACCAATTTAAAATATGGTTGTTGAAACCATTATCAACTCGGGAACACCCTCGGGGAGCTGCGATTAAAACCGAAGCTCAAAACGATTTTTATTGTACCTTTCTGGAACTTGAAACAGATGCTGGAAACCTCGGATTCTTTGTGCCTGAGCTACAAAATCGAGATCTGGTATAGTTTGGAGTGGTATGGAGGATTTGGTTTAGGAGAATTGAAAGGGAATGGAAAGTGCAAAGGTTCGGGAAGTTTACTGGTGATTGTGAATGAAAATTTCGTCGGAAAACTGAGCGGAAATTTTCTTTGGGTATGATCTTCTGTGTCAGTGAGAGGCGAGCGTGAGGGTGGTATTTTTAGGCGGAGAAAACCACAGAATCACGCAAAAAATACGGGGGAATGATGAGATTCCTGAGCTGTTGATTTTCTAGGATTTTTTGCAGAGGATAACGATACCCACCGTACGGCTCCTAAGAGGGGCCGTACGGTTTGCACGTTGGAGCCACACGGCTTGTAAAGGAAAAAGCAAGCCGTACGGCTTGAGACAGGAGGCGTGCGGTCTGTGTGGCTGAGTTCCCAATTTTCTGGACATGCTCCAAGGTAGTTTGATCGTTCTTTCGTCATTGGGGATGCACGGGTATCAAAATTGGGGTGTCTACAGTTGCCCCTCTTTGGCGAGACTTGGTTATCATTCTGAGATGCAAGTCACGTCAAAGATATAGACGTCCCAATTTTGAACGTCCCGGTGCAAAAAAGAAACAAATAACTCAAAAACATGGTCGAGCAAAGAGCTTCCTACGTACCCTTTTTGTAGGGATCAGACCGATCGTAGTTCAAGGCCAGAAAATGCTAGAAAATTTGATAAATACCACAGAGGGATTTTTGAAAAATATGAATTGCTGTTTTGAAGGCGCCAAACGGTTTCTGAGCAATGACCAATGCTGTGATGGACTTTTAATCCGATGCCGTTGACTAAAATAATTTCTGCAAAATAACTGGGCGCTGTTGAGGGCTTGAAAATAATTTACGAAAAATTATTAATGCCGTGACGGACTTTGAAAAGATTTATGAAAATTAATCCGGTGTCGTTGAGGACATAAAATGATTTTTAGAAAATCTTGAATAGTGCCTTACGGACTTTTAAATATTTTTTGAAGAATAACCGATGCCATTACGGACTTTAAAATGATTTATGAAAAGTAATCTGGTGCCGTTGAGGACTTAAAATGATTTTCACAAAATTTTGAACAGTGCCTGACGGGCTTTAAATATTTTCTAAAAAATAACCGGTGTCATAACGGACTTTAAAATGATTTATGAAAATTTTGAACAGTGCCTGATGGGCTTTAAATATTTTTCTGAAAATAACTGGTGCCACAACGGAATGATTTTTAGAAAATTTTGAACAGTGCCTTACGGACTTTAAATATTTTTTAAAACATAACCGGTGCCATGACGGGCTGATTTTTAGAAAATTTTGAACAGTGCCTTACGGACTTTAAATATTTTTTGAAAAATAACCGGTGCCGTGAGGGGCTTTTTAAAAAAGATTTATGAAAATTAATCCGGTGCCGTCGAAGACTTAAAATGATTTTTAGAAAATCTTGAACAGTGCCTTACGGTCTTTAAATATTTTTTGAAAAATAACCGGTGCCATGACGAGCTTTAAAAAAAAATTATGAAAATTAATCCGGTGCCGTCGAGGACTTAAAATGATTTTTAGAAAATTTTGAACAGTGCCTTACGGACTTTTAATATTTTTTGAAAAATAACCAGTGCCATGACGGGCTTTAAAAAAGATTTATGAAAATTAATCCAGTGTCGTCGAGGACTTAAAATGATTTTTAGAAAATCTTGAACAGTGCCTTACGAACTTTAAATATTTTTTGAAAAATAACCGGTGCCATGACGAGCTTTAAAAAAGATTTATGAAAATTAATCTGGTGCCGTCGAGGACTTGAAATGATTTTTAGAAAATCTTGAACAGTGCCTTACAGACTTTAAATATTTTTTGAAAAATAACCGGTGCCATGACGGGCTTTTTAAAAAAGATTTATGAAAATTAATCCGGTGCCGTCGAGGACTTAAAATGATTTTTAGAAAATCTTGAACAGTGCCTTACGGTCTTTAAATATTTTTTGAAAAATAACCGGTGCCATGACGGGCTTTAAAAAAGATTTATGAAAATTAATTCGGTGCCGTCGATGACTTAAAATGATTTTTAGAAAATCTTGAATAGTGCCTTACGAACTTTAAATATTTTTTGAAAAATAACCGGTGCCATGACGGGCTGATTTTTAGAAAATTTTGAACAGTGCCTTACGGACTTTAAATATTTTTTGAAAAATAACCGGTGCCATGACTGGCTTTAAAAAAGATTTATGAAAATTAATCTGGTGTCGTCGAGGACTTAAAATGATTTTTAGAAAATCTTGAACAGTGCCTTACGGACTTTAAATATTTTTTGAAAAATAACCGGTGCCATGACGGCTCTTGAAGGCTCTTGAACGCGGGAAATTTCAAAAAGCTTGGGATTAAGACGCACTGGGGCCACTGTTGAAAGTATGAACGAACAAGGGGGGGTAGGTGTGATTTTGAAAAAAACTGTTGAAAGGGGTTGAACCGTACAGTTCACTCGTTGAAGCCGCACGGTGTAGAACACGAGCCGCACGGCTCCTGTGTTCCCCAAAATCGATTTTTGTTTTCTGATAACCGCCTTATACTCCGATTATTACTCTCTTTGCTTGAAATTTCGAGTACGTTAATCCCATAGAGGGGCCGATTCAGCATTCCCTTACTCCCTTGTCAATCTTCTTCAAAAATCTTCAAAACCAAAAATCGATCTTTGGAGCTTTCGGTCATGGCGAGTTCCGGCGAACCAAGGGCCTAATCTAGTGATCCCAACGACCGCGGGGGTGGTTCCCCTTCGTCTAGTGATCGTACACCGTCGCCGACGAGAGAGGAGAGCTGAACAGCGGCGGAGGAGAGCCAAACGGCAGCGGGTCCAGCCGTGGGTGACTCGATTTCGACTATTCCGAGTGAGGGTGACGCAGACGCGACTATTCCAACCAGTGTTGAGCAACATCCAGTACCGATCGGTGATGAGGAGGTCTGTGCGGCTGAGGGGAGTGGTGGAGGAGGAGACCGTATGGCTGGTAACGAGCGTCGTACGGTCGACAGCGGTGGTGTTTCACCGGCAGGGGCATCAAGGGATGATCCGGTTCAAACCCATGAGGGTCCGGTTGCTGATGTTCCCTTGGAGAGCAGTGGTAGTGTTGTTCATGACCCAGAGAGTACGACGGTTGACAGGGTTGTGTTGCATGGCGACATTGGTGGTGATCAGAGTCTTGCCGACGTTCAGGTAAGTACCACGATTACTCAAAGTATTTCAATACCCATGGATTTAGATTTGAATGTTTCCATATCTAAAATTGAGATGACGGTGGGCGGTGTGGACTACCTGGTTGATCAGAGAGCCGTTGAGGGCGCTGCAGTTGGTGAGGTCGAGGTCCCTCAGGAGGTTATGAGTGCGGTTTTAGGAGGAGATACACCAATTGGTGGAGACTTGCCCCCCACTAGCATTCCAGAGACTGTTACTGAGCTAGGGGATATAGAGATGGAGGATTTGGGTGCGACAGACGATAGTAGCGGTGAGGATAGAGGTGGTGAGTTGCAGAGAGAGAGTACCCATACCGAGGAGGCCCACATGGAGAGGGTAGCTCATGTTGTACCCCTCTCTCACGTCTTTAGTAGCTTGTCACACGCACTGGGTGTGGAGAGAGTAGAGGGAGTAGGGAGAGGTGCAGGGGTTGCGAACCCCGTGTTGTTTCATCCACCGGCTGATTCGTCACAGGCCTTGAGAGCTACCTTGGGAGATACTTTAGAGGCGGCTACCAACGAGTCTCTAGCTAGGAGTGTGCAGGACTTCCCTGAGCTGGAGAGTGTCTTGGTTGGTGAGACTCCACCAGCGATTGTCCAGGACACCGAGAGAGAGGAGAGACAGGCAGAGGAGGCGGTCCAGGTGACCATTGTTGAGGAGGTTAGACGAGTTTTGAGGGACAGGCCACCTTTTACCCCTGAGACTTACGTGCTTCGGCTTCACTTTATCATACCGCTGGGGTGTGAGACGTACAAGCCGCAGTCACTTTTTTTCCCTGAGGACCAGGTTCTTTGGGACCCGGCGTCACACATATCGAACAGGACTTTGGTACGTACTTAACTTTGAACTTGTTTCCTCTGAATTTTGCTTTCTGATCATCACAATCTCTGTTTGCTTGTACTGATTGAGTGTGCTTGTGCTTGAAACAGGTGAACAAGGGACTTTTTGCATATGGTGGCTCCTCAGACTGCTTGGAGCAATATGGCCTGTTACCGGAGAGAGTGAGGTGGTTAGTGGATGTCTTAGGCTTTACTCCGTTTATTAGGACCTTGATGGAGACTCGGGGGAACCGGCAATTGGTGAGAGCTTTGGTGGAGCGTTGGTGGGACACCACCAACAGTTTCCACTTCAAGTTTGGGGAGATGACGATTACTCCACCGGACTTTGCAGCGACCACGGGTTTGAGGGTTGGAGGAGATCCGATTCCTTTTGACTCGGGTTTGTACTTGGACAGAGCAGCATTCCGTCATTACTTGGGGAGAGAGATGGGAGATGAGCCGATGGTGAGGTGCGACCACTTGCCAGCCCTTTGGAGCCATGTGCCTGAGTCTGACTCAGAGGCGCATCAGATGGCCAGAGCCTACACGTTATACATGTTCGGACAATCTCTGTTTCTGAACCGTCAGCACATGGTTCATTTGAGTTGGTTGCCTGCTTTAGGAGAGTTGGAGACAGCCGGGCGGTTTGATTGGGGTGGCTCTGCTCTGTGCACACTTTACTGTTTCTTGGGTTCAGTGGTTCATGGTGCGGCGAACACCATTGCTGGTTACTGGAGGATCCTGGAGGTAAAACATCACACATTATTGCTTCATACACCGTGTTTTATCATCTTTGCTCTTGTTACTGATGAATTTCTTTGAAAATGCAGATATGGGCTTATGAGGTATTCCGAGTACCGGGCCCAGAGAACTTTTATAATGTCGACCAAGTGCTTCCACGTGCGATGAAGTGGGGAAAAGAGTCTCTTGGAAAAAAGAAGGCAGAGAACAGGGATTTGAGGTTTTGTCGCCTCTTCTTTGACCGGTCTATGGGTGAGATGGTATATTATCACAAACTCTCTCAGATTTCATTTCAAATTCCACTGTTGGTTCTCCAAGAATAATCCAAAGTTGCTCGCAGGTGCGCTGGGATGTGTGGGATAGGCTGGAGCGTCCCTTCTTGGCTAGGAGTCCGGTGGTGACACGGGGGCGTATACTGGTGGAGTCCTCCTATGGCTGGCAGTGGTACTTAGGAGACAGAGTGGCACGTCAGTCCTGGGGGTTGGGCCACTTCAGAGTACCAGCTTCACTTCCGCCGTGTATTCTGCGCACGCACGAGTATACTCTGGCTGAGATAGAGACATGCACAGTGCTGGACACATCCTGGACTTTTCACCCTTCCGTGGCCTATGATCAGTACGTGACGACCACACTTGCCTATGACTTGCGCATGGAGACTCGATTGGCTGGGCCTGTTCCAGTGGAAGACGCTGCTTTACCTATGGCGAGGAGAGAGATAGAGGTGATGACAGTTGGTGGAGTTATGGGAGTGATAGACGTCCTCCGAGTGACTGACCCAGTGGTGTTGACAGCGAGAGAGGTAACCTGAAAAAGATAAAATAGCAAAAGTTAGTTTTCATTTCAAATTTGAACTTCTTGCTCTGTTACCTGTTAATGCTTTTTATTTCTTTCTTGCAGTTTCCTGTTGAGTGGGTCACGTCCCAGGTTGAGCTGGTACATGACTTAGAGGCCTTGGTCCGTCGCCTCATGATAGGCAATATACCGAAGGTGCGACCTAGAGCAAAGCCTGGTATTGTGCCACAGGCTGGTGATGACGACGGTGGTGATGGCGGAGACGACGGAGCTGGCGGTGGACGTGGAGGTGGAGGTACCCGTAGAGGTAGGCGTGGCTTGGGAGGTAGAGCGAGAGGTGAGCACGGAGGTGAGCGCAGAGGTGGCGGAGCTGGAGGTGGTAGTGGTGGGGCCCGTGGTAGTCGTGGCGCCGGTGGCAGATCTGGGAGTCGCCGTAGGCCGCGACGTGACTGTTCCACAGGCAGTGAGACAGACCAGTCTGGACGTCGCCGCAGGCCGAGGCAAGGCCGTTCAGCTGGCAGCGTGGCAGACCAGGTGTGTTTTGTGTTGTGGCTTTTGAGACTTGAATGCTTGAACTATTTGTTAATGAATTTTCTCTTTGTGCAGGATGTGTTCCCTTCTCCACCGCGCTGTACCAGGCCTTTGATGAAGCATGTTGGTGGTGGTCCGGCACACACTCAGCCTTCAGTCCCAGTTTCTGACAGGGTTTTGCGGAGTAGTTGCCTTTCGGTGGAGGGACCCGGAAGTTCGCGCTTGCGGGTAGGAGATTCAGAGGGTAGTAGTGACCATGATGAAGACCATACTGAGAGCGACCACCCGAGTTCTTCTGATGAGTAGCAGTACCTGGCAGATTATATTTAGGAGATAGATTTTATTTAGGACGAGCCTGCGTGCTCGGTTTTTGGTTCAGGCACCTGTTTGCCCTTCTCATCTTTTGCTTTTTACTCATGGATGCGGCCTGTGTGCCATGTTAGCTTTAGACGTTGGGCCTATTTGCCTGGGATGGATGCACTTTTACTTTTCATGATGCATATGTCATCTTGTACTTACTTTTATATTGGCATTTTCTGAGTTTTAAAGTCTGAATTTGATGCACGAATGTTTTGAGGGTGACCGAAACTGACAAAACATGACAAACGCCTCTAAGGCAATGAGAACGCGTGACTATGGAGTGATTGATGGGAATACAAACTGACTCAACAGACTCGAACTTTGAAACTGAACTTTATGTACAAATGCTTTGAGGGTGACCGAAACTGACAAAACATGACAAATGCCTCTGGGGCAACAAAGATGTGATTGATTTGGTTTGAAATAGGTGAGTGATTGATGAGAATACAAACTGACTCAACAGGCTTGAATTTGGCATGCAAAATGAAAAACTAAGCGATACAGGGCCCGATGTGCTCAAACTTGCAATTCGCATGATAAATACCGAACGAAACTTCCAACAAGTCATAAATACATCTCATAACTTGCTTGAACCAATGAAACGAAGAAAATGTCACTTGAACGGGTTTCGACTCGCCGATACGCCCCGTTTTTGCAATTTTCATGCCTCGGGATGTCCGAATTTCAAACTTTCTGTCAAATCCACCAAATGACACGACTAGCAAGTCATAAACACATCCCGTAACTTTCTTGAACCAATGAAACGAAGAAAATGTCACTTGAACGGGTTTCGACTCGCCGATACGCCCCGTTTTTTGCAAATTTCATGCCTCGGGATGTCCAAATTTCAAACTTTCTGTCAAATTCTCCAAATGACCTTGCCTTGATGCTGTAAACATGTATTGTGACTCGTGGGAGCCATTGGTGCCCCAAAAATAGAAACAACGGGCATCCTATTTGCCGATTTTGCCGTATCTGAGATTTCGGAGTTTCGACCACCCAAACTCGACCAAAAATTTCAAATGATTGTTCCAATAATCCTAAAACATCCATTATGACTTGAACGAACAAGAAAAATGCCAAAAATATGCCCGAAATGGCCCAGGGAGTGCTAATCTGGAATTTGTTCTTCTGGAGCTTTTACGAAATGAATGGGCCTTTTTCCGGCACGGGCCCTTGTTTTCTGTCCTTGACCTGCCTTATTAGACGACTCATACCCCAGACCGAAACGGTGATTGTTTGTCAGAAACTTAGGGAATTCAGCTATCCCTTGATTATTGAGTCCATGTCCCAGACCAGGCAGATATTCCATTCTTAGCATCATGTCGAGAGCGGTTGAACTTATCGCGAAGTCTTCGTCCATCTTGATGGTGAGCACTCCATTGGAAGTGTCAAAAGAAAATCCTCCAAGGGTGATGTCTTCCTCCCCATGGGTGATTTCGAGCAAAGGTGCATTGTCAGGGACATGCGGATGGATTCCAGAGTCTCCGTGAATGGTCAAAGTACCAGTTGCAAGTCCGAGTTGAACTTTTTGATGCAGAGATGAAGGCATGGCCATGATATCTGATCGGTGGAGCCATGGTCTACCCAATAATAAATTGAATGATGAGGGAATGTCAAGTATATAAAACTCGACGTTGGTCTCGAAGTTCTCAATCGTTACATCCATCTCAACTACTCCAATCACATCTCGGCGGGTATTATCATAAGCGCGTACTCCAAGGTTTGATGGTTGAAAGTCTTTGTTCTTTAGGCCCAAGCAGTAAGCTGTGCGTAGAGGGCAGACATTCAAGGCGGATCCATTGTCTAAGAGTACAACCGGGACCCATTTTTCCATGCATTTCAGGGTTATGTGTAATGGCTTATTGTGACTGGCTCCCTCTGGCGGGAGGTCTTTTTCAGTAAAGGTTACTACATGCTTTGCACGGCTTGGCGTGAGTAAGGCTACCATGGTCTCGGGAGGAGTGTCCAATGGTACTTCCATGTTTGACAGGGCTTTGATCAGTTTTTGGTGATGCTCTCGAGACGAGGAAAGCAGTCCCCAGATGGATACTGAAGCAGGGGTTCTTTCAAGTTGTTTCCGAATTGGATCATCCGTTGGAGGGGGATATCTTGGAAGTGGTCGGGTGACATTCCCTGGAGGATTTGAGATTGAATTTTGTTGGATGATGGCCTCTAGAGGGTTAGGAATTGGATTTTGTTGGACAAGCTCATCCCAAGTGAAATCTTCCACTGGGACATGATTAGAAGAATTTTTACCTTGGAGATGGGCCGGATGATACACATGGCCGCTTCTAGTGATTTTGTTGACAGTCTCTTCCCATAGTTGTTGATTTTCACCCCAGAAATCTGTGAGTGGCTCATAAACCTTCCGCTTACCAGCCTTTATGGTTTCCCTTTTCTGTATTGCTTCCTGTTCTTTAGCCCATAAATCTATCTCTTTCTGTTGTGTCTCTTCTTGTTCCTTGGCCCAGAAATCTATCGGATCATTCTCATTCCTTTGCTCCCTAATCCCGGTTGTTTCCATTCGTGCCCGGAGATTCTCTACTTCTCGTTCTTGCCAGAAAGTCTGATCTAACATAGCTTTGTTGACGGTCCAAACCTCATCATGGCCAACCCGGATGTCGACTACCTCTTCTTCGTTCCAAATGGAAGCCATTGAGTCAGTAATTAGAACTGATACATTGGATGATGGGGGGAATAGCACCGATGGTTGTGGCAAAGATGTTTCCACAATGTAATCTTGCGGGATCCAATTTTGGTCTCCACAAATAGTTTCTATGGAAGGGTGGTCTTTATTCTGGAAAAGTGAAGGCAACAAAACACTATCCAGAGAACGAGTGCCCAAATTCATTGCTTCTTCAGGCTCCTCAAATAGGACTGGGAGTGAAATTGTATCCAAGGGATCGATGTGAACTATTTCTTTAACCTGATTGATAACAAGGTTTTCGGGCACATGAACAATTGGCCGATCACAGTATTCTGAGATGATGAATTGGCTTGGGTCCCAAGAGATTAGCAAAGAACCGAACAATGCTTGTTGGTACTCTTCCCAATCCTGATCGCTCATGGACCATTCTTCGATTTCCGTGGTATCACTCCACCTCGGCTTTGGCAATGTACCGGTACATGAAAGGAAATGGACCCCGAGATTCTCCAGCATAGCAACAATAGGCTTAGGCTCGGTAAGTGGCATGATATAAAGGCTTGGGTCAAATCTAGTGGAGGTAAGGTCATTTGGAGTAGAGATAAGGGAAACTTGACCGTCTTGGGCGTTCTGCTTGTGATTTGGCAAAGGGTTGGAAATGGTGTTGGGCTTTTGATCGGGAAGTGGGATGGTTCCGTCGTCCACAAGATCTTGGATTTTATGTTTGAGACGGATGCAGTTATTGGTGTGATGGCCAGGAATCTGGTGGTAGGCGCAGTAGATATTTGGATTGTGGTTTGGGGGAAGTTCTTTGGGTAGTTCTCGAGGCTCGAGAGGCTGGATGGCTTTTCGGTCGAGGAGTTTCTTGTACACCGTGACTAAGGGAAAGGGTAATGGCTGGAATTCCCTTCTTGGCCAGGGAGCTGTTTGCTGGAAATGTGACTGGGTTACAATCTGATTGACAGGTTCAGCTTTGGTTGGTTTAGGGTTGGAAGAACTGGCTTGGTTTTGCTGGTGATTTTGAGTGTAGTTGTTGGGTCCGAAAAGGGTGTTGCTATTGCCAGAGTAGACTCGCCTCGGTTTCGGGGAGGACTCACTTTTCTCAAATATGCCGCTGCGGATGGCATCTTCTACGGCCAAGCTGGCCTCATAAAAGGTTTTGAAATCAGCGGTGGTTTGGAATACCACTAGATGTTTAGCAAAATCTGGTTCGAGATTCTTTGTGATGATCCTCATCTGTTCCTTTTCTGAAGGTCGCTCCATCATTTGAGAGGCTTTCCCTCTCCACCTTTTAACAAAGTCAGCAAAAGACTCATTCTTACCCATCTTGGTTGATTCCAGTTCCCGAACAGTCATCTCAACCTGAATGTTATAATTGTATTGGGAGACAAAGGCTGCCCCAATATCCTCCCATGTCCTCTTCTTGGAGATATCCAGATTTAGAAACTAGCGGAATGCAGGCCCGGTTAGAGTTTGCTGAAACATCTGGCCCATTGCATCTTTTCCAACGTCATACATGGATAAGGTACCCACATATGTTTGTAAATGTGCTTTCGGATCACTGCTTCCATCAAATTTATCCCAATCAATAGGCTTGAACCTGTCGGGGAGTTTGGCATCAGGAAATAGGCACAGCTTGTCCATATCAATCCCAATGGCTGCTATCTTCTCCTGTTTCTGAACAGACTCTTCCAACTTAGTCAATTTCTCTAATACTAACTCCATGTTCTGACTACTTGATTCCCCCATTGGTGGAAGTTGAGAAGTCAACCCCTGAATCAAAACCATCATCTGGGCCATTTGTTTAGTGTTGTTGGTCTTTTGCTCCTCCAAGGCATCTTTGAGGGTCTGAATTTCATCTTCTGCTGCCATAGCTGAACTTCCGGTTGACTGTATCGTTCCTGACTCAGTTCGAACTAATCGTTGTTCGTGGGTTCGGACCCAAAGAGGTGGAGGATTTTTCTTCTTTTTGCCAATGGTTAGTACTGATGACATGCATAAACGGAACTCAAAGGTGCAGCGTGTAGTGTATGTGTAAAATGAAAAAGAATCTATATACAATGGAATGATGCATGATGTATGAAAGGATTGCCCCAATTCTCCTCTTATTTTGTTGGACATATTCAAATTCTCATGATTTATGAAAACAACAGCCGAACTGGAGGTTGCCTACGTATCCCCATCGGAGGGAATCAGGCCGTGACGTAGTTCGGGACTACAATTTTGGCTCTTTTTTTTTTCAAAAGGTCTTTTCATTAAAAGCAAGGAATTTTTACAAACTGACATGACAGACTTGATAACAGACTTGATAATTAAACAACAACAGACTCGATAATCAAAAGTGCTAAGAATCACAAGCTGGCTTGATTCTTCAAAAGAAGCCCTGCTAGCTGGATTAAGTCAGTGGATATTCACATCTGGTGACAGACTTGATAATTAAACAGCAACAGACTCGATAATAGACAAGAATCATAGGTTGACTCGATTCTTCAAAAAGAAACCCTTGTTGGCTTGATTTGATCATTGCATGATCACTTCTGGATCTGAAAGCTAATCTTAAGAGGAGGGCTGATTTGGAGATGTTCACCCTGTGGAGGACCCTGTCTCATCAGTTTTCCTTTCCCCTTTAGGGTCCTCCTTCTTTTCCCACTTAGACTGATCTTTAAGCTGCTGTGGGGTCATGCCATCATTATTGAGAAGGCAATCTGCAAAGCACACATCACATTCACATTCGTCCCAGTACTTGTGGCCCATAACTGGGTCTTCAAAGTAATAGACGGGATGGCCATTGGCATCAAAGTATTTTACGGGTGGCATGACTGCGAGTTCACCATCGTCTTGCTCCATCATCAGAGTGATTTTCTCGGGGATTGGCTCCGGGTCTTCTGGGAAACAGAATCTCCATCCTTCATTATCATCCCACTGGAGGGATACGCCTAGCAAATTTGCCTCGGCCAGCAGACTGAGTTTCTGGTCCAGTTCTTCCCCATATGATCTTCTATGTTGAGCTTTCCTGGCTGAGGCTCCTCTGGCTTGTACGGAGGCTACTCGGGCTGAACTTCTTCAATCACCCATACGGGTGCCCCTTGGTGAGTGGTGAGGGTGGACTTGAATCGCTTGTATGGTCCTCCAGACATGATGACTCTCTATCATAAAGGAAATGCGTGCTTTATTTTTGGGAAAGGGAGCCAATTGTAGCAATGATTATTTTTTCTTTTCGAAAGGAGGAATTTTCGTATATCCAACACAATGCGTGATTGTTAGGGCAATCCCTATGAATGCGAACATGATGTAATGACCTAAGGTAAAGCTACCATGCGTATGCATGCGAAATGGAGATAACATGTTCATGAGTGATATATACGATAATGGGTGAACAGTTAGCAGATAAACAAGATATATATTGGACAGTTAACAAACAACAGGTAAACAGGATATAACAAATAGTCCTACCCTGTGGGCCCTGTCGTAGATTGGAAGGTACTACGGTTTACTATATGCAAAGGCTGGGTTTTGGTTTAAGGGGTCCCTAGACTAGAGCCAATATTTGCCTCCTAGTGCCAAGTGTACTGCATGGCAAAGGTCAAGCGATAGGCTGACTCATCATCATCCGGGGTTTGCCGAGAATCTGGGGATGTCCTAACACCGGCAAGCCGGGTAGGGTAACCAAGACGCAGCGGCGTGGTTTATCCAACATCAATGCACGTGCAATGCAAAAGTTTTGATAACAAAATATTTTCAGAAATCCCACCATTATTTTTCAAGTTTGGCTCACCTATAAATTAATTTTTATTTTGAATTTCACTCAAGCAAACAACTGGGAAAGCTCCAGTCCGGATTGGTCGGGCGTAGCCTTATTACTGCACATTCCTTTCTCGATCACGCGGGGCGTGTTCGTTTGGTAAAGCTTTCGGGGGTCGTTTTACATGTGTAAAATACCAAAATAAGAATTAATTTAGAATATCCCCAGCAGAGTCGCCATTTTGTGGACCAGTCGCCATGCGGCTTGCTGTCATGATTTGAAAAAAACAACGAAAATGAAAGATGTGAGTCGCCACCCGGGGTTTGAATTTGAAAATTGTTTGGTACCCGAGAAATCGTTTTAAAAAATAATAATAATCGATGACTCTCATGCCGTTTTGGAAAAGGTTTGATCTGCGCAAAGATTCTTTTGGATTCGGGAGCCAGGTTACGCGCGGGGAAGGTTTTATTAAAAAATGCACCCCGCTCGCCCGGGAAATTCCCGGTCTCTACTAAATAATTTGTGGAATTTTTGTAGAAAATATTTTGTTATGGAAACTTTAAACAAATATACGAACAAAATAACGAAACCATAACGGAAATAAAATTAAATACAAAAGACTAAATGGTAATAAACGGAAAACGGGGGGGGGGGGGGGGGGGGGGGGAGAATTGTAATAAGAAGAAAAATTTTGAACGAACAAAAAAAAACAGGGGGGTAACAGAGGAGAAACAGAGGAAAAGTTTTTATTTTAAACAGGAGCCGTACGGCTCCTCTGTTGAGGTCGTACGGTTGGTACTGCAAGCCGTACGGCTTGCGTACAACTACATTTTTGAAAATTTTGTTTCGGGACAAGTGAGTCCAAATTTTGTTCAAAGTTTGATTTTTCTCTTTCAAATCAACCCCAAATAAACTGTTTTTGTTTGAAAACGATTTGTTGAAGTAAAATTTACTTCCGGTGTGGATCGTACCGTGCGTTTATCGAGAAAAATCACCCGGTACGGGTCCGGAAAGCTGGTTTTTGTTTTGAAAATGATTTACCGAGTTAAAATATGGTTGTTGAAACCATTATCAACTCGGGGAGCTGCGACTGAAAATCGAAGCTCAAAACGATTTTTATTGTACCTTTCTGGAACTTGAAACAGATGCTGGAAACCTCGGATTCTTCGTGCTTGAGCTACAAAATCGAGATCTGGTATAGTTTGGAGTGGTATGGAGGATTTGGTTTAGGAGAATTGAAAGGGAATGGAAAGTGCAAAGGTTCGGGAAGTTTACTAGTGATTGTGAATGAATATTTCGTCGGAAAACTGAGCGGAGATTTTCTTTGGGTATGATCTTCTGTGTCTGTGAGAGGAGAGTGTGAGGGTGGTATTTATAGGCGGAGAAAACCACAGAATCACGCAAAAAATACAGGGGAATGATGAGATTCCTGAGCTGTTGATTTTCTAGGATTTTTTGCAGAGGATAACGATACCCACCGTACGGCTCCTAAGAGGGGCCGTACGGTTTGCACGTTGGAGCCGCACGGCTTGTAAAGGAAAAAGTAAGCCGCACGGCTTGAGACAGGAGTCGTGCCGTTTGTGTGGCCGAGTTCCCAATTTTCTGGACATGCTCCAAGGTAGTTTGATCGTTCTTTCATCATTGGGGATGCACGGATATCAAAATTGGGGTGTCTACATAATGTTTCCATAAACAATAGGGGTGTATATCTTGTCCTGCATCAGTCTCCTTTTCTTCAAAAGAACTCGTCCTCGAGTTCTCGTTAGAAACCTGCCATCTTCCATGCCAAATAAATAAATACTTGGAGTACTTCAATCGCTTAATTTCCTTCCAAAAAAGTTTCACACCAAAAATTACTTCCAACGATATCTTCTCAGCATGTTTCAATTGATTGATAAAATCCAATAGATGAATATTGTGAATCCAATCATATTGTTGTACTCCAAGAAAATCAACAAAGCTAACTTGACTTTGTGGGTACTCTTGATCTTGTTTCATCTTGGTATTGGTTGACACATCAACAATTGGCTCATTGAGACAGGCTGGCTTGACCATAGAGTCATCAGATGAATTAGCCACATCAATTTCTTCCATTGAAAAATCAATTGGGTCCTCAACAACTTGATCACCAACATCCATAGAAATTTTCTACTTCTCACCCACCTCCATATCAATTTGCTTATCGTTAACTTCAATCACAATGTTCCCTTTGCCGCTACTGCTCATATCAACTTTCTCTTTAAAAGCTTCTTCAACAACTTCGGTAGATATGTGAATTATATGTTGTTGCTTTGACCTATATTTTTCTTCCAAAAGTTGCTCATAATTCCATGGCAAAAATCTCTCCATCATAAGTCTTTTGATTCTTGACCATGCGCGAATACGACGCTTTCCCAATCGTTCTCTCTTATCTTGCAAATCTAACCACCATCGTAGTGCTCGTCCCATAGGTTTTGCCAGCAAATATTTCCACCTTATTTCAGACGGCATTCTCACATACTCAAAGAAATCATCAATATCTAAAATCCAATCTAAAATATCTTCAAAATACTCATAACCACTTAATTTAGGCAAACTATCATAAGACTTGAAATCGGGTTCTGATTCCTCACTATCAGCACAGTTAGTTGGGTGTTTCCCAACTACAATCTGGTTACCGGGCTGGCCTTGGGCAAATCCCACCGCGCTTTCCCGATTCTGGTTAAGAGGACGGCGTTGGGCAATTTCCACCGCGCGATCTTCTTCAACCCTTACTGCTCCTTGGTCGAGGCATACAGACAGCTGTCGCAACGGTTCACGGATTTCTGTTTGAAAATCTGTGAACCGCGTTTGTTGTTCTTCAACCACCGCCCTTAGATCAGCAAGCCCTTGAGCAACGTCGAGGGGTGTGTTTTCAACTTTGTTAGGTGCCATCGAGCCAGAAACGATCTTGCTCGATACCACTTGACGCGGCGGAATTCACGAGAAACTAGTTGCGTACTAGTTCAAACGAAAATAGGTCTCAAATCCACGAGATTCTTGAATCCACAAGAAGAAAGAGAAATAACTCTGAATTATATTTGATTAAAAGCTAAATATGCCCATAGGCTACATCCTTATTTATACTAGTAGGAGTCCTAACTAAAAGGAAATTACTTAAAGTGGTGACCAAGCAAAGCATTACTTGGAAACCTAGACTATTTGCTAAAAGGAAATAAAATAAAATCTAACCAAAACTAAACTAAAAACGTGCAAAACAGGCAGCACAAATAAAATCTCATAATACTAATCGTAAATAAAAATTATTACTAAAATAATGTTTCCATAAACAATAGGGGTGTATATCTTGTCCTGCATCAGTAGGAATATCCTCGTGGTCTCGTATCTTTGTCTAATTATTTAGTTCTCCCGAGCACGATCACGTGATGCTCCGAGACACTCCAACACCACACATACTCGTGGCGTCAACAACTAAGTGTATGTATAGACGCAACATAAATTTTTGGTGCTAGAATGATCCAAAGCACCAAGTGGGCGCTGTGCTCCCGGATACCAGGCCCAAGGGTCATGTGCCCTTCTTTTTTCCTTTTTCTTTGATAATTAGGTGTATGAGCTAACTAAGATGAACCTCAATCAATCTTGGAAAACAAATTCCACCGTGTACCAGCGTCATGTGCCCTACTCAATTTTTAGGTCTTATACTTGCACCCCAAAAGATGTTTAGAATATATTTCATTCATCTTAAAGCATTGGAGTATTATATTTACAGATTATCGAACCAACTATACGTACTCTCTCGTAAGCCTCGAAAATATAATAAAAGCAAACTCGAGATCGAATTATGTTTTGGATGGTCCGGATGTGTTTTGAATTTTTACCAAGGGCAGAGCCAAGATATTAATTTACCCTGGGCTAGCCTAAAATGTAGTAAGCTATATATATTTCGGTCGGTTCTAGGGACACATAAAAAAACATAATTTGTTTCGGGGTCTCACACGAATAATCCGAGTCGTTCAACTTGCTTAAAACATGTTTTTAAGGATACTCGTAAAATTTTAACTCATTTGAATATCGGTAAGTGCTCGATCCAAACCATTTTGAGAACACCGGTTCCTGTCAAGTTTTTTGAAATACTGTTTGGATCAAGCACTTATCGATTTGGGTTGATTTGGGTGTTTTGGGTTGGGTTATGTTTGATTGGGAGCAATTGTTGGATTGGACTACAAATAAATATGGGTTGGGCTAAAAACATTTGGACTAATATTTACCTATAGATTTTTCTTTGTTTTGGGATGTCACCTGGGCTGGAGCCCACCACAGCCCAGCTGTGGCTCCACCTTTGACTTTTACTGATAAAAATAAATCAAAATTAAATTAAAATTGATGGACGTATCCGGACTGTCCAAAACATGATCAAAACACCCGGGTGCACAACAACCCCGGTCCCTCTAGATCAATTTGTTTCACCATTTTCTCGCTTCAAAAATACTGCTCTTCTCTAATTTGCTATGTGTTTTTAAATTTGCTTAATTAAAGTGTTGGTCGTAAGTTAAAATCAGGGGCTTTTCATTTGGAAATCAATCAATCTTTACAACTTATGAGGCATGACCCGGGGGGAGGGGGGTGGATTCGAAGGAAAATATTTTCAATATTGAACAATCAATTCCTATAGACGTATATTAGAGGGAAATTTGTTTGAATACAACAGTTATTCGTGACGGCCTTTCACAAGAAGTGTGTCCATGTGATACCTCAAAAACCAACTTCGAAACCGTATTTTGCTATGATAATATAAAATTTGAAGGCTCAGTTTATATGATGTACTCTACCCGATCCTTCAAACTATAATAGTTTATTATAATTCTTATATATTATATCTTTTGTTTTATCAATCTAAATGTAAAACAACACACCTTTTACATTTTTGTTTTTTTTTTGTCATTCTGCTTTAGTTGTCAATTACTTTAATTACTGTTTTGTTACAGAAATAATTTAATCGACTACAAAATCACCTTCCGGAAATTTTTTGGGAACTCGTGTTCAAGTCGATTGAAAAAAGAAGAAGATGGGATTGTGTTTTGTTGTGAAGCATGTAGAAATGAGTAACACCCTCCTTCCCTTTTTAAGTGTAAGCTTCGTAATCCTAACTTATTAAAAAAACATCTTTATTACACCTTTTACATCGGCTTTTACCTCCACTTTCCAAAGATCCTCCATTTTTTCCCATTAATTAGTCACCCTTTAACTTTTCAAAAGAACCAAAATAATAATTTTTACAAAAATTTTACCCATTAACTTTTCAAAATTTACACTTGTTAAGAGATAGTCCAAAATGTAATAGTACTATAAAAGAGGGATGGAGAGAGTACATATTTATAGGCAAAGTTGGGAAGAATAAAGACATTTTTTTTTTTTGGCATAATGATTCATATTAAAAGATTTTTTCCACAAATTTATCGGCAAAATTGTGAAAAGCATGATTTCTTTTTTTGGAAAAGAAAAAAAAAATTGTTATTTTTGCAGTAACAAAGGTAAAAGAAACGGCAAAAAGAAAGGGAAATTCCCTACAGTAAATGCAATTCATGAATAGTACAAAGAAGTGATAAAGTAATACAATTTTTGGATTTCAGGGGTGAGGGGTGTTCTCTAAATTGATATTGATAGAGATAGAGAGAGAATTTCAAGGGTTGCCTCAAATTATTTGGTGTTTGAGGGATGCATTGGAGCACGTATTCCATGTTTGATCCCTTAAATTTTCTGAAATTTGACAATTGAGAGATTTGCCGGAGATGCTCGAAGTCTCATCCCAAGAGAACACCACAGAGCTTGGCCCATTACCAAAATTTTCTCGAGAAGTCCATCTTGATTCAACTCATTCTTAGCTACTTACAGGTAGCCCAGTTAAGACACCACAGAGCTTAGCCCATTACCCCAATTCACTATAGAAAAGAGCCCGGTACCGTCTCAACTTGGTTATTGGGGCCTCACATCCCATCTCCCAGAACTCCCACTTTTTATCCTTCCTGCTTCCAAAGTTTTCATGTGATGAATTTTTACAATGCAGAAAAAATGACTACATGAATGGCTCGGCAACTCAATAATAAGTTTATTTTCCAACTATGATTTGATCAGTTTCCTATTGGAATCTTCAAATCGACTTCCATCTGCTCCTAACATAAACAACAATAATACTTTGCTTTAAGCAAGCTGAGAGTCTTGTCCTAGGAGTTTAAGGAATAGTGTGGCAAATGCTGGAGTCAATCATCGTGATTCAAATCAATACATCGGGACAAGTCGTCAAGATATCACGCAATAAACTCGGTGAAACATGAGGGGAAAAAAAAATCATTGTACATGATTCAAAACATTTGAACAACTGCTATACTATCAAAACATTTGAACAACTGCTATTATTGTATTTTAGGCTTTCCCTTAAACCACTCCTTATGTCTTTCTCATTTGTCAATTCTGCAGTTCTAAGTCCACCTTGTGAGTTATAGTCACATATTCGGACATTTTTGCAAGTGGCAAAATAGGCTTATGCATAAACATAAACATGTATTTCAAATAAAGGAGCATTACAAAATACTTCCAGTCTCTTATGGTACGTGTGTTTTATCAACTGAAGCAATTTCACAATACTTAACAGACATTTACTCATACAAGACTAAAAACATTGGGAGACAGTAGTGGGGAAAAAATGTACACCTAAATTGAGGGGAAAAGGAGTGCTCTCTTGGAAGTCAAGGCCACTGAGTGAACTCAAACACCTTGAAGACAATGTCGATTCCAGTGGGGATTTGCCACACAAAAAGTAAGACATTCAGTGCATTCAAGGCAATGTGAAGACTTCTGGCTGTTTCATTCCCCTTCTGCATTGCTGGTACTAGAGCTGCTGCTGCTGCCCATAGCACTGTTATCCCTGTTAGCAAAGTGATCCAACAAAATTGGGCCCCGTTATATAACAATGCAAAACAAGATTGTAGGAAAATCACATGTACATCAAACAATTTCGAGAGGACTTAAAAGTGGAACTGACACCATATGTGGACCTCAACTTATGGAGGGATTTGCGGTAAGGAGGTGAAAGAAAGGAATGTGAAAGTGAAAGGAAACGCAAATAGCTTGACAAATCCTTTGCTTGTGTTTTCCTTCCAAGAATCCCTCAAATCCAAGATGGACACAACTTGAAACTGTGACTTAGATTTCCAAGGCGTGAATTCCCTACTATCAAACAAGGACATGTCCAATTCTTGTTACTCAACATTTGTTCTGATGAGCAAAAAAAAACATTTGTTCCGGGATGCCAAATGGAAAGTCTCATATTACCTGCCCCTGCAAATAAATGAGGCCCTGGGAATAGCTTTCCGGCCCTAAACCAGGTGTTGACTCCTCCAAAAACAGCCTCGAAAACACCAAATCCTAGCAGAATTGAACCTGCATTGAAGTGTCTGTCCCTATACGACCCTTTTATCAGTTCCTTCCTCTCCTGATTTTTAAAAACCAGAAATAATATCAGTAACAATGTCAAGACAGAACTTTCAAACAAAAGCCCAAGATGCTAATCGCTTTGGCTGTTTCCGAATGGAACGCTAATAACAACGAAATATCCCAATATAAATACATATTTTAAGACGTGTCCCCATTTATTTGGAATTGCCGTGTCCCGTGTCCGTATCCATGCTCGTGTCAGTGTCCGTGTCTGTATACGAATATGTATCCTTCTGCATCCGTACTTCTTAGATCCAAGATATATGCTACAGTAAAACAGGAGGTGAAGAGGTTCTTTTCAATATCTTGCAAAAGATACGCCACAGAATGCATAGGTTATTTTTCAAATGGTTCGTATCATCATCATCATTGAACTCAAATTAACAGATTTGATGAATTATTCAATGGTAATTGCTCAAACAAGGTTTGATAACATGCATGTGGATTTCAACATTGAGTTTGAAGGTTTTCTAGTGAAAAATTGGACATAGCTCTTTACCATGAGCAATATGAAATTTTTGTGTTACTGGTCGTAGCTATACAAAGACCCCAAAACATTACATCTTTTCTACTGCTAATCCATCTTTTCTTGAAATGAATCTAAAACGCATCAATTAAAATGCAAATATATTGCTATGCTTTTGTTTTCCCTCGATAATACCTCAGTGAGTTGTCGAATTTTGGCTTCCACAGGCGATGGAGCCGGGGGTTCCACCGGAGTACCTTCTGGAGTGACTGCAACGGGCTTCACTTGCTTCTTGAGCTCATTAATCTCATCCTGTATAGTCCGAACCCGACGCCACTGCCAACCCAAATACCCAGCCCACAGAGTGTAAAAAAACAAGCCTGTCATCACAAGTGGATGAATAAGAGCAAATGATCTTCCCTCAAGAATCCCAAACTCCCCTCCAACAGCAAGTGCATCCTACATTCAATTCACATTTCAAATTAACAACTACACCTACGGTTTTGTCGAGAACAATTCAAATAACCACAGTTAGTCTTAAAACCTAAGTCCACGGGCAAACAACAGCGGAGGAACATTATAAAAATAAAAATAAAAAAAAAACTAGAGCCCTCAAACCTATGTACAGGAAAATCCAAAAAACCCAATATACGTAGGACATTGGAGAAAATATCAAATGATACATAGCTCTCTTATTGCCCATTAATTGGGTTGAGCAGGCCAGAATGGGTTGTAGATAATATGCGTTGAATTTGAGACAACACACAACAATAAGTTATTTGCACAGTTACCCCCAAAAAATTAGTAATTTGTACAATACACTACAAATTAGTGCTATTTGAGATTTGTAATTGGACTACTTGCCTGTGGGTCGAGAAAGAAGGGCAATGCCACTGCTGTGACAGGAAGAGAAGCCCATTTTAGATGCTGAACTGTCTCTATTAATAATTTTTGTGGGTTGTGTGAGGGTATGGAAAGGTTTTGCCTACATGGGTTGGAGAGGATTGGGAGTTTTGATTGGGTTTGGTGGGGTTTTGGGGAAAGAATTGGGAGTTTAAGAATGGTGAGTGTGGGTGCCATGCTCTTCTTTCCTCCTGTTTTTATTACACAGAGAGAGAGAGAGAGAGAGAGAGAGAGAGAGAGAGATATAGAGAGGGCTGGAAAGAGAGATAAGGAAGTGAGATTTCAAGGTGGGATTTCTTCCATTTGGTTTGCTCGTATGCTCTTCCGCTTAAATGAAAATGGGGGCCCTGAAAGAAGCCAATGCCACGCACTTTATAGAGGACTGATTACAAGCGACTACACGAGAACATTCACGAGTGGCTAAAAATCAACCCGGTCCTTAGGCAAATCTAATTGGTTGGTTGCTCCACATCAGCGTGATGACGTGGTGCAAGGGTTGTAATGAAAATTTTCCCGGTCCGCTTTGTTTTTTATTCAAAAATGCTAGATACACAACAAAAATGTACAACAAAGTAGACAACACACTCACATGGGGTGTGGGCTCCACACACACTTCACACTCAAGTGTGTGTGGAGCACACACCCCATGTGAGTCGTGTTCATTTTTTTCTATTTTCACGTTTGAAATTAGAATTTTTTAAAATTAGTGACACTTCACTAATTGTTTTGGTCGCCGGAAGTGGTCAGCCAGAGGAGGGGTGGTGGTTGGCCGGAGGTGGGGTGGTTATTTTTTTGAATTTTATGTTAGAAATTTAAATTTTTTAAAAATAGTGATACTTCACTAATTTTTTTGGTCGCCGGAACTGCACGGTCAAAGATGGGGTGGTGATTTTTTTGAATTTTATATTCAAAATTTGATTTTTTAAAAATTAGTGACACTTCACTATTTTTTTTTTTGTCGCAAGAAGTGCTCTGCCAGAGGTGGGGTGGTGGTCGGCCGGAGGTGGGGTGGTGATTTTTTTGAATTTTATGTTTGAAATTTGAATTTTTAAAAATTAGTGACACTTCACTAATTTTTGTGGTCACCGGAAGTGGTCGGCCAGAGGTGGGGTGGTGCACGGCCGGAGGTGGGGTGGTATTTTTTTGAATTTTTTGTTCGTAATTTGAATTTTTAAAAATTAGTGACACTTCACTAATTTTTTTGGTTGCCGGAAGTGGTAAGCAAGATGTGGGGTGGTGGTCGGCCGGAGCTGGGGTGGTGATTTTTTTTATTTTTATGTTTGAAATTAGAATTTTAAAAATTAGTGACACTTTACTAATTTTTTTTATCGCCAGAAGTAACAGCCCAAAGGTGGGGTGGTGGTCGGTCGGAGGTGGGGTGATGATTTTTTTGAATTGGGGTGATGATTTTTTTGAATTTTATGTTTGAAATTTGAATTTTTAAAAATTAGTGACACTCTACTAATTTTTTTTTGTCTTTATGTTCAATTGCAAAAGTTCTTTGTCCTTCCTTTTAAAAATGGCAAATATTTTTTGTTTTTATATTCGATTGCAAAAGTTCCTTGTCCTTCCCTTTAAAAATGCCAAATGTTTTGAATTTTTGGCTAAGTGGCCCATTTATCTAAGAGAGACAAAAAAGGGAGTGTCAATAGAAAAAAGTGGAGTGCCAATATCACTTCCCATGACAAAACTACAATGCATAAAAAGTTGCATTTTCCCCATTCAAAAAAAAAAGTTACAATGTACAAGTCTTTTATGTACTAGAATTTTGGCATTAACAAAAACAGTTTTGTCATGATCATTTTCATAGATATAAGTGTACATATCAAATATATGAATGTACATATATATCATAGTTAAAAAATGTATTCTTTAATATTTAAGGAGAATCATATTTACACTCCCTTTTTTGCTTCTATTACATTAAGTTGCTAAACAATCCTTATACTTTATAACTACACTAGTACCTTGCCCGTGCCTAAAGGCACTTGCGAAGTTTGAAAACCTTAACCAACCATACAATGCTATTGTTGCATTGGTCTTATCATCGAGTATTCCAACTAATGCTATGCCACCACCCCCATTATGATTGTTAAGTGACACGAAAAAGAAAAAAAGAAAACCAACTTAGTAACATCTAATTGGTCAATTCACGCTTTCTGCATTATAAGAGGGCAAAAAAGATCAACTAAAAAAGGGTTTTCTTTTAGAAATGAGTTTTCGTTCATGTGGTATTTTTTATCTTCTTTCCTTTTCTTTTTTTATAAATTAACTAAAAGTTATCTTGGAAAGGCAAGTTTTCTTAGACTGCAGAAACACAACTTTGTTTGTAAGGTAAGATTTGTTCCTTATTATAGATATTGTTAGGAGAGAAATCAGATTCAAACATGGAAATGCCATGTAGGACATTTCGAAAAAACCGTTGTGTAATATTATATAGATATATTCCTTGCTATCAAAATGACTGGACTAACCCTTTTGTTTATGCAACAGACAAAGAAGGAAAAAAAAAACTTCATTCCAGAACATTCCTTTGCCTCGGCACACACACACACACACACAGAGAACAAGAGCGCTTTCTTCGTTTCTACCAGCCTTTCGATTCATCTTCTACTAGTCACAAGTTTCCTTCTTCATCCCCTTCGATTTTCATTGTAGATTCTCTTTCCAAATCACTCTCTTATTTACAAGTTCAACAATGGATGAAAAAGGAAACTTGTGAAGAGAAGTCTTGGTATTTTATTTTGTTGGTGTTAAATTGGAATATGCAAATTTATTGTTTACGTTTAGGTGGTGAATGTGGAATATGCAAGCATCAAATTTGTGTTCAGTTGTTTTGTTTTTTTTTTTTTTTGTCATTCGTCATTCCTAACCTATTACATGGGGATGGGAGAATGAGACTCGATCCCGAGATGCAGTGTGGGGCATCCAAGAGCTCTACCGCATGAGATAGCCACCACTTGCTTGTGTTAAGTTATTTGATTAGTGAAGTTCCCTGATTAGCACTAGAGATAATAAAAGGGTTTTTACAGTCATTTTGATAGCAAAGGATAAATATAATTATAAAGGACAAGAGAGGTTTATGAACTTTGCCTAATAGAGACAAAAATAGGAATGCCAATATCAAAATGGAGAGTGCCAATATCAATTACTATATTTGAAGCACTGGCGGCGCTACGTTTATGACACAGTGGTCATATGAACACCCCAGGTTAAGAATTTTGTATACATATCTATTCATAGGCTACTACTTATGTGCAACTAATTTTATCCTACTCCGCTACATGTTGAACATCCAACTCACTATTTTCTTTCTTTGAACACTCATTCCATGTTCACTCATTCGTAAATTTAATAGATTACAAATAGGGAAATGTTAATAACAACTCATTGGGTTATGAATAAGGGAGGAAGATGACACACACACACAAAAAACCACAGTTTTCTATGATTTCTAACCCTATTAAACTAATCATAAATTCTTACGGAGTTACATATTTTATGTATTTTTATGTTTTTTTATCACACTATTCAAACTCATATGAGATTTGTACACATATTACTAATTAATAGAGCTAATAGAGTTGAAGTTATTTATGAACACCCTGTTAAAATTTTTTGGAGCCGCCACTGATTTGAAGGTTATTATTCACCCTTCAAATTTGTAGATAGAAGATAACTTTTGATGGTTATCTTTTCTTTTTTTTTGGTCATTTGTCATTCCTAATCTATTACATGGGGAAGGAGAGAATGAAACTCGATCTCGGTATACATTGTGGGATATCCAAAAAATCTACCGCATAAGCTAGCCACCAATGGTTTATCTTATTGAATGAGTAACTTTTGAAGGTTCTATTGGAACTCTGAAAACATTGACTGAATCTTCAAATCCTTTAGGAGTATTAATTTTTGACATTCGCAGGTTGTGGTCAAGATGCTCTTGTTTAACACTTTATTGAGTTTATTTGGCAAGAGTTCAAATCTCACATCATATTCCCTGTTAAGCAAGGACACTAACGGAGGATTAATGGAGTTGTGTCTTTTCAGTTTGGTAGTTGATTTGTTATAAGTGTTTCCGTTAAGTTTTCTATTTGTTTAAGTTTTCCGTTTGTTGTTAAGTCGGTTAGCAGTGTTTAGTCGAGAGGTGTAATGTATAAAAGGGCTTTTGCCATGTGCTTTTGTAACAACGAGAAATAGATTGAAAGAGAGAGAGAACTGAGATTCAAGAACACAATGTGACTCGATTTCCATGGAATTTACTTCATCAATTTCAGATTTTCTTTATGGTATCAGAGCACGCAGACGAAAGTCTAGATCCTGAGGTATTTGTCTCACTCATTCCGGTTATTTCGATTCAACAATCGACTTTGTATCTTGTTGATTGAATTCAAGAAAATTAGGGTTTTCAACTCTATTGTTTCAACGATTGTTTGAGTTTTCAGTTCAACAAAAGTAGATCTGTAATCTTTTTGTTCAAAGAGTTAGGTTTTCTAATTGGAGAAGTATAGAAATGACGATTTCAACAACAAATTCATCCAGTTCTAAAACAACATCACATTCATCAAGTTCTGTGAATTTACCTCCGTCTCTAGCTTTTCTTGTATCAAACTTTCATACTCTTGTGACAACCAAGCTTGACTCGACCAGTTACTTACTCTGGCGCATTCAAGTAGAAAATGCGATGAGAGCTAATGGATATTTCGAGTATTTAGAAGGATTAGTTGGTTGTCCTCCTGCACAGATCACTGATAGTAGTGGCAATCTTGGTCCGAATCCTGAATTTCTGGTGTGGAAGCTAATTGATACGCAGTTATTGTCATGCTTGACTGCTACTCTGTCTCAATCCACTCTACCCTACGTATTAGGGTTACGACATGCTTATGAACTTTGGGAATCTTTGTCTCATCGTTATAATTCTCTGACGAAGAATCATATTCAAGAATTGAAGTGCAAGTTGTATAATGTGAAGAAAACCTCAACAATGGAGGCCTATCTTGACCTGATAAAGGAGTATTCTCATAAATTAGTTGTTGCAGGTAGCCCCTTGGAAGATGATGATTTTATCTTTCATGTATTAAGGGGATTACCTCCTGTTTTTTAATCCCTTCAAATCTGCAGTTAGGACTAGAGGAAGTACAATAACATTTGATGAGGTTTTGACTATGTTAAATGGAGAAGATTTACAACTTTCTCAGGATTCTTCTATAGAACCAGATGTCACATCTGTTTTAGTTGCCACACATGGTAGTGCTACTGGTCATAGGATGGTAAAATGCAGCAGGAAATCAAAGTTCTTTTCAGGGATTGAGTGTGCCTATGCAGTCACAGTAAAGTGTATAGAATGTAGCTTCATCTTCACAGCAGCAATTTCTGTCTCCACAACAGTCTGTGCAAGGAATGAACATTCCTATGTACACTCAGTCTACAGATTCTACACAGGAGCATCCTTCACAACACTCTTTCATGCCTCAACAACAAGGTTTTCAATCTGGAAGAAATGGTAATAGAGGAAGAAACTTTAACAGGTATCCAAGAGAGCCTTGTACTATATGTGGGAGAAATAATCACACAACCAACTACTGTTATTACAAAGGACAAATTTCTCAAGTTTTTCAGCCATCTGGACAGTCTGGACAATGGAGTAATGTTTCCTATCAGTCACTTCCATATCAACCATCTGGACCATGGGTTTATCCTATGCAAAATGTGACACCTGTACCACAGATGTCGATGTCACAGCATTTTCCAGTTATGAATGGTTTCTCTGGCATGCCTTATGTAACAGGCACTAATCTGGGAGTTGTTCAACCTAGACCTCAGTTTCCTTCCTCTCAATCCTCTCAAGTTCAGTTTAATACACCTCAAACACACTTTGTTGTAGAACAAGGCTTCAATCAGTCTACTACTCAGTTTGTTACACCTCAAGCACACTTTACTGGGTCATACAATGTTCAGAACATGACACCTAGCTCTTCAAATGTTACTCCTGGGGTTCAAGTGCAAACACAGATTGGTAACTTTGAAGTGATGCATCAACAGCCCTGATACTTTGACAGTGGTACTACACACCACATCACCAATAGCCTTCAAAATCTGAATGTGGCACATCCTACAGCTTGTGGTGAAGGCATTATGGTTGGGAATGGTAGTAACATTCCTGTTACTCACACTGGCAAAGGTTTACTTCCTACACCTTCTTCTTTATTTCATCTATCTCATGTTCTACATACACCTCAAATTACTCATAATATAATTTATGTCTACCAATTTGCCAAAGACAATGATTGTCTTCTTACTTTTGACTCATCTGGTCTTGTCATACAGGACAAGAACTCACTTCAAATCCTGTACAAGGGTCCATGTCACAAGGGACTCTATCCCATTCTGAGCTTCTGTGAACCATCATCTAATGCTTCTCCATCCACACATGCTTTTGTTAGTACTTCTACCTCTGCTTTAGAATGGCATAACAAGTTAGGACATCCTAGTACAACCTTGTTCAATGCCTTAATAAAACAACATGATTTACCTGTTTCTAAATCTGTTGTAAACAATTATTCCTGCTGTAACATGGCCAAAAGTCATAAGCTTGTGTTTCTTGTTTCTGAATCTGTAAGTGTAGCTCCTTTTGACCTTGTACACATGGATGTATGGGGACCATCTCCTATTGCCTCTAATAAAGGATTCAAGTATTATCTTCTTGTTATTGATGACTTTTCTAGATATACTTGGATCTTTCCTCTACACTACAAATCAGAAGTTAAATATGCTATTTCTAACTTCAAAGCATATGTGTTTAATCAGTTTCACACTCACATTCAAAGGGTTAGGAGTGACAATGGGGGTGAGTTTGTTAATCACTATCTTCTTCATTTGTTTCTTACTAGTGGTATAATTCATCAAACCTCATGTCCTCATACTCCTGAACAGAATGGGGTGGCAGAGAGGAAACATCGTCATCTTATTGAAATGACCATTACCCTTCTTCTTCAAGCTCAACTTCCTACTAAGTTTTGGCTTGAGGCCTTAACTACAGCTGTTTATTTGGCAAATAGACTTCCTCACTCCTCTTTAAATTTGCAAAATTCCTTATACTCAATTGTTTCAAGAATCACCTGATTATTTGTTCTTGAAACCCTTTGGATGTAGTTGCTTTCCTTGGCTTGAACCTTATAGAGCCAACAAACTTACACCCAAATCAATTCATTGCATCTTTCTTGGCTATTGTCCTGCTACAAAGGGATACAAGTGTTATGATCCTAAAACCACAAAGGTATATACTTCCAGGCATGTGAAGTTTCTTGAATCTGAATTTCCTTATCCTACTTTGAGTAAATCTTCTCCTTCTCCTTCTGTCACTGTAAAGTTTCATATTTCTCTTACTGATTTTGATGATATCATTGTGTCTGTTCCTGTTAGTCCCACACTTTCTACTTCTATACCATATTTAGCTTATGATATTACTATTTCCTCTTCTGCTCCTAATTCTTCCTTCTCTTGTTCCTAATCTGAATGTTCAGTCTTCTCTTGTTCTTCCTTCATCAAATTCTGCGGATAACTCTGTTCCTACACCTTCTCCTACTCTTTCAAGTCCCACTACTGGTCACATTCCCTCATCTACTCAATCCATTTCTACTTCTATTATTAACACTCATCCAATGCTCACCAGATCTAAGCATGGCATATCTAAACCCAAACACTCTTTTGCCTTTTCTCTAGTTTCTTCTTCTGAATCTTTGCCAGAGCAAGAACCACCCAATTTTTCTTCAGCCATTAAGTCTGAGGTTTGGCAACAGGCCATGGCCTACAAAGCCCTAGTAGATCAGAATACTTGGACTCTTGTGCCTTCTCCATCACATGGTAATGTAATTGGGTGTCAATGGATATACAAAATCAAAAGGCATTCTGATGGGACAGTAGCTAGACACAAAGCCAGGTTAGTTGCCAATGGGAACCAACAGCATGAGGGGTTGGATTTTGGTGAAACTTTCAGTCCCGTTATTAAACAACCCACATTTAGAGTTATTTTAAGTCTTGCTGTTCATAATCAGTGGTGTGTTAGACAGCTTGACATGTCAAATGCCTTTCTACATGGTGTTATCACAGAAGAAGTCTACATGAGGCAACCCTTGGGCTATCAACATCCAACCTATCCTCACTACGTCTGCAAGCTAAATAAGGCTTTGTATGGGTTACGACAAGCTCCACGAGCATGGTTTGCTGTGTTTTCTGGCTTCTTGCTTCAACAAGGGTTTGTAAGTAGTACTGTAGATTCATCTCTTTTTGTGCTTCATTCTTCTACTGTTGTTACCTATGTCTTAGTTTATGTAGATGATATTTTAATCACTGGAAGTGATTCCTCTTATGTCTCAACCCTGGTTGATACACTTGGTACTCGTTTTGTGATGAAAGATTTGGGAAATCTTAGTTACTTTCTGGGAATAGAAGTCACTTATCATGGTTCAAGTGTTTTGTTGTCTCAAGCAAAGTATGCTACAGATTTGTTGATTAAAGCTGGAATGAGTGACTGCAACTCTAGTGCCTCACCATCTTCTGTCAAGCCTGCAAAACTTGATTCTGATCCTCTATTTTCAGATGAGATTAGGACCCAAATAAACGCAGAAACCTGTGGTTGATCGCCCATCTACTGAGGCAGAGTATCGCTCTTTAGCTCAGACAACAACTGATATTACTTGGCTTCAATATCTACTGCATGATTTGGGTATTACTGTCACTTCTCCACATCACATTTGGTGTGACAATTTGTCAGCTATATCCCGTGCTTCAAACCCTGTATTTCATGCTCGCACGAAGGACGTAGAGGTTGATTACCACTTTATTCGTGAAAAAGTGTTAAGTAATCAGATTAAGGTGCTTCACATTGGGACCAAGGAACAAGTTGCAGATATTTTCACAAATCCACTCTCTGTTGACAGGTTTCAGTTTCTTCGCTCCAAACTGATGGTGATTGACATACCCATCAGTTTGCGGGGCGGTGTTAAGCAAGGACACTAACGGAGGATTAACAGAGTTGTGTCTTTTCAGTTTGGTAGTTGATTTGTTATAAGTGTTTCCGTTAAGTTTTCTGTTTGTTTAAGTTTTCCGTTTGTTGTTAAGTTGGTTAGCAGTGTTTAGTCGAGAGGTGTAATGTATAAAAGGGCTTTTGCCGTGTGCTTTTGTAACAACGAGAAATAGATTGAAAGAGAGAGAGAACTGATTCAAGAACACAATGTGACTCGATTTCCATGGAATTTACTTCATCAATTTCAGATTTTCTTTATTCCCATCATAGAATAAACCAGAATTGTTTTGTATTAAAAAGGAATACTAAAACTGGCCAAAAAGTTTACTCCCTCCAGTCACATACTCTTTATTGTCCATTTGCATTATTGACCACATCTCAAAAAATTAGTTATGTTTTGAAATATATTATGTTATTATATATTCAATATGAACTCGTTTGGTAGTTCTCAATGAGTATTATGAAGCAAAATTTTTAAAATTGTAAAAAATAATATAAATGAAAGTATATAAGTAATTGAAAAATGACACACATATTCTCGTAAATAGACAAGAAATCTAGGACCACCGAGGGAGTCGTTTTGTTTATTTTTTGGATGAAGAAAGACTTTTGTTTGAAGAGCAGACTCTCAGTTTGAAGAGTCTTCAGAGCGGAATCGGTCCAGTGAGGAAAAACAGTGTCGTCATAACTTTTCAAGCCAAAATACTTCGTGAAAAAAAGTTGCAAAACCAAAAGATTTCTCCACTATATATATTTGTTCATGTGTTCTCGATCACCTTGTAATTACAGCTTTTCTGGTCCGCCTCCTGGCGAGTTTCGATCCTAATTTTCCAGAATATTCCACCGAAATTTCCAGGGAAAAATTCGACTTGAACGATTTTCCAGAAAATCCTCCTTATTCAGCTATGCTTTCACTTCTTTAGTCTGTTTTGTGATTACTGATACAGCCTCCAATTCTCTCTGTTCAAAATCCGATCAAATTTCTCTCATCGGTAATCTCTTGTTCACCGTCTTGTATTTCTATCTCGTTTCTTTTTCTTGTCATAATGCATCACTTCTGTTGTTTATCAGAGCAGGTAATATCGAATCTCACCGCCTACTTACTGATAAAAATATCTGAGTGCACGCGGGGGACGTATTGAAGATACAAATAAGTTCTCTCTCTGAATAACTGCTTTAAGCTTTTAGATGAGTTGGTGGTTAATAATCTAATATGGAATGATGGACGCGCGTGTTGGACCATATGTTCTCAATTTCCTTCAAGTATACGTTGAATTTGTTGGTCTCAATTAACCCCCTAGTTTACTGGCTGATTCTGTGAACCTTGTTTAGAGCTTGACCCATCAGTTTTAATTATCAACTCTAAGCTAGTTTATGAGCCTAGGCTGCCTCTCCCTCGTTGCATATTGATTATGAGTTTCAGGTGGTTGTTATTACATAGAATTGAGTTTTCAGAGGCTTTTGGGAAAGACTCCCTACTACGCCATGTATTGATTTCACGGGTAGTTTTGCGAAATTAACTGATAAGTGCACTTTGTTTCGGTTTCATTCCTATGTTCTGAATCCTTTGTTTGCTTCTCCAAATAATAAAAGCTTGTCCAACTTGAATACTTATTGCCTTCAAAATTAAATGAACGGCATCTCGACTCTTTGCCAATTGGATGTGAATTGGATGTTCTAAGAGATTGTGCACGTTCAGATTCGGTTAAAAGTCCCGATTTTTATTTATTTAAGTCTTACGTGTACTACTCTCACAAAAGAAACATAATGAAAGCTTGGCGAAATTGAGGCTAACCCACTTGTCTTAGTTCGTATTTTCATAGATCCTACCGTGAAATATAAGGTTCAAGAATGATGTGTGCGCGTGTGTGTATATATATCTTCTCCACCTTTGGGCAACCAAACAGAAGGTTTTTTCATTTGTTTATTGGGTTACATTGTTGATTTTATGGTCAGCTTTAAGTGCAGGGATTGAATGTTGGCAATGACAGCAACAGGAAAATGGATGGGAGTGTAAGGCTTTTGAGTCGAGCTGTATAAATTTGCTCGCATGGGACTACTGGATTTCAGTCTATAGAGCTCTTGTGCTGCTGACGTGATGGTGTTGGATGTGATTACCAGTCCCATATTCTCACAGGCTGCGGAAATCCTTAAGCAGATTGTTGAGACAATCATGGACGTTGCAATTACTTCCAACGATGTCTTCATTGAGAAAGAGGGTTTTCGGGAACTTTCTAGTTACTTGGAAAAGATTGTCCCTCTCCTAAAAGAAATGATGAGGAAAAATATCAATAACTTCGACGGCTTAGACAATGTTATTTTTGTTCTTGATCGGGAGGTCAAAGTTGCAAAGCAATTAGTAGAGGAATGCAGTAAAAGAAATAAGGTATATCTCTTAATGAATTGCCGGTCAATTGCTAGACGCTTAGAGGACAGTACGAGAGAGATTAGCCAGGCATTAGGTCTCATTCCTTTGAGCTCATTAGATATTTCGGCGGGTATAATTGCAGAGATCAGTCAGTTATGTGACCACATGAAGAGTGCAGAGTTCAAGGCAGCTATACAAGAGGAAGAGATCTTGGAGAAAATAGAGTCAGGAATACAGGAGAGAAATGTCGATCGCTCATATGCCAATAGTTTGCTGTTTTCTATTGCAGAGGCTGTTGGAATTTCAACTGAGCAGTCAGCGTTGAGGAAAGAATTTGAAGAATTCAAAGGTGAAATAGAAAATGCACGACTGAGAAAGGACCAGGCAGAAGCCATACAAATGGATCAAATAATTGCTTTGCTGGAAAGAGCAGATGCTACCTCTACTCCCAATGAGAAAGAAACTAAGTATCTGATCAAGCGAAATTCTTTGGGGAGCCAACCATTGGAACCTCTCCAGTCATTTATTTGCCCAATAACAAGGGAAGTTATGTCTGACCCGGTGGAGACTTCTTCAGGGCAGACATTTGAGAGAAGTGCCATAGAGGAGTGGTTCGCAGTTGGGAATGTATTGTGTCCCTTAACCACGATAGCATTAGACACATCAGTTCTGCGGCCTAACAAAACTCTTCGGCAATCAATAGAGGAGTGGAAGGATAGAAATACAATGATCACGATTGCTTCCATGAAACCAAAACTCTTGTCGCGAGATGAAGAAGCACTTCATTGCCTGGCACAACTACAGGATCTCTGTGAGCAAAGGGATATACACCGAGAGTGGGTAGTATTGGAGAACTACATACCTATCCTTGTTGAACTTCTCAGTGCCAAAAGCCGAGACATAAGAAATAATGCTCTTGCCATCCTCTTTATCCTGGCAAAAGACAGTGATGATGCCAAGGTACTCCTTATCCTCCTTATCTTAGACCTCACTATGTGTGTTTACATGTTCTTGTCTTTGTGAGTATTTACATCTGAGGTTATATAAATATGCAGGAATTCTGTTTATCTGTCTTACTCTGGTCTGGTAAGGGATCGGATTTATGTTTTTAGCAATTTCTAAATTGGTAGCCAGAGTGTATATCTTTCTTATATTCACCCCCTAAAAAGAGCTTATATAACTTATATGATAACTGTTAACCAAATCAATAGTACTTGATTCAGCTTTAGACTATATTCTTGCTGCACTAGTACTTGGAAATCTGAAAGGAGTCCAATAGAGCTATTGGGTTGGGGGATTTAATTGGTATTTGGTGGAAATTGAATAATGTTTTGGTGGTGTCTTGTAACATGACATAGATTGCTACCGGTCAATGGCATTGATGCATACTCTTTTCTTAACACTTGCGCAGTTTTATGAACTTGTTTCAACTCTCTCAATTTATCTGCATTGTGTGCTTCAGATTTGGAAAATTTTCAACTAGGTGATTCATCATCAACAGGAAAATTTAGTTTATCTTTCTTGGATTTGATACTATGAAACTGAAACTCTTTGCAGGAAAGGATCGCAAAAGTTGATAATGCAGTTGAATCTATTGTTCACTCTCTTGGACGCCGTATTGAGGAAAGGAAGTTTGCCACTGCATTACTATTGGAACTTTCTAAATGTGAGTCAGCACGAGACTGCATTGGAAAGGTTCAGGGTTGCATACTCTTGTTGGTGACCACTATGTCAAGTAGTGGCGATGACAGTCAAGCTGCCAGATATGCAGGGGAGCTTTTGGAGAACCTCTCATTTTCTAATGAGAATGTCATTCAGATGTCTAGGGCTAATTATTTCAGATATTTGTTGCAGCGTCTTTCTTCAGGTTCTTTCCTTAAGTCTGATGCTGTTTTCTACTTTAAAAAGGTCAACCTGAAATTTGTTGAATGCTCATTTCTTGCTTTCCTTCAATTCTTCAAAAAAACAATCTGCAAGTTGTTAACAAAGTGGTGAATGTTAACCATGACTACTAGTAAAACCTGAAGCTTCTCTCTCGAATTGGAACTTTCTCCCAATTTATTGTTCCTTCTTAGCAGGAACAAGGTGGTGATCTATGTGACCTGCAAATCTATCTGATTATGTTTCTAATAAGTTTTTGCTACCTTTTTCAGCAATTTATAACTCTTTTGGATCTCAAATTTTCATCACATCAAATGCATGATTTAGTAGTTAGTGTTTGCAATGTAGCATTCATTTTCTCTGTAGTCATAGAGTCGATGTTTCTTATGATATGTGATAGACACTGAAATATTGAAACACGACAAGAAATGTATCATGCTTCAACGACAGTGACCTGGGGTTACCATATTCAATCAAGAGAGCTAGGATTCTTTGTCTAGTACTATATTTTAGGTTTTAGTTCATGATGCTCAAGGATTAGGATCTCCATCATTTTGGTGAGCTTCTCTTATAATTTTCACCTGTAGGCGTAACCTTATGGGTGGTTGAACTGTTGAACTAATTCTCTACAAAGTGAAGGCAAGGTAACGAAAGGGTACCTGGTGCAGTGTTAGAGTGGGGTGGATAAAAAATTGGGACGTCTTCTGCCTTTCTGGGAATGGTAGACGAGATGAGCACTAAGCCAATTGTGCCTTGTGAATTTTTTTTTCCCCTGGTTAGGGACACTATGAGAAGAATATCAATGATGTAGGACGGTTTTACGATCCGTAAGTATTGCCGCCTACAATATGAATTGTGGTGGGTTTTGGTTGGAAATAAGAATAGTACTTAGTTGCAACTTGCACAAAGTGGGAGCGGGAGCGGGGGCAGGGGAGCGGATGATCATAGAAGTGTGGGAGCACCATTGGGAGCGTTTAGGAAAAATTAATTAAATATTTTTATGTCTTTTAGTATAGTTAAATGTCAAAAAGAAAAGATTATTCTACCTATTAGATTGCAAAACATAAAATTATGTATACTTTTAATATGAGATTCCAATTGTTCTCCATATCGTAGTTGCAAGAAGCCGGCGGGATTGGGAGCTAAGGATCATTGGAGCTCCTCTTTCGGGAGGGGGAGCCTTTAGGAATAATACATGAAAATATTAATATGAAATGCAAGTAAATATTAGTATGCGTCATTCACGTCAATTGCAAAGATTGTCGTAGTAACTAAGTAATATTATGGCTATATAAAGTAATTGAGCAAATTTTAAGTTAATATTTTCTAATTATCATATCATTACTTAGTGTTTTCTCTTGCTTGGTATCTTTTGTTTTTGTTTCTTTTGGGATTTGTATGCCTAAGAGGTTCTATGCTAGTTGGAAGCGCTGGTGCGAGGTTCTGAGGTCGATTCACCACCCACATAGGAGGTTCCTGCAACTAAGCTTGGGGTAAGTGCGCGAAGAAGAAGAAAGGAAAGAATGAGAAGGAGAAGAAGAGAGAGAAAGAGTGCTTCACCCTCGCATGGGTTGGGCAATTTCTGCAAGAACCGATGACCGTCTTGATACTCAAATTTAATACTCAACTCTATCCATAAAATGAAAGATTACATCCCCATTTATAACACACGGGAAAGACTCTTATAATTCCTATGAGTCTAAATGAAATGAACCTAATCAATGAATAGATCGAATAAAATATATGAATGAACCTAGATATAAGTGCATGCATTGAGCCTACTAACGATTAGATGCAATTAACTAAGAATGTGTAGTACATTGAACCTTTCTAATATGTGTTTAATGTATCAAAATGCATAATGAATCTAACTACTAATTCATGATGACCCTTGATCTTCCAACTACAATGGATGACTGGTTAACTAACAAAGCCTATGAGACTTGTCTAACCATTCAATGGCCATGTCATCAATTCTCCTTTGTTGAAAAGAACTCCACTCTGGTGAGTTAGGTGCAACTCCCAACATACCCTCGTCTAGCAATTTATTGTCTTTTGTTGACCTCATCCTTCTCCCTTCGTTTGGAAAAAACTCGATCTCCAGTTTTTGTAGTGTCTTAGTATGAAAATTGAGGAGCGCTAGAGTTTCAACCATTTAAATTGATCTTTTTGAAGAAACAATGAGAAGAGCCAAAATGTGAAACTTTTCATTACCCCATTGGGTTCGTTGAACTTATGCAGAATTTCAAACTCAATTTGAATAGTTTCTGCCCCCGAAAAAGCATTAACTGCAATGTTAGTATTATTGACTGTCTTGACTTCCTTCAGCGACAAATCTTCATCAGTATCTTGTTAATGCCTTTGTTGACTGCAATAACTATTTTTGCCTTTGTTCGTTGAATACCCTCAATAACGGGCATGCTCATCGTCAATTTGTGTAGTTTCTTCAATCACATGACTGACTTTATAAGCTTCATGAGCTCCTCTTAGAAGAGCAACCATTAGTCTAATTAATCAATACGACTTTGCGCTATAGTTAGCTCAGCACCAGCTTAGACAAAGAAGGCCTTATAATGGTGAGTCGAAGCAAGAGTGGTGGCCGTTCCTATGGTTGTCTTCCTACTGCTGAGTACGTACACTTTATTGGCTTAAGACCTGATGAACTCTGTCAAGTTTGTCGCCTTCATGTGGAAACGGTGGAACATGCTTGGTTTCTAGTATGATTTTATTAGTACGCATGATTGGGCCTATAGTATTGAATATGCATAGGACTGCTAAGGTGAAAAGACATGTATTCCTACAAAATGATATTGAATCTAGGGGAACTAGAATGAGGAGGATGACAGACCCACTCGCATTCTACCAGAGGGAAGTAGCTTGATTGGTTCGAATCCAAGTCGTGAGATTGCTTCAAAACGGGAAAGACATTATTTTAGTCAGAAAAGCAGATGCAGACGAGAAGACGATGTTACTAAAGTGATGTTTTTATCTCTTTGTACATCACTAACTAGCGTAGCACCATTACTTTTTAACGTTGCAACATCACTTTTCAGACTTGCAGCACCTTCCCGACTAACCTGAAGGACTTTGGAAAGAGTGTCAACCTTGGAATTAAGTTCAGTAGTTATCAACATTGTAGATAGATCAACTATGAAGATGCAGGATTAAGCTCTAATGCTCTATACCAAACTGATGTAGGACGTTTTAGAACGCTTAAGTATTGCCGCATACAATATGAATCGTGGTGGGTTTTGATGGGTGGGAAATAAGAATAGTACTTGAGGTAAGTGCGCAAAGAAGAAGAAAGGAGAGAGAGAGAGAGAGAGAGAGCTTCACCCTCGCTAGGGTTAGGCAATTTCTGCAAGGACCGCAGCCCCAATCACGATGACCGCAATCTCAATACTCAAATTCAATAAACAACTCTATTCATAAAATGAAAGATTATATCCCAATTTATAATACATGAAAAAGACATCTTCTAATTCCTAGAAGTCTAACTGAAATTAACCTAATCAATGAATACATCGAATAAAATATGTGAATGAACCTAGATATAAATGCACACATTTAACCTACTAACGATTAGATGCAACGAACTAAAAATGGGTTAAGGCATACATTGAACCTTCTAACATGTGTTTAATGTATCGAAATGCGTAATGAATGTAGTTACTAATTCACAATGACTCTTGATCTTCCAACTACAATGGATGACCCTTGAACGACCAAAGCCTATGAGACTTGCCTAACCATTCAACGCCCATGTCATCAATTCTCCTCTGCCGAAAAGAACTCCAGCAAGTTAGGTGCAACTCCCAAAAGCAATTTGTCGTCTCTGTTGACATCATAAATCAATTATCATTTCTCATTTCAAAGACATGTGTTGTTTTTAAAAACAGCCACACTACTGCGACACATAATGCGTTGCAAAGAAATGAATTATTATTCTGATGTAGGCCCCTAGACAACCGTTCAACCAGGTAGGACATCCTATTGGCTTCTTTCAAGTGTCATATGACTCTGGTTTCTGACTCCAACTCTACCATATGTTCAAAGGTCCTAAGTTTCTATTATTAATTTGGAGATAGAATCTATGCCAAACATAGAGTTGAATCATCTTGGAAATTATTATTTCTATAGTGAAATGTTCACCAACTATTCTGCTCAGCATTGATTGGGCAGAATCAATGTCCTATGAAGTAACAGTCATATTGTGTTTCCAAAACTTGAAGACATGCCTGAGCTGATTGATTGAGGTAAATGTCGTCTCGATTGTGTAGTTCTGAGAACAAACGTTAGATGGATCTGGATAGAACACCTGTATGTAATTAAATTAGAATTTACGTAGCAATAACGAACCTAACTAAGACCGTTTATTTCCATCAATTCTGATTGGCTACATGAATCTCCCTTTTTTCTGTAATTAAAGGGTTATTGTGATACCCCGTACTTGGGTAATATTAAATGGTCACTTATTAACTTGTTTTTATAAAAAGAATACCTAGTATACTATTCTGGAGTTTCACAGAGAATATGAAAGTGAAGACAAAAATATTAATTAGTTGTGTTGTGGTGTGTGGTGCGTGGACGTGATGCATAAAAACCAAAGGAAACAAAGTTGGAAAGAGAGGAGAAAAAGCTACAGGTGGACATGTGGGTATGTGACTAATGTTCATACTTGGTGACAAGTCCGTCACGGGTAAGTATGTGGGGCCTTGGTTTGCATTTGGGTGATGAACAAGCTTCAAACGTGCATGGTTTTCACTAATAAAAGGACTAGATCTATGAAGAGAAAGGGGGATAAATTGGTTGATTCCAAAGGGGAAGGGAGGTGAAGGTTTGAGCTGGCTGGACAAAGGGAAGGAAGTAGCACAAGTGAAAGGGGAAAAATAAGAGGAGATGAAGGGTTAAAGGTAAGCATGTGTGAAAAAGATGGAGAATGTGTACGGGAAATTATGTAAGTATGGAAGGAAGTGTGTATTGCTATTTGAATATTTTGCTTTTGTTTAGATTGAAATGGTGGTGTGAATCACTCCATTTTGTATTTTGGTTGGGTGGTGATTTGTGTGAGAATTCGGGGTGTTACAACTTGGTATCAGAGCCTAGGTTTTATGATTTTGTAGACTGTCGTATAATCAAACTTTAGGATGATGATCTGTGCTTTAGCAATATCGGGTAGTTGTATGTGTACACAATTTGCAGTAGGAATGTTTGTGAGGATACAAGTTACGTTAATAAGTCTTTCTTGGTTGAACTTTAGCTAAGTGGTTTGTTATCAGTGGATTTGGTTTGGTGGTTCAAAAAAATTATGTTTTCTTAGTATATTAATTTTTAGGTTTAGGTATATTTTCACTATTAAAGATGGTGGAACTTATACAGAGATTAGATGGAAGTTGTTTTTTCTAGTTGATTGTTGAAGTTTGGTAGGAGATTGTGCTTCCAATTATCCAAGAATTTTGCATGAGGTCCTTAAGTGATGAGTCTAGGTAAGAAGTGAGTACCTTGAGAATATTGGGTAGAGAAGTATGACTGAATAGCTTGGGAAAAATTATTCTGATTTTCTGCTGTTATCTAGGAGTACATGTTAGCACAGAAATAGATTGGAAGTTGTTCGTGCGGCATAATTACAGGAACGGCGAGCAATTCTTTTTGGTAATGTAAATATCGTGGAGAATAATTATTCTTTTCCTATCAAGTTATGCTTCATATTGATCTTTTATTTGGGGTTATGTGTTGATCAACATTTGATCTCACCCATGCATTTTCTTTTCCCCTCGTTTCATAGTTATTGCTCATGGATTTGGATACTGTTAACTTGCCGTTTATTTAAAAGAGGTTTCACTAGCTGGCTTGGACAAAAGAAACAGAGAATTAGGAATTGGGAATTTTAGTAAGTTTGGATGCCTAGTTCTGAGTTTACATTGTATTGGACGATGGAACAAATTAAGAACATCATGAGGTAATGTTGTCAGTGGATTTATTTACTACACTTGTGCATCTGATTAACTCAACTCTTAGTTGGGTATTTGGGTAATGAAGTTTTCTTTGTTTGTTCGTGCAAAGTGTATGTAGGTTTACTTAACTATAATTGTGGAAGGTTTTAACATTGTGTTGAGTTGGGTGTACTTATTTGTTATTGTGGAAGGTTTTGACATTGTGTTGAGTTGTCAGTTATGCTTATTGTGGGTGTACTTATTTATTATTGTGGAAGGTTTTAACATTGTGTTGAGCTGTCGGTTATACTTATTGTGGGTGGCTTGGAGCCTATGAATTATATAGCCTTAGTGGCGTGAATAATATTGCCTTTGGGGCATGAATAGCCTTAGTGGCGTGATGAGTATTGTGTTAGTGGGGTTATGGAAATTGTACAATTGATGTGATATCATTCTGAGGTTGAGGCCTTTTTGGCATTGAATATGGCCTTTGTGGGTGAGAAAATTCATGCTGTTGTGGCATTGTTATAGTGGAATAAAATTTATACTTATTGGGTTGCCTGTGTTGCATTGGCCCGGTTGGCGAGTATGTTTATACTGTTAAGTTATTATATGTCTCGAGTTGTGCTTTATATCCACTTATACAGATTGGAATCAAAATTTGGTGTTGCCTCAGTAGCAATGGACTAATATTCAAAAGTTGAACAATATTATTGCATTGAAAGGGGTGAATGATTACATGACTAATGAAGGGGTTATATAGGCTAACCCTAATAACCTTAGCGAAACCTAATAATACAAAAAGACTAAACTACCCTAAACATAAAAGATAAATAATGATAAACTTAGCGAAACTCTAATAATACCAAAAACTAAACTATCCTGAACGTAAAAGATAAATAACGATGAACTGGAGCGCTAAAATTATAATGTGGGTATATGAGTAATTTTCCTACTCGGTGACAAGTCCGTCACGTGTAAGTATGCGGGGCCTTGGTTTGCATTTGGGTGATGAGTAAGCTGCAAACTTGCATGGTTTTCACTAATAGAAGGACTAGAGATATGAAGAGAAAGGGGGGATAAATTGGTGGAGTCCAAAGGGGGGGTCGGCAAAGGTTTGAGCTGTCTGGACAAAGGGAAGGAAGTAACACAAGTGAAAGGGGAAAAATAGGACGAGACGAAGGGTTAAAGGTAAGCACGTGTGAAAATGATGGAGAATGTGTACGGGAAATTATGTAAGTATGGAAGGAGGTGAGTATGGCTATTTGAATATTTTCCTGTTTTTTAGATTGAAATGGTGGTTTGAATCACTCCATTTTGTATTTTGGTTGGGTGTTGATTTGTGTAAGAATTCAGGGTGTTACAGTTATATACTTGGATGAATTTAACAAACTCATATTCTTTCTTGTATGACATCCAAACTCAATTTAGTGTCTTCTCCTACCCCTAGCATTTTCATTTACACTGAACCTAATCTTTCCATGTACATTTACACTGAACCTAATCTTTCCATGTACAGCCCTACATTTCACATTATTATACCATCTGAGTTTACTTCCTTGCAATTTTTCTTCAGTTGGCGCTACTCCCGCCATTACATGAGTGATTTCATTTATAATTCTAGACTTTGGGGTGAGGGTTTCATTCTCTTCCTTTTGAGAAGGGGGGATTGGCGAGATCCTATTGAATGGAGGAAGACTTTGGGGTGAGGGTTTCATGCTCTTCCTTTTGAGAAGGGGGGATTGCCGAGATCCTATTGATTGTAGCTTCCTCCATACCTCTGGAAAAAAAAAGAAAAAAAAGAAAAAAAAAAAAACAGCTCAAAAGATACGACTCCTCCATCACCCCAAAATGTAAGGGGTGATAGCGTAGTCAAAGTCTTGGTCTGTGAAGATGCACTGGTATAGACTGATATTCTTTTAATGACTTGGTTCCAAGGCATGATTCAATCTGTGATAACAAAATTTAATTATTCTTACACCCTAAGGCAATTGCTTTCGCAGGACCAGAAGACGTAAAGCTAATCATGGTGAAGACTTTGGCGGAGATGGAGTTGACTGACCTCAATAAATCATCTTTGCTTGAAGATGGCGTCCTTCAATCGCTTCTTCACTTGATCTCCCATAGCAATTCTGAGATGAAGCAAGTGGCTGTTAAAGCTATCCAGAATCTCTCAAGCTTGCCCAAGAATGGACTGCATATGATAAGGGAAGGTGTTGTTGGCCCATTACTTGACCTCCTCTGCCATCACACTTCATCACCAAGTTTGCGTGAACAGATTGCAGCCACCATTGTGCAACTTGCCACATCAACTGTGTTCCAAGATTCGAGTGAGACTCCAGTGTCGTTTCTGGAATCTGATGGGGATGTCTCCAGACTGTTCTCGTTGATTAGCTTGACGGGGCCTACTACACAGCAAAGCCTACTCCGGGCGTTTCATGCAATGTGCCAATCTCCCTCTGCTACTACTATCAAGACCAAGTTAAATCAGGTATATTTCTTAATTTCGAAGTTCTTCCCCCTTTTAGGAAAGGAAAACTGTCGTTAACAACTACAAGGAAAAAACGGCTACAAACGTCAGCAAGTTTTTATATACGATATTTGTTATTAAGTAACGGTCATTTTTTACGAGTTACCTGTTTTTAAGTCAAAATGCAAATAAGTTTAGTAACGAAGGTGAATAACATCTTATGAAGGAAGCAACAGGTGTTAAAAAGCAGTATAATAACACTTGTAGACAGCCAATGATTTGTGGCTAATTAATCTGAAACTGGCAGTGTCATCCCTTTTTTTTAAGAGAGGTATCAGTAAATAAATGCTAATTTGTGGTAGGGGATACTCCATGCAACTGAATAGCAATGTGCTCAACCACATCTGGTCGAAAAGTGGCTTGTCTTGTGTTTAAGCACATATTTAGCAATGGTTGTGAAGAATGATTGTCTATTAGTTATTTAGGAGTTCTAAGGGTGTGCACTATTTGTGAAAAAAAGAAGACTGCAGGAAGGATGGGGAAACTCAAAGATGAATATGATTTTTTGGATAACTATGATGGAAATTGGTTTACAATGTGATCTGGTTGTGGAATGTTCATAGGATTAGGAGGGCTGTACAAAGTTAGTAGGCATTGCTGGATCATGGTTTGTGAAGGAAAAGACGGAAAAAATAGGCTATGTATCAAATAGCTTTAAAAATAGGCTATGTATCGAATAGCTTTAAAAATAGGCTATGTATCGAATAGCTTTAAAAATAGGCTATGTATCGAATAGCTTTAAAAATAGGCTATGTATCGAATATCTTCTTTTTCCTCCAAAAAAAATCCACACAAATTTAAGATCAGAACACAGCCTTGAGGTTTCTCATTGAGAAATGGTTGGAAATAACCTCGGTTCAGAATGTCTTTATAGTTGCTATGCAAGTACGGAATGAGGTGCTTTTAACTATGAGGGTTCTGATTTTTTAACACAAGGTCAGAGGGTAGAAGAAACAAGTAGGGTTACAATAATGTTTTGTGTCTAAAATAGGTTTATTTATGGGCTGTGCACAGAAAACTTGCTAATAAATGTAGGAGATCTAATGATTTATGATGCTAAGATTCAAAATGCTTTGCCCTTTCAAGGGTCACTAAAAAAGTGGCAAAACAGTCTCAAATCTCAAGGTTTCATGTACTCAAACCCGCCTGCCTTGTTTGGCTGTTAGGGGTTGCATTTATGTTTTGTGCCATCCGTGATACAATATATACAACCATATTCTTGGTGGGCTATACTTGCTTCAAAAATGTAACTCTTTAATGCTTTTATCGAATTTGCAGTGTTCAGCTGTTGAAGTACTGTTTCCATTATGTGAGGTTGAAAACCTTAATGTACGGGCAAATGCTGTGAAGCTGCTCTGCTGCTTGACAGAAGATGGTGAGGAAAGCACTATCATGGAGCCTGTGGGCCAGAAATCAATTGAGACCTTTCTCAGGATCATCAAAACATCTAATGATGAGGAAGAAATTGTTTCTGCAATTGGTATCCTCTCTAACCTACCCAAATGCCCCCTAATAACCAACTGGCTACTGGACGCAGGGGGCCTTCCAGTAATTTTTAATGTCCTTTCTGGTAGTAATCGTAATGGGTCCCGTAATGGGACCCTCAAAAGTACGTTGATAGAGAATGCTGTTGGAGCCATATGCCATTTTAGTGATCCAGCAAATCGTCTTTCACAAAAGAAAGCTGGTGAAATTGGTGTGATTCATGTTTTGGTACAGTTACTCGAAACAGGTACCGAGTTGACAAAAAAACGAGCAGCTTTTTGCCTTTCTCAGTTTTCGGCAAGTTCTCCTGGATTGAGTCAGCGGGTTCCAAAGCGTCACGGGCTATGGTGCTTCTCACCTCCACCGGAAACCACATGCTCGATTCACCAAGGAATCTGTACTGCAGAATCATCATTTTGCCTTGTGGAAGCTGATGCGGTGGGACCCCTTGTGAGAATTCTCAGGGAATCAGATATTGAAGCCTGTGAAGCTGCTTTAGATGCACTAATGACCTTGATTGATGGTGAGAGATTGCAAAGTGGCACTAAGTTACTAGCTGAAGCAAATGCCATACCCTTCATGATAAAACTACTCACCACTCCATCCCCCACATTGCAGGAGAAAGTTCTGTTTTCTTTAGAGAGGATTTTTCGTTTAGTGGAGTACAAACAGAAGTACGGGTCCTCAGCTCAGATGCCTTTAGTTGACTTGACTCAGAGGGGAAATAGTAGTACAAAATCTCTGGCTGCCAAAATTCTTGCTCACTTGAATGTTCTTCTCGACCAGTCCTCTTATTTCTGAAGGAAGATAAAGGGTTTTTTTTTTTCTCATCATTTCTCAGTTTGAGAAGTCTCTAGCTCATGGATGTTAATTGTTGGACTATGGATACCTGCACTATTGTTGCCCTGAGAGCAAACGAGAAGGGCCATTCGTTTGTCTGTGATACAGATAAGATATCCTTGGAATCCACCATTGATGGCCAGGTTAGCTGAGTTGAGGTCCTTTTTTTTTTTTCAGTCATATTCAAGTTGTAATTCTTTTTTCTCACTGATTATTTTTATTCAGTGGTATATGCTGGAAATTCGTTTGATAGTTTAGAAAAAAGGCGAAGGTCGAATTCCCATGTATTCTGATCATAGCTATAGTGAAAAAAGTGATCCCCTGCTGTTCACAATGCTGGTTTTGTGCTAATGCGAACAGCCTTTCCTGGGATAGTTTGGTTTTGCTGTTTTTTTCAATGTTCTTTTGTTTGAATATGTTGATGTTCTGGTGTTTTTTTCCCCCCTCTGCCTCAGCTCTCATGTACCAAAACAGAAAATGGCCTCGTGGGAAAGTACTGAAGTGTTCTAGGCTCTACCGCGTCAACTTTTCTTTGAGCATTTCCCTCTCAGAACCTGTAATAATTTTTTCGCGTAATATATACAAGAATTGTCTTGACAATTCTCTATCCTCAGCGCAATTTGAGTTGCGATAATCTTACTATCCACCTTGTCTTTATTACTCGTGAATTTAATTTTAGCTGGATACGGTATAAATCTATTATCAAAGGAAAATCGGTAAATATAAATAATTTGGTCTATAATTCCAAGTACAGTACGTGAGCTCCATGATGCTAAGTGAAACAATAGTATTTGAGACCTTATAATCAAAGTAATATGCTCGAAGATTATAACTCTTTTTGCAAATAGAAGGGAAGGGCCAGGGGTAAAACTGAAAATTGTAGTAACTTTTTTTTGTATTGGATTCTGGACATCTACTTTGTAAAAGATCGTCTCGACCTGGGTAGAACTCTTTTGCTCCCCTTTTCAATCCTTGCTCTTACGAATTTTCATACTCCAATATTTTAGTAGTTTTGTACTATGTTTTTGAAAGACATTTTTATGCTCCGATTCCCTCTAAGGCTCCGTTTATTTTGATGTAAAATGTTTTACAATGTAAAACGTTTTTGCTGAAAACAAACTTTTTTACTTTTATTTTCCGGTGTTCTGTTGGCACATGAAAAATATTTTCCAAAACAATGATTTTCCGTTATTTAGTTGTCAAAATAATTTTCAACACATAAATTATGTACTAGCCTACAAGTTTAAGTAGAAATAGAATCTCCCAAGCATTTTAAACCTTCAAACCTGCAGAAAACTAGAATGTAAAAAACAAATTAACATCTATATCCAAGAAGTTTCTCTTGCCGCCGCCTCCTCTCTCAATTTGGATTTGATATGATTTGTGAGGAGTGTGATAGTTTTGGGAAATGTCGGGCCAGGGGTGAAATGGAAAAACGACTTACGGAGAAAATAATAGAGTAAAACAATTACACCCCATTGGTGTAAAATGTTTTACCTTGAAAACGTTTTCCTACTTTCTTTCCTAACCAAACAACGGAAAATGGGTGAAAAAAATTTACGTCCAAACGAACGAAACATTACTCACGCCCCTTTTCAATCCTTGCTCTCGTGAATTTTAATAGTTGTATTCTACAATAGTTTTGCATGTTTAAGACGTTTTTATGCTCCGACTCTCCCTTTATGTGACGTGCTTTCTGCGGCTTAGGTCACACTGATTTCTCCTGTGATGTTCAAAAAAGAAAAAAACGTAGATGTTTAGCTAGCTGTTCTGTTTGGGTGTACCAAACAGCAGTGGAGTCAAATTGTTATGAACCAACTGAAGCAAATCCATGCCCACACTCTCAGAACAGGCATAGACTTCACCAAGTTCCTCATCCCTAAACGCCTTGAACTCCCAAACATCCAACACGCCCACCACCTGTTCGACCTTATTCCTAACCCAACTGTCTTTTGCTACAACAAGTTCATTCAGGCCTACTCTTCTAATGGCTCTTACCACCAATGCTTGTCCCTCTACACCCGAATGTGCTTTCACGGCTGCTCACCAGACCAATACTCTTTCACTTTCCTCTTCGCGGCCTGCGCTTCCCTTTCGTGGCCTCATCAGGGCCGAACGCTCCACTCCCATTTCCTCAAATTGGGTTTCGAATTCGACATTTTTGCGCTTACAGCACTGGTTGACATGTATGCTAAACTGGGTTTGTTGGCATCGGCACGCCAGTTATTTAGTGAAATGACTGTGAGAGATGTGCCCGCGTGGAATTCGATTATCGCAGGTTATGCAAGGTGTGGGGATATGGAGGGGGCATTGGAAATGTTCCGGGCAATGCCTGCTAGGAATGTGATATCATGGACAACAATGATATCTGGGTATTCGCAGAGTGGGCAGTACCAAAAGGCCCTGGATACGTTTTTGGAAATGGAAAGGGAAAAAGGAGTGAGGCCGAATGAAGTGACTATAGCCAGTGTTCTTACGGCTTGCGCAAATCTTGGGGCATTGGAGATTGGGCAGAGGATTGAAGGTTATGCAAGGGAGAAAGGATACTTTGCTAATATGTTTGTGTGCAACGCCATCTTGGAAATGTACTCCAGGTGCGGGAGCATTGATAGAGCACAACGAGTATTTGATGAGATTGGTCGCAGGAGAGATGTGTGCTCCTGGAATTCTATGATCATGGGTTTGGCTGTCCATGGAAAATGCAATGAGGCTCTTCAACTCTTCCATGAAATGCTGGTGAGATGCTCTCTGGTTGAGATTCAGTAGGAAAATGATCTCGAATAAAATTTCCATACCCGAGTTGCCCATGAGAATGATTTTGTTCACCCTCATTAAATAATACTATGCAGATCCTACCAAAAAGTTATTTTATCTATGTCGAAAAGTGTTTTGATTCCATGAGTACCTTAAATTTTCAACTAGTAGGAATGAGGGTGAACAAAATCGGACTCCATCCAGCAGCAGTGACCTTTTTCTGTATTATGAAATCAAATGATGGGTCTTCATGAATAAACGAGGAAAATAAGAGTCGCATCGTTAGGTTTGGCATTTTTGTTTGTGTAGCATTACCCGGTTGATTACTCTGAAATTAATGCTTAGATTGTCGCTAACATGTTAGTCTTGATTGTGTGGTTTCTACTGCCAGGGAGAAGGAACTGCACCAGATGATGTTACATTCGTAGGAGTTCTCTTGGCATGCACTCATGGAGGCCTGGTAGTTCAAGGACGAAAAATTTTCCAATCAATGAAACAGAACTTCTCGATCATTCCTAAATTAGAACACTATGGATGCATGGTTGATCTTCTTGGTCGGGCAGGAGAATTGCACGGAGCTTATGATCTTATACGGAGTATGACGACGAAGCCAGATTCTGTAGTATGGGGAGCTCTGCTGGGGGCATGCAGTTTCCATGGCCATGTTGAGTTGGCAGAGAAAGCAGCACAATCACTCTTTGAGCTTGAGCCATGGAATCCAGGAAACTATGTAATCCTCTCCAATATTTACGCATCAGCTGGGAAATGGAATGGAGTTGCAAAGCTACGGAAGATGATGAAAGGCGGAAGGATAACAAAGGCAGCCGGATACAGTTTCATAGAAGAGGGAGGCCGAATGCATAAGTTTAGTGTAGATGATAGATCGCATCCACGATCTGTTGAGATATATAACCTTTTGGATGATGTTTCAGCTCTTATGAAACTACTTGGAAATACAACTAATTTGGATGGTATTGTTGAAGAATCATGGATACTGGGATAAGTCTGATAATTTTCATGTCAAATTTAGTTAGTCCATATTCATCCAACCATACTTTTTTTTTTTTTTTTTTTTGCAAACTCTTCATGCAAGTAGGAGTTCAGAATTTTCACAGTAACATGGAGTTCAATAGAATTAACTTATTAACAAACGTAATTGTTGAATCGTTCATCTGTGTTGATTAAGCATAGCCGAGTGACAGAGTGAGCTTAATTTTTTTTTCCAGTTCAAAAAAAATTAAGCTCACTTCGTGCCTTGGGGTTAGTTTTCAACAAGATGTGTGTTCAAGCTGATGGAAGAATGCTAACCCTTTGTGAAAATGTGACTTGCTAACCGATGAAGGATTGATATTAATTGAGCTAAATTTTCACAGGGTAGCAGTAGACATTATTTTTAAAAATATGAACGGTTTCGATCATCCATGCAGGACTTTGTAGTTGGCCCAAATCAACTGATTTGTACGATTTTTGTACCCAGTAATCTGTATGCATTGTACTGTCCCGCACATTAACATCTTACCATGTGACAAACAAAGAAGAAAAGACCTCATTCCACAAACTGAGTTTAGTGCAAGGAACATAATTTGGCCAAGATCTTTTTGATCTTTTTTTACTGTTCATTTCCCTTTTTTCTGATCAATTTTCAGCATTTGATTAACTGTTTCTGTCTTTCCGATCCTATTTTTGACAAACATTTTCTGAAAACAATCCATGGAACACCCAAACAATGATATCAAAGTCCCAAAAATGGTTTTTCCAAAAATAAAAAATAAAAAGTGAAAGTGAAAACAAATAAAATGAAAACAATTCAAATCAGCAATTTCCCATTTTCATATCAGCTGGATCTCTGTCAACAATTTGTTATGCAGGAGAACAACAAAAGAATATAAGTTAATGCATCCTTTAACATTCTTTCCACTCTACTCCAAAAGAAACTGCTTTCTCGCCGATTTCAAGCCACAGGACCTACTATGCTGTCTTCACCTTGGTTCTTCTTCTTCTTCTCCTACCCACAAATTTGAGGATCTCATCCAGTAAAACTACAGGTGCTGAAACCAAGAGAACCAGAAGCCATTCATTCAAACTCAGTGGAACGATACCAAACACTTCAGCGAAGAAAGGTACATAAAGGATTAGGCAATGGAGCCCGAACGAGACTGACATGGCTACAAGAAGCCAAGGGTTCCTCCAAGGTGGCATTGTAATCAAGCTATTGTCTTCAGAAAGGGCATTGAGGGAATTGAACATCTCAATGGCCACCAAGACAGAGAGTGAAAGAGTCATGGCCTTCACTTTACCAAGTGTAAAATAGTCACAAGGGTTGGAAAAAGTAATTAAGCGGCCTCCACCAACCGTGAAGGGAGTCACAGAGAAATTTGACCATGAGGGGCATTCTCCCCAGTTCCGAAGCTGAGATAGTTCAACAAGCGTGTGCCCGTCACTTGTGAGATCAATACCCAGAAATGAAGCCTGAGTGTACCACAAGACAAAGATACCAACAGTTGCAATACCCACATAAGAACCTATAACCTGCAATAACATGAACACCGCCTAAGATTACCATGAATATTTGCTCCAAAATTTAGGGGCAAAATTAGTTGTAGAAATGTTACCGAAACATGCTAAATCCTATTTTACTTGATAACCATTACCTTCTCAAAATTGTGCATGGTTACAATTTTTGTCTGGGTGTAACTCATAACAAGTTCAATATTAATGTTTCTTTGCCCTTGAAATTGGAGCACACAAGGCTCCAAACATAATGAGATTCATGAGCTACAGGCTACTTCTCATCTTGTATTTATAACTACTTCCCTCGTAAATCCAAAAGATATGACGTAGAACTAACGAGATCACAAGTTCCATTGACTAGGAAAAAAAAGTTAGTAATCCAATATATTTAGGAGATGAAAAACTATGAATTACAGGGGCAAGATAATCTTCACATGCTAAAATCAAAAGAAAATGGTACTAAAAAGCACTAACCAAATATCGGAAGAGGACCCAGGTATTAATAAGAGCATCGTCACTTTTGCGTGGTGGTTTGCGCATAATATCAACATCAGCTGGGTTGAATCCAAGAGCTGTGGCAGGTGGGCCATCAGTTACCAAATTGACCCAAAGAAGCTGTACTGGTATCATACATTCTGGTATTCCCAGAGCAGCAGTCAAGAATATGGATATAACTTCGCCAACATTAGATGATATCATGTACCTGCAGATATCGAGAAAGAGAAAAAGGCTATCAAGTTTACTCCCAGATCAAAAAGCTCATTAAGCAAAATATATAGTATATTAGTACCTTATAAAAGCTTTCATGTTGTTATAAATAGATCGGCCCTCTGCAACAGCGGATACAATGGTGCTGAAATTATCATCTGCTAGAACCATATCTGAAGCTTCTTTTGCTACCTGGGATGTTTGGGTGGATGCAACATAAAAAGTGACCACTACTTGAGAAAGAATGATACAGTCAATATTAATAAAGCCCTGAGTGAAAAAAATAATTTTTTTCTGGGAAATTGATTTTAACTACTCTTCTTACTAAATTTTTTTTGGTCCTTATTTATGTAACTTTACAGGTTAATGCAATTCACATGATGAAAGGCAAAAATGGAGTGAGAATATCAAAAGGAAAAAGGGAAGTGAGAATCACATTTTCTTTGCTCTAATCAGAAATCAAATTGAACTACAAGGAAGATTTAAGATTTGCACAGCAGTGCAAGCAAAATGCAGGTTAGTGATTATTTACCACTAAAAAAAATGGAGGATGATCACAAAAACGAATTTATGATAAATTAACCAAATCACAAGAATGAATTCAACAAGTACATATGGTCCAGGTGATAGATTGAGCATGTTACCTCTGTGCCAGTAATTCCCATAGCGATGCCAATATCAGCAAGTTTCAATGCAGGTGCATCATTCACACCGTCTCCAGTCATCGCAACAATTTCCCCCATCTCTTTTAGCATTCTTACAATCTCTTGCTTGTGCTTAGGCTCCGCGCGTGAGAACACCTTTCCTCCTGGTTTTGACAAGATTTCAATTTGCTCGGAAGAGGAAAGCGCCATGAATTCTTTACCCGTAAAACTCGTCCCCCTAAGATCATCGCCTTCCGAGAGCAATCGGATTTCCCGGCAAATAGCCTCTGCCGTGGACTTATTATCACCAGTTATCACCATGACTTTAATTCCAGCTTCTCTACAATCATCGATGGCTTTGTGAACTTCTTCACGCGGCGGATCCTGTTGAACTCAGTTGTTAACCACAAATTTTCTAATCAATTAACCAATGCCTGTGTTATGTGTTTTTGGTGCGAGTACGTCCAACACTCTTTAATGTCAAATTCACCTAGTTTCCAGGTTCAGGACATGGGGACAGGCCAAAATTGTCATACTCATTGATGTATTTCTTTTTTATGTTTCAATAAAAATGGTGTTTTCGTGCATTATCTATGAGTTCTGAACGTAGTTCATGTAAATTCTATGAAAAATATATGGTTGCAAGGTCAATGCCCAACGAAACATGTAAGACATGGACCCTGTAAACGCACCAGAGTGTCGAGTTTCCACTACCATTACTTTTCCATTTGAACATAGACCAGTGCCAGGCATGAAAAATGCAAATCTGTGACAAATAAGTTACTTACCCTTAGACCAACGACCCCCACAAACACTAGGTCACTTTCAATGGAGGAGTAGTAAGCTGGGTCAAGCAACTTCTTGTGGGCAGGGTGACTCTCATTATAATAGTCTGAAAACTCTCCCAATTCATCCTTGTATGCCACCCCCAAGCACCGTAATCCCTTTGAACTCATCTCCAAGTGTCTCAACAAGAGAAGCTTCCTACAAGACTCATCGATTGGAACAAGTGATCCATCTGCAAGTTGAACATGTGAACTGCGCTCCAATAGATTCTCGACAGCACCCTGTAAATCCCATTTTAGTAGTGCAGAGTGTGAGACCAATCATGAAAAATGCTTCAAATTGCAAATTAGGAAAAGAAGCCAGTGACAACAGCAAAAAGGTATTGAGGGAAAGTACCAGACAAAAATAAGAAAAATGCGGATATATGCATAACAAAATTTGAAGTTGCAAATTCAAGTTCTTTGGTTCATTCCCCAAAACTAACATAAGTGCATTTATCCTTTTGGCCAAGGGTCCCATCAAGCATAATTATGGCATCATTTTAAAGCTACAACACAAGTGGGGATAGTGAACATTTAACAGGTGACCCAACAGAAAACTAATCTTTGATTTGACTAGTCCAGTTAAAAAGGCATTATCGTAGTCATAAAAAGTTTCAAATACTACAATGGCCATACAACCAAATGCAAGAATACAAATCCGCACACCCAGCCCACTTTAATTCAGCTAGGGTTTGTTGAGATGAGTGTCAAATTGAATAATTTTGAAATTTAAACCAATGCCTTTCAAGGAAAGGAAAGATTGAAGTATTTAGCATAAACTCATGCCATGTGGCTGAAAAACTAACTCAACATTTCTCCTCTCTCTTTTGAAATATCCTGCATGAACAGAAACTAACAATCACCTTGACAAGTAGTCGATTGCTTCCAGTTGGCTCCCGGACAATAACACTCATAGACTTGCGAATGCGATCAAACTCCAATGTTGCAAGCCTCTTTGATCTCTTTGTCCACCATTCACAACAACCTTTTTAACAAATGAAATTAAAGGCCATTTAAGATGGTGTAATATGAAATTGACAAAAACTTCAAATAAAGTGTCTCCACTTACCTAATTTAACAGTGTTGGAGTCAATCAAATAGTTTGCAGCAAGCTGTGAGTCTCGAATCTTGCTCCTAACCTTGCTATCAGGGACCCCCATCTTCTCAACTAAAACCTTAAGAGCAGCCTCAGTGGGCAAACCTGTTGCTCTAAACAGACGGCCATTGCAAAAGATACCAGCATCATTACAGACAGCACATACTTCCGCCATAGCTTGCAAATTGGAATCCATATTATAGCAATTCCAGTCGACGATTCCCCCATCTTTAGGATCATAAGTCGTGCCTTCAACACGGAAAATTCGAGACGATGTTGTTTTTCCGCCTAAAGTGAAAAACTCTATGACAGACATCTGATTTGTCGTGAGGGTCCCAGTTTTATCTGAACAGATCACAGTTGTACATCCCAAGGTCTCCACACTCGGAAGCTTCCGCACAATCGCATTCTTCTGTGCCATTTTCCTTGTTCCCAAAGCTAAACAAGTTGTGATTACAGCCGGAAGGCCTTCTGGGATTGCAGCAACAGCAAGGGCAACAGCTATCTTGAAATAATAGGTGCACTTCTCAAATGAAAATTGGAAGTTCGTTGGCCATCCATCCACAAGATCCCAAGTAAGGAAGTATTTATAGTTAATCAGCCAAACAGTGAGGCACACAAGGCCAATAGCAGTTGTAAGCCTGTTTCCAAATTCATCAAGCTTCTTTTTCAGAGGGGTGTCGCTTTCCTCTAAAGAGGCCTCATGTATTTGTTTTTGTATCTTGCCAATCTCAGTGTGCATCCCAGTGCTCGCAACTATACACAAGCAACTACCATTCACAACCGTCGTGCCAGAAAAAACCATGTTTTCTTTGGCTTGTAACTCGCAGTCATCCATGTGGACTGGATTAGTGCCTTTCAAAACAGGCATCGCCTCTCCAGTCAAAGAGCTTTGTTCAACTCTTAGGGTTGAGGTTTTCAGAACTGCGATTCTCATGTCAGCGGGGACTTTATCACCTACCCGCAGTTCCACTATATCCCCAGGGACAAGTTCTCTAGCCGGCAAATCCGGCACAAGGTATCCATCCCTTAAAACCTTAGCAGATTCACATTGCATCTCTTTAAGGGCTTCAAGCGCCTTCTCAGCATTAGTCTCTTGCCAAACTCCGACGATGGCATTAAGTACCAAAATCAAGACAATTACGAAAGGCTCCACATAGGCTTCAAACCCAGACTCCCCAATTTCATTCCCATGCAGGTAAGCTAGGATGAAAGATATGAAGGCGGCGACAAGAAGAATCTTTACAAGCATGTCGTCAAACTGTTCTAATACGAGCTTCCACATCGGCTTTCCCTTCTCTTTCTGAAGCTCATTCCAACCATACCTCTCGCGACGCTTCTCCACCTCGTAAGTGCTCAAACCCTTGTCTAGTTTCACTTTGTACTCCTTCAAACACTCCTCAACAGACCACGACCAAGCATGGAACTGTTTTTCACCCAAGAATTCTTCCATCTGGAGATCAAAGTATACCTCCAACTAGAATACTTCACCAAAAATGCCTTAAACCCGTTTGATCAATCCTATCGGAATTTATACACAAGAAAAATGTGAGGAAAGCATGATATATACACCAATATTGCATAACCCAAAATTGAATACAAACGAACATCAGCCAAGCAAGGATTCAAATACAACAAATCAAACAAGTACAAAATGTTTGTGTATGATTTTTGTTCAAGCCTGTTAAAAAGCTATCCAACTACAAAAACTAGACTCGCTATCTGACCTCTTGAACAGCCATTAGTCAATGTTTAACAGTCAAACGAAACAAAAGAGTAGGCCTAACTACAATGCAAATGCTAAAATGCATGAAGATACTATATATGTTACAGTCACTCACTATCGCCATCAAATATAATTTGTTATTCTTTTCAAGAGCAGACGCAAAACTAACTCAAAGAACAAGTCTTAATTACCAAAGTGCCTTATAGTTCCCAAACCCATCCACAACTAGTAAGTCTTAACTACAATGTCAATGGTAGATATACCACGATGATATTTCTTTCAGTATCTAATAGAGTGTGTTATTTCTTCAAACAATACAAAACGAAACTAACTCACAGTAAAACTCCACCCTAGAACCAAATTTCCTTCTAAATTCCACTGTCCAAAACTATTAAATCACAAAGGACAGAAAAAGGAAAGAAAAGAAGTAACAGAAGCCTTAAAAAAACACGGTAAGTACTAAGCAAATACTCCAAACTGTAACCAAACTAAGCATCAAATTACAAAAAAAGTAAATAACAGAAACTAAAGTCTACAAAACATTGCGTATAGACAGGAAAAATAAGTCTTGCCAATGGCAACCAAACTGAAAACTACTACCTTCATGTTTATCCACTTCAAATTTTGCATGAATAGGCAACCTAAAATATGCGGAGAGGAACATAACTGTGATCTAACATGGGCAATCATCTGAAGGGAGCAGATATCAGATTTTACCAAAAATTCTTAATGTGGCAAACCTATTAATTTTCAAATATTCATAAAAGTAATTCTTTATAACGAAATTTTTTCAAAACTTGGAGGGCGGCAGTCGCCCTCGGCCGCCCTGACATTAAGAAGAATAAAGGGTCAAAGAACAAAAAGGCTAAAAACTCAAAACAAATAAAATATGGCAATGGCAGAAACATAAACAATGAATGCACATCTCCATCGAAACTGATAGAATTTGTTAGCAGTACAAACGAAACCAACACAAAGAAAACTAAACCCTAATAACAAACTCCCTTCCAAATTTAAGCAATATCCAGCACTAGAAAATCAGAAAGACCAAAAAGACGCAAGGGAAAAAGTAATAGACACCAAAAAATGAAAAACCAAACAAAACCGCCATGCAAATCATTAAGCGCATAACAAGCCAGAAACTGAAAACTAGACGCAAGTACAACAGAAAAAATACCAAAGAACTGAAAACTTGTCATCATAACAACGCATAGACGGAAATGGATGGAGTCTTACCAAGAGCAACCCAACTCAATAACTGACGCCCCCACAAGAACCCACTTGAGAAATTGCACAAAATACACCAACGCTAAATTTAAATCTTGCAAATTGGAATAAAGGGTCAAAGAAAAAGAGATTGGAACAAAGGGTCAAAGAAAAAAAGGCTAAAAAACTGAAAGCAGAGGAAGAGAATTTACAGGGGAGATTTGTTGTACCTTTGAAGGAAGAGAGATGGCTTTGAGACAAAGCAAAGTAATAAAAGAGAGAATTCTTTGGGGCCTCCTACGACTGGGAATTTTCTCACTTTCAAAGGCATTGGGTTTGAACTACAACTACGTGAGATTATACTCTTTCGTTTATTCGTTGCCTCTCTTTCCTTTTGAAAAATTGACGAGTGCTGCTGGTCCCCTTTTTACTCTCTCTCTCTCTCTCTCTCTCCCCAACAAAATTAGTTTTCGGGATTTCGGCTCTCTCTCTCTCTCTCTCTCTCTCTCTCCCCAACAAAATTAGTTTTCGGGATTTCGGCTCTCTCTCTCTCTCTCTCTCTCTCTCCCCAACAAAATTAGTTTTCGGGATTTCGGCTCTCTCTCTCTCTCTCTCTCTCTCTCTCTCCCCAACAAAATTAGTTTTCGGGATTTCGGCTCTCTCTCTCTCTCTCTCTCTCTCTCTCTCTCTCTCTCCCTCTCCCTCTCCCACACAAAATTAGTTTTTGGGATTTCGGAGATCACATGTTTCACGGTTTCTTTTTGAAATTTGAAGAGAACTGTGAAATTACTTAAAACTCCTATAGTTTGCATATAATTACGTTTCCACCTCTTCTTTGACTTTCGCAGAAGTTAAATTTCCTATGTCGGGACCGTACGCGCAAAAGTTAGAAATTTGTTTTCGTCATACCAGGGCTGTACTTTCCGACGACAACTTAGGGGGTGTTTCACAATACGTCACATAAAAAATCGTAAAAATTTAGTTTTTTCAAAAAATCAGTTTACATCACATAAAAAATCAGGAAAAACCAGTTTTTTCTCTTACAATACATCACATAAAAAATCAATTTTTTCAAAAAACTGGCTTACTAAAGTCTCACACAAGCTATCTTATCTGAACTGTTCATTAAACTTAACATAATTTTTCAAATAGTCTATACAAAAAAAAACTCAATTGGATGACTGTAAATTATTGATCCAATCTGCTAACTTTTCATTCAAAACTGAAGATTCTACGCTATAAAAAATTAAAACTGAAGATCAATCACTTACAGTTGAATTGATGTTTTTTGTTAATTTGGGACTTTGAAGTGGATCCCGCAAGTTGTTTGGCAGCGGGGATGGCAAGGCGGAATTGTGCAGTGCAATTTGAGCTATCCAAATGTGCTTTTGACAGTACGAATTTAAATAAAACTCTTTCATGGTATTTAGACTGCTGAAAAGGTGCAACGCATTCACTGCAGTGCAAGGCCTGGGATCTCAAGTTTTTTTTAATAAACATAAACTTATCATAGATATGCAATAAACGAGTGCATCCACTAATATCCACAAATTACAGTGCAACCAAACACATCTGAAAAAAGTAACCCAGCAAAACTCAGCAACTCACACAGCACAAACCATCAACACACAACCCAACAAGGCAAAGTAGCCACACGATAAATTAGAAGCCAAAAAAATGGACTCAATATCAACGCCAGACGCACTGAGAAGACCTGCAAAAACAAAATTATGGGCACAAAAAAAGAAATAACTCAACTAAGTGCGCGGCGTTGTGCACAATGTTTGCGCACTTTGTCTCTGTGCGGAGTTTGGCATTTTTTAGATAGTAATGTCTTGTAGCAGTTTTCCTACTAATAAGTACTTAACATTGTTGGGGGTGTTCCACTAAGGGAGTTTTGTTTTAAAACTGTCTTGATTTTTGTGTTCACGCCTTTTTATGTAATGTATTGTGTGAGGATGAATTGTCTTGGTTTTTGGAAAAAACTAATTTTTGAAAAAAACTAGTTAAATGTTCAACTTCTTGAGCTTCCTCCTTTTTTAGCACCAATTCTCGTGCCAGGAAATCTGCGTCAAATTATTATTATGGAGACCAACCAACATTCCGGGAAAGTTCCATAAAATACACCATGAACAATCAATATTAGGTTTCAATATGTCAAATAGAGAATGAGATAAAAATGTATTTTGGAGAAACCCTAATAATCGTATATCATTCATTCATCAGGTATATATACAACCCTAATAGAATAAGACAAACTTATTACAAGTAAGACCCCTTAACTGAGAGCTAATTACAAAATAATCTCAACACTCCCCCTCAAGTTGAAGCATAGATATCACATATGACCAACTTGTCAACAAATTTTGAAAACAATTTATTTGATATAGCTTTGGTGAGGAGATCTGCCAGTTGATCCTCAGATCAAATCTTGGGTAATTCAATAACCTTCGCTTTCAACTTCTCCTTGATAAAAAATCTATCAACCTCCACATGTTTTGTTTTGTCATGTTGAACTGGATTGTGTGCAATATCACAAGCAGCCTTGTTGTCACAGTACACTTGAATTGATTGCTTTGGTGGATACCCCAAATCTTCTAAGAGTTGTTTTAACCATAATACTTCACAAATACCGAGGGCCATACCTCGATATTCGGCCTCCGCACTTGAACGAGCAACAACATTTTGCTTCTTGCTCCTCCAAGTAACAAGATTACCTCCTACAAAGGTGAAATAACCAGAGGTGGATCGCCTATCATCAATAGACCCAGCCCAATCAGCATCAGTATATGCTTCAATTTTCTGACAATCAGTACTCTTGGAAAACAAGATTCCTTTTCCAGGGGCAGACTTCAAGTACCTCAAGATTCGCATCACTGCACTCATGTGTTGTTCTCCAGGATTATGCATGAATTGACTAACAATACTCAGAGCCTAGGCAAGGTCTGGCCTTGTGTGTGCCAGATACATTAATCTCCCTACGAGTCTCTGGTATCTTTCTTTATCAGTTGGAACTTGATTAGAAGTAATACATAACTTCAACCCTTCCTCCACCGGAGTAGCTACAGGTTCACATGCTGACATTCCAGTTTCCTTCAACAAATCTAGGACATATTTTCTCTGAGATAGGAAAATTCCTCGGCAAGATCGAGAAACTTCTATCCCGAGGAAATATTTCAATGAACCAAGATCTTTCATTTCAAATTCTTTGGACAAGTAATTCTGTAGAGCTTCCCTTTCCTCATGATCATTTCTTGTAACCACCATATCGTCCACATATACAATGAGTGCAGTAATCTTACCCTTTTGTTGTTTCAAAAACAAAGTATGATCCGCGTTGCTCTGTCGGTATCCAAATTCTCTCATGGACTTTGTAAATCTTCCAAACCAAGCTCTGGGGGATTGTTTTAATCCATACAACGACTTCATCAATCTACATACTTTCCTCTCGTGGTTCCCTTGCATAAGACATCCAGGTGGGAGATCCATATAAATCTCCTCTATCAAGTCACCATGCAGGAAAGCATTATTCACATCAAACTGCTGTAATGGCCAATCTAAATTCACAGCTAGAGACAACAAAACACGAACAATATTGATCTTAGCCACAGGTGCAAAAGTATCCATATAATCAATTCCATACGTTTGAGTGTACCCCTTAGCCACCAGTCGAGCTTTGAATCGTTTGATGGTACCATCAGCTTTATACTTAACGGTATAGATCCATTGACACCCAACTGGCTTCTTTCCTGATGGGAGATCAACAAGCTCCCATGTTTTGTTCTTCTGTAAGGACTTCATTTCTTCATTCATCCCTGCTTTCCACCTTGGTAGCATCTTGTAGAGCTTGAAATGGTGTCTGAAATTGAACAATGCTTAATGGAACTCGATTAATGAGGTATCCAGTTGAGGAAAGGGCATCACCCCAATATGACATAGGCATATGAGCTTCAATCAAGGAAGCACGAACAACTTCCAACAAGTGTCGGTTTTTTCTCTCTGCAACTCCATTTTGCTGAGGTGTGGAAGTACATGTGGTTTGATGAACAATGCCCTGTGTAGTCAAATAATGTTGAAGTTCGGATTTCATATACTCTCCGCCATTATCACTACGAAGAACTTGAACATGTGCTTTGTATTGAGTCTGAATCATGGTATGGAATTTCAAAAATAACAAATTCACCTCCTTTTTTGACTTCATTAAGCATACCCAAGTCATCCTAGTACAATCATCAATAAATGTAACAAACCAACGTGATCCATTCATGGTAGTAACTGGAGAGGGACCCCAAACATCAGAATGGATAAGCATAAAAGGAATTGAACTTTTATTTAAAGTTACTGGAAAAGAAACACGGTGGCTTTTCGCAAGTTCACAAACTTCACAGCGGAAGACGGAAATATCAACTTTTGAAAATAAACTAGGAAATAACTTCTTCAAATAACCAAATGAGGCATGTCCCAAACGTCGATGCCATAACCAAATTTCAGCTTTTTTCTTCTCCCCCTCAGAACTATCCACTGCCAATGCCTTACGCAACTTGTCTGAACTCTTCGACACAAGATCCAGGTAGTACAGCTTCTCGTGCCTAACACCATAACCAATCGTTTGTCTCGTTCGGATGTCCTTAAAAACACATAAATCAGGCCAAAAAAATCACAACACAGTGTAATGTCAAGGTTATTTGAGCAACTGACAATAAATTATATTCCAAGGATGGGACAACTAGAACAGAATCCAAATTTAAAGTGTATGTAAGTGACACGGCCCCTTCTCCAATAACTGGAGCGGATACACCATTAGCAGTGGACACACATTTTTTGGAAGATTGTCTTAAGGATGAAATTTGTCTAGAATCAAATGTCATATGATCTGTTGCTCCTAAATCAATTATCCATGTATTATTCAAAACAGGTACAGACATATTAAAAACCTTACCCATATTGTTACCTGCCGTTGCTATCAATGCAATGGCACGTTTGACAACTTCATTATCTCCATCTACCTTTCCCTCTGCAAGTGCAGCAGTCCCATTCCGCCCAAACCCTCTTTTCTTTGAATCACGGTTGTGATCCCACCACTCTGGGTACCCAACAAGTTCGTAGCAACGCTCTTTTGTGTGCCCAGTTTGGTCGCAATGGGTACATTTGTATGATTGTTTCGTAGTACCCCGGGAACGAGCATACAAGCGCGATTGATCTTGGGGTGGAGTCTACTGGGGATGAGGTTGCTCCTGCAGTTTCAAGTTCGGCCGATTGCGAGCCACCATGACCGAGGAATCCATATTTTCTTATTCCACGTTCATAGTGGCACGGCGAACAGCCTCACGTCAGATTAGCCCATAGCACTCTTCCAAACCTGGAAGAGAGTCCTTGCGAAGAACTTCTCCATGAACCTGTTCAAATTCCTCATCCAATCCGGCAAGAAAAATGTGTACCCGTTGTCGTTGGATAGATTTCTTATATGCTGCAATATCATTAGTGTTCTCCATAACCACTTTGTCACGGTGATCCAATTCACGGAAAATCTCGCATAAATCCCCATAATATACAGAGAGGGGTTTTCCTCCTTGTTTCGCAGTAAAAGCTTTTTGATTCAAGGAGTATACCTGGAGTTCATCATTGCCATCGTAGAAAGCAGTTGATAAGGCAACCCAAATTTCGCGTGCGGTGGATACGCATAAATAGCGCTTCATGATTTCTGGGGTCATGGATATCAACAACCACCTCTTCACTTTTTGTTTTTCAGAGTACCATTTTCCATACCCAGCATCGGATTCAGCTGGTTGCTGGATTTTTCCGTCAATATAGGAGAGTTTCTCTCTCTCGGCAATATGCATCTCCATCATTTGGGACCGAACATCGTAGTTTGATTCAGTAAGAATGATTCCAGTGTTGAAAGGCCCTTCAGCTTGAACAAGAAACAGAGCCATTTTCGATTCAAATGATTCGATCTTCTCACCCATGATGACAAATAAGAACGGTGATTAGGGTGAAAAAATTGTGTTCGGCTCTGATACCATGTATTTTGGAGAAACCCTAAAAATCGTATATCATTCATTCATCAGGTATATATACAACCCTAATAGAATAAGACAAACTAATTACAAGTAAGACCCTTTAACTGAGAGCTAATTACAAAATAATCTCAACAAAAAATTCGCATAAGAAGTGAAGAAATTTGACAAGAATATAAAAGTTCTTGGGGATATTTATAGCCCTCGCTATGTGTTCGGGGTCCCTGTGGCACTCTCTTCGTGCTACAGGGATGTAGTGTCCATCTCAGCCGTCCATCTTAGTAATTAATGATCCGGATTTAAAATAAAAAATTTCTATGAAAAAGTTATACCATTGAAAACACTTTTGGACGGCTGAGATGAGCGTTACACCCCTATAGCGCATAGGGAGGGACCCTGGCCGGATTCTCGCTATAAGAAGTTCATACAACAATTTTGTTCTTTCCATTCCAAAGGTTTGGGTCGCATGGTTCGTAGAATTTTTGGTTTGGAAAGTATTGAGCAGAATAATAGCTAAGAATTTTCATATGAGGATTCACATAAATAATTAATTTTTATGATGCTTTGTTTTAATGATGAAAGGGAAGATAAATTAGAGTGGTAACTGAAATTGAAGCAAAAACAAAAGAAACAATTATAAAGAAATATGGGCAAATTTTTTTTATTTTTTTTATTTTTATGTTTTCTTCCTTTCTCCCCAGAGCTTCAAACATCATAACTGCTCAAGCTCATTAAATAAAATTTAAAAAAAAAAGTTTATTTCGAACTCCAAGACAAATCATTCTCTCACATTACATCATTAAAAAAAATTAAAAAGAAAATAAAAAAGTCAATAAGAAAAAAATAAAAAGAATGGGATCACCCAAACTATTAGGGGTGTACACGGTCCGGATCAGATCGGATTGGCATGAATCCAATCCTAATCCATGAGTCACGGTATTTAGAAAATACAATCTGTGTCCAGACCAAAAGTCTCACGGTCCACTTTCAATCCGATCTGTGACTCACGGATCGGTTCCGGTTTTATCCACGGATTACATGTCATACGTAAATAAGTAACAAACAGTTTGATCAAAATAAAATCCTAAAAAATTCAAAGTAGAAAACAGAGAGACCTTAAACAAGCATGTGTTGGAGCCACAACTAGGGCCTAAACAAGCAGCAGTAGAAGCATGTAGCTTAGTTCAGTTACATAATGGAATAGAAACAAAGGCAGTTTAGTACCCAAAAAAAAACAGTGAACAACTATTGAATTCATTAAAGGAGATAACAATACAACCTTATATCAAATTAACAATATTTATAAAAGTGGTAAAATTATTTATACACACACACACAGAGACATATATATATATAATAAAAATCTCACGGTCTGGATCGGTTAATCCACGGTTTCAAAATAAAAAACCGTGTCCAGATTGCAAGTTACGGTTTATCATTTTTTGAATCCATGTCCGGACCATTAATCCACGGTTAAAATCTAAAACATGCGATCGGTTCGGTTTGGATCGGATTCACGGTTTACCGGTTTTTTTGTGCAGCCATAAGTTGTATAGTCTAGTGACTAGTGACTACTCAATATAGGTCCGTACGTGTTTGTGTTTGTGTGTGTGTGTATATATATATATGCGCGCAAATATGAATTAACACTTTCATCATGTCTGCTCTATCTTTAGATAGATCTTCTATATCAGTAAAAAATGAAGAAATTGTTGAGTACTTTCAGTCTCAACAGCTAAATCAGTGAACAATATCCGAAGTAGAACCTAAAAAGATCTATAAATTGGGTCTTTTTTACTACATCAGTAAAAATGCTGTTAAGACTTCAGAACAGACAATCTGTCTTGACACAAATGATAAAACTATTAAGCTTTTATGCATTAAGGACATCCAGCGGTATCCGCATAAATACAAATATCTGCATATTGGGTTAATTCAGATTGCTTTTAAACCCTTAACCTTACCAGGATTAAACTCTAGTATTCAGGCAGATTTGCGTGATGCTAGATGTAATGATTGGAAATCCTCTCTTATGGGGATTGTTCAGACTAGCTTCTGTCATGGACCAGTATATTTTAATGTTTATCCTAATCTTGCTCTATCTTTGACTGATAGAAATTTATTTGAAGCAGTAAGTTTGCATATCCAAACACAGGGATATAACTTCTTGCCAGGATCTGAAACGGTTGCGGTAATATATTGTATTCATTATAAAGTTATTAATACTATGTGTCCGTGTCCTAACGCTATTTTGCGTAGTGATCCAGGTAAAACGGTAGTCGTGGAGAGTAACCTCTTAACCACGAACGTAGCTGTACTAAGGTTGATTGATTGGGATGAAGTAAATTTTCCCACCAATTGGACTATTCCTAGCGCAGTACCACCACAACCAATTATCAGTAGTTAGGTTGATCAGATCACTCAGACGTCCGAAGGAGACGTAGAAATCAGGTTTACTCCTGACATTGTTAGCCGTATTTCCTTAACAAAAAGCGTTTCTTCTAGAAACAGCTTTCCCCCATACCGAGTTTCATATCCAACCACATCAAGACACTCTGTGTTTGAAGTAACAGAACAAACACCAACAGAAGTTCCCACAGAACTTGAAACTCATATCGAAGGAATCCGTATTTCAGAACAACAAATTCCTCATGGGATTTATAGCAGTAGTGCGAGTAAAAAGCGTGATTCACCAACAACCTCAGAAATGGCTTTTCTTATATAAGTTTTTATGGATTACACGCCATTCTCTCCCATTAGATTACTTATCAGTAAAGAGTTTATGTCTCCTGAACATCAAGAGTTTAGGAGTTGGTATTTTGCCAAATTTGATAAATCGGAACAAGATTTTATTAAAGATCATTTTTTCAAAGACCTAGAAGATCGTCAAACATTGATACCTTTCAAAAAATGTTTTTTAAACTGGTATCAAAATCAGTATCATAGAGCTGTAATTCAAGATTTTCAAAAGGTCTGGAGTAAAATGGATGGAACTATTGTTAAATCTGTTCACCCGCCTCCAGAACCAATCAAAATGGAAAACAGTAAAAATGTTTTAGAAGCCACCCCGTATGTAGATCTTAACAAATCTACATCTGCTATCTATAGCAGTGATTCTTGCCATATTATTAAACAGAATAATTTTACCAGCATGAGTCTTCAAACTATTGGTAGCCAGCTTAGTCGGATTGAGCATGGTGTTCAAGCCGTTATTGAAAATCAGAAGGTTATTGCTTCTACTCCTTCTACTTCTTTAGCAAAAGCTTTGGAGGGAAAAGACACTAAACCGAATATTAAGCCTCACATCCCTTTAGAGGATTTTAAATTCTCTAATCATAAGAAGAATTCTGAGTTTATCGACCAACTTATAGGTCATATGGATAGCTAATTGCATATCAGTACTCTTAATTGTCAATCTAACATCAGTAATTCGGATTTAGAATTAGATCCTAACCAAATCCAAGAAGTTCAGGATTCTTTTCAGAATATGCAGGATTACTCTCTCAATAAACTTGAGTATGATGAGAGAGGACCAGGAAGTTACAATATTCAGAAAACCTATTATAAGAGACCTACTCCCCAAGATTTACTCTAGGAAGAAGATTTCTTTAATGTTCAAAATTCTTTATATATATATATATAGGATAAGCTTCTAATAAGGGTCCCTTATTGAAGTTACCATGCGGACCTAACCTTTCCGAGCCAAATTTTGACGATCCGAACCGTTCAATGTTTTTAAAATGCATTTTTAAGGGCCTCCGCGAAGTTTCGTCCAAAAAAAATACCCGGAAGGGCTTGATCCACACAGTTTTTGTTAAAAACGCTATATATAGCGTTTTTAACAAAAACTGTGTGGATCAAGCCCTTCCGGGTATTTTTTTTTGAAGATTTTCCGCGTGGACCTTGGAAAATGCATTTTAAAAACATTGAGCGGTTCGGATCGTCAAAATTTGGTCCGGAAACACAAAAAAAGGGCAGGTCCGCACGGTTTTCTTCAATAAGGGACCCTTATTGGAAGTTAATCCTATATATATATATATATAGGAAGATGTTCTATTGAGGACTCCCTCAAAGATCTCCTCCGTGAGGACCACCCTTTTTTTGATTTTCCGGACCAAATTTCGACGATCCGAACCGCTCAATGTGTTTAAAACATGTTTTCCATGGCCAACACAAGGAATCACAAAAAACAAATACCCGAAAGGGCTTCATCCGAGCGGTTTTTCATAATAACCATACATATATAATTTATCGAAAAATGCTCGAATGAAGCCCTTCTGAGTATTTTTTTTGGACGAATCCTCGCGGTGACCCTTAAAATCACGTTTTAAACACATTGAGCGGTTCGGATCGTCGAGATTCGACCCCGATCCATGAGGTCCGCAAATTACGAGATTCGACCCCGATCCATATTGACCCTTGGATTCAATGGCTGATATTAAAACTTAACAAAATTACTCCTCTCTCACAAAACATGCCCACACCCAAAATCTCTATCTCTCTATCTCTCTCTGCACCTCCATATCTAGCACCTCCCATCTCCAGCGAGCCCCGTCTCCGGTGAGCCCCTCCTAACAAATAACGTACAACGATAAGATCCCATCATTTTGTATGCATTTTTCTCTCAAATATAAAATCCAATTGGATGTTCATATCAAATTTAATGAATTAATTTGGATCTTAAGCTTTCACTCCCCTTCTTTAGTGGATAATTGAAACACAGATCCTGTAGTTTCAAATCTGCAGCATCCTTTCTCTTTTCTTGATAGGAAATCGGCATCTTTATAGAATCAAATTCAGAACGAGTATGCAGAACCATTGGAATGAAACAGATGTCCTCAGAGACATATCTCCCAAACAGAACTCTCCATCATGGTTTATTTTTAAGCAAATTAACAGGAAAACAAAAAAATGGAGGGTAAGGGGATCGGACTCTTTTGGGTTAGCCGAAGATGGGAGGTTCCGGATATGGAGGCGCTCGGATGGGGGGGGGGAGAGAGAGAGAGAGAGAGAGAGAGAGAGAGAGAGAGAGAGAGAGTAATTTTGGGTGTGGACATGTTTTGGGAGAGAGGAGTAGTTTTGTTAAACTTTAATCTCAGCCATTGAAACCAAGGGCCAAGACGGAGTGTCTTTTTTGTGTCCCTGAAATATATATACACACACACACACATATATATATAAGAAACTTCTAATAAGGGTCCCTTATTTAAAAATTCCATACGGACCTACCATTTTTTGACTTTTCTGATTAAATTTCGACGATTCGAACCGCTCAATGTTTTTAAAATGTGTTTTCAAGGTTCTACGCGAAGAATCTCAAAAAAAAAATACCAGGAAGGGCTTGATCCAAGCAGTTTTCAATAAAAACTGTACATAAATAGTTTTTATCAGAAACTATTTGGATCAAGCCCTTCCGGGTATTTTTTTTTTTGGAGATTCCTTGCGTAGGACCTTGAAAACACATTTTAAAAACATTGAGCGCTCCGGATCGTCGAAATTTAGTCCGAAAAGTTAAAAAAGGGGTAGGTCCGCATGGAATTTTAATATAAGGGACCCTTATTAGAAGGGGATCCATATATATATATATGATCAACTTCTAATGAGGGATCCCTCAATTCAAATAAAATGAGGACCTCATGCTTCCTGACCAAATTTTGACGATCCGAACCATTAGATGTGTAACGCAAAAACTGATCGGATGAAGCCCTTTCGGGTATTTTTTTCGATGAATCCTCACGGTGGACCTTAAAAACACTTTTTAAACACATCTAACGGTTCGGATCATCAAAATTCGGTACGAAAAGTGGAAAAATTGCTTGGTCCTCACTTTATTTAAAATGAGGGATTCCTCATTAGAAGTTGATCCTATATATATATATTTATTTATTTATTGTGTGCATGTAATGCAAATCAATGTGGGTCGGATGGCTCCAATTTGGTTGAGTACTTTAAGGTAGTGATCAGGGACGAAGCCAGGATTTTACCTTTGTGGTGGCGAAAATATGTAATTAAAAAATAAAAAGACAAACTGCATTATGAGGATGAAAGATTAAAAAAAAATCTAGTGGTGGCGAGTCTATATAATTTGGGGATAAAAAATTATTTTCTACATAATAATTGCATATTTTGAAAACCTTGTGGTGGCGGTTGCCACCACTTGTCCCCCTAGCTCTATCCTTGATAGTGATGTCTTGTACTTACTAGTTTCTTCTGGTAATAACCATTGTATGGACCACTTCTATATCCAAGACCGGAGGGCTAATAAAAGAGAAGGTTTCCAATTGAAGGTGTTTGGTCATTTGCCAATTTAAGCCGATTTACCCCCCAATTTCAGATGGTGCTTGTTGGTTTTGTTGTAATTTAGATGCCATTGTGTGTCCTTTTTGGTCTTTTTGTTGTTTGCCTTTTAAAGTATACTTTGCAGAGGTTGGGTTTGTCTTGTTGCAGCAAAGCTTGTTCAAGAAATTACGCAAACACAGCCTTAAAAAATCTATAGTTGATAGTTACTTGTACTTAAATTACGCAAATCCCCAATGCTCCCAAATAAAGTTAGGGTGTTTTTTTTAACAGATTTTTGAGACATAAAATCTCATATTTTATGACTTTTCAATCTCAACTCATAAAATGTAAAAGTGTTTTTATGAGATTTTCATAAATTCCTCCTAAAATCTATATGAAAACCACTACATTTTATCAGTTGGGAAAACAACCTCATTTTATCACCCCTCCATAAAATGTTCATTTTATGAGATTTTCATAAAATGCACCTAAAATCAATAGGAGAACAATTATAGCTTTTTGCTTGGATAAAATTTATCAAAAAATATCTTCCTTCCCCAGCAACCAAAAGCACTATCAACAATGCTATGGGTACACCACATGTGCACCCCAAATGCACACCATCCTGAGGTGGCAAATGAGAAGATGCCCATTTTTTGGGTGAGCCCAATATTGGGCTTCTCTTCATTTGCCACCTCAGGGTGGTGTGCAATTGGGGTGCACATATGGTGTACCCATATCATTTTCCAAAGCCCTATAGCTATTAAAAAATGATACAGACATACCCTTTCAGCTATTACTCTAAGTTATATATTACGCTTGCCTACATACTACTTTCGTACTCTCACTATAGCTATTACTCTATGTCATAGATATTTACCTCATTTTATTATTATAATATACTATGTAGTAATTATAATAATATAGCTACATAGTAAGAAGTATTGTGGCGTTTGTTAGTATTGCATCAATTTTTAGAGTATTATTGATTCGTCTCGACGAGAGGGATTCAAAAGGTAAAAGATTATGATTAAAACTTTCAAATTTTTTTTAATAAAATCGAAAAAAGTGTAAAAAACTGTTTTTTTGACTTACTTTTGTCTTTATATTCAAAAAAAATTTAAACTTCGATCATAATTTTAAACTTTTTGAATTCTTCTAGCCCAGACGAACCAATAATACTCAAAAAGTTGATGCAAAACTAAAAAATGCGGAAAAAACAAATAAAAACGAAAAATAAGTCAACTAATTTTTTAGATCAAAACATGTCTAACTTCATAGTCTTTGCCCTCATCTTTGCTCAAGGCCAGTTCAGCTGCAAGTTCTAGGGGATATTTTGATTCAAGGCCCAGTCAATTTGATTGGACTACACTCTTCTCGTTCTACCAAAATCAAGAATAAAAAACATGGGCATCAACCTCGTGCTATGCACGAGGCCTTGTACCTAGTTTACCTAATGTGCAACTTCTTGAACGAATTTCCTCCTTTTTGAGCAGCACACGCTCGTGCCAGGAAATCTGCGTACATATATTATTATTATGGAGACAAACCAACATTCCAGGAAAGTTCCCTGTTTACCTGCAGCCCAATGTCATCAATTATCAAGGTCTCAACAACCCCCATAATTAAATACTAGTAATTATCCTGTCAAAGGCTTGGTTTGTGAAAAGTTCACTTTAATTAAACATTTTATTTAGCTTAATTAATTACCAAAACTGTGTTATCAACTATGGAGTGCAATTATCTACTCCACAGAAGTTATCTGTCAACCCTTGTGGTTGGTGGTTGTGGTACCTTTCATCTACCTGTCCAATTATTTACAAATCAACAGATGTTTTGTTGCCTCCTTATGAATGCATTTAGTTAACCCAAAAGTGTTCGGCTAGTGGTCAAAGCTTGAAACTTAGGGGTTTGTTCCCTCTTAATTGAGAACTCAGGTCCAAAAACTCGTACTCCATTGGGGCCAGTCTAAATGGGGCATTTGCTCCGGGCCTCCGGCTTCAAGTGTGGCCTCCTGTTAGTGGACGTTGAGTTTATAATCCTCCTGAATTAGTTGAAGCACGCGGAAGCTGGTTATTAAAAGGAAAAAATTAATGCATTAGTTTCAACTACGACTCATTAGGTTATACATTATGTTATTCATCAAGACAGGAAACCAAACACACAGAAAATACAGAGTTTTCATATGGTCCCAAAGCAGACCCTTATTACTATATATATGGAGGATATTATATACAATTAACTCTTCCAGAGCCTCACTCCCACAATCTCCTGTATTTGTCATTCTCTCTATTTGTGTTTTTTGTGTGCATTTGGTTTTCTGTCTTGGTTCATAAAAGACTATTCAAAACATGCGGAACTCTACCAAAAAATGTATTGCAGGGGTGAGACTTACATTATTACAATAAGTAAGGGTATTGTTTACCCTCTTTTAACGAGAGTGAACAAAATGCACTCACGTAATGGACAAATGTTTTTTTTTGAACTGGGTAATGGACAAATATTTAAAATTTGCTTTTATGTCACAAAGAATTGCGATTTGATTTTCAAGAACGTGCAAATCGGTGAAAAAAACAGAACAATTAAACCTATGAACCACAACCTTAGCAAAAAATTGAGGTGCCAACCCCAGTTCTTGCTTATTCTTATTCTTTTTTTCTCTTTTCCAGTGTTGGGCAAAAATTGAACCCCAAATCTTAGGTGAACATAGCCAAGCATCTAACCAACTAGGCTAACTTGCAATTTTTAGGCCTATCCTTTCAATAGCTAATCTACCCAAAAGCTTCCTACGTAATTTTAACATCTCCAGCTAACCAAAAGCTCGACATACAGTCGAAATATGAATACCCAATAGCAAGAGAATATTGAAAAGAAACATCAAACATGTACTCCTAATTCTTACAAATTGGGATATGCTTTGAGTTCACTTTTCCTCCATGTAGTTAAGATTTTTTTTTTTTTTTTTTTGCATCCCGATTTTAAATTATTACTACCTATTTAACACATATAGTTCTGTTGTATCATAATTAGATCCGGATCCACTCCGGTCCATGTTCTGGACTGGAGGAGACAGCCCACATCTGAACCGTGTATTGGTATATTTAATGGGTTGGATTTGCTCATAAACTCTAACGCGGAAGATTTAACTCGTGTAAGAGTTTATGAGCATGTCCAAACCATTGATTGTAGCAAACGGACGGTCTAGATCATATAACTGTCTCCTCCTGTTAAAACATGGACTGAAAAAATCCATTACCATATTTTGATGTCAGGAGAGGAAGAAAAAAATGGGAAATAGACTTGGAAGTACCACATGGAATTCGGTAGATTCATATGAATTGTTTTCGATACGCGTAATTAAATAAAAGATTTTGGTATTGAAACTTAAGTAAAGATTAACCAAAGTCATTTTGTATATAATTGAGAAGTTTTCTAGATTTAGACATTGGAAGTGATATAGCTAGACTTATTGAATGCGCAATGCCCTGATCTGGAAATTTTGACATGAAAAATAGAATATTTACCGCGATTCTATGCACAATCTTTTTGAATTTTTGTGGTTGGTTCCACATTTAAAGAGCAGTATCCTACGTATACTGATACTTTTTTTTGTTTTGGTGCACAACGGAAAGGAAGTGTATACTGATGCAAATTTAGAAAAAAATGAACTAGAATTAGTCACATATCTTCTAGACATGATATGGGTTTGATTTTAAACATTTTATACTATGTATAGACTCAGGCAGAACCAGGATTTTTAGTTAGCGGGGTCAAAAATTAGATTTATATACATCTTATTTTTTCTATTTGCTCATGCTAAGAAATAACTAAATTTAGAGGTTAACTATGTCGTAGATTTACAGCGATACATGTAATTTTGCATTTTAATTGGTCCCAATGACTTGTTATACTTCAAAAAAAATGTACAATAGTACTCCCTCCGTCCCTTTTTAAGTGATCCATACGGGAATACATGCAATTTCAAACCCCTAAAAAACATATTTCTTTATATAACTTTTTAATTTGTTTTCTATCAAATTAAAGTGCTCATTGAGTACTTTAATTTGGTGCAAAAAAAAATTTAAAAACGATATGCGAAAGTACATTTTTAAACGTCCGCAAAAATACATGTTTCCAGAGGGGATCACTTAAAAAGGAACAGATGGAGTATCATTTGTAATACTATCAACTCTTGAAAATATGAAAAAACTTGAGAATTCTATGTTTTTTTTTAAAACAAGTTGGGGCAATTTTTGAAATTTTAGCAAGATCAAAATTACAAAATTTAGCTCAAAACTATCCAAAATCCTTATGAGAAATTAAAATGGGAGGAGTGAAGTGACCCCTCTTGTACCTATGTATATAGTCAAGGATGAAGTCAACAATATTGGGATATATATTTGCCTAAACAAGAGATGCTTCATTGTGAATAATTAGTGCTTCATTAATTCCGAGAGTTGTGAATAGTTAATGTATTCCCATCAATATCAGTAGGAGTTGGTGTATTATAAAGGGTCTAGCACATGGACTACGTTTGTTCTCGTCAATTATGATTTAGAGAACGAACTGTAACACAAATGCATCTACTATAATCTGGCAGCGCTTGGTGGGAGGCTGTTTAGGGTTTTTTTTGTTGTTGGGCTTGGCCCATTTTGTCTAGGGTTTATGGGCCTTGGGTGTCTCTGGAGCTGAATGTTTTATCAGGGTTTTATTGGACCCATGTGGGAGTTGGGATTCGTGCCTTTTAGGTGGGTATCTTCGATTGGTTTCTTACCAATCATATATGGAGTTGGTCTCGGATTGGGCTGACATTAGCTTTGTGCTTGTTTGTTGTTTCCTTGTCCTATTAGTCTTGTAACAATTTCAAGATTAATGAAATTTTTTTTACTACTTTCAAAAAAAAAAATAATAATCTGATTAATAGGAGTATGATTTTTTTGTACACATGATACTCTGAATGTTCTCGAAAAAGTGAACAATTGAAATCACAAATAAAGATTCTTGATGGCTCACAATTTAGGGCACTACAGGGTGCCTTGACAGGAACCCCATATCCCACCTTCACTTTTTCCATAAGCACCCATCAGCTATTAAAAATGCATTTAACTGTTTTCACAACAAACTTGTTTACATCTGAGCTCCCTAAACTCAAATGGCATTGTCAATGACCTTGACAAGAACTGAATGAGCCTGCAGAAGGAAAGACCACCTAGGACAATTAATTAGTCTTCCTGTTATATTACCTTTTCACCAAGCTTTCTATTCTTTAATAATACTGGAATTATTCCAACATTTGCAGCCAACACTTTCTGCTCTCAAAGTCTCACATTCCCATGCATACATCTAGTCTAGTAGTAATGGACTTGGTCACTTGAAGGTTACTCCATTGTAAGCTTATGTATAGGCTCCTCTCTTGTATAATGTGAATAAATCAATTTCAGTACATAATTCATCTTCCCAAATGCATGGGGCAGGTTGCTAATTTTTTATTCATACAAGGTATTGAAATTTGTTACGTATTGATTGAAATTCGGATTTTTTTGTTTTTTTTTTTGTTTTTTTAGGTTGGTGACCTTTTTTTTATTTGTAAGATTAAGAACTCCAGTTGTCAAATAATCAAACGCTTATACGAGACACATCAAAACTAAGTAATAGGATGATGTGATGAGATAAGCGTACGAGTGTGTGCCATTTCCACATCTCCATCCCTAATATAAAAAAGTCGAACTCCAAAAAATTGTCACGGAGACAGAGCAAAAGTAGTATGGGCTTCGCTTGCTTTACCCAAAGTGTGATTCTATTGAACTACATCGCATATGTGGCTCTATACTCTCGTGGGTGGTCAATGGTCACTCTCTTATGTGTGGTCACTTGAACACCTCAAGTAAAAAAAAAATTGTTTAGAATACATGTAAACTTTTGTTGTTTTATTTTACTTTTGTCCTTTTCGAACACCCTACGCGTAAATATTTGAACACCTAACCCAAAAAAATAAAAATTTGAACAATTAGCCCCCAAAAATCGGCCCACAAACCAATCCAATGTAAATTAAAAGCCATAAGAGGCTCCATAACTTCTCATAGATGGTCAATTGAACAATTTAAACTCTTTAATTTACATCTTATATTACATGTAATAATTTTATCCTGGGTTTGTTTAAACACGTAGTCCTGTATAGTGCTATGATTTTTCTCTAAATAATCAACTCTATATCTCAAAAACATAAGAGTATTCGTCAACAAAAAAGTTTGTGTGAACCTATTCGCTAGACAATTTTCTATAAATAAAAACTAATGTGTTTATCTGCCGGTTTAATTTTGCTTCGCCTAAAAAAAAGAATTCACCGAGAACATTCAATTGTGACATATATATTACGTATTTTCATATTATTTGGTCTCATTATTAAAACTGATATATAAAAAAATTGTGTATAAATGGCTAGTTAATAGAGTTAAGGTAAAGTTTAAACACCCTGTTCAAAATTTCTTGAGCCGCCACTGATCGCTGACGACAAGAGAACTATCGAACCTTGGTTGCCATATCAATAGCAGCTGCTCTATAACAGGAATTAAGTATTTTGAACTCACACTGTAAGGTTATTTTTGGAAAAATACATTTTAATTCGACATGGCTGTAACTTTAACTTAATTTCGGACTTGAGTACAGTAGTTGAGTTAAAAGTCCCCTATTTCTTGCCATATGGTAAAAGGAAAGTCTTCCTTTGTGGTAATTCGTACAGTAGGTGGACAAAATCATAGAGAGTCCAGTCAACTTACACGGATCCTTTTTCGAAATTTGTTACAGCTACCGCGAAGAAAAAATATATGGATTGTGTATCTAGCGAGAATTTGGAAGGAAGTCGTTCCATTAGTTTTTGAAGAATCCTCAAAGTTTTGGTTCGATAATTTTATTCTGAAGTGCAAAATGAATGTGGACAAGAAAAGGTTTATCAAGTTACTTCAAGAGATGAAAACTCCACGACGAGTTTTTTCAACCAGGAGAGACTCATGCAAGGCGATGGTAGAATATTATTATTTTGGTAGTATTGCATTAGGGTATGTTAGTCAAAATTTCCTATAATTATTTACTTTCCTAGTTTCTTTACTTGGACAAGAAGAATTAAGCTTGATTATATGGATTTCCGTAAATATGTTATTTCCATTTTAGTATTTTGTTTCCATATATGTTATTTCCTTTTTAGTATTTTAGGAGTGTTGTTTAGAAGTTCTTCTATTTTAATAAGCGATGTAAACCTCAGGACAAACCACTTGATTAATATATTGAGTGATTACATAAAAGTGAGTATCTCTTATGTTCTTATAATTCTACTAATCTGCGGGCTAAGAGTTGTCTTTGTTAGTAAAGTGATTTTGTTATTGTTCACGTTTCTACGTTGTGTCATTTTGTCAAATAAGTTAATGATATTGAAACCTGTTGGAGATGTTCTTTTTTTTGGGGGAGGGGTAAATTAGCTAGAAATAGAAAAAATGCTAACCAAATATAAAGCCTACGAGGGGCATACCTACGGAGGAAACAAAAAAAGAAAAGAAAATTAAAAACTAGGATACCAAATCGCTACATCAGATATACTAATAATAACAAAATGAGAACTTTGCTATTAGAATGTTTCTAATCCATCTTAAAGAGGGAGAAAAACATTTTACATGATTGTGTATAGCTACTGCAAGCTGATAAAGAGATGGGAATCACAAAATATCCCTGTAAGAGAGTAAAATTCGTAGGGTACGTAAATCAACAAATTAGTGACTAGGGATGAGAATAATGAATGTTTAGTTTTGGGGACTAAAAGAGAATCTGGGGACTGGTGAAGAATAGGCAAAACAGTAGGGAAGACCCTTGGTAGGAATTTGTCACCCAATTAGAGCAAGAATCAAGAGCGACTTCTCTCTAGAAAGGAAGTTTCTCTCTCTAAAATCGCTCTCGAAGTCTGTCTAGTCGTCCTCCTCAAATGAGGGGAGAGTGCCCTATTTATAGGCCACTCGACCTCTCTTCTGGGCCGAGTGAATTACTCTCTGTGTCCTAATTTTATGGTCCCTTTTAGAAGTTCGTGCCACTTTTCAAAGTGTTATATCTTATAATCTACAATGTTTTAGGTAATTTTGAAAACTTTGTTTATTAGATTAAATTAAGATCTATCAAACAAGATCCATATTGCATATAAAATGTATTACCGATTGAAAGATATAATGAATTTTTTATCCGGTTAGGATGGAACGAGGGACTATAAAATTGAGACGAAGGGAGTAATAAAGTTTGGACATGTGTCGCATAAATAGTGCGCGAATATTCCTTTCATACTGTGAGGCCGCGGACCCCGCAACACCCGCAGGAGGGTCCTGCGGGTGCTACTCCATGAGTGCCCCCGCGGGTGTTACTCTGCGGGTGCTCCTCCGCGATGAACCCTTGTTCCTAGCCACCAAACCACAAAATCTCCAGTAATCTCGAGTGCACGGCACGGTCAATTAAGGTTTGTCTCGGTCTCGCCGTTGCCGCTATCGGGCACGGTCGAGTCTCTACCTTTCCATCACCGCGTGAGCGGCATGGTCATGACCTCCCGGGTCACGCCAATAACGCAACAAAGCCTCTAAATGGCCTCCCTTCGGACCCTGCCAAGTCCCCCCGAGGGCGGACTTATCGTCCGGGTCGGATCATCTTCAAAGGGCCGACGCCTATCTTCGTCGTCTTCCAAAATCTTGGGGAATTATAATCGATTCATTCATCATCGTCTCTCATCCGAGACTCGAATGGTATAGGTTGTGTCACCATCAGGTCGCCTCTTGATCGAGGCACCCTTGTCTGTCACTTGAAAATCTGGCTAAGTATGGAAAAGTAACTTTTTCGGAAAGTTTCGATTTGGCCGATAAAAAGTCCCGGTATTTGTTCAATGGATTTTTCTAAGAACTATGGTATAATCGGATGATCTTTTCAAGTACAGGAAGGTTGTCTTTCGGCCCATTTTCTTCGGAGAAAAACGTGTTGTTTTCCGCCTTTGAACTAAAAGTGGGGGAATGAGATTTTGATAGGATTAGAATTTCAAAATTCTGGCAATGTCATTGTTTCTGAAAGGGGGGTACTTCCTTATTTTCATAAATAAATTAAAGTAAAGAAAACTCAAAGGACCAAAGGACCCGGGGTAGAGAACCCGGGAGCTAGGATCCGGATGTGAGAACCCGGGGCTGGCAAAATAGGGGCTGGAGGACCCAGGGTTAAGATTCCGGAGCTGAGAGTCCGGGGGTGAGAGAATCTGGGGCTAGGAGCCTGGAGTTGAGAAATCCAGAGTTGGAACCCCGGGGTTGGGGAATCCGGGGGTGACCACCCGGGGTTGTGCCGCTCGGGGATGGTCTCTCCGGGGTTGGGACCTGGGCCACCCGGGAATGGTCCTTCTAGGGTTGGCTTCCTTTCCTTAATTTCAAATCTTGATCATCATTTTCCACGTGTCCCTCCGAGTCTCGTGCTACGTGTTCGAGTAAATTTTACCCTTCTACAATCCCAAAGGCTAATTTCCCATGAGTTGGGCTTTCAAATAATCTTCAGTCAGATGTGGAATTTGGGTTTCTATAGGGGAGGTCAGCGTGAGACTCCCCGTTGACCGAAGTCAACGTTGACCGACCATTAAGATCATGACAAGTGTCACCCAAGTGGCGTAATGACCGCATGACACGTGGCACTCTCCGCGCAGGGGGGGTCCACTGGTGCGGGCATAAGTCTCCGCGTGAGGGGGGCCACTAGAGCGGGACCCTCTTGCGTAAGGCGCCCCCAGCAGCGCGCACCCCAAGCCCAGTAAGGGCGGTGCTTGGACAACCATGAGCCATTCGAATAGGAGAAAAGCTCATGGCCCAAACGACTAGCGCGGTCCATAATATGGGCGAGAACGCGAGTAGCTAGTCTAGTTTAGCCCAGGTAATTATACTTGTTGCGGTCTGAAGGCAGGACCCTGGGGGGCCCTTGAGGCTTGACTGCGGTATAGGCGCGACCGAACAGGTCACGACTTTGTTCTAACGGGAATAAGGGAGATCTAGTGGCTTGGTGGCTATAGAGAACAAGAGGATCGCTCCGCGGGAGAATGGCTCGCCACAGCGCGGGTCAGTCGCGCGGTGATGACGTCACCCGTACGGTCAGGTTGTACAGAAAGGACACGTGTTATCATATTATAGGGGAACAGCCTGACACCTGATGATTGGTCCAAGGTGCCTATAAATATGGACATTCCCTTTCAATGCCCATAGGTTGGTGAAATCTTGGCAGAAGCATATGTCATTCTAGAGAGAGAAAAGGGTAATTACTGAATGAGAGAAGAACATTCTCTCTGGTGAGATCCTCGCCCCATCTCCTAGGTCACCAAGGGTATCACGGATTAGACAAAGAGCAATCCACTGCCTTAGTCCTTTCTGTGCACACCTGCTCTGTTCTTCACCCTTCCCCTAGACCACTCTATTCTTTTTCTTCACTGTTGATTATCCATACCTCTCCAGCACATCATATCTGGCTATAGCAAGAACCATCTCCTACAAAAAGTTGGAATTCTGGTAAAGGACTAGCAATTAGCAATTTAGAACAGAGGAACTCCACCGGAACGAAGATTGATTGGGCCAGGCCTTTTTTCCACCGATGGACCACTACAGGCCCACAATACCCTTACGCGTATCTTTACTCTCAGTTTTTTCATCCTACGGAAAACAGCAAGCCACGTGTACACGATAACGATTGCTTTTTTGTTTTCAGTCAGTATTTAAACTCAACATTTTCCAAAACCCTTTTCGTCATTCGCTGTCTAGGGTTTTCTTCCCTCTCGTCGATTGCGAGCCCAAGGTACGTTCCTCCATCGTTTTGAATTCATTATTCTCTGTAGATGTTCACTCGATTTTAATTGCACATGTATGGATGCATGTAATCGTCGTAGGATATCGCAGATTTCTAGGGTTGCGAAATAGCCATGCCTTGAACTCGACGGGAAATGATAGAAACTAGTTGAAGGGTCGGTTTCAATATCTGATTACTTGGACCATGGGGTTTAGGCTGTGATTGGGTTGTACAATCTATTTGCATTATCTTTGTCATATTGGCTTCTAGCCAACATCTTGGCTAAACATGTGAGCAGTTTGGTGTTCTTTGTAAAAAAAAATCTGCCATTTTTTGACATACCAAAACAGTTAGTGTTGCTTTTTTCGAACTAGCCATGCCTTGAAAGTTAAGGAAAGCGGTAGAAAGTAGTAGAAGAAGGGTTCAGCTTCTGTTAAGTGGGTTCCGTAAGCGCGCTGATTGCACTATGAGGCTTAGGCTGTGTATGGGTTTTATAATCTGTTTTGTTATTTTATCATTTTTTCTTGCTAGCTTCTGGCTAATATTTTGGCTAAACATGTGAGTGGTTTGGTGTATTTTAGGACAAAATCTGGCCTTTTTTTGACATACCTAAACAGTTGTTGATTTCAATTTTTTAGTATTTTTTAATTGAAACCAAGCATGCAAGTACTATAATATCTGTTTCTTTATTTCTAGCCTAACACGTTTCTATTTGTTTTCTTTTTATTTGGCTTGCATCATTGGTGTTGTTGCCTTTTTTTGTTATTTAAAATGTATTTTGATGGTGCAGAGTTTTGAAGATGAGGCCAGTGTTCTGTGGTAACTTTGAGTTTGACACTCGCCAATCAGACCTGGAGCGATTGTTCTCAAAGTATGGGAGGGTGGATCGTGTTGATATGAAATCTGGTATATTTTACTTCTAGGTTTCACTTTGATTTGTTGCAGTTGATTTGTTTCATTCGTTCGTTTTGGGCTCTGTTTTATACGTAGGTACATGTTTTCACCTTATTGTGACTCTTTCTGAGATAACTAGAGGGTGAATTTTATCTTATGCATGCCTGGAAGTTATGCCCTTGACCATGTGTCATTATGGTTGGGGATTGTCTTTGACTCTTTGTATGTTGTCTAGCGTGGACATGAAATGTTAATATAGCAACTGTGGAATAGTGCAGTTCTGTTTGTGTATTATAATGTTGTTACCTTGAGAACTGACTCCTATGAGTTAGATTTTCTCGAAACCTCATGCAGAAGGTGATTCCATTTCTTTGGTTGTATTACTTCTGTAATTTCGGGAGAATTTATCTAACTTCAGTTTTACGAATATTAAGGTTGTATAAAATGTACTGTTGCTCCTTCACATCATTAATACATGGAAGTTGATGTGGATACTTGTGTAGTGTATATGATATCCACCAAGTGGGAAATAAGTGGCAGCCAAAATTTGAAATTTCATCATAGAAGAACTGCATGTTTAAGTGTTTGTTTTGACGCAGGAAAATCTACTAAGGGATAGTGAGCTTCTATCTTGGCTTGCCAACATCTGTGCTATATACTTGTAATGCAAAGGAAACACACCTGCCTGCCTGATCTCCTACTTTCAGATGGAATCGTTTTGCATTTCATTTACTCGACCATCAGTCACTCCATCATCTGTCTCACTTACCTTACTGCCCAAAGTTGCCATTTCACAAGAATAGTTTTCGTGGGGTCTATCAATTCATCATGCTATGCCCGCCACCTCTGATTATGGCGAGATCACTGAATCCTAGCATGCCACGCCTTCCATTACTGAAATTTCGTGCTGTGTGAATGGTGAAGCATGCTTAGCAATGACAACTCAGACCTGAAATTTGGATTTTAACTTTTTACTTGCCTCCATCATCATGCTTTAGTTCATCATTCAAGGCCTCTACATCCTTAAGTTCATCAGCTCTTCACGTATTTGCAGGTGTTGTATTTTTATTTATCATTACCAGGGAAAGAGATCCTGGTTGGCTATTTTGCTGCCTGATGGGCTTTCTCAGATGGGATTCTTGCAATAGAGTTCTTTCTGCTTCTGATTTGTTCTTTTACTGCAGGGTATGCTTTTGTCTATTTTGAGGACGAGCGTGATGCTGAAGATGCCATTCGTAGTCTTGACAACTCACCCTTTGGATATGACAGGCGCAGGCTATCTGTGGAGTGGTCTAGGGTTTGTTGATAACTCACATTCTTTTTGTTTTCTTTTCTTTTCTCCATTGCCATTTGGTTTGCCTCATCGCAATTAAATTAATTCCTCACTTTCCATTTGCAACCATCATTTGGTTCTATTGTGATGACACAGTTTAACTCCTTGTAGGGTGATCGTATTCGTGGCCGTCATCGTGACGACTCTAGGTCAATGCCAAACCAAAGACCCACCAAAACCTTGTTTGTCATTAACTTTGATCCAGTTCGCACAAGGGTCCGTGATATAGAAAGACATTTCGAACCTTATGGGAAGGTTTCACATGTTCGAATTAGAAGGAATTTTGCATTTGTGCAGTTTGAAACACAGGAGGATGCCACAAAAGCTCTGGAGTGTACACACATGAGGTAAGATGGTGGTTTTTTCCCCTTTCTGTTGCTTATAATGAGTCTTGATGCCCCATTTTTATAATACATGACCTAATAGGATATGGGTGGTCTCCTGTTTTGCAGCAAGATATTGGATCGGGTGGTTTCTGTTGAGTATGCTCTGAGAGATGATGATGAGAGGGATGTCAGAAATAGCCCCAGAACAGGGTATGGTAGGCGTGGAGATAGTCCCCCCTATAGACGCTCGCCAAGTCCAGTTTATCGCAGGGCTCGACCAAGTCCTGACTATGGGCGGCCCCGCAGCCCAGTGTATGACCGGTACAATGGTCCCTCGTATGATAAACCCAGGAGTCCGGAGTTCAACAGATACCGGAGGTGAGTGGTTGGCGAAGTTTAGTATGTATTTTATTGTTTATGCTTTTTTTTGATAGCATTTGTTTCTTGTGGTAGTGTCTTTTCTGTTTCTGCTTGTAAGAGCAAGTGCAAGAGCTTTGGTAAAAGCTATTTTTAGCTATTTTAGAGAGGAAAAGTGAAAAAACAAAAGCTCCAACAGATTAGGTAAAATGGCCTATTTTTCCCCTTTGTCTCTACAGTAGTTTGCTACCTTTTACCCAAGCACTGTGGCTGAGGTAAGAATAAAATACACTATTTTTTTCCTCTCTCATCACACCTAGCCAGTCATCTTCATCTTTGTTGTACGCCGAACACCATGTGAAACCCCTCCTACTGTTTTTTTCTTCGTCATCTCGACATCCAGGAGGCTCTCTCTCTCTCTCTCTCACACACACACACACACACACACCGCCTCCACACGTTGAGTTTCAACAAACTTCTAATTTTTGGGTTTAATAGCTTAATGGCTTCATGGCAATGGAGATTTGTGTGCTTTGGTAGTCGACGGTGATTTGGGACCAGCGGTTTTGGGTACTCTGTTGATAGTCAAGAACTGCTTCCGGTACATGTATACATAACTATGATCGTAGATCTATATGTATATCTATATACATGTATTGAGGTAATAGTAATACAGTATATCGTAATATTTAAAAAGGAAAAAATAATTTCTTAATAGAGGATCGGTAATATAGATGACATTGTTGGAGTGTCGAAAGAGATGTGAGTTAAATGTTCACTGGTAAATTTTGCTCAAATTTTGCCAAATCTCTTGTACATGCTCTAAGTGTGCTTTTGGTTTGAAATTTCATACACTTGGTATTTGTTGATCTTAAATTTTGTTCCTTTTAATTGTGGCCTTGCAGTCGATCGCCTGTACGAAGGTCAAGAACATAAGACATCAGGTTGAATGGACATTGCTTGCTTGACATGTCAATTTGTGGTGGGTTGCTAGAGCATTTGGAATATCGTAGTAGAGGTAGGAGCTAGTTGGAAGTTAGTAGGATATTCATTGAAACTTGTGGATTGATGGATGTTATCAGTAGTAGACGTTTGAGTCGCTTTAATGAATGGAACCTTTGGACTGCGTTCGTATGCTTAAGTGATATTTTGACTGGCAGTGTTACTTTGCGTATTAGTATATAAAAATGTTACTAGGTCCTGCAAGCTTTGCGCAAATCTTTGAAAACTGCCTGGATAAGATCTGTTTGAAAACTTCCTCTATGGGGTGAATAACTTTCTAGCTATCATTTCTTGTATAATTATGCCCTATCCAGTTTATAGATGCGTTCAAATTGCAGGTTGAGAATTGTTCTGATCATTCATTGATCGTGTGAAACAAATGATTTCTACCTTCAGTTTAGTAGGGTTTTCAAAATGCAGGTTCAGAAGTGTTCCCTGCGTAACCTCCATTGAAGTCTTAACCTTCTATAAACAAAATTAATGGGGTTAGACCCTAGTCCATTGCTGCAAACCAAATTCACCGTGTGCCAGGACATTTGTTCTGATTTGGAACTGAAGACATGTATATGGTGGGATTTAGCCCTTGTGAGCTGAATGTTCGGAAATGGAAAAATGATAAGAGTCTAATAGTCTAGAATCTAGATCATTAGAAACTCTCCTTCATGCATGATGATTTAGCTACCACCAATAAGATGCATGTTCTTGGCGATTTATTATGTTGAGGTATTAAAGAACACGTTTCTTGACGACTTATTATGTTACTTTAGGTATTAAAAAACCGGTAAGTCTGAGGGCTATCGAGTCCCCACGTCTAGAAAATCCGACTGCCTTGGGTGGGTCCCACATGAGTTATCTGAATCCTTTATTTATTCTTAAAACAATTTTTTGAGTGGTCATGCGAGAAATCAACCCAATTCACCTTGCTCACAAGAATTTCATTTCTTGTGCCCGTGAATTATTCGGAGTGTTTTCTTTGAGTGGGTTCAATAGATTTGATTACCTTGATGGGACTTGGGTGATTAATGTCCCGCCGTTTTCAGGGTTTGGGTAGATCAATGAATTGGCACGTTATCCCTTTTGAAGGAAGTCTCAAATAGTGATTGGTCTTCCATGATCCTTGTTTCAAATCTTTTTTTCCCCCAATTTGCTTGGGGGTTTTTGGTTTCACATCAAGGGTAGTTCATGGCAAGAAACAAATATGAGATGTATTCAATTCGATTACACAGATGGATTACGATGTTATTCAGCCCTTAACTTGTTTGCAAGACGTTTTTTAAGAACCCGACAACGGGTATAGACCGAAAGGTCTAGAGAATGTATTGACCGTCTCAGGGACTCACTTGTGGGTCTTGCATGAGTGATCCGAACAGTTCATCTTAAAACAATTTTCCAAGTGGCCTTGCAAGAATTCAAATCAATTTAACATGCGTAAGTGGTTGATAATATTGAGTTTTTGGATTTAAAGCTTGGAAAATGGGTTCGAAAAAATGCCACGAGGAACCTGCGAATTGACAGGTGAAGCATGTCCAAATTTTTTTTTTTGTTGAAAAGACGCCCTCAAAAAATTAGTCATCTTGTGTGTGGCTGTAGGGATGGGCATGGAGGCGGATTAGGGCCGGATACTACTATCTCCACCCCCAATTCCCGAACCCTTTCCCCTCCCTCCATCCCCAACCCGATCCCCAAACGGGGCTTCGTTTTCATCCTCCATCCCTACTCCAATTGGCGAACGGGAATTCGGGGATCCAATCATTAAAAAAAAAAAAAAAAAACAGGTTAGGTTTTTTTTTTTTTTTTAACAACAAAAAAGATTTTATGGAGCAGGAGTTTCCTTCCATGCATCAATCTTCCAATCATCAGCAGCTTAGCATCACTCAAATTAATCATGTGTATTAATCAACTTGAGTGAAAATAGCAGCAAGGAATTGCCACTCTGAGAATTGTATTTTATTCAAGTTTTCATAACAAACATCTTTCATAACTCATGTTTTGGGCATTCGGGGATGGGGCTGGTGGGGATGGATCGAGGAATGAATTCAGGGCGGGGACATGCTTATCTCCACCCCTACCCGATCCCCAATCATTTAAAAAAAAAATCCAATCTCCAAACAGATCTTCATATTGCCGATCCGTTCAAAGCGGGGATCAGATCTGATTCGGACGGGTCAGAGGAAATGACCAACCCTACTTGTGTGTCGATGCATATATATGTTTAGAGGATTGGTGTATGAACTCGTGTACGTCAAGGGACAACTGCAATGGGGTCATAAGCATCTTTCTATAGAGGAGTCATTGACAATTTTTTTTAAAACGTATGTGGGCATACCCATAGGCATTGAATGGCTGCTGATTAGTTCCAACGCTCCACGAGCACCATAAAGCGAGTGGATTTGGGGTGGGCAACTACAGGAGTGTAGTGCCCCCGATTTGACCGTCCATTTGCGCAACTAGGCACCGTAAATCATTCTACCACCTAACCTTTAAACAATGTCGCCTAAAATTTTACACAACGGTAGATATTTTACATGGTTCCAGGTAATTTTTTTAAATTTAATTTTTTTTTAAGATTATTCGAAGGACTATGTTGGAGCTATAGATGGAACCCGGGACGGAGCAAGGATTTTTGCGTAGTGGGGGCGAAAATGGGATATATATGTACAAGAGTGGCAGGATTATATAAATCGATGATATATATATATATATATATATATTTTCATGTAATAGTAGTTTTTTTTTAAAAATTGTAGTAGAGGTGACAGCCCCTAGTAGCCACCCCCTGGCTCCATCCTTAGATGGAATCCTTGTAGAAGCTTCTGTACCGCGTAATAGGCAAGTTGCATTTCCCAGGAGGAAGTCCATAATAATACAGAATGTTATGGCTGCTTGTTCTTTCGACATGAAGTTCACTTTCGCGTACCCTACTTGGGAAGGGAGCGCCCACAATGGACATGTATTCCTTTTGATAGTAACGAACCCTGCTTATAACTTCCCGCACCTCTAGTTAGTAAGTAATAACAATCGTAAACTTGTGTTGGTCTGTAATAATTTACTATCGTGCCATAACAAATCCTTATTACTATCCCAACTCACAAATCTAACTTCTATGTCTTAGATAAGTACTACTTTGTGGATGAAGGATACACAAATATGCCAGGATATTTAGCTCCCTATCAGGGACGTCGGTATCACAGGGATGAATTTAACGAGGCTAATACGATATTCTGCTCACCAATGGAGCTATTCAAATACAAGCATTTGTTGTTGAGAGTCTCGTAAAATGATGCTCTGGGATTCAGAAAGCAAGGTTTTTGATCCTTAAGCTTAACATGTCAAATCGAATTATTCATAGTCCCGTCAACCTGAAATCGTCATGACATGTTGCATTGTGTTGTCCACAACTGGATAACGATAAACATGCGAAGGAATGAATCTTTTGATGGGTTCAATGACGACACAAATTAATTGGGAGGGTGGAGAGGGCGAGCAAGGGAATGTGGGTTATGTGGATGGGGTAGAGCCCATGAACATGTTGCCTCATAACTTATAGTTGGTGGCAGAAAGGCGGCGTCAAATGTCTTGGACTATAATCTTAAATTGACTTCTTGTATTATGAGACCTTTTGTTTTCCAAGCTCTATGTTTGCGGTATGTGTTTTTTTTTTTCTTTTCCCAATTGACAATGTTGGTACTGAAATGATTGTACTATTTTTTCCATTTATGTTATTAAAATTAATTACTATTTTATTGTGTTATTGTATGCAGTGTTTAGGGTGAAAATGGACAAATAATTGTTCCATAATTACTTTTTTTTTGTTCAACAAGAAAAAATACAACTTTTTAGAGCAACAATACCAGTATAGGTAAAAAATTATTTTCGCTACTTTAGATAGGTGAAAGTGTAAAATAAGGCTGCAGAAACTTAGGTAAAGGATGTGGTATAATAGATTTAGCTACAGTGCTCCAGCACTTGTAGCGAAGCATTGTGCACAAAGTAGTTATACTTAATTAGTCTCTCTCTTTTGCTCTCACTTTTTTTGGGAATTCGGGAAGTGGTAGAAGAAAAGGTACAAAAAAATAATATTTTAATAGATAATAGGTAAAATAGAGAAGATTGTTGAAATATTGAAAGCGATATGGATAGGTAAGTACACTGTTCAATAACAATTTTACGTAAGAGTTGTTGTTTTTGCTCTAACATTTTTAGTTTTCGCCTTTTGGCTAAGATCAAATGTAGTTTTTGTTCTTATCAATTTGCTCTAACATATAGCTGTACTCTTTTCAGGGTGAAATTTTAATCGACAAAATCGAATTACCCGAAAAAGTCGATTGAAATATACGCTTTGGTTTTGGTAACATTGTCGGTTTGGTTGGGTTATATTTGTAAAAAAAATACATTTTTCGGTTCCGCTTTGATTTTGAGGTGATTCATACTAGGGGTGAGCATAGGTCGGGTTGACGTCGGGTTAGTTTCCATCGGGTTGTGAAAACAACACCTGAAACCTAATTGAACTACCCTAGAAACCGATCGGATTGGGTTACGTTAGGTTCTGGTTGGTCGGGGCCCAACCACAGATTCCATTCATTCCATTAATACACACAAATATACAAAATCCCAGATCTCAAATACACAGAATATAGATACAAATCCCAGTTCACACGCTCTCTCTCTCTCTCTCTCACACACACACACACACACGCGCGCGCGCGCAAGAGAGAGAGAGAGAGAGAGAGAGAGAGAGAGAGAGAGAGAGAGAGAGAGAGAGAGAGAGAGAGAGAGAGAGAACATAACCCCGTTATTTCGCCATCGTCGACTTAGTCACCATCGTTAGATTCGTCGCCGCGTCGGCTAACGACTGCTTGGTAAACTCTCACCGGCCACAACAGTGTCACTGTGTTGACGTTGTCGGCTTAGTCGCCGTCATTGGCATTGGAGAGAGAGATGAGAGATCTAAGAGAAAGAGAGAGAGAGAGGAGTGGGATATGCGATTTGAGAGGAGGGAAGAGAGAGAGAGATGATATTTTTCTTGGGATTGGGACATCCAAAATTCTAAACCTCATACCCGAATCCCAACCCGACTCTATCGGGTCACTCATTTTTTAACCTGAATCTGAACCGATTATCTTTTAAAACCAAACGAACCCATTTGGGTTGGGTTGGGTCGGACAGGGTTTTGCTCACCCCTAATTCATACCAAATAGCATCGAGCCAAATCGAGCCGAACATTTATACTGTTAGTAATCAATTTTTCCATCGTAGCCGTCCATATTTATAGACTATCAAAATCTTAACCGTCCATCTTACCCTTCTAAGTTCTAATGGTGCAAAAAACCCTAACCCTAGCGGCACTTCCTACATTTCTGATCCAAACTTCAGACTCTAGAGAGCAAGGGTCTATTTATAACCACTGGTTTTGTTTGGAGCTCGTGGAAGAGCAGAGAAAAAGAGAGGCAAAATTTAAGTAGGAGTACCGTGCACAGTATAATTTTCACACACGCCTTAAGGTTGAGAAGGGAGAAGAAAAAGAAAGCTTCAAGCATCTCGAATCTCGATTCTATCACAGGAAAGATGAGCGGCTGAGGTAAATTTCTAAACCCTAAGACTGAAAATTTTGGGATTTTTCTCTTTCCACACGAAATACACAAAACCCCAAGGCTGGAAATCTAAGAATATGTGAATATATTTGTATATTTTGATTTCGTTTATCATCCTAGAATCTGAGAATTAGTATGTAATTGACACATTCGAACTATAAGGCTGAGAATCGATTTTTAGTTTAGATTTGAACCCTAAGGCTGAAAATCGTTTGTAGTTGGCTCATAATCCCATCTCATTATGAGACTTTCTTTCTATATTGAAGATCTGGGAATAGACTCTATCCAACATGTATTTGAGATTCATCTATATTTTTTTTCTTTGATTTTTAGATTTAACAGCTCAGCGCATTCAACTACCCTTGGATTTTCCTTCTTTATATAAACAACTTGATTCTTGTGAGTTTTTTTGCCTAGATTTAAGAGGGACTTAAGTTTTAAGCAATGTAAAATATAGGTATGAAACTTACTTGATTAACCACTCACTTAATACATTCAACTTCGAGTGCTGAATTGAGTTATCAAACAATCCCTTTACTAGAGACTTTTTTTCTTTTCGGCCAACCCAATTACATTATCCATTTTTATAACGACCCATAATGCTACGTTATACAAGCATTGTGCCCACGCGTTGCACAAGAAGAGATTTATATTAGTTCTTATTAGAATTTTTATTTCTTGCTTTTTTAACTTTAAGTTTCTCCATCATCATGCTTTAGCATCATTCAAGGCCTTTACATCCTTAAGTTCATTAGCTCTTCACTTATTTACTGGTGTTGTATTTTATTTATCATTGACTGGGAATGAGATCCTTTGGCTATTTTGCTGCCTGACAGACTTTGTCGAATGAGACTAGTGCTATAGACTTCTGCCTCTGATTTGGCCCTTTTACTGCAGGGTATGCTTTTGTCTATATTGAGGATGAGTGTGATGCTGAGGACGCCACTTGTAGTCTTGATAACACGCCATTTGGATATGACAGGCGCAGACTGTCCGTGGAGTCGTCTAGGGTTTGTTGATTTGTCACTTTTTTTTTCTCTCTACTCCATTGCTTTTTAGTTTTCCTCCTTGCAATAAATAAACTTTGATTAATTCCACACTTTCCATGTGCAACCATCATTTGTTTCCATTGTGATGACAGAGTTTACCACTTTGTAGGGTGATCGTATTCGTGGCCGCCATCATGATGATTCTAGGTCAATGCCAAACAGCCCAAACCAAAGACCCACTAACACCTTTTTTGTCATAAACTATGATCCAGGCCGCACAAGGGTCCGTGATATAGAAAGACATTTTGGGCTTTATGGGGAAGGTTTCACATGTCCGAATTCGAAGGAATTTTGCATTTGTGCAGTTTGAAACACAGGAGGATGCCACAAAAGCTCTGGAATGTACACACATGAGGTAAAATGGCATGTTTGTTCTTTCTCTTGCTTTTTAAGAGTCGTGATACCCTATTTTTGGAATACATGGCCTATTAAGATAGGGTGGTCTCCTGTTTTGCAGCTAGATATTGGATATGGCGGTTTCTGTTGAGTATGCTCTAAGGGAGGATGATGAGAGGGAAGGCAGAAATGATAGTCTCACAGCAGGCTATGGTAGGCGTGGAGATAGTCCTGTGTATTGCCAAGCTCAACCAAGTCCTGACTATGGCGGCCCCACAGCCCAGTGTATGACCGATGCAATGGGCCCTCATATGATAAACCCAGGAGTCCTCATATGATAAACCCAGAGTCCAGATTTCAATAGATACAAGAGGTAGGTGGTTGCTGAAGTTTAGTATGTATTTTATTGTTTATGCTTTTTTGATAGTAGTTGAGTCTTTCAATTTCAAATATCAAATTTATTTGGCATTTAAAAGTGCTAAATGCAGAATTACCAATAATTGTATCATAAATTAAATTTGATCTGAAAACAAATTCTAACTTCTTCTCCAATTGAGTAATAAAAGAGAGAGGTCAACAAAACCCTACCAAGTAAAAAAAAAACTCCATCGCTGGAAAAGAACCCAAAACCTCACCCATACAAAGTTTTACTTCTGGTCAACATCTCAAATGAAACTGGAACTCAAACCAGAACAGCATTAAAAATGAGAGCCGAGCAGCATGTTCGTTTTTTGGAATTCATTTTTGCATCTTAAGGGGTTGTTTTGCGATGATGATAAAAGTTAATTCCAGCTCATTATGAGACCTTTCTATATTGAAGGTCTGGGAATAGATTCTATCCAACATGTATCTGAGCTTCATCCTTATTTTTTTCTTTGAACTTCAGTTTTAATTTATAGTTAGTTCTTGATGAAAAAGGGTTTGATGTTCCCTGTGACAGTTATTACCATGCTAATTCAGAAACAAGAGTCTTATCTTCTGTGGGAACATTTTGCGCCTGTTTTGATTTTGTTAGTATTGTTTTATTTTGTACTCCATCTCTTTTCTTTTTGTTATTATTAATCCTTCTTCAGTGTAATGAATGTTTTTTAGATCTTTGAAAAAGCACCTCTCAGGAGAGGGAGAGAGAGAGGGGTGGGGGAGGGGGAGGGAGAGGGAGAGAGAGAGATTACGGTTGATTCAGAGGCTTTGAAGCAGAGGAAGAAGAAAAGTAAGGGCTAGGGTTTATGGTGTCGTTTCTGTGATTTTGTGTATACGATATGGTTTTGAGGAACCTAAAAGGGATGCCTATTGGAATGGGAACAAGACTTGGGGTGGTTGGGCTTGTTCCATTCTCTTGATACTATTTTTGTTTAGGAAATTTGTTGGCTGGTTCTTTTTCATGGAACTTGTCATATTACCAAACCCTTCCTTTTCTAATTTTGCAGACGACAAAATTGAGATGACTCCTTAAACCCAAACCCTTTGAAGCCTCTGAATCAGCTGTAATCTAACACAGGTCTCTCTCTCTCTCTCTCTGGATATTTGTGTTACTATCTGCATGTAACTGAGAGAGGTGCTTTTCGTTGTAATTTCATTAGAACTTAAAAGCTTTGTTTTTCATAATTCAGTTTATGCATCTTAAAGGGTTGTATTGCGCTGATGATAAATGTTAATCCCAGCTCATTATGAGACCTTCTTTCTATATTGAAGGTCTGGGAATAGACTCTACTCAACATGTATCTGAGCTTGATCCTTTTTTTTTTCTTTGATTATTAGATTTAATTTCTACGTAGTTGTTCTTGATGAAAAATGGGTTTGATGTTCTCTGTGATGATTATGACCATGCTAATTCTGATCATTCTGTGATCGAAACATTCTTCATCTTGTCTTCTGAGGGAACATTTTGGGCCTATTTTAATTTTTTCAGTATTGTTTTATTCAACATTCCATCTCTTTTCTTTTCGTTAGTAATCGTTTTTCAGTGTTATGAACGTTTTTGAGATTTTTGAAAATTACAACGAAAAGCACCTCTCAGACTCAGTTACATAGAGATACTATCACAAATATCGAGAGAGAGGTTTGGGGTATGAATGAAGGGATTGATGGCCTAGTTAGGATTTACGGCGTCTTCTCTATGATTGTATGTATATGCCCAAAATAATTATTGGGGCCTAAGAGGGAGGTCGATTGGTCTGGGAACAAGACTTGGGGTGTTTGGGCTTGATCCATTCTTTTGATGCTATTTTGTTCAGGAAATTTGTGGACCGGTTCTTTTTCACGGAATTTGTCATATTACTGAACCCTTTATTTTCTAACCTCGTAGACCACAAAACTGAGTCACTGCGGAATCATTTTCAAAAAACTTGATTTATTCCTTGGATAATTCAAGGGGTGCCCGACACACCTAAACTCTGCCTAGTGACAACTTTGAGTTATTTTCCAAAAACATCCTTGGTCACAGATGCAAAACCCATCTTTTCTCAAACCACTTCGCATTTAATAAATTGGATCCCTGGACCAGTTTTCTCTTTGAAAATAACAGCTCAGCGCTTCAACTACCCTTCAATTTTCCTTTAGCCTAGATTTAAGAGGGGCTTAATGCATTCAGTTTTGAGTGCTGAATTGAGTTATCAAACAATCCCTTTACTAGGGACTTTTTTTCTTTTCGGTCATCCCAGTACATTATCCGTTTTTATAACGACCCAATACAGTACGTTATACAAGCACTGTGCCCGCACGTTGCGCGAGAAGATATTTCTATTGGTTCTTATTTGAACTTTTATTTATTGCGTTTTTTTAACTTTTAACATTTCTCTCCACTAAGAAGCACTGACACTCTCCCGAGATAAACAGATCCGTATCCTGGACGTATCGGTGCTTGGATATGTTCCCGATATGTGAAAATAGGTATCCGAATATTTAATTATTTTTCGAAGTTGGATATGTTTTCCAATACGCTCTGTGACACGTTTTCCGATACGCTCCGACACGCTACCGATACGTTTTGGGACACTATGGGTCAAAATACAATTTTTAAAACTTGAAATGGGGTAAAAAATGTAATTTTTAAATCTAAATAGATAATGCAATACCCAATAAGTATAGAGTAAAAAGTATAATAACACATATCAGACAAATAAATATTGAAGGTGCAAAATCTTTGAAACTTGTTTTGATGAGATATGTTTGAAACCTACTACTTCTATGGGATGAATAACTTTCTAGCTTTCATTTCTTGTACAATTATGCCCTATGCAGTTTATAGATGATGTGTCCAAAATGTAGGTTGAGAATTATTGTGATCATTCATTGAGGAAAATGATTTTCGCACCCTTCAAATTGATTTTCGCACCCTCCAAATTGTTAACTGCACCCCCAAACTGTTACTATTTGTGGGGGGTGCGGTTAACAATTTGAGGGGTGCGAAAATCAATATGGAGTTGATTTTGATTTCCCTTCATTGATCATGTGAAACAAAATTTTCCTACCTTAAGTTTTAGTAAGGTTTATCAGCCTCCCCTCCCTACCCCCTCAACTAGGTCCTTCCAGCTTTCTGTCCAACGTAGCCCCCATCAAAGTCTAACCTTCTACAAACAAACTTACTTGCTATGATCATTTTTCTACATTTGATGATGAATTGTGCTGCGTCATTTGTTTCACTGCTTGAACATAAATATACTTGCGAACAAAGATAAATTATTTTTATTGCATACTATATTGTTACCATACATTTTTATGTAGGGCATCGACTCAGCTCCTGATCAATTGCCTTCTCTAACCATACTTCAGCATCTGCCATCATTCCGGGACTGAGCCTCACCATTAGGACACAAAACTCTCTCTCGTTGAGTGCTCCATCCCCGTCAAGGTCTCCTTCCCTCACCATTGCTTCCGCATCCTCTTTACTCATCCCCTCCATACCCAAAAGCGCCGAGTTCTTCTTCAGACTCTCCGTTGTAATCAACCCAGTTGCTGGGTCCGCCAGTAGCCGGAAACCTCCACAAAGCTCCGACACAAACGTGTCCACGTCTAGCTTCTCTGCCATAACTGGCAACAAATCTTCGTACTCCTCTCTCTCTCTACTCTCCATATTTGGCTCATCAGAGTTTTGATGCCCCATAGAAACAGCTTTATGTTTGGAGAAACTGCCTAGCATGATTTACGGGTGGTATCCGAAAGGACGGTTCGATTTATCGTCAGATTGTCCACGCTTGTGTTGTGTGAAAAACGTAAGATTATATAAGTCTTCTGTATGGATTTTCTCTTTGTATATTATTGCAATTTTCGATTTTCTCTATCTATGTAACAGTTTCCAGGAAATTGCCTATTGACAGCGGCTATTGGCCAGACTTAAAGGATGAGGTAGATATAGCTTAATAATTTGTCCGGAGTTTTAGCTTTCTATGAAGCTTCCTTTGCAGAGCTATCATTCTCTCTCATAATTTTTTTGTATTTTTCTTTCTTTTTCTCTATCAAAAGGTCCCTCACTTGCAAAAATATAATACTGTTGACAAGAACAAGGGGACTCTATAATGCGCATCACACTGCGGGGGATTATGTGCATTTTTTGAAAAAAAAAATATTCGAGTTGTCGTTATCATGTCCGGAACCTTTCATTTAGTAGATCCGTAGAACCCAATATTGTATGCAATTAAATTGATCACCCTTCATTTTGTAACCGGCTGTAGAACACAATATTGTATGCAATGATATTGATTTGATATCAGAAACCACACGATTTGAAAAACATTTGTTTTGAAAGATGGATGGTCACTATGATTTGAAAGAGAGAATTTTAGTGAACTTTTAGATCTTGAACCATTCATTTTATAGAGGCCAGCGAGCACTTTATTTGTAAAGAAGATCAAATTAATCTAATATTTACATCCACACGATCGAGATAAATCAGTCTTGCAAATCATTTTATGCAATCATATTGACCGTCTATTTTTTAAAACAATTTTTTTTTTTTTGGGATCAAGTCCCTTTTGATAGTAGACCAATGTAATTTTTTCCCAACTATATAATTTCTAGCGATTTCAGTAAAATGAACAGTTTAGATTAATGAATCTTTTAAGTGTACAACCGAAGGGCACTAGAGCCCTGTGGTGTGTTTTGTGCTATATGTACGCTAATCATGTGGCAGTGGTTAAATTTAAGGTAAAATATCACCATAGAATAATTGAAAATAAAGTTGGTAACCTAATAGTGGCTGGATTCATTAAAAAAGGAGGTTGTGGTGCGTTTTGATTAAAAATCCTTTAATACTTTAAAAGAGGATAACATGGAATTAAGGATCATAGTATATCCTTTCCTTGGAAGGTTGCAGAGGTAAGGGCATAATAAGTTGACTCCAAACAAGTGAATATGTGCCACCCATGAAAACTGGTCCAGGGGCGAGCCTATATATATAGGAATTTTTTTTTCTATATAATACTATAGATTTTTTTTTTCTTGCAGGGGCGACCGCCCCTTACTAGCACCCCTCTGGCTCCATCCTTGACTTTTAGGGTGTTAATGGTCGCCTTCTCACCATAACTCTGCAATTACGTGTCGTTCATAGAATTGTGTTCGAGCTAGCTTTGTTGTAGCCTGTATGAATCTGGGGGAGGCGCTGTGCGGTAGGTGTTGTGCGTCGTGTAGACTATTGGCAATTAATTAAAATCATGTCACCAAGTATATGGAAGGTAACCCGGAATAACTATTCATATAAATTTCAATCGATAGCATAAACTAATAAAGAGAAACATTTGGTCGAACATGTTCATTTTCTTCTAAAATAAAAGAAATTTAGCACTACCGATCAATAGGAAGGAAATTCAACTTCCTCTTTTATTTTTCTTTTTGACAAAGTCACCTAAAGCTAATATACCTAATATTGTCAAGATGTAGTAATCAACCGACCTGGGACAAGTTCTAACAATTGCATGTGGAACGACAAAATTCGGCACAAACATAAAGGATAAAATCATTAAAGAAATAGATATGTGTTAGGAAAAATAGTAGAATAGATGGAAGAATAGAAACTGATTTAGGTTTTGAAGCACGACTGAATCGCTTTCTTTAAGACGATATTTGCCCCACTCGAAAGGAGTTTGCGATTGGGTTCCTAGCAAATCGCCTCCAGGATACAACAAAACCTATGAAATCTACAGATAGCAATTCTGAAGAAATCCCAGAATTCCTCTACGAAATTATGTAAACTAATCAAAGAAAAGAGGATTAAAAATGTGTGTGAAAATATGTAGGAGATGACTAGTATTTATAATGTACGGATGAGTGTTAATGAAAAGTCACAACCTTTCCAAATAGATGTGTATATCAAACATCGCAACTCTTGATGAAAAATCACAACTTCGATGAAAAGTCACAACTTTAATGAAAAGTTAAATTTTTTGAAATTAACTTAGTCAAAAGTCAATAGACATGATTGAAAGTCATACCTTTTACCCAATAGACACGTCTATTGACTATCATATCTCCTCATATATCCACCGCACACCTCTCTACAAACTACAACAACTATTACAACCTACACATATGTGTGTAAACACACATTTATACCACAATATGTTGATAAAAAAACCTTCCAAAATCAAGGTGTGATGCCAACTGGTTTGAGGTTGAATGCATCTAAGGGTTCGTTTGGCAACCTGCTTTTCACATTGTTACGACCTTATGCCACGGTTTTCTTTTATTAGCAATTCCACAATAAAACACACATTTATTTGTACCCCCAATTTATTGAGTTGTATTTTATTTATTTTATTTCTAGAGTGTGTTTAGGAAGTGGAAAGAAATCAATATTATGTAATTGAAAGATTGAGTTTTTAGGTGGAAGAAAATTAAGGGAGTTCAAAGCAATAAAGGGTTTTAGTATTTAACAACTTCAATAGGGGAAGAAGATCAAGGAAATTAAGGGGTTGCAATATATGGCAATGTTAATTCAGAAAATCAAGGAAATCAAGGTTTCGATATATGACAACTTTAATTCAAGAAAGTGCTCAATAGGCTACGAGAGTTGCTCGAGCAACTTGTCTGTGTTCCAATAACTATAAGAGGTTCGTTGGTGTTTATAGTTTACCACAAATGATAGAGCTGCTCTGGCCAGAACTCATCTTAATCTCAGAAAATATTGAAGGGGTCTTTGGTCGGAATCTTAGAGTAAAAAGAAGATTGATATATGGATCATTAAGCAACAAGCATAACTACAAGAAGTTCTTATAAACTTTGATTAAGCTATTTGAATTGGTCTTCGGTGGATTTCTAAAGGTTAGTGGAAGGCTTGTGGATTTAAGACAGCGACGGTCAAGCACTAGGTGTGGTGAACGTGATTTGGCAAGTAGTGCTTAGGACAATTTGCGTGGATTCAGAATTGTAGGGTAAGATTACTTGTAACCGCATAATGATTTATAGTGTTTGATTCCTTCCCGTGATTCTTACCTTTTTAAGGGATTTTCCACGTATATCCTTATGTTTATCGTTTATTGTCTTTCAATTCCTTTTAGTTAGCTTACTTGATTATTCGTATTGCGAAAAAGGATTTTTCACACATTTTCATTTTCGCATTTTTGAGTTTTGGTTGGAAAACGAAAAACTCATTCTATCAAAATGCGTTCTGATTTTGGTGATTTGGAGAGCAAAAGTGAAGAGTATGGTGGGAGGAGCTTTTTGACTTCTCATTTTCCACATTTCCCATTTTGGTTAACAAAAAGACCTACAAAAGGTATTCTACCCATATCTCCCCAAAGTACTTTGGTTACAAAATATATTCTGCACATTTCTCCCAAACACCCTCCTATATTGAAAATACATTTTAACCATAATTCAAAAAGTCAAAAAGTTAAAAATGAAAAGCTGAAAATGAATCCCCAAACACCTCTAGATAGACTATTGGCAAGTAAAATCGTGTCACAAAATATATTAAAGACAATCGGAATTCAGAAATAGCAATTCACATAAGGGGGAAGCTACAATGTGCACCCCCGCATATGAGATTTTGTGGCACCAAATATGAGAGAATATGAGATTTTGTGGCACCAAATATGAGTTTTTGTGGCTCCAAATATGATATGGCACATGGTATGCACCCCATACGGAAATATGAGATTTTGTGGCACCAAATATGCGATTTTCTGAGACTCAAAATATGAGATTTTGTGGCACCAAATATGAGATTTTGTGGCTCAAAATATGAGTTTTTGTGGCACCAAATATGAGATTTTTTGGAAATATATGAGATTTTGTGGCTCCAAATATGAGATTGTGGCACTGTAGCATTACTGTAGCATTTACTGTAGCAATCCGAATGAGTCCAAAAATGAGATTGTGTGGCTCAAAATATGAGATTTTCTGGAAATATATGAGATTTTGTGACTATTCATATGAAGTGGCATACCATATGCACTTCATATCTCCAGCCACAAAATCTCATATTTAGAGCCACAAAATCTCATATTTTGAGTCACAAAATCTCATATTGAGAAGAGCACATTGTAGCATGACTCTTCACATCAATTCAAATTGACTGCATAAACTAATCAAGAGGAGCTATTTGTTCGAACATGTGTACTGATCAATAATTCAAAATAAGACGGAATTAACGAAAAACTAGCACAAGTCAATAGGAAGGAAATTGTGCTGCCTTGGTGGTGATCTTGGCCCTGTCAAGAACAGTTCTCCCCTCCTTGTACTTATGTTCTTGCTGGTAAGTTTTTTGATACTTCCAGCCCAACATCACTCTACAATCGGAGCAATATACATCCGTGTGGAGTTCTCTTTCTCCGGTTGTTCTTCACTCAAGTAGAACCAGGCCTGCACAATGAGCAAACCGTTAGCGCCGGACTGGACCGTTGAGTCCAGAACGGCACTCCGACGGTCTAGTAAGTAAGGGAAGAAGATGAAGTGTAATGTAGATCTAGGGTTTCAGAGTGAATCGCGCGTACCTTCCTCAAGAGATGAACCTCTCCTTTTATAGGTGAGCCTTGGCTTGGCCTCCAAGCACAGCTGTGCTCGTCACGTGACTTAACCGTTCGGGTGACGTCATGATGACGAGCTCGGAAGAATATACTGCATGCACATGTTCCCACTAAGGTCTTGACGCGTGTCATAACCGCTCGGGTGACGTCATCTGTCATGATCACAGTTTGTTACGAACACATGCCGCATTAACTGCTATGCTGACTCAGCAATTGGTCTTTCGGCACGTCTCCGCGTAGCGAAGTTGTTGTGTCATCCCTCGGGTACGCCCCGAGGCCTTCTGATATTAACCATGAAAGGCCACAAATGAATTAGATATAGGATGGGTCTCGACACTTTGCCGAGGCAGTGGGCCGAACCCCCACTATGCTCTTTTTGAGTGTATTGATTCGTAATTCCGAAGAGTCCCTCGATGATAGTCTCTCGGCGACTACAAAGAGGTGTCTCTTATTGATTCAGCGTACAAGCCAGGTGCTCGGTATATCCGGACCCCTACAATAGCCCCTCGATCCCTCCGTGCGGTTTAACTTCCACACGAGGGGTTGAATATTCGGGTGCCGAGCAGGGTCCAGACCGAGCCCCATCCTTCGAGATAAAGCTCTCCATTATATTCTCTGTCACTGCCATCCTTCTGACCATCCGGAACCCGCCACGTGTCCCCTAGTAGTAGGGTATCAGTGGCGATGTGACAGCTGTGGTCACATCGCGCCGTAATGCTGACGTAGTGAGGGGGGATGCTACGGTGAACCGTCTGAGATGACACGTGCTACGTGTTCACTGGCTGGGCGTACGCCGTTCCGGATCCCTCACAATGACCGCGTGTTTTCCCGCCCAAGCCCATTAGTTTTTCGAAATATGCCCTTCGCTATAAATACCCCCTCAAACGGAGAGGACACGCTTCCTCTCTCCTGTTCATCGATTCCCAGAGCGTCTCTCTCTAGAAATCCTGCAGTTTCTTTGCAAATCGAAGCCGTTTTAACGCGTTTCATCCAGATCTTCAGGTATAAACTCCTTTCCTTCTTTATCTCTGTGATTTTCCTGTGGTTTCCCTTGTTTTCGCCGCAACTTCAGTCGTGTATTCTGGGTTTTCTGGGTTTGGGCGCTTGAAGATGAACAATCATCTTCAACCTGTTCTTGAGGTTGAAGATGACACCGAGAGGTCTAGGATATAGCCTATTCGCCTCCACCGTAGATAGATACCGGAGAGTTAACTGTCACACGTGCACTTTGTCTGTTAGGGATCTCAAACGTCTGGTGGCCGCCGAGGGATAGGTTGTTCGGAATTGGTTTCAGGACCCATTGCTCATAGCTAACGGTCTTTTACCGTGCATTCTTTTGTTAGGTCTGGCGCCACCAGTCTTCGAGATCTCTTCAGACTCCGAGAGCTCAGGATCCGAGACTTCCAGTACCGCTGCTTCCCATATAGCTTTCCTTCTTCATAAATATAGAGCTCGGCCTAACCCTTGCCGAGAGATCGTACCGATGGACTACGATTTCGAAGTCCCTTTAGACGAGAGGCCCCTTCAATCCATACCTCCGAGCCCCAACCATGGTGTCCCCGAAGCCCCCATTGACATAGACGATGATGTCGACGTCTCGGATGGGTTCTTAGATGACAGCGAGGCTACCGAGTCTGATGACCGGTCGGAGTGGGACCCTTCTGAAACGACAACCACTAGTGCCGAACCTTCTACCGCTAGTGTTGAGCCTTCGGAGGATAACGCTGCCGCTGAAGTCGAGCAGCTAATCCTTGCCGAGATCGGCGTAGAGAAGCCTGGATCTGCTCCATCGTCTCAGGGAGCGTCCGGTAGCGGAAAAAGAGAGCAACAGTGCCCCTATCTTTGCTACTTTACAACCGGAGAGGCCGGTCTCAGGGCTTTCCGAGAAAAGTATGACATTCCGGAAGATGTCAGGGTGACGCTTCATCCGAAGGGCGAGGAACTCGTGTATGGACCGAATCACCTGAACATCCCTCTGATGGCAATAACTGAAGGAGGGGTTCGGATTCCGATGAGCGAATTCGTCCGAGCATTTCTGAATGCTTATGAACTTTCTCCGGACCAGCTCACATGTAATAGCTACCGGGTCCTTAGTTCGGCATACGAGATGATGCTGAAGGATGACTTGGATCTTAGCGCTTGGGATCTTCTTGAGATCTACGCCGTGTCCCGGAATAAGTCGTTCGGGAGGTACTTCTTAATGACCCGTCCGAAGAAACGGCAGATCGTAGAGCACCTTCCGGATTCCGAAAAGTGGGCCGATTTGTATGTGGTGGTTTCCGGCAACTTTGCCGATCCCCCTGATGACGATCTCTTCCCCGTCCCGACTATTAGAGGGAACGTGGGTCGGTCCTAAACTCATACTCTGCATGTTGCTTTATTCTATGTATTTCTGTGTACTGACCTTTCGGATGTTTATCTTTCAGCTCCATCTCCCATAACCCGGAGGCTAAAGAGGATTGCAAGAAGAGACCACGCCGAAGCGCTGTATGAAGTTCAGGGAAGGTTGACTCACGACCTTCTCGGCTATATACCGACTTACCGGAGTTGGATCAAGAAGAAACCTAAGAAGAAGAGGTCGAAAAAATCTAAGGCTAGCCGCACGATATCCGAGGCCGAACGATTGTTGTTGGAGGAGCAACCACTAGAAAATCTCCAAGGGCAAGAGAGGGTCCCTGTAGACAGAGTATCCCCCGAACCCTCAGAAACCATGCCGCTGAAGATCGATCTGAGAGCAAAGCTGGCTGAACTGGCTTCTCAGGCCAAGAAGGATGCGCCGAAGAAAGGCGCCGCAGCACCGAGCTCTACCGCTGTGCCCGACAAAGTCCCCGTTGCTACTGTCCATAAGAAGACAGTTGCTCGGTCCAAAGGGGCAGCTTCGGCAGAGGAGAGGGCGGCCAAGCGGGTAAGGATATCCGAAGTCCACACAATTGAGGATGATCTTCCTGACCAAACGTTGCAACAACCGGACACTTCTAAAGCTGAGGGGTCGTCACACCCCTTCTCTCCAACTTTGGTGAAGGAAAACGGCAATGTCATCTTGGAAGATGACAGTGTTGCCGAGAACCCTCGTCTGGCGATGGGACTGCTTCCAGGCCTGTCACTCAAGAAAGATCTAGAACTTGTGCCGGACAGGCTAGAGGAAAACATTTTTCACTGTACCGCACAAATTGTGAAGGTAATTTCCCATTAACCGAGCTGTGTTTATTTTCCTTTTGTTTCTCTTTGATACTGATGCTGCGTTTGGTACTGTAGGCTGGACAGTCGATGTTCAAGCTTTATGACCAAGCTCTTGACCTCAGCACCTCGGCTAAGAAGCTGAAGCGCCGAGCTGACGCGGCCCTTGAAAAGGTCGGGTCCGTCGAGAAAAAGTCCGAGGAGCTTCGCCTGGAAAACGAAAAGCTCAGGGGTGAGCTCGCGAGGTTGGAGGAATTGAAGAAGAAGACGGATGACCGGTTGGAGGAAGAAAAGGCCGGGCATCAAAAGGCTTTAGACGCTGCAAGGGCCGAGGGTCATTCGGCTGGTTTTGAAGAGGTAGGTCAGGTATATGCCGGAGACATCTATACCCTGGTGAAGGACGGCGAGCACAAAGGCTTCGGTAAGGGGTACCTATTTGCTTGTGATGCCTTTGGCATTCCAGTTGATGACCCGAGGCGTGAAGTGCCTGATGCACCGGACTCTCCAGTTGCTGAAGAAAGTTTAGAAGATGATGCCGAAGGGACTCCAGAAGGAGATAGTGTGGAGGTTTCGGAGCATGAAGATGTTGCTGAGAAGGTCTCAGATCCAGAGAGATCTTCTGAGCAAGTCATTCCTCCAGAGAATGAAGCGACGAATGTAACCCAGTAGGATAGGGTTTGAAAACTTTTAATTGTTAACTGTTTTGGGTATTACTGGACGGCTCCGGACATTTGGAGTTTGCCATTCCAGAGGTTGTAATGTTTAAAGCAGGTTTATTTATGGAGATGGCACCGAACAAGTACCACCCCGCCATGCTCCCGTTTCACCGAAGTGGTGAAAATGTTTTGATTTGAATGTTTTGAATGGATGATTTAGCTTTTTCGTATATGGATGTTTATCGTTTGTATGCAATATGATCTTTATTGATTGGTATAAAAACCTTTTCAATACTTAGAAAATTTCTTACGCTTTATAAGAAATGCATCCATCCAATAGCCCCTGTTTCGGGATCAATCAGAGAAAACGTTGCTCGGATTGGAACCGAAGCAACGTGGGTAGGAGTTTAAAATTCTCCAGTACTCGGAAAAATTTTCCTACGGATAGCCCCTGCTCGGTTCTAATCAGAGGAAATAGTTGCTCGGATTGGAACCGAAGCAATCACGAAATGGAATGAAATTTTTCCAACACTTGGAAAAAATTTCCACTGATAGCCCCTGCTCGGTTCTAATCAGAGGAAATAGTTGTTCGGATTGGAACCGAAGCAACACGATATATAATGAAAATTTTCCAACTTGGAAAAAATTTCCACTGATAGCCCCTGCTCGGTTCTAATCAGAGGAAATAGTTGCTCGGATTGGAACCGAAGCAACACGAAAATGGAATCAAATTTTTCCAACACTCGGAAAAAATTTCCTCTGATAGCCCCTGCTCGGTTCTAATCAGAGGAAATAGTTGTTCGGATTGGAACCGAAGCAACACGAAAATGGAATGAAATTTTTCCAACACTCGGAAAAAATTTCCTCTAATAGCCCCTGCTTGGTTCTAATCAGAGGAAATAGTTGTTCGGATTGGAACCGAAGCAACACGAAAATGGAATGAAATTTTTCCAACACTCGGAAAAAATTTCCTCTGATAGCCCCTGCTCGGTTCTAATCAGAGGAAATAGTTGTTCGGATTGGAACCGAAGCAACACGAAAATGGAATGAAATTTTTCCAACACTCGGAAAAAATTTCCTCTGATAGCCCCTGCTCGGTTCTAATCAGAGGAAATAGTTGTTCGGATTGGAACCGAAGCAACACGAAAATGGAATGAAATTTTTCCAACACTCGGAAAAAATTTCCTCTGATAGCCCCTGCTCGGTTCTAATCAGAGGAAATAGTTGTTCGGATTGGAACCGAAGCAACACGAAAATGGAATGAAAATTTTCCAACACTCGGAAAAAATTTCCTCTGATAGGCCCTGCTCGGTTCTAATCAGAGGAAATAGTTGTTCGGATTGGAACCGAAGCAACACGAAAATGGAATGAAATTTTTCCAACACTCGGAAAAAATTTCCTCTGATAGCCCCTGCTCGGTTCTAATCAGAGGAAATAGTTGTTCGGATTGGAACCGAAGCAACACGAAAATGGAATGAAATTTTTCCAACACTCGGAAAAAATTTCCTCTGATAGCCCCTGCTCGGTTCTAATCAGAGGAAATAGTTGTTCGGATTGGAACCGAAGCAACACAGAACGGATTTGAAAATCCTGGCGCCGGCCCTAGGATATTTCTGGACCTTGAGAGTTCTAATCAGTAAACAAAATGGGCAACAGTCGTAGCGAAAGATTCTCTTTTCATTTAACATACGAACACCTTTAATTACAAGATAAAAAGGGGCAAAACAGGCAGCCCAAATATACCTCTTCTAACAAAATTTTGCCTATGCATAGAACTTCCTAAGCTTAGTGGCATTCCAGGGGTTGCCAATAGGTGTTCCGTCCATCTCTGCTAACTTGTATGATCCGTGTCCGGCCTTTGCAACCATTCGGAAAGGTCCCTCGTAGTTTGGTTTGAACTTAGTCTTTTTGGACTTCTGAACTACTTCTCGGAGCACAAGATCATCTACGTTGAAGGGCCTCATCCGGACATTCTTGTTATAGCCCCGAGCGACCTTTTGCTGATACGAGGCATGTTTCAGGTGTGCTTCGTCCCTGAGCTCTTCAGCTAGGTCGAGCTCCCTATCCATGGCCTCATCGTTAGTCGGCACATCAAAGCTTTCCGTCCGAGCTGTCGGGATTAGGGTGGCTAGAGGGAGAACAGCTTCCATACCATACGCCATGGAGAATGGGGTTCGGCCTGTCGAGTGCCGGGGTGTGGTTCGATAGCCCCAGAGAACTTTTGGGAGCTCTTCGGCCCACCTACCCCTCTTGACAGTTAGGCGTCTCTTAATTCCTGCGGATATTGTTTTGTTTGATGCTTCGGCTTGCCCGTTTCCCTGTGGGTACGACACCGAAGAGTGGAAGATCCGGATGCTGTGCTTCTTGCAGAGTTTCTCGATCGCTTCGGCCACAAATTGGGTCCCGTTATCCGAAATGATCGCATAAGGGACACCAAAGCGAGAGATGATATTCTTCCAAAGAAATCGCTCTACGTCAGTCGCAGTTATTATAATCAAGGGCTCGGCCTCCACCCATTTGGTATAGTAATCTGTCGCCGTTATCAAGTGTTTGAACCCTCCAGGAGCCGTCGGCAGCTTTCCCACTATGTCCAACCCCCATTGCACGAAAGGCCAAGGGCTGGTTATAGGGTGTAAGGCTTCGGCCGGCTGGAGGAGGTGAGTTGCGTGCTTTTGGCATTGTTCGCATTTTTTGGCGTATTCTTCGGAGGTCTTCTTCATTTTCGGCCACCAGTACCCTTGAGTAAGAGCTCGGTGCGAGAGGGACCGTCCGCCAGAATGACAACCGCTGCTCCCCTCATGAAGCTCTCGGAGTACATCCTCAATTTGTGAGTCGTGGACGACCTTCAAGTCAGGGCTTGTGAAGGTCCTTCGGTACATCTGATCGCTCGGATCCAAGTAGAAGTAGGAGGCCTTGCACCTGACCCTGTGAGCTTCCTTCTTGTCCGTTGGGAGCTTCTCGTGTTTGAGGTAGGCGTAAATTTCGTCCATCCAGCTTGGGCCGAGGGATATGAGTAACACTTCCTTTGTCTTTTGCTCAATGCTCGGACCCTCTATTTCTCCGAGGAGGATAGTTCGGTTGGGGGAAGCTGCACAAGCTGTTGCCAGGGAGGCCAGAGCGTCCGCGTGGGCGTTTCGCTCTCGGCCCACCCATTCAATTTCCACGGTTCCAATCTCTCTTATCAGTTCCCAGACTTTGTCGTAGTACTTCTCCATCCTTGGGTCTTTTAGGCTATATTGATCCTTGATTTGGTTCACGATCAGCTGAGAGTCGCTGTATACTTGCACTGTCTCGGCACCTAAGTGTTTAGCCATCTTTAGTCCGGAGACTAGTGCCTCATATTCAGCTTCGTTGTTAGATGCTGGGAAACCGATAGTTAGCGCATTTTCGTGCATGACACCTTCCGGGGAGATGATCACGATGCCAGCTCCAGCCCCTCGACTGTTTGAGGCTCCGTCGATATGTAGGCGCCATACATCCCCTTGGAACATCTTCCATACTCTGCCTTTTCTTTCTTCATTAGGTTTCTCGGCTTGCGCCGGAGTCCCTAACGCTCTTCCGTTTGATTGAGCCTCAACCGAGCACTCAGTTGTGACTTCTTCAACTAACTTCAAGCTGTCTTCATTGAGCTCAGGTGTCAGTTCGGCGATGAAATCTGCCAGAGCCTGTCCCTTGATAGCCGTTCGGGGTTCGTACCGAATATCGAAGTTTCCCAACTCCAAGCTCCATTTTGAGATTCGAGTCGAGAGGTCGGCCTTTCTGAGCACGGTTTTCAGGGGGTATTCGGTGATTACGATGATGGTATGGGCTTGGAAGTAAGGCAGCAGTTTCCTCTTCGCGGTTACAAGAGCCAAAACTAACTTTTCCAGAGGCAGGTACCTTGTTTCGGAGGGAATCAATGTTTTGCTGGAGTAGTAGATGGGTTGGAAGTTAGGCCCTTCCTTCCGCACGAGGACCGAGCTCACCGCATGGCCAGAAACAGAGAGGTACAGATACAGATCTTCTTCAGGCTTTGGCATCACGAGGAGGGGAGCTCTGGAGAGATAAATCTTCAATTGGCCCAGCTCTCGGTCGCATTCCTCGGTCCACTGAAAACTCCTTTTGCTTGTTTTCAAAGACTCAAAGAAAGGTCGGCACAGGTCCGAAGACCGGCTGATAAATCTATTGAGCGCCGCGGCCATACCCGTGAGCCGTTGAACTTCCTTGATGGTGCTCGGAGGTCTGAGGTTCCGGATGGCAGATATCTGCTTTGGGTCCGCCTCGATGCCCCGCCGGGTAACCATGTATCCGAGAAACTTTCCTGAGCCGACGCCAAATGCGCACTTCTCGGCGTTGAGGTGCAACCTGTGTTTCTTCATGACAGCAAAAATTTCGCCGAGGTGCTCCAAGTGATCCGAAGCGTGCTTACTTTTGACAACCATGTCGTCAATGTATGCTTCCATTGTGTCCCCGAGCTGCTTGGCGAACATTTTTGTCACCATGCGCTGGTAGGTAGCCCCAGCGTTCTTGAGGCCGAACGGCATTACCTTATAACAGTAGGTCCCTCGGGGAGATATGAAAGCTGTCTTCTCCTGGTCCTCTACCGCCATCGCTATTTGGTGGTACCCGCTGTAGGCGTCCATCATGCTGAGCCGAGCGTGTCCCGCCGTAGCGTCAACCAACTGATCAATCCGTGGCAGTGGAAAGCAGTCCTTCGGGCAGGCATCGTTCAGATTGGTATAGTCTACGCAAACGCGTAGCTTCCCATTCTTCTTAGGCACCACAACAGTATTTGCCAACCACGTCGGATATTGGACCTCTCGGATAGCCCCGGCATCAAGTAGCTTCCCGACCTCAGCAATAACAGCGTCTGAGTGGGCCGGAGACGAACGTCTCGGTTTTTGTACCACGGGCCTTCGGAGAGGATCGACATTCAGAGAGTGGGAGATAAACTGGGGGTCAACGCCCGGCATCTCGTATGGTGTCCAGGCGAAAACCTCGACGTTCTTTTTAAGGAACTCCACCAGTTGTTCCCTTTCAAAGGTTGTCAGTGTCGACCCGAGGAGAAAGTAGCGAGTCCCGTCGTCATTTATGGGTACAGTGACGAGGTCCTCCACCGCTTTCTCCTCCGCGGCCGTCCCGACTTCCTCCAAGACCGGACCCTCGAGTTCCTCGATCGATCTCGGTTTAGGTTCTTTCTTCTTCTTTCCCTTCGTTGTTTTCTTCTTCATATGCACCGCGTTTACTTGGCATCTTTTCGCTGCCATCTGATCACCTTTGATGTCTTCCTGCCATCCTTCGGAACCAATGAACCGGACAACTTGGTGGTAAGTCGAGGCGATGGCCTTCATCTCGTGCAACCAAGTTCTGCCGAGGATGGCGTTGTAAGGGCTCGGGGCATCTACAACCACAAATTCCATCTGTAGGGTTTTCGAGCCTGCCCTCACTGGAAGGATGATCCGTCCCATTGGCCGGCATCAGATGGTCCGGATTCAGGTTCAGCGCTTTGAAGGCCGAGTAGTACAGGATTTCGGTGGAACTCCCTTGGTCAACGAGCACTCGCTTTACCCTGGGGATTCCCATGTAAACGGAAATTACCAGAGCGTCGCTGTGAGGTATCTGAACGTCTTTTAGATCCTGCTCGGTGAACGTGATGGTCCACTGCTCCTCACGATCCGAGAGCTTTCGTTTACCGTTTCCTCCAATGGCTAGAACCTGTGAGGAGGAGCTCGGTACCGCCCTAAGTGCTGCAGTCTTCTCTTTGGTTGCAGCCCCATGGATCACATGGACAACTACTTCTTCCGGAGGGTTATTCTGCTGCTGCGCTCGGGCCGCTGTCTTTTGTCGGTCAATGAACTGGTTCAAGCGCCCCTGCGTAACCTGCCCTTCAAGGAACTCCTTGAAGGGTCGGCAAGCAGTGGTATAGTGTCCCAGCTCATTGTGGTAAGTGCACTTAACCTTACTGTCGCTTGGCTGGACTTCGGCGGTCCCCAGCTTATTAGTTGGCCAGGCGAACCACGGTTCCAGAGAGATTTCCCTTATCAGCTTGTAGAGAGGTAGGTTGAATACTGTTGTTATGCCAACGAACTCGTTAGGTTTCGGTTCCCGCTCCCTGCGCGGTTCCCGTTCCTTCCACGAGTCGCGGTCCTTTTTCCATCCTTTGCTGCCCCCTGTTTTGACTGTGTTGACTTGCTTTTTCCCTGAGTAATCACCAGTGTTGCCCCTCTGGTTTCCCGAGGTTCTCGAAAGCCTTCTCTCAGATATGACATCCTCCAACTGGGCAAACTTCTCCACCGTCTCCATTAACTGGCTCATATTTGCCGGGGGGTTCAGCATTAGTTCTTCGAAAATAGCCGAGGTCTCGTCCAGGCCGTACTTGAAGGACGTGGCTGCCATTTGTGGGTCACAACTTTCGATGGCGTTGTAAATCTCCCAGTAGCGCTCGGCATACTTCCTCAGTTTCTCTCCGGACTGTCGTTTTAGGCCTACGAGGGCGTCGATCGTCTTTGGCTGTGTACTGCTCGTCACGAACCGAGCTGTGAAGGCCTCTTCCAGTTCTTCAAACGAACCAATGGAGCCCGGTTGTAGTTGGTTAAACCAAACTAAACCGGTCCCCTGGAGGCTCACCGGGAAGGCCTTACACATCATGGCTTCATCGTAGCCATATAGTCCCATCAGCTGTCGGTAATGCACGAGGTGCATCACCGCGTCGGATTTTGCGTCATACTTCGTGAATTTGGGGACGGTGAAGTTTCTCGGGGGCTGAGCCTCTTGGATTTCCCAAGTGAACGGTGACTCTTGGATTTTTCGGAGCCTTGAATCGGCTGGCCTCTCGACGGAACGAGGGGCCTCGTAGGCCTTGCCAGTGCTGAACGCTCTTTTGGCGTTCAGTCTGTGCCGCTCGTCGCTCGCACCGAGGTCTCGGGGAGGCTCTTTTCGTTTCTCAGAGCTTCTGGCTTGAGGAGGATTTGCCTCCGCTCGGTATCGCTTTGATTCCCCGGTACGTGGGTCCCGAACGATAATATAATCGCCGGTATCATCCATGTCGTACTCTGGGAAGTGTTGGGTTTCTTGATCTCGGTGTCTCCGAGGACTCCGATCCCTGTTGTAGGTTCTCGGTTCTCGGTCCACACGCTCTCTATGGCGATCATGTCCCGTTGATCTGCTACGGATGATCTCCCGGCCATCCGCATCAAATTGCACCGGGGCTTTCCCACAGAGAACATTATCGCCTTCATCGTTTCGGCGTGATGCTCGGGATCCAGAACGCCCCGTCGTTGACTGAGAATTGGAAGAAGAGTGGCCTCCAGTCCGAGCAGTGCGATCTGTACGCACAATCTCCGAACGTCTTCTCGGAGATGGAGTCCGCTGTCTTGGTGGAATCACTCGTCCTGAGGCGTCGGTGACGATGATCGGCTGGCCCAAACGGTCTTTAGCCGAAGGGCGTTGAGTTTGGTGGGTAAGTTGAGTTGTTTGAGCAGCTGCCGCCGCCTTACGCCGTCGCCTCGACCCCCCTGATCGGGAGGCTGAGGCTGTGGGTTGTTTCTTCGTCAGTGCTTCAATCTGAGCCTTCATGGCAGCCATCTGCTCCTGCATCTGCTGCACGGTGTCTAAGGGATTTGGGCTCGGAGTGAAGCCTGAGATGGGGTGGGTAACGATGCCCACCCGAGGACCACCCCCGGGGTTAGCTCCTGCCGCCGGTCCGGTGGTTCCGTCGTCTTCAACGATCGCCATGGAAGAACTAAGAAGCAGAGGAAGAGTATCCTTCAAGAAGAAGAGTAGAACGCTGGGAAATGACGAAAATCAGTCGTTCCCCAGCGGAGTCGCCAATTGTGGAGTCCTCTTTCTCCGGTTGTTCTTCACTCAAGTAGAACCAGGCCTGCACACTGAGCAAACCGTTAGCGCCGGACTGGACCGTTGAGTCCAGAACGACACTCCGACGGTCTAGTAAGTAAGGGAAGAAGATGAAGTGTAATGTAGATCTAGGGTTTCAGAGTGAATCGCGCGTACCTTCCTCAGGAGATGAACCTCTCCTTTTATAGGTGAGCCTTGGCTTGGCCTCCAAGCACAGCTGTGCTCGTCACGTGACTTAACCGTTTGGGTGACGTCATGATGACGAGCCCGGAAGAATATACTGCATGCACATGTTCCCACTAAGGTCTTGACGCGTGTCATAACCGCTCGGGTGACGTCATCTGTCATGATCACAGTTTGTTACAAACACATGCCGCATTAACTGCTATGCTGACTCAGCAATTGGTCTTTCGGCACGTCTCCGCGTAGCGAAGTTAGTTGTGTCATCCCTCGGGTACGCCCCGAGGCCTTCTGATATTAGCCATGAAAGGCCACAAATGATTAGATATAGGATGGGTCTCGGCACTTTGCCGAGGCAGTGGGCCGAACCCCCACTATGCTCTTTTTGAGTGTATTGATTCGTAATTCCGAAGAGTCCCTCAATGATAGTCTCTCGGAGACTACAAAGAGGTGTCTCTTATTGATTCAGCGTACAAGCCAGGTGCTCGGTATATCCGGATCCCTACAATCTGCAACCATGTGGACACTGCTTATAAGCTGTCGATCTTGCGCAGGCCCCTCCAAGACGTTCATGGCATGGGAAAATAAAAAGCCTCGACCGTTTCCTGACTAGAATTAGAATCAAGATCGAAAATGACAATAAAAACATAGACAATGTAACAAACCATTACGGTTATTTAGAACAACATATATAACTAAAACATATGTATGTTTTGTGTTGAAGAGTGGTTTTGGGAGACTTAAAATGCCCGGATTTTAAGAATATATTCTAGTGAGCTTTATAATTTTTTGATCAAATATAGTGTGTGTTTAATATTTTTAATTCGTCTAGACCAAATAAATTAAAAATAAATCAATAGAAACAAACTTTGAAAACCAGCGAAGATGAAATAGGTAAAAAGTGTTGGCTGGAGGAGTATGACTTATCACACACTTATAATGTATGAAACTCACAAAGAGAATTGAACAAAACACACTCACAATTTTATTGATGTTTCTCTTACTCCACACTTGATATCAAACTATACTATGATTACATGGTATTTATAGATTAAACTGGAGGGGAAAAAAAAAAATGAGATAAACTCATATTTATTATGCAAATCACAAAACTATCACGGAAGTGCAAAAAGTCTTTGGGCATGATTGTGAATAGTACCCCACGTTTTTGCTATGGGCTGCTGAGCCACTTGCTTCACATGCCGATCAAGTTTAACTTGAGTCATCAAAAATGGAAAAATCAAGAAGTTTTAGACGTTTTTTTCCTTGGTAAATTTAGCCCCAAATTTGGCCCAAAGATTTCATCAATCACAAAATAGATTTTGGAGAAGGGCCCAGCTAATTTTTTTTTTTTAAAACTAGATAATTTCATAACTCAGAAATCTCCCCGAGGGTGAAACAATACTCTAATCCGGAGCCCTAGGTTGGATAAAAATATCACAACTTTCGGGGTATCCATATGGATCGGAAGAGAATACACTGAGTACAAATGAACAATACCCACGAGGAGGGGCAAGAGAAAGTCTACGCAGGAACTGAAAACCTCCAAACCGGAGTACAAACTAATTAAAAAACTCCCCATCGGCACGAAACCCTCCTTACGCCCTGCCACCAACGGGCCAAGCTAATTAGACAACCTAAACTTCAACCCATAATTCATCCTACCAATGTTAAGAAATAATAATAATCTCAAAACATTTTACCCTAAAGTTTTTGTCAACGATATCATCATGAACGGCAACAATGTTTCGGCAATTGAAGCAGCAGTACAATCGAGACCCAACTACATCCTCCATCAGGGAAATTCAAAGTGTTATTGACCAACTGCATGTTGCATAAATTATAGGAACACAATTTAGGAAATTAAATAAAATCAAAGTAAAGAATCAAACAAGATGTTGTGAGATTAAGCAAAAATTAATGTTGATCGAGATAATATATAGCAACTTCTCTATAATTTAGGAAATTAAATAAAATCAAAGGAAAGAATTTCCCCTTTTACTTGATTTTTTGGGAATACAACAAAGATTTGCTGAACTCAGAGATTTCATACTATATTCATTAATTACTGAGTTCAAAGATTTAAAAAATAACTTTTTAATGTTTTCTAAAAAAATTGGAAATATTCTGAAAACAAATTCGTCTAAAACAATTTGCGGAAATTAATCTCCGGACAAATCTTAATCAGAACATAAACAATACGAAAAGCGATACGAAACGATAATCCAAAGAAAACTATTGGCAAGAACCACGAGATAACAAGGGTATATTTACCAAAAAAAAAAAAAAGAGATAACAAAGGGTATGTGATTTTTACCTCTTATATATTGGCATGTACATGTGTCAATAATATTTGGTATTTCTAAGAAGGCCAGAGCTTTATAAATTCAGCTGTGAAGGACTCTTTATATACACACTTTGAACCCTTTTGACTACCGAAATATCTGTTGATAAGTGATTCGAAACAAGTCTTATAGCTAAACCCAAGTGATTCAAATTTTCAACAAACCGATATATATATAGGGTAAACTTCTTATCCGGACTTTTCATTTCCGGACCTCATGATCCAAACATTTTTTTGACGATCCGATCCATCCAATGTGTTCAGAAGGTGTTTTCAAGGGTCCACGCGGGAGATCTTCAAAAAAAATACCGGGAAGGGCTTGATCCAAGCAGTTTTCGCAAAATATATATATTTAGCGAAAACTTATATTTTGCGAAAACTGCTTGGATCAAGCCCTTTCCGGTATTTTTTTTTGAAGATTTCCCGCGTGGACCCTTGAAAACACCTTCTGAACACATTGGACGGATCGGATTTTCAAAAAATAATTTGCAACACAAAAAAAAACAATTTTTTTCTTATTTCCGGGAGGTGTGGATTAGAAGTTTTTCGTATATATATATATGGGTCAGGATCCAGTCAGGACTCCCTGACTTTAAAAAAAATCCGGACCTCCCCTCTCCCGGCCATTTCCCGGCCAAATGGTCGGGATCCGAACCGTTGGATGTGTTTAAAATGTGTTTTCAAGGGCCTACGCGAAGATTCGGCAAAAAAAATGGCCGGGAAGGGTTTCATCCGAGCAATTTTTCATACAAACCGTAGGATATATATCTCATGAAAAACTGCTCAGACGAAGCCCTTCCCGGTCATTTTTTTTTGCCGAATCTTCGTAGGCCCTTGAAAACACATTTTAAACACATCCAACGGTTCGGATCCCGACCATTTGGCCGGGAGAGGGGAGGTCCGTATTTTAACAAAGTCAGGGAGTCTTGACTGGATCCTCTAGTCCAAACCCTCCCGAGAATACGAAAATAGTGATTTTTTTGTGTTGCAAATTATTTTTGGAAAATCCGAGCCGTCCAATGTGTTCAGAAGGTGTTTTCAAGGGTCCACGCGAGAAAATCTTCAAAAAAAAAATACCGGGAAGGGCTTGATCCAAGCAGTTTTCGCAAAAACTGTAATTCAGTTTTCGCAAAAACTGTAATTTTTTTACAGTTTTTGCGAAAACTGCTTGGATCAAGCCCTTCCCGGTATTTTTTTTTTGAAGATTTTCCGCGTGAAAACACCTTCTGAACACATTGGACGGATCGGATCGTCAAAAATATATTCCACTTCTAGTCCGGACTCCGGACCTCCATGATCCGAGCATTTTTTTGACGATCCGATCCGTCCAATGTGTTCAGAAGGTGTTTTCGTTTTTGCAAAAATTGCTTGGATCAAGCCCTTCCCGGTATTGTTTTTTGAAGATTTTTCGCGTGGACCCTTGAAAACACCTTCTGAACACATTGGATGGCTCGAATTTTCCAAAAATAATTTGCAACACAAAAAAATCACTTTTTTCTTATTCTCGGGAGGGTTTGGACTAGAAAATTTCCGTATATATATATATATATACATATAGGAAGATATTCTATTGAGGACTCCCTCAAAGATCTCCTCCGTGAGGACCACCCCTTTTTGATTTTTCGGACCAAATTTCGACGATCCGAACCACTCAATGTGTTTAAAACATGTTTTCCATGGCCAACGCGAGGAATCACAAAAAAAAATACCCGAAAGGGTTTCATCCGAGCGGTTTTTCATAATAACCGTACATATATAATTTATCGAAAAATGCTCGAATGAAGCCCTTCCGAGTATTTTTTTTGAACAAATCCTCGCGGTGACCCTTAAAATCACGTTTTAAACACATTGAGCGGTTCGGATCGTCGAGATTCTACCTCGATCCATGAGGTCCGCAAATTACGAGTTTGAGGGAGTCCTTAGTAGAACGGGATCCTATATATATATGATGAAATCAATGCTGAAAAAATTCTTTTTGAACAATTATTTTCTAATTGCCCATATATTTAGCACAAAGATATTATTAGCGGCACTAATTAGAACTAGTAAAAATCGAGGTGAGCGTAAACTAACCCGAACACCTGAGTTATCAAAAATTAGAACTAGGTAAAATGTTGAATACTCCAATGTCATTCTCCAATATTTTATAACCTTGTAGAAATCAGTTACGCGGTCTAGCGTGAATAGTACTCACCTAATTAGGTCAAAAAAGTAAAATTTATACTTTTCACAGATATCAATCCATATCCACATTTTTTTGTACACTTTCAACGGATAACTATGCGCTTTTAATTTACACTTTATCTCTTAGAGCATATTGTAACTAATTGTATTTTCATAGTTCTGTTATTTCTTGTTCTTTATATTTTGTTTTCTAGTCTAGGTTGTTGTTTGATAAAACTGAAGGCTGAAAACTAAAAACTAAGTACTGAATTTATTAAGCTAATAAGCTGTTTGATATACAGTGAATCTTAAGCACTGAAATAAATAAGTTATTTGATCGGTACAAGGAACTGAAGTATTAAATTCCCTAATTTTTGGAATATCCATTCCCATTCTCATGTGTTTGGTCAGAAGTGGTAAATTTCTATGCGGCGTTGGGTGCATTTGAGGTAGGAATAGTAATTTTAGAGGTGGCATTAGTAATTGCTAGTAGAGAATAAAGGACTGATTACTCCTTAATTAGATTTCTTGATATAATAACCAGTAATTTATTTGGGTGAAAAGTGATTCCATTTGAAAAGAGCATTCCTTCATTACTGATGAACTAGACATTAAATAGGTACTCCATTGGAATGACCATTTCATTCCATCAAACCAAACATGGCCTAAGGGCTAAGGTCTTCACCTCGGGCTGGGATCAGTCGTGGTAAAGGATGATTGTTGGGTCTAGTTAAAATATTTGGCTGGAGTTAGTGAGCCTTCTAGTTTGTGGACTGATCTATCCCTTGTCTAGGGAGGAACCAATTTGATGTTCTAGCTTTGATGCATGTTTACTAAAATAAAAGAAACTTCAATTTCTTGGTCATCTAGACCATACATGTACTTTGAATCTACAATCATCATACATGTACCTCAATTTCTGGACTTCTTTTTGAATTTTATTTTACACCAGGGGACATAACATTCCGTATTGACGATGGCTCGATGACATTTGTCTGAGGAAGAAGCACAAACCCTATAAACGATGATCGTAGGGATGGATTAAATAGGAAGGGATGGATTAAATAGGACTTGCACTAAGGGATTTTCCCATAAACAACCTATAAGTCTCAAAGTTAACAAGAATCAAATTGAAGGATTTGCCTGCAAACAACCTGTTAATCAAAATGTCTTCGCACAAAATTCTTGTTATCAGTATGATGGTGAGAATGAATGTGGAGGCATGATCTACAAGGATTGCTATGAATATTAGTCGGTGAAGCGACAATCCAAAGTACGATGGGTAAGTGCATGAAACATGTTTATCCTGATTTTAGGTATTACTTAAATTCAATGGTTATGAGTATTTTGAAGATATTTTAGACTAGATTCTAGATATTAAAGATTTCTTCGAGTATAGTGGGAATTCCAACAGAAGAAGGGTGGTGATACTTGTTAAAACTTACAGATCTAGCTCTACAGTGGTGGTTAGATATGAAATCTTTAAGGGATCGATTTAAGCGTCGTATTGGCACTTGGTCAAGAAAAGACGTATGATGGAAAGATTTTTTTTCATAGAATTATAAGCAATTGTTGAGAAAAAAATATAAGTCAAAGCAAAAAAAATACAATCAACACCATTGCCAAAGATGTTAAAAAGCTGTTAAGGGGGAGGTAATTCAAGTTGATGACAAGAAAATTAATATAGATCTTGGCAATAAGATGACAATTGATATTGTTGTTGGTGATTAAGTTGATGAGAACCCAAATGATTTTTCAATGGAAGGGATTGATGCTGTTGACTATATGGTCAAGCTAGCCCGTCTAAATGAGCCAATTATTGATGTGTAAATTAATGCTTACAAGATGAAACAATATCACAAGAACCCGCAAACGCCAGCTTGACTTTGTTGATTTTCTTGTAGTGCAACAATATGATTGGATTCTCAATATTTATTTAGTGGATATTATCAATCAATTGAAGCACGCAGAAAAGATGTCATTGCAAATATTATTTTCTGTGATGTTTTGGAAGGAAATAAAGGGGTTGAAGTATTCCAAGTATCTAATTATTTGACATGGAAGATGACAGATTCCTTATGCGAACTTGAGGTGTAGTTTGAAGAAAGAAGACTTATGTTACGTAGGACAAGATATTAAGGGTTATTAATTATGGAAACGCTGTTTTAGTTTCTAACTCTAAGTAATTTCCTTATTATTAGGTCTCGTACTAGTATAAATAAGGATATAGCCTATAAGCGAATTCAATTAAATCAGTTTTTAAGAGTTTTTCTATTCCTTTCTTTGTCAATTCAAGATGTGCTTGTGGATTCTAGTGTTATGTCTCGTCTGCTAGGATGCTATCTAGCCTTTGTGTTTATTCCGCGACAAGATAGAAATGCCTTTTTTCAAGCATTAAAAATCATCAGAGAAACTAAGATTCTGGATGCTGTACCAGCTAGAGTACTGATTTTCCTACTGGTACGATATGTACCAGTAGTAGTGAGATACCACATACTTTTCGTATTTATTGTCATTTGTTATTTTCCCATATTACAGAATTTAGCATTACATATGCATTTATCTTGTGAAGAAAACAGTTAAAAGTAGTTCGGTACTGTCTAGTATTGATCGGTACTGGAAGAAAAAAGTAAAATAAAACTAGTTCGGTATTATCCGGTACTTACAAGCATTGTTGTATCGGCTGCTATTTGAGCCGGACCAAAATTGGAGGTGTAGGGTATTGGATTTAGTCAATATATGCAAATGAAAAGTCCAAACTTCACATAATAAGGAAGATTCTTTATCCAACATCAACAGGTTCAGAATTTGTTTTGTCAATCAATAGGACATTATATACAGGTGTCATAAACGTCATCAAAATTAGACCAATAATGTAAGAGCTAATCATAAATATATGTACACACGCAATTGTAAATTCACATAGAGAAACAATGAATTAATCATCAAACTAGTTCAGGGCCTAGAATCCCCTCTACCAGTTCTCCTTCACAATCTTGAATTTTTCAAGCACTATTTTACCTTCCTTGTATTTCTGAGATTCCTCGTAGGCTCTTTCATACTTCCAACCCAAAACGTCGCTGCAATCTGAGCAGAATACATCAGCAACCGTGTGGAGACCAGTAAGTAGATGTCTGTCCTCTTTTGGCCCGGTAACAATATTTGTTGCATGGGAGAACAGAAATGCTCGCCCATTTTTCGCCTGAAACCACAGTGATCAATGCATAGTGAAGTCTGATTGAAAAGGAAATCATAATTCGTTTCGTACAACAAACAAATCCACACGAGCTCTGCTTTGTGTTTAGCTCGTAAAAACTCATTCGTGGTGTGTTCTCCTCTTTCTAAGATCAATTCTCGGCTGATGTTTTAAGCCGAATCATGTAATTTCTGTGTTATGCTCTGTGACCATCTTAACATGAATGGCATGGAGTATGCTTAAAAACAGCACAGTTTCTTTTTTTTTTTTTTTTTTCTCAAATTCATCAACAACGACGTAATTATGTTATAATTGAAATCAAGTAGGCCTGTATGTTTATGCAAGTAGACCTGTTGTTACAAGATGCTTGACTTTTGCGTATTAAACGACCCTTTTGTAATTTGTCAATAGAAGTTCAACTTGTTGAAGGGATGAAAATCAATGTGTGTTTACAATGATCTCAAAGTTCCCAAATTTAGAGATCAGAACTACTTGTACGTACTATGTATATGCATAATCTCCGCGTATTGAATCCTTATATAACTCGTAAAATCAAATGGTACTTCACCTGAAAAGCTTTAGAAACAATGTCATCATGATGGGCAACAACGTTCCGGCATTTGTAGCAGTTGTACAACCTCGGCCCATCAACCAGCTCCGCCATGAACAAAAAACAATCAAGAAATTAAGGAAAGATCTAGAGAGTTGAAAACTGATAAATCCATACCCAAAAACCCAGTAACTTAAACTGATGAGAAACAATGGCCGGACAATGTTTTTCTCTGACCATTGTTTAAGGCCAAAGAAAAGATTGGGATCAATGATTAATTAGGGGTAGGGTCTTGAGTGAAAGATTCCAAGAGGTTTTTATTACTCTGTAAGAGAAAAGATTCAAATCAATAAGCAATGGGGAGTGGGGGATAGGGATAAGATTGGTTGAAGTGTCCTCTTAACCCATTTTGATAAAAAAATCTAATGAATATATTAATATGTAGTACACCATGATGTTGATGTTTATGATAATAATAATGAGGAATAATAATGCTTGATAGAGTCCTAGCATCACCTACCCCTCAAGAAAATGAACTTAAGACAATTTCTACTTTCTACTATGGAATTTTCGGTATTTTGACAGAATTTACGAAGCAACACACTTAGAAAAGGATGAAGGGAGCCAATTATTTTTTTAAATTTGTAGAGTATATTTTTTTGGTTGACATGTGTAGAATCGATTTTGTGTATAAAAATAAACGATAATAAAATAATCTCATTTAGATTTTGCAATTTTTTGATAATGAAATATGGAATGGATGCCAACACACTAACATATTCTAAAACTCCCAAAATGTAAAACTAAAAATGGTGTCTCCCAAATACCCCCTAATTATCAACTCTAACGGCTCGTTTGGATGGGGCATTAAGGGGGCATAAATATGGAAGGTGTTATTTATGCCCGGATCCACCCATATGAAATGGTTTGCCAACAAAAAATGCAGGGGTGTTATTTATCACCCGGACTAAATATCACCCCTGCTGGAGTGTTATTTATGGACAGTCCAGGAGTGTCCATATTTAACACCCCTAATACCCCTGTCAATTTACCAAAATGCCCAAAATAATACCCGTCTCCCTCCTGGCTCAATACCCATTACCCATTACCCATTACCCAGATCCAATTTATTCACGTGTAAACCTATTTTCAGCAGAGGAAGAGAGAGACGATAGATAGAGAGGAAGAAAAAGGCGATTCCGGCGATTTGGTTCGACTTCATCCATCTCGATCGTCACCGGCCACTACTCCTCGTTGAAGGTACGCGATCAATGGCTGAAATTTCCAATCTCCAGCTCTTTCTTATTGTCTGTAATTTGTAGATCCATGTTTGTGTTTGTTCGAAAAACTCCATGGATTTGTGGGTCGTGTTGATGTGTGTTCGAAATACGAGATATCTGGGCTCTAAATACTCGATCTCTGCATATTAGATGTTAAACCTCTACCCAAAGAAAAACAGTTATATTTAGATGGAAAAAGTAGTACCTTGCACTTTCATTTTTGCAAAAGTTTTGTTCGGCCTAGCATCAGCTAGTTTAATCAGTTGGGTACATTGACTAGTTTCTTTAGTTGGGTTCCTCAGTAGCTCTTTTTCTAGTTGTAGCAATTTTTTGTTCTTTCTTTTTTGAACAGGATAGCAATATTTGTTGTAAAGTATGTTTTAACAAGACAAAGTAAAAGAAACAAAGGCGAAAAAAAAGACAATACTAAAATACCTTACTAAAAAATACATGCATGAAAAGCAGCATTTGGAATTGCTGAACTCAAAACAAAAAAAAAGTAGCATTTTGAATTTCTGTACTTAAATACCATACCAGAACAAACTGATAGTGAACTTACCCAAATAATTTTTGCAACAGCATACATTCATTATCTAATAATATGGGAGCTTCCTCACATTCATATGGAATCATATGTAGGATGGCACGTTTAAACAGAGCACAATTGATGAGGATAGAAGAGGAAGAGGCATTCATGGCTCTCTACAATTTCGTTACCGCTGCCTTGGGAATGTTTAGACTTTATTTCTTCGTCACTAGTGTGTTACGGGAGCCTCGTTTGCATTTGCCTCCAAATCCTAACTTTTACCAGCCCCAAATAGATCGTATCAATAGGATTGTAAGGGGTAATGATTGTGATTGTCATGACCAGTTAAGGGTAAATAGGCATACCTTTTTGAGGTTGTGTTGCTTAGTCCGAGGTGTTGGGTTAGGGGACTCACGAAACATAAGTCTTGAGGAGAGAGTAGCCATTTTCCTATGGATTGTATCGCACCATACAAAGCAAAGGCGTACAAAGTTTGAGTTTTGGAGATCGAGTGAAACAATTAGCAGACATTTCAATGCAGTACTCCATGCTGTGTTGCGCCTGCACAGGATGCTTCTAGTACATCCTGAGCCCGTCCCCCCCAACCACGACGACAGTAGGTGGAGTTGGTTTCAGGTACACTAACTTTTTTGTACCTTGGTCCTTCCTATATTTGTTTTTTTTTGTCCCCCACATATTACTAATATTTTCTAATGACAAACTTTGTTTTCGTAGAATTGTCTGGGGGGATTGGACGGGACGCTCGTGCCAGTTTATTGTGAATCGTGATGCTATCATCTACATCCATACAGCTCCTCATTGAATAGATCCCACATTCGACCAAGTCATCGACTAGGGAACGGGAGAATTCTCACTACATCAGGCAGGCCAGCCGGGACGTGATTCAAGCAATATACTAGTAAGTGGTGAAGAATCAATGGCAGCATCCAAATGGAAGTGCTACTAGTTTAACCATAATAGCTTGTAGTGATACATAACCCACAGAAACTAGAGAGGAACCTGATGTTGTTATTATAACTTAGCTGTTCTTCTAGTATTATCCCGTGACACAACTTAAAAAGCATTTCATCAAGTACCATACGGTCAGATCTAGGGACACAGATTTTCAAAATCATACCAGGTCGATAATCAGTTAGATTAATTAAATTAAAAAAAAAAAAAAAAGAACAAAGATCGCAAATTGAGTACTTCAATTTGCCTAACAGATCAACGACTTTGTCTTTTCTGAGAATACTTGCCTAAGTTTGCTTTTTTGTTTTATAAAACTCCAAAAAACCAAAGAGAGAGCTAGATTGCTAAAGGGTATATTGAAGATCGCCTAACAGATTTACACCCAAAAAAATTTCGACTTACAGTGGAGGTTTGTCCCAGAGACGCAGAGATACAGAGGTTAGACTTCAGAGGGGGTGAAGGAAGGATCGCCGGCATAGCCACCAGGCAAACCACCGTCGGCGACAGAGAGAAAGGAGGGAGTATGAGAGAGTACGGCGCTCGCTCGCAAAGGGGTAGGAGGAACTGACGATGTTACGAAGGGTTGGGTTAGGCTCGCTTGAGTAGAAAGGCGGAAGTGCGGGGAAATAAACCATTTTATATCGATTTGTCTTCGGTCGGGTCGGGACCCATCGGGCTCAAACCCGAGAGCCGACCGAAGACAAATCGATATAAAATGGTTTTTTTCCCCGCACTTCCGCCTTTCCACTCAAGCGAGCCTAACCCAACCCTTCGTAACATCGTCAGTTCCTCCTACCCCTTTGCGAGCGAGCGCCGTACTCTCTCACACTCCCTCCTTTCTCTCTGTCGCCGACGATCCTTCCTTCACCCCCTCTGAAGTCTAACCTCTGTATCTCTGCGTCTCTGGGACAAACCTCCACTGTAAGTCTAAATTTTTTTGGGTGTAAATCTGTTAGGCGATCTTCAATATACCCTTTAGCAATCTAGCTCTCTCTCTTTGGTTTTTTGGAGTTTTATAAAACAAAAAAGCAAACTTAGGCAAGTATTCTCGGAAAAGACAAAGTCGCTGATCTGTTAGGCAAATTGAAGTACTCAATTTGCGATCTTTGTTCTTCTTCTTTTTTTTTTTTTTTTTTAATTATCTAACTGATTATCGACCTGGTATGATTTTGAAAATCTGTGTCCCTAGATCTGACCGTATGGTGCTTGATGAAATGGTTTTTAAGTTGTGTCACGGGATAATACTAGAAGAACAGCTAAGTTATAATAGCAACATCAGGTTCCTCTCTAGTTTCTGTGGGTTACGTATCACTACAAGCTATTATGGTTAAACTAGTAGCACTTCCATTTGGATGCTGCCATTGATTCTTCACCACTTACTAGTATATTGCTTGAATCACGTCCCGGCTGGCCTGCCTGATGTAGTGGGAATTCTCCCGTTCCCTAGTCGATGACTTGGTCGAATGTGGGATCTATTCAATGAGGAGCTGTATGGATGTAGATGATAGCATCACGATTCACGACCTTTCTCTTCGCACCACTAGGGATATACTTAATGCCACTTCGCCAGCTGGCGTTACCCCTTGCTTTCGTCTCTCTCACTGCGATCACCCCTGGGTGTTTCCGAGCAGCAAGGCTTACACCTACTCGCATTAGTTCAAACAAAGTTTCTTACCCTATGCACAAATTATGGAATAAGCCCATGTTAAGGAGCAACTGAGCATTGATTCATTCAGTTTTTATCCTGTCAAATTTAGAGACAAATACCGATCGAACCCTATCCGAATGAATTGATTCTTTACGGATAATATTAGAAACACGTTTTAAACAAATTGAACGGCTCCGATCATTTGCTTGGGACTCCGAAATTGGTGATTTACATTTGTTGTGTCAACTGTTATGTTATTGGTTGTTTGAGGGGAATCGGCCCCATATATATCACATATATTTATACATATATGGTTGTATGTTTTTATGCAGTTTCGTTATGTATGTATGCTTGTGGTCATGTGGTGTATGTTTGCGTGCTATATTTGTGTAACCTTACTAACTTTTCATCTACGGTCATAGATTTTTTTCTCATTTTTTGCACTTAGGCTTTGACTCAAAATTTGGAGATGTTCTTTTGATGATCCGATGGTATGAAGTATGAACCTTTCTCTATGTTGGATGGCCATAGCATATGAAAGTAACATGGTCTTTTTCATAATCTTTAGGTAGTTAAGTGGCTACTTTTCTTTTAGTATACTGTTATCGGCTAGTTTTAATCACTTGGTAGCGGTTTTCTGGTTCCCCCCTTTTCTGATTCACGCTGGAGTATGAAGAAATAGTATTGAGTAAAACCTGTTGTAATTTAATGATCTGATGATTTTAGCATGTGTTTTCTGTATGCTGTGTTCCAATCATGCAAAAAACTAGCATTGTAGGAATAGCCCTCTTTGGAAACTGCTTTGTGTTATGAAACAGAAGACTACCTTCTGCCCTTGTGTTTCAACATATAGCTTGAATAAGTGGTGTCGCTAGAAGCATCTTTTTCATTACATACTATATTTACACTGACAAGGAGAAAACCTTACAGCGATAGGGTCTGCTACAAGATTAAGCAGATGGAATTTTGCCCAACTTGTGGGATCTTGTTGCAATATGAGTTGCCCAAATTGAGCAACCCTGCCGGGTTCTTTTGCCCAACTTGTCCATATGTGTGTCATATAGAGAGAAAGGTAATTCACATAACAACTGCTAATTATCTAATGGATGATCTCCTGCTCAGCCCTTGTATCTTTAAAACAGTGTGTCTCATGGTCTTTGTGTATGTCCACGTTACCATTTTACAGGTAAAGATAAAGAGAAGGCAACACTTAGTAAAGAAGGAGATAGAGCCCATCTTCTCCAAAGATGACATGAAAAATGGGCCCACAACTGAAGGTGTATATCTTGTGTACTTCTTTTTCTTTTTCTAATGTTGGTTTGGTTTTTTGATTTTTTTGATTGATTTCGGTCATGCTGTCTTGGGACTTAGGGGTTTGCTTCCATCTAAGGTCTCAGGTTCAATTGCCTTTGCTAACAAACTCTTGGGGCCACTGGGGGTTATGCCCGGTCGTAACCTCCAGGGCCCCGGAATTAGTCGAGGTGTGCGCAAGCTGGCCTGGACATCCGGTTATCAAAAAAAAAAAAAAAGAAAGAAAGAAAAAGAAAAGAATATTATGCAGCCAGAAGGGGCCGTCCTCGTGGAGTTCACTTTATTGGCATCATTGTTGAAACATTATGCATATATTTCCAGTGTCAACTCCATTAGACTTTGTAGTGCTGAGATCCATTTCTTTTTCAGTTTTTTCTTGCCAAGCAGTTGATTATTGCTATAGGGGTTCCAGGCTAGTGTTGTTGGGTGCTTCCTCGTCCAGGGATGACAGGATAGTTAGGTGTAAATGACGAGACACAGGTGCAACAACTGAGATTGGATATACAGGATTTTCAGAAAACAAGTTTTTAGTCACAGTGCACAAAATCCTTGAACAAAATTTTATTAAGTTCAAACAAGCTGAATGTGTTATTTGCTTTTATGCGGTTATTGAAATTCGTCACTTATGATTTGATCAAGGCCGTGATGAAACAATTGAGATTAGAAAGCAAATAAGCAGTCCACCACAAAAGAGAGAGACGCAAGTTTACTTAGACTGCTTAACTCTGGAAAAAGCACCTGAGACAGTGATCCTACTTGTAACTGAGATCAAGTACAAGACTTACCTGGTTGTCCAGATTCAAATCTACTGGGAGTGTTACTGTCTGTCTGTGTTCTAAAAGAAGGTCTGGAAGGCCGAGTACTCGCCTCCTAGGCGCTAGAAGGCCCCTCGCCGACTAGCCAGACTAGACCGACTAATTGCCCAACTAGGTGCTGAGTACTCGTCCGTAGAAGAAAGAAGGTGCCCGGCTGCCCTGAGAGCGCCTAGTGAGTTTTGGAACCTTGCTTTCTGTATGAACATGATAAGCACCACCCTTAAAATAACCAATTGTGTGCCTAATCTACGCTAGTAAGAGCTTACCTTGAGAATTGACTTTCACTCTCTCACTCAGAGAGTCACAGTAGATCAACTATTTAGCCTATTTTGCTAGTCCAAAACGTAAAAAAGCCTTACAACAGACTCAACAAAAATGTTGAGCAGCTTTCACAAGCGACCCGTGATTATACTCTCCCTTTTCGTTTTCCAGTTTAGTTTTAGTTTTAGTTTTGATGACATCATCATTTCCCTCATTTCTCTCTCTATCTCTCTCCACTCATTACACCTCTTGACATCATCAAAACTAAACTAAACTATCTAACCAAACACAACCAGTATTTTTTCCACTATGTTCTGCTCTCCTCTCCTTATAGCACTTGGAAAAGAAAAAAGGGGAATGGAAAGAACAATATTTTATTGGGGTTAGGGAAAATAGATAGTATTGTTGGAGTGTTGAAAGAGACGTGGATAGTAGAATGAAAATGTGCGCTGTTAAACTAGCATTTTTGGCTAGGTGTTGCTGCACATGCTCTTATTCACCTAGATATCATCATTTTGATGGTTACGAACGTCAAGGGAAGTTACCCTATAATGCAAATAATTTAGAAGTGTAGCGACATCAATAAAGGTCAAACCCAACTAGACTAATTCAGATAAGCAACCCATATGATATGAAGCAATAGTATGACATGATCATGAAAGTATGATTTTCCCCATAAGAGTGGAAGAAGACCTAACTTTATATCTGGTTATACAAGAATGAAGCATGTGTTTTGAATGAAAGATTTGTCGCTAGTCAAGCGGAAAACAGTATTCATATAGCTCACTCCAAATAGTTGGGACCTGGCTTGGTGTTTTGGCTCAAGCACAAGAAATATGTGACGGTATGGCCTAATTTGTACTTTTGTCCTCTTTTCTCAGCAACGTGCCCAAATTGTGGTCACGGGAAGGCTGTTTTCCAGCAACTTCAGATCAGGTCAGCTGATGAGCCAATGTCAACATTTTACTGGTGCTTGAATGAAAAGTGTGGACACCAGTGGCGTGAAGACTAAATGTTACCCTGCATGCATATTGCTTGTGCCCCAATAGACTTTGTATATGGCCATCTTTCGTATCATGGACCATTGTTTGCCTATCATATGTTGAGCAATTTTCCTTTTTAGTTGCTCCAATTTTGGATCTCGTAGGAAGATTAAATAAAAGCTTTCTAGAATATGTTAGGGAAAGTGAGCATATTGTTGCCTGTAGCACTTTTGAAAGCTTTATTAAGATTACCCTAGCAGCTAAAATATTTTTTTTCCCCTTGTTCCTTGTTTAACTCTATTGAAGATTTCTTATTGGATTTCAGAAACAGGTTTTTCATTCTTAATGACTTTTTACTTGTTTCCCATATCCTGTCTTTATGTTCGCACTGTGTTGGAAATACAATATCATGGCATTACATTCAATTCCCGGTTTAAATTTGCCCATTGATTTAGTTTTATTTATTTTTATTTTTGGAGAGGGTATATTGCATTGTTTGAACTTGTTCTTTCGAGAAAATTTGGGTATGGGGAGGGTACCATGTGGTACCCTCTCGGCACATTCGAGCCATCCAACAATGCAACCGACGGTCCGGATTGAAAGTGCCGTCCGGATTAAAAAAATAGAAAATAAAAGAAAAAATGTGTTTCAATCCGGATTGTCCGATGCATTTTTGGATGGCCCGGATGTGCTGAAGGAGTACCACATCACCCATACCCTATTTGCACCCAAAATTTTCTCTGTTTTTTCTGTTCTCTACCTTGTTTGCATTGCACGATCAATGTCTTTTGGCTGGGATGTTGCCGTGCTAATGCCATTACTCATCACCTCAGATGGTTTGGGGATCAAAACTGATTGTTCCTTTATCTGTTATGACCCACCAATTGACTGAAGAAAACTATGTCAACGCATAAATGAGTATGTAAGAACTGAGTCATTTGAGTATCTATATCATGTCTCACGGTCTGTGTTATTTAAAATTTTGAAACTAAAACATATTGAAATAGTCCGATATAAACAATATGCTAATTTGAGAATTTTCTCAATTAGCTCCAGTGTTTAGGGATCGGCAATTTTGCATTACCTTAGCGTGAAATTGCAAGCTTTTCAACCATCCTGCTGATGTGAAACAATGGTCTAAGATTCAAAACTACTAATAATAGTAATATAATGAATGGCTCAGCAGGCTTGCAGTCCAAAAAATGAACAATCTGTGGATTAACAGTGGACAAAATTAAACAATTGTGTACATTTTTAGTCTAAGCAACATAATCCTCCCTCCCCACGTACATAAAGGGGCTTACAGAAATATTTTTTCTAAAACCAAAGTGGAAAAGCGTTATCCAACTTATGAGATTCCAAATGAACAATTTACAAACCAATATATATGAATCTCAAGGGAAGTTGTGAAAGAAAGAAACTACTTTCCACGATCCAAGTAAATAGAATGAAATAGAACATGCATAATCTTATAGTTCAATGAACACTTAGTTTGTTTTTCGTCATCCATCTCTTTCTGGTGGTCTCTAGTGCTTCCTCCCTCATCTTTGAGAGTTCATGAAACCAGTGTTGATATTGTGCTTCTATTGCATCAAGTTCCAACTTAAGCTCAACATCTTGATCTTGATCTTTTTCTGATATTGATAGAGATGAACTGCAGCTATTCAAGCTCATATCTTTACCGGTAACAAAGGACAAGTCTGAGTTCTTTTCAAAATCATTCCCCGCCATAAATTCTTCAGCATCAATATTTCCCTTCAATTTAAATTCATCATATAATTCTCCTACGTCAGCGAAATACCCACTGAAGTCTTTAAAGCTTTCCAAAATTCCACAGTTAACAGATTGTCCGATCATATCATTTGCTGTGGACGAATACTGAGCCATCACCTCTGAACCAACTGATGCTTGTGACTCATTATCTTCCAAATAAGCCAAACTAGGAGAACTATTAAATTCGACATGAGTATTAGCGTCATCAAAGTTTTCATACGAGCCATCTTTATGAAATGGGCCCTTTTCTCCAGGACTCGTACTCAACTCTGATAGCATTGTACCCCATGGATATATAATTGAGGTCAGACCATTGGTGGGTACTGGAGATACTGCATGTATACTTCTCGCTTCGTTGTAATTGTAATCCAATGAAGGTTTCCAACCGGATACAATTCTCATTATTAGATAATCAATGAACTCCGCAATGAATGGCACATCATGATCAGCTAATTCCAATTGTTCAACCATCTCACTGGCGACCGAGATTGCAGTGTCAACGTCAAGATAGAATTCAAAGTGTATATTCCTTACTCGGCCTGTGAGTTAGAATTAATAGTTAAACATATATACTTGTAAGAAAAAAAAAACAATTTGGGTACGAGAAGTACATGGCATGATACACAAACCAGACGCACGAAATTCAAACCCGAAATTTTCTCTTAGTTATTGCTATAGGTACCCAATGTAGTACCCAGTCTTTCCAAATTGGAATTTTTCCATTGTATAAATTGTATCGGGATATGTATCGCGTGTTTGTTGGAAGAGTAGGAGTTTCTAATGTTTAGTTGGACAAGATTTTCGGGGAGGGAGAAATAATTTAAGCAAGAGTGGGGAATGAGAGTATTTATATTACACATAAAATCAAAACTCTTTTTCTTTTGGCTTGGTACAAAATGGCTAGAACCCATCCCTATTTATACTACTCCACGGAAGGGTCTAGTAGTGAGATATTTTCATATAAGATAAACTTTGAGGTAAATTCTAGAATTACAGATGTGACTAATTCTCACAAAAAAAAAAGAAATTTATTGGCAGGTCCTATTATTAGGAATTTTGGCCCACCGGGTCCTGGGCTAAAATTTATTGCTGGAGAGGTCCTGGGGCACAAATATGGTTGGGGATTTTACTTTTTTGCCCATCCTCCTCGTCGTTACTCTTTGTTTTTACTAACCGTTTAGGCACTTTCATAGGATACCCTAGGATTTTAAGCCCTTTTATAGGGTACCCTACCCTACAGTTTAGGGTACCCTAAATTTAGAATGTACATTTTAGAATTTAGACCGTACATTTTAGAATTTAGACTGTATATTTAGAATTTAGGGTACCCTACAATTTAGGATACCCTAAATTTAGAATGTACATTTTAGAATTTAGACCGTACATTTTAGAATTTAGACTGTATATTTAGAATTTAGGGTACCCTACAGTTTAGGGTACCCTAAATTTAGAATGTACATTTTAGAATTTAGACCGTACATTTTAGAATTTAGACTGTATATTTAGAATTTAGGGTACCCTACAATTTAGGATACCCTAAATTTAGAATGTACATTTTAGAATTTAGACCGTACATTTTAGAATTTAGACTGTATATTTAGAATTTAGGGTACCCTACAGTTTAGGGTACCCTAAATTTAGAATGTACATTTTAGAATTTAGACTGTATATTAGAATTTAGACTGTATATTTAGAATTTAGGGTACCCTACAGTTTAGGGTACCCTAAATTTAGAATGTACATTTTAGAATTTAGACTGTACATTTTAGAATTTAGACCGTATATTTAGAATTTAGAATGTACATTTTAACACTCAAAATGTACATTCTAATTTTCAAAATGTACATTCTAATTTTCAAAATGTACATTCTAATTTTCAAAATGGGGGTAATTTCGGAAAAAAAAGTGTAAAACTTATGTCCAGGACCTAGTGAACTATGCGCATTATTTGTTCCGGACCTTACAAGCTATAAGACTTGTTTATAGGACCCGCCCACAAAAAGCCCCAAAAAAAATCTAGATATTTCACAAGAATATTGTAGAATTTCTAGAAGATAGATATTATAGAACTTCAGAAAACTAGATATTTATATTTACTAGATATTTATATTTACTTCAATAGATATTATAGAGCTTCACAAGAATATTTATATTTATATTCTTTGAACTTTGTCAATTAGGCTTATTTGGACTTTATCTTCTTGTGCCAAAATACTAAATCTAGTTTATGCTTTGACAACAATAATCATAATTAATATACAATTTAAAAAGTAGTTATACGACTTCAACAAACTATACTTACATTTACACAAAAGAAAAAAAAAAATTAAGATACAGAAGTTCAAGTCTTCTAATTGGGGTCTATCACATTTAAAGCTTTCTGTTGCCTAGGTTATGAAAAGAAAAGAAGCGCTCTTATATAATTCCAGCAAAACACAATCCAATTATACTTCTTTCCTTAATTCAAGCCCTACGTTGAAGTTGAATTTCTATCAAATGTTTGAATATTGCCATAATTAGATCAAATGACTTAGATATTACTACGTTTGGGGTTCCGATTCTTGAAATAAGGTTCGACTTTTTCCCAATAAGTAATCAAGGGATACGAATCAGGATACTCGTATAAATCGCAGGATACGCGATCGTATTGTAGGATTTCTATACAATAAGGATACATGGTGCGATACGTATCGTTTTTCGAAGGAGACGATATAAATCGTAGGATAGTATCATAGCTTTTTAACAACTTTGGTAGCACCCAATCCATTTCCCAGCACCCAATCCATTTCCCAACCGGAAAGTAGTTTCTTTAGTACAATGACAAAGTTAACTTGATAAGACTTTTCCCTATGGTTAAGCCTACTTACATAATCAAGCTTTGCTCAATGGTCATAAGTTCAAGCATTGATATTAACTCTAGTTTGTGGCATACTTTCGGCATTAAACAGTAGTTTGTATGATGAACTGTTAATCAATAAAGTCTTTTAACTAATTATTTGTGTGGTTTTCCAATAAATGCATATGAAAAAATGATTTCTCTAAATTTTGGAGAAGTATACTTTTTTACAGGCTTATCCAGTCCTATCCATACCAACTCTTTTTATGGTTTGCTGAGACCTGTACCTATATTGTTCCAACTTCCAACACATATATGTTGTTGAACATGTGCACCATAGATTTTATGATATGATACAAAGAAAAGCAAGATATAAATCACCCACTTACCACCCGAGTCAGCAATTCGCAAGGTCAATGACACCGTGTTGTCGTCATTTTTTGCTCCCTTCAACCTAAATTCGTTATTCTGGTGCATTCTTTGAAATTCCATGACTGGAGGATGAGGACTCAAACTGTTGGAGTCCGTACATACAGAATGATAGCAATCCGGGTCAATATCCATGGAAAGAGGTCCGGAGTTCAATGTACTTAATGATCTGGAAAGTTGGGTGGGTAACTGAAGTGGATCAAGACAGGGTCCCTTTAGAGCCTCAGATTGAAGAAATGGATCTTCAAGAAGTTCCTTAGCAGACAATCTATGAGATGCTGGAACCAGACATTTCTCAATGAAAATCTTCACTTCGGGGTCGTTAACCTTGCCAAGGGAAACAGGTTTTATGCCCTGAAATCCAACCCATCATTGAATTTTGATTTAGATAGCTTTCCACAGCCTACGAACAAGTAAAATTATCTTTATAAAGCTTAAGACATGCAAACTTACAGAAGTAACCTTCTTATATATTTGAGCTGGATTCTTGCACTCATTATAAGGGTACTCAAAAGTAACCATTTCCAACATACACATCCCAAAAGAATATATGTCGACCAGTTCATTATATTCCTCCTCATACAGCTCTGGAGCCATGAATTCGGGAGTTCCTAAAATGAAGAACACGAGATAGTAAAAGATTATCACTAATATGAAAGCATGTTTTTCGATAAATCAATTGGAATTCATTCTTACCAATTACACTCTTAGCAGTAGGCTGCTGCATAACAGTTGCCAATCCAAGGTCTCCAATTTTAATTTCTCCATGGTTTCCATTTACGAAAATATTGTCACATTTCAAGTCTCTATGAATTATTGGCGGGTTCTGACTATGAAGATAGGCTAAGCCTCGGAGAATCTGCCTTGACCAATTCTTTATGGCCTTCATATCTACGCTTTTGTGCTTCTGACGGTATCTAACATTAACACATGTAATTACTTGACGGTATCCAAAATAGAACATGCGCTGACTAGACAAGCAAATGAAAAACATTCAAGGAAACTTACTGCCTTAGACTACCAGATGTGAAGAGCTCAGTGATCATGTTGACAGTCTTCTTCTTATCATCAATCCATGAATCATAAAACTTGATGATATTTTCATGTTTCAACGCTTTAAGAAGATGGACTTCGGAGTACAACTTCTCCAAATCTTCTGGTGACTGCAACACGTCATCAATCCTCACACGGTTCCATGCAACTTCTATGCCATCTATAACGTCAAAAGCTTTATAGCTACAAACACGAGTCATTGAAACAAAAAGGAACCATCCTTAGAGTTAAGAGCATCTCTCAGAAAGGGATTGAAACTGGAGCTAGTACACAGAATTGAGAAAAAATAAATATAAACTGTTTTCAAGTTATAGAACATACACAGTCTTGAATGCACCTCTGCCCAATATTTCATTGTACTGTCAAAGAACAAAAGAGGCAAGAATAAGATCAATACCAACCCAATAAATATTTTGTGGAAAATGCTTCCGGGTAGTTAATATGCAAAAAGTGAATTGATTCGATATCCAGAAAACATATATCGCTATTGGTGTGATGGGTGCTAGAATTTGAACTTGTTTGGCATTATATAAGCCTAGTGGGGGGTGGTTAGCAGGACCCAACATTTAATGCACCAAAATGATTCCACATTTCCACCTAACCAAGCAATGCCTAAGAACATATGATACACTAGCTAAGCAAAACTAGAAATTCTATAAATATCCGAATATCATTGACAAGAAAAAGCCAATACAAAGCAATGCCAATCAAAGTCTCAAATGCAATTAAAAATAAAATAAAATCAAAGTCTCAAATAAAATGCAGTAATACCCGAACGTAGCGACCCTTTGCGTCTTTCTCTACATACTCAGCATCAGAATTAGGAGTGTCTGCTGCTGCACCAAACAACCCTTTGGTTTTGTTCAAACTATTACCAGAATGAGGTGAACCCGAACCCGAACTCAAACCGAACCCAGATTCGGAATTCATCCCGGTTAACAACCAAACAGCTACCAGGAGGAAAAGTGGGTATAACAACAGAAAAAACAACCGTCTCCAAATTCTAATCAGAGAGTGTCGAAAAGGTGATTGTAGATGATGGTTTCGGAGGCAATGGAGTAGGGATCGAATGCCAATCGCCGGTGCAATCTGGATCGGCATTTGGACGCAGATATGGTATCATCATCGAGATCCAATGAGCTCAATGGTGATAATGATGACATAAAATCCAAACTCATGACCAATTTTGAAGAATTTCCCTACGTATTTTATCGTCTCCTCATAACAATTGCCAAATCACCCTGGATAGGGGGGGAGTAAAAACAAGAAGGAAAAAAACAAAGGAAAAGGAAAAAGTGAAGGGGGGAAAGGTAGGAGAGATCAGAAAGGGTTTTTTGGAAAGGGAGTCGAAGGAATTAGGAGGGGAGAGGGGGGAAAGGGGATGGGGGCACGGTGGGGTTGATTTGAGAGAGAGAGAGAGAGAGAGCAGAAGATGCGAAAGAGAAGGAATGAACGAACAGTTGTTTGGTTGATTCAGGAGTTTTGAGTTTTTTTTTTTTGGGAAAGAAATTCAATGAGAAATTGAGATTTGGAAACACAGCTGTTTAAGCTTGGCTCTTGAATAGATTTTTGTGAGATAAAATCATAAATTTGAGATTTTATCTCCATCCTCTACCAATGGATAAAATGTAGGAATGATTTTATCTCCTTAATTTTTTTTGAAACCCATTGTGGTCCCCCGTGTGGCCCACCCACAAATGATATATCAAATTATCATTTTAACCTTTATTCTTTTCGATCTACTCCTATGAAACAAAAATGAGGGTAAATTGGTAAAAGTGGCATTAGTGGAGATTTTATCACAACTAGATTTTATCGATTGGGAAAACAACGTGATTTTATCACTCCTTCCATAAAACACCAACTTAAATGAGGTTTTCCATTTTATCTCATAAAATTTATTGGAGAACCATGCCATTAGGTCGAAAAGGGGGATAGTCCACAATGTAGACCATGTTTGGATAGCAAATACGGTTATGTGCAGAGATAAATATGACCAAAATTTAACCAAAATTGTTCTGATGTGTATGAGACTCATGTCTACGTCTACCATGTGAAACCTACATGCATCAGATGTCTACCATGTGAAACCTACATGCATCAGATGATTCTGGATATATTTGTGCTTGAATCTATGCAGTCTATAGCCGTAACATTGCTCCAGAGATGACAATTTCTCTATTTAAGACATATGAAAAGATTGTTGTCTATGTTTTTTTACTTTATTATTATTATTATTATTATTTATAAGCAAAAAAATTTTGTTTAGTAGATCTAAGTCAATTCTAGGAGATAAGTTTTTTCAAAATCATAAAGACCATTATAAATTGCAAAATATACTAATAAGTTTTTGAGATGCACGAATGCTGAAATAATTTTCTATTTTGAAATAGGGGGAAAATTTTCTTGGAAACGATAAAAACAAGGGAATGGAACCACTGATTTTGCTTAAATCCTTGAATTGATTCTTCCTATCGCATTAGGACCAAGGGTTTGTTTGAAACTAGTAGAAAGAAGAGAGAGAAAAGGAAAGTTAAAAAATTCCTTTTTCATTGTTTGGTTTAGAGGGAAGATGAGAGAAAATATCAAATTTATGTTTTGTGCACAGTAACAATTTCTTCCCATCTTTTTTTCTTTTCTTTCCTTTTTCCTATATTACAAGCAGATTATACGGGTGTGTCTAGATATATTAGAAAGAACGAAAAATAAGAAAATATTGAAGTGAGATATGATAAGAAAGGTGACTAGTTTCATTTTTACCAAGAAAATGAAAGGGAAGTAAAAGTAAAACGATTAGAAGTTTCTCTTGTTTGGAAAGTGAAATAGAAAGAATCACGAAAAAAAAAGTCGTTTTAGCCAACTTCCTGTGGACGGCCCACCTGGATTGTGCGAAAAAGATTGTGATTGTTTGAGTCGCCACCCGGATTTGAGGTCCGAACCCGAGAAACCGATAAAAATATGACTCATTTGCCCATTTGAAAAAGACTTTACTGATCATGGCGGAACCAAAGATTTCTCGGATTCGGGGGTTTGGTTACGAGAGGGGAAGGGTTTTACGGCACCCCTCTCGCCCGGTCCGTAAACCGGTCTCTACTCGATATTTTGTGGGATTTTAAAAATGTTTGAAATTTAATTTATTCTCGTAAATGGGGAATCGGGGATGGGGATCACATAACAACAAAATATACTAGGGATACGATTCTACGGTGGATGCTTGTGCTCTTGGTCTACATGGATGATGATAATAATAACAACAATTACTACCAATGTCCACAGAAATAAACTACAACAGAAACTGTACAATCAATCCCAAGGAATTATGAGCAGGGGATTTATCATACTGTTTGCAATCTGGATCCCAGAATGGGGATTGAGCGCTCAAGGGTGATGACTTGAGCGCTCAACCCTCATTCCTCCCACACATCTTCCTTGCTGGTTTTTCATATTTGATGATATTTTAAGACTTTGAACCACTACAAAAACATCACACAAGTATCACCTCGCTTCAGAAATCACCAGAAGATGTTAAAAACATACTTGCTTTCGAACCAGTTTGAGCGCTCAAGGCTCATGGATTGAGCGCTCAAACCAATTTTGAAAGAGAGAGAGGGATTCAGATCACAAACGCTGTACTGACAACTCATACACACCGACAAGGAATTAAACCATAATCCATCGTCAGAACTACAGGAAAATTGCAACTAAGCCAAGAACAGTTTGAGCGCTCAAAGATTTGACCTTGAGCGCTCAAAGATTTGACCTTGAGCGCTCAAGCCATAACATGGCTTTCTAATTTTTGACCTTCAAACAGATTTCAATACCTCCTCAGGATCACAAAAGGCATAGAATAAAGTTTCAAGAGGTTAGACAGCCACTGTTTTGCAGTCAAATATAAGAAATTTGAAGATTTTGATGTTTGATCATCATAAAATGGTTAATTTACATTCATGCATGTAGTTTTGGTGTAGAAATAAGCTGTTTTGAGAGTTACATGAACGCAATTAACTCTTAAATAATGATCAAAACCAAAAGAAAGCTCAGAAATTAGCAAAACAGAAACTTGTTCAGAATTGGGCTTGAGCGCTCAAGGCCAGAGGCTTGAGCGCTTAAACCCTGTTGTAACTGCAGATTTGAAAAATGTTTTTGAACAACTTTCAGACCTTTGTGAGTTCAATACAAGTATAGAGAACTTGCTCGAACTCACTGGTCTTCCTCAGATGGGCCAAAACAGCGAATACATCACATGTTTTACTACCTTTTGGAAAATGCTTGTGATTTGAACTTGATTCTGGGCTTTGGGATGATGATTGTGGGTGTTTTTGGCTTATACTCTGGACGAATTGAACAATGTAGGTGGTTGATTGATGATCAAGAACCGAATTTCTGGGTTTGATGAGTGGTTTTGATGGTGGAAGAGTGGTTTTGTAGAGAGAGAGAAAGAAGATTGGTTTTCTGGTGGAATCAGGAGGGGAGGAATGTGAGAATTTCGTCCTCCTAAACCAGGGGTGTTAGATGGTTTTTATAGAGTGAGTGGGAGGGAAAAGAAGAGAGAGAAAGAGTGGGTTTTTGTATTTAGGAGTATTTTTGGTGTATTTTTGGAGTTAGTGGAGTACATTGTACGTATAAGGATCGTATAAGATCATCCCCAGACGCTCCCATGCAGGAAATCTCATGATGAGATACTCTGCAAGTTGCTGACTGGATCAGAGTTGAGCACTCAAAGCCGTGGGCTTGAGCGCTCAAGGTGTGTCTCAGGGGTTTGAGCGCTCAAGGCCATGGGCTTGAGCGCTCAAGGCTATGGATGGCAATTTGCTGGCTTGGCTTGGTTCAACAGTGCTTGGGTTGGTTTGGCACATTTTGATTGTTTGGGTAGTGTTTGGTTGATTTTGATCAAATTCAAGTCATTCTTACAAGTTCCAGGTAATCGGTCCGTTTCATCATCGGGGATGCTCGAGCGTATCTCGGGTTCAAAATCGGGATGTCTACACTTCCCCGGCTGTATCTTTAAATCTTAATCTTTCTCTCCCCAATAAGTACTAGATTCCAATCAATCATAATATTCCTTGAATATATCTTATATACTGTGATTTATACAATCTAAAATCCTTTTCCTTTTCTCTTTTTTAAATTCTCTTCTTAGGAGCATCTCCTACTGGAGAGGGTAGAATCCAATTATAGAGGAAAGTACCAAGCACGTATGAACCACGTGCTTAGCCTGGACACCACGTGAGGGTGGCTCAGTTCGGGGGGACCACAAGAAGGTGCCTAAGGTTATGGCCGAGCAGGGTAGGCCAAGTGTGCAGCCAGGATAGCACCACGAGATGGTGGCAGCACCATGAGAAGGTGCACGAGGCCAGTGCCGAGCTATGTATCTGGTCGGCAACAGTATATAAGAATAGGCAAGTATATTGCCGAGCTAACCGCCTACGTGATAAGGTGGCGGGTCATTCTAGAGGGATCTAGAATAGTCTCTTACGTGATAAGGGTTAAATCCTGAGAGTTAAGGGATTATCATTAAGATTCCATATTGGACAAGAAGTCCAATATAGATACAGAATCCTTACGAGAAGGGAATTCTGATTGTATTGCCATATGGGCTGAATCCCATATGAGAAAGGAATCCTAACTTAAAGAGGATTCCGATAATGGTAAGGATTCCTAACGTGGGAGGAATCCTTGTAGAATAAAGATTGTGTTTCTATATGGAACGAGTCCCGTATAGGAAAGGACTCCTAATGTGAATAGGATCTTTGGACAAGCACCCCACATCTATAAAATAAGGAGCAATACCCATGAAGAAAGGTACGTGATAATTTGTGTTTACATGCTTTATGACCGTTTATTGTCTTGCAGTGCTAGGGTTCTGGCGAAGAGTGCATATTGTTGATCTCATAGAGGCGTGAAAATAGCATACCTAGATTTTTCCCCTCTACACCTACCAATCTTTAAATCTCTAAAATGAAGAACGAAAGTGACATATCAAGGGGAGATTTTGTAATTTATATCTCAATTTTCTTCAAAAAATTGTATTTTTTGAAGGGACCCATCCTCCTTTTTTTTCACATCCATTCTTCAAATCTATTTTGGTTCTTCAAATTTGAAGAACCAAAATAGATTTGAGGAACTAATTCTCCAAAAAGAAGGATGAGTCCCTCCAAAAAGTACAACTTTTTGAGGAAAGGAGGGCATAAATTATAAAATCTCCCCTTGATATGTCACTTCCGTTCTTCATTTTGAAGGAAAAAGAATGGGTTGCAGATGCTTACAACTCTCTCTAACCGGATATCGATGGCTGATATGCTATTACATTGGATAGCATGTCCGAATTACCTTATATTCAATGTTTGCCATCCGAATATAGAAGATGGCTATTAACACGATCAATAATGCTAGAGGCACACAAAGTGGCACACCACAAACCACACAAATCCTATGTGGCAAGTGGCCCCACTTTTTTCTAATTAAAAAAAAACTGATAACCTCTCTCTCTCCTCCCCTCATCTCTCTCTGCCCCAAAACCAATCCCCTCCCCTGCCCTCCCCTCCGCCTCCATGGATTCCATGGCCTCCCAGAATGACACGTGAACTCCCATTCCCCAAAACCAAAATCTAAAATCAATCTCCATCAAGCCCTGGCGGCCTTCTCCGCCGAGTCGTAAGAACCCAACCAAATTTGTTCCCGGCAGTTGGGTAGTCGGATCTCGGAAACGTATTTTCCAGTGCATTTTACTTCTGAAATTTTACATTTTTTTTAAGGAAAAAATTGTATAGTTATAAAAGGGAAAGAGCTAATGTGTGTTGGGTTTCAGTCAAAGATTTTCAGATCAGTTAATTTTTTGCGATTTTCAGGGTTGTGTGGGATTTAAGGTTTTTTTTTTTTTTTTGGTCTGGAGTTTCTTTCTGGGATTACCAGTTTAAGTAAAATTCTCCCAAAAGTACCGAAATTTACAAGAGGAGAAGAAGAAAAAATTTAGAAGGTCAGTTTTCACTTGCTTCTTGTTTCGTCTGACTTTTTCTAATCGTCTAAATCAAAAACCAAGGCAACAACTTGCGAGAAACCATAACAAGTTAGAGAGACAAAAGAAGGCGGTGCGGTTATGGATGGGTGACGGTGGCTGTGGAGGACAGGGGAAGAGATTGGGTTTCGGGGAGAGAGAGACAAGGAGAGGAGAGAGTGGATTTCAGTGGTGGCTATGGAGGGTAGGGGAGGAGATTGGGTTTGGGGGAGAGAGAGACGAGGGGAGGAGAGAGAGGATTTCATTTTTTTAATTTTTTTTTAGACAGATAGTGGCGGGGTCCACTGACACGTGTTATTCCTCTTAGCATGACATGTGTGTTGTGTGGTTTGTGGTGTGCCATTCTTGTGTGCCTCTAGCATTATTGTAACACGATTTATATACGTGTTTGACCGAATATAATAACACCACCCCTCCCATATCCTTATTATATCCCCTTTTATATCCGACTTCTTAATTGCAAAATTGCCATTGTCTCCAATTTAATTCTATATTCACCCTTAAACAAACCAAGAATATATATGATATAGGACAAGATTTTAGGCATTTCGAGTTATGGAAACTTTACGGTTATAGAGAGAGTTGTAAGTATTTAATTAATCTCTACAGTTATGCGTGCCTTTTTTAAAACTCCTATAATTTTCATTCTATAATGTATTTTATATGCAATATAGATCTCAATTAGTTCTATTAGATAAAATTTTAAAAAACTTTAAAACCTTACAAATAAAAAGATATAAAACGTTTGAAGATGGCATAGATGTTCATAGGGAACAATTAAAATGGGACAGAGGGAGCATGCCACTTGTTTTGGAAACTTTTTATTTATGAATAGTTTTAGGAGATCTTATTTTGTGCTACCTATTTTGCATGTTTCTTATTTTCCTAATTTCCTTTTTTCTTATAGGCTTGGTTTCCAAGTAATTGTTTTGTTTGGTCTCCACTCTAAGTAATTTCCTTATTATTAGGATTCCTATTAGTATAAATAGAAGTGCAAGCCTAATGGCATATTCAACTATTATTCATTCAATATAACTTTGAGAAAATTTCTCTCTTTCTCTTGTGGATTCAAGAACATCTCGTGGATTCGAGAACCTATCTCGTTTGGACTTTTACACTAACTAGTCTCTCGTGAATTCTGTTGCATTAAGTGGTATCAGAGCAAGGATTCGCCTAGCTTGATGACATTCGTCGGATGGGGAAGCACAAACCCTATTGATGGTGGTCGTAGGGATGGATTAAATAGGATTCGCGCTAAGGGATTTGCCCATAGCCAACTTATTAATCCCCAAGTTAATCGAAATCGCGTTGAGGGATTTGCCCGCAACCAACCCATTAACCAAAATATTTTCGCACTAAATTCTTATTCTCAACTTGATAATAGACCTAGAGTGAAGGAATGTTTTACGAAAATTATTATGGATATCAGTCGGTAAAGTGGCATTCAAAGGTTGAAGGTTTTATCGCACAAATGACAACATTTCAACTTTTTAGATACAATCAATAATTCCTAGTTTTGATGGGTATTGTCATCCTGAAAATTTTATTTATTGGTTTCATAAAGTTGACAAGTTCTTTCAGTATATTGAAATTTCGAAAGAAAAGGAAGTTCGATATATCGCCCGTAAATTATAAGGCTATGCTTCTAGATGGTGGGAGCAATTGCAATATAATCGAATGCGTCATTATAAACAGCGAGTGATAGCTTGGCATAAAATGAGTGCTAAATTTCTTCCATCGCATCACGGTCAAATGTTGTATCAAAAGTACCAAAAAAAGCTCAAGTCTAAGTGATTTTCCCGAGATAATCTTGACTTGCCTTGTTCTTTTCCAAGTAATAAATATTATGGGTTTGTGCATATAGAAAACTCAAGGGATACATCACCAAGACTATTGAATACAAGTCGATCAAGCCTTCTCAAAGGTCAAGAAACCAATCAAGTTCGTTCAATTTCAGATCTCTCATGTCCTAGGTATTATAATGGGTATGAGATTGCAAAAGAGGAAGGGGATCGAGTTGAACTACGAAGAGAAATTTTCAAATATCCATATACTTGAAAAACAATTTGATCCAGATGGAGGTGTAACTAAAGGGGAAGTTGGAGATGATGATGAAAATATTGCAGTAGTTGACCAAGTACAAGAACCAAATGAAGAGAAAATTCATGAATTGGGGACTATAATTTATCAACATCATGATGTCTTCCCTAATATTGAGCCTTGTGAGACACTCCAATGTGTGATTCGTCCTAGTGGTGGATTTGGTACAAATGTTCTTAATGCTACATCATTCGCGTGTGATGTACCAATCAACTCTATGATTGGTCAAAGTCAAGAGAAGCATCAAATTAATCAGTATGAAGTTCAAATTGTTGAATATTTTCTTGGAGTAGAGTAGTTTGAACTTACGCTTAGTTCTTGTAATATGGATCTTGTCAATTATTTGAAGCATGCAAAGAAGATATCATTGCAAGTATACTTTTCCGTGAATTCTTACGGAGGGAGATCAAGAAGTTGAAGTATTCCAAGTTTTTTTTCCCTTTAGAATGGAAGATGGCAGATTTCTAATGAGAACTCGAGGAAAAGTTCTTTTGAAGAAAAGGAGACTGATATAGGACAAGATTTTAGGTGTTCTGAGTTATGGAAACTTTATTTCATAATAATTACTTTTTTAAAAATATTTGTTTTGCCACTTGTTTTGACAACTTTTTTATTTAGGAATAGTGTTAGGAGATCTTATTTTGTGATACCTGTTTCGCAGGTTTCTTATTTTCCTAATTTCCTTCTAGATCTTATTTCCCATTTTCCTTTTTTCTTATAGGCTTGGTTTCCATGTAATTGTTTTGCTTGGTCTCAGTCTAAGTAATTTCCTTATTTAGGATTCCTATTAGTATAAATAGGAGTGTAAGCCTAAAGCATATTCAACTATTATTCAACAAATACAACTTTGAGATTTTTCTTTCCTTCTCGTATGGATTTAAGAACATCTCGTGGATTTGAGAACCTATCTCGTTTGGACTAGTACTATTGACACTGGATTTTGCCCCACTCCTATTTATCAAAACAAATCGATGACTTCGAGGCTCACAGGAAAGGGACGTTGGATCATCAGAAATAAAAAACAGCCTTACCAAATAGAACATGCGATTCCCCAGTAAACGTAAACCAGCATAATATGTATCATTCTGATGCGGTGGTAAGTTAAATATCAATTTCATATGTCACATATCATATAACACCTGCATGTACATAGTCTGGATGAAAGGCATGCCATTTTAGGGAGATTATGACCCTCCCTCCGTTATTTTGTCAGAAATCAGCTCTAGAAAGCTAGTTTCTGGGCCGATAGACCGTTGATCTATTTATTTTGATATTCTTGAGTGATTAGTTCATGCCACAACAAAGTTGGAAGACGTTGACCATTGAACTATCACCCCATTTTTACCCTTACTCGGTAAAAACAGGCGAACATGGCCAGAAGACTCAGGTTTTGTCTATAATACTTCAAATCATACAATATTTCAAATTTAAGCTTTATGTGATGAAATTAAGTCTCAGGTCAAGTTTCGGACGATTTCGAGCCCGTTTGCTATTTTCGGGGACACTGCGCTTCCCGAGATGGCTGATTCCATGATCATGGACATCGAGACCCAATTTTTGAAATCTAAACCATTGATAATTCTATTTTTACAATACAGAAGTTTCCTGCAAAATTTTAGGTCAATCAGACTTCGTTTGGTCATCCGATCATTTACATCGCTCCAATTTAACCGAGAACCAGACGATTGTGTTTCTCTACCTTCGGAGCATAATTTCGGAAAACGAACACTGCCACAACGTCCGGAGCACCTCAGAAACTGTAGGGATAAAAGAATCCTACGTTAGCACGAACGAGCCTGGACTGCATCACGAAAATAAGTGCAAACCCCATCCCTTGGGCTCTACTCCCAAGGCAGCCATTAAGAGGCTTCCACGTAGCCAGTCTCCTAAAGAATAGGTTCCTACCAACCCCCCCTTTGCCTATAAATAAGGCCTCACCCCTTCATATTTTGGGCACCCCTTCAGAGTTTCGACCCTTCGTGGTGCTCTGTTCTCTCTCCTCCCTTGTCAGAGTTTTGACCCTTCGTGGTGCTCTCTGACTTCTAAATTTTCGGAGTTTTGACGCTTTGTGGTGCTCCGACTTCTAAATTCTAAGAATTTTGACCCTTCGTGGTGCTCTGCCTTCTAAATTTTCCAGAGTTTTGACCCTTTGTAGTACTCCGGCTTTCTCTAAATCCTGCTATTACTCTGTCCGATTATTGAGATAAAGTCATCTAGTCTTATCGTTACTCTATTCGAGTACCGAGTAAAAAACATCTAGTCCTTCTGTTACTCTGTTCAAGTACGGAGTCAAAATCAACCACTTTCTGCTGGAGGCTATAGCCAATTTTTTTGGATGATTTTTTTCGATATACAGCAGAAGCTCTGTCCGATTTTCAACCGAGGGTTCAAGTCGGGAGTTTGTAAGTAGATCAGTTTCAAATACCAATAATTGCTTGCTTATTTTCAGCATATAGTAGACGTATTTAGAACTATGTCAGCCTGGCTACTACCAGAGAGTTGGGCCCGCATCTAGTTTCGGAAGCCGTAATTCTGCAAATTTATATTCAACCAGTCTGAGAGTCAATAAAATTCACATTAATATAAATGTACACTGTCTCGATGCACTGCGTCAGTCTCGTTGAGGTTTGAGGCAAGGAATATCAGAAAGATTGATAAAACAGTGTGCGCACTGAAGCAAGGCTTGGCAGAGGTCTCTTTATACTGCTACCTCCCTACTGGGTCTTTTTCCGATACTTTATGAGATTGCTTACCTTGACTTGACTAGCAGTTCAGACAGGTGGTATAAAATGCCAAAAATTAAAATATCAAGATTAATTCAATGAAATCAGAAATATTTTCATAAATCGGACCGAGGTCCGAACTACAGAGTGACCCGATTCCCTTTATGTGCAGGAGATACGTAGGCAGCTCGATGAGGGTTCGGTCACAACATTTTCAAAACCTTTTCTCCCAACGTTATATTATTATATTATCACCAAATTTTCAAATACTTTTTAAAACCCGTCTTCGGGCACCATTTTATGCCGTCCGAGTTCCTGCGTAGGATCTGGATAACAGATTCTATTATATTTACGGTATCGCTAATATAACTTTATGTATTCATTTTCAAACTATGTCATGCATACCCAGAAATAGTAAGGAACGTCTTGAAATATTTTCGGTCTTGAAATGAGCTTCGCTCCCAAATTACCAAAATACCCTTTCTGGTCTCTTTAGCCTAATTTCCCTAGTTGAGTCAATTAGGAAGTTCCCCATGGTCCGTTTCGAGTCATCTCTAGTACCAAAGTTAGCTCTATGTCAAAATTACAAAAATACCCCTCTCCCATATCCAGTGCCATTTTTCAGCCTACGGAATTGATCAGGAAGCTTCCCGGGGTCCGCCAACAGTCATCCGGACCTGCAAAACCAAATTTTATATCTTTTTACCAAAATACCTCTCAGACTTCAAAAACCTATTTGCGGCCTGTAAATCTTACCGGGGACGACATAGGATCCACTGGAGACCATTTTTTGGCTATAGGCGGCAAAATTCAACTTTCTACTAAAAAGTCAATTGAGTTAACTGTACTCATTTTTATTGTCTAAAACTGTATCGGATATTTACCGGGGACCACCGGCCGCCTTTTTCGGGCTCCGGTTGTGATTTTTCAACTTCTTACCACAAAATCTCCTATATTTTATGTATTCACTTTTACTCTCTAAATTTGTATCGGATATATCCCGGGGTCCGCCAACACCCAGTTTCGGCTCCGGAAGGAATTTTTACAACTTTTTATACGGACTTGCAAACAGCATTCCAAACCCATTTTCAGTCATGTAACCACCGAATAAACATTTTTTGCAGACCTCCCGTCAGCTATTGGCAGCCCTGAATGACTATTTTTCAATATTTTTTCCACCAAGTTGTATTACTTTCGATCCTCAGCAGTGTCATAAAAAACTTTCGGAGATGTCTCGAAGTTTTCCATATTACTTTTGATCCTTAGCATTGTCATCGCCAAAGTCTAGACATTGTCCTCTGTGTATGGTAGAAACGCCACGGTGCCTCGTTGGCTAAATTCCCTAGTTAGATTAACTTCTCTAAAACTTCAGTCTTTGTCTCGAACTACGCGAGACCTGATTCTCCTAAGGCCGAAGATACGTAGGCAGCCCTGAGGCCGAGCTCAGTCCCAATAAATTATTTCTGCTTTCATGAACTACGTGATAACCTGATTCTCCTAATACCGGAGATACGTAGGCAGCCCTGAGACCATGCACGGTCCAAATCTTTCTTTTGTATATATTCCCCTTGTATTTCAAATGTCTCATGCTATAAAATACATTTTTAGACAGAATATTTATTTTCTTCTTCTCGTTGTATATATGTTAGCTTTTACTATCTTCACAAGTCTTCATTCACTTATTTTATTTTGGAAAAGTTTGTTCCGAGTGCCGAAAGGGCGGGGTAGGGTTCTCCGGCTTCCCTACACGTAACAGTGAATTACCAAACTTTTTCTTCTCTAAAATCGCAGACCAAACAAAAAACCGACTCATTTATATCAAACAAAGCCGGGTCTTTCATCCCGAGATATTTATTTCTCATTTTTCAAAATATTTACTTATATGGTGACTTGGCACACCAAAAATCATGTCAAGTGGCGACTCTGAGTTATTTTGTATTAAATTTATTTAGGTTCCGTCTCAGCTGTAAAACTCATGTTTTATAAAACCACGTCGGTATGAATATCACATGGATCACTCAACCATGAAAACCTTTCCCTAACCCCTTGGTCGAAATCCCGGGCGTGACAAGTATGCTAACTAGTCTTTAGTGAATTCCGCTGCATTAATACAAATCCCCTCTGCTATAAATTACTCAAACAAATCAAGATCTACAGCATATTCCCCCTAAATATGTATTCCCTCTTATCATATCTCCCCTCATTCAATATTCACTGAAAACTAATAAGATTAGCGACGACCCGTTAAAGAAATCGAATAGATATGCAATATTTATAATCAATTGAAAAAAACTCAAGATAATCAGATTCTAGTAAAATAAAATCAAAATAAATATGATAAATTTATCAAAAATATGATAATTACCTACCTAAAAATTGATGAATTTAAAAAATGATGTGATAAAATATATAAAAAAGTACAAAACATGATGAACTTATTAAGAAAATGACAATTCGCCAAATTCATAGGTTTTCAAATACGGTTACTTTATGGAACGATTCGTGGGCTACATGGAAATCTGTTTCTGTTTACATTGCTAAAAACAAAAACATAAAAACATGTTTGTTTCCCATAGGCCACATGTTGTGGAAAAAAATCGACAAGATTAAAAGCATATTTTGAGGTACAAAATCCTATGTGTTTTTTTTTTGCTTTACAATATACTCCAGTTATTTAAGGATCGTATTCTCTCAGCAAACCCAAAATTGATCGCCAATAATGAGGGTTAGAGGTTTCCCTTTCGTACACCCAAAAAGATTGTTCAGCAAAAGGATACCCACAAAAAAAATCTCTTCTGTATGGACCTCAAGCAAATTATCAACAGAATAGTTTCGACTGTTCAGTTTTAAACCAAACAAAACCCAGATTATAAGTGTTGTGAAATTTTAATGTACTCGCAAGCGCACGAATCGTATCAAAGTATAGCAATGCAAGTGCGAGGTCGAACCCACAGGGACTTGTGATTTTTTCGTAGGAAAACTAAATAAATTTAAATTGATTAAACCCTAACCTAGTTCCCAAAAGTGTGATTGATTTGTAAAATAAAAAATTAAACAAGCAATAAATAAAATTGAAATTGAACGAAACTGATAAAGGAAAAGTGATTACGGTTTCAGAATCCACACTCATGTATTCATAGAAATTATCAACAAACTCTTATTTATTTTCCTACTTTTCTTCACAGTAATTTGGTGGCTAAACTCTATTACCGTGAAAAATATCATCGTTAAGATCTTTTAGAAAACAACTCATGTACGCTCTTCCTCGCCTTAATGTTCAAGACCAAAAAATCATATGTATCCGTTCGCAAACAAATCACAAAAGATATCCAGTGCTTGAAATCAAAAGCTACATAACAGGGCTAAATAATTAGTTAGAAATCTCAAATCATGGAAAAAACATGATTGAATCCATATCCAAAATTACTAACTTAATTATAATGAGATAAGAACGATTATTCAATTAAACCAAACATTCGAAATAAATACAAATTTGTAAATACTTACTACGAAACATGAGGTTTCATCCTCCACCCTAATCTAGAAATCTAGCCGCTCATAGATAAAAACAAGTCAACCATTCGACAAGAATCCATAAAATTATAAAGCTTACAAATATTTCTTTGCTCTTGTTCTTCTATTCCCAGCCGTAATCTTGTTCGGCCGCAGCCGCGGTGTAAAATTGTGTGTCCCGCCGAACTCTATTGATCCTACTTATATAGCAAACTGCCGAAATAATCAAATGGAAGGAAAGATTTTAGTTTCCATCCCAAGGTCGTCTTATTTTAGATACTCCTATATGCCACAGCTGTCCTATTGATTTTGTTGCCTTTTAGGATTGTAATCAAAACTCAATTCCTTGCTTGAAGTAGTACCCGATCAGCATTCATATTGTCCGACCCTCGTGCAAGCCGCCAGCCTTTGTTTTGGTAACTATATATTAGCCCTGATGCAACTTCTTATTTGACATACATAAATTACCAATTGATCACCGGTTTTGCCTTGGCACCAAGTAACTTCTCGAAACCGCCAACCGAAATATCAGTTGTTATCATTTTTTCCCTGCGAATTAATAATTCAATGTGAATTAGTAAAAAGATAACACTAATGCCTAATTAAGTACAATAAAATACTAACAATATGCGATATATAGATCTTATGTATCACTATTTTGGGTTCATCAATAAGTCCCAGCCAGTAACCAATTCCACAGTCTCCTTTTGAAAAAAAGCCTAAACAAAAATATTAAGATCAGAAAAAGTTTCCTCCAAAACATCCAGGAAAGAGAAATCAATGGAAAAAAATTTGTTCACCCTCACCAAAAGAGGGTGAACAAAACCCTCACTATCATTGGCTAAGAGGAGTGGTCCCTACTACTCTTAACCCAACCCAACCCAACTCAAGTTACTTATATGCTTAATTTCAGGAAAACCCCCCAATTTCTTAATTCTCTTTTCTAAACCCCTCACGTAAATTTTCTGTAATGTTTAAGTTAGTTTCCTAGAGTCCAATTACACGAATTTCATGAATTATTTGTGTCTAATTACACGAATTTCACTTCAGCTAGTCACATTTTTTCCTATGCTTAAGAATTACTACGTATCACTGAAATTTCACTACTATGCAGGAGATATCATCCCTGCTTTTCCTTGAAGGAGCTTCGTCTATCAAATGCTTTGCTGCTGACTCTGCATCTTTTATGCTTTTGATGGAATCCACGGCTTCTTGGTTGGACATCACCTAACCATGGGATACAATAGAATAGCAGAAATTGAAGTTCAGGAACTTCTAATATTTCATTTGAAACGAAAAAAAAAAAGAGTCTGCCACGTTCCCTAACGAGGGAAAAACGACACTTAAAAAAAAAAGCGAGCACCCTATCAGACCAATCAGGAAAACAAGAATCATTTCTTTATGCATACCCATTATTTGGATGAATTTGAATTACATCCATTTGAATTACATGAGGTTGGTTTTCAAGGTTTCGTACGCCACACTACAGCCGTTGATCTTGGTAATCAACGGCTCCAATTTTATCTCAGCAATGACGGCTCGGACCATGCAAATGTCGAGATGAAAAATCCGTAGAGCTCAAATCTAAGTACCATTTTTTCACCTAGATCACATGTATGTAATTGGTTTTTAGGACCCAGTTTTTCCATGGTTAGACTGCAAAATTGCATCGTAATTGTTCATATCGTCAATCGATGATTTAGATTTTCGACAGACCCTTTCCAGAAAGAATAGAATCTTCTCGAGAAAAGTCTTTAACAAATTTGAACCACTAAAAATAGTTTTGGACAGTTGAAATTCATAAAAACTGGACAATGGGTACCTATCAGCAGTACTATAAAGATCATGGGTATGTTCAGATATGAACTGTATTACATGATACTTATCCCCACTAAGTTTAAACTCAAGCAATGCCTTGCAATTAAATCGCCGATTTTCTCTTCTCTTTTTGGGAGTCTTGATTTTTTTGTATGCCCCTTCACATGAACAAACAAGTTGTTGTCGCAAAATTTTGTTTCGATCAGCTGTACTATTGTTTGTCCTCAACTTCCTAACACTAAAACCAATTTTTCTCGCATATCGATTGTAAAAAGTGTAAGCCTCCTCAGCAGTATAAAAAATCATTCCACACTTTGGCTCAACAACCTCAGTAGGTATATAATTTTCATTTAACCCATTATCCCCTTCCTCCATTTCACAAGCTTTCTTGTCATAGTTCATAAAATCTTCAAATTCAAGTTTCTCCATCGATTCTACATATCAAAAGGTAAACATAAGACCATAAAACCATAAATTCAACTTTCTCTAGATTGATCTCTTCTCTTAATGCATCAACGAAATAAAATTTGGGAAACAATTTTTGTAAAACCCAGATTCTTGAATTGCTTGAATGAAATTTTCCACAAACTAGTAGTAAGTACGATCCATATAAGGCAAATAAAAATGTCTCAGATTCTTGAATAACTTGGATAAACAACCAACGGGGACGGAAAAAAAAAAACTGAACTACATAATGTAAGGTGAGAAATAGGAAATTTACCGGAACCAAGCAACGGGGACAATTTCGGCACGATACTCGGCGATTTTAAGAAACATGGGCATGGCGAGGTCAAAGTGGGTCCAATTTCTTCATCTTCCGTCGTCATCGTCGTTGTCTTCAAGAGAGAAGAGATTAGGGCTTCACCATTTTTTTCTTCTTCCATCATCATGCAGAGAATAGGCTTATTTTTTTTTCATAGGGGTGCAGCGAATAGGTTCCGTTTCATCGTCATCCAGAGATAGGTTTGTATTGCTGGTAATGGCTTCTAAACAAGATTAGGTTCGTATTGCTGGAAATATAGCACCAATGGCTCCTACGAACCCTACTAGCTGAAGTGAAATTCGTGTAATTGGACTCTAGGAAACTAACTTAAACATTACAGAAAATTTACGTGAGGGGTTTAGAAAAGAGAATTAAGAAATTAGGGGTTTTTCCTGAAATTAAGCATATAAGTAACTTGAGTTGGGTTGGGTTAAGAGTAGTAGGGACCACTCCTCTTAGCCAATGATAGTGAGGGTTTTGTTCACCCTCTTTTGGTGAGGGTGAACAAATTTTTTTCCCGAAATCAATGGTCCAGATTCACAAAAAAATGGTCCAGATCTAGACCAATCCATTGATCTGGGGATGATGGGTTAAGGTTTATGGCTTTACAATTGCGAATCCGACTGAAGTTTACAGAAGAATGAGAAGGTTTCAGAAGATTTGGGAGGAAGATGAGAGGGTTGAGTTTGGATGGAGAGAATTTTGACGAGTAGTTTGAATGTGATGCTAAATTCCTACGTTTAAAACGGACCGGAATAGAATTTTTTTTTCAGATGATATATGGGAGAGTTACTATAGGGTCCAATATAACAATTACATAAAGTCTAAGGTCCACCCCATAATTCCCTAAGACATACAATCCATGTCACACCCTCAAATTTAATAAACCAAATATAGATAATATCCACGTGGAACAAGTCAAAGTCTTACTATTTACCCCTTTGAATAGTCAAAGTCAAAATATTACATTCTCACCATAAATAGTCAACGAGTTCTAATAACGAAATCCCAAATCCCAAAAGTTTAAGTATTGAGTTTAAAGAGTTATTACATTGACCAAATAATCAAAAGTATTAACAAATGGAAGTTACAAAACCATCTTTCAAAAATATAGGACAAAGATGGGAAAATAACTTCATGCATGTATAAGCTCCATGTATGCATCACTTCACAAGCATCCCATCTCATGCTCCATGCCGAGTACCTGAAAAATGATAGGTTGAGCTCACCAGCCCAGTAGGAAAACTATTCTACTAACGCTAGGTGTATAAACATGATGCATGCATAACAAGAGAGTATGATGAGGGACACTACCAATGTATAAGGTTAGGATGAACGAATGACAATAACTCGACCACTAAGTACCCGAAATGTATTCACGTGTCCAAAAATTGTCCAAGTGTCCCAAAACAAGTTTAAGTATCCAACCAAAGTCCAAACAATTGCCAAATCTTAATACTCGTACGCAAAAAAAAAAAAAAACCAATTGTAGACACCCCAATTTTGATAACTTGTGCATCCCCAATGATGAGAAGAACGCGCAAAATATACCTTAGAACAATTGCTCGAGTCGAACGGATCAAAAGAACAAAAAAAAAACCCAAAACTACCTGAACCGTACGGCCCCATCTCTTGAACCGTACGGATTGAAAATCCCTTTGCACCGTGTGGTGTTGCACTATGCACCGTACGACACATTCTTGACGCCGTACGACACCCTTGTCCCATCAACGGGATTCGCGGGAAGCTCCAGCAGCTCAGAACAATGATGATATTCGACTAATGATACAATTCTTGGCACCACCAAATGATGAGCCCGCTCTTTTTTTTCCATTCAAAAACTCACCTCTCCCCTATAAATACCGAACATCGTCGAACGATTTCAGAAGTTGAAAAAGAATTCCCGAAGAAATTATTCTCGTACCAAAGTTCTGTTACTCTGTTCATAGTCATCCATACTCCGCAGAATCCCTCAAATACTTTGTCCCACAAATCCAGAAAGCTACAAGTCACCTTTCAATCCGATCGTTTCGTTTCGAGGTATAACATCCGTGTTTAAATCGCAGTAATCTTATGAGGGGAGTCTCCATCGGGCTTGAGGAGGGCTCCATAGCTCTTCCTTGAGTCCAAACGGAGAAAGTTCAATAAGATTCAAGCCTCTCGGGTTGGTATTGCGCGATATTATTCATTGTCGTGGAATGCCGCCCCTGGAAACGAGGTACATTTACTCTTTAAAACCATTTCCTAAACTTGTTTTGATCAATAAATAGTGTGGTTTTCGCACCAAAAACAGAGATTGATTTCAACCAAGCAAATGAGAATTTTTGGAATTTATAACGTATAGAAGAGCCGTACGACATCCTTTGTATACCGCACGGTGTGATTTTGTACGCCGTGCGGCGTCTCTGGAAAACTATCTTTGCTTGCTCTGTTTCTGGAATTCGAGGCTCTGTTTTTTTCTTTTGGCAAAACCAGAAGGGTTAAAACGCAGTTACACCCCTTTTACTTTCTGTTTTCATACTTCCCCCCTCTCTTAGTTAATTTTTTTTTCACATTTGATCGTGTATTATGTGATTTATTATTATTATCCTGTTTCCCTTAAACATGTTATTCCTTGATATACTGTTTATATGAAATAAAGTTTTCAATAAAGTGTTTTCAGAAAAATCCCACAGATTTAGTAATGACCGGAAAGTTCCGGGCACGCGGGGTGTATTTTTCAAACAAAACCTTCCCCGCGAGTAACCTGGCTCCCGAACCCAAATCTCTATTTTACGCATATCAAACCCTTTTTCAGCGGCACAAGAGTCATTATTTTTCTGAACGGTTTCTCGGGTACCTGACATTTTCCAAAAATCAAACCCCAGGTGGTGACTCTAAATTTTTCCTTTTTCCCGGATCGCCCTTTTTCGTAAACAACCAAAAACAGGTGGACATGCCCGCCGGAAACGAGCGTCCACAAAATGGCGACTTCGCTGGGGATCGATATATTTTAAATTAATCTTTATTTTGACATTTTACACTTGTAAAACGACCTTTTGAAAGCTTGACACCAAGTACATGCTTCACGCTGTACTAGAAAGGATTGATGTCAGGGCGGAAGCCCGATTAGTCTGGACTGGAGCTTTCCCGGTTGTTTGCATGAGTAAAATTTCAAGGTCTTGATTAATTTAAAAAAACGAGCCAAACTTGAAAAATATTTGTGGGATTTTTGGAAAGATTTTATTGTTAAGCTTTTGCATTGCACGTGCATGGTTACTAGCCCCGCCACTGCGTCCTGGTTACCCTACCTGGCTTGCTGGTGTTAGGACATCCCAGGATTCTTGGCAACCTTGGACGATGATGAGTCAGCCTGCCGTTACTACCCTTGCCACGTCAGTATTCTTGGCTCAGGGGAGGCAAATATTGGCTCTAGTCTGGGGAACCCCCTCAAACCAAAACCGGCCTTTGCATATATATAATCCTAGAACTTTCCAACCTAAGACAGGAACCCACAGGGTAGGATTTCGTGATATATCCTGCTATGTGTTTACTGTTTTCCCATACCCTGTCGGCATGCTGCCTGTTTATCGCTTCCCGCACATATCATGCTACTTGTCTACTGCTTTGTATATACTGCTGTCATTTTGCATGCATACACAAGTTAGACTGTCCCTAGGTTTCACTCGAGGATTGTTCCGATAACCTCTGGTTAGGCTGAATACCAAAAAAAAAAAAATCCCATTTTTCACAAAAAAATATTGCAAATAGGCTCCGCTTTTCTCCAAATAAAACTAGTACTCCTCTTCTCAGAAAACGATGGTTGATCAACCAAGCAACAAGAGACCCAAGTCTACCTTCTATACTCACCAGAACGCCCCTGTCTGGATCATTGAAGAAGACGAGTTCCCCAAGCTTGAAGAGAAGACCCCCGAAGGTGAAAAGCTCTACAAGTGGGTTGACCAGATCACCGAGCCCAATCAATGGAACAACACTGAAGGCCATCCGGGCTGGAAGTTCCATGTCTCACCAGACCACGGCTCAAATATGGTCCCGGAAAAAATCACTGTCATGTATGAAGAAGATGATGAAGACTTCTGCCCCATGCCGCCATTCAAGTACATTGACGAAGAAGGCAACCCGGTGTACTACTTCGCCGACCCCGTCATTGGTCACAAATACTGGGATGAATGCAACTGTGATGGCTGCTACGAAGACTACCTTCGTGACAATGAGGATGTATCCCCTCGCCAGCTTAAGAAGCAGGAGGAAGAAGAGGCCAAGGCCCGCAAGGGAAAGCAGAAGCTTGGTGAAGCCAGTCCACCATCCACCCCGGTCAACCTAACTCAGCCCATCCCGTGAAGCCACAACCTCAACAAGTTGAAGCACGCGCCATAACCAGATCTGATCAAGCCATCAAGGGCTCTTTTGAAATAAAGCCAACATCAGTTGTCTAGTCTGAATGCCGAGTCTGTTGCAGTTGTTTGTCGAGTCTGTTGTTGTTTTCTGTACGGGTTATTTACCGAGTCTGTAATAACCTATACTTTGCTTATCGAGTCTGTTTTCCGTCTGTCGGAACTCCTTTTGTATCATTCCATACTTGGATGATCAATGAAAAAAGACATCTTTTCACAAAAATTTAGGAGCCAATTTGCAGTCCCGAACTACGTTACGGCCTGATTCCTCTCCACGGGGATACGTAGGCAACCTCGGTCCGGCTGTTGTATTGCAAAACCAGAGAAAATTGGGGCAATCTTGCATTATGCATAACGCATCATTCATCCATGTAAATAGACTGCATGTACAGTATAATTTAGTATAATTTAGTTTGTTCGTACCATCAGTACTTCACCATTGGCAAAAACAAGAACACTCCTGCACCTGGTTGGGCTCGAACTCCCCAACAGCGATTAATTCGGACTGAGTCAAGAGTGGAACAGTCAGCTAGCCTTCCAATCATGACCAAGAACACAGAGCAGACAGAGAAGACCGAGGTTCAGATTCTCAAAGAAGCCTTGGAAGATCAGCGAGCCGCCAATAGCAAGCAAATTACCCAGATGATGATCTTAATTCAGGACATTACTTCTCGATTGCCGTCTGGGGAATCATCAAATAATCACTCGGAGATGGATGCCATGATGGCCAAGGTGGCCAAGCTTGAGGAATCAGTTCAGAAGCGAGAAAAGATTGCTGCTATAGGCATTGACATGGAGAAACTATGCCTGTTCCCTGATGCCAAGCTGCCTGACAAATTCAAGCCAATCGACTGGGACAAGTTTGATGGAAGCGGTGACCCGAATGCACACTTGCAAACGTACGTGGGTACCTTATCCATGTATGATGTGGAGAAGAACGCCATGGCTCAAATGTTCCAGCAAACCCTTACAGGATCTGCACTCCGTTGGTTTCTGAACTTAGACAATTCAAAGAAGAAGACCCAGGAAGACATTGGGGCAGCCTTTGTAGCTCAATACAACTACAACATCCAGCTGGAAATAACCATTCGCGAGCTAGAATCCACAAAGATGGGAAAGAACGAATCTTTCGCCGACTTTGTCAAACGCTGGAGAGGAAAAGCATCATAGATGATGGATAGGCCCTCAGAGAAAGAGCAGATGAGGATTATCACTTGGAACTTGGAACCGGACTTTGCTAAAGATTTGGTGGTCTTTCAGACCTCCGCCGACTTCAAAACCTTTTATGAAGCTGGCCTTGCAGTTGAAGACGCAATCCGCACTGGCATATTCGACAAAGGAGAATCCATTTCTCGGCCTAAGCGAGTCTACTCCGGTAACAACAATACCCTTTTCGGGCCAAACACCTACAGTCCACCTCCAGCCAGTTCCTCCAATCCCAAGCCAGTCAAGACTGAACCAGTTAACCAAATAGCCACCCAGTCACCACCCATCCAAAACACCTCCCAGCCGAAAAGAGAATTTTACCAATTCCCTTTCCCTCTTACCACTGTCTACAAAAAGCTCCTTGAGAAAAATTCCATCAAGCCTCTTGATCCACCCAAAGAGCTTCCTGCAAATCACAACCCAAATGTCTACTGTGCCTACCACCAAATGCCCGACCATCATACCAACAATTGTATCCGCCTCAAACACATTGTCCAAGACTTGGTTGATGATGGAACCATTCCCATTCCCAAACAAAAACCCAATACCATTTCCAATCCCTTGCCTAACCACAAGCAAAACATCCAGATCAATCAAACATCCTTCAGCTCCACTTCCAAAAGGCCAAAGCCCTACCCAGTTCAATCCAAGCCTGTACATCGTGCCAGTCACTGAACCTAAACCTTTTGCACTAGTACCGGAAGACCCGGAGATCTACACCATTGGAGCTTTTGAACAAAAGCCCAAATTCAAATGGAGTGACCTCGCTGAAGAAGGAGAATGGGCCATGAACGATCAGGAGTGGGAAAATTCCCAACAAGCATTGTTCGGTTCTTTGCTAATCTCTTGGGACCCGAGCCAGTGCATCGTCCCCGAATTTTATGACAAGCCAATTGTTCGCATACCAGAAGATCTCAGTATCAACCAAGTTGAGGAGACAACAACCTATGCTGACCCTCTAGACGCAGTTTCACTCCTAGCTTTATTTCAGCACAACTCTTCAGGCAGCTTTTCACTACCTCAACTTTCCGAAGAAGTAAATAGGCAAGCCATCGAAACGATCTTCAGTGATAATGATTGGTTCCCTCAGGCGTACATTATCAGAGAATCTCTCCCACGGCCATCCGCGCCATTCCCACACACTTCCAACATATCGGTTCTAGTCACAGATCCTTAGACAACGACATGGAATGAAGATGAAGTTATCGACATCCGAGTCGGCAGTGATGAAGTGTGGACAGTCAATAAATCCATGCTAGACCAATCTTTCTAGCAAGATTCAGAGATAGCAAATCTGAAGACAAGATTGGAAACAGTTGATATCAGCAGCCAGGAAACTCCAGACAGTTTGATAAACTTGTGGTCTGAGGATGAACATGACAAACAGAAGAGGGAAGCCATCAAGGCTGGTAAGCGCAAAGTCAGTGACGAATTTGAAGATTTCTGGGGTGAAAACCAGCAACTCTGGGAAGGCACAGTCAATTGGGTGACGATAAGCGGCCGAATTTACCAGCCGGCCAACCTTCAAAGGAACATCTCACACCAAACTCAGCCAGGTTAATTTATTTGGGACAATCCCATTCAAGAAAATTCATCTCCAATTGAGCCAGAAGTTACTACTCAACCACCTCAAAGGAACCGAGCAACAACAGAAGATTTGGTTCAGAAGCAGCTTGAAAAAACTTCGGCATCAGTCTCAATTTGGGGTTTGCTCTCTTCTTCCCGAGAACATCGTCAAAAGCTAATCAAAACTCTATCCAACATGGAAGTACCACCTGATACTCTCCCGGAAACCATGGTGGCATTACTCACTCCAGCTCGCGCAAAGCACGTTGTTGTCTTTACTGAAAAGGATTTACCCCCAGAGGGAGCTGGTCACAACAAACCTTTACACATCACTCTCAAGTGCATGGGAAAATGGGTCCCGGTCGTTCTGCTTGACAACGGATCCGCTCTGAACGTGTGCCCTCTACGGACAGCCTACTGCCTGGGTTTCAAGAACAAAGACTTCCAACCTTCTAACGTCGGAGTGCGCGCATATGACAACACGCGCAAAGATGTAGTTGGGATAATCCAGATGGAAGTGGTGATTGAAGACTTCTGAACAGATATCGAGTTCCATGTACTTGACATCCCTTCATCCTTTAACCTGCTGCTGGGCAGATCTTGGCTCCATTGATCATATATCATGGCAGTCCCTTCTTCTCTACACCAGAAAGTCCAACTCGGTCTGGTTGCGGGAACTTTAACCATTCATGGAGATTCGGGAATTTGTCCCCATGTCCCTGACAATGCACCACTACTTGAAATCACACATGGAGAAGAAGATGTCACTCTCGGTGGTTTCTCTTTCGACACTTCAGGGTCAGTCCTTACTGTCAAAATGGATGAGGTATTCTTAGTCAGCTCAACTGCCTTGGAAATAATGAGAAAAATGGAATACCTACCCGGCCTGGGGTTAGGTCTGAACAATCAAGGGATGTCTGAATTCCCCGAGTTTTCGACAAATAACCACCGCTTCGGTCTCGGTTATGAGTCAGCTGACGGCAAACCAAGAAAAGGAAAGAAAGTGCAAGCTGGTGCCAAGAAGAAGCCCATTCAGTTTGTGAAGGCTCCAGAAGCTATCTATCAAGGGGAACCAGAACCATTCTAGGACATGGAAACGAAGACCAAGCTACCAAGCTTTGAAATCTTTGCAAACGTTACTTGGGACAGTGACGATGAAGCCGAGAAGAGGGAAGAGCTGGTTAAGGCACTCCAAGTTGACTAGATCGAAACTCTTGACTCAGGGAATCTCCAATCACTGTTTGGGAAAGAAAGCCTGACAGGTGTGGAAGAGGAAGGCGAGCCTGCTGCGATGCTGTTTGATTTGAAGCCTGATTTGGAGCTTGCCGAGGAGGTAGAGTTGATGATGCTGAGCCAGGATGCCCTTGGAGATGTTACAGCACTCATTGTGGATGCCAATGGAATTTATAAAAATTGCACTTTTGTACCTAGGATCACTTACATTAGCACTGAATTTGAGTCAGAGTTTAACACTGAGTCTGAATCTGACCCTGAACATGTATCTGTCATTGCCCCGCATCATCACTTTTCTTTTGAATTCGAGTCCACCTTCATGTATCACGCCCCTGGGGCCCACGCATTTGCTATTAATGAAATAGACTTTGCTTATCTTGCTGTATCCGAAATAAATTGTGTTGACCTCGACGATGAAGGGATTGAGTTCGAGGAAGAAATTCCCGAAGAACTTCAATCTCTAATCAGAAGGGAAGATGAAAGGCATGCTCAGCCTATAAAAGAAGAAATTATTTCTATAAATTTGAAAAATGAGAGCAATCCGCGCATGGTTCAAATTGGTTCCGGACTATCTCCAGAAGAGTTCAAAGCCCACTCGGATCTCCTGAAAGAATTCGAGGACGTTTTTGCCTGGTCACACGCAGATATGCCTGGCATCGACCCCGAGATTGTGGAGCATTGAATCCCGCTTTATCCAGATGCAAAGCCTGTCAAGCAGAAGCTGAGGAAAATGAGACCTAATTGGGTGTTGGAAATCAAGAAGGAAATTCAGAGGCAGATAGACGCAGGGTTCCTGATGGTGACGGAATACCCTCAGTGGGTTGCAAACATCGTTCCTGTCCCTAAGAAGAACAGAAAGATTTGAGTCTGTGTAGACTTCAGGGATCTGAACAAGGCTAGTCCTAAAGATGATTTCCCATTGCCGCACATAGATGTACTTGTGGACAATACTACAAGGCATGCGCTTCTTTCTTTCATGGATGGTTTCTCTGGATACAACCAGATTCTCATGGCTCCCGAAGACCGTGAGAAAACTACTTTCACCACAGAGTGGGGCACTTACTGTTACAAGGTCATGTCCATCGGATTGAAAAATGCTGGATCAACCTATCAGAGGGCGGCCACAACGTTGCTACATGACATGATTCACAAAGAAGTCGAAGTTTACGTGGATGACATGATTGTCAAAGCCAAGGAAAGGGAAGAACATTTACTCGCCCTCAGAAAATTCTTCGAAAGGATTCGCAAGTACCGATTGCGTCTCAAACCTGAGAAATGTACGTTTGGTTTCACAGCTGGAAAAATGTTGGGATTCATGATCACTACACGAGGAATTGAGATAGATCCTTCCAAGATCAAGGCTATTCTCGAAATGGAGCCTCCTCGGACGGAAAAGGAAGTATGAAGCTTTCTCGGGAAAATTCAGTTTATCAGCAGATTCATCGCCAAGTTAACCTCGACTTGCGAGCCGATGTTTCGATTACTCAAGAAGGGTGTGCCATTCAAATGGGACGACAAATGCTAGAAAGCTTTCGAAGCCATCAAGAATTATCTTCAGAATCCTCCAGTGTTGATGCCACCAAATACCGGGGCAACCCCTCATCATGTACTTATCTGTTACCCCATCAGCAATGGGATGCATGCTCGCCCAAGAAGGCGAAGGCGGAAGTGAGAAAGCAGTCTACTACATTAGCAAGAAGATGGCAGGATGCGGGGAACGGTCGCCTCCCTAGAGAAGGTTTGCTGGGCTTTGATATGGGCTTCCAAGAAATTGAGACACTACATGTTAGCCTAGTCGGTAAGGCTGATTTCTCGGATGGACCCTCTCAAGTACCTATTTGAGAAACCGGCACTCACGGGTAAGCTAGCACGCTGGTTGCTTCTGTTAGCTGAATTTGACATTAGGTACGTAACTCGGAAGTCTGTTAAAGGAAGGGCTGTCGCTGAGTTTCTGGCCGATCATCCGGTAGAAGGTCCAAAAGATGTGGGGTTCGAATTTCCCGATGAAAAGATCATGACCACAACCGATAATGTATGGTCATTATACTTTGATGGGGCTGCTAACCAGAAAGGATTCGGGATTGGGATTCTACTTATCTCACCAGAAGGGTCACACATCCCTCTTGCTTTCAAACTCAACTTTGAGATCACCAACAACCAGTCTGAATACGAAGGATGTATCGTGGGGATGGAAGCTGCCCTCGAAATCGGTGCCAAAAGGTTGGAAGTGATCGGAGATTCCAACTTGGTGGTTTCACAAGCAAACGGCGACTGGAAGGTTAAGGAAGACAAGTTGAAACCTTATCATATGGACCTTGACGATCTGATTCATCGATTCCAAGTTGTCACTTTCACTCATGTACCCAGATTAAACAATCGGTTTGCCGATGCCTTGGCAACATTGGCTACAATGGTGGAGATACCTAACGGAGTCAATCTTCGACCAATTATGATTGAACAAAGGAATAAACCTGTTTATGAATACATCATGGCTATTGATGAGCCTGATGATGGTCTTCCTTGGTACCACGACATCTGGAACTTCATCGAGAAAGACGAATACCCGACTAGAACTGACAAGAAGGACCAGATCGCTCTCTGGTAACTAGCTTCTCATTACATTATCTGCGGAGGCAGGATGTACCGAAGATCCCACTGCGGAATGCACAAGCTATGTGTAAATGGCGAAGAAGCAACCAGAATCATGGAAGACGTACACAACGGAGTCTGTGGCCCTCACATGAACGGAACGATGCTTGCCAAGAAGATCTTGCGACAAGGGTATTACTGGTCTACCATGGAAACCGAGTGCATTGAGTATGCAAGACGATGTCACAAATGTCAGATTCATGCCAATCTCATGCACATACCACCTTCAGAGCTGCACTCTATGACTTCACCCTGGCCTTTCTCTACTTGGGGCATCGACGTCATTGGCAAAATCACCCCGGCTGCTTTAAATGGGAACAAATTCATTCTGGCCGCTATCGATTATTTCACCAAGTGGGTTGAGGCCGCCTCCTACACTACTCTCACAGCAGTTCAGGTCGCTCATTTCATCAAGTAGAACATCATTTACCGGTATGGCATACCTCACGCATTCGTGTCCGACAATGGTTTTCACTTCAAAGGTAAAGCCGCAGAAGTTCTCGAAGATTTTGGGATCTAGGTCCACAAGTCAACTGTATACCGGCCACAAACCAACGGAGCTGTTGAAGCTGCCAACAAATCCATCAAGTCAATACTGGAAAGAACCATTCAGTCTACAAGAAACTGGCATGAACAGTTGCCGTTAGCACTTTGGGGATACCGGACATCTATCCGTACTCCGATAGGGGCAACACCCTATTCTTTGGTCTACGGTATGGAGGCCGTTCTCCCTATTGAGCTTGAGGTACCGTCACTGAGGGTCATGATAGAAGCTGACATCAAGGAAGCTGAATGGCAGAGCGCAAGATTCGAAGAACTCATGCTGTTCGACGAAAGAAGGCTCAAGGCCTTATATCATGTTCAAGGGTATAAACGCCGAATCGCGCGTGCTTTCAACAAGAAGGTCAAGTCCAAGAATTTGCAGGAAGGAGATATGGTTCTGAAGGAGATCCGGGCTCCAGTTTTCGACCCACGCGGGAAATTTCGGCCAAAGTGGGCAGGGCCATACATCATCAAGAAGATCTTGTCTGGAAGTGCAACTCAGCTCATCGATCTCGACGGCAATGAATTCTCTACATTAGTTAACATGGATCAGCTCAAGCGATACTACCCCTGAGAGAAGCGCGCTAGACTAAAAACCGCAAGGGCGGGTAGTGCCAGACAAAAATTAAAGCAAGTCTGCTAAGTCGGAAACCCACATCGGGCGGCTTAGGCAAAATTCAAGACAAGTCAATCAGAAGGAGCTCGCTAGACCGGAAACCCAAAAGGGCGGTACTAGGAAAAAATTAGAGCACAAAAGGAGAGTGAAAATACTCGAGCGAACCCTAGCCAAAATTATATGCACGAACTACGTCATGACCTGATTCCTTCTTAAGGATACGTAGACATCCTCACATCGGGGACCGGTCGCAACCTTTTTGTAACATCCCTTGAGTGATCTAGAGCCGTCACTCGCGCTTACAATCATGATCACCAATCAAATCAAAGTGGAAAACTTTCACGATTCACTTTTATTCAAACTGATTTCTTCAATTACATGGCTGAGCATGATTATTTCACACGACAAAAGCAAAGCATCGACCAACATGAAACATGTCACGGGTCAGCAATTTATTTCGGGTACATTAAGACTAAAGCAGATGTCAATTTTGATTCTCATTTTCTCTTGCTTCAATTTTTTGTACCAACCATCTCTTGTAACGCCCCAAAAGCACAACGCTGAGATGCTGATCTCTGGGAACAATCACACGCTCCCTCCAAGTACGCTGATAAGCCTGGATAGTTGCATGGTTGAAATTTGGCATGACGAAATTTTCAGGATTCACAAGCGGTACTGTTTGACCAACGCCAAGCTGACGAAGGATGCGATAAGGAATGTAAAAGGTCCAGCAAGTCAGACCCGCCAGAACAATCCTGTGACGTCCCATGTTGCTCACCGTCATGGTCAGACGATCCATCCAGCTCAAGTGCCAAGAAATTCCGTCCTCTTTAAGCTGGGAAAGCACCTGAACCCAACCAGGAACACTCCTGTGAAACTCCTGGTACTCCCTCTGAACAAAGCCTTGTGTCTCAGGGATCCTGTTCCGCGGCACTGCCTCCAGAAGAGCAGCCTTATCACAAAGCCAAGTCTGCATGAGAGAGAAAACAAGTAAGGAGCAATAGAAAGCCTAAACTCGAGCGTTGAGGTAAAAAGAGAACGAAAGATAAACCGGAAAAATGAGAGCTGAGTGAGAAGCCTACATGTAGGAGCAAAGCACTGCCTTAAAAAATATTGGTCCTCCCAGCGTGGACTCCATCCAAACCCATCAAAGTTTCAGCCAGAATCATTGGAGCTACATCTTTGCGCTCCTCAATCTGCTTAGCCACTCCTACCAGTGCCGCACTTACTTGATTATCTGAACGAACAAATAGGAACGCTGCAAGAGTGACGAGACACAGTGCAAAACCTTCAGGTCGAAACTGACTGATCAATCGCGAAATGTTGAGCACACCACCTTGGATCAAGGACCTTGCCACATTTTTACTCAAGCCCAGCTTTGAGGACAACACATCGGCATAATTCACTCCCTGAAGAGGAATAACGAGAGTCTCCAGGTCAAAACCTCCGAGGTACGCGTGGAACTTCCACCGTGGGGCATAACTCCTGAAGGCCGAAGCGAAACACATGCACTTCCGGATCCCAGAAACGGATAGCAGCATGGAGCAACTCAGGACTTATAGTTACATCCCGAATGTAACGCATAGATGCCAACCTATGGTCGCGGAAGTTCAGCCAACCGAGGCCGTCAAGCTCGTCTAGCCAGGGACGAACCAAAGATGAGATACTCACAGCCATTTATGAAATATGGGGAGAGATGAGGAATGTGATTTCCAGGATGAATAGGTTGTGGAAGCCATGCTATTCAAAAACATTCAAGGGAGAAATGGTTCAAAAATCTTGAAAAACGTGCACCTCGGGAAGCGTACCACATTGGAGAATGTGAGGGTAATGCAAAAATTTATAAGTTTCTAGGCTTTGGTTCAGCATTTCAAGACTTCTGGACATACAGAAGTGCATTGGGTAGTTAAGACAGGAAGCCAGAACCGCAATGTCAGAAGTGGGGCATCCAACGCCGGTACCGTACGGCGCTATTCCTGCACCGTGCGGTGCAAAATCTTACGCCGTACGGCGTACTTGGCCATTTTTCAACCAAAATTCCAATTTTGACCCTCTGGGCCCATACCGAGCTTCTTTTGGCCATTTTTCTTGTACATACAACCCAAAATGAGCATCAAGGGCTTAATGGAAGGATTGTTCCACATTCTCGAAGATGTCTCAATGGATGGATACGCCAAAAAACCCCGGATACGGTGGGTGGAATTTTGCAAACTTTTTCGCAAATTCTCGAGACATTCATTTCAAGCAAGCATTGTCGCATATGTTCGGGATTTATTGGATCAAGCAAGTCAAGATGACTAGCTACGGGGCGTTTTCACTCTAAACTCCTCTCTCTCATCATTTTTTTCCAGTTCTTCCCACAAAAAGCCAAAAGTGTCCAGTTTCATGTCTTTCAAACTCATGTACATTTCATTTCCCCACAGTATCTCATGTCATGCATTCTCAGTGCTAGGTTTGGTTTTTAAGATTCAAGTCTTTGTTAATGTAAGTCATTCTACATAAACAGAAATGCGAGTTTTTATAAAAAACCAAACAACATCCATATCATAAGTATTAAATGTGCATCTATCCAGGGGCAAAACAGGCCCGACATCATCAAAACTACTACCACGGCACGCAGGCCGTATCCATGAAAAGAAAGAAAGAACGGGCAAACAGGCGCCCAAATAAAAAAGCAGGCGCGCAGGCCTGTCCTACCTACTCAAGCACGAGGCCTCTTCTGCACTCGAGGCCTAAACTCCTCAGACTCAGCAGGACCCGTGTCCTCCTCCTCACTACTCTCTGTCTCCCTGAGAGACCACTGCGACAGTGGAGCTGAACTCCCTGGTGCACTCCCTCCCGGCCTATCAACTGAAGGCTGACGACCTCGAAGAACTTTGTCGGAAGGAGGAGTCGTGGGACCACCACCAGCTTGCTTCATCAACGGCCTCCTGCGCTCAGTCCTCGGAGGTGGGGACATACTCTGTACAAAGCAAAGGAATTCCATCAGTATACAAGATTGATATACGGAATTGAAAGCACCCAGTTCAAATAACAAAACATGAAGATTACCTAAGAGCTCCCTTTGCCAGGAGAAGGGCTACAACCAGCTCTACGCCCTCCTCCTCTGCTGGGTCCACCAACTCCTCTAATAGCACCTCTCGCAGCCCTGCCTGCGCCTACACTGCCAGCTTTGGCCGCACCACCTCTCTTAGCCCCCCGGGCACCTCCGCCTCTGGCACCACCACCTCTATCAGCACCTCTACCTCTGTCGGCACCTCTGCCCCTATCAGCACTGCCCCCGCGAGCTCTACCTCCAGCTCCCCTAGCTCTGCTACTACGGCCTGGTCCACCTCTACAGGGCCACTCTCTCTGAAGATCACTCCCAGCTCAGCATGGGGGCGCACCTCTGGAACGTCACCTATCATCAACCGGTGCACTAAATCCTCCAAGTCCAAGTTCAGCTGATCAGACTCTGACGCCCAGCTGGCAGGAATCTGCAAAACAACAAAAACATTGCTCAGGTATTTTCAGTAATGTTTCGAGGAAATACAAACTGAAAATGTGTTTTCTTTCTTTTACAGGTTACCTGAACAGAGGTAAGGTCAAGCGGGGGTGCAACACGAGGGACCTCCAACACTCCCATCATCCCTCCAGGCGTCTGCACCTCTATCTCTCTCCTCAGCACTGGCAAAGCCGCCTCCAGGGCTGCTATACGGGTCTCCATGTCCAAAAAGCTGGCCAGGTGGCCGACCAGAAAGCTCTCATAGTCGGGAGAACTGCTGAAAGGAAGCACGGTGTCCAACACAGTGTATCTCTCTACCTCAGCCCATGTGTACTCGTCAGTTCGCTGTACACCAGGGGGTATACGCCCCGAAATCCTGAAGTGCGCCAACCTGAGGGACTGACGAGGCACCCTCTCTCCCAAGTACCACTGCCAACCGTACGGGGACTCCAGCAGGATCCGTCCCCGTGTCAACTCTCTGCTCCTCTCCAGGTATTGGTCAGTCACTGCATCCCAGGCATGCCATCTCACCTACAAGGAAATTCGATTTCTTCAAAAGCTGAAAGCAAAACCGAAAGCTCAAATCACTCTCCAGAAGTTGCCAAGGCTCGTCCCAACTCCGCGGCTGACGGCACCCAGGAAACAGTAAAGGGTACAAAGAGCAGCACCTTCAAAGTCCAAGCTCGCCACTCTGCCCAAGTTTGCCAACGCCAGGAGCCAACCTAGGTGAACCTCACTCCGCCTGTTCGGAAATAGGGACACACCAAACAAGTATAGCAAGTAAGCTCTCGCCATCTGAGCTACCTCTGTCGGTGACTCTGGCTCGTGATCCCACAAGGCCGGCAAGTGGTCGCATCTCACCATAGGCTCTCCGTCGCCTATCTCTCTCCCCAGAAAGTTCCTGATAGCCGCGCTGTCTCTGTATAGCCCGAGTCAAACGGGACCGGCTCTCCACTTACTCTCAGACCCGTGATCGCCGAGAAGTCCAATGGCGTCACAGTCATTTCAGTAAACCTCAAGTGAAAAGTGTTGGTGGTGTCCCACCAACGCTCAATCAGAGCTCTCAGCAACCTGCGGTCCGCCCGCGTCCGCACCAGAAGCCGAATAAAATCCATAAAGCCCGTGCCCTCAATCACCTCTCTCACTGCCCCGGGCAAGCTCCTGAAGCGCTCCAAGGAATCTGACGAACCTCCATATACAGACAAAGAAGTGTTTCTCTGTTTCAGAAAGCAAGTACAGGTTTTTCAAACAAACAGGAATGAAAGGCATGCAAATATGGGAAATCAAGACAAGTACAACAGTTGAATACGTACCAGTGGACGCGCAGAAATATGGGTCTTCGGGTCCCTCATCAAGGTGGTCTCATCATAGAACAAATGCACCGACGAGTATACGTCAGACCCCAGCGGTATAAAGAAGTGCACCCGTGGCATGTAAGTCTCAGGGTCGAACGGAGGCCTCACCCTCTGAGCCCTCTCCACCTCTGCCACCAGAGACAAAGGCGCACCCTCTCCTGCAGCCTCAGCCTCCGCCTCTCTCTGTCTCTCCTCAAAAAGTATGTCCTCGTGCTCAGGCACTCCCTCCTCAGCTAGAGCCTCAGCAAACGTCGGATCCTCCTGAAGAGTCCGCGCCAAGTCCTCGTCTCTCAATCCCTCCAGCGTATCAGCCATGGTATAACCGGGAGTCCTGGAAGAACCAACTACAGCAGGAACAACTGGTGGGTCTGAAGCCCCAACCTCCATCTCCTCACCTCCACTGCTCGAGTCTCGAGCCTCCTCCACTGCCACTTTCTCCTTCCCCAAATCCCTCCTGATCACTGGGATACTAACTGACGTCTACTCTCCTCTAATGGGCACCTTAGTAACCAAAGAAGCACTTAGAAGATCACTGGGTACCAAACTCTCCCAAGAACCAGTGTCTGCACCCTTCCCAGCAGATCTCTGCTCAACCATAACATGCACACCACCAATGTCCATCTCCACTTCGGAAACTTGTGCACCCATGCTCTGTAAATCAATCTCCATGGGCCCTGAACTGCTCTCGCCACCTTGCATGGCAGCATCACCACTTCTCTCCCGCCGATCAACCACTGTAGCACTCGCCGGAGTGCTGCTCGTTGCCATGGTTATTGGGTCACCGCTCTTTGAGTCACCGGTCGGCACCGCCACCACATCGCCGCTGAGTTCCATCATGGGCAACTCTTCGCCACTCGTTTCAGCCGTTTGAGGACCAACCTTAGCCGTACGGGGTGGTTCTCCACCAATCAGCATCGCACGGTGCTCGGTGATACCAGAAATCGTCGCAGCCGTACTGATTTTAGTCGATAATGGGCCTCCCACGGTTGATTGGGTCGCCGTACCCTCTTCTTTTTGAACCGACGACGAAGGCTCTTCATCGGACGACGATGACGATGATCGGCCACTACCCAAACTAGCCATGGGTTAAGATCACGGGGATTTTTCTTTCGATCGGAAGTGTTGAGAGAGAAGAAGGAGATCTTGGACAAGTTGTTGTTCACTCAGGAGTGACCGATTGAGTGTTTTTTAACACAATACGCGAGAATCGGAAAGTGCTGGCGGTTACAAAGTCGTCTCAGCAAAATTTCCACTTGCACCGTGCGGCGTGGACATCTAAACCGTGCGGTATACATTTGTACACCGTACGGCACCCCTGACTGGTTCCTTCCAAGAAATTGCACTCCCCCCCTGCTTGTTCAAATCACCTTCAAAAGAGGTCCACTTACTTCACGGTATGATATTTTTCTAAAGTCCTCCATGGCACCAATTTTTCACGAAATTTCTAAGTCCTGCATGACATTTTATTTATTTTCAAATCTTCTAAGTCCTCTACGACAATTATTTTTCACAAAATTTTCTAAGTCCTCTATGGCACTTATTTTTCCCAAATTATTTTTCACGGCTTCCACAGCCTCCCAAATTGTTCTTCACCAGCCTCCTAAATTATTTTACGGCTTCCACAGCCTCCCAAATTATTTTTTTTACGGTTTCCACAGCCTCCTAAATTATTTTACGGCTTCCACAGCCCCCCCCAATTTGTTTTTCACTGCTTTCAGGGCCTCCGAGATATTTCTTTCCTTTTTCAAACATCATTCGTTTTTCCCTTGTTGAAAAATGAGGTACCAACTTTTTCATGACGGCCCCGACGAACTACGATTGGTCTGATCCTCTCAAACGAGGTATGTAGGAAGCCCTGAGCTCGACCAAATTTACTGTTTTTTTTTTTGTTTGTTTTCCGCACGGTTGTTCAAATTGGGATGTCCGAATCTTATAACACGACTTGCACCAACATGATGGTGACAAAGCCATGTTGAAGAGGGGCAACTGTAGACACCCCAATTTTGATAACTTGTGCATCCCCAATGATGAGAAGAACGCACAAAATATACCTCGGAACAATTGCTCGAGTCGAACGGATCAAAAGAACCAAAAAAAACCCAAAACTACCTGAACCGTACGGCCCCATCTCTTGAACCGTATGGATTGAAAATCCCTTTGCATCGTGCGGTGTTGCACTATGCACCGTACGACACATTCTTGACACCGTACGACACCCTTGATGATATTCGACTAATGATACGATTCCTGGCACCACCCAAATGATGAGCCCGCTCTTTTTTTTCCGTTCAAAAACTCACCTCTCCCCTATAAATACCGAACATCGTCGAACGATTTCAGAAGTTGAAAAAGAATTCCCGAAGAAATTATTCTCGTACCAAAGTTCTATTACTCTGTTCATACTCATCCATACTCCGCAGAATCCCTCAAATACTTTGTCCCACAAATCCAGAAAGCTACAAGTCACTTTTTCAATCCGATCGTTTCGTTTCGAGGTATAACATCCGTTTTTAAATCGCAGTAATCTTCTGAGGGGAGTCTCCATCGGGCTCGAGGAGGGCTCCATAGCTCTTCCTTGAGTCCAAACAGAGAAAGTTCAATAAGATTCAAGCCTCTCGGGTTGGTATTGCGCGATATTATTCATTGTCGTGGAATGCCGCCCCTGGAAATGAGGTACATTTACTCTTTAAAACCATTTCCTAAATTTGTTTTGATCAATAAATAGTGTGGTTTTCGTACCAAAAACAGAGATTGATTTCAACCAAGCAAATGAGAATTTTTGGAATTTATAACGTATGGAAGAGCCGTACGGCATCCTTTGTATACCGCACGGTGTGATTTTGTACACCGTGCGGCGTCACTGGAAAACTATCTTTGCTTGCTCTGTTTCTGGAATTTGAGGCTCTGTTTTTTTCTTTTGGCAAAACCAGAAGGGTTAAAACGCAGTTACCCCCCTTTTTACTTTCTGTTTTCATACTTCCCCCCTCTCTTAGTTAATTTTTTTTCCGCATTTGATCGTGTATTATGTGATTTATTATTATTATCCTGTTTCCCTTAAACATGTTATTCCTTGATATACTGTTTATATGAAATAAAGTTTTCAATAAAGTGTTTTCAGAAAAATTCCACAAATATTTAGTAAAGACCGGAAAGTTCCGGGCACGCGGGGTGCATTTTTCAAACAAAACCTTCCCCGCGAGTAACCTGGCTCTCGAACCCAAATCTCTATTTTACGCAGATCAAACCCTTTTTCAGCGGCACAAGAGTCATTATTTTTTGAACGGTTTCTCGGGTACTTGACATTTTCCAAAAATCAAACCCCGGGTGGCGACTCTAAATTTTTCTTTTTTCCCGGATCGCCCTTTTTCGTAAACAACCAAAAACAGGTGGACATGCCCGCCGGAAACGAGCGTCCACACCAATTTTCACCAAATATTCCAAATTCAATCCAAATATATCATTTCCCAAATTTCACAAGAAAACATTCATCAATTTTAATAGGGAAGTATCCCTCTACCGGATTTCGTGGGCTCCGTGCACCCCTGCCGGATTTCGTGGGCTCCGTACACCCATGGCTAGGGACACCAAACGGGTGATCCCTACAATTCATATTATCCAAATATATCATTTCAAAACACTTTGTGTTTCAAAAACTTCCATATATCTCATTTTACCTTTTTCGCCAAAATGTATCAACCGACGCGTGTCCGATACGTAAAACCATGGAATTTGTTAAATCACGTGTCCAAAGATTTACTTTATGATTTCAAAGTAAATTTGATGTTCAAAATGGTGGTACGGGTCAAAAACACGAAGAAATGGACGATCGGCGGCCAAACGGGAATTGGGGAACAAACCGGAACAAAACAAAATTTTGGGAAGATGCTGGATTTTCCGCCCGGGCGGCCCCCAATCCCGCCCGGGCAGCTCGGGCAGATTCTGGGCTCCCCAGATAGTGCAAAACTTCACCTCTTTGGGGTGAAAATTGAACCCAAGTGCAAATTAATGTGATGTTTTAGGCCAAAAATTAAAAATGTAGAGCAACTAATGGACATCAAGGGAGGGTAAAACACCAATCAATTGTATTAAACAACAATCCCAATCATAGATCACAAAATCAAATGGAACAAAACCCAATTATGAGAGCAAATCATGAATTTGATGGAATTGAAGAACAAGAGCAAGCTATATGTCATACATCACATAGATACAACTAGAGGGAGTAGAATTTGTCTTCCTACCTCAAGATTGAAGCCTCAAATGAGTAGAACAAGCAAAACCCTAGGTTGTGAAGCTCCCAAACCGAAAACCTTGCCCTCCACGAAGAACCACGGTGAACCCGACTCCAATTGACGCATAGAAGAAGGTTTTGAACTTGGTTCTTGAAGAGGGTGAGTGAGGGAGGTGTATTTTTTGAGAGAAGATGAAGAAATTTTGAGAGAGGGATGAGAGAGAGGGAGGTCGGGTGGAAGAGGGAGATGGGAGAGTGATTTTTGTCCAAGAAAAAGAGTTAACATATGTTTATATACTCCCATCCCTTTACACTTACACCCCTCAACTTTCAAATGTACTTTAAAGAGACCCAAATGCAATCTATTACTAACCAATTGACCCCTTTAAGTCAAAATTCAATTCCTCACATTAACCCAATGTTATTCTGGAAAAATTATGCGAAATTACAGGTCCTTACAATCTACACGCGGAACCAAAAGACAAAAATACCCCAAACGCTTATGAGGCAAACTGAAGCCGTTTCCATCAATTTCTAGCGCCATCCTCACTCTACAAACTTCACTCCGAAAACCTAGGGTTGGCGAAAACCTAGGGCTCGCGCAAACGTCGTCCATCGATTGGAAAACAGCTACTCTACTCCATTGACCAAAAAACTGCTACTCCACTCCATCGATATCGAATAGACGTTCTACCCGAAGTGCTAATTGTTATCATTTTGATAAAATATTGTTATGTGCTATCAAATAGTACTCTTTGGACTCATAACAAACCAAAAAAAATGTGGTTATATGGTGTCAATTACATATCTCCTAATCGTTATTATTTTGATAAGATGTGGTTATCTTGTGTAGTAGATGTGGATATCTACTAATTGTGGTTGTCAATATGTGGATAGAGGAAGAGCATGAGCAACAAGAAGATAAGAAAGAAACAAAGCAAAAGTTGCAATCAAAACCCAAAAAAAATTGCCCGTTCAAAAGAGAGGTATGGTCAACTATAAATTTTTGTCAGATAGATGTGGCCATCTTATGGCTGTTTTTGAACTATATGTGATTGCTTAATCAAAATTTCCAGAATAGATGTGGCTATAAATTACCATTTTTTTCAGTAGATGTCTTTAAATTGTTGTTTTTTTAGTAGTTGTTCAATTAGCTTTTGAGCTTTGTTGTATAAGCAAAAGACAAACACTTGTCTTGAATGTCTATTGTCCAGGTCTAGTCCAAAACCCGCTTCTGGTATTATAAAAAACAAGCGAAAAGCTCCTGCTTCTAGAAAAACCAGATCAAAGTCTACTGCTTCTACAAAAACCAAAAGGCCAGCTTCAAAAACAACAGCAAAAAAGAGGAAGCCTAGTGCTTCTCTTGAAAAAGCAAATGCAAAGAAGCCAAAGACAGAGTAGAAGGGTGCAATCACAAAGAAGAGAAAGAAAGAGGGAGCTTTAGCAACCGCAAAGAAGCAAAAGAAAGAGCCAGAGGTTCAGACCGCAAAGAAGCAAAAGAAAGAGCCAGAGGTTCAGACCGCAAAGAAGCAAAAAAAAGAGCAAAAACCAGATGTTGTTTATTTGCAGTACAGGTAACAATGGTTTTTCACAAACTACAAGAGTATCTGAATTTATAGAATAGATGTCCTTTTTCTCTTTGGAATAGATGTGCCTATATAATGCCTGTTAGTTTTTTGGATAACATGTTTTAAAAATAGATGTTGACATCTATATTATCTTTTTAGTTTTTCAAATACTTGTAATGGCTAAGGATGGACTGATTATGGAGTAGATGTGGCTATGCAGAGCATGTTTTTTGAATAGATGTCCCTACGTAAACCCTGTTTTTGGCTTAGATGTAGTAATCTTGTGCAGGTCCAATCTTGTTTCTGTTGTTAAGCTCCTCAAGAATACAACAATTACAACAAAATAGAAGAAAGAGATGCATACATCACCCTTTGGTTATCTACTGTTGGGTATAATTGATGACCTTGATGAAGATGACGATGAAAGCGACAATGAAGACAATGCTGCCAAAGAGCCTTATGAGACTCATGTGAGGAAAAATGATCTTGACATCTTGCATTTGATTCAACGATACCAGAAAGGCACTGGAGGGGAGTTCAAACTAGGGGCTAAATCTGTTTGGTTGAAAGAAAACGAGCTGGCACTAATATTTGGAATCTGCTCTGGACCTACTCCAATTACATTGTCCATCCATCCAACAAAACCAAACACAAGATTTGCCGATTAAATTATGGAAGTCGATACAAAGGGTCAGAGGATAATAACCATCAAAAGCCTAAAGTCGTACTTTGATCGAGTTGTGAAAAAGAACACCGATGAAGATGCAAAGGATGTAGCACGTGTTCTAACTCTCTTTATGTTAGCTACCGTCTTCTGCCCAAACACAGGTTCTAGGATATCGTGGTCTTATCTTGAATATGTTTGTGACTTGGAAAAGAGCAAATCCTATGCATGGTCAAAGTTAATTACCAATGAACAAATCAAAGATCTTGAGACCAAGACTCCAAACAATGTTCAAGGATGCACCGTGGGACTTTGGTAAAGATCTCTTCACCATACCTTGTATTTAAAGTGTGATTATCTATATCATTGTACAATAACTTGTACTTCTCCTTGGAAAAGTATTGGCTGTGTGAGCAAATGCAGCTAGCAAACAAAGGAGAAGCAACAGCATTCCCGAGGTTCAGGCGTTGGAAACTAACTGACCTCAACGAGTCTTTGAAAAATACCACATTGCAGTCTCTTGAATTGGATGAGGTAATTACGGTAATCTTAATTTTTCTTTCAAAACGACCACAATGTATGATAAACTGTGAAGTAATTATCAGAGGCTAATTCGCACAAGAGCCCTTCGAGGGGGCTCTGCCTTCTCTCTAGAAATTCTAGAGAGAGAGAGAGTTCAGATTTTTGGTTTCCTCGTCCAAAATCTGGTACCTAATTTGTTACCCACACTTATTTTGTGGTGTTAACTTATCATGGGTTCTACCCACTTCCAAAACATAACTGGGTCTCTGCATCAACTGGTTTAGGCGCAAGATAAAATCAATTGGGGGCAGGTGCTTCCATGTTGACGAGAGAAATGGGTTTCGTTCAAACTCAGAAGCAAGATATGGGGGTTCTCATACAACAACTAAAAGTAGCTCAAGCTAAGGATAATGGATTTCATGTTCCAGTTAAAGCAATGTTTTTCCGGGTAAGCTTCTCACAGAAAAAATTTCGGCTTCGGGGGTCACCTTCCGATATCTGGCTCTTCCTCTGCGATTCAATTCCCTTTCGTTATGTGGAGATGGTGTCACGGCGGAGGGGGTAATACCATATTGGAGGGGGTAATACCATATGGGTTCCTGGTTCAGTTATGGTGTGCCAAATATTGAAGTTGGTCCTCTTTGTTCGCTTATGCGGTTGTTTGAAGCTAGCCGTAGGAGGTTCTATTCCCATTTTATGGGGTCAAGGTATCTTGGTTATCTACAACTCAAGCTATTTCGATTTTAAAAAAAAGAAAAGAAAAGAAAAGAAAAAATATTTTCGAGCTACTTCCTTATTTCATTTGGGGAAGAAGAAGAGAGTGCAATACATGCCCATACGCAGTATGGGCAATGCAAAACCGAGTGGGGCAAAATCTCGGGAACGCTACTATTTTGTCTTACAGCTGGTGGGTCAGAACGGACGGATGTATGGGCTGTCCTGACTTGTAATTGCAATGCACAACTCCCTAAGCACATGCACATGGGATGCTCATGGGGACAAAAGTTATCTCTAGCTGTACCGTATTTTACTCACATGGGACAAGGTGAAGGGATTTCCTTGCGCACTCAATTGCATTTTACCGCACTTTTATTAAATGGGACCCCTAGTGGGTCATATTTCTATTGAATATTTTAAGAATATTCAGAGTTCCAGCGGCTTTACAAGATTTGGCAAGTACCACACCTTATACTGTATCACATTTGGAAAAGCTAATCATGTGCAAATCAAGGAAAAGCTGATGGGGATTTTTAAATGGGAGATCTTGATCACGTTCAAAAGGGGCTGTCCCCTCGTCACTTGTTTACACACCGGATCATAATGCCTATCCATGCGGGTTGTGCAGGAACTTCCTATTATTTCCACCCCGATGGGTTGTGTCGGGGAGTACGCAATTTTCTTTTCTTTTCTTTTCTTTTATTTTATTTTGTCCTCCCTGGGGTATGCCCCTTGTAGGCTGTACATTCGCTTAACCCCTTTTAATTTCAAGCTAAATTATCCACACAAAAAAAAAAAAAACTGTGAAGTAATTGCTCCCTGTTTCCAATAAAGGGTGTCAGACTCTGCATTGGAGCCAACTCTAATAGAGAGGGAGATGTTGCAAATAGTTGATCTAGGGGAGCAGCAAAAAACAAATGAGGAGAGGGAGCATCAAGATCCAAACTCAGATCTTCTAAAAGAAGTAGAAATGCTCAGAAGAGAAAACAAGTGGTTGAGGGAACAGAACCACAGAAAGAATGAAACAATTGAGTTCTATCAACAGAAGCTTGCTGACTATGGATTCGTATGTGAAGCTGAACAACTTGAGAAGCACATAATGATGAAACGGAACATCAACTTGGAAATGGATGTTGCCAAAATGGTGTTTACAAAATGACATTACAAGTGAGGAAAAAGTGCGGTTGAGGAAACAGAACATCAACTTGGAAGTGGAAGTTGGGAGCATCCTGTTAGAGAATGACATAGTGAAGGAAAAACTAGATGATGCCTTGGACACCATTGACGACATTGAGGCTCACAAACTAAGCCAAGAACTTGAGGTACTTTAACACTTTGCGTTATTTCTCCATGTTTCACTAGATCATGTGGTCATGTTGAGATAAAATAGATTGTGTGGATTAGATGTATATTTGTTTCTGAACAATTTGAATAGATGTGGTTATTTTACTTTTACGACTTTCTGATGGCAGCAAAATCAAAAAGAAAAAGACAAGGAACCAGAATAGCAGAATCAGGGTACCATTGGACACGAGAGCGATGAAGACAAGGAACCAGAATCGCAGAATCACGATACCATTGTCCAAGATAACAACAATGAAGAAGAAAAGCATCAGAAGCAAGCAGAATTGCAAAATCAGTGTACCATTGGACACGAGAACAATGAAGAATGCAATGATGAGAGGGAAGCAGAATTTGTGAATGAAGCTACAGTTGAACATGAGAAGGATGAATAAGACATGGATGAGATCATGGGCTCGTGTGATAAGAAACATGAAGAGGATAATGACAGTACAGAACCAAAACAGAGCGACCATGAAACGGTTACAGATGAAGATCTGGAACGGACAATAACTGCTGCTTGCAAGGGAAAAGAAGTTGAAGAAACCCAGAAAAAGAAGCCACATCGTCAAAAGGTAGAAATAGACCCGTCATCGTTGGTAAAAAGAGTCACACAGAGGGAGACAAGATTGAGAAAGAGGATACATGATTACATCTACACCGAGGATGAGAAAAAGAAGAAGAATGTTGAGGATGATAAGAAGAAGAACAAGAAGGATGCGGAGAAACAGAAGAAGGAAAAGGAAGAAAAACAAAAATGGATACCTCAAAAATCAAGATTATATCACATGCTCCCAAAAGAAGATAGGGATCTCTTGGATCAAATATGTGATTGCGAGAGACAAGATGATTCGTAAGTACTCATACATGAAACATATTTTTTTTTAAAAAAAAAACTCGTTTCATTTTTATAAAATAACTCTTTGCCTTATTGTTATACACAGTATTGCTGTTTGGACAAACTTGGAATCACAAGAAACCGTTGCACTACAAGACATAATCCGGCTTCTGGAAGAAGGAGACACCACAAACACGGTAAAAGACTATGTTATGCTATGACAAAGAATTTTTTTTGCATTTACTTTGATAATATAACGTAAAGAGAATGCTATACAGGTAATCGATGGATTTGTCAATATGCTGGAGAGGCAGCAGGAAGCACGACAAGCAAATAATGGAAATAATGCCTATATTTCACATGCATGTGCTGGGTAAGAATAGATGTGACTATGTAATACAACTTTTCTAAGATAGACGTTGCTATCTAATGGTAGTTTTTGGAATATATGTGGCTGTCTAATCACATTTTTGGGAATAGATGTGCTGTCAAATGCCAGTTTTTTCAATAGATGTCTTCAAAATTGTTGTTTTACTTCTTGCAAATTGAAATGGTTTGTTTACTTTTGATCTTGGAATTTTTTTTGCAATAGATGTTTAAATTCTCATTCTCCTTCTTTGAACATGCAGAGTTTAATCACCACCTCAAACCATGAGAGTGTCAAACAGTGTCTCATCGATCAGAAGCTTCAAAAGGTCTATGACAATATCCATATCTGCTTTTCCCTATGAATTCCACAGGGAACAGGAAAGTAACAAAAGGGGTTACACCATACCATTGGACTCTTTTGTTGTATGACATGGAAGAGCAGATATGGAAGCACTACAATTCTTTGTCCAGGAAAAACTGTGCATACCTCCTAGACGCAACACAAGTGGTACAAAAAAATACACATTTATTCCAAATATCTGACAACCCATATTCTAATATTGGCAATGAGGATAACATTTGCTTTGTAAATACAAAAAACATATGTGGAAGGTTTCATAAAGACCAACTTCAATGCAAGGCCAAAATTCCGGCTATCATCTTCACCAATTGTCTTTGAAGCACACAAATTTGATGCTCCAATCATATCGGTTAAGAATGCCCCTCAACAATTGCCAACATCGTAAGCTTTCATTGTCTTTGTGTTCAGTTGATCGATTTATGTAATTGTGCTATGCAATGCAACAAAACTCATACATGACTTGTTTTACTTTTGGTTTTGTATTACATATGGCTATTAAAAGGCAGGTTTTTGAATAGATATGGCTATGCAATTTCTCTTAACATTTACTACTTTCTTCAAAAATATGCAGGGTTGATTGCGGGATACTTGTCTGTGACATAATTTCTTTATTGGCATCTCAACAAGAAATCCCCAGTTCAATAAAACAACACAGTGTTGAGGAATTCAGAGTTCATTTGGTATCCAAATTTCTCAATGATGCTGATAGGTCTTGGAAACTTGAAGAATGGCTAAACTTATTGCTATTGAAATAAGAGCAGGAAAAAGAAAATGCTATGAACAAGAGTACTGATGAAGTAACATGCTTAGGAGAATAGATATGGTTTACGCTATGAAATGACATGTGACTATGTACAGACTGATTCTAAAAAAGATGTGGATATATAATGCCAATTTTCGTATAGATGTGGCTACTAATCCAAGTTTCCCAAAAAGATGTTGCCATCTTATGGCTATTTTTGAACTATATGTGACTGTTTAATCACATTTTCCCGAATAGATGTGGCTATCAAATGCCAGTTTTTCAGTAGATGTCTTTAAATTGTTGTTTTTTCAGTAGATGTTCGATAAGTTTTTGAGATTTGTTGTATAAGCAAAAGACAAACACCTGTCTTGAATGTCTATTGTCCAACTCTAGTCCAAAACCTGCTCCTGCTATTATAAAAAAACAAGCAAAAAGCTCCTGCTCCAATTACCAGATCAGAGTCTACTCAAACAAAGTTTTCGTATAGATGTGGTTATCCGCATAAAAATAAACTCTTTGAATTACCCATTTCACTCACATGTGGTTATCTTCTAGAACCCTTCTCTTACTTTTATGATTTTTCAAGAACATCAAAAGAAATAAAAAATAAAAAAATAATAATCTAAAACCAATTTTTGCAGTCGATGTGGTTATCCGGATAAAAATAGACTTTTTTTGAATTAACAATTTCACTCAGCTGTGGTAATCTTCTAGAATCATTATCCTACTTTCACCCTTGATTTTTCGAGAACATCAAAAGAAATAAAAAATAAAAAAAATAATAAAATGAGATAAGAACAAGACCCAAATGTCGTACGATTCACCTCTCTGATGTGGTTATTTGCATCCATCCAAACACTACGGTTCATTTCTCTAGGCAACGTTATTCGGGCACCAAAAACCAAACGTCGGACCCCTACACGTTTCTAAAAACCTTTTTAGGACCAATCATTTACTGCCTATAAAATGGCACATAACGCACCCACTCACTGCACTCCTCATCCCTCATGTCCTCTCTCCTCTCTCAGAAACCCTCCAAATCCTTCCTCCAAACCCTCTCTCAGAAACCCTAAAATGTCTCAACCAATCGTCCCTCTCAACACCATCTAGAAGAACTTGAAGGAGATCAAGTCCAACAACGACTTGATCATCTCCATGGACACAATTACAGCAAACGACAAACTCCTCGCACTATCACTTCAGCAGCAGCAGTATATAGAGGAAATGAATACCAAAATTCAAGTCTCCTAGGGTGAACACTATGCAGAGTTCCTGGAAGATGAGGAGATGCGAGCGATAGAGGCAAAAGAGGAAGAAGAGATGGAGGAGGAAGAGGAAGAAGAGAAGGAGGGACAGGATGAGGATGGGGAGTCTGAAATGGAGACGGATAAGGATGAGGAGGAGAAAGAAGAAATGGAGGAGAAGGGGGGACATGATGACACTGCAGGACCATCATCACAGCCAGCAAACTAGGGTTTCACCCCCATCTCTACCAGTAATGAAAAAAGGTTTTGTTTTTTTCTTTAATGAAAATGAACGGTTTTTTTTTCTTTAATTAAAATCGGGGTCTGCAGACCCCTCAAAAAAAAAAAAAAAAGGAAGAAAAAGAAGGAAGGAAGGAAGAAGAAGTTTATCAGTTGTTTTGTTTTGGTTAGGTTAGTTTGACTACATCCACAGCAGCAGTCTGCTGTTTTCTTGTTTTGGAGGACTAGAGGAACACTAGGGCTTCTTTTGCTGTTTTGGAAGCCCCAAATGAACAGTGTTGTTTTGGGAAATCTACAATGTAATTACCCTTTGAAATGAATGGAAGAAAAATTGTTTAGTTACATATCATCTTTAACCCTTTGAAATGCAAACTAATTTTGTGATACTTGTCAATCATTAGTTACATATCTGAAACCTGAAGTGTGTATGTGAAGCATGTTTTGCGTATTTAAATGGCTGTGCGTATTTAAAGCCAAGTATCCAAATAGATGTTGCTATCTGTAGCTATTTATCAAAAAACCGCTGCAAAACACTAGTTTTCTGTGTTTGTGACACTATTTGGTTAACATGTTCCAAATCCACTAACATAACTCAAGCCATAACAGTACGGGGCAACACAAACACATCCACAACCCTGTTTGAGAATTAGATGTGGGTATCTAAATCGTCTCTGCAAACAATTTTGCAAAAAGATGTGGCTATCTATATACAGTATATATAAATTGCTGCAACAAATAACGCAGTATCCAGAACCACAGAACCAGATGTCAATAACTTAACAACAAAATATGTATTGATGCAACAACGATAAAAAAGAAAAGCTTATCTGGGCTGAATTTTATACCAAACACAAAAAATATGTACTGTCAATGACAATAAAAGAATCAGATATGGATATCTAACACATGTAACAACCAAACCAAAGAACAACAAATGACAGTCTGAAAAATCTGGACAGAAAAACAAATGAAATGAATATGATATCCGAAGAACATCTATTCTTGCTAGCCTTTGTGCAGGTCCTGCGGTTGTGGTTGCAAAGTTGATGACACCTTGAGCACTTCTTTGGCCTCGCCGTACTCTCTTCACCTCGTGACCTAATTCTCTTTAAACATGGTCTTCCTGGAGGCCTCCTATTTCTTGGTGGTTTGATTTCACGAGCAGTTCCTTAAGTGAAGTCAGGAATATCCATAGCAAGAACTAGATGAATTTTGTCTTCATAAGTTTGCTGGTAAGCCACAACATGGTAAAATGGATCAATGTAGTCAGCCATAGATTCCTCCTCACCGCACGTCATCGCTAAAACTGTTGCTACGTGAGCACAAACAAAACCATTGTATTGCCAAGATCCACAGGAACAAGTGCCTTCCTCAAGATCCACAACAACATCTGACATGGATTTGACCTCATACACCCCGGTTGAAGACTTTTGCACCCTCCATGCCCTCCTTTCTCAATCCTCTTCTTCAACTTTGCATCTATGACAGGACCAATCTCAGAAATTCACGTAGCAGAATCTTCTCTTCTCTTTGACATCTGAACCATAATCTTAGATCTCAAACAATCAACCAAGTTCATAACCGGCATACGCCGTGCTTCGAGGACCCAATTATTGAATGATTTAATCGCACTCGAACTCATTTCCCCGTATCGCTTCCCCTTAAAGTACACATTGGTCCAGTGTTCTTTTGGAACACTTGCAAGAAAAGTCTTTGCCTTCGCTCCCCCATGATCACAAAACTTAGTCACGCAAACATTGTAAAAAGCCACCGATGGAGCAAAAGCAATATTATTAAACAACTTTACCAACTTGTTACGAAATCCCTTTCGAAAATGACCCGGAAAATGATCTCTCAAGTTGAACTGTAGATGATACAAGCAATACACATGATGACAATGAGGAAACACAGTGGGAATGTTGGTCACAAGACCATGATTTCGATTGCTAATAAAGGTAATAGGACGGGGAGACAAAACAGACTTCAAAATGTCCAGAAATCACAACCAATTATCATCATTTTCAGCACCCACAATCGCAAAAGTTAACGGAAATAAACCTGTAGCAAAAAAGAAACCAAACTAACAACAGTTCAGAACACTCCATATCCCAGCAAAGCATAGATGTGATCATCTACGGAGATTTAGATGCCCACATCTATTTTCGAAACAGGCACAACTATTCCAAAAACTATAGAGACCAAAAACTAACTTTGGATGCCCACATCTATTTGCAAAACACAGGCCACAGGTATTCCAAACACTAACTCGCATTAGATAGCCACATATATAGAAAAAATATAACCACATCTATTACCTTTATTAGTCAACATATAGACAATTAACAAAAAAATAACCACATCTATTACCTTGATTTGCATCCTTTCCGGTTGCAGGAAGAAGTGTCCCTTTGAATCTCCCTTTCAGATGTGCACCATCGAGGCAGAGGAACGGTCGACAATTATTAAAGCCACTAATACAGACATTGAACGCCACGAACAACCTCAAGCATTCCTTCGTTTCAGCATCAACCTCGAGCTTCAATACACTGCCAGGATTTGCAATTTTCGCAGCTTCAACATACCACCTCAGCTTGTCAAACGAACTCTCATAGTCCCCAAATACCTTCCCCCGAGCCTTCTCCACTCCTAACCAAGCATGGCGGTATGATAGATCCAACCCATACTTGTCAGCAAAGAACTCCAAAATATGCATCGGAGATGTGTTGTTGTTCTGATTCACCATGCTCGCAATCTCACTAGCAACCAAACTAGAGGTCACCCGCTTGTGTTTATTTCTTATATACGTCAAACCACAACGATGCTCATTGAGCAGATCCTTAATGACGAACTCTCCGCTTGAACGATCCAATTCACACTTTTCAAACTTACACTTTGCGGTGACCCTATATTTGTCATTCTTCACAAGATCATACATAAACCCGTTCTCAATAGCATATCGCTGCAACACTGCCCTGAAATCCATCACACCACCTCGAAAAACTTGCCCAACACTGTGTATCAAATTTGGCCAACCAGATGTCAAATACCTAGTCTCGGTATGGCGACAAAACTCATCCAGCGGCTCTTCCATAACCACATCTTGTAGAACACCAGTACCTCCAATAGCGACAACAATAGTACTACCACCACTTAATGCAATAGAAGGCCTTACCTCCTCAACTGTACCATATATTCTATTAGAATCAGGACACAAGTAAAGAATATTAGCAAAATCTTCTTCATTGACAAGTTTGCAATTACAACCTTCCAAAACATACGACAATGAGAACCTACCAATGCATAAAGTGTCCCACCAATCACAAATCTTTCTAAAACATCAAACAACTTAATGCCACCAACCAACCTAACAACAAGAACCTTCGATCCATACCTACAAATCAAAATTTTCATTGAATCCATCACAAACCTGCAAAAACACAATAGAAACATGTGGTTATCTACTGAAAAAACACTGCCAGATGTGCCTAACTGTCAATGCTTATATAGCTTGTCTACTCATACATGGAAACAGATTTCTAACAGAGAGGTGATCATCTACCGAGATTTAGATACACACATCTATTTGCAGAACATGCACAACTCTTCCAAAAACTACCTGGCATTAGATAGCCACATCTAAACAGATTTCAAAGAACAAAAACACTGCAAGATGTGCTGATTTAAATACCTTACAAGACAGCGAAACAAATTCAATCAAAACAGATTTCATACAGGAGGACATATGTGATCAAATTCTGTAAAATGGTCAGCATTCACCGCACAAACTCAAAACCTAAAACTAAAACTTAAACAATCAAACATTAAAAATAGTCAATATTCAAACACCTTACAGTACAGCAAAATAAATTTGCTCAGCTAAGAACATCGACAACACACAAAAAGTGCAAAAACATGATTAACTATCAATATTTACATACATCAAAATGTGCTTAATTAGAGACATATTTCAATAACGAACAACTTTCACAGAAGAAAAACAACAAAAATGTGCTTAATTCTCAATATTAAAACAACTTTCCTCTTTAATTAGAGAGATTCGGTGTTCAAATCCATACAAAGCTCATCCAAGCATCTCAATAAAAATCAAATCAAACGATCAAACCTAAAAACTCAAAAACCAAAACCTAAACCACAGACTACACCTCACAGCACAAACTCAAACAAAAAACCGATAGAAATCAAATACAAACGGATACCAATTCTATTCGTAAACAAAGAATTCGACTGCCAAACAACAAAATAAAAAACAGCTCACCAAAATTAGAGATCGTACCTCTTCTATTCCAGCAATCTGCAATCTCTCTCTCTCACGCGTGCGCGCTCGATGAATCAGACAACAACGTTTATATACGTTCGTTAGGCGTTAAACGTTTCAAATGGATTAAACCAACCTGAGGGTAATTTTGTCCAATTTAAAAAACAGAATGGACCTAAGAGAATAAAAAAACGTGATTTACTGGACTAGAGGTATTATGAAAACATTCGGTGGACTAGAAGTTTTATAAAAAGCTATAATGGACCCTATAACAATTTTTTAATGATGTATTCAACTAGGTATCATATTTAATCTAATCCTCATTCACCACATGACTATCTTCATGGCTCAATTCATGAAAACATATTGGCTCAAATAAATTTCCAATTTTCAAAATTAAATGTTTCTTGCATTAGATTATTGAATTATTTCAGTACTGGAATGATTTTACTTCAGGTAATGAATTACTAGGATTCAATTCCTTTTAATTATATCCTCATTGTTTTCCAAAATTTCAGCCATCCAAACATAAACTAAATGTGAAAGCATTAAGGTTGTGTTTGGATGACTGAAATCTTGAGTAGGAATAGGAATATGATTACTGGGAATCAAATTCCCAGAAATTTTCTTGGGTAGGAATAAGAATATTATTACTGGGAATCGAATTCCTAGGAATTTGATATCTGGAGGAATGCCATTTCGGTGTTTAGATTAATTCAGTAATCTTATGCGGGAATCAATTATTTTGGAAATTTGTTAAAGTTGACATTTCCTTTTCTTAATGAATGAGCCAGGAATCTGGATTCCCATGGGATAAGGGAGGGATCAGATTCCCACCCAGTCTAGGAATGTGATTCCTGGTTGAATATGACATCAGGAATCACATTCCTATTCCTGCCTCTGCCAAACGATGGAATCAGAAAAGCCTGGCATAACATTCATGTTCCTGTCTGTTCCAAACGTTGGAATCATGGGTAGAAGGAATCACATTTCCATTATCCCTTGAGATTATTGACATCCAAACACAGCCTAAGGACAAAATTTAGGATGCAGGTAGTGGCAATGGATCCCATCATCAACCGTACGTATGCGAAACGCCAAAAGTAATTAGGACAAATACGCTTGTTGAGTTGGGGTCATAATCCCAATAGTTCCACCAAAGGATTTTTTTTAGGTGCTCAATTAAAATGGAGCTGCACGTATTGCTCTCTGTCACCTCTATTAAGAAGTATTACCTCGTCACACTACACTATTATTCATAGGAGTTACACTGGCGATGGCAGTGTATTGAGAGTGGGGTTAGTCGAACCCCAAGGGAAAACAACAAATTACTACTATTATATTAATTTTTTAAAAAAAATTCATTAAAAAACCCTATAAATTTGGTTGTAAGAACCCGTATGAAAAATCACTTTTTGGAGAAGTTTCGATTTGGCCGATAAAAAATGCCGGTAATTGTTCCTTGGATTTTTCTAATCACAACGGTATAATCGGAAGTTATTTTTAAGTAAGGCAAAGTCATCTTTCGCCTATTTTATTCGGAGAAAAATCTGCCGTTTTTCAGTTTTGTACTAAAAGTGGGGGGGATGAGATTTTGATGTGATTAGAATTTTAAAAATTTAGAAATGCCATTGTTTCCAAATGGGGGGTACTTCCTTATTTTCATAAATAAATTAAAGTAAAGAAAACTCAAAATTTTAGTGTGGGGCAAATTTGCAAAAAAACAAAATATCTCACTCTCCCTCTCTCCTCCACCGATCGGCTCACCCTCCCTCTCTCTTCTCCTCCATTTTTACTCACTTCAAGCTCAAAACTCTCCTTCCCCACTCAATCTCTTCAAGAACCAAGGCCATATTCACGTTCTACGCACCGTGGGGAGCTTGGGTCACCTTGGATTCACACCGGGAGCACATAATTCGGGATTTGGGGCTAGGGTTTCATTCATCTCCATTTTTCAAGCAAATCCTTGAGGTAGGGGAGCAATGTCTACTCTCTCTAGTTATATGCTTATGATTTGTTGCACATACTTGATTTTTGGCCTCAATCTCCTTGAATTTCATGTTTTCCCCAATTTGTGTGGGTTTTTCCACTTTGATTTCTTGATCTATGAATTTGCTTGTTGATTGGTGAAATTGGGAGTGAAATTGACCTCCCTCCATGTTTAATTGTTGCCTAGCATTTCCAATTTGAGCCTAAACTATCTCTATTGTGATTGGGTTGAAATTCCACACCCTAAGGGTGAAAATCTGCTCAGATTACTGTTCATAGCTGCTGCCCCTATAATTTCCAGCCACTGCCCCTGTTTTTGGGGTGATTTTCGGTCACCCTTTGATGTCCATTTGGTCCCCGATCGCTTATTCCTTCATAAAATTGACATTTGGCATCACTTGCAACCATGTTTTGACTCGAGGACTCTGATTTTATAAACAAATATGTCATTTTGCATCACATGAAAGTTTGATGGTTTTTAGAAAGCGTGGGTGTGTGTGTGCGTCACCCTTTTTATCGAAAGATGTGAAATAATGAAATGAAATTTGGAAAACGGACTTGTTATGAAAGTTTTGATGAAATGTTTGGGATAATGGGATATTCTTAAACCGATACCATCATTTGGTAAATTTTTTTGATAAAGGCACGCGGGGCCTATGGAACCCGGCAGAGGCACGCGGGGCCTACGGAACCCGGCAGAGGCACGCGGGGCCTATGGAACCCGGCAGAGGGATTAAATCCCTAGTACTAAATGAACATGATGATTTTTCTTCAATGAAAGAAATGAGAATTGAAGTTTTGGACTATCCTTAAAGTTTTGTCGAAACTCGTTTTGTAAACTTGATTTTGACTTGTGTGATGAACTTGGGTGGTTGGGTGAAATGAAATGGATATTTGGGTTATATTTTGAACACTTAGAAATGACTTTTGAAAACATGAGTTGTGGGTGGATACTTGGAAATCACTTGGATACGTTGAAACTTTCTAAATTCTTCCTTTCTTCCTCCATGACTTGGATACTTGGACTCGCATATGAATAACCGTTTGACATATCTTACCCTCATGTGCATGCATCATATTCATATACCTAGCGTTAGTAGAATAGTTCTCCTACGAGCAAGTGTGCTCACCCTATCATTTTCAGGTACCCAGCTTTGATCGTGCATGGTTTGGAATGCATGACTTGTATGATGAGCATACATGGCATGGAGTTATTTACTTCATCTTCTACGCATTTAAACTTTCTTTTGGGGAGATGTTAATGTAACTCTAATTTCCTTTACCATCTTTTGACTTTGGATTTGTAAAAAAAAACTTATGAGATATTATTTCGACTTCACCTTGGGGGCAAGGGTGCCCAAATATTTGAATCACAGGATGTTATTTAATTTCACCTTTGGGGCAAGGGTGCCCAAACTTTATTATTTGATTACACCTTTGGGGCAAGGGTGCCCAAACATTTGATAGCCGTTGGGCTAAGGATGTACTCTATTTATGGAAATCTTTATCTTTTAACTTAGTTATTGTTTGAGATTCTTTTATTTATGTTTAAAAAAAAAAAAATGAGGGCGTGACATTGGTGGTGACACCACTGAATAACTCTTAAAAGTTCATAAAATTTTCTTATTTCTGTGGATTATTTGAATCTTAGTCACTCATTTTGTTCTTTTGATCATAAGGAGAGGTTGATCTGTGTTGCAAGGTTGAGCTTTAAATGTGATTTTTGTTGAAACAAGATTTTTAGTTGTCATTACTATGATTTTTTATTTATTTTATTTATGGTTGATAAAAGTATTTGATATTTACGAATGACTCTACGCTTCCGAATTCCCGGAGTCGCCACTAACCTTCCGCACTTATGTCGAAACCGAAGCTAAGGTCCTACCACATGTGCATGAGTCATATTAAGAGTACATTTTGCTCCAATTCATTGCTATGAAAACTTGAATCTGGGTAATATTATCTAGGGTTTTTCTATAGTCAGCCCAAGGAAACAAAGGGGGGCTTCGCAGCCCCGTGCTGCGCAGTGTGCTGTGCGCCCCATTTTGGTGTTGTACTAGCACCGTTCCGACGATCGAAGATGTCCACCGCATAGAGCGCGTCGAGTACTACAAATGTACCAAAAATCAACTTGATCGGATATTATTAAGTACCTCATCGGAACACAAATAAGTTGAAAAAAATGAGTTCAATGGTTTTCCTCCAGTGTTTCAAGACACATGTGTTCCGATTTTTTTCAACTTATTTGTGTTCCGATGAGGCACTTAACGATATCTGATCGAGTTGATTTTTGGCACACTTGTAGTACTCGACGAGTTCTACGCGGTGGACGTCTCCGATTGTCGGAATGGTGCCAGTGCGGTGCCAAAATGGGCCGCACAACACACTGCGCAGCTCCTCCCCCAGTTTATCAGCCCAATAAGCACACGTAAATACAAAAACACACACATATCCTTACATACTTTTCACATATTCCAATACACTTTCACACTTTTCTATACACTTTTCACGCATTGCAATACTCTTTTTAAACCTTATATAATGTTAGCCCAATGTAGGGATGGCAATTTCCACCGATCCATTCGAATCCGATTCGCTCCCCGATCCGAATGAATCGGCGTTTTGGAGATCTGTTTGGAGATTGGGTCGGATTTGGGGATTTTTTTTGAAAAATTTCGGGGATCGGATCGGAGGCGGGGATAGGTGTGTCCCCGCTCCGAATCCGGTCCGATCCGTCCCCGAATCCCCGTTTCTACTTATATACATTTTATTGGGGTAAAGTGTAATTACCACTATATATACATGTACACGGTCACCTTGTCTCCCACGCGGGCCACGCGTATTCTTTTCTTTCTTTTTCTCTTGTCTGAGATGTCAAAAGTCTTTCAAAAGTCTTTCACTCTTTCACTCTTTTCCAAAACACCTCTCTCTCTCTGTGCCAAAGTCCAAAATCTCTCTCTCCTGTACAATTCGTTGCTCTGTTTTCAATCACCACCATGGACCTACCCCGCGCCAAACGACGCCGACGCTCACGACACCGTCAGTCCGACCACCACCGTTAACGCCATCCCACCATCGCCAGTCAACGACACCTTTTTCTCAGGTGAGTCTTCCAAACTCTAGCATTCTCAGGTGGCACCGACTCACCAGGTTCTCTCTCTCTCTCTAGATCATCTCCGATCTCCCTCTGTTCTATTTCAATTCAAATTTTGAGGATTTGGAGATCCGAACCATATTTCGACAACAAAATCGCCTGAAATTCGTGGGTTTGTGAAGAAATGACCGACGATGAGATCAAAGTTTTGACTTTCTGTTGTGAAAAAGGGGTTTTTGCCAGAGTTAATGGGGTGAAAGGATGGAGTTTTCCAAGATCATAAATGGCTTTTCGTTGGAGTTTTCCAAGATTTCCAAGATTGTGTTGCTGCTGTTTATTTCCAAGATTGAGTTTTCCAAGATTTCTCTCTCTTATTTGTGTTGCAGCTGTTTTTTTTTTTTTTTTGATCGGTTATTCTGCTGCTACTTGAAATTTCCCCGAATCCCCGGTTTGGATCCCCGTTCCCCGTTTGGGGCGGGGATGGAGGGGGGAAAATAATCCCCATTGGGGATCGGGGCGGGGACGGGGATGGGGGAGGGGTTCAGGGATCGGGGACGGGGATAGTAGTCTCCGGCCCCGCCCCCGTCCCCATTGCCAACCCTAGCCCAATGGGCTGACTTTAGAATTTGCCTATTATCTAACCAAATACAAGTTTCCAATCACTCAACTAACCCCGTATTTTCTTTTCATCAACTGGTGGTGGTCTATTATTTTTTCTCCCTCGGGAGCCTCTCTCTCTCTAGACTGAGAGTTCTCTTAGGGTTTTATCCCTACTTACCCTACAGCCGCCGCCTCTAAATCTACCCACCGCCGCTCTTCCTCTTTCAATCCACCTCACCCAACTGCCATAAACCCTCTTCTCCTCCTCACCGTCCTTTCTGACCTATTGACCCTTCTCCCCCCGATCGCCGTCCCGCCACCATCCACCCACCCCCGCCCTTGTTTTGAAACCTCCTCAGATCTGTTCACCACCACCCACCGCCTGTTTCTTTTACCATAGCCATAGCCTTCACCTTTCTGCCGCCCTCCTCCGCTAACTGCTAGCTCCCTCTTCCGCAAGTTTTCATCTCGACCTGAACCCCCTGATCTGGTTAAGTTTTTGACTCAGGGAGGCTGATGTGTTCATGGTGGCCTGGGCTTTCTCCGGCAATAACACCTCCGGATTCCGATGACGGCGGCTATGGAGGCTTGGTTCTGCACCCGGAGCTGTTCTCGGCTTGAGCTTAGCATTTATGGGTGCGACTCGGGGCAACTCAGTCTTGGGTGACCCAGTTAACTCAGCTTGTGTTGAGTTTTAGCCTATTTCTTTTTCTGTTTATCTTAGGTGCTAGCTTTTTGTGCTCTGTGATTACCGCGTTGTTATCGTCTTGTGTTTGGTTTCGAGAAGTTACAGATTTTAGTTGGGCTATTAGTGTTTGGATTGAGCCGTAGGTAGTTACTATTGAAGCTTGGATAGGACTCTATCCATCGATCCTCTTATGGATCTGCGTCTGCTTCGCAGTATGTGTCTTAGAGCTCCATGCCCGTCGTGACTTTTGTGGTGTGCTCGTGTCCGAGCCTAAGTAGTATTGGGTCTTTCCGCATTTGTTTTGAAATCTTGTCTGTGCCGAATGGCTTGGCTTTCGGGCCTTTATTAATGATATGATTGACTTCCAGTTAAAAAAAAAACTAACCCCGTATTAATTGGCTAGAGATATTTCTTAAGAAAAAGACTCCACTCGTTTCTCCTTGGCTCATATTTATAATGTGTACAATACTGTAGTCATGACACACTAGCATTTTGTTTTTAGATTCTGGCATGGTTTATGGGTCTCTCAACCAATGATTGAATTCCCCATGTATATCACCATAGGCAGGGACGGAGCAAGGAATCTCACTACGCAGGGGCGAATTTTTTTCCCAAAATACTTTGCAGGGGCGAGTCTATATAATTCATGGAAAAAAAATTATTTTTCTATATTATACTAGAGGTTTTTCTTTTTTCTTGCAGCAGCGACCGCCTCTACTGGCCCCCCTCTGGCTCCATCCCTGACCACAGGACAGCTTCGGATTCTGAATCAGTGGTAACCTAATTTTGATTTAGGATAGCATGATCATAAGTGGCATATGATGTAAGAGATTGACCACGTAGATTGCATTTTCATGGTGCAAGAAACACAAACTAATTTAGTGAATGGTGTTGTCATGAAAGTTTGGCCAAAGAAATCAAGCAATGAGATTTTCCCTCTTGATCTCAACTTAGTTAATTACCATTAGTGGACCTGGGATAATGTGCTGTACATGACAACACACCTATACATTTTCTCGAGAAACAAGCAGAAAAAATTTCATCGAGAATAACCAGAGTGATGAATTCATTTCGAACTCAGACCTTTTGAAGGGCCTTCATTGTTTCATTGTCTGTAATATCTGTTTTGGACTGTTTTTGTTGCGATTTCTCATCACTCGCGGGGTTGAATTTGGCTAACGTTGCTAGCTCGTCGACTTCATCTGCGATTCTTTCGATTCTCGTTGTGATTTCAATCAGCAGTGATATTGCCGTAGCCAGTGGAAGAATGTCTATGAGAGTTACCGTGGATTGCTTCGTGGCTGCCTCTCCTGTCGCTTCATTTTGCGGTAGAGGGGGGTGAAGTAGCGGACTGGGCAGAGATTTCAAGGCATTTTGCAGCTCTTGAGCAGAAAAGTTCATTTCTCCCACTGATAGATCAGTCTTTGGTGACTTTGTCATGGTTTTCATTGACACTGCCAATTCTTTCAACACTTTGGAACAATGAGAGGTCAGTCCCATGCACACGTCGCTGAAGTTCTTCTTCAGATACTCGGGTACCTGCAAAGGGTCCAACAAATTTGAGTTTCGAACAGGGAAAATGACATATAATCAAACGAACTTAATTGATCATAAAAATGAGTCCAGAATGCACATGGTTTTTACCTGAATTTCTGAATTGATGCAACTATTGAGAGACTCAACACAGCAAGCGCAGTTTCGCATTGCAGCCCCAATCTTGAGGTATTGTTTCCATGGATGTCTGAAGTTGAAGTTCCCGTGTGTAGGCTCCCATCTCGCAAAATTGGCCTGTTGCAGACGGGCAAAGTTAAATCACATAATTTCCAAAAAAAATAAGGCTCGATTTGGTTTAGTTCGGTAAAAAAAAAAAAATTGAAACGGAAAACTTTAATTCGTTACTCAATAATTTACATACCATGGATTCCTCTGTCGCCTTTGAATTAAGTACACATATGTAACCCTGCAACTTCTTGTTCGAATCATCATCACTCTTATTATCATCTCCATTGCCATTGAAGTACTCTTCCACACACCCTGAATTCAATTATCAATATCATCATCCATTGAAGGCCCAAAAAAATATTAGTGATTGAATTAGGAAGTGTTTGTTCTGCTGTTTAAATTATCGGAATTAAGTGCATACCATCTAAGGAATCAGCAAGTTTTTCCATATTCCGATTGATGAGATGGTGAAGCTCGGTCCCAGCCCAAACAGGGTAGAACAACATGCTTATGAGAATGCATATGGAGGTACCTATGGCAACTGTTGAAAACCTGGTGTGTGCCAGCTCGAACAATTCATTGACGCGGTAGCCGGAAACAGAAACCAAGCTGAATGTTAGGATGAATATCATGGCACCGTAATCGAACCTTGCTTTGATTGTTGGAATGAATCGAGTGAAAGTACCTGCCGAAGCTGCAAGATAGACAGATCGAATTGCCAAATGAGAGAGACAGAAATGCATGTAGGGAGAGTACGTAGTAAGAATACAATAAGAGTGAAAGTTTTATCCGGATGAGCCGGATTGATAGGGTTTAAGCCTCCACTCTTTGTGGATTTCACTGTGCGTTTAGTGCAGTAATCTGAACCGTTTATCTGGAGCCCGCAAGGCGCAAAGTAATATGTACACACGTAAAAGTCAACTTGATCAAATACTAATAGGTATATCAGAAATTAAATTTTAGTTTGCAAAATGGACGGTCTGATTCTGTCAATAGTTTTTTAAGTTAAACTGTCCACGACCGTCTATTTTGTAAACTAAATTCAAATTTTGACAGACCTATATGATGTCCGATCAAGCTGAATTTTTGGGAGAATATATTTTTGGCAGGTACTACAAGATGAACGGTTCAGATTATTAGCAATTTAGCATAATGCATAGTGGAGCCTGAAGGGGTGGCGGAAACCATGGTTTTTGTCTCATCCAGAAAGGACTAATTCTCATTCAATAACTCTCCTAAAGTTGCTACGTTTTATTGAGAGTAATAGGCATCTAACAATCTGTTTCACTGCTACACAATGTTCTTTGTCTGGATTGACCAAAAGTCTGCTCATCACAACAACTGCATGCGTATGTCTAGACTTGTACACACCATGGTGTATCTTCACATACATCCAATATAAACACGAGTACGTATTTGATGTGGCTCTTACAGGCTTTCTACAACACACACAGAGAGAGAGAGAGAGAGAGAGAGAGAGAGAGAGAGAGAGAGAGAGAGAGAGAGAGAGAGAGAGAGAGAGAGTATTTACATACCAAATAGAAAAACAGAAGCTCCAACAATCAGAGGCTGAAATTGTTCTCCAGAATGACTTGCTATCCAATGAACACTGACGGCAAGAGATCCAGCAAAAAAGGTTCCAATCACTCTGTTGATGCATTTGGACAGCATCGCACCTACAATCAATAACAAGAACAATCAGACATCGCACCTATAATCAATATCCGATCGAGCAAGGATCTTGGAATAAATTTTGAACACAGTTTTTTTTAACTTCATAACAATGTTACCATGAGCATTTGTTAGTAACATGCCATATGCGAGTATGTACCACAATAAGTTTTTAGTTTTTTAACTCGGCAAAAGACGGAGTAAGTTATATATACACACTATAATCCTATACATGCATGCATAAGATTGAGAAATACATACCCACTGGGTATTCAAAAACAACCACAACGGTCATGACTGCCCACATAGCATTCCCTCCAACTCCTTGATACAAAGGCTTCATGTAATAAAACAATGACACAAGAGTAAGAGCCAACCCTACTTTAACACAATGGACCACCTTCTTAGGCTCAGAGGCTCCTATACCCCAAGCCTTCTCCAAAAATCTCCATATTTTCGAAACAAATCTTCCAATAATACCCTTTATCTCCATGCACGCTCTGGACACCATCCCATTTTCTCTCTCCAATTTCGCCAACGTTCCATCCGGCATGTTCACCTTCCACTCCACTTCCCCTGTCATTTCCTTTTCTTTAGCAATATTAGAGAAACAAAATCACAAGTACATGTAGAAGAGCTTGAGTTGAGAGAAAGATAAGCTGTTTTTGTTTTCGTCTTTGTCTTGTTAGGCTCATATAGTAAGTTCCAAGTGATCAAGTACATATATATATAGTTTTTATTGAATTTAGATTGGTTGGATTTTTTTTTTTTACTTTCCGGACAAGGGTACGTATGATCGGAGGACGTACGGGGCAACTTTTTCACTTTATTTTTGGTAGGTAAAGACGTTAAAGTTAAGATTTCGTTGACAAAATAGTGATATAGATTTGCACACTTGCGCATTTTTCAAATGCCATTAATTAGGAGAGCACTGAATAGGTAGGATGACCTAAAAAACATAGCACTATTAAAATATCAACCATAGGGGATTGTCACTTTCATGGTTTTGGGAAATTATTATGGTATGTCCAAATAACTGGATGAATTAACTTTAATGAGGACACCACTATTTTAATTTAACTTATAAATTGTTACTATTAGTTTATAAATATCTGTTTGCAAAAGAAGTGTGAAGAATAACACAAACTGAATGGATAGGCCTGATAGCCAAGGGTTGAGACTTAATTAGAAGGTGAAATTCTATGGACACCCCCTCATTTATGCTTCTGGGACACGGAGACTCCCTAACGTTTTTTTTTTGTCAATCGGGACTCCCTAACGTTTAAAAACGCCCAAACACATCCCATCATCTACTTGAAATGAACAAAACGGAAGGATGAAAATGACTATTCTACCTTTTAAAAATTGCTCACACTGGCCCCCTCATCTATAAAAATCGGCCACACTAATGTATATATGTACATGTACTAATTTTTTCCTACCAATATAACACACACACACACGCCCGACTGATTCGAAATCGCTTAGGCTATATAATATACACTGGAGCTATACAAGAAAAAAAAAAATCACTTACAGGTTCAATCACAGTAACTAAAATAGATGAAAACAGACAACGGTATGTGATCACCATATTGCAGTTATCATTCATCTTCAGACAAATATATGATATATGACGCCATAAATGGGAATCATTGTAGCACCAACCTATACAAGAGCAAGTTGACATACCTCCCACTCTGACTGGCTTTCAATTCCTTTGTATTAGGAAAGGCTTCATCTTCTCAAGTGCATCCCGAAGAGGAATTGGGGGCATCTCATCAATGTCAGAGTTTGTAACAAAGTCTTCCATCAAGTAGTCTGGCTCCCACTCTGTCAACAAGACCAAATACATAAAAAAAAAAAAAAAGACATCAGATTTCAAACAATCATTTTCAGGAACTGCTCATTCCTGGTTTAATTAATAAGGAAAACAACATTCATTTTACCATGAAATTTGTGTGGAGGTCGCTGTGTATGTATTTTGCAATTCGAAAAAGAAAACTAGAACAAGGGGGACGCCGCAAATGCTACCACAAAATCATTTTATTAAAATGAACCCATCATCAATTCATCCTCTCGTATCCATGAGCAATTCTTTTTTCGTTTTAATCTCCACCATTCGCCGGAGACGTGCTCACCGGAGATGGACGTGCTCACCGGAGATGGAGGTGCTGCGCGCGCGCGCGCGCGCGAGAGAGAGAGAGAGAGAGAGAGAGAGAGAGAGAGAGAGAGAGAGGGTGAGTAATTTTGAACAATAAGGGTATTTTCGTCCAATTTGTAACATTTGTCCTTCATACTTAACAGTCTTGTAATAGAAGGGGTCAAGTTGGGTAATGTTTATAGATGAGGGGGTGTGTTCGGCGTTTTCAAACGTTAGGGGGTCTCCTTGGAATTTCACCTAATTAGAAATTGCAATTCTCTTAGAGTTTAGGTTGGAAGCCTTCTATTATTAACTCTTATTCAAACCAGTCTATACACACTATCGAATGAAAGATTACACATGAATTAAGAGGAGTGCTACAGTATGCCCCATTGAAAAGGGGCGTTGTAGACACCCCAATTTGAACCCAAAAAAATCCTTGGCCTTCGTGATGATGAAAATGGACCAACAAAACGCATTGGAGCTCGAATAAGTATTTGAAGCCCACCAAAAGAAACCCAAAAATAAAAAACCTAGAAAACTATCAAAAGCCTTTTAGGCGCCCAAAGTCCCTTTGAGCGCCCAAAGAACCCGTTTGGGTGCCCAAAGCAAACCTGCAGAATGCGAGTTCCAAGACAGAATCTTCGGCAGGTGTAAGTTCCAAAAAGCTGCATCCCTTTTGTGGTTGGCAATTCCATTTGACAAATCACATATTTACGTGTATCTCTTTGTTTATTGAGTTGTAATTTTTAAGTAGGAGTCTGTATAGGATTAGAGTGGAAGGAATATCTTTACAATGTAATTTGAGAGTTAGAAGTCTAGTCGGTTGTCGCCTGATTAATACGGTGCATTCGGAACGAGAAGATCAATCATGGGATCAATCGGTTTCTTAGTCGGGTACCTATGATTTAGCACAGGTCGTGAAGGAAGTGAAGGAAGTTTCACAGGTCGTGTTTCAGAGCATATGGATTGATTGAGGGATCAATTGGTATTTTATTCGGGCAACTCCAAAAAATTGGATCTACAATGGTTCGATCAATCGGCTTATAATGCGATTGATCGGAATGACATCTTATATAAATTCATCACGTCCTTAGATCTAAAGGATGTCGGCTGCAAAAAGAGATTAGAGCCCCTATTTTCAAACACACAAAAACCCTAGAATATCAAGGTTGAATCTTGAAGCAAAAACAAGATCAATGGATCTTTAATCCTTTCATCGTTACTTCAAGAGGTTTCTACATCAACAATCAAATTCAAGTTTTTCCGGTGGATTTCCAGAATAACGTTTGAAGGATCGAGGATTCGAGGCAGCGACAATCAAATACTCGGTGCGGTGAATGAGGAGTCGACCACCGATCTTAGGTCAATTGCGAGGAGTCTTAATTGTGAGTAAGGTCGTTTGTAACCACACAATGATTTTTATAGTGTTTGATTCCTTCCCGTGGTTTTTGCCCATTTAGGGTTTTTCCACGTATATCTTTGTGTTCATCGTTATTCTTCAATTCTTATTTATTTGCTTTAATTAATTGGTAGCAAAATAAGAATTTCACTTGGTATCAGAGCAGGTCGCTCGTAATCTGCAGGACGTTTTTTTCATTGAGCGGATCCTAAGTCACGATGAACAATAATTTGAATATGAATCATCATTCCAGCTGCGTCCCGATTTTGGATAGTGAGAACTTTGATTATTGGAAGTCCCGAATTAAAGCTTTTATGAGGTCAGTCGACGAGGAAATTTGGAAATCATGTATGAAAGGGTACGAATATCCCACAAAGGAGGAAAACAATAGGACCGTCCCTAAATTAAGCTCTGAATTATCCCGTGCAGAAAAGGCTGAGCTTCAGGCAAATAATCGTGCCCTAGATATATTTTTCAGTGTTGTGGATGAGGTAGAGCACCGAAAAATTACAAACTGTGATATTGCGAAGGAAGCATGGGATACCCTAGTTACATGTCATGAAGTGACTTACGTGGTTAAACAGTCGAAACTTCAGAGGCTTACAACCGAGTTTGAGACGATTAGGCTGGAGGAAGATGAGACTTTTACTCAATATTACTCTAGGCTTGTCTCCATCGTCAACAGTTGTGAAACCCTAGGTGAGCCTATTCCACATTTTCGAGTTATTAAAAAGATTTTAAGATCACTCCCTGAAAGATTTAAAACCAAGGCAACAATGCTTCAAGATAAAGAAAAACTTAAGAATAAGCCTGTTGAAGAGGTTGTTGGTATCCTTCAAACTTATGAAGCAGATATGTTACAACCTAAATCTTATAAATCCAAAACGAAATCTTCAGCTAAGCCGATCACTTTTTCCAGTTTTGAAAAAGATAATAATGATTCTGATAGTGATGTTGATCTTGACTTTGAAGCTATGAACTTGTTCACCAAACAATTCAAAAAAACTTTTTAAAAAGAGACGTGCTGAAAATGAGTTTAAAAACCAAAATTGAAACAAGGGAAAAGTTGAATCTTCTAGTGGAAAAGGACAAAAGGTGAATAAAGGGACCGCCACCTGGACCTAAGTGCTTTGAATGTCATGGGTATGGTCATCTGACCCATGAATGTATTGGAAGTCCCGAATTAAAGCTTTTATGAGGTCAGTCGACGAGGAAATTTGGAAATCATGTATGAAAGGGTACGAATATCCCACAAAGGAGGAAAGCAATAGGACCGTCCCTAAATTAAGCTCTGAATTATCCCGTGCAGAAAAGGCTGAGCTTCAGGCAAATAATCGTGCCCTAGATATATTTTTCAGTGTTGTGGATGAGGTAGAGCACCGAAAAATTACAAACTGTGATATTGCGAAGGAAGCATGGGATACCCTAGTTACATGTCATGAAGTGACTTACGTGGTTAAACAGTCGAAACTTCAGAGGCTTACCACCGAGTTTTAGACGATTAGGATGGAGGAAGATGAGACTTTTACTCAATATTACTCTAGGCTTGTCTCCATCGTCAACAGTTGTGAAACCCTAGGTGAGCCTATTCCACATTTTCGAGTTATTAAAAAGATTTTAAGATCACTCCCTGAAAGATTTAAAACCAAGGCAACAATGCTTCAAGATAAAGAAAAACTTAAGAATAAGCCTGTTGAAGAGGTTGTTGGTATCCTTCAAACTTATGAAGCAGATATGTTACAACCTAAATCTTATAAATCCAAAACGAAATCTTCAGCTAAGCCGATCACTTTTTCCAGTTTTGAAAAAGATAATAATGATTCTGATAGTGATGTTGATCTTGACTTTGAAGCTATGAACTTGTTCACCAAACAATTCAAAAAAACTTTTTAAAAAGAGACGTGCTGAAAATGAGTTTAAAAACCAAAATTGAAACAAGGGAAAAGTTGAATCTTCTAGTGGAAAAGGACAAAAGGTGAATAAAGGGACCGCCACCTGGACCTAAGTGCTTTGAATGTCATGGGTATGGTCATCTGACCCATGAATGTATTGGAAGTCCCGAATTAAAGCTTTTATGAGGTCAGTCGACGAGGAAATTTGGAAATCATGTATGAAAGGGTACGAATATCCCACAAAGGAGGAAAGCAATAGGACCGTCCCTAAATTAAGCTCTGAATTATCCCGTGCAGAAAAGGCTGAGCTTCAGGCAAATAATCGTGCCCTAGATATATTTTTCAGTGTTGTGGATGAGGTAGAGCACCGAAAAATTACAAACTGTGATATTGCGAAGGAAGCATGGGATACCCTAGTTACATGTCATGAAGTGACTTACGTGGTTAAATAGTCGAAACTTCAGAGGCTTACCACCGAGTTTGAGACGATTAGGATGGAGGAAGATGAGACTTTTACTCAATATTACTCTAGGCTTGTCTCCATCGTCAACAGTTGTGAAACCCTAGGTGAGCCTATTCCACATTTTCGAGTTATTAAAAAGATTTTAAGATCACTCCCTGAAAGATTTAAAACCAAGGTAACAATGCTTCAAGATAAAGAAAAACTTAAGAATAAGCCTGTTGAAGAGGTTGTTGGTATCCTTCAAACTTATGAAGCAGATATGTTACAACCTAAATCTTATAAATCCAAAACGAAATCTTCAGCTAAGCCGATCACTTTTTCCAGTTTTCAAAAAGATAATAATGATTCTGATAGTGATGTTGATCTTGACTTTGAAGCTATGAACTTGTTCACTAAACAATTCAAAAAAACTTTTTTAAAAGAGACGTGCTGAAAATGAGTTTAAAAACCAAAATTGAAACAAGGGAAAAGTTGAATCTTCTAGTGGAAAAGGACAAAAGGTGAATAAAGGGACCGCCACCTGGACCTAAGTGCTTTGAATGTCATGGGTATGGTCATCTGACCCATGAATGTATTGGAAGTCCCGAATTAAAGCTTTTATGAGGTCAGTCGACGAGGAAATTTGGAAATCATGTATGAAAGGGTACGAATATCCCACAAAGGAGGAAAGCAATAGGACCGTCCCTAAATTAAGCTCTGAATTATCCCTTGCAGAAAAGGCTGAGCTTCAGGCAAATAATCGTGCCCTAGATATATTTTTCAGTGTTGTGGATGAGGTAGAGCACCGAAAAATTACAAACTGTGATATTGCGAAGGAAGCATGGGATACCCTAGTTACATGTCATGAAGTGACTTACGTGGTTAAACAGTCGAAACTTCAGAGGCTTACCACCGAGTTTGAGACGATTAGGATGGAGGAAGATGAGACTTTTACTCAATATTACTCTAGGCTTGTCTCCATCGTCAACAGTTGTGAAACCCTAGGTGAGCCTATTCCACATTTTCGAGTTATTAAAAAGATTTTAAGATCACTCCCTGAAAGATTTAAAACCAAGGCAACAATGCTTCAAGATAAAGAAAAACTTAAGAATAAGCCTGTTGAAGAGGTTGTTGGTATCCTTCAAACTTATGAAGCAGATATGTTACAACCTAAATCTTATAAATCCAAAACGAAATCTTCAGCTAAGCCGATCACTTTTTCCAGTTTTCAAAAAGATAATAATGATTCTGATAGTGATGTTGATCTTGACTTTGAAGCTATGAACTTGTTCACCAAACAATTCAAAAAAACTTTTTTAAAAGAGATGTGCTGAAAATGAGTTTAAAAACCAAAATTGAAACAAGGGAAAAGTTGAATCTTCTAGTGGAAAAGGACAAAAGGTGAATAAAGGGACCGCCACCTGGACCTAAGTGCTTTGAATGTCATGGGTATGGTCATCTGACCCATGAATGTATTGGAAGTCCCGAATTAAAGCTTTTATGAGGTCAGTCGACGAGGAAATTTGGAAATCATGTATGAAAGGGTACGAATATCCCACAAAGGAGGAAAGCAATAGGACCGTCCCTAAATTAAGCTCTGAATTATCCCGTGCAGAAAAGGCTGAGCTTCAGGCAAATAATCATGCCCTAGATATATTTTTCAGTGTTGTGGATGAGGTAGAGCACCGAAAAATTACAAACTGTGATATTGCGAAGGAAGCATGGGATACCCTAGTTACATGTCATGAAGTGACTTACGTGGTTAAACAGTCGAAACTTCAGAGGCTTACCACCGAGTTTGAGACGATTAGGATGGAGGAAGATGAGACTTTTACTCAATATTACTCTAGGCTTGTCTCCATCGTCAACAGTTGTGAAACCCTAGGTGAGCCTATTCCACATTTTCGAGTTATTAAAAAGATTTTAAGATCACTCCCTGAAAGATTTAAAACCAAGTCAACAATGCTTCAAGATAAAGAAAAACTTAAGAATAAGCCTGTTGAAGAGGTTGTTGGTATCCTTCAAACTTATGAAGCAGATATGTTACAACCTAAATCTCATAAATCCAAAACGAAATCTTCAGCTAAGCCGATCACTTTTTCCAGTTTTCAAAAAGATAATAATGATTCTGATAGTGATGTTGATCTAGACTTTGAAGCTATGAACTTGTTCACCAAACAATTCAAAAAAACTTTTTTAAAAGAGACGTGCTGAAAATGAGTTTAAAAACCAAAATTGAAACAAGGGAAAAGTTGAATCTTCTAGTGGAAAAGGACAAAAGGTGAATAAAGGGACCGCCACCTGGACCTAAGTGCTTTGAATGTCATGGGTATGGTCATCTGACCCATGAATGTATTGGAAGTCCCGAATTAAAGCTTTTATGAGGTCAGTCGACGAGGAAATTTGGAAATCATGTATGAAAGGGTACGAATATCCCACAAAGGAGGAAAGCAATAGGACCGTCCCTAAATTAAGCTCTGAATTATCCCGTGCAGAAAAGGCTGAGCTTCAGGCAAATAATCGTGCCCTAGATATATTTTTCAGTGTTGTGGATGAGGTAGAGCACCGAAAAATTACAAACTGTGATATTGCGAAGGAAGCATGGGATACCCTAGTTACATGTCATGAAGTGACTTACGTGGTTAAACAGTCGAAACTTCAGAGGCTTACCACCGAGTTTGAGACGATTAGGATGGAGGAAGATGAGACTTTTACTCAATATTACTCTAGGCTTGTCTCCATCGTCAACAGTTGTGAAACCCTAGGTGAGCCTATTCCACATTTTCGAGTTATTAAAAAGATTTTAAGATCACTCCCTGAAAGATTTAAAACCAAGGTAACAATGCTTCAAGATAAAGAAAAACTTAAGAATAAGCCTGTTGAAGAGGTTGTTGGTATCCTTCAAACTTATGAAGCAGATATGTTACAACCTAAATATTATAAATCCAAAACGAAATCTTCAGCTAAGCCGATCACTTTTTCCAGTTTTCAAAAAGATAATAATGATTCTGATAGTGATGTTGATCTTGACTTTGAAGCTTTTATGAGGTCAGTCGACGAGGAAATTTGGAAATCATGTATGAAAGGGTACGAATATCCCACAAAGGAGGAAAACAATAGGACCGTCCCTAAATTAAGCTCTGAATTATCCCGTGCAGAAAAGGCTGAGCTTCAGGCAAATAATCGTGCCCTAGATATATTTTTCAGTGTTGTGGATGAGGTAGAGCACCGAAAAATTACAAACTGTGATATTGCGAAGGAAGCATGGGATACCCTAGTTACATGTCATGAAGTGACTTACGTGGTTAAACAGTCGAAACTTCAGAGGCTTACCACCGAGTTTGAGACGATTAGGATGGAGGAAGATGAGACTTTTACTCAATATTACTCTAGGCTTGTCTCCATCGTCAACAGTTGTGAAACCCTAGGTGAGCCTATTCCACATTTTCGAGTTATTAAAAAGATTTTAAGATCACTCCCTGAAAGATTTAAAACCAAGGTAACAATGCTTCAAGATAAAGAAAAACTTAAGAATAAGCCTGTTGAAGAGGTTGTTGGTATCCTTCAAACTTATGAAGCAGATATGTTACAACCTAAATCTTATAAATCCAAAACGAAATCTTCAGCTAAGCCGATCACTTTTTCCAGTTTTCAAAAAGATAATAATGATTCTGATAGTGATGTTGATCTTGACTTTGAAGCTTTTATGAGGTCAGTCGACGAGGAAATTTGGAAATCATGTATGAAAGGGTACGAATATCCCACAAAGGAGGAAAACAATAGGACCGTCCCTAAATTAAGCTCTGAATTATCCCGTGCAGAAAAGGCTGAGCTTCAGGCAAATAATCGTGCCCTAGATATATTTTTCAGTGTTGTGGATGAGGTAGAGCACCGAAAAATTACAAACTGTGATATTGCGAAGGAAGCATGGGATACCCTAGTTACATGTCATGAAGTGACTTACGTGGTTAAACAGTCGAAACTTCAGAGGCTTACAACCGAGTTTGAGACGATTAGGCTGGAGGAATCTTACCAACGTGTAGTTACAAGCAATCTTACCAACGATCGTGAATCCTCACCAATCGAACCTAAGAACTACTTGCCGAATCCACGAAAGGACTTTACTCAGAGATTGATTGTTTCTAACGAAGAACAAACCCCTTGAAGATGATCTTAAACTCACGGCATTCACAAGCCTTCACAATTCTTCAAGGTTCACAAACCCTAGCCGCCGAAAGTGATGAGAGATGGAAATATTCGTATTAGGGTTCTTATCACCACAGCTCTCATAATTTTTCGACCTAATGGATGAGATTTTGTAGTTGCTGCATCGGGCATTTTTGCCGGCTGTTTTGCTCGAGCCAAATATCCAGCAAAAACAAACAAAATGTTTTGCTAATAAAAGGGCCTTGAAATGCTTGAGCAAAACGTGCAGCATCTAACTTTTTCCTTGTGCAGTTTTGCCGACTGCTTTGCTCGAGCCAAACGTCCAACAAACTCAATCAGAATGTTGTGCTAGTAGAGATCCTTGAAATGCTTGAGCAAAAACATGTAGCATCTAACTTTGTTTTCAAAATGAGCAATCCGTCTTGACTAAAAACTACCGCACTCGAAGAAAAAATACATATTGAGATGATTCCTTTTCCACACCTAAAACAGACACTCTAAAAAATAAATACCAAAGATTACAGTGCCATAAAAAATACGATACACGATAATGTATATGTTTTGGGCATGGATTTGCCAAACCAAAGGAAGCTCGGCCTATGGGGCTTACAATCTCCCCCTTTGGCACTTCCATGACAAAACATACTGAACACTAAAAACTATATCTCCCTAAAATGGTGTGAATAGGAAACCCGCAAGCTGCACCACAAACATAAACACTTCACACAAACTGTGAGTGTTAAGCTTCTCCCCCTTTTTGTCACGGAAGGACAAAGGAAATAATAAGCAAGAATATCAAGGGATAATAGTGTGCAATTAAGAAAAGCATGAATAGCCATGAATCATGGGAACCAGCAAGAGTCAGCAAATGAAAATGCACCACAATGAATGACAGCAAGAGTCATAAACGAGCCATACTAACGTGCTGAAAGAGATGCTATAATTAAGAATGTAGCAGAACGATTTAGTTGCCAAGAGAAATATAATGACATTAGGAAACAAGTAGGGCCAACACAATCCTCAAACAAGCAATCCTAATGGATAGAATGAACAACTTTGGTACAACGAAACCAATTTCAAGAAAAAGATCCTGATTATTCGATGTAGAATTAGTGAATGACTACCTCTTTTAAAAATATATGCAAGTATATAAGAGACATAATTAGAGCCACCCCGTTTTAGTTATCGAAGAATTTTTCTTTAAAGATCGATACAACTAATGGGACTCCTTAATACATATCATCCATTCAAAATAAAATTTCTTTCAAGATCAAGCACATATGAATCAAGTTGATGATTATGGGATTCAATGAGCACACATAAAGTATAATGCACTAACACATCTTAAATTCAAATAGCAAGAATATACTTAGACAACAGATGTATCATGAGTCAAGTACCGATGACAAAAGTGAGTGTGTGAGTCACGTCAAATTGTAGCGAGTTCAACTCAACACAAAACTTGGTTTCTCATGTAGGCACGGAGTGTCAAGATAAACTCCTCTCAAGAAGTCAAACCAAGCAATTTTTGGATTTGTCAATGAGCCAAACTCCCCCTCAACAAATACTAAGTGAATTTCCACTGTCCTCTCATGCATTTTTTTATTTATTTTGCATTTTAAAACAAAGAACCTCCTTAACTAAGTTCAATGCTCATAATGTGGCCGTGCAATGCCAAAGTCCCTTAAGCTTTCTAATTAACCCGTGTAGCGAGCTTTAGGCCAGTGACACCCAAACCAAATGGCCTTAGGGAACTAGGTATGGAGAATACCCCAACGGACTTAATTACTCGAGTAAAAAAGGCTACAAACTCAAGCAAACCACATATTACAATCTCGAAACTCTCCACCGTTTGACGCGAACACTCACTAGTTACTGAGGCAAGAGGCCAGGTTACTAAGTGAAAAGCCCGAAAATGCAGAGAATATGAACCAAATCTCATCACACTTTTCAACTAAACACCCACACAATAATTTTTTTTTTTTTGGTTATATAAACGGCCTTGATAAAATCATAACTGCTAAGCGGTCAATCTCAAAGGAGTTACACAAGGTACATGCTAGCTACATGAGAAATGTCGGTCAGGAGTTAAGGAGCTGGCTATAGCTAAATGAAGTGTAAATCATAGGACATGACCCATACTACATTTGATTCTAGAATATCATCCAAGCAATATAGAGATAAAAGAGATGCATAGGCATACAAAATATGAAGATCCTCATAAAGTCTCATAACAATTAACTGATCCATTGTGATGTCTAAAAGGCAACAAACACAAAAAGATAGTTTTTTTTTAAATTTTTTTTATTCAAGATAATTAAGACAACTGTAAAGGAAAGCAACATTGGGAACATAAAGACAAATAAATAAAATCTTTTTGAGATTTTTGTAGATAAAGAATGTTAACAAACTAAGCAATAAAAATATAAAGACCAACACAAACCATAACTCTAGGCAAACCATATGCAATGAACACCAACCTAGACTATGGGTATGAGACCAAGCCTTAAAAGGCAAAGTCAATGCCTCTGGATGATCCAATGTCATCTAGAGGATTAGTAGGCAACTTCTCACAGGCTACCAAGTTTAACTTTCTTACCCAAATAAGTTTAGTCTTGACTTTTCTAACAATTTTAGGCATGTGTTTGGCAATTACAATATTCCTATCAATAGGCTGTGGTGTCACTTTATGTCTTGGCCTATGAATTTTACTCCCATTGCTATTTGCACAATATTGGGGTGGAGTAGTAGTGTACCCATGAAGTTTAAAGCATCGTGGTCTAATGTGTCCATCCACTCTGCAAAAATGACATGTAGGAACCAACTTGTCAAGACCATGTGGACTTTCCACGTGTGTGCAATACATATGTGCCACATGCAATTTCTTACAATGGGGTTTAATGTGACCTTTGATACCACAATAATGACAAACGAGAATATATTTGCAAGGATTTGCCTCACCACGTTGGGTAGTGGTATTTTTAATTGCTGCGCATTGTATGTTTGTCTTCGGAGAATCTGCCTTTGTGCGAGTTCCTTTGACATTGGTCTCGTTGATGCGCAACTTAGCTTTATTGGCCACGAATGTGAGCACTGCCACTAGACTTAATAAATTTAAAGTTTCCTCTTGCCTTTGGTGATGAATCACTTTCTATAGAACCAAGGCCTTCTTTGTTTGAATCCATGTTTTGAGATATCAAGACGTCCTCTAAAACTTGTGAACCTGCATTCAAATTCTTAAAAGTAGCATTGGCCTTGTCAAGTTCAACTTGCAAATTTGCTACTTTTGATTCAAGAAGTTTGTTAGTCTCAAATAAAATATGCATCTTATTTTCAAGAGTCAGATGCTTATGTTTAAGAACATCAAGTTCATGCAAGGCATCAATTCTCTCTTTCTGGCTATCATGAAACTTGGCTGTGAAAGATAAAAAATTCTTGTTATCTTTTTCACTATTTTTATTTTTATTAATCTTTTTCTTAAAAGTGCGTTTAATTTTTTTGGTAAACAAACTTATATCTTCCGTATCTTATTTATAATCAATATCCGAATCATTGGACTCAATATGATTAATTGCAAAATCCAACGATTTTCCAGTTTTGCTTTCGAATGATCAAAGTTCGTTTTATCAAGTACTTGAGGGCAGTTCAAATTCAACTCCATAGCAAATAAAAATTTAAGGATCCGCTCGTGAAGAAAAATTCACAAACTCAATATGAGCGACCCACTCTAATACCAATTGAAAAACCCTAGTTTGCCTAGGTTTATAGATTTGCTATGTTTTAATCTTTTCTAGAAAATCAGCCCACCAAACAAGATGTCAATCAATCATACAACGGAAAGTAAACAAATGAAAAACACAACGATATACGTGGAAAACCCCAATACGGGTAAAAACCACGGGAATGAATCAAAACACTATACTCAATGTGTACTTACAAGCAATCTTACCAACGATCGTGAATCCTCACCAATCGAACCTAAGAACTACTTGCCGAATCCTTGTTCACCACACCAAGTGCTTTGACCGCCGCTGCGTTGAATCCACAAGCCTTCCGTTTGCCTCCCGGAATCCACTGAAGGACTTTGAAGCGCCTCTCGAACTCCACGAAAGGACTTTACTTAGAGATTGATTGTTTCTAACGAAGAACAAACCCCTTGAAGATGATCTTAAACTCACGGCATTCACAAGCCTTCACAATTCTTCAAGGTTCACAAACCCTAGCCGCCGAAAGTGATGAGAGATGGAAATATTCGTATTAGGGTTCTTATCACCGCAGCTCTCACAATTTTTCGACCTAATGGCTGAGATTTTATAGTTGCTGCATCGGGCATTTTTGCCGGCTGTTTTGCTCGAGCCAAATATCCAGCAAAAAACAAACAGAATGTTTTGCTAATAAAAGGGCCTTGAAATGCTTGAGCAAAACGTGTAGCATCTAACTTTTTCCTTGTGCAGTTTTGCCGACTGCTTTGCTCGAGCCAAAGGTCCAACAAACTCAATCAGAATGTTGTGCTAGTAGAGATCCTTGAAATGCTTGAGCAAAAACATGTAGCATCTAACTTTGTTTTCAAAATGAGCAATCCGTCTTGACTAAAATCTACCGCACTCGAATAAAAAATACATATTGAGATGATTCCTTTTCCACACCTAAAACAGACACTCTAAAAAATAAATACCAAAGATTACAGTGCCATAAAAAATACGATACACGATAATGTATATGTTTTGGGCATGGATTTGCCAAACCAAAGAAAGTTTGGCCTATGGGGCTTACATCATTATCTTACACATTGTACACATTTCAGAAGCCTCCACCAATATGTGTTTATCATTTTAACCGCTAATATTTGTTCCTCCTCCCTTTATCTGGATAGAGTTTAGATTTTAAACGACCGGTCTTCATACCGGGCTTAAAACCCTTCCCCTCTCGTAACTTGGCTCCCGAACCTAAGATATCATGGTGATGACGGGCAGGTAAAAATCTTTTCGAAAACAACGGCGAAAGAGTCATTTTTCAAAGCGGTTTCTCGTGTGCAATCCTCAAACCCGTGTGGTGACTCCCCTGTTTTTTGAAAGTTTCTCCGGATGTCCACAGGTGTACGGTAAGGCCCATTACATATTCTTTTAGTACTTGTTACGTATGATTTTGATACTTCTTACATATGGTTTTAGTCAAGTTACGAACCATTATGGATTTAAAAAAATTCACTATTCATGTCACTGTTCATGGTAGCCTTGTTATCTATGGTTTTGGTACTTGTTACGAACCATTTTGGATTTAAAAATTCACTGCTCATGTAAATATTTATGGTACCCGACCAAGAAACACATAACAAATACAAAAAATATACATATGGACATACCGTATTCCCATTTTAAAGGGGCGTAACATAGAATTTTCCTACAAATAAAAGTGGGACATCTCAACTAAACGGGCACCTTCTCTTCTGCCAAACAAAAGAATTCTAAGCTCCAGAAAAATAACCAAAAGAAAATTCTCAAGTTGCCAAGATGTTAGCAGAGCTACCAAAAAGTTCCCCAAGTCCTCAATGATACAGCATGAGTATGAAGAAAATAAAATAATTAGTATATTTCGACATCTGGTTCTAAAAAAAATAACACCAAAACTGTCAAAAGATTGCTACAACAGTTGGCCGATCAAGTGGGTATGTAGGGACTGATTGTGGAGAAGGATTTTGGAAATATTTCTCGAAATAAAGAGCCACGATAAGAAAAGTAGTTCCTTTTTTTTTTCTTGATAAGAAAAGTAGGTACGTTCGAGGTGATTTTGAATAACTCATTTTAGAATTTGATAATTATTTTTCCATTCACTTTCCAACGATGATTTATATGAATATTATGTCCTGGATATTTAAACAGTATCATTTTGAAATTCTACAAAGAAAATAATTTGCCTTATACATGCATTCTTATAATCAAGTATATATAATATTATGGTCACCCAATCTTGCTATCAAATTATGCTACTCAGACACTTCTTCCATGCATAATCTATTTTTCACATTTTCAAATGCTTTCAATGTCTTTTTACTTATTTTTTATTTATGAAGTTTATACAATTTCTTCGTAATCCAGATAAAAACTTATAATTAAAAACCTTTAATCAGGCAAAAAACTTCTCCCAAATCACTCCTAAACTCCAGGATGTCACTCGATTAGTTTTTTATATCGGCAAAAAATATATATTGATAACTCGATAAGGGTACATCGAGGGGAAAAAAAGAAGGGAAAACACCCGCATCATGATATTGATACACGAGGCAAAGTGATAAACCCACGACAAAAACAACACCCAACAACATTTTGAATGTAGACACAAATGTTTTTGTATCCAAAGCCCAGAACAGGAAATAAAAAACCCAATGGCTATTCCAGGTTTGCACCCAGCAACCAAGCAATAGCAAACCCAGATAATGCGTAAAGAGAGGTTGGTAGAAACACTTCCCTATAAGGCATCAAACCCAGATAATGCGTCCGTGACATATAGTCTGGCAAATCAATCTCGTAGTACAATCCTAGAAACTAGACAACCATGCACTCCAAGAAAACTTGATAGTTACTCCTACTTATCGATTATCGATCACCACCCATGCACGCTAATGTTGTAAATTTGCAAAATTTCGCGTAAATAAAATCGAGGTATTTGGAGGGTCTCTCGAGGCAACCGAAGGGTCTCGACTGGATTCAATGAAACACTGTTAATGATGCGCGGCTATTGAATGACCCATGATCGCCCCATGTTGATGGCAGATTAATTCCTGGAATTTATCGTGTCGATTTCAGAATTCATTTCAGCCTTGAAACCCAAAGGTCTCCCTTGGTTATAAGTTGATCATCCCGTATAGTGTTTGACACCAGAATACAAAAAAATTGAGATTTAGTGACAACAACGTGTCACTAAAAAGTGTGTTGCTAAAAAATATTTAGCTTTTTGTAATAAGCTGTCACTAATTACACGATTAGTGACAACTCACTAAAAAATTGTCGTTGAATACTTTAGCAACACGCTTTTAGTGGCAACCTAGTGACAAAATTGTCGTCACTAAAGATCAATTTTTTTTTTTTTTTTTGTAGTGGTGCTACATATATACTACGTACACTTCCTGAAGTTTGTTCTTTGAGAGAGGGAGAGAGAGGGGCATACATATGTTCAATTCGCCAAGGCCGCTTTGGAGGTATTCCAAAAATAGTAGTTCAGCGATACTATCTTGAGAGACAGACCCCGGCACATCGTATAATACCATCAATAGGCGATGAATCTGTTTTAAGAAAATTGTTTCTAATACATGACTAGGTTCGATTTTTCCAATTATGTAGTCAATTTCAGTTTATATAATCTGTAATTTTGATTTTTGCATTTGTAACTTTGTATTTTACATCAATAGAATTGTTATTTGGATTTGCCATTCATTTTTCCCAACAGTTAATTGTACTGTGTATTTACAATTCTGAGTTCGGATATTTTAAAATATGCTAATTTAGTGAACTAATTGCAGTTGGTGCTTCTTATATTCGTTGCAGCCTTGTCCATCTATTTTTCTTATAATTTTCATACCAATGTTGATATTCTGCAATTATAATAGTAGTTACTTGTACAACAATTACGTAGGTGTACATATTTGTAGGAGAAATTATTCAATTCTCCCAAAGTACCATGTGACATTTTCACGGAAATATGTGCTAGCATGTTAGCCAGTCATTACTTATTTTATTTTTTTGTTTTTCTAGAAATATTTGTTGTTATGTTTGCAGCAGCTTCAAAATAACTTAACCATGCACGGTGGAAATTTTTTGTGATTGATCCAAAACTCAATTTAAATATAATGCTTTTTAAAAGTCACACACGTTGAAGCTGATGACATTCTTTAACCGAAAAAGAGATTACTTTAAATAAAGATCAAAACTGCGTCGTTTCACAACGCATACAACCGTCAGTGCAAGGATGAAGCACATCACCTCCCAAACCACGCCAACATACTTTCACTAACATGTTTTGACACTCGGTATTTGATTTATTTTTGGGAATGGGAAGGGGACGTTGGATATACACCACCGCAACGATACTATAGCCTATAGGGACGTTTGAACTTGAGACCTCCCAGTTAATTAGGAGAGTGCTCAAGGAAGTGGGGCCCATTTGCCACTTGGTATTTTATTGTAAAACAATAAAGTTATAGAAACAGATGCATATATCATTTGGTGCCTCCAAATTTCCATATATGCGACATGAGTCCCACTAGTGCACGTTATCTGGAACTGTGGAGATCCTTCTACTGTTCTACAACCCCAAAATTGCAAAAACATTGCACCACAAGCCCTATATCAGATATAGACCTAATTTAGGTCCATTTCTTTTGGTGAGAGATAAGGGAATGACCTAATTTTTGTACTGTCGATAGTGGTTTACCCTAAAGGAGAAAGGCCAGTAGGCCACCAAGATAATCATTTAGTGGCCACCTTGGTTTGACATTTTTTAACTTATTGGAGAGTATTTTTAGCTTATCAACATATGCTGTTCACCTATCATATCAAGGCCATAAATAAATTTTATGTATAATAATCGCCAAATTAAATAATTAATGTAAAATGACCGCCCTCGAATTAGGTTATGATGGGAATTGTTCTTTAGTGTTTTAGGATATGGGTTCTTTACCAATTTAAATTTGGTAAGTGGTGAAAGGCACTTGTGTCATGTTTGACAACTGACATGCATTACCATGATGAAAAGCTACCTCAACTATCGTACAAAGATTGCACAGCCATAAAGAAGAACTATACTTAAATCCCAATAGTTGGACACGTAGTTAAAGGTTGGCCTGAAACTTAGGGGTTTACTTTCTCTTAAAATTTATGTTTATTCTATATATCAATATTCATAGGGTTAGTCAATATGGAGCTTTGAATCGGCTTTAATCAGCCCCCGGTAGAAGTTGAAGTGATTTATATTGGGTTTGTGCAGTCAAATTGAGGTTACACAGTTTTGTTAGGATGAGGGCAACACCATCTGAATGGGCCCGTGAGAGTTGTTTTTGGGAGCTTGCAGTAAATTCCGTACGTCTGAACAAGAATCAGGGCTATCGAGAAGGAGGCTAGTGCGTTCGGATGGACGCGGTGCACAAACTTGTTTTAATACCCCCACTACGTTTTTGAGGTTTAGAACATCCGATTCAAAGAGAGAATTTGCTTCTTGGTTGATTATATGGTAAACTTGTGTGGTTTTACAGAGAAATAGGCACATTGCCGAATCTCATAATAGCTTTGTGTTCTGCTTGTTTTTCCTGCTTTCATTTTTCTCTTGTGTGATTTCTGTGATTAATTAGCATTCCTAGTCCTTGGGACATATATATATGTTGGATTGAACTCATTGTTCAAATCCCAACAATTAATCTCCTAATGACTAACAAAAGTGTGCATAAGCTGACCATATATGTACCTTGAATTATCAAAAGAACCATGCTTTAGTGTACTGTCACGATCAAACCTTATTTTTATCTTCTAATTTACGGCCGAGAAATACTCTTTGATTACTATTTATGTAAATGCTTCGTGTACAGTTGACAAATCTTGGGCTCAAATATTAGTGCATTAAAGCTACATTAAGGTTAGGAGATGTGATGGGTGAAGAAACACTATTTACTGAACATGACAGAATTTTGAAAAACTTCAAGAGGTTAAAAAGGATGAAATTTATAAAATTTCGAGATTTAATACGTTCTCAGCCCGAGTTTTTGAGAAATATAGTGGAAACACCACTTCTTAGTTTTTGAAATTATTTTTTGAATTAGTTTTTCGGTTCAATTTTGCAGAGAGAGAGAGAGCAATGGATTTGGTTTTCGAGTGGGCCCAGTTTTGTGCAGAGGGAGAGATGTATTTTGGGTTTTTGCCTGAGTTGGGCCCAGTTTTGCAGAGAAAGAGAGAGGAGCAATGCATTTTGTGTTTTTCAAGTGCGGGGCCCACTGGTCAAAAGCATAGGTATGGAGAGAGGGAGGACTGGCGTGGGGCCAGGGGAATATCAAGAGGAAAAGTAGTACTTTTTAAGTGTTTCAAGGCCTCAGTTTTGAAAACTACTAAAAGTTTTTATAAACAAGTTGCTTCACCATATCCTTCTCAATAGCCAAAATAGCCAATCCATTTGGTATGGAAAGCTTACACATAATTATTTGGGTCTAGTATATATATGTAGGTGTACTAAATAATTGGGGGCCCTAAATTTTTGTATTTTTTGTGGGCCTAAAGCTTAGGCTTCATAGGATTTGCCTATGAGCCGGATGTTGGCCGGATTGAACTCATTGTTCAAATCCCAACAATTAATCTCCTAATGACTAATGAAAGTGTGCATAAGCTGTGACCATATATGCACCTTGAATTATCAAAAGAACCATGCTTTAGTGTACTGTCACGATCAAACCTTATTTTTATCTTCTAATTTACGGCCGAGAAATACTCTTTGATTACTATATATGTAAATGCTTAGTGTACAGTTGACAAATCTTGGGCTCAATTTTTTAGTGCATTAAAGCTAGGAGGCTACGTAAGTTCTGCGAAATTTCCCGAGACCAAACATAATTGGAGTAATTAAGATGGCCATTTACAGATGCACCATTATATACAATGGTAGTGTGATAATGTTTAAAACCTAGAGTTAAGGGCTTGAAAGGGATAGGGGAATTACGGAAAGCAAGCACTCTTTATTCTTTATTGGAGTAATTGTTAATGTGGTACAAGTCACATCCATGTGGTTGCTTATCATCCCCTTTGCTTCTTATATTGTAGTACACGACGAAGTTTGGTCATAAAATCACACCGCACGTAGAGGTTTTTCTTTTGCTAGGCTTTGGACAATGGGGTCTTTTCCGAGACAAATTATAATCTTATGTACACATCCACTAAGTGATCTGATATTCTGAGGTTAGAAACCAAGTGACTTCCAAGTAGTCCCAATTAGGATTTTCCTTTGGCGGAGGGAGAGAGTAACCCTCTTACCTGCTTTTGTAATAATACATTTCCATCGAAGTTTTTTCCCCTCTTTTTTATTAAGGTGCAGCGTAAATATAACAAGAAGTTAATAAGAAAAAAAAAGGGAAAATCATCAAATACAAAGAAATATCTCGTTGGAATATTATGAATGAAACCGGGGAATTCAGAGGGTCTCCCGAGACAACCGAACAGACTCCCGTGCATTTATCATATCAAGACATGTTTACTCCACACGGCTATTGAAGATCCATGTTCACCCCCCATAATGTGAGTGGAAGGCAGAATTCATTTTGTCGATTTCGATATTGATTGGATCTTGGCTGCTCAAGGGTCATCTTTTTACCTATATGTTTGCAATGTCAAATTGCTTCCTATGCCAGAAATTCGTGTTCCACATAGACATTCTGATATTCAGTTCTTGAGAGAGAGAGAGAGAGAGAGAGAGAGAGAGAGATAGAGAGATTCACGTTCAGTTCGCCTATGCAGTCAACAGAGGTGTTCTGGTGGCTTGTGGTCTAGCCGTTTTACCATGGGAGATAGAAGCCAACGTATCCTACTATATATTGAGACAAAAACCCAAATTCAGAATATAAACACACCAACAAGAAAACAAGAAACATGATTTACATGGTTCCCCCTCAAGCACGAAGCTCTAAAGGTACATCAACGGGGAATAGCAAGAGGATTCACTATCAATGGGGAGGAATACATAGAGCCGGTTATACCTGTAACTCCACTTGAAGCACCCAATAGATATATAGGAACAAATCTATATTAGAAACCCTAACAAAGCATCAGTGTCTCACATACACTAAAGAGACGATTCCAAATCTTAGATATCTCAAATCCCAAGAAAAAACAAAATCTTAGGAGGCCACAAGACTCCAATTTATAAGAAAACACATAATTTTAGGTTAAAAACCTCAAAAACGCGCAGCCGCATGTATTCCATATGGAAGTTGGTCCTGACCGTCCGGATGAATTTGAATCCTGTCCAGACTAGAATTTCTATAACTTCAAAAACGTGGTTTGAAAACAAAACTTGCATGCTACGAACTTCTGTGCTCTCTTCGAACATCAATTCAAGGCAAAACTCCATAAATCTCCACCTTGACTTGAATTCCCTTCCAAGCCAATAACATAGTGCAATTCTCTCAACGCTCGCTCTTCCCCCCAATGCCCCTCACAGGGCAGCCCCACACAGGGTGATCACGAATGGCACCACCACACAAGGCAAAAGCACACCTGGTTGACCTTGCAAACACGACTAAGAAAACCCAGTCGCAAGTGCCTCCAAATTGAGCCTCATCTTCAAACGGGTACTGCTCATGCAATGCATCCCTCTAGTAATGCCTACGAAGATCCATTCGAACTCCACCCAGAGCTAAAAACCCAAACAAGCAACCATTTTCATCCAAATGTGCACCCAACACATCCATCCCTGATGCCAAAGAAGACATGCTCAAACTCCACACGGAGTTAACTAACTCTACAGCAAAGCCCCATGACCCCACCACAGAGCCTCGTATGTCCTCTCGCATACTCCCAATAGTTGAACTTGAATATATAATAGATGAAGACCCTAATGACGAAGCACCCACAATTGTGCTACCATCCAGCACATAAAAGTTACCTAATTTCTAACCCTTCAAGAAAACATGAGCACCAACGACGCACTCAAGACTCCACCTTCACATGTATACTTCCAACCCACGGAGTCAAGAGCACCTGATGAGATGAGGTTCCTTTTCAATTCTGGTACATACCGAACACCAAACAAAGTCCTCACAAATCCATCATGCATTCTGACTCTAACAATTTGCATCCCAACAATTCTACAGGGATTCTCCATAAGAACTGCATCATCGTGAACTGCCTCATAAGTTTCAAACCAATCTCTATGCGGACTCATGGGGTAAGAACAACAACAAAACCCATGTGGCATCCAAACGAACATCATTGACCCCCATTGAAAAAGCAAAAGCTAAATCGTCGGAATCTCTTTTGGCAAAACCAGCAAAAACTTGACATCCTTTTCCTCAATCTTGTCCCTATTTTCGGAAATTTTTTCACCTTGTGCCTAAATTTCTTACAGTGAAAACACTGCTCCATCTAAATATGTCGTTTTAGGGCCAGAAATTCCCCTACTGCCCGAATCACTCCCACAGTGTTTCCTCGAACCACCAAAGCTTGATAATCATGAACAGTACTCTCACCGGATACTTTTTCCTCACTTCTTTAGAATACAAACATGACTTTATGTCCTCCATGGAAATCATATCCCTTCCATACAACATGGTAGTCACAAAGTGTTCATATGATATAGGCAAAGAACCTAAAACAATAAGGGCCTGATCTTCATCATCAATCACAATATCTAGTTTTTTTAAATCCATAATAATTCATTTCAACTCATCTAAATGGTCTTTTATAGGCGCACATTCCTTCAAACGAAAAGTATAAAGGCGTTGCTTCAAGTACAACCGATTGGTTAGCGACTTCATCATATAGATGCTTTCTAACTTCAACCAAATACCGGCTGCCGAATCTTCCTCCAACCTGGTGAAGCACATCATCGGCTAAGCACAATTGAATCGAACTGAGTGTCTTCGCTCCAAGATCCTCAAAAACACTATCCTACAAATTAGCAGACTTCTTCGATTTCCCCAACAAACCCTTGCTTGTTCCTTGTTCACCATCAAAGCCCTCATCTTGATACACCATAAACTGAAAGAAGCGCTATGTCCATCAAATTTCTGAACTTCAAAGCGAGTCGTCATTGAAACAACCCCGAATACACAAACGTTGCGGAAAACACAAGCCTCGGTTTGAATCGGAATCTCTGCTACCAATTTGTTGTGTTGAAACCCAAAGTTCAGAATATAAACACACCAACAAGAAAACAAGACACATGATTTACATGATTCCCCATGAAGCACGAAACTCTAAAGGTACGTACACGAGGAAAAGCAAGAGGATTCACTATCAATGGGGAGAAATACACAGAGTCAGCTATACCCGTAACTCCACTTGAAGCACCCAATAGATGTCTAGGAACAAATCTCTATTAGAAACACTAACAGAGCATCAATGTCTCACATACACGAAAGAGGCAATTCCAAATCCTAGATATCTTAAATCGCAAGAAAAGACAAAACCTTAGGAGGCCACTAGAATCCTATTTATAAGAAAACACAGAATATTAGGTTAAAACCCTAAAAAACGCACAGCTGGAGAAATCGGTCCGGACCGTTTGGACGGACTTGAGTCCCGTCTGGACTAGAATTTCTGCAACTTTAAAAACACAAACTGAAACCAAAACCAGCACGCAACGAACTTCTGCGCTCTCTTTGAACATCAATTCAAGGCAAAACTGCACACCTAGTAGGCAACGAATCTGTCTTAAGGAGATTCTACAATACTGTTTGTATATCGTATTTGTGTATTTTATATTTCGATTCTATTCAACAAATTGTAATTTTGTATTTCTGTTTATAGCCATTTTTCTTGCTATTGCCATAATTCAACATTTGTTTTAGCAAAATTTAAGTCCGCCCATGTCCCTTTGCTATTTGTTGACGCCAAAAAAATTGTCAATGTCATCATTGCTGCCAACACCAAAGATGGCATTGCCTTTCCTCCCACTTCATCAAAGTCATTTGATTTGCTTTCAAAAATATGTTGAGTTTAATCTACTAGTCTCGATTTGGGATTGTTGCAAAATAGAGCTGAATTGGTTTAATAACATTGCTATTTTTTGGGCTTTTTGACATTGTAGCAAGCCAAAAATAGCTCCGGCAATGCCATTTTGGCGCCAACAGCTGGACTTGCTCTGGTGGGTTTCCTTTTCCTATGGGGTATCTGAAAGCTTTAGTAAGAAAGCACAAATCTCATGAGCGAATCCCATAGAATTACATAATGTGGAATTTGGTTGGATATCATAAGGTTTTGCTGTTGGGTGTCTAATGTCTATGATATACTTCAATTGTGTTGGCGTGGGATAGCTGCTGTCGTCCTGGGAAAGTAAGATTGTTTGTATTTTGCTGAAGTTCCCTAATAAGCTTGTAATTTTCTGTCTCCTTATTAAACTTCAGGAAAGAACTTAGGAAATAATGGTTAACTTAAGCTGTGACTGCAATATGAAATTAATAGGTTGCTAGATTGTTAGAAGGTTCAAATTCTGTTTGTTTGCTAAAATGTGGGATTCACAACAGTAAATGCACTTGTATGGAGTTCTCCGACGACTATGAGATAGTATCTAGTCTATTAGAGTTTGAAGAATTCTAGATAAAAAATGGGATGTGTTATTTATAATCATAGTTACACAAAATGGCGAAAGGAAGACCTATTCTGCTCAGACCAGGTTTCTAGCCAATGATGTCGTTCCAGATTATGAGAGATTTATTTTAGCTGCTATTTTCTGCTTTCTGCTGCTTCTTAGTCTTTTGATATTTTAGCTCCTCCTATTTTCTACTGCTTTTTAGTCTTTTTAGCTACTATTTTCTGCTCCTTTTTAGTCTTTTTAGTGTAGCTTTTTAGTCTTTCGATAAACTTGCATAAACGTCCCTATAAGGTGATTGTTAAGTATTCAGATTCATCTTGTGGCAAACTAGTGAGAGACATTAAGGAGAACTAGTGAGACCTCACTAGTTTTGGAAAAATTAGTGAGACCTCACTAGTTTTGGAAATAGGTATTTTCCTCCTGTAAAATGATCATAACTGTGCTGGAATATACTTCCATTCTCTCTCTCTCTCTCTCGACATTCTTTAGAATTGAACGAATTGATTTGTAAGAATTTTGTTATGGTATCAGACCTTCTATGACGAAAGTCGATTAAGGTCTCACTAATTTTTCCAAAACTAGTGAGGTCTCACTAGTTCGCTTTAATGCTCTCACTAGTTTGCCACAAGATGAATCTGAATCCTTAGCAGTCACCTTCTTACTCATAGCTATATTACACAAACACATTAAAGAACAAGGTGCTGAATTATAATGCAAAAATATGCAGAAATGCAACGTTACAAGTGCAGAAATGCAATTTTCAAATGCAAAATGTAGTTTTCATATGCTGAAAATACAGTTATAGAGTGCAGAAATGAGATTTTCAAGTGCAGAAATGAAGTTTTTAAGGGCAGAATGTGCGGAAAATGCTGTTTTTAAGTGCAGAAGTGCAATTTTCAAATGCAGAATGCAGTTTTAATATGCTGAAATTGCAGTTTTAGAGTGCAGAAACACAGTTTTTTAGTGCAGAAAGTGCTGAATATGCAATTTTCAAGTGCAGAAATGAAGTTTTCAAGTGCAGAAAGTGCTGAAAATGCTGTTTTTAAGTGCAGAAATGCAATTTTCAAATGCAGAAAGCAGTTTTAATATGCTGAAAATGCAGTTTTAAAGTGCCGAAATGCAGTTTTGCAGTGCTGGATATCAGTTTTGAAGTGCTGAAAAGTAGTTTTGAAGTACAAAAATGCAGTTTTGAAGTGCAGAATGTTCAGTTTTGAAGTGCAGAAATGCAGTTTTAAAGTGCATTACAGCTCTAAATTGTTATACGTTGTTCAGATAATTGAATTGCATTACCACTTAGCACTCAATGTTATCTCCTATTTCTTTTCTTTACAACAACACTCAAAGTTGGAAAAGGCCGTGGGCCTACACGAGGCAAAATGGCACAAAGACTCATTGATAAAGACGGAAGGCTTAAAGTTCCCATTCCTCCGCAGTTTTGTGCGCCGATAGGGGAACATGCAGCTAAAATGGCCTCAAAGATTGGATATGAGGTTCGGACAAATGTGATAGACCTCGGTGCCCGTAGGTGGAAGGCCGTAGATGACACTGTTAAAGCGCCTACTCTTCAGCGATTAACGGTAGTTGCAACGCAATGTGGTCGGAGAATGAGTGACTTCACCTTCAGGCTGCACAAAAAATACAAGAAACTTTTAGAGACAAAGGGGCCCAAGTATGCTAGAAGCAACCCGCCACGTAATGTCAAGTTGGAGCAATGGACAAACTTAATAGATAAGAAGTGGAATGATAAGAGGTGGCAGGTAATCTCTCACAGCATACAAATAGCCATGGGTTTTTCTTGTCGCATCCTAATCTTTGATGGTCTTAAACTTGACCCTACCTCATAGTTTATTGTATCTCTATTGGTTTGTGATCATTTCAGGCTCAATCTTGAATTGTTGAAAAATATTCAAAACATCAATTTCGCCAAGTCACAAATACATAATATAACTCATGTGAGTGGACCAAAGTATAGAAATAGCACTATAACAAGTTTTGACACGCCGATGCCTCCATTTAGGCCGTTTTCGGGGGCGAAGGCATCCGATCATAGAATTTTTACCAAACGCCTGCAAAAATTAATTCCCCCAAGTCATAAATACATGATAAAACTCGTGTGAGTGGAATAACTCGGGGAATTCGCAACGGAATGAGCTTTGACATGTCGATGGTGCCATTTCGAGTCTTTTTGGGTCTTTGGAGTATCCGAATCTTGATTTGCTGACAAATGCACAAAACAACAATATAACCAAGTCATAAACTAATGATATAACCTGTTTGAATAGCCCAAATCAAAGAAATAGCCTTATAAGGAGTTTTGACGAGTCGGTACCTTGTTTTAGGCCGTTTTCAGGCTTAAAGGTACCGAATTCCCGATTTGTTGGTTGGAGCGTGAAATGATGCTTCCTCCAAGTTATAAATGAGTAATGAAACCCGTCTGAATGGACCAAATTACAAAAATAGTGGTGTGACATGTTTTGACATGTCGGCGGCTCCGTTTTTAGGCCATTTTCGGGCCTCAAAGGGTTCGATCTTTGAACTTTTTAGCCAACATGTAAAGAAACACTTCCAAAAAGTCATAAATTCCCAATGCGACTTGTGTGAACCATTCAAACTAACAAAATAGCAGTAGAATGCAATCCGCCATGTTAATGCTTCATTTTAGGCCATATTTGGATTTAGGAGCGTCCAATCAATGATTTCTCGAGCCGTAGGTGAAACAATGCTTCCAGTAGGCCAAAAATACTCAATATGTCTTGGGGGAACCATCTAATGTGACAAAACAGTGGTGGAGCATACCCGATACGCCGACACCTCATTTGTAAGCCTTTTTTGGATTTCATAGTATCCAATCATCAAATTTTTTGAGTGACGGACGATATAATGCTTCCATAAAGTCACAAGTGCATAAAGTGACTTTTGTGAACTATCGAAATCAAGAAAATTGCAGTAGAGTGGGATTTGGCATGTCAACGCCTTGTTTTTAGGCCATTTTTTGGATTTTGAAGCGTCCAATCAATGATTTATTGAGCCGTAGGTGAAACGATGCTTCCAATAGGCCAAAAATACTCAATATTTCTTGGGGGAACCATCCAATGTGAGAAAACAGTGGTGGAGCATAGCCCGATACGCCGACACCTCGTTTTTAAGCCTTTTTTGGATTTCATAGTATCCAATCATCAAATTTTTGAGCAATAGGAAATATGATGCTTCTGTAAAGTCACAAGTGCATAACGTGACTTGTTTGAATGGTCCAAATCAAGAAAATTGAAGTGGAACAAAATCCGGTATGCCAACGCCATAATTTTTAGCCGTTTTCTGGCTTCCAAGCACCCGATTTGTCGATTTCCTGTGCAACTGGCGATATTTTACCTCCATAAAGTCACCAATACATGACGTGGCCTGTGTGAGCCATCCGAGTCAAGAAAATACATCAGAGTAGAATTTGACTCGCCAACGCCTTGGTTTTAGCCGTTTTTCTGCCCCCGGGGTACCCGATTCATCAATTTCTCGAGCGACGAGCTATATTTTGCCTCTGTGAAGTCATAAATACTTAATATAACTGGTTTGGACCATGTAAGACAAGAAAATACCGTCAGAGCATAATTTGACTAGCCGACGCCTTGGTTTTAGCCGTTTTTTGGCCCCCGGGGTACCCGATTCATCAATTTCCCGAGCGACGAGCTATATTTTGCCTCCGTGAGGTCATAAATACTTAATATAACTGGTTTGGGCCATGTCAAACAAGAAAATACCGTCAGAGCATAATTTGACTTGCCTACGCCTTGGTTTTAGCCGTTATCGGCCCCCGGAGTGCCCGACTTACAGATTCTTCGAGCGACAGGAAACATTTTGCCTCTTTGTGCCTTTTCTTGTACTGATTTCATTATGAAGGCTTACTCCATCAATTGAAACTGAGAAGGTCAAACTATTTTTGTGCCTTTTCTCCTGAGCCGATATCGATGATGGCATGTAGTAGACAAACTCTCATGTGTTATTTTATGCCAATTGTATGCAAATGCAAGATGACTTTGGAGTTGTGAATTCTTGTACTTTATCACAAGTTGCTAACAAGTACCGAAGCTGTATTGAATACATAAATTTTCTTAGTTGAGTTGTCTACATTATATTTGCTAAGTTTACATAATTTTTCTTATTCTATTAATCTTGTTTGATGTTTTGCAGATTGAATAGGTAGAAGGTTGTATAGTGGGAAAGATGAGAGTATATGGTTTTCATTGACGACTTCTTTTTTGGATATATCAATATGTGACGACCTGTTCTTTTTCTTTTTTTTATTTTATGAAGTTTGAGTCTTCTTTTTGGATGATGCATTGGATAAGAACATGATATGGTCTAGTTTGACTATTTTTGACTTTTTGTCTTTGGAACATGGATGCATTAGATCCTATGGTGGATGAACTAATTGGTGTAGAATACTAAATATTCTGAAGGTTTATGAATATATGTTAGTTATTTTGGTGAAATGTAATGTAATACAGGATTTTTGTTTGATATCTATTGAATCCTAAAATGAACAGGATTGTATTCTCAAAGGAATGTGACACAATTTATTTTGTCACCTATACTCCTCATATATATTCTTTAGGTGACGAATTTTTTTCTCACTAAAGAGGTTTCTCTAAGAAGCTTTCTAATGACGAAAAGTTTCCTCGCCTATGTAATTTTATAACATTTAAATTAAATTACTTGCCGACGAAAAATTTCCTCGCCTATGTAATTTTATAATATTTAAATTAAATTATTTGCCGACGAAATTTTCCTTGCCTATGTAATTTTCCAAGATCGATTTCCATCATTATTGGCGAGGAAATTGATGAATTATCGACAAAAAATCATCAATATAGGAGACGAAATATTTCCTCACAAAAACTCAATATAGGAGAGGAAATTATTTCGTCGTCAAAAACTCATTATAGGCGAGGAAATTCTTATTTCCTCGTCATGTGACCTTCTGCGACAACCCTTTGTCGACAAAACTGGTGACAAAATATTTTCCTCGCCTATACCATTGGCGAGGAAAAGTGTGCCATTTATGACGATTTTCATTCCTCGCAAATTATGATTTTTCTTGTAGTGTATGCCTTTACATTTTAGTGATTGATATTCATACTTCGTGCAATTGTGCATCATTGCATGTGTATTTTCTTCTTTGCTCAATAGTGTTTAGCGTGCTGTTTCAAAGCATCAATGCAGCCGCAAATTAACCCGTCAATGTCGGATCTGGGACTAGGGCACTCCCGTCTTACAGTGTTATAGGGTGCCATCAAAGACTTTAACATTTCAAATTATCTTACAGGTAAAATAAATATTCTACATGTAAGATAATGTATGAAATCTGGATCGTCAAAAACACATCCAATGGTTCAGATGGTGCACTACACTTGCATACATGGAACTGTGTTGGGCGGCCCCCAGACCATTCAAAATATTATACTAAGTAATAGCTAATACTCTTTATAAACTTAATAATTATAGTTTGATTTAATAAAAACAAGGCATTTTATCTTTTCATTTCTCGAGTTCTTTCTTAACTAATTAAGTAAAAGATAGGCATTGAGTGGTGTAGTAGTCTAAAGAAATTAAACAAAAGGATTCATATAGGTTTAATGCATTAGAATAGAATCACTTCAAAGTCCATATGTATTATACATTGGAAATTAAGTAAAATTTCTATGTTGCGATAAGTATACGTCCGAATAAAAAATATGTGTATTAAGTTTGTCTCACTGGAGCCACAATCTTGATTCTGCCATTAATACAAATGTTTACAGTTGGTGCACTATAGGGGTGCACATTCATTTGCCCGGGGCAGGATCGTGCCTGGCTTTTGCACTACATAATAACTTATTTGGCATGTCTCCAAGCCCGTCCAATATATAAATGGCTTCCGAATGATATTTCCAACCCCAATCCCATTAAACTTTTGTTTTTCAGGCCCATTTAATTACTCCATTTATTTTATATAACCTCCTAATTTTACCAAATTTCTCATGGAAAAAAAGTTTCAAAATTCAAGTTATCCTCATGTAGCGCAACTTTTTAACACTTATCACATATAGAAATGAGAATAATATCTATAGATATATTTGTTTTGAATACTTTTTATTACAATTGCACTAGTTATAAAATATAAGTAATGTGTTATGTGGGACCGGCGGGAATGGGTTTCAATCGATAATTCCAAGTCCAAACCCATTTATTTAACGAGCTAAAAAACTCAACTGGTGGACAAAAAGTACTAATTCAGAGACTGAAAGACCTGATAAAAATAAGCTGAGTTGGGTGGGTTAGGATGCCGGTGTACACTTTTACCTACAAAAGTCTCTAATGAAAAGAAAACATTATAATACAGGTAACAAAGCATGAAAAATTAGTAGATGTTCTTGGGAACTGTCACGTGATACTACGCTAGCTCCTTCCATAGCCACATGGTAACGTTGGGGGTAGAACAAAATTCGTAAACCCTATATATTTAATATGTAATTGTGGAGGGCATCAGTGGAGGATAAAGGGGAATTAGTGATCAATTAATAACTAGAGAGAGTTTGACGTCTCTCCATAAACTCAAACCCAAACCTCCCTCTTAGAAGTCAAGAGGTACAGCCAGATAGGCTAGAGCCATATCTATGATTAACTACTTATCGAAGCACTCCTCCATTACATCTCATGATAGTTCTCGCGAATGGCCATAGAGGACCGAACCAATATATTGTCGTCAAAGACTCTGAGGAGTTTTTGTTCATAAAGGCCCCAAATTTAGGAGTTTGCCAGTATGGATTCTCTTAGAGTCTACTTTAATTAGGCAATTTGTGAATTTCTCTCGGACCTAACAAACAACTGTTTGAAGTGAAATTATTAATTTTTCTTTGAATGATCAAAATCATTTATTTTTTGAAGCTCCAATCAAATAGTATCAACAAAGGAAAACGAACAACTATTTGATCATATGATAACATCCGGGGGGGGTGGGGGTGGAAGCCTTTTCGTCTCCATAAATCATAATGCGGATGCATGAATAGTCTTCTCCCTACCCAGTCGGCCTATAGGAAGAACTTGTGAAGCAAAATTGGGAGCTAGATAGCAGTAATTTGCAACAATAGATTACGAACGTGCATACCCGGTGTGTCCTAGTACCTATTTATTGATACTAGCAGTTTTGCCACATCCATTGCATGTGGTACAATTTGTTTTACCCAGATGTTGGCATTGCATGTAATTTGTTTGGAGTTGAGTGTCTCAATAAGGTCTCAATTACCCATCTGAAGATGCTGTTGGGAGTGCAGATAAACCTGAAGGTAGCGCTACCATGGTTTTGGGGTAGCGCTACCGAGTGCCTATCTCTTAAACAGAGTGTTTTGGAGCGCTACAGGTTTTTCCCTGTAGCGCTACCGAGAGCCTTATATGCTTTTAGGGTTTCGGCCGGCTGCGTGTGTGTCAGAGTTGTGTATCAGATTTTCAGAGCGTGAAAATTTGTGAGAGGCAAGAGAAAACCAATCTCAGAGAGATTGTGAGAAGACTTGTACTCGTTGATTCGATTTCATAGTGGACTGGTGTGGCTCCCGTGGTTTTTCCTCACGTTGAGGTTTTCCACATATATCTTGTGTCTTGCTTTTCTTTCCGGTTTTTCATTACGCACTTATTTGCTTGTCTATTCTGTGATTCATTGTTTCCAAGATCCGTAGGGGCGTTGTAGGATTGAACAGGTGTTCAGCGATAAATCCATAACAACTGATATCAGAGCCGCGGTTGCGGTAGATTTTGTTCGACAGGTTAGGGTTTAATCTTGTTCGGGCTGGCTAGGGTTTCAGTGGGAGCTATGGGTTCTGAAGAAGGCAAACAGAAGATTGATAAGTTTGATGGGTCAGACTTCGAGTTCTGGAAAACGCAGATAGAGGACTATCTGTATCAAAAGGATCTTTACCGGCCATTGGAAGGTAAAAAAAAGGGGAAGAAAGCTGAAGAGAGCGACGATGATTGGAAAGTTCTTGACAGAAAGGCGTTAGGGGTTATTTGCCTGCTCTTTCCAAGTCAGTCACACACAACATATTGAAGGAGAAAACAATGGAGGAGCTTATGGAAGCGCTGAAGAAGATGTACGAGCAACCGTCTGCTGCGAATAAGGTACATCTTATGAAAAAACTTTTCAACCTATCTATGGCAGAAGGGGTTTCCTTTATGTCACATCTCAGTGAGTTCAATATGATAGTTGATCAACTTACGTCTGTTGATATCAAGTTTGATGATGAGGTTCAAGCCTTGTTAATTCTGTCTCAGTTGCCAGAGAGCTGGCAGGGTACCGTTGCTGCAGTCAATAATTCGGCAGGGAAAGAAAAGTTGAAACTGAGTGAGGTTGTCAGTTTGATTTTGACTTAGGAGGTCAGAAGGGGTTTGATCGATGGTTCAGGTTCAACTCTAAGTGTTAAGCAGAGGGGCAGAAGCCAGACCAAGGGTGGTCAGAATTAGAACAGGAACAGGTCGAAATCCAAGGGTAAAGGAAATAAGGCCAAATCTTAGGTTCGGCCTATTAAAGGTGAATGTTGGAATTGTGGTCAGACAGGCCATATGTCACAAACTTGCAAAGCACCGAAGAAGAATAACAGTGGGCAAGAGGTTCATGTTGTGCACGATGCACTTATTCTTGCCATGAACAGCGACCCCGAATCGTGGGTGATTGATTCGGGTGCCTCATTCCACGCCACTGCTAACAGGGAGGTTCTGCAGAACTATGTAGCAGGGGACTTTGGGAAAGTATACTTGGGGGACGACGAGCCTTGTAGTATAGTGGGAAGAGGGGATGTTCAGATTGCGACGCAGGGGTACAGATGGTGTCTGAAAGATGTCAGGCACGTTCCGAATTTGAAGAGGAATCTTGTTTCGGTTGGACAGCTTGCAGCAGCAGGTTATACTTCGACATTCACAGGGGACACGTGGAAAGTCTTCAACGGTACCATGGTGGCGGCTAAAGGCAAGAAAGTTGGTACACTTTACTTGACTTCACATGGTAGCGACACACTTGCAGTTGCAGACAGCAAGGAGAGTTCAAATCTGTGGCACTATAGACTGGGGCATATGAGTGAGAAGGGAATGAAGGTGATGCAGTCGAATGGGAAGCTACCCGGTTTAGAGTCAGTGGATATTGACATGTGTGAGGATTGTATCTTCGGGAAACAGAAACGGGTTAGCTTTCAGAAAGGCGACAGGCCTCCCAAGGCTCAGAAGCTAGAGCTTGTTCATACAGATGTGTGGAGTCCAGCTACAGTGTCTTCTATTGGCGGTTCTTATTACTATGTTACCTTTGTCGACGATCACTCGAGGAAGGTATGGGTATACTTCATGAAGCACAAGTCAGAGGTCTTTGTAGTCTTCAAGAAGTGGAAGGCCATGGTTGAGAATGAAACAGATTTGAAGGTGAAAAGGTTGAGGTCCGACAACGGCGGAGAGTATGAGTTGGGGGAGTTCAAGAAAGCCTGCGCTCTATTCGGGATTCGTTTAGAGAGGACACCTCCAGGAACTCCGCAGCATAATCGCATTGCAGAGAGGATGAACAGGACCTTGACTGAGCGTGCTAGGAGCATGCGGATACACGCAGGGTTGCCCAAGATGTTTTGGGCAGATGCAGTCAGCACAGTAACATATTTGATCAATCTTGGGCCATCAGTTCCGTTGAATTTTGGCATACCAGAGGAGGTTTGGAGTGGTAAAGAGGTAAATCTCTCACACTTACGTGTTTTCGGTTGTGTTTCCTATGTGCATATTAGCGACAAGGACAGGGATAAACTTGATGCTAAGTCACAGAAGTGCACCTTTATTGGGTACGGCGGAGATGAATTTGGTTATTGTTTTTGGGATGACAAGAACCGGAAGATAATCAGAAGCAGAGACGTTGTGTTTGATGAAAAGGTGATGTACAAAGACAGGGACAGCAAACAGAGCAGTGAGAGTACCACTTTGGATGGAGATACGTCCGAGTACTTTGGGTTGGAGGATCTTCCAGATGACAGTGGGGTTGAACAGAGGTCTGGTAAGGCAGAGGAGAGAGCTTTAGATGAGACAGTTTCAGAGGGGACAGTTTCAGATGAGGTAGCTCCAGAGACAGGGACTAGTTCAGCGGTCAGAGTGTTGAGCAGGACAACCAGAGTACACAAGCCGAATCCAAAGTATATTTCTTCGCTTGATTACTTGCTTTTGACGGACAGTGGAGAACCAGAGTGCTATGATGAGGCTATGCAGGTTTTCGAGTCAGCTAAGTGGAAGACTGCGATGCAGGAAGAGATGGATTCTCTTCGTTCCAACGATACTTGGCAGTTAGCTCAGCTTCCCGCAGGAAAGAAAGCCTTGCAGAACAAATGGGTTTTTCGACTTAAGCAGGAGAGTGATGGCAAGAAAAGGTACAAGGCAAGATTGGTTGTAAAAGGCTTCCAACGGAAGGAGGGGATCGATTATACAGAGATATTTTCGCCGGTTGTGAAGATGGCCACTATCAGAGTGGTGTTGAGTTTGGTTGCTGCTGAAAATCTCTACCTTGAGCAGTTAGATGTTAAAACTGCTTTTCTTCACGGGGACTGGGATGAAGAAATCTACATGAAGCAGTCTGTTGGCTTCATTGTGAAAGACAAGGAAGAGATGGTGTGCAGGCTCAAGAAGAGTTTGTATGGTTTGAAACAGGCTCCCAGACAGTGGTACAGAAAGTTTGATGGTTTCATGCAGCGCAGTGGCTACACAAGGTGCAATGGGGATCACTGTTGTTACTTCAAGAGGTTTGAGTCTAGCTACATCATTTTATTGCTCTACGTAGATGATATGCTTGTAGCAGGTTCCTGTGTTAGGGAGATCAACAGGTTGAAGCAACAGTTGGCAACGGAGTTTGCTATGAAAGATCTGGGTGCAGCTAAGCAGATACTTGGGATGAGGATCAGCAGAGATAAGGCTCAGGGGACCTTGCGGTTGAGTCAGGCTGAGTATATTGAACGTGTTCTGGAGAGGTTCAATATGCAGAGTGCTAAGGCAGTTGGCACACCCTTGGGAAGTCATTTCAAACTTTCTCAGGGGCAATCACCCAAGACAGATGTAGAGAAAGAGTACATGGCCAAGGTTCCGTATACCTCGGCCGTGGGTAGCCTGATGTATACAATGGTGAACTCGAGACCAGACATTGCCCATGCAGTGGGAGTTGTGAGCAGGTTTGCTAGCAATCCAGGGAAACAGCATTGGGAAGCAGTAAAGTGTATCATGCGATATTTGAGAGGAACCACTGATTTGCCACTTTGTTTTGGGAAAGGGAAATTGACAGTGCATGGATATGTGGATGCAGACTTTGCCGGTGATCAGCATACGCGGCGAAGTACCACAGGTTATATCTATACTATGGGTTCAACAGCGGTGAGCTGGGTCTCACGTCTGCAGAAGTTAGTGACACTATCCACGACAGAAGCTGAGTATGTGGCCGTGACTGAGGCTGCAAAGGAGATGATTTGGTTGAAGGGCTTTTTGGAGGAGTTGGGTTTGAAGCAAGAGAACTGCATTCTTTTCAGTGACAGCCAGAGTGCTATACACCTTGCCAAAAATCCAGTGTTCCATGCTAGGACGAAGCATATTGATTTGAGGTACCATTTCATTCGTTCGCTTTTGGAGGATGGGGATTTGTTGCTAGAGAAGATTTTGGGGGATCGAAATCCGGCAGATATGTTGACCAAGTCTGTTACTGTTCAGAAACTGAAGTTGTGTTCAACTTCAGTTGGCCTTCATGCTTGAAGAGATGATAGGCCTGGAGTCACACCAAGAGGGGTCAGATGACTACGTCCATGTTTTGATTGAGATCATTTGGGTTTGCAGTTGTTTGTTTGCGGATGCTTCAGGATATCTTCAAGTGGGAGATTGTTGGGAGTGCAGATAAACCTGAAGGTAGCGCTACCAAGGTTTGGGGTAGCGCTACCGAGTGCCTATCTCTTAAACAGAGTGTTTTGGAGCGCTACAGGTTTTTCCCTGTAGCGCTACCGAGAGCCTTATATATTTTTAGGGTTTCGGCCGGCTGCGTGTGTGTCAGAGTTGTGTATCAGATTTTCAGAGCGTGAAAATTTGTGAGAGGCAAGAGAAAACCAATCTCAGAGAGATTGTGAGAAGACTTGTACTCGTTGATTCGATTTCATAATGGACTGGTGTGGCTCCCGTGGTTTTTCCTCACGTTGAGGTTTTCCACGTATATCTTGTGTCTTGCTTTTCTTTCCGGTTTTTCATTACGCACTTATTTGCTTGTCTATTCTGTGATTCATTGTTCCCAAGATCCGTAGGGGCATTGTAGGATTGAACAGGTGTTCGGCGATAAATCCATAACAGATGCATCACTAACTTTGTTATGAAAACTACATTCCATAACCATCCTTATGTAGTCAATTTGTTATAGATGTTGTTATGAATACCACATTGCATGACTATTAGTATGCAATTAAATTTTATTGAGATTGGTCACAATCTTTCTTTTGGTAACAGTTTAGAAGAATTTATACTACCTTAATTCCAACCCAACCCCATGAACATGTGTTTCAACTTCCTCGCTACATATAGGAATCGAAATCAAAACGTCAACACCTAAGTAAAGGTCGGCCCAATTTTTGAACTTCTACTTTTTCAATGACATTCTATAATTTAAATAGGTACCATTATTGTCCCCTAGAGGAACTACATTTTTACAAAAATTGAATGCCACACCCTTCAAGTAAAGGCCTATTGTATTGTAACAGAGCAAACAAATTAAACTAAGAATAAAGATAATATTCGAAATCATCATGCGACCATTTGAAGAATGTAGGTCTCCATAATAGCATTCTTGTTATTTTTTTGCTTGAGTAGGTCTTCATAATAGCATTCTTGTTATTTTTTCTAGTGGTTCAACAAGGGTTTCAAATTATGGGTTTCATGTATTCGGGGAAACTCCTCAAAGGTATGAATCATACTCATTTAGTTCTGATACCAAAGGTGCAATGTCCGACCAATATGACTATATAAGTTGAGGCCCATTAGCTTGTGTAATTTTGCTAATAAAATCTTGGCTAAGGTTTTGGCTAATCGCCTCAGTCACGTGCTACCCGCTCTTATTTCTCCTAATCAGAGTGCCTTTGGGGCTGGAAGGCCATAAAAATATATCAACTACATAGCTGTTACAAAACCGTTCTTTTACACATGAAAGTACAGACTTTTTTGTTAACCAAAAGTATAAATTTAGGTTCTTTTACAAATTCTTTGAATTGGTATTCGGTCCTGTGACTCCCAATAGCCGATCCCATCGTGCTTCTCACTTTCAAAGCCATCCTGAAAAATAGATTAAGTCAGGAAGTATACAATATGACGGAATACAAATGCTCAACAAAGGAGGGAACAATAAACATGATCAACGAATTCAATAGGAACTATCCATATAACCACACGCATATTAGGCCCTTTTTAGTACATGACTAGTGAACGACATCACAGCCTCTGAGCCTAGCCTCCTTTTGGCTTATTACCGGCTACCTCTGAGCCGAGCCTCCTTTTGGTTTATTCAAGCCTACTGGGTCAAAATCTTGGTAGGTCCACTCGATCAACGTACCAAATAGTTTCATAGCATTTGGTCATCACATAGAGTAAATATCAATTTTAACATGATCATAACATGGAATCCAATTAAAAACATAATGTCAGCAAAGGGAGTACAAAATGAGAAGAACAAAGAAATACTTCGAATATTTGAGGAGCATATTGTGTACCACCAGGTTTATCTTGAATTGAAGCCCTTGATCCATTGGTTGAATTTTCTCTCCCCTTTCTTTTTCTTTTCTTTTCTTCCTCTCTTTTTCTCTCTTTTCTTTCTCCCTTGTTCTTTTTTTTCTTTTTTCTTTCTAACTGCTGTATGGTGTATGTGTGAAACTTGAAAGCCAAGCCTATTTATACATGAGAATAATGGCATTTAGAATTCTCTTACTAATCCTAATGAATCTAATGTGACCTTATTTAGTTAAAGAGTATTGGCATATTCCAGCATAATACCTAGGGATATTTATGGTGTATTAATTTCATGGTGATTCATCGTATAATAAGATGTCAACTCGCCCGCCTTCCGGATAACTTCGCTTGGGCCCTAAGTCTCTTCACCTCGCGGCGGTTCATGCCGCATTCTCGTGCCGTGACGCTGACACATAGAAAATACTTTATCCAAATTTTTTTTTGGTAGTAATATAGAACAATTTTATAAGTCAAATGAAAAATATGAACATTTATTAAAATACGGGGTGTTACAATCTCCCCACCTTAGGAAATTTCATCCTCGAAATTTAACCACAAACTATAGGGACAAGTAGAACTATAAAATGGTTTCCTATTTCTCTCTTTTGTTTTTTCCAACTACAAAATGTGTACTGTTGTTGCGAAATACCTTTTTTTTTTTTTTTATTAAACTAAGAAAATAGGTGTCTTTTATTGGACAAGAGATGTTCCATTTTCTTAAGAATCAGAGGTACTGCACGAAGCATAATGTTGCAATTAAATTTGACATGAGTAAGGCCTACGATAGGGTGGAGTGGGTGTAGACACCCCAATCCGGGCTGCTGAATTTCTTTGACTTCCTCGAGGATGAAAATGCCTAACATGAGCACATGGGACTTGATTGAGGATTTGAGGACCCATCAAAAACCCTCCATAAACCCACCAAAACACCTTTTGAAACCTTAGAACAAGGGCACCTGGATTGCTCCCATAGGCACCTGGATTGGTCAATTCCAGGTGCCCAAGGGGAGTCTAGGTGCCGGGACTATTTATTCCAGGCGCCTGGACTTGCACAATGCAGGAGCCTGGAATGCTGCCCAGGTTGCATATGTTTGAAGGAAAAATGGGCGGGAGGATCACATCTTTGAGATCTTCTGCAGAGATTAGTTGAGATAATGGAGGATGGGAGAATGATGAGCCTAATCAGACCCCTAAGATGACCCTTTAATGGTTATTGGCTCTCTTTGAACCTTAAAATGTCTATAAAAGCATGCCCCTTCCACCATTGCAAGGCATGCACAATCTGATACTTCTCCTACATTGTCATTAAGATCATCTCTCTCCAGAAAGTTTTAATATCAGCTCTCACCCTTCAACTTCATCCTACTAAAACCATGAACCTACTTCCCTCACAACCTTGATCATACACTCTCTCCATCATAAGAGACCAAACCTTCAAACCAACAACCACAATCCAGCACTTAGGTTCCCAAACAACTAAATCCAGTACTAAAGACTCACAATAACCAACTCAAAACATCTTCCAAAGTCACAAATCAAGCCTTCAAAGGTAGTTATCTACCAAAAATGCTCAGATGGGCCCCAGAGGGGATACCACCCAGTCCTTTCTAGTCTCTCATACTGGTAAAGGGCTTGGGAAGGTCTTGAATATCACAAAAGGGAGAGCTTTCACTTGCACCTGCATTGAGTACAAGCGCTTGTACTCAATAGGTCCAGGTGCCTGGACTCTTTCCCATCCCTCTATTTTCTGTTTCTCTCGTATCCTTGTTAGCTTATTTACAGCATACATATTCATTATGGATAGTTAATTTTATTACATGATCATATGTTCACTTTATTGAACATTTGAGGATGTCTTTGGAAGCAAAAATCATGTGAAAAGGGAAGGAAAAATATGAGAAAAGAAGGCTTGCATGTGTTCATTAATCATTAATAAGTCTGATCATAGAAGTTCTAATAAGTTTAGGGGAATTTCCGTCTCATCTAAGCATTTCCACATCATTAGGTCTCATTATTAGCATTTTTATTGTATCTTTGGTAAAGAATCATTTTACCTCTTTATTCTACATGCACAAACTATTCAAATAGCATACTATACACATGATATATGATGCACCAAGTCGGGAGAATATTTAGAGCATTTCATTTCATCATTAAATCATCCCAAAATCATGGTTTTTTAGTGCATAAGTCATCTCTTGGATCTGGTTCTGAAATTCATTTAGCCCAAAGCATCATTAAACAGCACTATGAACATGTGAGGATAGGTTACAAAGCTCATATTTTTCATTTGCTCTATGGCCTGGATTAGTGAAATTTCTGCTTGATCAATGTTCCAGGCACCTATAGTCCATTCAGGTGCCTGGAGTCCCCTTTTCCAAGCTCCCATTCTTGCTCCAGGCGCCTGGACCAGTTTAATCCATGTGTTCAGTTAGTGGTCCAGGTGTGATTCGTATCGAGCTCGTGAGTGTGTGTTGAGGTCTTCCAGCATGATTTGAGCATGTTTTAGTGCAGTTCAGTGTATCGTGCAAGGTTATAGAGCACTCATGACACTAGCACATGAACCCACATACATTAATATGATATTGTCAATGCATTTACATGCGTTCACATGAACTTGTAAATAAAGTCTGTTTAAATGGTGTTTTCAAAATTCCCTAAACATTTAGTAAAGACTGGTGGTCGCACCGGGCGAGAGGGGTTCTTTAAATTCCTTCCCCTCTCGTAACCTAGCTCCTGGACCCGAGAAATCTCGTTTTGAAAGGCCAGTGAAATATTTTCTATTCCAAGGGCAAAAGAGTCATTTTTTCATTAGTTCCTCGGGTGCGGTCCTCATACCCAGGTGGCGACTCCAGTTAATCAATTTAAACCGTTTTCCTAAACATCTTGTGTAAGTTTCAGCGGGGTGTTCACAAGCTGGCGACTCCGCTGGGGACTTTGGTTAATACATATTTTAGTATTGTTACACTTATGCGTAATTTTATTAAAATGTGTATTAATCATCGAGAGCTAAACTTGAAAGATGTTTAAGCGATTTTGAAAATGTTGTTTTTATGGACTTTCTGCATTGCACATGCATGGTTTCTAGCCTTCGCTGACGTGTTTCAGCAATCTTGCCCTGCTCGCCAGTGACGGGGAATCCTGAAATGCTCAGCACCCTCGACTGTGATAAGTCATAATTGTCACTATTACCATCGCCTTGCGGTATCCTTGGCGGTGGGAGACAGCTTTGGCTTTGAGTCCGAGGTACCCTTTGAAACCAAAACCGGCCTTTTGCATATAGATAACCATAGACCTCCACGTTAGGTGACCAATCGATGTGTTAGGATTATGTGCTCCACCCTGTTACGTGCTATGTGTTACTATTTTCCTCAGCATGCCATACTGCATACATGCATGCATTTGCATCTGTACATATAGTCGTCTGTGTCCCGTGCGCCGGTAGTTTAGTATAGGCTAGGTTCCCGACAGTTAGTAGAAGGTTGCCTTGGCCAAATGATGAGTCGTGCATTCCATATGCAAGTTGTTCTTACAAGATAGTCTTCAAGACTACCGGATGTGGAAAAATTTGAACTGTCAAATTATTAACAATCATCTAAACAGACTGAGGAGTAATTAGCCTGTAATTAGGGATAATCACTCCTAAACGTCCAAATTTAGATTATTGTCGGGAATCCATATAAGTCGTGTTTTCCCAAATCCGTCCGTCCAATATAAAGGACTTGTTACTTAAAAGAAAACTTGAGGATTGAGGAAACCTTCCAAAGCTATCGAATTCAGTCTAGGAGACTTTAAATCCACGGAGTTTGAGATACCTCCGGTGTTGGTTGTGCCCGAACGGCCGCTCGTGTTTCGAACTAGCCTTGGAGTTGTTTGTATCTGGATGGCAACACCTCATTGCTCTGTCTCGGATGGCCAAGAAAAGATATCGGTTGTGGCTTCAACATTTAGGCTGTAGGTTGAAAAGCCATAAATGTCGAGTAAATGACTTACCTGTGGTGTTGATTCAATCTTCTGTGCAATGACTCCAAGTGAGATTCGAAACCGGTAGACTAACCCTAGGCTTAGAAGTAGGACTAACTTTGGCGAGGAGTGACACGCGATCCTAGGCACCCTTGTTCTTGTATTGGGCATTCAGGGCTGCAAACTGAGTCCAGCTTTTGCTTTATTGCCAATTCTGAACCATTGGGCCTACAAGGAAAAAGAAGACCTTACCCGTTTGGACTAGACCTCCCGGACAAAGATTGTCTCAACCTTCATCGCCAATGTCTGAAGCAGGGATGTCATCAGATCAGGCTCAAGATCCCCCAAATGAGATGGAACAGATGAGAATGGAAATACAAGATGTGAGGGCTCGAAATGACACCTAAATCGCCCAACTTATGGCTATTATGGTAAACACCCAAAGCCAGCTGCCTCCACCCCAACAACAAGTACTCGATGGTGGGGCCCGAAATCATGAGATTCCTAACAATGAGCTCCAAGAACAGTCATTTCCTCCTGAAAATTCTCAGTTGGTTGAAATGCTAGCCAAAATAGCCAAACTTGAAGAGTCTGTGGCTAAAAGTGAGAAGTGGGCCATTACCGGTTTTGATATGGACAAACTTTGCATTTTTCTGGGCGCTAAACTCTCTAAAAAGTACAAACCCATAAATTTTGAGAAGTTTGATGGGACTGGGGATCCCAGGGGACACATTCAGCCATACGTGAGTTCCCTCTCATTGTAAGACATCGATAAGCCCACTGTGGCCCAAATGTTCCATGAAACTCTCACGGGGCCCGCACTCCAATGGCTTCTATCCCTTGACATCTCGAAGAGGCAAACTTGGGAAGAAATGGCACACGCTTTCATTAAGCAGTATGAATATAATGTTCAGCTCAAAGTCACAACTCGCGAACTTGAAAGTATCAAGATGAAAGAGAAGGAGTCATTCGCGGAGTTTGTGATGCGATGGACGGCTAAGGCCACGCAAATGACCAACCACTCCTGCGATAAGGACCAAATGCGCATCATAACCAAGAATCTACAGACTGACTTGGCACAGTACATGGTGATGGCCCAAGCACACAACTTTGAGACCTACTTTGAGATGGGGCTGTCAATTGAGGAATTTCTACAGAGTGGGGTCTTGAAGAAAGGAGATCCAATCCCCAAGCCCAAACGCAACTACATCGGAAACACCTCATCCCTCTACGCAAACCCCAATTACATAGCCGATGCCTCATCCAGCTCCACAAGTCACCAACCCCACAAAACCGAACCTATAAATGCTATTTTGTCCCAACCAGCCCAACTAGCTCAGTCAGCTCAAAACCAAAGGCGGCGCCGAGTTTTCGCTCCTCTTCCCTTACCCCTCCCTACTGTCTTCGAACGATTTGTGCAGCAAGGCAAGATCAAGCCACTTCAACCAATCCACCTCCATAAGATCCCCCGCCTTCTTACAACCCAAATACCTGTTGCATCTACCACCAAACACCTGGGCACCCCACTAAAGGATGTCAATGCTTGCATCATAAGATTCTAGATCTCATTGACAACAAACAAATCGAAGATCCTATCGAAAAGCCCAACATCATCACCAACCCTCTGCCGACTCACAAAAGAAACATCGAGATAGGCCAAATTACCCTTAGCTCCACTCAAAATAACCTAAACTCCACTACATTCGACCCAAGCTAGTTTATCGTACTAGAAACAGATCCTAAACCCATTGTACCTATACCGCCCGTGTGCAAAATATGCTTTCTCGAGGCTCACTTGGACCCCACGATATGGCAAGAATGGGGAGATTTGATGATGGTAATGGAAGCTCGAGAATATGAGATGATGGTGGCCAACAATTTAGCAAATGGAGAAGCATGGCCAGTTGAAGAAGTGCAATTCAATGATGAACCTCCACTTGCCGACATGGTTGACCAGTTTTGGGATCCAATGTTTGCTGATCCACTTGATGGGCTCGCGCTTCTTAATCTGTTTGGAGAACCATTGCCCGCAATACAAAACCAACAGCCCGTGGAAGAGGGGCAAGGACAAAATTGGCAAGAAGAAGTTGAAGAAGCCAATAATGTCCAAGGAGATGAGTGGGATCCAATGCCAACCGAATAGCAGCTCATGGACCCCAATAATCCTTTGGATGGGTCCACACTTCTCATGTTCTTTGATGAGATATACTTGGTCCCAATGCCGCCTCTATGGGAAGGTCGTCCCGATTTCTCCATGATGAGTGAACATGCCATAAACTGAATGACGAAAGGAATAGAGTTCACACCATACGACTACATAATTGATGAGAATCTTCCGGCGCCTCAGGTGCAAATTCTGGAAAATTGTAACATTATGGTGTTGAACGATGGTGTGGCCGACATTTGGGATCAGCAGATGGAAGAAAATGTCTTGGCTAATGTGTGGGCCAATCCAAATGAAGGTATAACACTTGCTCCGCTGTGGGTAGGAAATGACGAGGTCTGGGCCGTTAACGAAGCCGCAATGGAAAATGGGGACTTGTAGAGTGAAGCAACAGTGGAAGGAATTACCATGGGTTTGGAAGAGGCTAGCATTGGGAAAGGAAAGAGAAAAGCGGAGGGGGATCTTGGTTATTTTTACATGGACTATACTGATTTGTGAGGGGATGATCTAGATTTGGTTCTTCATCTTCTCCAAAGTGGTCAGTTTTACCAGCCTCCACAAGTGTTCACCGAAAATACCTCTAACCCACCTCCAAATACCACAAACCAGCCTCATGTCAACCCAGCTCCACAAAATAATCCAATTCCAAACAATCTCGGTGACCCAGTTGCCAACCCCATTGACTTCCAAAACCTTTTTGACCCACTAGCCAACCAGTCCCATGCTACATTTGTAGCTAACAGCCGTGTTTCCCGTCCAAAACCTCCCCCAATGCAGCAACCGAAGAAAACCCCATCCAAAAACAACTTGAGAAAACCCTAGTTACCATTACCATTTGGGGGCTGCTCATGAGCTCTAGTGAGCATTGCCAAAAGCTTGACCAAGCCTCATCCTGCATGGAGATTGCTTTTAGCACCACTCCCGAAGCCATGATGGCTGCCATTACTACCCGACCTACCAAGCATACCTTAACCTTCACCGAGCCTGATCTACCGCTTGAGGGAACCGACCACAACAAGCCCTTGCATGTCACCATGAAGTGCATGGGGAATGGGTTCCCATTGTGTTGGTTGATAATGGATCTGCATTTAATGTCTGTCCCCTTCAAAGTGCTCAGTGTTTGGGCTTTAAGCCGAATGACTTTACACCGTCTAATCTCACTGTTAGGGCTTATGACAACACTCGTCGCAGCATGCTTGGGATGGTAGAAATGGAGATTGCAGTTGAAGGGTTCAAATTGATGGTGGAGTTTCATGTCCTCGAGATACCAGTTTCATTTAACCTAGATTTGAGACGGAGATTGAGCCTCGTGGCCCTCCACGTCAACACTTTTCTTTTGAGTTCGAGTCCACTACTAGGTACCGCACCCTTGAGGGTTTCATGAATGAAATGGACTACGATTTCGCTTACTTCGTTGTTCCTGAAATAAATTGTGTTGATCCTAATAATGATGAGACCGAGTTCGAGGGAGAAATACCCAAAGAACTTAGGTTCCTAATCAAAAGGGAAAATGAAAGGCATGCTCAACCAATAAAAGAAGAAATTATTTCAATAAACTTGAGAGATGAGGAAAATCCTCGCATGCTTCTAATCGGTTTTGGGCTATCTTCGGAGGAACGAAAGCTGGTCACTGATTTACTCGAAGAATTTGAAGATGTTTTCACTTGGTCCCATGCAGATATGCCCGGAATCGATCCTGAAATTGTGCAACATAGAATTCCCTTATACCCCGATGCAAAGCCGGTAAAGCAAAAATTGAGAAAAATCAGGCTTGATTGGGTGGAAAAAGTTAAAGAAGAGGTTACTAAACAATTCAATGCCGGATTCCTAATGGTAACCGAGTATCCACAGTGGGCTGCTAACATTGTGCTTGTCCCCAAAAAGGATGGAAGAATCAGGGTTTGTGTCGATTTTAAGGGTTTAGACAAAGCCAGCCCAAAAGATGACTTTCTCTTACCTCACATTGATGTACTGGTAGATAACACGGTGATTCATGCACTGTTATCATTCATGGATGGTTTTTTGGGGTATAATCAAATTTTGATGGCACCGGAGGATCGGAAAAAGACGACCTTCACCACTGAGTGGGGCACGTTCTGTTATTGGGTCATGTCGTTCGGATTGAAGAATGTCGGGTCAACTTACCAGTGAGCTGCAACAACCTTGTTACTCGACATGATGCACAAGGAGGTCAAGGTGTATGTTGGTGACATGATTGTGAAAGCAAAGGAGAGAGAGGGGCATCTCTCGGCATTGCGCAAGTTCTTTGAAAGGATACGGAAGTACCGGAAAAGTGCACATTCGGAGTCACTGCTGGGAAGATGTTAGGATTCATGATCACCACCAGAGGAATTGAAGTCGACCCGTCAAAGATATAGGCAATATTGGAGATGGAACCGCCAAAGACGGAAAAAGAAGTCTGGAGTTTCCTAGGAAAAATTCAGTTCATTAGTAGATTCATCTCCAAGTTGACCTCAACTTGCGAGCCGATGTTTCGTCTGCTCAAGAAGGGGGTGCCGTTCAAATGGGATGATAGATGTCAAAAAGCTTTCGAGGCAATCAGGAAGTATCTTCAAAATCCTCCGGTGTTTATGCCACCAATACCCGGAAGGCCACTAATTTTGTATTTGTCTGTATCACAATCGGCAATGGGATGCATGTTGGCATAAGAAGTCGAAGCCGGAGTCGAAAAGCCTATTTACTATCTAAGCAAGAAGATGGTCAGGGCTGCAGAGAGAAACACCTCGTTGGAGAAGACATGTTGGGCTCTTGTTTGGGCCTCCAAAAAGTTAAGGCACTATATGCTAGCTTATTCGGTGTTGTTAATTTCTCGGATGGACCTTCTTAAATATCTATTCGAGAAACTGGCACTCACTGGAAAGCTGGCAAGATGGTTGCTCTTATTGGCCAAATTTGAGCTTAAGTATGTTACTCGAAAATCGGTGAAAGGAAGGGTTGTGGCTGAATTCCTGGAAGACCATTCGATAGAGGGACCTGAGGATACGAAATTTCAATTCCCCGATGAAAGTGTTATAATCGTGGTGGACGATGTTTGGAAGTTGTACTTCGATGGAGCCGCCAATCAGAAGGGATTTAGAATTGGGGTGTTGTTGGTATCACCCGAAGGGCCGCACATTCCTCTTTCTTTCAAGTTAAACTTTGAAGTCACTAATAATCAAGCGGAATATGTGGCATGCATTGTAGGAATGGAAGCTGCCCTCGAAATCAGGGTAAAGAAGTTAGAAGTGGTGGGGAATTTGAATTTGGTTGTTTCTCAAGCTAATGGTGATTGGAAAGTACGAGAGGAGAAATTGAAGCCGTATCATAAGGATCTTGATGACTTGATTCACCAATTTGAGCAAGTCACTTTCACGCACATTCCATGAATGAAGAACCAATTCGCGGATGCACTTGCTACTTTGGCGTCCGTGGTTGAGTTATCAGTAAGGGTTAGAATGAGACCGATTATGATTGAGCAAAGAAATCGACCAGCCTACGAGTATGTGATGAATGTTGAAGAAATTGGCGATGGTCTGCCTTGGTATCACGATATTTGGAATTTGGTTGAGAAAGGAGAGTATCCGGAAAGAGCAAACAAAAAAGACCGGATAGCATTGCAAAGGTTGGCGTCACAATACATCATCTATGGGGGAAGGCTGTACAAAAGGTCATATTGTGGCATGCACAAGTTATGCATCCATGGTGATGACACGAAAAGGGCAATGGAGGAGATTCATGAAGGAGTTTGTGGTCCTCACATGAGTGGGATGATGCTGGCAAAGAAAATTATGAGGCAGGGGTATTTCTGGTCAACCATGGAAATAGATTGCATCGAGTATGTGTGGAGATGTCATAAATGCTAGGTCCATGCTAATCTCATGCATGTTCTGCCTACCGAGCTGCATACGATGGCATCACCGTGGCCCTTCTCGGTTTGGGGCACAGATGTGATTGGGAGAATCACGCCACCAGCATTAAATGGTCACAAGTTTATCTTGGTGGTAGTTGATTATTTCACGAAATGGGTGGAAGCAGCTTCTTATGCCACACTTACCGCAGTGCAAGTGGCTCACTTCATCAAACAGAACATCATATACCGGTATGGGGTCCCGCATGCGTTTGTGTAAGATAATGGGGTGCATTTCAAAGGAAGAGCAGCAGAGGTGCTTGAAGAATTCAATGTTCAGGTGCACAAGTTGACAGTGGACCGACCGCAGACCAATGGGGTTGTAGAAGCAGCAAACAAGTCAATCAAGAACATTTTGGAGAAAACCATCGAGTCATCTGGGGATTGGCATGAGAAACTACCATAAGAGTTGTGGGGGTATCGCACTTCTATCCATACTCTGATCGAGGCAGCACCCTATTCATTGGTTTACGGTATGGAAGCGGTGCTTCCCATTGAGCTGGAAGTACCATCCCTAAGGGTGATGATAGAAAATGAAATCGATGAGGATGATTGGTTGAGTGATAGGTTTCCGGAGTTAATGTTGTTTGATGAAAGACGGTTGCGGGCACTGTATCACATTCAAGGGTATCAGAGAAGGATTGCTCGCGCGTTCAACAAAAGGTGAAATTCAGGGATTTGATTGAAGGAGATATGGTCGTGAAGGAGATCCGGGCACCAATATTTGATCCACGCGGGAAATTCAGGCTAAAATGGGCAGGACCATACATTATCAAGACTATACTGGACGGTGGGGCAGCAGTGATCATTGATTTGGATGGCAATGAGTTTAACAATCTTGTTAACTTGGACCAACTCAAGCGGTATTACCCTTGAGAGATGCTCGTTGGGCGGAAAACCGCGAGGGCGGGCCGTCCCAAGAAAAATTTAGAGCGAGCCTGCTAGGTCGAAAACCCGCACTAGGCGGCCTAGGCAAAATTTAAGGCAAAAATTCAAAAAGAGCTCGCTGGACTGAAAACTTGAAAAGGCGGTACTAGGAAAAATTTAGAGCGTAAAAGGAGAGTGTTAATATCCGAGCGAACCCTTCCTTGAACTACGTCATGACCTGATTCCTTGAAAAAGGATACGTTGGCAACCTCATCCTGGGGTTCGGTCTAGATCCGTTGAGTTGGTTCACATTTTCATACCAAAGGAGATAGCATATGGAATCGAATGAACCAAGAAGGTGAAACCCTCATAATTCAATTTTATTCAAATCACTTTTTCGATCACATAAGCTGAGTAGAAAAGCCTAAAAACAACAAGCAACAAGCCACACTCAAAAGAAAGACAACTACATGGATCCACCATTTATTTTGGGAAACAGCTTAGTTAAGTCGAGAGAGTCAGTCCACAATGTTGCCAAATCTTGCTCTCAATTCCCTCCTTAGCCATTGGCGGTAGCCTGATCGTAAATTGATGCTTGGATATTGGTCTTGAACTCAAGTCACTCTGCCACCCCAATTGCGGCGATAAGCCTCAACAACTAAATGCTTGAACACGGGGAGATGAAAATCAGCAGGCTATGAAAACTCCACATCTTGACAAATGCCAAACAAACGGAAAATGCGTTGTGGAAAGTAGAAGGTGAAGCCCGTCAATCCCGCCAAAACCACCCAAGAATGGGCCATGTGGTTGGCCGTCATAGCCGGCAGAGGCAACCAGTGGCACCTCCAAATAATGTGATCCTCCTCCAAAGCCATAAAAAAATCCAACCATTTATCCGCACTGTTGCGAACCTCCACAAAGGGCTTGTTTGCTCAAGTACTAGCCTGATAAACCCAATCATTTTCCGGATTCGCAATTAACCTCATCTTGTCACAAAGCCACATCTGCCAAACGAAAACCAAAAGCCACAAGTCAAGCCAAGCCCAAAAATCAACAAACCAAAAATCCAAAAAAAAAAAAAAAGACCAAATACCAAAACCAAAACCCAAACCTGAAGCAAAAGCAGGCTTCCGGCAAACACATTGGTTTGCCTCGACTTCACCGCATCCAACCCCATATGAGTCTCCGCTAAAACCATGGGAACAACATCTCTTTGTTGCTCAATTTGCGCAACAACTGAAACGATCTAGGGACGGGGATTGCCATCGCCTAGAACCAACAACTATGTAGCTAGGAGACACATGCAAAGAGAAAAAACGCGACGGCCTTGAATGGTGTAGTCCAACAAGTTGCTACGAGGACTGAAATCCGCAAAGAGACATAGAATGTCGAGTGAATTTCTGCGGATCAAATGCTTCTCGAGTTTGTCTCGGAGAATCCTAATCAAGCCAACACGAAGCGGAGGGACCACCGGCTCGGTGTCAGTACGACTTCCAAGATATGCTTGGAACTCCTTAACGGTTGGATAGAGCTCTTGAAGGCCGAAACGGAACACATGGAACTCCGGGTCCCAAAATTGAACCACGGCATGCAAAAGCTCGGGATGGATGGGAATGTAATGAATGTGGCGCAAAGAGTTAAGATCGTGGCTTTAGAAATTGAACCAATCGATGTTTTCAAAGCTCACAATCCAAGGTTGAAGCACGACAGAGACGAGCATGGCCATGGCACGGAGATGAAGTGGAAAGAAACGGATAATGGAAGTATAAGGAGTGAAATGTTGAGAGTTAGTATGAAGAAAATGCTTTAGCAAAGCATGGTATTTATAGGAGTGGTTTGAGTAACGACAACTTTACATGCAAGGTTGGGAAGAGGAGATGCAAGTTTCCAAGGAATCAAGAACAATTTTCAAAGGATTATGCATGGGAAATCATGGAAAATTTTGAAAATGGGTGGCATTTGTTGGAAAATGAAGGAGAAGACCTTGGAAAGGAGTATAAGTAAGTTGGGAAGGTTATTTGAAGAGTTCCCACGTAGCTTGGGGCAGAAAAATGCCATGCAATGGGCAAGAAAACACCTCCGGAAGGAGCAAAGGTCTGCCAAGAAGCAAACCCAGGTGCCTGGACTTGTCAATTCCAGGTGCCTGGACTCAATCCAGGCACCTGGACTTGATGATTCCAGGCGCCCATACCCAATCCAGGCGCCTGGACTTGGTGAATGTAGGCGCCTGGACTCCATGCAAGGGCAATCCTGTTTCAGCCGTCCAATCTCATTTCCGGACATTTTTGTCAAGTTCCAATGGTTCCAACTTGTTCTAAGGGGTATTTATGACTTGGTGGAAAGGTCCATTTCCAGAAAATTTGAAGAATGAGGAATATGGACCAATTCTTCTATTATTAAGGTTCGGCCTAACACCTCGAAGTCGCCGTTGGAGTTTGCTCTATCAATTGATTGTGTCCAGGTGATTGTGTTGGATGAATATGACTTCACGGAAACGATGGGATTCTCATTTATGAAGAAGTGTGTGTGGTGGCGAAAGGCGTTCAAACATGCCCTATGGATACCAAATTCCGTCCAAAGGTCATTTGAATCATTTAACAAGTTCAGTTGTAACATATATATACTTTTGAGTCCTGTGGAAGTGTTAGAGTCATTTGCCGTTGTGTTTATATATATAAGTTGGTAGCATTGTTGTTTCTCATCAAATAAAGTGTTTCGGGGAAATTCGTGAACACTTGGGTCTTTCATTCCATTTTCCCTTGTAAATAAGCATCATGTATATATGTCAATCAAATAAATGTTTCTCTATTTTTGTTCGCGTGTTTTACAACATTTGATTTTGTTCCGTTCTTCGCAAATACAATAACAGAAGCATGGATAACAATGAAAGTGCAAATCTAATAAAACCGAATGTGATATCCATAAGTCAAAATCAAGCTGATGTGTACTAATCCATGAGCAAAGGCAAGCAATGGGACAAACATATGCCCGAAAAAGCGAAACAGGCACGCAGGCTCGATCTAAGTCTACTTGGGCACGCAGGCCGAAATGGAAAATCTATGGCTAATCCAAAGCAAAAGTGAGGCTCAGTGCCTCGAAACCAACCAGTACTAACTAAGGGTCCGCCTAACTCCATGTAGTCCTTCTCGTCGTCACCTCCCTCTGGTACGTCCTCTGGGATGGAATCCATTAGGGGATGCTCCTCAATAATGGCCTCAGTGCCTGGCATGGCACCTGCTGCTGAAGACTGCTCATCGACCCTCCGGCGGACTACCCTTTGAACGGATAAGCGAATGGTCATCGACCCGACACCTACAACACCGCCTCTCAAGCGCTTCCTAGTAACAGGAGGCTGCAAACAAATTCACATCAAGAAAAGCAGTTCATCATGTAATAATGGAAAACATGAAAGTAAATGTAGTGCAAAAAGACAGAGAGGTACCGGGGGCTGCCATCGAAAGAGGAGGGCTAGGAACAACCAGAGGTAAAGTATCGCTTGACAGACGAATCGGAATGTCTACTCCAGTCAGCAGCTGATGAACCAGCACTCGTAGTCCATGGGCCTGCTCGAAGTAAAAACGCGCGGCCTCCTGAGAAAACTGCGAAGGAAAACAATAGTTTCAGTAATAAGTTTCATAATCATGCAATTGTTAGAATAATAAAACTATGCTTACCGGGGCAGTAGGAAGAACGAGGTTAGCGGCTGGTCGGGGAATGTCTACCCATACTTTCTCCCCTTCAGGAGTTTGGATAGACACCTCCCATAACTTCGTACAGCATGCTCCGACCTCCTCGAGGGGCCAGCTCTTTCCGCTACTGCACCACCCCACCTCTCTCTGAGAGTGGACACTAACCCACTCCCCACTGGCACCTCCTATCTCTCCTCCACCTGCACACCTCCTCTCTCTACTGGAATGTCCTCCATCAATACAACCCCACTCTCCCCCTCTCTCCCCTGCTCAACTGGCACACTCTCCACTGTGACCTGCTCTTTCTCACTCCCAGCAGTAATATCCTCTCTCCCCGTAGCGCTGCCACCACTCTCCCTCACAATAGTAGGGCCAACCCCTTCTCTCACCTCACCTCTCCCTCTCCTCTGCTCACCAGCTCTCTCACGTCCACCTCTATTAGCCTGCTCAGCAGCTAAAGTATCTGCAGCCGCCTTCGCGATAGCCTCCCGCGTAGCTCTAGCCCGCTCTTCGTACTCCACCATGTCCAGTGGGCCAGCCAAGTACCGCTGCCCGTACGCCTCGTAGTCCTCTGTCATCGGAGGTACTGGTCCAGGGCTGTGTCAAGGATGGTATAACGCTCTATCTCTGCCAAAGTATAACTCTCAGTCCTCAGAACCAGTGGTGGGAGAGGTCCTGGTACCACTGGCACTAGAGCCCGCATCGACTGGTGTACTACCCTGTCGCCAAGGTACCACTGCCAGCCGTACACTCACTCTAGTAGGACCCTCCCCCGCGTGACCTCTCTTCTAGGCGCAAGGTACTCATCTTGAATCCCGTCCCACATGTGCCACGGTACCTGCAAGATAAAAGAAAGTTTCATCAGTTGATAAGCAAGGAATTGAATACAATGGTTAATTGCGAATTTAAAGTTTGCATTTTACAATAGTAGAGGTAAGGCGGTCAAGCTCGGCACGAAAGAAGTCCAGTTGGCCATACACTGCGCTCTTCCCCCTTAATCCTTGTCCCAACGTAAAGCTCGAGGAATCACGCGCTGGTCGTGGTAGGAGGACTCTGGAGACGTCAATCCCAGCACCTCATAAGACCATAATTGCAAAACAATTGTGAACAATTAGCAGATATCCAATGCGCAGGCAAACAGATATTCAGTATATGATGCAAGGCATAAGTATGGAATGCAGGAATTGAACTTTAAACTTGCAAAAATTTAAATATTTTTACCTCCCAGCAAACCACAACCCTCTTATACTCGCCGCCACTCCTCAGGACACAGAGCCCATAAAGGCGTAGCACGTGGCCAAGGCCCAATCTCCCCAGTCGTAGCGAGCAACCCGGTCGAAGTCTCTCAGCGCTGCGAAGTAATCCATGTGCACTTGGTGGGGTCGGTTCGCGAACAAATTCGCGCCGAACATGTAGAGCAAGTAACGCCGGGCCTTCTGCTCACTAATGGGCCATGACGCGGGTCTCCCGAGGTAGTGATCAGTAAACTGGCCGTAATTGGTAGAATCCGCCCCACAGTTGGGCTTCCAGCCCAAGTAGTGATGAAGCCCATCGACGTCCTGTGCTATCCCTGAGTCGAAGGACATCAGCTCTCCCCCGACCTGTAAACCTGTCAATGCTGAGAAGTCCAAGGGTGTCATAGCCACCTCCCTAAACCTCAGGTGGAGGGAATTCGTCTAATCCATCCACCTCTCTGCCAGTGCCGTCACCACAAAGTGGTCGCGCATCATCCTTGTCTGTGTCCGTATGAACGGCTCGAAACCCGCGAGGTCGACCAAGTCTCTCACATCGTCGTGAAGCTCTTCATAGAGGGTTAAGGTCCTCCCCGATGAGCCGTTCATGCCCAAGCACCAATTTACCGGTTGAAATAAGAAATTGCATAAATACATGAGTTCATGAAATTTCTAAGTCCGCAGTGCATAATTTAATGAATTCAACAATGGAAAATGCAGTAAATAAACTCATACCTCCAAGCACTCACGGGAGATGTGTCTCCCCACGTCTAGAAGAACCTCCTCTCCGCCGTACCTCTCCTGTATCGAGACGTAACTATCGATCGACAACGACACTATATGGTTTAGCGGCGGGTCGTAGGTGTCCGCATGAAAAGCCGGCCTTACTATTAGTGCCCGACGGGCCATCTCCATGGCAGACACTCGTGGGCCCTCCGCCCTCGCCCTCTCCTCTGCCTCCACGTCTCTCACTATGTCTGCAGCAGTCTCTTCAGTCATTGGCGGTGAATCCGTCACCTCGGGCACTGCCACCTCCTTCCCCTTATCCTTCCCGCTCGTCCCCACACCAGAATCACTTGGAGGAACTACCGAACAACTTGCAAGACCCCCATCTCCTCCATCACCACCCACTAAGCCACCCTTTCTGCCGTCACCATCAACTAAACCATCCCCTGTGCCCAAGTCCTCCACCAAAACGCCCTCATCCACAAACACGTCCACACCACCCAAATTCACCACCGTTCCTCCATCACCACCCACTAAACTGCCATCTCCACCACTAACCCCACTCGCACCACCAACAATACCACCTACACCACCAACATTAGCACCCACATCACCACCACGCGCCAAATCTCTGCCAACACCACCAAGATCACCACCCACAACAGCCACCAAACCAACATCAATCAAGGAACTACTACTAGCGAGGGGATCAATAAAAACATTTAAACTACTCGAGGTGCTCAGAACAACGTGAACATCACTTACCCTTCCAGATCTGAAGTTTCTATAGCTTTCAGGGGTGGCTCTGCTCCGGTTGTCCACTCTCCATGGCCGCCGGCCATCGCCGTGACCCCATGGGTCTCCTCTGACCCCGTTATGGTCACCCTCACCCAGCTAGTGGCATCCTCGGCCTGATCCGTCGCCGACTGTGCCTTGGATAGGAGGTTCCACCGCCGGTGGGTCGCCACCCAGCCTTCCCCCGTCGCTCTCTGAATTCGAGGAAGCCATGGAAAGCTCCAAAGCACTCAATTCAGCCATGGGTGTGAATGGATGCTTGGATTTTGTACCGAAACCGAGCAAAACTTTGTAGATCTAGGGCTTTTGAAGTGAGAAATCATGTTTTGATGGGGATTTGTGATGAGGTCGAGAGTTTTGAGAGAAAAGAGAGAGAAGAGAAAGAGAGACGATCGGGATGAGAGAGGAAGAAGATGGGTTATGACCGAAAAAGTAACGCCTGGACGGAAATAAGGAAACCCAAACGGTTGTAACTGTTCACGTTTTGAACACTCCAAGCGCCCATATGGAATCCAGGCGCCTAGACTTGATGACTCCAGGCGCCTACACCAAGCCCAGGCGCCTGAACTTAGCCAATGCAGGTGCCCCGATTTCGAATCCAGGTGCCATGTTCTAATGTTCAGATGTGATCGCTTGGTGTTGTTAACTTCTTCCTAAAGCTTTCTAAGCCTTGTTGGGGTGTTCCCGGTAAAGTTTTAATTTAATTCTACGACGCGCGTTTGTGTACTTATGGACCAAGTATATAATCTTGGAATTTCACTTGAGAATTTGATTCTCAGTGACTAGCCTTTGTCGACCGATGGATTTTATTGCATGGATCATCGTGTGAATCATATTTGTTATTTGAGGGTTTTAAATCCGTTTAAATCATATTTGCGTGACGTTTGAGGGTTTTAATTTATTTTATCCTGTTTAAATCATTCTTGAGGGATTTATCCCGTTTAAATCATTTTGAGGAATTTAATTCAGTTAAAATCCATATAAATTATTTTTGAGGATTTTAATCCATATAAATAATTTTTGAAGATTTTAAATCCGTATAAATCATTTTTGAGGATTTTAAATCCGTTTAAATCATTTTTGAGGATTTTAAATCCGTTTAAATCATTTTTGAGGATGTTAAATCCGTATAAATCATTTTTGAGGATTTTTAAATCCGTTTAAATCATTTTTAAGCATTTTAAATACGTTTAAATCATTTTTGAGCATTTTAAATACGTATAAATCATTTTTGAGGATTTTAATTCTGTTTAAATCATTTTTGAGGATTTTAAATCCATATAATCATTTTTGAGGATTTTAAATCCGTTTAAATCATTTTTGAGGATTTTAAATCTGTATAAATTATTTCTGAGGATTTTAAATCTGTTTAAATCATTTTTGAGGATTTTTAAATCTATTTAAATTGTTTTTGGAGGATTGATGTGCGTGTCTTAATATCACTTCAAGATGTTTCACTCGTTTAAATCTGATTTAAGGGTAATATACCCGTTTGAAACCACGTTTTGCATTAAATGCCCCCGGGAACTACGCCGATCTGATCCCTGCACACAGGGTACGTAGGCAGCTCATTGAGCATGATCAAATTTATTTCCATGTTTCGTGATTACAGTCCTGGAAATTTTGGTGCAACGGATTGGGAAGTCTCTGTCTTTGACAATACTCACGTCAAATCAACGACGATAAGTCATGTCAAAGAGGGGCAACTGTAGACACCCCAATCTGGGCTGTTGAATTTGTTTGACTTCCCCGAGGATGAAAATGCCTAACATGAGCACATGGGACTTGATTGAGGACTTGAGTACCTATCATAAACCCTCCATAAACCCACCAAAACACCTTTTGAAACCCTAACGATAGCCCAAAAATCCTAAAACAAGGGCACTTGGATTGCTCCTATATGCGCTTGGATTGGTCAATACCAGGTGCCCAGGGGAGTCCAGGCACCTGGACTATCTATTCTAAGTGCCTACATTAAGTCCAGGCGCCTGAACTTGTACAATGCAAGCGCCTGTAATGTTGCCTAGGTTGCGTATGTTTGAAGGGAAAATGGGCGGGAGGATCGCATCTTTGGGATCTTCTACAGAGATTAGTTGAGATAGTGGAGGATGGGAGAATGATGAGCCTAATCAGACCCCTAAGATGACCCTCTAATGGTTATTGGCTCTCTTTGAACCTTAAAATGTCTATAAAAGCATGCCCCTTCCACCATTTAAGGGATGCACAATCTGATACTTCTTCTACATTTTTATTTTGTTCATCTCTCTCCAGAAAGCTTCAGTATCAGCTCTCACCCTTCAACTTCGTCCTACTAAAACCATGAACCTACTTCCCTCACAACCTTGATCATACACTCTCTCCATCATAAGACATCATAAGACACCAAACCTTTTAATAAACACCCTTAATCCAACACTTGGGTTCCCAGAAAGCTAAATCCAGTCTAAAGACTCACAAAAACCAACTCAAAACATCTTCCAAAGTCACAAATCAAGCCTTCAAAGGTAGCTATCTACCAAAAATGCTCAGATGGGCCCCTGAGGGGTTACCACCTAGTCCTTTCTAGTCTCTCATACTGGTAAAGGGCTTGGGAAGGTCTTGAATATCACAAAAGGGAGAGCTTTTCACTTGCACCTGCATTGAGTACAGGCGCCTATACTCAATAGGTCCAGGAACCTGGACTCTTTCCCATCCCTCTGTTTTATGTTTCTCTCGTATCCTTGTTAGCTTATTTACAGCATACATATTCATTATGGATAGTTAATTTTATTACATGATCATATGTTCACTTTATTTGACATTTGAGGATGTCTTTGGAAGCAAAAATCATGTGAAAAGGGAAGGAAAAATATGAGAAAAGAAGGCTTGCATGCGCCACTACAAGAAATTTTGCCTTTAACGGCATTTTTCAAATGCCGGAAAAACCACTAAAAATGCCGGAAAAGAGTAGTACCGGCATTTGTTAAGTATTACCGGCATTTATTACAAATGCCGTCTACACACGTGTCGGTAATGCCACAAATGCCGGGAAAAGTCTTCAAAAATGCCGGCAATACGCGACACTATTTGCGGCATTTGTGAAAATGCCGGGAAAGCCTATTGTTTTTTTTTATAAACAAAATGCCTTGTGGCGCCCGCATGGCAGCCACGTGGTGCTTGGGTGTCGCCCATGTGGCAGCCGCATGTCACCCACGTGGTGCTTGCGTGTCGTCCGCGTGGTGTGAAAATTTGGGGAGAAATGTGTAGACACCCCAATTTTGATAACTTGTGCATCCCCGATGATGAAAAGAAGAACACGTGAAACGTACCTTGGAACAGATACTTGAGTCGGATGGATCAAAAGAACCAAAAACCCCAAACCCACCTAAACCGTACGGCCCAAAACCCAAAACCGTACGGCTTGAAACTCCATTTGCACCGTGCGGTGTTACCATGTGCACAGTACGACATACCTTTGACGCCGTACGACACCCTTGTCCCACTAACAGGATTCTTGGGAAGCTCTAGCAGCTCAGAAACAATGATGATATTTGTCCAAATGATGATATTCGGCAATGATGCCGGTTCGCCCTCGTCTATAAATTCCGACGTCGTCGAACGATTTCAAGAGAGAGCTCGATCAGATCATACCGAAAGGAAGACCCAAATTCATTCCATACAAAACCAGTGAAAATTTCTGATTATTTCATCCATATCCACCTGTTGTTTGAACCTCCGTTTCATGAGAATCCGAAAACCTAGCGCCCATTTCCTGTCATCAACTAATCCAGTTCGTTCGGTTCTGTTTCGAGGTATAACAATTCGTTTTCAAACCTTAATCTTCTGAGGGGGGTCTCCAACGGGTTTGAGGGGAGCTCCGTAGCTCTTCCTGGAGCCCGAACGGGGATGTTTCAACAAGGTTCGAGCCTCTCGGGAAAGCATCACGCGACATCGTCCATTGTTGCGGGATGCCGTCTCTAAAAACGAGGTACATTCATCCATCAAAACCATTTCTTAAACCTGTTTCGATCAACAAATAGTGTGGTTTTTACACCAAAAAGAAAGTTGGTTTCAATCGGATAAAAGTGAGAATTTTTGAAAATACACTGCACAGAGGCGCCGTACGGCATCCTTGATGCACCGTGCGGTGTGATTTTGGACACCGTACGGCATCACTGGAAAAACATTTGATTTGCTCTGTTTTCTGAAATTCGATGCTCTGTTTTTTTGTAAAAAAACCAGAGGGGTTTAATTACAGTGAACCCCTCCCACTTTCTGTCTTTTTCACTTGCACCCCCCTTTTGTTAAATTTCTCACGTTTATGTGCTTGATTATTACGTGATTTGTTACCGTTATTCACTTCCTTTTTAGCATGATGTTGCTTTTGTTGTTTATGTGAAATAAGGGTTTCATTAAAATCTTTTCAAGAATAAATCCCACAAAGATTTAGTAGAGACCGAAAAATTCCGGGCACGCGGGGTGCATTTTTCGAACAAAACCTTCCCCGCGGGTAACCTGGCTCCCGAACCCAAATCTCTATTTTTCGCAGATCAAACCCTTTTTCAGCGGCACAAGAGTCATTATTTTTTTTTAAACGGTTTCTCGGGTACCTAACATTTTCCAGAAATTAAACCCCAGGTGGCGACTCTAAAGTTTTCCTTTTTTCCGGATCGCCCTTTTCCTTTTTCACAAAGACAACCAAAACGCGTGGATACTTGTCCCGCGAACGGACGTCCACAAAATGCTTCCCCCAAGATTCGAACCCAAGACCTTTGCTTCGCGCACGCGCATGTTTACCAACTCAGCTAGCCCACATGTTGTTAAAAAATGCACAATGAAAAATATATATATTATACGGTCGGATTTTTTTTTTTAAATTAGACTTTTACCGGCATTTGCATAAAAATGCCAATAAAAGTACTTTTTCCGGCATTAACAAAAATGCCGGTAATATTTTGGCGGGAAATTTGGCTTTTTCCGGCATTATTTTAAACAAATGCCGGTAAAAGTTAAATTTTCACGGCATTTATTGAAATGCCGGTAATAGTGGCTTTTTGAGGCATTTATTATAATGCCGGGACTAAAAATGCCAGAAATGCCTATATTTGGCGTAGTGTTGTGTTCATTAATCATTCATAAGTCTGATCATAGAAGTTCTAATAAGTTTAGGGGAATTTCCATCTCATCTAAGCATTTCCACATCATTAGGTCTCATTATTAGCATTTTCATTGTATCTTTGGCAAAGAATCATTTTACCTCTTTATTCTACATGCACAAACTGTTCAAATAGCATACTATAAACAAGATATATGATGCACCAGGTCAGGAGCATATTTAGAGCATTTCATTTCATCGTTAAATCATCCCAAAATCATGATTTTTTCGTGCATAAGTCATCTCTTGGATCTGGTTCTGAAATTCATTTAGCCCAAAGCATCATTAAACAACATTATGAACATGTGAGGACAGGTTACAAAGCTCATATTTGTCATTTGCTTTATGGCCTGGATTAGTGAAATTTCTGCTTGATCAGTGTTCCAGGCGCCTGCATTAGTGCAGTCCAGGCACCTATAGTCCATCCAGGCGCCCATTCTTGCTCCAGGCGCCTAGACCAATTTAATCCAGGTGTTCAGTTAGTGGTCCAGGTGTGATTCGTATCGAGCTCGTGGGTGTGTGTTGAGGTCTTCCAGCATGATTTGAGCATGTTTTAGTGCAATTCAGGGTATCGTGCAAGGTTATTGAGCACTCATGACACTAGCACATGAACCCACATACATTAATATGATATTGTCAATGCATTTACGTGCTTTCACATGAACTTGTAAATAAAGTCTGTTTAAATGATGTTTTCAAAATCCCCTAAACATTTATCAAAGACCGGTGGTAGCACCGGGCGGGAGGGGTGCTCTAAAAAATCCCTTCCCCTCTCGTAACCTAGCTCCTAGACCCGAGAAATCTCGTTTTGAAAGGCCAGTGGAATATTTTCTATTCCAAGGGCAAAGAAGTCATTTTTCAATTGGTTTCTCGGGTGCGATCCTCAAACCCGGGTGGCGACTCTCGTTAATCAATTGAAACTGTTTTCCTAAACAGCTTGTGTAAATTTCGGCCGCACGGTGGCTGTGGACTATTTAAGTGAGCCAAGCATTGGCCGAGCAGTGGAAATTGTGATGGAAACAGAGTTTGGGCCGAGCTGGATGGACCCAATAGTGGCATACCTACGAGATGGGACCTTGCCAGACGACAAGAGAGAAGCCCATAAGATCAAAACCAAGTCAGTACGCTTCTGGCTCTCTCCAGAAGGTAAGCTTTATAGAAAGTCTTTTCTTGGCCCATATTTATTGTGTGTACACCCAGCTCTAGTCCAGAAGTTCCTTTATGAGATCCATGCTGGAACGTGTGGAGGACACACGGGAGGAAGGTCCATAGCCCACCGAGCAATATCCCAGGGGTATTGGTGGCCTTACATGCAAGAAGATGCAAAGGCCTTTGTCAAGAGTTGTGAGAAGTGTCAAAGGTTCTCCCCCCTAATTCGAGCACCAGCTGAGGATCTGTTACCTCTGACGAGCCCGTGGCCATTTGCACAATGGGGACTGGACATCGTGGGTCCTCTCCCTATGGCAACAGGGAAACGAAAATTCCTGCTTATTGGCACAGACTACTTCACTAAATGGATAGAGCGTGAGGCTTTGGCAAAAATCACAGAAGCCATGGTAGAAAGGTTCGTTTGGAATAAGATCATTACCAGATTTGGGGTACCTTACTCCATCATCTCAGACAATGGGTCCCAGTTCGGCAAGAAGTTCAAGGCTTTTTGTGCCTAGTACGGCATCAGGAACTATTACTCAACCCCAGCCTACCCACAGAGTAATGGGCAGGTAGAAGCTTCAAACAAGACCATCCTTAAAAGTCTTAAGAAAAGGTTGGAAAGCAAGAAGGGAAAATGGCCAGACGAGCTGCCTGCCGTGCTCTGGGCATACAGAACCACCCCACGGCGATCTACGAGAGAGACACCGTATTCCCTTGCTTATGGAATAGAGGCAGTGATTCCATTGGAGATAGGCTTGCCTACCATTCGGACTACTCTTGTAAAGTCAGGTGGCAACGACAAAGCATTGGCCGAACAGCTCGACCTTGCCGAGGAAAAAAGGGAGCGTGCACTCATCACCTTGGCAACATATTAGGAGCAGCTGCAGAGAAGTTACAACAAAAAGGTGCAGCCAAGAGAGTTCAAGATTGGGGATCTAGTCCTAAGGAAAGTCTTGGCTAACACCAAAATATCTACGGACGGAAAGCTCGGGCCAAACTGGGAAGGCCAATATAAGATTGTGGGGATTGCTGGAATTGGGGCTTATTGTTTGGCCGACCTGGATGGAGACCCAGTACCACGGCCATGGAACGTCCAGAACCTAAGAAAGTTCTACCAGTAATTTGCTTATGTGATTACGAATACAATCACATCTTTTTTAAAAGTGAATACGAGTAAATTCACATCTGTTTTTAATACCTAGTTGGGATTACGAATAAAATCACCAGCATAAGTTATTTAGATCCTTTATCTCAAGCATGAATAAAATTTCATTTGTTTTCTTATTGCGATATTGCTTAAATACGAACCAAATATTATCACAAATATTTGAATTCCTATTGGGGAGCAGAGAGTGTGTTTATTCCAACGAATATTGGTAAAACTCTAAGTATGAAAACACTTAGATTTGCAACGAATATTGCAACTGGAGAGGGAAGAATCCAATTATATTGGGAAATACCCAAGCACGTACGAAACACGTGCTTAGCCTGGACACTACGTGAGGCTGGCTCAGTTCGGGGAGACCATAAGAAAGGGCCCCAGGTTATGGCCGAGCAGGGTAGGCCAAGTGTGCAGTCAGGATAGCGCCACGGGATGGTGGCGGTACCATGAGAAGGTGCACGAGGCCAATGCCGAGCAATGTATCTGGTCGGCAATAGTATATGAGAATAGGCAAGTATGTTGCCGAGCTAACTGCCTACGTGATAAGGTGGCAGGTCAACCTCTTACGTGATAAGGCTTAAATCCTGAGAGTTAAGGGATTATCATTAGGCTTCCATATTGGACAAGAAGTCCAATATAGATACATAATCCTTACGAGAAGGGAATTCTGATTGTATTGCCATATGGGACGAATCCCATAAGAGAAAGAACTCCTAATGTAAAGAGGATTCCGATAATGCCAAGGATTCCTAACGTGGAGGGAATCCTTGTAAAATAAAGATTGTGTTTCTATATGGAGCGAGTCCCATATAGGAAAGGACTCCTAATGTGAATAGGATCCTTGGACAAAATGCACCCTGCATCTATAAATAAGGTGCAATACCCATGAAGAAAGGTACGCAGTAATTCGTGTTTACATGCTTTACGTGTTTTATGGTTTCCTCCTAGTACGTGATACTAACTTAAGCATCGGAGGGCCTTTGCCGACGAGAGGCAAAGGTGCTCTAACCGTCTATTGTCTTGCAGTGCTAGGGTTCCGGCGAAGAGTGCATATTGTTGATCTCATAGAGGCGTGGAAATAGCATACCCAGATTTTTCCCCTCTACAGCAACGAATTCCTAAGTATGAATAAACTTAGATTTGCAACGAATTCCTAAGTACGAATAAACTTAGATTTGCAACGAATATTGCAACAAATTCTTAAGTACGAATAAACTTAGATTTGCAACGAATATTGCAATGAATTCCTAAGTATGAATAAACTTAGATTTGCAACGAACATTGCAATAAATTCCTAAGTATGAAAAAACTTAGATTTGCAAACAAATATTGCAATAAGGCTCTAAGTATGAAAGAACTTAGGCTTGCAACGAACATTGCAACAAATTTTCTAAGTACGAAAACACTTAGCATATGCAACGAGTATTGCAACAAATTCCTAGGTATGAATACACTTGGGTTATAAAAGTTCAAGTATGAAAACTAGACAAATATGGCATGAAGAAGCTTATACATTGCAATGACTACTGCATGAGGATGCTTGATGAAACAAAGGGCACAACTTTTTTACAGAAACAAAACTAGGCACGAAAATGCTTAAACAGAGTACCAAACGTCAAGGGAGATAAGAATACTAGAAAGGCCACATCCGGCCGAGCATAGCCTCGCAGGGCTGATCATCAAAAGCAAACGAAGGCATCATGCCTCTTCACTGTGCCCTTCAGCAGCAATGGCAAGGTTTGGATCAGGGTTACCAGCGGTACCCTCAGCAACACCGTCCACAAAGGCAGTAAGATCAGTAATGGTTTCGTCTGTTTGGGTCTGCTCGGTAGGAGACTCAAGTTGGGCTTCAGAGTTGGGTTGAGCTTGAGCATCAAGATTGACTTGAGCAACAGCTACCTCACTTGGAAGTTCCATGTCAGTCCAATGAGGGGAAGACGGATCCACCCCGAGCTTGGTGAGGCATCTCTGCCAAGCCGCGCCCCAGACGGCATCCTGGACTGCCAGCATCTGTGCTCTGTAGTTGTCCGTGATCACGACAACAGCACGGTCGTATTCGGCTTCTGCCTTAGCCTCTGCAGACGCAAGTTGCTGACGGAGTTCACGTTCAACCTCCTCAGCCTTCATCTTAAGCTCGGCGCTCTCTCCCTTCAGTGCCTCCGCCTCTTCCCGAGCATCCTTCAGAGCTTGAGCATGTTGAGCACTCTCCTTCTCCGCTTTCTCCGCTCTTTTTTGCTCCCTTTTTAGCTCCTTCTCAGTGTCTTTTGCTCTCTCCAGACCAACGGACACCTTTTGCATGATCTGCAGAAACGGAGAACGGTTAATAAGGAAAAATGGCAATCTAAATACGATAAAAGACATAGTAAGGGAGTCTCTTCACCTTGGTGCTAGACTGGAAGATGGATTTCATAAGACTGTCATAGGAGTTGCTCTTCTCCCTATCCATGTCCAGGGGAAGGAGTGCGGCACGAGAAACGCCAAAAGCCACATCTACAGAGGAGATTTTATCAGTCACTAAGGGGGGGGGGGGTACCATCGGGACGCGCCAGGACTGGGGCCCAGGGCTGTGCCAGAGGTGGAGAGTCAGTAAAACGCTGACTAGAGCTCGAGTCTTCAGTCCTCCTCCTCTGCGGGGGAGGTTGAGCGTTACTAGGGCTCTCTGCTGGTCTCTTGTCCCTCTGTTGCTCAGGGAGAGAGACGTCAGGATTGACAACATGAGTAGCTGGGGGAGCATGAGGAGCCCTCCCACAGAGGTTCAGTTCGCCTAGCAGATCGATTGGCTGGCGAGGCATCACTTCTCGGACTGGAGAAGGGGAGTAGCCTGGAGAATCGTCTGAGTCCGCAAGAAGGGCGGCCTGCTCGGTCAAAGATTGGGTAACTGCACCGTGGTCAAACCCACCTATTCCTTCTTCTTCTTCTTCTTCTTCTTCTTCGGCCACCACCCGTCCGGATGTGCTCGCTTCCTGGTCGGCACGTGTAAGGATTGGGATTGCAGTAGGGATCTCGGGGATGTGGGCAAACGTGATCTGTTGCTGGAGGTATGTTGGGGCTCGGGAGCGTCTTGACCCTCTCCTAGCTCGGCCCTTTCTAGATCGGTTGATCCTTTGTTCAGCAGGAGGTTGGGTGGCGATCAGGGGAGCAACGGGGGGCCAGGGGTGTCTTGAGCGCGGCTCGCCCACTTTACGAATTCCCCCCCAATAGGACGACGTATACCCCAAGAGAAGATGGGCAGCTCGGCCTAGCCCCACAGGCGTGGGCTCAAATCCATCGAAATACAAAGCCCGGGCAATATCCTCGCGGTGAAGGTTGCCGTGAACCAGACGACCACCGTGATTAAGATTGCTCGCTACAGGATGACAAATAAGGAACGATTAGTTCAAATGAAACAAATTATTCCTATAAAGATCAACTAAATAATGGCAGAGGATCAAGATACTAACGTGGCTGGCCCGTGGCCGTGGGGCAGACGAAACCGACTGTGTTCCCCTCGGCGTCTTTGGGCTCCCAATTGCCAGTGACTACCAGGAAGTCGTCCCCTTCACCCTTCGAGGAATTGGGGAGATCTGTGATAAGTTTTTGGTTGGGGTCCCTGGCTTTGAAGTAATAATTATTGTCAACTGTAGGGACTACACTATAGAGATAGTGCAAGTCCCACCAGTCAAGACGAAGGCCGAGCAACCTATTAAGGGAAACGGTGCCCATGACTACCCTAACGAAATTGGGACATAGTTGCATTGGGCATAGTTTGCACCGACTGCAAACCTCTCTGAAAAAGGGGTGTAGAGGAAATCTGAGACCACCTTCTACTATGAATATTAAAGGGATGAGGATCTTGTCTTCATCCAGACCCACCTCTCTCATATCATTACGGTTGTTTAGCCGGAATTGAACATCGGCGGGGATGCTGTAGTCTCTACGGAAATCTGCTATTTTTTGGGGATTACTTAGGAGAATCCTATGCTTACCCATAACTGAGTGGGTTAGGGTTTTGGAATTAAAACCCAGACAAGGGAAAACGAGGTGACGATGAACAGAAGTTGGGAAAAAAAAGAGGATTTCGTCAGAAAACTAAGGACAGAGATGGGAAACTTACGTGATAAGATGGACCTAAGATGGAGCTCTTCGACGAGAACGAAGGGTATTTTCAGGCGAAGAAACGAACTCTGGAAACAACGTTAAATGCGAACGAAGCTCTTTCTCTCTCCTGCTCTTTTGCTTCTGATGAAGAGAATGAGGGAAATGAAGAAGGGGAGAGGTTTTTTTTTTAGACTTGGAGGGTTTAGGGGGGAAAAGTGATCATTATCCCGCCCGAAGTCCCATAAAAGTGGGGCGTGACGCACTTGACACATCAGCAAAATCGTCCTTTGGGCTTATCCGGTGACCAACGGGTCATTTCGCATTAAATGCGAGAACAGTCCTGTTCCCCACGTGAGGGGGAGGCGTGCAAAAGATGCATCAGGAACCGTTGAAGCTCTGCGCACTGCTGATGAATGACAGCAGTAGCAGAGCTGGGGAGCAATTGGAGTGGGTAAAATCTGATTACCCTACTATTAGGCATAGCACGTGCCTTAATTGATCACCACGAGAGGGTGAATAGCTCGGCACCACATAGGGAGTCCTTAAACCCTGTGCCGGACAGGTTTGGCCACGAATGAGGCTAAAACTAATAAAGAGTAAACTAATAAATCAGGATGCACTAGCTCGGCATAAGGCATAAAGGATGCCCCTGATATGGCCGAGCTAGGTAGCTACGTGTAAAGCTTGAATAGCATTCTGGAATACATAATTCAGCTCAGCGTAATGAGCTGAACTATGTACGAGTTATTTCGAGCTACGTGGAAGCACAACACCGCCACGAGTAGGGCGGTGAGACATTCCAGAATAATCTAACGCGGTTCGTCACGAGATAAGGAACAATCCCGTAGCATGGGGGATCAATATGGGAAGTCCTAACGTGATTAGGAGTATACCTCATATAGGAAAGAATCCTATATGGAAAGGAGGACCCCTGCTAGACGAGATCTAGCAGGACGTGGAGACTTATCCCTAATAGGAAAGTCCAATTAGGAAAAGGATTCATAAAGAGAATAGGAAACAGGGGCACGAGATGCCTAATATGAAGAACTTCTACATCTATAAGTACAAGGCAATAACCATGACAAAAGGTACGCTATGAATTACTTTCATATGCATTGAGTGATTTGTGTGTTCAAGTACGTGATACTAACTTAGGCATCGGAGGGCCTTTGCCGACGAGAGGCAAAGGTGCTCTAACCCTTTTTCTGTCTTGCAGAATTAGGGTTGAATCAAGGAAGCACGTGATCCAGGGCTATGTGGATTTTATCCCCGTACAAAATATATTGGAAAAAACAGAATTTGGAACTTTTATTAATATATCATTGAAACATAAACAGGATACGAAATTGAAATTGAAAATTGTACAAATAAGCAAGAACATAAACAGTAATTGATAAAGGAAAATTCAAACCGAATCCCGTATTTCATACGGCCTCCTTATACCAAAATACGCCACCTCGCCGGATGGATGCTTGAGTATCTTCAGTGTCTGCTTCGCAGGATAAGACAGTTGCACAATTGTGGGTGCACCTCACCGAAATTGCTCGACGAACTAAACTGTGTTGTACTCTCTCACAAAGAACAAGAACACGATTGCAAAGGAATAGAGGAGTTTTAATTTTCGGTATCTGAATCATAGAGAGGAGATGCCAATATATAGTGTTCATGGGGAGCCTTTGAATTTAATATGGGGAGCCTCAAAATTCAATACATAATTGAATTTTCGTAACCGCAAATTTAAATTGCATGAATGATTGTCTATTCAATTCACGTAATTGAATTTGAAATCAATTATGCTAATTGAATTCTAGCAAATCACAATTGTGATAGTCAACACAATTGGGCACATTGAAATCACGTAAGTGATTTCATAATTGTATTAGCTTCTTTGGGTAACTTGGAGCCTATACATCCACTCCATAAGACAATTTCTCATTCAATTCATAATAAATTTTGTTCATTATTTGTATGGTTTTAAACCCACTCGGACCCACCTCAAAAGGTTATTGGGTCCCACTTTATTTTTTGCTCGAAGTGCCAAAAATATTATGAACAAAATGTCCCCATTTCCAACAATCCCCCACATGAATGAAATTGGCAGAATAACAACGCGAAAAACAGCGGTGACACCAAATGACATTTGACTCGGAGAGAGAGTACATCGGATAGTTCTCATATAAGGATAGGTAGCTTTTGGCTTTGAACCTTCCCTTGTGAGAAAGTCTATCGAGTTTACTAGCTGATCAGTGAACTCGATGTCTTGAACTGTTCTGCTGTTTGTGTAAACTAAGACAACAAACTTCACATGGAAACTTTTCCAAACAAAGTTTAGTTCTCATTATTGTGCTCATTTCGGCCCTGAAACACCTGCCTGGTTCAGTGAGTATTTTTAGAGTATTTTGCCTTGTCAAATTCTCATAGAAGCGGCCCCACTTCTTACTCACATAGGTAACCTCTTAATTAAGAGTATCCTGCTATACCCTGCCTATAATCCAAAAGTTTCTAACACATAAGAGTCATTAAAAGCTATGCTTAACCTTTACTTTTGCAGGCATCACAATTTCACCATAGGAATGGGCAGGATTAGAAGTTCCTTAGTGATCGTTTTCTGTCACACGCAATTAGGTTGTCCCATTGAACCTAGATCTTGGGATCTGCAGTCAACTAGGTTGGGTTTTCCGTCACGGTAACTATGAGTGTAGTACGCTTTAGCCCCATTCCCCTCGATGATTTATTAACAAACTCTCTATTTAACCATTTGGTTAACGGATCCGTTTTATTGTCTTTTGACTTTACATAGTCAATTGTGACAATATCACTCGAGAGTAGGGGAGAAAAAAAAACTGGCGGGACCCGAACCGAACCGAACCGAAAACCAAAATTTCGGGCCGGTTTTTGGTCGGTCCGTGCTTAAATAAAACCGAAAAAACTGACCGAAAAAACCGAAATATTTTCTCGGTTCGGTTTCGGTTTTGTGGAATTACGATCAAGCCGAACCGAATTATAATCCTAATCTATACCGTCCATTTCCTTTCATCTAAACCGTCCATATATGACCTATAAAAACAAAACCCTAACTCCCATCACTACTCAGCAGCAGTACACGAGCCCACAGCCCCACACCCAGCGACCTCTCTTCAGTCTTCTCTCTTCTTCTCCCTCTCTTCGTCTCCCTCTCTTCTTCTCTTCTCCCTCTCTTCTTTAAAAAGTTCAGAGACGTTGCATCCAAACCCTAGGTCGATCGATCACAAGCTCAGAGACGTTGCATCCAAATCTGAAGTGGCCAGTGGGTTCAACTCTCTCTCTTTTCTTTGATTTATTCTTTGGGATAATAGTTTGTTTTTGAATCGCAAGTATTATTCAGTTTGTTTTTTAATCGCAACTCTCTCTCTCATGCATGCTATTCAGTTTGTGGGACTTTAATCTCTAGTAGTATTTTGTGTTGTGTGGATTGAGGGATGATCATTTGAGTATTTTCCCAATCTTTTCATTTATTTTTTCGCAGATTTGCGGTGTTGTTCTCTGATCTCTATGGCTGCTAGGTTTGGACCGTTTGGTCCAGAAGAAATTTTTTTAATAGGCCCAAGTGGCCCAGACCGAAATAACCCGATTACCCCGAATTCTCAGACCGAACCGATACACCCCGAACCGAGTTCGGTCCCTTCTTTAAATCGGTCGGGGTCGGTTTAGAGAAGTCATACCCCGAACCGATTCGGTCCAAGTAAAAGTCACCCCGAACCGACCGAAACTGAACCGATTTCACCCCTACTCGAGAGCTTTGTCATGTAAGTACCCCCACATTCGCGATGCACCCCCACATTTGTAAGTATCGATGTGAAGGCTTTCATCTTGTCCATAGCTCGTCCTTGGTTTTAAGCAAGTATATGTAGCAACATTTCGTGCTACCGAGTAACAAAATCATTAGTCACCTCGTGCTTGGACAAATTTAATCGCGCACCTCAGTGTAGGTTAATATAAATGGTCTAGTGCTTCTTTCAACTAATTTAAAAGAAGTGTTTGTGACTTGAACCCTCAAAATGGCAATCACATGCCTATCGTACTCATTTCTCAAATGAGAGGAACATATTCTCTTAGGAACCACTGTTGGCGCACCAAATAGTTATGGTTAAGCCACTTAGGACAAGACCATCATAGATCTCTATGGATAATTCTTTAACTATCATTTATCAAATCAACATGACACCCAAGTTCACACATTTAAGAAATGGTTTCAATATCCATGTCATGTAAGATACCAGCTTTTGATCCTCCATAACGACACATTGAAATCCCACTCGGTCATTTCATGCTTATATGCATGTACGATCGATAGTCTCATTGGTACACCTTTATGCAATGAATTATAACAAAATTGCAATGCAAAGCTCACACATATGCTGAAATCTCCCATGGAATGAGCATATATACATTTTTCCTTTAATAAAAGAAAAATGAAAGCTATAGCTTCTCTCTGTCAATACAAAATTTTGCAAAGCACAATAATATCAAGTGTTGAAGCCATTGACCCAGGACTTTTTCAACAGTTTTATAAGTAACCTCCCAACATTAATCTTATAACCACGATAACGGTGGAAAACATAATTAGTAGAATTAGTGGGAGCACTAAGTGCTACATTAAGCACTAATACCATGGAAATATTTCTCGTTTTTAATCAAGAAATTTCAATCCAGTGTCCATGCATATGAATATACAATTCATGCTCTAATTAATACTCCCAAGTATCATGCACAAAACCAACTTATAATCTGCACAACCACGGCCCAAAATATATATATTTTGTTTTTCTCCAAACATTCACCGACCAAAATCAAACTACTGTGATTGGTTCAAAATCGGTTTATCCAAACCCCAACTTTCATAAACCAAAACACATTCTCAACTGATTCGAAGAATACCAATAAGAAAAAGATAATTTCTAAAGGTAAGCATGTACTGATGTACTGGAATAAAATGCTTGTCTGGTATTAGATGCTTGAAGCTGCCAAAATTGAGGGATTTTTTATTCTGAATAAGCTGCCCATGGGCCGAGATTCTAAGAGGATTTAGATCAAAGAGGCTTGTGTATCCTATATCTGTGGCTGATTCTAATTGATGTCATGATCTCTCCTGGTGAAGCTGCTGATTGAAGCCTAGTTCTCGTTGCGAATATCTTTTCATTAAAATTATTTAAGGTTGCACGTTTATTTTGGGTTGGCGCCTTGCTAATCTTTTGTTAGCTTTCCTTTTGGGTCCTGAGGGACATATGATTGTCGGTTTACAAGGGTGCCAACCTAGTTGGGATACTCGTTTTCCGTTGTGATGCCATTTTCCTTAGGCTCCCTTTAATCTTTGTAATTCGTTTCCAAAGATTAATAAAGTTCTTTTGCCGATCAAAAAAATAAAATAAAATAAAATGCTCGTAGACATTGATCAAGACAAAAGTATTAGCAATAATACTCATCACCATGTTTAGCATATCACAAATCTAAAAACTCAATCCCAGTCAGTAGCAACTAGTACATGCACGTTGACTTTACAACCATGAGACTAAGCTGATTTCCAAACCACGAAATTGAAAATAGGACCCAACTAATCAGTATGTAGGCCACCACTGATCCGAGAGCACCTTTTGTATAAACTATGTTAATCACATGAGTAACACAATTTCTATGCTATCAATTAGCCAAGTGGATAATCAGCAGCAAAATCATGAATTTCGATGCAGCAAATACAGTTGTTTCTCAGTAGACCTCCACCATCATGAAGCTATTATCTTGGAACATCAGGGGTTTGGGGAAGAAGGAGAAAAGAGGCAAACTCAAAAAGCTTGTCAGGGATAGGAGGGTGGATTTTCTCTTACTTCAAGAAACCAAATTGAGAACAATTAACAAATACTTCGTAAGCTCTATCTGGGACATAGCGATTTTGGTTTTCTAGCTGTAGATGCTGTTGAAACTGTTGGAGGTTTATTATGCATTTGGAACTCCAGCTGCTTTACTCTAGTTGAAGCTTGTTGCAACAAAAAATTTCTTCTCATTCAAGGAATCATTAATTCTCATTTCAACTGTACGATTGTTAATGCTTATGGTCCTTGTGGTGTGGCTGATAGAAGCAAGTTTTGGGAGATATTGGGGAGACTGAGATATCATTTTCATTCACCTTGGTGTCTAGGGGGTGATTTAAATGAAATTAGGAATCCAGATGAAAGACAAGGTGTTTCAAATAGAGATAGAGGAATGAGAGATTTGAATAACTTTATTGAAGACATGGAGTTTGTGGATCTCCAACTTCTTGGCAGATCTTTTACTTGGTCCAATTCCCAGGATGATGAGAAATGGAGCAGGTTAGACAGGTTTCTATTTCACTCTGAATGGCGGGACCACTTTAATCTTAGGCAATGGGGTCTTCCAAGATCTTTTTCTGACCATTGCCCAATATTATTGATGGAAGATGATAGAGAATGGGGGCCTAAGCCTTTCAGGTTTTTCAATGCTTGGCTTGAAAACAAGGAATGTTTGGAAGTGATGGAAAAGGCATGGAATGTTGATCAGAGAGACAAATGGGCAGCTTTAAGGATATCCAAAAGGTTGAAAGAATCAAAAGAAGCACTTAAAGTATGGGCCAAAGAGACTTTTGGAAACACTCAACACAAATTGGATCAGGTGGAGCTAGACCTTCATAATCTGGATATTCAAGCAGAGGACGGCATCATTTCTGAAGAAGACAAAGTACTTAGAAGATCCCTTAAAGCGGAAGTGTGGAATTTGAGCAGGTCTTTGGAGCGTATGTGGCTCCAAAAATCCAGGGTTAATTGGCAACTTTTGGGTGATAAAAACACAAAAAAAATTCACATTATGGCCTCAAATAGACAAAGAAGAAATCTGATCAGTTCTCTATCTGTGGATGGGGTTCTCATTGAAGAACCTGAACAAATCAAGGAGGCTGTGTTCAACCACTTCAAAAACCAATTTATGGAAGCAAGGGTGTTAAGACCACTCATTGGAGTCAGAGAGGGTGCTACCCTAAACTCTGAGATGGCCACCTCTCTTACTGCTGAAATCACAGAGGTAGAAGTTTGGAACATCATCAAGTCATCTGATGGGAATAAAGCTCCAGGACCAGACGGATTCAATATGTTAAGTATCAAGAAGAGCTGGAATTTTATGAAAAAGGAGATCATGGAGTTTCTAAAGGAGTTTCACAAAAATGGAAAGATCCCCAAAGGTATTAACTGCTCTTTCATTACCCTAATTCCAAAGGTTGAAAATCCTATAGGTCTTTCAAATTATAGACCTATAAGCCTCATAGGTTGCATGTACAAAATTCTCTCAAAAGTTCTAGCAGCTAGATTAAAGATTACCATTCCTATTGTTGTGGGGGAAGTGCAATCTGCTTTTTCAGTAGGGAAAAACATTCAAGATGGTATACTCATTGCCAATGAAATTGTGGATGGTTGGAAAAAAAGTAGAAAGCAAGGTCTTGTCATCAAATTGGACTTTGAGAAAGCTTTTGACAATCTAAATTGGAAGTATATTTTGAGAATATTGAATCTGATGGGTTTTCCTAGACTTTGGATCAAATGGATGAAGGAATGCTTACAATCTGCTTGGGTATCTGTTTTGGTTAATGGGTCTCCCACTAAGGAATTTCAAATGCAAAAGGGGGTTAGACAAGGAGACCCTATTTCTCCTTTTCTTTTCATAATCGCTGTTGAGGGTCTGAACTGGTTGTTTAAAAGGGCTCTAAACCAAGGTATTTTGAATGGATTGGTAATTGGTAACGAGGGACCTGTTATTACTCACCTCCAGTTTGCTGATGATACTTTGGTTTTTTGTAAAGCCAATCTTGAAGAAGTGTAGGTGGTCAAAAAGATACTTTGCGACTTTGAGGAATTTTCTGGTCTTAGAATAAATTTTCACAAAACAATCCTATGTGGAGTGGGTGTCGCTGAAGGGGATCTGCAAATTCTAGCTCAAACTCTTGGATGTCAAGTGCAAAGCCTTCCTGTCAAATACTTGGGCTTACCTTTAGGGGCAAGCCCAAAGAGGAAATCCACCTGGAAACCAGTTATCGACAGATTTAAAGCAAAATTAGCATCATGGAAAAGGAGATATCTATCACTAGGTGGTAGAATTGTTTTAATCAAATCTGTACTGTGTAGCTTGCCCATTTTTTATTTGTCTCTGTTTAAAATACCAAAGGGGGTGGCAAGAAGTATTGAAGCAATTCAAGCAAAATTCTTGTGGGGAGGTTCTGATCTTGTTAGAAAAATTCATTTGGTTGCTTGGTCTAAGATCACTCAAGGGAGGGGCAATGGAGGACTTGGGATTAAAAACATAAGAGAGATGAATGATACTTTGTTGATGAAATGGTGGTGGAGGTATGGAATGGAGAAGGATGCCCTTTGGAGAAAGGTCATCAAGGCTAAATACAAAATGAATGAAAGCAATTGGTCACCCAAATTAGCCATCACCAGAAATGTTTCTTCAATTTGGAGAGATATTATGCAAACCAAGGAAAGGAACCCAGACTTGTACTCCATTGTCTCATGTAATGCAATCATCAAGGTTGGAGATGGCAAGCAAACTCTTTTCTGGCTTGATAATTGGTTGGGCAATCAAAGTTTAGCTGAGGCATTTCCACCCATTTTCAGATTGGTCTGTCACAAAGATGAGCTCATTAGTGAGGTTTTGGCAAGAAGATTTGATTCTCATCAATGGACATTTAATTTCAGAAGGAGGCTTTATGATTGGGAAAAGGATCTTCTGATGGAATTAGCTTCTTTATTGGACGGATCAGGAATTGTGAGATCTGATAGTTCAGCAAACAAACTTATCTGGATTGCCAACCATTCTAAAATGTTCTCTGTCCAATCTCTTTATAATTTGGCAAACCCTCAATCTCTTTACTCTACTGCGGCTTTTGATTTAATTTGGAGGAATGTGGCACCGTACAGGGTTCAATGTTTCAGCTGGCTTGTGCACCTTGGAAAAATCAATTCTGGTGAATACCTTTTGAGGATTGGTTTTTTGCACAACGAGGAAGAAGCAATCTGCAAATTCTGCTCCAATTTTATTGAAACAGCTGATCATCTTTTTTTGCATTGTCAACCAGTTTGGCAGATTTGGTCTAAAATTATGTTATGGTGGAGAGTTCAATGGGTCGCTCCTCCTTCAATAGTTAGCCTTCTAATGTGGTGGAAGGATTGGAAAATGAACAAAAAAAGAAGAATGATTTGGGAGGTTACACCACTAGCAGTACTATGGACCATCTGGAATGTTAGAAACACATTGATCTTTGAAGGTTCTGCTCCGGATTGGGTCAAGAGCTTTGATCTTATAAAGATTAGAGTGGCTCTTTGGGTTAAGGCCAAGGATGGATGCAAGGATTTCTCTATGGATGACTTCTTCTTCAGGCTTCAAAGCATTTTGGACTCCTTGTAATATAGTTTCAGGTGTTTATTTCATTTCCTCTATTATGCTTCTTTTGGGTATGTCTTTCAGCCCTATTGTGATTCTTCTTTTTGGTTGGCATCTTGCTATCCTGGGGTCTGATGTGGATGGTCTCGTCTAGTGGCTCTTCGCTTCCACTAGTCGTATCTTTCTCCCATCTTCCCTTTTAATCTTTGTATTTTTCAGAGTTTAATAAAGTTTTTAGCCTTTCAAAAAAAAAAAATTAGCCAAGTGGATTTGGAACGGTGCTAATGTGCTACAAAAAGCTATTGCTTCATGCTCAGAGTTTAGGGAAGCAAGCTTTGCTAAACCATTTACTCCTACTATTCGACCCCATGAACCTGTGCTTGTTTCGTGCCCCCTCCTCCTAATATTATCAAGTTTAATGTTGATGGAGCTACAAATAAGAAAGAAGGTGTTGTTGGTGTGGGAATTGTGGCCCGTAACCATATGGGTCAGATTTTGGGAGTGTCATCAGTCCCTTTCATTGGTTTCTTCTCTCCTCGATCTGTTGAAGCTATGGGTTTTCGGGAAGCATTGGTTATTGCAGCAAACAAAGGGATGTCTCACATTATTGTGGAAGGTGATTGTGCCCAAGTTGTTCAAGCACTTATGAAAGCAAAGGATCTTTTTTCTGATTGTAACTCCATCCTCTCTGATTGTTTGGAGTTACAACCTCTTTTTTCCTCGTGCAAGTTTGTTCTTGTTAAACGTTCTTGTAATAGGGTAGCCCACTCTTTGGCTAAGCAATCCCTATTTAGTGGAAAATTGGAATTTGGGGGGGGGGGGGGGGGTCCTGTCCCCCATTGGCTTGCCAATTTTACCACGATTGATGTTAGGTCTTTGGACCGTGCTGTTAGTTAATAAATATCTCTTTTTTCCGGGAAAAAAAAAATTAGCCAAGTCCATTTGATGCAAAAATCAGATAGTGCAAACTGAATAAGTAGTAATCTAATTTACTAATGCTCAACCCAAAACTCCAAAACTATTCATGTTTTTTATCCAAAACCAAGAATCTCATAATTCCAGGGAGACAACCATAAACTTTTTTTATTAAACCCAGAAAACTTCGATTATAAAATCATTACTGTTTTCTATTTATAAAACTCCCAATTATTTAGATAAATCCACTAATTACAGATCAACTATTAAACTAATATTAACACAAGGGAAAAATTAGTCTACGTCATGTCTGTAGATTACCAGCACATTAAACTAATAATGGATCTAGAAAACACATCCCACTGATCCAAAAAGCAAACTATCAACCAAGGTACTGACTTTTTAAAATTTGATAAACATGTGGAAGCCCATTAACAATATGATTCCATTGTGTATTTCCAAAAAAATATGTTGACAAATTTGTATAATCCACTGTTTTTAAAAACCAGTAACAAAAATATCCACCAAATGGAAACCAACTAATAAGAAAAGATTGATCTAATCACGTAGGAAAATAATGTGATCAAATCTCACCCATGTACTGCCTTGGCAGGAAGCACGTCTTGACTAACACCGAAAAATGAATTATCCCAAAAACCAAAACTGTTATTATCAAAACTGAACTTTAATTCTAGACCTGAAAAGTAAACTGTTTTTTTTTTTTCAATAAATAAATCCAGAAACTGTTTTCCCCAAAGATATTTTGCTTTAAGATTGTAGGAATAAATATATTGGAAAAAACAGAATCCGGAACTTTTATTAATATATCATAGAAACATAAACAGGATACGGAATTGAAATTGAAAATTGTACAAATAAACAAGAACATAAACGGTAATTGATAAAGGAAAATTCAAACCGAATCCCGTATTTCATACGGTCTCCTTAAAGCAAAATACGCCGCCTCGCCGGATGGATGCTTGAGTATCTTCGACGTCCGCTTCCCAGGATAAGACGGTTGCACAATTGCGGCTGCTTCTCACCGGAATTGCTCGGCGAACTAAACTGTGTTGTACTCTCTCACACAGAACAAGAACACAATTGCAAAGGAATAGAGGAGTGTTAATTTTCGTAAATAATTGGTGTAAGGTCCATTATACATGTTTGTACCTTTCCTAGTCCACCTCATCTTTTCAAAAGCTCTCGTGTCCACTAAAGTGAGTTTTCTAAAGTCTAAGGTCCATTCCTAGTTTTTCATAGTACAAAAATGCCCCTACGAGTATTTCTATTTTTTCCCCCGACTGAAACACACACAGAGATCGAGTGAAGGGGAGGGACTGTTCGTCTCGATTGAGCACCGTATACTCGTCAAAGCTTCCATGGCTGCATCGTTTCCAGATCGGCCATCACCGCCTTCCATGGCTGCTTCACCTCCACCTTCTCTCTCTCGCTCTCAACCTTGACCCAGCATAATATTTAGTTGTAGATTGTTTCCTCGATGTCCGATAGCAGCTCCGCCTCCGCGACCCCTGAAATTTCGTCCATCTTTGAGAGGGAAGTGGAGAATCTAAACCACCCCTCTCTCCACCATTTGATTTCATAAATAGCTTTTTGTTTTTTGTTTACTTGTTTACTGGTTCTGTATGTCATTTATTTATTGACTATAGAATAATACTCATGCCATTGGGGATCACTAATGTCATTTGTGTGTTGATACTACCATTGTTGGATTCAGTTCCTGCTGTTGCTATTATTTGGGTGCTAGTGATGCCAATGTTTTCATTACAATTCATGCGCGTCATGTGTTTGATGAAATGCCCCACGAAAAAACATCAGGGAATGATATATATAACAATTTTGAAAGATTGAATAATGTGAATTATGGTGTCGATTAACTGGAGTTGAGGCGAGGTTTGTGAATGATGGGTGTCGAACAATATCACTAATTGCTCCAATAGGTGCAAGAAGAGGAGGATATCACCAACACCTCTATATTCGAAATTTGATCTCGACACTCAAATGATCGAAACGGGTTTTAACACCAACAAATGTCGCTTCAGTTTCCTACGCAATAATTTGGTCACAGTTAAGAGGCAATTTTCCACTCAGCCCGCAACATGTTCGATCAAATGCCTCACAAAAAAAAATTCTTTGTGTTGGAGCTAAGTGGCTCCACTCTAGTTTCATGGATAATACAATTAGAGTGAGTTAAGAAAAAAGAAGTTTTTTTTTTTCTTGATAACTTAAGTGTTCAGTTCACGTACACCCCGACTAGCGTTGGGTGACCAATCGTAGAATCTCAATATTTCACATATCTAGTAATATACTAATGCGGAATCAATGTCTTAGCATATGAGTTTTAAACAAAATCTTAAATACTGGTAGTTACATAGCGCTACGACGGTTACATAGTGCTTTTTTTCGTCACTACCCTAGTTCCGCAAATGGTAAATTGTAGTTGATACCACACAAAAGCTAATTGTGTTGAAGTTCTACTTATTATTAGGACAATTGAGATAATTGGAGAGCCTAGTCGGGTTGTACATTGTTATTACTAATTCCAACCATGATTTGTTGGTGAGTTTCTAGGCATGTGGGATGATTACCATATAAAATAGGAATGAAAACTAATCAAATAAGAAAAACTATACTCTAGCATTTGTGTTGAATTTTACTATTAATTCAAGGAAATTTGGACTTCGCCGAAAAAGTCGCTAGAGTAGATAACAATATTTGGAATCACAAGAGGTGGTTTATGGACTCACAAGATGTGGTTATCTGTACTATATCTTTTTGATAAAGCCTACTTGGGATCAGATGTGGTTATCTGGAATCGCAAGATGTGGTTATCTAGACTCACAAGATGTGATTATCTAGATTATATCTTTTAAAAAAAAAATCTACTTAGGATTAGATGTGGTTATCTAGACTCAAAATAGGTGGTTCTCTGAACCGTATTATTTTTTAAAAAAAGCTTACTTGAAATTAGATGTGGTTACCTGAAATCACAAGAGATAGTTATTTGGACTAACAAGAAATGATTATCTGGACTATATCTTTTTTGAAAAAAAAGTGTACTTGGAATCAGATGTGGTTATCTGGAGCCACAAGATGTGGTTATCTCAATTATATATATTTAAAAAAAAAAAACTTACTCGGATCAAATCCTCATCCACCCAAACAACATTGTTGTATTTATTTATTGATTGTGCACCAAAGCACACTTTCTTTAATGAGGATTGCTTTTAGCCGTAGACTTGCATGTGCAAAAAACAAAAAAAGAAAAGAAAAGAAAAAAAGAGGTGGTTATCTTCATCCACTCACGTGTAAGACAATTCACATAGCATATTTGAGATAATAGCTTTTCAAAATGGCTATTTACACCCCCATTTATCAAGTGGGATAGATCGAATGTATCCCAAGGAAAGGGAAAGGATTGCAAGCTAAACCTTTTAAGAATACAGAAGATTCCTGTTACAGATGTGGAGTGAAAGGTCATTGGTCGCGTACCTGTCGTACGCCATGAAGATACAAAATCAACATTCGTGAGACTGCAAAATAAAAAATCTAGATTAAAACTTTGTATAGAACAACTAATTGAGATCTATCAAGCAAGATCTGAAAGATATAAATAATTTAAAACCATTTAATAAACTTCACAGTTTTGAAGGATAATTTTGAAACTTGAAGAAAATAATTTTGTCTCCTTAAAAGTTGGATCCCTGAAAAAGGACTAGCAATTTGGGACGGATGGAGTATATCTATTTTTTTAATCCAAACTGGGATCAGATGTGGTTATCTGGACTCATAAGATGTGGTTATCTAGACTCATAAGATGTGGTTATCTAGACTCACAAAATGAGGTTATCTGGACTATATCTTTTCTCAAGAAATCTACTTGGGATCAAATTATTATCCATGCAAACACCACATTTGCATGTAATGCTCAACCCGTTTCTTTTCAAAAGTCAAGACAGCAACACAAACCCTTCACTTTTAACTTTATCTTAGCTTTACAAAAAAAAAAAAAAATCCATTAAGATACACAGCCGCGTAAAATTCAAAAGACACTTTTTCCATAAAATGGAGATATATATTTCAGACTTAAAAAATGCGTTTGATTACATAATCAAATGGTTTGAATTCGACACAAAGCAAATACACATGTATATACACTTCCAACATTCTATACATCTTCTAGATTTTTACTAGTATGCGTTAAACGAGAAAATTTTGGGTGCAAATAGGGTATGAGTGACGTGGTGCCCCTTCGGCACATCCGAGCCGTCCAAAAATGCATCGGACGGCTCAGATGAAAACACACTTTTTCTTTTCTTTTCTAATTTTTTTTTAAATCCAGAAGGCACTTTCAATCTGGACCATTGGTTGCATTGTTTGGACGGCTCAGATGTGCCGAGAGGGGGTACCACGTGGTACCCTCCCCCGTACCCAAAATTTTCTTGTGTTAAACTTCAGAACAAAGGAACAAAAATAAAAAATTCTCACTTCACATTCAATCAATGCCCTTGTATAACACCTCAACTACCAGCACTGGTCTATCTACCATGTGCGCCTGGAAAATCCCGTTGACATGGAAAACGGACCCACCTCCCAGTCCTTAGCCTCCGTGCAAACCTTCTTTGCAGCAGAATTCCCTCTGCTTTCTCCAACTTGAAGCAACTCCGAAGCCTCGACCTCAATGCCAACCTGTTCGCCAGCGAGTTCCCGGTGAGTCTCACCGAGTTGGCTTGCTTGAAGCGGCTAGATCTCTCCAGAAACTCGTTCAGCGGTTCAATTCCGTCTGCAGTCAATAATATGAAGCAATTGACTAGAATTTTTTTTGGAGGATAATGAGTTCACAGGAAATCTCTCAATCATCACCGGGGTACAATTGGTAAACTTAAATTTGTCCTTCAACTATCTCGAGGGTTTGATTCTGGCAACCCTTTCGTGTTTCCCTGCTAGCACGTTTACCGGAAATGTTGTTCTCTTGGTGGCGTAAGCCGCGTAGATGCGGTGTGGTGGGCGGAAGGCAACGGATGTGGGCGGTGGAGGAGTGGCATTGAGGAGGGAATTGGTGGAGAGGAAAGATGCTGAGAGAGCAATGGATGATGAAAACATTATTTTCCTATCGTAGTTGGTGTGTTTTTGCCGTTTTTACAATGAGGGTAAAATTGTAAGTTTGTCCCATGAGTGGACTAGATATGTTAGAAGAATGTTATGTGGACTAGAAGTATTAGGAAATAGGTATAGTGGACCCTATAGCAACTGGCCCTAATTTTTAGTATCTGAAACATAGAGAGGAGATGCCAATATATAGTGTTCATGGGGAGCCTCAAAATTCAATACGAAAATCAATACATAATTGAATTTTCGTAACCGCAAATTTAAATTGCATGAATGATTGTCTATTCAATTCACGTAATTGAATTTGAAATCAATTGTGCTAATTGAATTCTAGCAAATCACAATTGTGGTGGTCAACACAATTGGGCACATTGAAATCACGTAATTGATTTCATAATTGTATTAGCTTCTTTGTGTAATTTGGAGCCTATAAATCCACTCCATAAGACAATTTCTCACTCAAATCATAATAAATTTTGTTCATTATTTGTATGGTTTTGAACCCACTCGGACCTACCTCAAAAGGTTATTGGGTCCCACTTTATTTTTAGCTCGAAGTGACAAAAATATTATGAACAAAATGTCCCCATTTCCAACATCTTCGTCGCCGTTCGTTCGTCCTTTCTCTTCTACCTCTCTTTCTCTCTCTATCTCTGTCGAAAGCGTAACAAAGGAGAGGGGATGGATGACCGGTATGTATGGGAGACCTGGAATATATATGATTTTTACCCGAACCACAATCCGTGAAGCTTTTTAATTTGTCTCTCTTATCAAAGCCGTTGGATGAGATCCAACGGCTCAGAACAAAAGTCTGGATTTTTCTTATTTCCAGGCACTTGGACTGGAAGTGAGCTGCATACACACGCGCGCGCGCGCGCGCGGTTGGAGCCCGGAACCATGAACATAAATCCACAAACCAAACCATTGACTACGGATTCTAATATTTTTAAACCAGGACCAAACAACGCTACTAAAAAACCCAACCAAACCAATCGGTTTGGATTGGTTTGGACTGGTTCACAGTTTGATGGGTTTTTTGCTCCCTATAAGAGGACTGGTGCATTTGGTATAGTAATTTGGGACTCTAATGGTAGGTTCAGAGCAACAAGAGCCATTCACCTGGGTAATTTTAGGGAGCCATTGGTTATTGAAGCAATGGCAGCAAGAGAGGGATTGCTATTCGCTGTTGAGCTAGGACTACAACGGATAGTTCTTGAAAGTGATTGCCAACAGGTTGTGTAACGCCCCGAAAAATGCGTACGTTAATAAATAAATTTCAAAATTTATTTAAATAAAAATACCAACTTCATTAAAATTCCAAAGAATACATAATAAATTTTTTTTTTTTGCAAAAACTAAAAGTAAACTAACTTATCACAACTGAAATAAATAGAATTTGAACATTGTCTGAAAAACATAAACATTTATTTAAAATCCAACTGAAATAAATGACAAAGCCATCTAAGCTAAATTCTACCGATCACCACCAATTTTTATCTGGCATCAATTCCCACCCACAGTATACTTCTGGCGCCCGATCACACAACAAAGCTACCTAAAAGTATAAACTGCGCATGGCTCAAGACCTATACTGGACACGTCCGAACCCCAAATATCGCGATTAAATTCATTCATTCTTGTACTTTAAACATTTCGGTCAATTCATACTTAACAATTGGGTTCATGCATCATGTGGATCATTCATCACATAAGCCCAACATAACGAGAAAATAAAATAATCACAAAGTTAAAGAAAAATTTAACATAACATGTAAACATTCTTAATTTACTAAAAATAGCAAACTAACTCCATAAATCACGAGATTTTACAGAAACATTAAAATTTACACTACGAATAGATTTTGTGCGTTACTCGAGTTCTAATTCCTTCATTAACGAAGTCGAAAACGGGTTTTAAGATTAATTTGTAATCTGTCTAGTGTTTCACTACAACATAAACTTAAAAAAATCATATTAAATTCTACGTAACTCAGATCGAGACGAGTTCTATATAAAAGTTGCTTAACATTTCAAGATCTACAACTTTTCAGTCTCGAGTTTTTCCTGAATCGACTCGAAAAAGGCCCGAAACTGACGAACAGAATACGTACACGAAAACCCAATTTTTCAACATCAAACTTTCACTACCCATTCGATAACGATCTAGTTTTCGGTGTACCAATTTTCTACACTTCTCCCACATACACACTATTTATAAAAAATAGTAAACTAAAGTAATGGTTAGGTTTAAGATTCCCTACCTTTCCTCTGACAAATTTAGCACCCGCTAACGAAATGGTAAGATAGAAAGATCACGACTCTGGAGAAAAAACTGTAAAATGAAAATTAAATATCCGCATGAGTAAAAGAAAAATATACTCCATGAGAAAAAGAGAGAAACTTATCAATGGTGTAGGAGATATAATTTAAAGGAGTGAATTTGTCTAAGAGAAAAATGAGAGAAAGAGCCAAAAGAAGGAAAAGGTATATATATATATATATATTACCTGGGGAGTTTGAGAGAGAGAGAGAGAGAGAGAGAGAGAGAGAGAGAGAGAGAGAGAGAGAGAGAGAGAGAGAATGAGACTCTTTTTAGTATAAATAAAAGGATTAGTGATAAGTGTTGTGGAGGAATTTAGGGGTTTTAATTAGTTTAAATATAAAAAGATTAGTGCTAATGATGATGGAGGAATTTAGGGAGAAGTGGGAGTGGAATGATAAGAGATACAAGGATAATGATAGGGTAGTTAGGCTAGGATAATTAGGATTGGTTTTAAAATATATCTCTCAACAAGATAATAATCACATTGTTAGGATAATTAACCCTGTAACTATTTATATTTATATATATTACATATATAAATATAAATATATAAATCAAAAAAATGATCCGTTACAGGTTGTAAACTTATTCAAAGAAAAGAGGTTTGTTATTCAAGTATACGTGTTCTAATATTTGATATCAATTATCTTAGGCAATCTGTTAGCAAGTTATATGTTAGTTTTGTTAGGAGGCGCGGCAATTTGGTGGCTCACTATGTGGCCAAGAATGTAGTGTGAGGGAGTGGATCTCGTACGTGGGAATTTTCTCCGCCCTGGCTGTTATTTTCCCTTCAAGGGGATGACAACTAACTTTGATGTAGTTATCTTTTGAGCATCTATGGTATATTTCCTAATCTTTGGAAAAAAAACAGGAAGAAGGTTTCTGCATGAAGAAAGAAATATATAGAATAAGCCCATTTTCAATATTTGGATCCATAAAGATATTCCATGATTATTTTTTTACCCTTCGATGATGTAACTTGACATTTTTTCGTTAGTTTGGGGTAGCTTAACCTTTGAGGGTTTTGATTTGCTGATAGTCTCTTATATTGGCATTTGAGGATGTCAGATGAGTAATATATGTGTGTGAGACGCGTCATTTTTCTTGAACTCGACTACATGGATTTGTTTCTTCCACATTGTGATGCGTGACTCCTATTTTAGTTCATGCAACTTTGCTTGAAAAGCCTTCTCTATCTCCCGTTCTATTACCTTCACTATTTCCTTTTTTATTTTCCAGCACATTGATAGTACACAACACCTAATAGCAATGTTAAGTCTATGACCAACTTGGAGAAGTGCCGGCTCGGATAATGAGAATTCATTTTTGTCAATGAAGAAAGTTAATGTTATTCCCAGCATTAGAGTTGTAATTGTGAAAAAAATGACACACGGTTACGTGCAGGCATACAACTGAATAATATACTATTGCATAGAAAGTTAGGGAGTTAAATCTAGAACAAAATTCAAATTTACCACAATTAATCATGACAAAATGAAAGCATAAATACTGAGTAAATTTATAATAGGAAGCAAATACATACCCTATCCATGCGACTAAATAAACAATCCAAACAATTGTAGATCCGAAACATAACAGTGAGCCCACCTTATACATGGGAGTTCAGAAAGGAAAGATCACAAAGCTCTGTAATGATCAGATTAACAACCATGCACAAATTTCCAATAAAATTACCTTCATATTGAAAATGTCTAACATACTTTTCGATACATGTGTATTTAACTTAAGAGGAGAGACACTGCCATTGCTTAATCTTTCACCATCCCGAAACCGTAAGCATCTGATTGCCCTTTGTTTGTTCCTCTTCTTCGCTGGTAAATATTATGTTTAGGACCCAACAAAAATTACATTTGGGACAGAACCAAAGTAGAATTCAAGGGAGTCGAAGCAGTGTGCCATATAGGGTGTTGCTAACTTGCAATCGGTAGCACTTGTTTCTCGTCAGAAGCAGGTGTGAACATCTTAATCCTATAGAAGGGAAATGGTTATGTAGGTATCTAGGACGGAAAAGAAGCCATTTTTAGAGAAGAGTTGCGTCGGTTAAGGAAGGGAATTAGGATAATTAGGCAGAGGCCGTGGGGGCAATTAATGTATTCATTTAGATTGACGGGGGCATATTCGAAAAAAAAGAGCAGAAAACACCTTCATACATTTAAAAGAAATAGTATATAGATTAGTGAACGTGCCCACGTGAACCACATTCCAAATTCTTCTAAAACCATTCCCAGAATTCCACTTATTCAAAAAAACTTAAAATATATCCAACCATTGCTATTCACAGTCAACGCCCTGATTACTGCCACTTGTCCCCTTCATAATGGCAAAAAACGGGCATAACTCCTATTTTTCAGGGCCTATTCCTACTTCCTTGTATGTACGAATCTTTTTTTCTATATTCACGGCTCGCTTAAGCTCCATGTAACAAAACCACCCTTGCAGCCGTTGTAAATATCAAATAATGGAGGAATATTCCCTCCTGAATATCCTGAAAAGCTGCCATCTGTCTATAGAATTAGGCCATGACAATGTGACACATGTTCCACGTCTCCAAACTATTTCCTTTCATTTTTGGAAACTCAAATTGATTGTAGACATTGATTACAAACCAAAATCCCATGTTAAGGTTCCACGTGGTTCTTTGAATTGGTCAAAAGCTTGAGTGCTTCCTACTTTTGAGGGCCTATTCCCTAATTTTGCTCATCTCTTTGACCATCGTTGACTGGAACTTGCTTCGTTGAGTACCACATGGCATTCATGACCAAATCCTCGTATATTTACCCTTATAATGCGTAAAATCCAAGGAAATATAAAGAATATTCCCTCGATATACCCTGATGAGGATCTGTCAGGGAATAAAACCAAATCCTGAAAAATCTTAACTATTCTGGAATGTAGGAATCTATAGCTGATTGGTAGGGTGGGATAGATCCGGTGTACTCATGTCATTTATTAATTGATTTCTCCACCATTGATCTTGTTGCACTTTGACTTTCTCATTGACCAACAATGCGGACCCACTAGATCTTGACTTTTTATTGACCATGAGCTGGGCCCACTTGTTATGTAATAATTTATTTTTTTTCAAAGCCAAAAATGGGGATAAATAGGTTCATCACAATAAGTAAACATAATTTTCCTAACAATCTTAAGACATATTTACATTTATTGTTGTGTATATGTGTGTGACTGGAATAATCTTCTTGTGTAGTGATCAACCAATGGGTGATGTGTAAATTTGGATGACATGTTCATGTGTAACGTATATATAAATGAATTATTCACCGTACCGACTCTGTAACGGGTTTTAGCGGTCCTTTGGCTTTGCTTTATTAAAAAAAAATTGCATTTAATAGTTTTGCATTGATTTTTTGTGAATTATTGGTTCATCTTGACGAGAGGAATCTAAGAGTACAAAACTAAGGACCAAACTAAAAGTGAATAAAGACAAAAATAATCCAATAATCCGGTTGGATTATTTAAAGGACCATTAATATCAATTTTTGAGTTTTTCTGTGGCTTGATTGCTCGCTCTTGCAGGTAGAAATTCATCGTTCATTACCATGAGAACGACAATTTTCTTGAATTCATGTTTGGGTCTGACTGTCCAGTACTTTTTTTTTTTTGGAGAAAGAGAGAGAATTCATAGATTTAAGCCAGAGTACAACAACAAACATATAAACACAACAACAAGCTTGGCTACAACAGAAAATAAATAACCATAAAGCAACATCAAGCAGGATAACAAGCACTAAGTGGCAGAGATCTCTAGTTGGCCAGCTCCCGTGTCTGGATGACGAATAAAAGGGGAGATGTGCTGGGCAAGACCGTCATCACCTGAGCTTCCAGAACACCCAAAGGAGAAGCCATCACCCATGGTTGGATGACTCACAAAAGAGGTGATGTCATGCTATGCAACGTCATGAGCTTGTTGAACTACTTTGCACTCGGCTTTGGAGATCCTACGAAACGCCAACTTTGAAATTTCTGCATTGATGTTGCCAATCAAAAAGTCATTGTTGTGATGACGATCAAACCTCCCTGCAATCTGCACAATAGCGTTATAACAATCAGTAAAAATATCAATAGCATTGAAGTTATGTGCTTGGGCCCATTTGATTGCTTGTTGGATTGCTAGAAGTTCTGAGTGTAGAGGATTATTGCTTTTGGATGAGATAGATTTCTGAGCTACCAGAGAACCATCTAACAGACTGCAGTGGAACCTAAACCACACTAGGAGTGCCTTTCCTTCCATGCTCCATTAACATGGAGGATACATGTATTCTGGGAAATGCAGAGATTGGGGCATGGCTTAATAATGAATGATGGATTTTTGTTGTTCAGATTTTGTTCAGATTTGGTCAAGTTTTGCTAGAGAGCCGCCAGCTTACACCAATGAGCATTATCCTTTGCTATCGCTAAGACCACATTACTGATGAAAGCCACATTTCAGAAAATGAGTTGGTTCCTTTAAATCCAAATAGACTTTGAAAACCTTGTTTTCAGAGACACCTAGAACGGATAAAAGGAATATCACTAATATCCCAGACAGTAGAAGTAATGTGACAATGGCAAAATAGATGGGAAATAGTTTTCTTTTCACATTCACAAAGAGGGTAGATGGGACAGATATCCTACATACGTAGAGCAAGGCCACTACGAATAAATAAGACTCCTTTTAAACATTTCCAAATAAAAACCTTGATCCTTTCAGGGAGATCCATATTCCAGATCAACTTCCAAACATTGTATCCTTTGTGGATCCACGGTTCAGGGTTAGAAGTTAAATACCGTTGATTATCATACAAGGATCTGTAGCCAGATTTGGTGGAGTACCAACCCAAAGTAGTATATGGCTAGACATATTGACCAGGTAGGTTGATTGCTAGGATCTTAGAGATAAGGAAAGCCAGAATGATATCAATGACCTTTGACATATTCCAAATAGGACCAGTTGCAGTATTTTGAAGAAGGTAAGAAACCTTGAGGGAGTCCGGTCCAACAAAGGGTATAAAGTGGCTGAGGGGCATATCCAAAGAAGGGATCCATTTATCATGTAGAAGGTTAATAGATTCTCTGTTGCCCACTTTCCACGAAACATGGTTTGCAATAAGATCTCTTCCAAATAGAATACTTTTTCAGGCCGAAGAGGAGTTGGAATGAGGCTTAACCTTGAGAAGATTATCCAACTACAATATCGTTGCAACAGAATCCTTGAAGTGAGCAATGACGGCTTAGTAAGAAAACGCCAACATTGATTGGCTAAAAGTGCCTAATTGAAAAGCCTTATATCACGAATACCCAAGTCCCCCTTCTCTCTTGTAAGCCATAATTTTCTTCCAAGATAACCAATGGATTGGTTTTTTATCCCCCGTTCTCCACTAAAAGTTTGAAGAGATAGCATTGAGTTAGAGCAGACAGAGGTTGGCAGTTTATAAGAAGAACACAGATAGAGAAGGAGTCCAAAAAGAATTGACTTGATCAAAGATAGCTTTCCAGCTTGGGAAATGTCTACATTCCATCCTGCCAAGGATTTATGAGCCTTTTCAACAATGAAGTTGTAGCAAGTCCATTTATTAGACATAGTTTCTAAGGGAAGACCCAGATATGGGACAGATTCTGTCCTAATAGGGACATGGAAAAAGCTACGAAAACGCCTAGAAAATGTTGAAGGGGTGTTATGACTTAAGGTGATATGTGAGTTTTACTTTGGCCTGAGTAGAGACCAAAAACATCAAGTGATTGCTTGAGATAATTACAGTTTTCAAAAGAGGGCTTGAAAAAAATTGAGCAATCATTCGCAAAGAAAAGGTGTGACAGAGAGACACCATTCCAACATAGCTTGAGACCCTTGCATTTTCTAGAGGCATCCAAATAGTTAAGAACACAAGAGAGAGTTTCAAGGTAAATAATAAAAAAGTAGGGGGATAAGGGATCCCCCTGACAAAGACGTCTTTCAGGAAAAAAATTCTTTGAGGGTGCACCATTGATGAGCAAGGAGAATGAAACAGTTAATAGCATTGCTAAATCAGATTAATCCACCAATCTAAGAAGCCCATTTTACAAAGAGTAGTAGAGAGGAATTTCCAATTTACTCTATCAAAAGCTTTGCTCATGTCAAGCTTGAGGACTGCCATAAACTTGTTACCGGCCTTAGTGTGAGCGATAAGATTACAGAACTCACAAGCTACAAGGAGCTGTCAGATATCAGTCTACCTGGGACAAAGGCATTTTGAGATGGGGATATGTTGGATGGACGGATATGCTTGATTCTATTAGCCAAGGTCTTGGAAATAATGTTATTAATGATGTTACAAAGACTATTTGGCCTGAAATCCCCCGAGGATGAAGGACAAGGTTTTTTGGGGATAAGAGCAATGATTGTAAAATTAATTTCACGAAGCTTCCTTCCAGATTTGAGAAAAGACAAAGCCGCACTTATAACTGAGGGGCCCACAATATCCCAATGTGAATGGAAAAAACACCCTGGCAAACCATCTGGGCCCGGAGCTTTAGTGTCTCCAATTTGGAAAGTCGTTCTCTTACTAAGAGATGCTTATCAAAACTGTCCCAACCTTCTCGGTCATCCATATTGCGTGTCAAATTTGGCTCATGGTAGATATTTTGAAAATGCTCCATGAAAATTTTATGAATTTCATCTTCCTTATCAGTCCAGACACCTTAAGAGTTATTAATACCGGAAATCCTAGTGCCTTGCTTTTTTATTTTTGAGACCTTATGGAAGAAGGAAGTATTTTTATCACCCAAGGCTAGATATCTAGTTTTCGCTATTTTGGCCCAGTACCTCTTCTTTAGACAGAAGTTGCTCAAGTTGATTTCTAATAGCTACCTCTTGAGCAAAATCCCTATCAGTGAGTAGAGCCAGTTAGATATCATTAAAGAGGGATCTGGTATTAGAGATTCTGTGTGCAAGGTTGCCTACTCCCCTTTTGGACCAATCCAATAAATTATACCTAGCAGTTCAAGCTTTTTAGCCACCTTGAGGTGATCCCTGAAAGTTATGTTGCCATGATGATCGAATAATATATTTGAATTCCTCTTGGGATGAGCAAAAACGTTCAAATTTGAACTGGCGTTTCCTTCTCACACCATCCCTGCTGGCAAAGAGTAGAATTGAGGAGTGATCTGAACCATGGATTGGGAGATTAGTGATAGATGTGTGAAGGTTTAGAGAAGCCCAATGACCATTATAAAAGGCGTTGTCAAGTCTGCCAAAGGTACAATTGTTCCCGATCCTATTGCTGGTCCAGGTGTAATGCGGACCATCAGATTGAACTTCAGACAAACTAAGGTTGAATATGAATTCTTTAAAACATGCAACACCCTGGATATGGTGAATAGGGGCTGTAAGCCTATCCAATGGCTACAAAATCTAGTTGAAATTACCAATACACTAAAGGGGGCCAGTCTGTTGGCCCAAAATTTCCTAAATAGACTCCCAAACAGAAGCTCGATTGTTGAGATAAGGGGAACCATAGACTAGGGCTAGACGCCAACAAAGTTTAAAATCATAAACTACTGAAAGGAGAATGAGGTGCCTTGATTGATGAAGAATAGTGCCTATAAAATTATACTTCCAACCAACCCACAACCCTCCACTTAAACCTTCAGAATCTACCCCTGTAAAATTATTGATACCTTTATTGCGAAGAATATGATTAACCGATTGTAATGATACTTTTGTTTCTATCAAGAAGAAGAAACTAGGTCATCGGTCTTGGATCAAATGTCCAACCATATGAACTGATAGAGGGTGGCCAGTCCCCTACAGTTCTAGCTAAGGAGAATCATGGTTGTTGTTGTGGCTGAGCCAAACTAGCCACGGTAGCAATGGAGAGGATGTCTCCAGAAAAACTCAGCAGGTATAGCAATGGCTGTACGAAATATGTCCCAATGAGCTCATGCAATTGGTGAGGCAGTGCACGGTATGGCAGTGAATATTGGGATTCATCAAAGATAAAAGCAGTAGGGATAGCAATGGTTGTACGAAATATGTGCTTGAACTTAGAAGATGTACCTAGAAGATTTCCCAGATTGGGGAAAGCATTCATATCAAGAAAGGGTTCCGTGACTGGTATTGGATTCACCACTAGTAGCACTACGGATTTCCTTCTCAAAATCTAGATTTTGGTTTTTTACTAGCTGGGTCAAGGCCGGAATGGGCTGCTTATTCATATCCAAGCCCATCTCAGCAGATACATCAACTTTGGTGCAAGTTCAGCCCAGTAATATCATTACTCATTGGCCCTTTCTGATAATTAGACTCACTATTAGGCCCAACTCCATGCATCCCTTGTGAATGAGCCCACCCTCTTGAATTCGGCCTAAAGCAATTGAAAAGCCATAGCCCTAGAATACTACCTTTCCCACGCCAAGTCGAAGATTCAGCCTGATCCCTAGAATTAATTCTTTGTTTCTTAAGTGAAATAGCAACAACATCACCCATCTGTTTTCCATCACAACCCACAGAAGATGGATCCGAAGTGAGGCCCAAATCAACAAGGGCGGCTTCAAAACTTTGATCCAAACCAAATCTAGCTGGCCCATTCCTAGCAATCTCAGTACCCCAATGTTCCAAAACTTCTTGACCATCATTATCAACCATCCTTTCTAAGCTAGCACTTCCATTATTCTCATGCATCAGAGTCAAAGGTTCAGTAATGGTGCGATCAAATTCATCACCCCCATCATTCCTGTTGCCACTTGAGGGCTTTGTTAGGTCATCCTCTTTATCTGATGAGTTGAAAAGATCATTATGCACAAAGAAGATTGTTCGAGCACCAAAACCATTCACCATTTCAATCACATTATCTTATTAAGCAACCTGTGACCAAAGAATTTAGAGACAAGATGTACGATTAATGTTGGAATTCTGGTAGGCTTTAACAGCTCTATTGTAGAGTGGCCTCCCTTCAATCACCCAGAAGTTGCTATGAGGTATTTGACGAGCCTCATGGACACAACGCCGAATGAGATTACTAGCATGTTCGAAGGACAATGGACAACGGTGTTCTAGATGACCAATACATCCACATTTGGAACAAAGTTTAAAAAATACATTCATAAGCAAACTAAAGCCAAACTAAATCACCATTTTCTAGCCTTAAGAATGCCCTAGATATAAGTGCATGGAAGACCGGGATATCCACATTACCAATGAGAGAACCCATACGAACAGCCATAGCTAGTGTCATGTATTCTAAAGAGGCTCCCCTTATCTGGATCCACATATTGGCAGGGGAAAAGTCCAACAAGTTAAGGAGAACGTCCAATTGCTATGGCCGGAAAAGGATTAGAGCACCATTGATGTTCCAAGGCCTTGCATGGAGTGGGACATCTTTGTCAACTATTCCAATCGAAAAGTATAGAACTTCCCAGTCCGCTTCAGAACATTGATCTTCCCTTCCAAGTGCCAGTTCTCATCAATGGCATCTTGCATCTCGAAAACCGACGTGGATCTATAGTCCACTAAGTACCCAACAAGATACCCAAAATGCTTTTCCCGTTCTCTTTTTAATGACATTTTTCCTTTGTTAATCTCTTTGAGATATCCTCGAATTCTAGTCTTGCTATCGAGTATGTAAGCCTATTGCCACATGGACTATGAAACCCAAGGTTGTGCCTCTTCTCAAGAGTCAACAAACAAACTAAAAATCGGGTTTAGTTTCATTATCTAAAAATCTTCTGCCAAACGTATCATTCCATCTCTCATCTACCCAGTAATCAATGCGTTCCAAGATGAAACATTTGTCATAGGCATTTAATCAAATACCCTCCTTCCCTCACTCAATTCACTGAATTTCTCATACAAATTGAGCGAAGAAGTCCCAACTTCCCAACATATATGTCAAAACACCACCCACCTCTCAAACTCTGCCCATGAAATTCAAGAATTGAGCTTGACTATTCCCCATTAATTATTTGTAAATTTCTTTCTCTTCCTCGAAGTTTTTGAAGCAACTCGTTCTAAAAATTGAAATTGTATTTGCTTCATTGTTGCATGTAACCTATATATATCAGTTGAAGGACCAAGTTATTCTATCCTTGAATGTACCAATTCGCGTGATCAAAAAGTAAGGAACTAATTCAAATTGCACAGTTTATTGCAAACAATAGCTCAAAACAATTTTTATTTGAATGTGCACTTTCCACCGAATACCAAACTTCATAATACAAACCCCCAAATCGTAAAACCCCTAAATTAGAAAACCATAATTCAAAAATTCCTAGATTTCAGGGCAATCTTTGCACAATTCATAAATTGGACATCAAAGATCATCTCAATGACTAGTTCTCTGAGCTTAGAGATGACGAACGAAGAGATCTGTGGAGGGAGGGAAAATGTTGAACTAGTAAGAGGACTTTTGGTTCGCGCAAGTGAGGAGGGCCTATATTATCTGGTCACCGGAACTGGGACCATCACTTGTCTCCTTCCGCCGCCAACACCACCCACCGTGGGTGCTTTTCTTGCCGCGGAGCCCACGGGTGAGACCCCATTGATCGATCTCTCTCACTCTGCATGAGAGCATCCCCATTGATTGATCTCTCTCACTTTGCCTCGTACAAGCTATCTTTCTAGCGCTTGGTTTTGTTTATTTTTGGGAAGACTCTAGTTTTTCTTTTATGAGGGTGATTTGAGTTGAGGGTATTTTTGGAAGGCCAAAGCAAAATGTACTCGCAGCTGTATGAAAAATATGATGGACTAATTATGGCATACACCCCTATAGTATGTGCTCCTCGCCGAGATGTCGTTGCTAAAATGGGAAATCGCATAAAAGTTGAGTTTTAAGGAGGGCTGATAAAATCACTTTCGTGTTCTCATTAGATAAAATAACTTGAGTGTGTGAGAGTTTTAAGAAAGGTTGATAAAATCACGGATTTTAGCAAATGAGGAAAGATTTTGATAAAATCATTGATAAAATCAAATAAGAAACAATTAGGGTGGATTAAAAGGAGCAAGATGGAAGTTTTATAGATGGTGTGAAGTGAAACAAATGATATTTTATGGAGAAAATTCCAAAAAAAAGCCTCTAAACTTTCCCCAAAATGTCCCAAAAGCCTCCAAACTTCATTAAATGTTAATGAGACCTCCAAACTTTACAAATTTTAATAAAAAAAAAAGCCCATGCCGTTTGTTTCCGTCAATTGCCTAACGGGAAAATCCTACGTGTCATCCTAACACACCCAAACGACGTCGTTGGAGACCATGGGCACCATTTTGGAGGGAAAATCAATCACGTGAGGAGCACGTGAGTTTCTTTCCCCACTTTATCACAGATATCCTCAAGAAAAACCAGAGTAATATTTTACTCTGTTACTCTTTTCAACCTCTGTCTCTCTCTTCAACCTCTCAGACAAGAATCTCGAAAATCCTCGCCAAATGTTTTCGATCCAACACAACTAAAGTTGATTTCTCAAGATTTGTGGATCTTTGGACGCATTTTGAAGACAAAAAATGGGTTGGATCATGCGCGAAAGTGGTGGTGCTCCTCCTACATACGGTAAAGTGAATCATTTAGGGTTTGTTTAATGTGTTTTTTTATTCACGATGCTATTGTTTAATCATTTACACTTTGTTTAATGAATACTTCAATAGTTTAAAGAGTTTGTAACCGTTAGGGTTTTTTTTAATGGGGTGTTTTGTTCCACTGAGTATAAATGTTTTATTTTATTGATCATTCTACAAATTCTGGATCATATTTTAGTATTAGGATGCATCATGGGGGTGTGTTCAAGGGTTTTCGAACAAAGGTTTACATGGGGGGAAGTATCACATATTTTGATTTCTGTGATATTGATGAGATGTCCTACATGGAATTAGTAAACATGGCTTCTGAAATGGGTAAATTTACAAGTATTGCATTTTATGGGATTATAAATGGTTCAATGAAGTTAATCAAGGGTGACAACCGTACCACTGATTTGTGTTTGACTGCAAATAAACACAGAGTGGTTGAATGCTACATGGTATCTAAATTGGTGGAGTGTAATCCTACCCAAGAGAGTCAAGCTGGTAGCTAAAAGGGCAAATATACCATTTGTAATTCACATATATTCTATGATTTATTGTTATTCATTTCATCAACCTTACCATTTTGTTAGTTATTCTTATTAATTGCAAACACTTTTGCCATTTGCAGGTGAGGAATGCTGCCCCTACCCCTGTGAGAAAGGCTGCTCCTGCAAAGAAGGCTGCCCTGCCCCTGTGAGGAATGTTGCCCCTGTTACCAGTGATAAAGGACCAACATCTGCTATGGCTTCCCAAAAAAACCACTACTGCCTCTGTGGTGACCAACCATAACACTCAACAAACCACTGCTGCAGACCCTAGGGTACTAATGTGGAGAGGAAGACGAGTAAGGTTAGCAAGCTCATTCAAACCCAAGTGAAGACAGGAATTCTTTATGCCACAGTGTGATGGTTTTTTGATGTAATAGGCTAGTAATATTGTTTAAAATAGTAATTACCTTTGCCAAAATGTGTTGCATTTTTAATGTAATAGGCTAGTAAGGTTTAAGACAGTAATTCCCTTTGCCACAATGTGTTGGCTTTTTGATGAATGTAATAGCCATGTACTTAGGGAATTTGGACATGTATTGCCACAATGTGTTGGCTTTTTTATGGATGTAATAGCCATGTAGTAGCCACAGTGTGATGGCTTTTTGACATTATTAACTTCTCTATATAGATTAACAAACTACATTAGCAACTTATTGGTTTTGCTTTTCATTGGCTTTTGCTCTATTTTTGTGTTTAATACCACAATGCACATGCACATTGAGGGGCAGATAAATAGGAGGACAAATAGACAATAAAAAGGGAAAATTAGGAAGACAATAGTCATGTTCATTAACCTTAAACAAAGCCAAGTTACAACTTGGTCTTTACATTGCATTATAAAAAAACAAAAACAGAGCCAAGTCCTAACAACCTACACCACCATTGACCACCATAGCCAAATACAAAGACACCATAGACCACCATAAACCCTACCCATTTAAGCACTAATAACCTACATACAACATACAATGGCAAATGCCAGCCAAGTCAGAGCCAACGCAAGCCACGGCTTTTTCTCTTTCTACCTTTCAACCTCCATTCTAGTCCTCCTCCTAAGCATCCCTAGAATGATTTGCACAGACCTCGGGCACATGGGTGGATCAAACCACGCAAAGTCATTGCACGCTGCATTGGGACATGGAAGAAACCTTCTTTCTGGATTTGTCATTGTCCAATATGTGTGCATCTCTCTCCTCGTGCCACAAACCATGCACATATTGTTGTCTTCCATGTAGTTTCTCATTTTTTCTGATGGGAGGGAGAGAGAGAGAGAGAGGCGACAGATACAGAGGAGGGAGAGAGAGAAAGGGGCCTGATATAGGAGAGGGAGGTGAGAAATGGCGGGAGTACATATACCAGGAGATGGATTTTCCCTCCAAAATGGTGCCCAGGGTCTCCAACGACGTCGTTTGGGTGTGTTAGGATGACACGTAGGATTTTTCCGTTAGGCAATTGACCGAAACAAATGGCATGAGCTTTTTTTTATTAAAATTTGTAAAGTTTGGAGGTCTCATTAACATTTAATGAAGTTTGGAGGCTTATGGGACATTTTGGGGAAAGTTCATAGGCTTTTTTGGAAATTTCCCTATTTTATGGGATAATTTGTAAATGAACTCTTTTATGGTGTGATAGATAATCTAATGATCGACGACACCACCATGACACGGCAGGCAACACAAGTAAATATCTGTAGGCGTAACATTCGAAATCCTTTGATCGTCCCTCTCCTCCTCCTAATCTAAATTCAATCATCATCGTCATCAAATTCCCCATCAAACCAAACCAGAGGCCAAACCCAACAAAATCAAATCAAATAAAAAGAAAAAGAAAAAGAAGCGGCCAAAGGGGATTCATTCAAAATGGCAAATTACTACGTGAAGGCGGAGCCGCCGACGGATCTGAACAGGAACACGGAGTGGTTCACGTACCCAGGTGTTTGGACCACTTATATATTGATCCTCTTCTTCTCTTGGCTCCTTGTCCTCTCCATCTTCGGATGCTCACCTGGCATGGCCTGGACCATCGTCAATCTCTCTCATTTCGCCGTAATCCCCCTTTTACTCACCTCTTTTTTTTTGCCAATTATTTCATGCATATAATATTTGACTAATTGGAGGTTTTTCTGATCTGGGTTGTAGGAGATTGGTTGGTTAATCCTGTTTGTGTGTGTTATTGTACTGAATAATTAGTTTGTGTTACCTCATTGTTTCGTTGATTGCTTCTGGTTTTGGGTTATTCTGATGAGGATTTTTTAATGGTATCCGCTGATTGAGATAGTTTAGTTCAACTTTGTGTTTGTGGTACTTGCTATCATAGCCGGTTTGATGGCCGGATTAGACATGAATTGAATTGCGAACTCGGTGAGAGATTGGTATTGGGAATCCCCTCACAACTGATCCAGTGGGGTTACTCCGCTTATGGAACTATAGATCCCCTCACTACTCCCTATTAATCTGCCAATCGAACGCGGCCTTAAGGATATTTGGTGTCTCCTTCAATGTTTCATGACTGCTTTTGAGCATTTCCTATGGATGACATTAATTGCTCTTGCAGAGTTTGGAATTTCATTGTCTTTGTTAGAGCTTGTCAGTTGTCCCACATTGGTTAATTTTTTATAACCTCCAAACTAAAACTAGTATATGAGCCTGGATGGCCTCTCCACTCTTTACCAATTGATTTTGTGTTAAAGCTTTAACATGGTACCAAAGTTAGGCTTTCGGAGGCTTTTAGACAAGCGTCTCTTAATTGATTTACCATTGTAGGGCCTTAAGCCCACCTTGTTTCGTTGTTCGTCGTTCGTCGTAATCCCTATGTTATGGATCATTTGTTTAACACTCCACGTGCACGTCATGGGTGTGTTTGGGCTTGTCCTACATTGGTTAATTACAACCTTTGAAATTAGTACATGAGCATGGGCGGCCTTTTCACTCATTGCCAATTGGTTTTGAGTTGGATGCATTAACACTCTTTAATCCTTGTAGGAACTGCTAAGATTGTTCAATATACCATATGGATAGGTATGGTTTTTAAGCAGGAAATGTATATGGTTCTGCGTTATTCTCTTTTTGGATACTTTATGCAGCTTGGAGGCTTATAGATTAATTCAATGCTCTCCGAACTTTAGCTACGCTTCCTGGCATCAGTCATTTGGAGTATATGCTCGTTTCTTGTGTTGACAATGTCCCTTGTCTATAAAGCGAAGTCCCACATCATTTGGACATGAAAGTAATTTATAGATAAGCAAGAGTTAACACTCATTCCAAGAACTAGCTTTTCAGTTGAGTTCTAGTATTAGAGCCTATTACTCCACAGTTGGTAGGCTGTGTTTCGCTGGCCTTCACTATGAGATGTTGACGAGTGAGCATCTTGGGTGCCAGTAGTTGTTGTCTAAAGTCCCTCGTCGCCTGGACATCAAAAGTAATGTGCAATAAATTGTGTCAGACAAGCCTCACTTCAATAGCTAACTATTGTGGTTAACTTCTTCCCAAGACTGTGCAACAATACTTAAGATGATTTTTTTTTTTTATTGTCTTCGTCTTTTATACTGTATGGAAACGGTGCATAACACATAGGTATGGTTGGAATTTTGGGAGCTGGTCATCTGTTCTTTTGTTGCTTACAATGTCAGTTTATTTTCTGCTATTTCGTAAGATATGTATGACTGGAATTTAGGAGCTGGTATAGATTCTGTCTAGCGTCTCGTTCCTCTTAACTTGTGGTACTTGGTCCTCTTGATGCAATGACCATGTATTATCATGAGAATAGCTACCCCAATCGCTAGCCAAAAGCGTTCTCTCCTTGAGTCAGTTTTTGTCTCTGGAAAATTCTATGTGGTGCTTCGATTCATTTTTGTGGTCTCTTCCCTATGAAATTGATTAGATTTGTTCTTACTATAATATCTACAAAACTAATGAAAGGGAAGATTTATATTATTCTAGGATTATTGTTTGAAGCAGTTATCTTAGATTTGTTGATGCTTTTATAGTGTTTCCTATGATGCCACTCTTCTTGTCAGCTTACATACATATGGTTATTCATCCTTTTGTGCTCCTATTACATAGGTTTTGCTAGTTGGAAATTGGAATCTTTATGGATTTAAATACTCATGTTACTTATTACAATGGTGTTTGACTATTGATCCCTGCGAAAATCTAATTGAGCCTGTTCTAATATTGGAGCATTGGTAACTATCCTGAAATCCGTATGCAGCTATTTGAAAGAGTATTTGTTGATTACGTAGCTATTTTAAAAAAAATCTAGGGTTACTCCTTCCATTAGCGTGTCAAGAAAACCATTGTTTGACGATCTTTGCTTAGTTTGGTTATCTAGAAAAGCATATATTTATAGAGAAAGTTGGTTAGCTGAAAACACTTGTTCTTACCGTCAATGGCAATTGATATGTTCTATACTAGCTTGATTTGCTTCACGCCTTCTTACTGCGTGACCCAAAAGTATACTTCGCTCTTTTCAGGTTACTTATCACTTCTTCCACTGGAAGAAAGGAACTCCCTTTGCTGATGATCAGGGGATCTATAATTCGCTGACATGGTGGGAGCAGATTGACAATGGAAAGCAGCTCACTAGGAACAGAAAGTTTCTAACTGTTGTACCTGTGGTGCTGTAAGTTCACTTCATTGTATCAGTCGTTTTTCGTATACATTTACCTTGTATTTTCTTTGCGGAAGCTTTCTTCGCTGGGGATATACATGCATTAGCTTGCTTTCAATTTGTTCAAGGTTCTCAGCTTGTCTATGCTTGTACATGTTTAGGAATGTACAAGGTGAATACAAGGTAAATGCTTGTACATTTACCTTGTATTTTCTTTGTGGAAGATTTCTTCGCTGGTGATATCTATGCATTAGCTTGCTTTCAATTTGTTCAAGGTTCTCAACTTGTCTATGCTTGTACGTGTTTGGGAATGTTTTTTTCTATTCTTTGGCTAAGCCTAATCAGTTACTTGTTTGTTTAACACACAAGGGCTTTGTCTATTGTAGGTCATTTACAAAAATATTGTAGAACAGGGCACCAAAAAGGGAATGACAGACAAAATGATACCTGTGTAGAAAAAGGCTCAACGTGAAAATTGAGCTACCATGAAATATGTAAGAGCAGAAGAGGATTCACACGAAAGCAAATGTGAATTCTCTTCTATGGAAAAAAACTCATCCCGGTTGTGCACTAAAAGTCCAAGTATTTTTTATCCAGATTTCAGACCTCCCTTGACTGCCTTGAGTATCATACAAACACTTTAGATCCGGTCACCAGTCTAGAAACAGAGGTCTCCTCTGGTGTTGAAACTCAAGAGGAAAAGTACCCCACTGACTAAGTGATGGAATAGGATCCAAAGGTTTGCTGGGAGTTTTGGCCACATCAAAACAGCTAGCTGTTCATTCTTGGGTCCAGTTCATTCTTAAGCACCAGTCAATGGATGGGCTGTTCAATTGCCAATTACGTTTTTTGAGGCCCAAGGACCATTGCAAAAGAGAACATACCAATTTCCATTCAAAAACTCTAGTGTTGGGTACCCCAGATCTCCTCTGTTGAAACAGGCTAACATAGACTAGTTTAGATTCTTCATTTCTGTGACGTGCCCAAATGAATCCCATCTTTTACTTCAGAACTGAGTTTTTCACACTTTAATAAAGAACACTAATTTCCATTCAAATATTTCAAACCTCTCTATTGTCCCGAGGGTTTTATATGTAAAGCCATCAGTTCCTTTCAATTACAAACGGTACTTCCCAAGGTTCTAAAACTCGCTAGGCGCTACCAGGGCGGCCGGGCACCTTCTAGCTTCCAGGGCCGAGTACTCGGCGCCTAGTTGGGCAATTAGTCGGGATAGTCGGGATAATCAGTCTAGTCGGGCTAGTCGGCGAGGGTCCTTCTAGCGCCAAGGCGGCGAGTACTCGGCCTTCTAGACCTTCTTTTAGAACACTGGTACTTCCAAAAAATGTTTGACCAATTATGTGCTTGTACCTTTGCCTTGTTACAGAGAGAGAGAGAGAGAGAGAGAGAGAGAGAGAGACCCAAAACTAGGGCGGATAAAAAAAGCAAAAAGGAATTGCGCATGCTCAGTTATATACAACTCTAAAAGGGAAAATACTGTTGCAACTTGATTAAGAGTTTGTCACCCTGAATTGTCAACCTACACCTGGTGGACTCTAGGTCCAAACACATAACATATCAGAATAGTTGCATGTCCTTTCCTCCTTCCATTCTCTACATACTTCTCTTTCTTTCCCTTATGTAGATATTTGCCGAGGTATGTGGCATATTAGATGCTGTAGGTTTGTTAGGGATTTGTTCCCTTGTATTTTATTTATAACTTTCACTTTGAAGTGAGGAAGTAATCAATGCGCAAGATTTTCTTCTAATTCTTAGTTGTTGAGCTTGATTTCAGGTTGGAGTGCTGTATGTGTAACAAGTAATTGCCATATACGATTCTTCCTGGAACCTGAATGATGATAACCAATTTGCCTAAATAAGACACTCCATGCTTGGTTTTTTTAGTAATGGCATGAAAACTCTGTAAAATCAGCACTCCAAATTACCTTAAATATGGGATGGTGGTATTTAAATCGATGTTAGTTAAGTTACTTTTACATCGCTTGAACTTGGCTGGGCTTTGGTTGGTTGTGTTTGATTTAGGAACCTATTTGTGATTGGCAAGCTTGTGAGCTGGGCTTGGCATGATAAACAAATGAAGAAGTGCTGGGGTGGGCATTGGGCATGTTCTTGATGGATAGGCCCAAAATTTAGAATAGCTGAAAAGGTTAAATTTGCCTGGTATGACATGCAGATTTTTTCCCAGCCCCGGGTCCATTTGATTACCCCTCAAACTTTAAGAATCATATTTTAAACCTAATTTTCAAGTCAACAACTCGTTTAGCAAGTACAAAAGAAGGTTGAACTTTGGGCAGCAGTAACAGACAGCAAGGAAGTATCCAGAGTTTATTTTGAAAAAATTATGATGCTATATTCACTGGAATGCTCCGATTTAGAGTTGTTAATGTGATTCTTTCATATGTTTTTCCTTTGTCCAGTACTATAGTTTCTCCCTATGAAGCACCGATACTTCTAGAGGTCGCCGTGTCCATGTATTGGACACGGGGACACGGCGACACGCGTGTCCCACACGGGGACACGTATTGGACACGCCACGTGGCGTGTCCCTTAAATTAAATTATATTTTGGAGGGGGACACGGCATGGACACGCGTGTCCCCCATATACACACTCTCTCACTGTGTATATGTATATATGTGCATATATATATGGATGTATGTAATGGTATATATATTTTCGTTGAGGGTGTATATCTTACATTATGTGTGTACGAGTATATATACTAGTAATAACAGTGTAGATATCTTACATATCAAAAGAAAAGTGTATATATATTGTTATTGCATACATTTATGATTTATTTATACATATAATTAATTATTTATTTATTTATTTTTGTCGTGTCCCCCGCCGTATCCGTGTCCATTTTTTAGAATTCATGTGTCCCGTATCCGTGTCAGTGTCCGTATCCGTGTCGGTGTCTGTGCTACATAGGTTTCTCCTTTGGAGTTTTGCTACTTTTGGGTCGAGTCCATCTTGTTATAGGCTTCAAAGTGTGTGTCTACCTGTGCTTGCTCTTTTAATGGGGTAGTTATAGGCTTCGAGATTGCAAGTGCATTTCCTTGGTATATCTGTATGATTACAATTTTAGATTCCAACAGGCGTCTAAGTTGTGCTACCCGTAGTATGATACTATGATACTTGGTATGCACCTGTATCACTTCCTAAATTCACATCTATCTGATGATGGTACCACCAGACACATTACTCACACAGCTAATTCAAGTTGCCAAGAGGGAATCTTACATAGGGTCTTGGAGAAAAAAGGTTTCGACTCAATTGACTGGGTTTTAGATACAGCAACTGGTACTTTGGATGGGGTTACATATTGAAGGGTGACACTAAACAAACTATGGGGTGTTTTGGCTATATAATTGAGCTAGAATTTTTTTGTCCTTCAATTTTTTTTCACATTTTTTAGTTTCGTGTCAATTTTTTGTGGATTATTGATTCGTCTTGAATCTCGATTAGAGGAATCTAAAAAGTAAAAAAATTATGATCAAAATCTTAAAAATGTTCACCAAGGACAAATAATTCAAAATAGACAGACTTTACTTCTTGTGGTGGTTCATGAGGTGTGTTTGACACTTAGTTGCAGGATCCTTCTAAAATGGGTGCGCTCCCAAGACGGGAGCTCAAATTAGCGCTCCCAAGATGAGAGCTTGAGATGGGAGCTCGCTCCTAACTAGGATGGGAGCTTATCGGGCCATTAAAGCAATTATTCTCATACTTTAAAGGGTGTGGAAATAAGAATATGAAAATCATATGAGTCAAGAAGTTTTGGAAATTGAAAATATCTAACTTCCAAAAATTATACCCTCTAAGATAGGGAAAATTCTCAATAATTATCACTTCTCCTTCAATGGTTAAGTATTTAAAAATATTTTATATACATATTTAAATATGATCTATATACGCTCCTTAACCGCTCCCAACCTTGGGAACTTCTAGGTGCCTCCACTCCCCCGCACCCACTCTTGCTCCTGTCCCCGCATCCGCTCCCACTTCGTGCAACTAAGGTTTGACAATGTTGACAGGATACAGACATATTTCTCATGGATAATTTGGTCTAGCTTTATATTTGGCTCCTAACTTAATAAACGCTTTGGATATTAATGGAAAGAAGTGTCATCTGTAATTAGGTAGACTGGTTAAAAATGCATGGTTTGCCTGCTGTGAGGTGTCATCTGTAAATATGCAGATGAATTTTATATGATTACAAAACTACTGAAGCTTGGCTTGTAGTCTGATTAATAACCCCCAATTTCCTTTTTCAATCGTGCCAGGTACTTGATAGCCTCGCACACGACTGACTACCAAAACCCAATGCTCTTCTTCAACACTCTTGCTGTGATGGTGCTAGTTATTGCCAAGTTCCCAAATATGCACAAGGTCCGGATCTTCGGAATCAATGGTGATCTGTGAGTTGTGGACCTGAATTATGAATCATTTTGCTTTACAGTTGTAAAAGCCTCCGATCCATCCATGTTCTGCAAAGATGACATTTCCATGTATAGAAGCTGGAACCTGAAAGGATTTGAAACCTTTTTTGTGCACTTTCACTAGTTGTTTTCGCCTTGATATTGGAGGAATAATTGTATCGACGTACTTTTTGTATAGTAGAGTTATTACGTGCGAGGAGGATCAAGGTGCTGTTATCCGCTTATCCAGTATCTTAAAAATTCTCTTGTTTGTGTAATTTCCCATGTGACTTGTCCAATCTCTTTTGGCCTTTGGAATGGAATTCTGCCGAGAATAGGGATGCTGTTCTCATACATGGCGAAAATAAAATGTTTGCATGTTGGTTTAATATCTACTTTTGAAGTTAAACGCTGCTAGTGATTCTGAACCATAGTAAACGACTAGAGTTCGGCATTAAGCTTATTTTCGAAAAATTACACTGGTTGGCAAATGGGGAAAAGGATTTCTTTTGTCTTTGTTTGGGTCATGGATTTATGGAGTGATTTAAAGAAAAATGAAAACATAAAGCACAAATTTAAAACTTTGAGTTACAGAGAAACATTTAGCTATGTTGTATTTATCTCCCCCCTATATTAACCGTCCTCAAAATCCAGAATTCACTTTGTATGCAGACTGCAAATTTGATAGTTTATCTCTGTTAGGGACTTTGGCTGGAGAGCCATATCAGTGGAATGCTTCATACTCTTAAGAACATCTTCTTGATATCATGATATGGAATTTGCATGCTTGTGCAGTGTTGTGCTTTCCAGGATTGAAGCAGCTCTGGATCATAAAACACAGAGCTCAACCATTTGCATGTAGACTACAATGGGCATTGCTTGGGTTACTATTTCTTGTACTATGCATGTGAGCTGTAATTGAGGGCATGTTTGGTAACCTTGCTTGTTAGCTTATTGTCTCTGGTCTTTGCTTAATTTGTGTGTTGATTCAGAATCGAATAAGCAAAATAAGCAAATAAGCAAGGGCTGCCAAATATTCCTGCGACTAATCATTTTGTCCATGCAACGGACAGATCGATTGGCTCTCGCTCGCACTTTGAAATGGATCAATGCCCATATTATTCTGGTTGAAATATAGTATAACGTTATTTTGATGGAAATTAAATGAAAGATGCAAGATTCAAATCTTGACCTCCTGTTGAGGTTGAAAAGATATTATAGTAGGTGATTTTGATTGAGATATTACTATATGTTAGATCTTCTGTTTCTAGTCGTTTTCCATGCATAATTATTGGGCTCACTGTTAATTTCCCTCTCCATTTGAGTTTTTCCCTCCAATTTTCTTCCTGGAATCCAATGAAGTGTCAATTTCATGGACAGGCCTAGAATTGGGAGGAAAAGGACCTCAATTATGGGTTTTCGAACGTACTAAATTGGCCTGATAAACACAAATCCATACTTTTTATAGAAGTATATCATCACTACGTTTTTTAAAAATTATAAATGTTCATGATTACCCTTTGTGGAGAAATCTCATTATACTTTTTATGGAATTCTTGGGAATATAATAATGGCAAAATGAGAAATGTACTATTTTTCAAAATTGACACTTATTAAGGTACATCTGAAAATAGAATATTGGACATAAAAAATGGATGAAGGAAATACATTAGAGCAACTAATCATTTGGAAGAATAACAAAACTACATAACTATATTTATTTATTATTTGATAGTGCAAAAGTACCAACGACATTATCTAATGGCCTATGGAGTATTTGATATATATGTGATACTTTTAACATAATACTCCCTCTATCCCATTTTGTTGGTCCCTCATTGACAATCCTTCTTTTTTTTTTTTTTTTTGCCATTCAATATATATTAGTAAAGATAGTTGTTTGTGATTAGTAAACCACAAAATTATTGCATTTTTCATTTTTTAATTTCCCGATATTGTCCCTTGATGTAATGTTTCTTGAAATTCCAATTTCTTTAAAGGTAGGGAAAACAGAGGGGCAAAATGGTAATGTTGCATTACTTTTTGGAAACTTTTCAAAATGGACAATTCTTTTGATATTGTGAGATTTGTAGTGTCCATTTGGGGGGGAGATTATTCAAAGGAATGTTTGGAGGGTCCCTCTAAAGACTATAGATTGGTGAGCTTGCAAGATTTTTCTTTGTCTTTGAATTTGAATATGAGGAGGCCAGTGGGATCACATGAAAGTGATGATTAGTTATGTGTGTCTATATATATATATATATATAGAGAGAGAGAGAGAGAGAGAGAGAGAGAGAGAGAGGGGACAATGTTTTGGGCCTCAAGACTAATTAAGTGGATATAGATAATGATGATTAGGTGAGCTTTTGGTTGAGGCAGGTACACTAGGTTTTTGCCTTTAAAAATTGCATTAATTTAGCTAGTAACTTGGTAGTATTGTTTACGTTTCTAAGTTGGAATACAATATTGGGAAGAATGTTCCTTGAGTGGTGGCAACTAGAACCATTCAATTAGAAGGTAAATTCAAACTAATGCTTTCTTTATTACTAGGTGGTATGGCTAGTGCTATGCATGAGTGTCATGTCTATGGCTTTGAATATGAATTGAGTTTTTGTTAGTAATTGGATGTAACTTCTATAATATCTGCAATTCAGATCACATGAATATCAAGTACATAGTAAAAAATTTCATTTGGCATTTAGGATAGTAAATTCTAAATGAAAGATTTGAAGATTAAATTGATTGTTTACAATTATCTACTTCAAATGAATTTTGAAAAGACCTCCCAAAAAATTAATTTAAAACTATTAAGCAGCTCAGATTATTGGTGTGAGATTTCAAAATAAGCCTAACACAATCATTTATATCATACGAAAACATACAAAGACAAAGGAGAAAAAAACTACCGGAAAAACAAAGCTCAAATTAACCGGAGCAAAATCTGGAGAATTGGACAAATATGAGATTACTATGCAAAAGAAAAATTGCCATGTTGAGGTACATGCATCATTCTTGGCTATCTGGCTGTCATTGCCCGGAGAAACCTATTTATTTATTTACCTTCTTTAGAGGTAACAAGAAAAACACTTTCTGAACACGATGGTCACAAATCTAAGTACCCAGAAATTACACCCAGAATCTACTTAGAATTTGAAATTTGATGGCCCAGATCGACTCTAAGTAAATCTGAGCCATTGAATCTCAATTTTTAGGTAAATTCTGGGTGTATTTTCTGGGTAAGTAGTTGTACTGAATGAATAATGCAGAAAAACCATTTGCTCAATTTCCATAATTTTATCATCACGCAACAAAATCCTAGAAGAGCTTAAGAAAAACTCACCACAACGAAAGAGTAAAAGTGAAGGGAAAAGAAAACCCAATCAAATCTAGGAACGCATAAACCACTACAGGAACGACTGATTCAAAATACATGAATAGACAAAATTTCAACTTTCAAATAATTCTGTCCATCCATGTATTTTCTTTAGTCATTTCTCAAGTTAGTTTCTGTGTCTCTAGATTTTACTGAATCAAACCATATCCCTCCTTTTTCAGTTAGTCTGCATGAACAACTCCAAATAAGTAAAGCCTAACCAGCCATGTGGAAAAAAAAAAAGGAGAAAGAAAAAAAAAAAAAAAGGAAGCAAAAGGCAAGTCCTCCTCTCCTTCTTCTCTCTTTACCATGAACCCCCACCTAACATTCCACTCCAATATCCATTAGAATTCCCTTGTCCCTTCTGACTTTGATCAGCTGATCCACTTGTGCTTGATACCTGCTTCACTGATCCTCCAAATGGATACATCAAGCTTCCTGCCCCATCAACAGCAAAACCCAAGTTTGGTTTCAAATCTTGCAAATGAAACCCTAAGGAACCGTACGGTCCGTTTGAATCCGTGGCAGGCATCGGTGTCGACATGAAAGAGTGTAGTCCCCTAGAAGTACTAATTCCAGCCCTAAGTAGCTCCAGGGCTGACGTATTAGCGGAAGAGGGCGACGAGGAGGAGGAGGAGGTATTGATTTGGATTTTGGGAAATTCAACAAATTGGGAGATGCTAAGGTAATCTTGCATGGCATGAGGGAAACCTAGGTTAAGATCTCGTCCTTGGTGGGAATTAGGGTTTTGGGAATTATTGGAAAAGGGTGTGAGGCTAATTGGAGGGTTGAGATCAGGAAGTTTACTTGATGATGAAGGTGTTGATGATGAAGAATTGGTGGAGGATGATCTCTTGTTTTTCCTGGAGCCGCCGCCAACGGGGACATTTCTGAGGGATCCACCTTCAGTCCAGTACCTTCTACAAGTTTTGCAGAAGTATCTAGGTTGAGTGAGGCTGTAGTTGTTGTAGTAACAGAACTTGGTGTTGGTTGAATTGCACCTTGGACAGTTCAAAGCTTGGTCCTTTTGTGGCCTTACTTTCCTCTCTAACATCATTGGCTTGTTGGTAGTACTCATGGGAGTTGTCTCTTCCATGTGCTTAACCATCCCAACCTCCTGAAACTCCCAAAAAAAGAGAGAGAAAAAGGAGAGAGACCATTAAAAGCTCATGGTATAGAAATCCTTGTGAGATTAGTAAAGGGAGAGAAAACGCTCGTGATAAACTGAACCAAACCAAATCAAACCGGAGCCTTACTTTCTAAAAGTGAGGAGGGAGGGAGCATTAAAGTAAAAGCTTAGGATATAGAAATATGCAACGATAAGTGAAGGGAAATCATAAAGGGTTCATGGTAAACTGAAACAAACCAAAATAAAATTGTTTAGTCTTGTCTGTAAAAGAAAAATTAATGGATTAGCTACATAAATTCTTTTATGCAATTCTAGCTGCCAAGAGGGCAGTTAATCAGACTGAAAATGGATAAATACAAGGGAAAAAAACAAGATTGGTTTCAGTTTGAGGATGGGTGTAATTAAAAGGGGTAGCAGCTTTTTCCTTGCCTTTATCAGTTATCTAAGATAAGCAAAAAAATAAAGAAAGAAAAAGTGCAGTTTCTTTCATCCTTCAAGAACAAACTAAAACTTAACTTTGGGTATTAACTTCATGTGAGTCCATCTTGCACTTACCATGAACACCATGTCCCGTGAAAAGGAAAACCATGAAATTAAGTCTCACAATAAGAGTGTCCAAAATACACAAACTAGCCTTAAATCTACCACTATTTGTCATAACTAGAGGAACTTGTTCTAGATTGGCCTTAGGTTAGGTTTCTCTAAAGGGGAGAAAAGATGAGAGAGAGAGAGAGAGTGAGAGGGAAAGAGGGTCAAATTGCAAAAGATTATAAAGAAAATAAAGTTGGAGGTAAATTTACTAACCTGTGGCCATTGAGCAGCATCCATGTTAACTCAGAAGAAAGAAAAAAGGTTTCAAGAGTCCAAAAGCAAATGATGTTTTGAGAGAGAGAGAAAGAGAGAGAAAATCCACCTCCTTTGTCTGCAACTTCCTTTAATGCAAAGAAAGAATGTTTGAGTTGTTAGTGTGTTGGCTTTTTGTGTTATTGGCTTGCTTTATGAACAATGGAAAGCAAAGAGAGAGATGGGTTTGTTTTGACTATAGGTCTAAATATTACTATATTTAAGTGCTGTGCATTTTTGTGTGGAGATTCTCTACAGTCCATTTTTGTGCAGTTCCCTCTAACTACAACAAATGCTATTTTTCTATAAACAATGGATGGCAAAATTATTTGAATTTTTTTTTTTATAATTAAAGCCATATGATTTCAGCAGATATTAGTTCTGAAACTGAATTATGTATTTTTAAAATCGTACTTGTCAATTGTCATTTAATATATACAGACATGCAATTAACCATTGCGCGGTCACGTCTACAATTATTTTATTTTTATTAAAAAGTCTATAAATTAATTACAAAAAAAAAAACAATTCCGTAAATTAAATTTACAAAATAAACGGATCAGATTATAATAAAGAAACCGTTCAAAAAGATTATAATAAAGAAAGAAGACCCGCACAGTGCAGTCCACCTAGGTAGACTGTTAGAGAATCAATTCTCTTATGTTGGATGGCATAGTAAATAATTATTTGTTTTTGTCGTTGTTGGTGGAATTCTGAGTGTATGTCTCTGTGGGTGGGTTTCTCTTTATTGACCTTATTAAGGGGGGAAGACTTTTTTTTATTCTTGTTCTCCTTCCTTCCTGTACAACTCTCTTTTAGTGCTTTCTGATGGGCCAATATTCGATCGAGTGCGCCAAAAAGAAGTATGAACTATTTTGTGTTACTATATACATTGCATGTGTATTTTGATTCTTTGTGGCGGGTTCTTTTTTAGCATATGAATAAAATTAAAGATTGAATCATTCCAATGCCCACTTATTACTTGACCTCTATGGTCATAACATCGCTCCTTCTTCATTATCATTTTGCTTAATTAGCATATATTTTATAGTACTAGTCTAACTACTCGAGATTCTTCTGATCGTTTACTTCAAGGTCTTGGATTTCGTTAAGGTAAATTAACCCGAACATTGTCGAATAAAAAAAAAAAACCAAACATCCGTCTCTGTATAAATAGGAAAGGCTAAAACACTAGGATGATATCCCAGAACTCGTCAAAATCAGAGTTGAAATGGCCTGGAATTTTGGCCCCCAATCTAATTAATTGGGTCAAACTAGCGGAGCGTGCTAGAATGGAGAGTGACTTGGACGGACTAGGCCCAATTGGGATGGACCGTCTCTATGGGCGGAGTAAAAGTCCGATTGGCATAAAGAATATTCTAGGAGGTGCTTAATGGATCTACTTGGGACAGAAGTCCGCCCTAACCGGAGAAGCAACCTTGAGAAGTCCGTCCTAATCGGGGAAGCTACCATGAGGAATCCGCTTTAATTGGGAAGCTGACTGGAGGAGTCCGCCTTAATTGGGGAAGCTACCTTGATAAGTATCATCAAGCATCCCAATAAAGGCGAAGCTTTGGAGACGGAGATCTAGTGGAGATTGGAGTCCACCCTACTACCTTGATAAGCATCATCAAGCATCCCGATAAAGGCGAAGCTCCGGAGACGGAGATCTAGTGGAGATTGGAGTCCGCCCTAATCAGGGAAGCTACCTTGATAAGCATCATCGAGTGTCCCAATAAGGGCGAAGCTCTGGATATTTAGGGATACGAGTGTATCCCGGACAGACTAGGTATCTTGGACGACAGGAAAGGAGAGCCTATAAAAAGGGGTTTCACCCTCAACTAAAGGTACACACAATCAAACTCACAAAAGCCCTAGCTAGTTTCCTCGCTACTCCAATATTCAGTCTCTAACTTAAGCATCGGAGGGGTATTCTGGCCAAACCCTGGTCGGGTAGCCTAACGTTCTTTGAGTCTTGTAGGTGCTCCCGCCGGAACTCTACTTAGTGCGACTTTCAGTGGCTTGCTTTCCTAAGGTGAAAACCTACCCCACCACAAGAGTGGCCCTATGGGTGAAATCCAAAATCGGTGGTAACAACTTCACTATGGAAGACTTTCTTTTTATGCTCAATAGTATCTTGTAATCTCTTTAATTTGTTATGTTCCTTGTTGCTACTCTCAGGGCTTGTCCTGTAGAGATTTTATTTATCACGGTTGGCATCTTGCCAACTTTTCTTTTCGGGTTCTGAAGTGGCTATATTCTTGTGGGTAGTTGTTCCCCGAGTGGGGATGTCGTGTTTTGCTTCTTCCCCTTTACTCTTTGTATTTTCAGAGATTAAAAAATTCTTGCCTTAAAAAAAAAGGGGTATAACACACGCCCCTAATTGGATGTTGCGATATGCACCCCCCTTGAGTCATGTGTGGTTGTTGATCTTGACATGTGTGTTTAGACATAACCTGATGTCTAAACTCTTATATGTTCTGCACAGGTAGCACCCGCCATTAGTGCCTTGACCGGTCAGAGTTCGATCGCGAAGACACTCCGACAATTAAGTGAGAGAAGGGCTGTGGAGGCGAGAGTACATAGAGTGTTAGGGTAAAGAAGAGTGGCGTACCTGTTAAGGTTTATCACTGTACCTGATGTAGAACTCCTTGACCTCCAAGATAGCGTACTAGGCATGCGCGGTAACCGCTTCGTCTGACGTCAGGTAATATCGTATTGAGTCAATTGGTGAGGTTCACGTGCTAAGATGACTTCCGTGAATTACGCGAGTCTTCTCGTTAGGGTTCGGCTAATGTTGACCCATCCGAGGTTGTTCGGATCCAGATTGTTTGTATCTGGGTCGGTCGTCCAGCTTGGCCAAGCAAATGAGCCGAGAAGACTATTAATCCGACTGGGCTATATGGCCTGTATTATTCGGCCTATAAAAATTCATAACTTTGTGTGGGAAATTCGTAAGCATTAGCATAAAATTTCATTACATTTGTTTAAAAATTCAGAACATCAAGACAAACTCATTATGAACATATTTTATCCCAACGTTATGATTGCTATCAAAATGTAATGAATTCAAAGCTGCTGTCATGAATTTTTATGCAAAAAGTTATGATTTAAAATCAATCGAGGGGTGAATACCATACACACCCAACTAGGGGTTATTGTTCTCCCTCCATTCCCTTTTTATGGCCTATTATTTTATTTTGGATTATTTCATAATAGAGAACATTCTTTACTCCGTCGGTATAAAATCTCCGTTTTCCACCTCCGTCGCATGTGGATCCCACCGTGAATTTCTTATTGTGATCGGAACCGTTCATCTTGTAGGACTCGCATAGTAATGCATGTATGTAAAAAATTAGTTTGATCGGACATCGACAAATATATGAAATTTGGAATTTTGTTTTGCGAAATGGACAGTCAATGATAGTTTACTTCAAAATTCATGACCATCCATTTTACAAAACAAAATTCAGTTTGATATACTTGTCGATGTCTGATAAAGCTAATTTTTTGCAGGAATGTAGCCTTTTGCGAGCTCTACAAGATGAATGATTCTTATTAACAATTAATACACAACGAGGCCTACAAAAGTGGTGGTGGAAAAGGGGGTTTTACACCAGCGATGTAAAAAATGTTCTCTTCATAATAAGTTTCTATTTTTGAAAATTTAGTAGGTAAAAGTTGATACAATTCTCATTTTGTCGTTCTAAAGGGTTGTTTCAAATTATTTAGGGGGAATGACAGGACAGAGGAGGGAAGGGCAAGTATTCCCAATTTAATGGTACACTTTTTGGTAATCACAGCTAACATGACACGGAGATTAATATTTCCATAAAGACTGAACGAAAATGTCTCTGGACGCAAATACCCCTGTCCTAAATTTGCATCTCTAACTCTTCCCCTTCCCCATTATTCTCCCACGCCTCCCACACCTCGCTGGGAAAAAACCCGAACAAGACTGGCCTTCCTCCCACACACAGCTCCGATCGATTTCCTCCTCCTCTTTTCTCCAGCGCCTATCAATTTATTATTTGTCTCCTACTTTCCCGTCGTGCTATTATCTCTCGACTTGGTACTATCCTCTCTCTCTCTCTCTCTCTCTCTCTCTCTCTCTCTATATATATATATATATATATATGTGGATTTTCTAGTCCACACCTCCCGGAAATAAGAAAAACATGGCTTTTTTTATGTTGAAAATTATTTTTGGAAAATCCGAGCCGTCCAATGTGTTCAGAAGGTGTTTTCAAGGGTCCACGCTAGAAATCTTCAAAAAAAAATACCGGGAAGGGCTTGATCCAAGCAGTTTTCGCAAAAATTGTAAATATATATTTTTTGTGAAAACTGCTTGGATCAAGCCCTTCCCGGTTTTTTTTTTGAAGATTTTCTGCGTAGACCTTTGAAAACACCTTCTGAACACATTGAAAATGTTCGGATTTTCAAAAAAAAATTTGGAAGGTGGAGGTCCGGACGAAATAAAATCCGGGAGTTTGGATTGGAAGTTTATTGTATATATATATATATATATATATATATTTATATATGAGTTATTGACGAAATGAACCATTTGCATTGACATTACGGTAACATAGTTTCTGAAGTCCAATTCTTTTCACTACTGACACAAAACAAAACACAAATTTCGGATTATTTGAAAGAGTAAATTGGATTCTCTATTGTCAATGTGATACAGAATTGAAAAAGAGAACTATGTGCATAATTGTTTTTCAACTTCTATGTTGTTAATTCATTTGAAACAAGAAACAGAAACAACATTGCACCTCCAGTGAATTATTTTGACACCTTTTGAAAAGGGCATTGGACCCGGAATGAGGAACACTGAAAAGTGTGATGTCTAAATTTAACTTTTTATTTAGGAAAAAATAACCTTGCTCCTTAAAATAAACAACATTGCACCTCGAGTGAATTATTCTGGCACTCTTTGAGAAGGGTATTGCACCCGAATGAGGAACACTAAAAAAAGTGTGATTCTAAATCTCACTTTTTTATTTTTGAAAAAATAACATTGCTTCTTAAACGAAATTGAACAACATTGCACCTTGAGTGAATTATTTTGGCACCCATTTGATAATAACATTGCACCCGAATGAGAGAGTTGCTAGTGTGATATATAAATCCAACTTTTTATTTTGGAAAAAATAACAATTGCTCCTTGAATGAAACATCATTGCGCCTCGAGTGAATTATTTTGGCACCCTTTGATAATAACATTGCACCCGAATGAGAGAGTTGCTAGTGTGATATATAAATCCAACTTTTTATTTTGGAAAAAATAACAATTGCTCCTTGAATGAAACATCATTGCACCTTGAGTGAATTATTTTGACACCTTTTGAGAATAACATTGCACCCGAATGAGGAAGACTAAGTTATCGGTGTAATGTCTAAATTGAACTTTTTGTTTTTAAAAAAATAACTATTGGTCTTCTGATGTGCCCTCAATAGAGAGAGAGAGAGAGAGGATCTGCGTTCAATTGGGATTGGAGAAAAGAGTGTGCTTCATTTGTGAAGAATTTTAAAGCTAGGGGTATTTTTGTCTGCTTAGAGTTGGCTTGCCATGAATTTGGAATTACTTTTCCTACACCGATTGTCCCATTATTTCCAAAAAGTGTCATTTATGTGGAAATTGTTGCCCCTTATCCCACTGTCCTGTCTTTTCCCCAATTATTTATTTGTAACTTTTTTAACGTTTTGTACTTTTGGGATTTTGTATTTGTTCGAATTTCAGTCATAATTTTTTACTTTTTCGATTCCTTTCATCAAGAAGAATCATTAAACTTAAAATGTTTGATGCAAAACTAGAAAATGCAATTTTTTTTAATAAAGAAAAAAAATCAAAAAGTGGAAAAAGTTAGGGGGAGCAAGGCCCAAGTAGATTTTATTTTAAAAAATTAGTTGATAAAAGTGAAATGATGATCTCGGAACACTCGTGGAAAATTAATGATGATTCCTCCATAAAGTTAGATTATGAAGTTGACACTTTAAAATGGATAGGCCAAGTAAGTGCCATTTTCTCGTTATAGATTACAGATATGTACAGTACTAGTCTAATCCTTCATATATTTCTTTTTTGTTCCCTTCTTTTTTAGCGCAAAATTATAAACCAAGCCCCCAATAGAACTTTAAGGCCTCGTTTGATTCGCGGACTAAAACAGGTGAGATTAATAGTCCTGGGATTGATAGTCCGGGACTATTTGTCCTGGGACTAATTTAATACTGAATCTCACACAATCCCCTGTTTGATTCATGCAGGATTAACATTGGGATATCCCATGTTTTGTTCAATCCCATGTTTGGTTCCCTAAACTACATTCGGGATTAATTTCAAGATACTCTCTGTCTCTCTCTCTCTTTGTCTCTCTCTCTCTCCCTCCCTCCAATTACTCATTTGTGTATGGGCAAATTCTTTCTTCCAAGAATTTTTGGTGCACCAATTTTATTTTTTTTTCTTTTCTTCCAAGCATAAGGCCTCTTGGTTTTATTTTATTTTATTGTGGTGGGTGAAGGTTCTTGATTTTGAATGAACAAATCCTAAATAATTTGTATTAGCAACACATTCTAAAACGAGACTTGAAATTAGATGCCAACTCACATTGAATGGGCCACACACCGATTGGGATAACCACTTGAGCAATTGAAATAACCCTTTCACCATAGTGGGGCTCGAAACAAAATCAAGTGGTTTTTTTTATGAAATAACCCTTTCACCATAGTGGGGCTCAAAATAAAATTGAGGGTTTTTTTTAGCATTATACAGCCACAAACGAACTGAGAAAAGAAGAGTTCACATTCAGATAGATGGACAAAATTACAAAATGGAAAATATATATACATATATACACGTGTTCAAATGAAAAATATGTACAAGCATCAGAAAACCATGAAAGGCAACTCCTCGAGCAAGATGCGATCCATGAAGACATTGATATCAACAAATGCATCATATCCAATTACCACCCACTGTTGGATCCTCCATATTGAAGTGGATGAGGAGCTTACCAATTAGAAAAATAGTTAGCATTAAAGCAAACTTGTATCGGACAGAGCTCAAGTTTGGCAAAAATCAAAGGGGTCATAACCTATTCCTTTTTCCCCCAATTAGTTTTATGGGCTGACACGACTGATGGGGCAAAATTCACTTCTCCGATCACTGGACTATCTGACCGGCTACGGCAAAACCCTGTTTGGAAGGTGTTTTTCCCAACAATCATAACCACAAATTAAACATAGCCTACCAAATGGAAGTACAAAGTAAACAGCAGCAGCAACAAAATCACTCCTGGGACAGTATGAAGTAGATCCGGAGTCCAGAGCTCTGGTGAAGAGAGAGAGAGAGAGAGAGAGGAACAACGGCGTTGAATGAAAAAGGAAGAAGAAGTTGTCTAGGGTTAATAGTTTGGATGACACTTTTGTAAATACCAGCCGACAGGGTTCCGAGAAAAATAGTCCGGGTTTATTTACTCCCCCCCCCCCCCGCCCCAGGTATTGTGTAATCCCATGCGTATTGGATAAAAATTATCCTGGGATTAACAATCCCATGCTATTTTTTGCGAACCAAACAAGGGATTGTGCGGGATTGGATACAAATAGTCCAATCCCAGGCACCTAATACCCGAATCAAACGAGGCCTAAAAGTATTGTTTTGATATGCTATTCTATTTTTTTTAAATTAAGAGTGCATACGGTGAGCTTATGAGTGCATCGATTAATCTCATTCTCAGGGCCGGGCTCCATCCACAGGCAAGAGGCCCAATTAAAACTACGACAAAGTTTCATGCATACAGTTACGCTCCACAAAATATGATAGTACCAAAGAAGTCTCGAACAAGAATAGAACCTTAATTCCCAGACTTTAACCACCAAGTTGGATTGGTATGATGTTGTAAGCACCTTACTGAGCCACTGTAATTTGATAAACGTACTTAGAGCCCGTTCCAATAACTTTTGATAGTTTGATTTTTTGGGCGTCTTAGTTGATGTACGAGAGGAGAATAACACGTTTTAAAAAGCGTAAAAACTTCAACAAAAAAAAACTACTCCCTCCGTTCCAAAATGATGGTCATACTTCACTTTTTGGACCACTCAAATAATTATCTATATCTCACAGCCTATTATGTTTCTATGATTTTCAAATACGTGTTTAATAAAAGTAATTGAGATCTATCAAACAAAATCGATATTGAATATATGAATCATTGTAACAAGAAGATATTAAAAAAAAAATCGAGAGGTGTGAATTATGAAATAGGACCATCATTTTGAGACGGAGAGAGTATAAATCTCCGCATGCGGTGGAACGGTGCTTTTGACATTCTGATGATACATAATTGATTTCACCTATCAACTCGCATATCTATTTCATGAGAACGAAAGTAGTAGCCATTTCATCGTTAGAAAGAAAAAGTAGTGTTTTGAAGAAAGTTCATAGTACAACATACTCCTACTTCATAATTAATCAGTAAAGCATAAAGTATAGAAAGTTCTTGTACTTTGAAAGTATGCGAAAATATACTTTACGTAAGCAAAATTAGTTGTAGAATTGCCCAAAGGTTTTCATAGCTTTAGCAACATGATAAAAGGAAAAGAAAAAACCGATTTCCCCGAAAAAATCCTTGTCAAGTACTTCCGTCCCGTCATGTTAGTCCATCTTTTCATTTGGGAAGTCCCGTTAATTAAGCATGTCTACTTTGAAACATTGAAGTAAAAAATGTTTCTAAACTGCTTCCAAAAAGCGGGTATGAAACATTGGAAGTTTTGATAGCGTACGTAACAACTTTGATGATAAGTACACTTTGATTTGATCATTTGAAGAAGGAACAAAATTATATGGAACGGATAGAGTATTATTTGAAGTTTTTCAACAAGCCAAAGTTATTGGATAGGAGTCAGGATTTTAGAGTTGATTGTCGAGAAACAAGGAATTCTCCAAAATCCTTATCAAGTATTGTTCTGAAGTTTAATAAAAACAAAAGTTTTATCTCTTTTTTTCTTTCGTTGAGAATTCAACCGTTTATTCTCAAAACGACATTGAACATCGAATACAGATTGAGTTGTCACTTTTTCTATTTGAGAGCAAGAGAAAAAAATATCCTTCATAAAATTACCAATTACATTGCCAGGCTGCCAAATTTTCTGATTTCCCACGTACTATTCTCTTTCTGTATTCTTAATTTTAATATCAAATTACTAAGATTGTGCGAATGATTTTTTTTTTTTTTGCCAGCAATATTAAAAAACATGTTCCAAACGTAGGCACTTTTGCTTATTATGGTTCCCTAGGAAAACTACCAAAATTTGGTAATCTATCTACGAAGACAATCATACTTTCATACCTAGTTTGTGTATATTAGCGTTTGTTGTTTTTTCCTTGGCCTTTTGTGCTCTTTTTCGTTTGGAATGTAGGTGGTTCAACAGAATTAAGAGAGAGAGAGGTGGAGAGAGAGAGAGCCGACAAAAGCCGACAAAAAGGAGCGAAAGTGGGGATCCAAATAATGCGTGGTATAGTGGAAGTGATGTCAATTGCGATGGCGACATCAACTTAATTACCGGGTATGATTTACCCCAAAAAAAAATTTACCTACTTTTCTCTGTCCGGATTTGTTGGTCCGTTTTTGAGATTCCAACTTTTTTTTCATTACCTTTTGAGTTTATTAATTTCTTGTTTTAACCTCAATCCCTCCACTTAATACTCCTTCCTTTCTAATTTGATAATCCACTACGAAACTACGTGCAATTTTCAAATAAAAAATAAATAAAAAATAATGTAGTTACAAAAATTATTTTTTTATCAATATGGATCTTGTTTGATAGATCTTGTTTGATAGATCTCATTGAGAACTTTAATACGGTGCAAAAAAATTTCAAAAATGTAAACACATTATTTAAAAAAATTAGTTTTTGGGTTGTTATTTTAAGTTTTAGAAAAGGGGCAAAAAAGTAAAATTTTCATACTTTATCCTTTGACTTTTGAAAATGGACAAATATTTTAGTACTTGAAAAAGTATGTTTATAGACTAACAAATCCGGACGGAGGGAGTATAATATTAGTCCAGCGGGTTGTTGTTTAAGGTTTAAAATGCGTGAAAAGTGTATGAAAGTATGTAAAAATATGTTAAAAAGTGTAATAAAATACACTAGAGTTGGTATTCTTTTTTTGTTTTTTTTTAATTTCCTTATTGTTAGCCCAACAAGATAACAATGAAATGAACCTTATTTCAAATTAAAAACAGCCGAATTTATCCCTCAAAATCCAAAGCTTAGCTACGTGCACAGATGATACGTGCACAAATCATGTACAGACGGGTCAGTGAGTCCATTTCAGCGTCCCCACAAATGATCCAAATAGTTTATTAATTGTAAGATAATGTTTTGAGTCAATCCATAAGAAATCAGCTCAATAAAACATCTATAAGTGTTTTAATCCAATTGTTTAACGTTTTCCTAAAATTCTTTAATGAAAATTTGAAAGATTAGATTAAGCACTTATATTTTGAAATCAATTAACAATTTGGATTGTTTGTGGGGATTTCAAAATGGATCCCACTGCCTCGTCTATGCACGATTTGTGCACAGACCATCTATGCACGTAGACTTTCATCCCAAAATCCCACAGCTAAGAGTTCACACCTAGGGTCGTTCAGTTTCAACCATTATAATGGATGTTTGGTTGGCACCATCTTATGGGGAAATTCTTGTTCTAGAGAAAAGATAGTTGATTTTCACACCCCAAATTGATATTTACATTTTTTTTTTGTCTCTTAGTGACTTTTATACATAAAAACTTCATTAAAAATAAAATAAGGAGGTGTGAATATATTAATTTAAGGAGCAGGAAAAAAAAAAGAGAAGAGAAGAGAAGATAATGCGTGAGTAAGAAATTAGTCAATTTGTACATAAGCTGAACCGTATATTCTGAGTTGTGAAGAAAAAAAAAACAATTAGTGGCTTTAAGAAAATTGAACCATGAAGTTCCACATTTCATTATGTTTATTTCACAAAATTGACTTAATCTTAAAATTGACTTGTTGCGTTTTACGAGATAGGTCACTATCTCACAATACATCAATCCAAAAAATTGACTTAAGCTATTCAGGCCAGATGATCAAGCCCAACTTGGCGCTGGCCCAATCGACTAGATAACCAAAGCCCATCGGCGACTAGATGAGTCGCCCTCCCAGACGTAACGGGCGGCCCGAAGTGTTAGGTCGGGTCGTACACAACAACACTTCACAAAGAATAGACACGACAGCATCCGTCTATCCATCCCGGCCACGTGGCACCAGTTGTAGTCCCGCCATGTGGTATGGTCAGATGTCATTTTTTTTTGATCAGTTGGTCAGATGTCATTTGACAGTGTGTTATTGAGACAAGTGTAAATTTCACTTACCTCCCCTGAGGTTTCTGACAAATACAGAGACCTCCCCTACTTTTTCTGAAATTCCACTATTCTCCCTTACTTTTGAAAATAATTGTCACTTACCTCCTCAGTCGTTACTTTAAGGCTAACAGTGTTAACTTTTTGCGTAAAATGACCGAAACGCCCTTATTATCCACCCATTTTAAAAAAAAAAGTAGAGTTTTTTTTCCAACAAAATTAAATCGTTTTTCATTTTGAAAAAAATAGTTTTTAAACAAAAAGTATAAAAAATATATATATTTTCAATTTTTTTTTCCATTTTGAATATTTTTTGTAGGAAAAAAAAAACTAGTTTTGAAATAGTTTTTTAACTTTTTTTAAAAATTTATTTTTCATATTTAAAAAAATAAAGTTTACTTTATTTTTTCAAAATAACGGTTTTCCAAAAACTAATTTTTTTTATCCAAGACAATGTTTGAAAAAAAATCGCATTTCAAAAACTGTTTTAAAAAACTATTTCAAATTTAGTTTTTTTTTTCTCACTAGAAAAACTTTTTCAACAAAAAAATTTCAAAAAAAATAGTTTTTGTGAAAAAAATTCTCTTCGATATTTTTTTTTCTATAAGCTATTTTTTACTCTCTCCGTCCCTTTTTAAGTGTTTAACTTTCCATTTTGGGTTGTCCCTAAATAAGTTTGTGGTTTGAAAAGTTAATAGGTAAAAGTTTGTACAATTATCATTTTGCCCTTTTGAAAAGTTAGTGGGTAAAGAGTTAATGGATAAAAGTGTAGGATAACTTTGGAAAGTAGACATATAAATTGATGTGAAAATTGTAAAGTGGAGGAAAAAGTTGATGTGAAACGTGTAATTATGATGTTTTTTTAATAAGTTGGATTTACGAAGTAACACATTTAAAAAGGGACGGATGGAGTAATAATGAAAAACAATTTAAATTTTAAGTGAAACTTTTTAACTCTATTTTTTTATTAATCGATTTTTTTAGGGTAAAGAATATATACTAAGGGATCAACTACGGTCTTTTTAACCGGTAATCCTACTGGTACAAAAAATGTACAAATCGCTCTCGGGGACCCACTTTTGGGTCCCACACAAGTGATCCGAACCATTCATTATTCTTAGAACATTTTTCCGAGGGGCTCCACAAAATTTCAGCTCAATCGGACGGTTATAAGTGCTTGAACCAAAATCACACCGTTTTCGGATCACTTGTGTGGGACCCAAAAGTGGGTCCCCGAGAGCGATTTGTACATTTTCTGTACTAGTAGCAGGATCCCTTTTTAACTACTTTTTTTTAAAATTTTTTTGTTGAAAAAGTTTTTTCTAGTGAAAAATAACTAATTCTGAAAGAAGTTTTTTAAAACGGTTTTTGAAATGCGAAATTTTTGAAAACATTGTCTTGGCTAAAAAAAATTAGTTTTTGATAAACCGTTATTTAAGAAAAATAAAGTTTAATTTATTTTTTTAATCTGAAAAATAAATTTCAAAAAAAAAAAGTTTAAAAAACAATTTTCAAAACTAGTTTTTTTTCCTACAAAAAATATTCAAAATGAAAAAAAAAATGAAAAAAAAATTCTTTGATACTTTTTTTAGTTGTATTGGCGTTTTCCAGGATGTATCGAACCTTTCGGAGTCTGTATTTGTTTTGGGATTTTCGGGTGGTAGAGTTTTTAGTGGTTGTGTCTAGATGCTCCTCACTTGAAGCCACAAGATTGTTCTCGAGCCTGCTCTTCCGGAAAGGTATATTCATGCATCGAACACTTGCATATAGTTTCACAATTTGGCTTTCAATTTTCATGGTTCATGCTTTCATTTCATACCTTGGGAGAGTGCATTAATTCTTGGATGAAAATTCACATTTTTGGTTAAGGTATTGTAGTGGCAGCATTCAAGCGTTTCCTAGCGTCTACTGGTGCATCTGTGTGATTGTCTTCATTGGACATGTGTCTAGATCTTGACCGTTCATGTTTTTCAAGGAGCGTTGGACTAGCGTTAGCACGCGTCAGTTGACGCTCCTGAGATTAAGTCATTTTTGTACAAGTGTACAAATCTTGACCGTCTAATTTTGAGGAGGGTCGGATAAGCGTTAGCATGCGTCAGTTGACGCTCTCCTTTGTGCACGTGTTCTCTTCTCATTGGGTGTCTTTGAGGTCACGAAATAATCACATATAAAAGCCATTTTTCAGCACTTTAAACATGGACATTGAGAGAAACATCAGTACTTTTAGAGAGAAAAGGCTACCCTCTTTCACTCTTGTTCTTGGTGTGCTAGGTTTCTCTTTGAGATGATTTGAGACTTGATCAATCATCTTTTCTCTTTCTAGTGCTTTCCTTTTAATGGATCGCCTCTGGATTGAGTTGGTTAGACAAAAACTTTTTCAAAAATCAAATCTTTTTCATTTATCATGATTGCATGCCTTGGAGTCCAGTCGGCCGGGTGAACCGCGGAGTTGCAGAGATCGAGATGTTGATGCTCGTGGATAGGGATGGCAACAGGTAGGGTATGGATTAGGGGACCCTATTCTATCTCCCATGCCCAATTGGGGAATCTTTTAACATCCCCGCTTTAATCCCCACTGGGGATATTAGATAAAACACCAAACCCACATCCCGTTGGATATCGGGGTTTCCCCAAATATATCCATATCCAAACCAAAATATATAAGAAGTCAATAATGAAACCAAAGTGCAAGCCCGATAATTTAAACCAACAAATATAAAGTAAAATGCTTCCAATTATCTTATTTTAACCACTAATGTAGCAAAAATAACAATAGTACAATCAAAAACCAATTCAAGCAAACATCAATTTTTAAGTTTCATAAAGCGACAAACCAATAAATTATAAAAAAAATAAAATAAAAGAGCAAAATATAGCAAGAACATCATTTTAGGAACTAGAATTTGTAATGATATTCTTAATATATTATGTAGTTTTATAATAGGGAGTAATTGACATGATTTGTTCTACAAGTAATTACTTCTATAAGTAAATAATACTAAAGATTCTTTTCTATCTATATCCATATGTATAATTTATATATTATATATAACCGGATACGGGGATTCGGGGGTGGGGATAACAAAATCATACCCGCTCCATATCCGAGCGGGTATTTTTTAAATCCCCCCCATACCCATGACTATTGGGGAATTTTTTGGATAAACCCCGCCTCCATATGGGCGGGGCGAGGCGGGGCGGGTATCCATTGAATATGGGGAAATTGCCATCCCTACTCGTGGATTTCACGAATTCAAGAAGGAGCATCGGGTGCTAGTTCAAGGGTTGGGGCTAGGAATTGAAAGTTGCTTGTGGGTAAATTCCTTGTTTTTAAACTCCTTGTACCTTTTGAATTGTGAAATATAAGTAGAAGTAAGGCCGTGGTTTTTTGCTTAGGGTATTAGACCCTAAGTAGTTTCCACGTATATTGCGTGTTTTGTGTCTTTGCTTTATTTACTTTGCATTGAAATTGTTGGGTTGATTAAATAGTCATGGAATTGGGGTGAATGTGAATCACTTGGTGAAAAACGATTTAATTTTGTTGGAAAAAAATTTTCACTCTCCTTTTTTTTTTTAAATGGATGGAGAATATATACTAAGGGCATTTCGGTCATTTTATGCAAAAAGTTAATACCGTTAGCTTTAAAGTAATGCCAGGGAAGGTAAGTGACAATTATTTTTAAAAGTAAGGGAAGGCAATGGAATTTCAGAAAAAGTAGGGGAGGTCTCTGTATTTGTCAGAAACCTCAGGGGAGGTAAGTGAAATTGACCCTTGAGACAAATTAAGACAAAGACATGCCGGTATAGAAAGATTTCGTTCAGCCACGTGGCATCGATCTGGTTCTACCACGTGGCTTAGTCATATAGCGTACAATGGCAAGAAACTCGATCGAAGTAAGGTCTAGCTACGTGGCACCTTTCTGGTTCCGCCATGTGCTGCAATCGCCTACCCTTTAATAGCATGGTTCTTAAATGTTATCGTGCACGTCATTTGCTCAGTTGCTCAGGAAGTAATGATTGTCGACGAAGTGCACGAGGCCGGCACGCGTAGCCCTAAACCTCCAAGGCAAGGCACTTCTATAAAACCCAAAATGATAAACCCTAATAAGGTATGCCATTTCTTTCTCCTTAAGCTCCCTGATTTAGCCATCGAAATGCCTTCCGGTCATTTATGGCCGGCGAAGCACTAACGTGGTCCGTTTCTCTTGCAGAGCATGGTCGAGAGTGCTAGCTAGCTTCAACCAAATCCAACTTGAGACATCCAAACCAAGAGAGTCCATATTGAACACCCCCTCACAATAATCCAAATGGATTTTTCTTTCTTCGTATTCAAATTTTTTTAGCCTTTATTAGTTTTTTGTTGTAGATTTTTTGTTCGTCTCGAAAATAGAACTTTAAAAGTAAAAAATTATGAAAAAAAATTTACTAAAGACAAAATTAATGTTAAAAAGACAGAATTTTTTATTTCATTTATTGTGTTTTTAGTTTGGTTCAATTTTTTTTTTCCTGATTTCTTTTGTGCAAGATCAACAAATAATTCACAAGATAATTATGCGAAAATAACAATGGCAAAAAAAATTTGAATAACGTAATCTTCCTTTAAATGCGATATACTAAAAATAGGTGCTTCTACTTTGAGTGTGGGCTATCACATTCTTTAATGTTTTGGTCATATTCCATAATGGAGTTTATAGCGTGACAAACTGACAATATGTTGGTTGAACATCGTACAGAATTACCGCCTCACGGAAACCAACCAAACCCACTATAAAAAAAATATGTGGATCCTAAGCAATCATGGGTTGTTAGCTAGGGCTTGGCCCAAGGTTGCTTCAGATTTGCTCATTACAAGAAACGCAAAAGGTAAGCTTCATCAGCTTCATCGTCAACCTCGACGATGAAGCTTATCTCCGAGTGTCTATAATTGACCACCTATTATTATGCTAGCTAACTCTAGATTAAATATTTTAGATTGTAGCATCAACAAGTTATCGGACTAGTTGAAGTGTATACAAATTGACCTAGACAATTGATTATAAAAAAAGCCTCTAGATTACAAATTAATGTGTGCCGCCTTAAGGTGGAAAATGTGTATTGAAATGTGTGAACAGTGTATAGTAATATGTGAAAGTGTAATGAAAAGTGTAAAAGGTTTATTGGAGTGTTTTTTTTTGTGTGCTTATTATATGTTCATTGGGCACTGTAGGAGATGGTTCTTGCTTCTAGTCAAATATGATGAGTTGGAGAGGTATGGATAGTCAACAGTAAATACACAGTAGGAAAGTAGAATAAGGTGGTCTAGAAGAATGGTGAACAACAGAGCCGGTGTGCACAGAAAGAACTAAGGCAGTGGATTGCTCTCAGTCTAATCCGTGATACCCTGGTGACCTAGGAGATGGGGACTGATTTTAGAGCGAATGTTCTCCTCTCAATCAGTGATTACCCTTTTCTCTCTCTAGAATGGCATGTGCTCTGCCAAGATCTCACATTTATAGGCACCTTGGCCAATGATTAGGCGTCAGGCTGTCACCCTATAATACGACGACACGTGCCCTTTCCGTACCACCTAACCGTATGGGTGACGTCATCCACCGCGCAGCTGTCCCGCGTGGCGGCGAGTCATTCCCCCGTGCAGCGATCCTCTTGTTCTTTATAGCCACCAAGCCCCTGGATCTCCCTTATTCCCGTTAGGGCAAGGTCATGACCTGTTCAGTCGCGCCTATACCGCAGCCAAGCCTCAGGGGGCCCTCGGGGTCCTTCCTTTAGACCGCAGCATGTATAATTACCTGGGCTAAGTTGGACTAGCATCTCGCGTTCTCGCCCATGTTCTGGGCCGCACTAGCCATCTGGGTCATGGGCTTTTCTCCTATTCGGATGGTCCATGGTTGTCCAAACGATGCCCTTGTTGGGCCTGGGGTGCGCGCTGTTGAGGCGCCTTACACAAGAAGGTCCCGCGCCAGTCGCCCCCCTACGCGGAGACTTGCGTGGGGCGTGGCACATATCGCGCGGTAATTGGTGCCACTTGTCATCATCCCATTGGATGGTCAGCATTGACTCTGGTCAACCGGGGGGGGTCGCGTGCTGACCAACCCTATAATGGCCCCCACGCGCGTGTGGAACACGTAGGCGCGTGGCGTGATTTTCACACGCTTTCCCACGCGCGCTTGACGTCAGCGCGTTATCCGTTTTCTGACACCTTTTCGGCTGATTGATTGCGACCACTTGGGGGCGCCTTTTGGCCGTCCGAGGTCATCATTGTGGTGCCTTTTCGATCTCCGTCATGATGGCTATTGATTGTGACGTTTGAGGCATCACGTCATTGATTGCGACCGCTGGGGAGACACCTTTCTCCCTTATAAATACTCCACTCTTCCTCAGTTGCTCCTTTTAAATCCGCCATTCCAACTCAGAGCCCTTCTTTTAAAAACTCTTTCTTCTTCTGCAATTCCTCTTTGTCTCTGCGTCTACTTCACCCCTCCTATTCTCACAGAAGATGACTCGTGGAGAGGAAATCACAGTGGGAAGGCCCACAGTTCATGGCGGTCCAATGCCACCTTTTGACCAGTGACGTAAGGCTCCTTACTTGAAGGGTAAGAGTGACCCGTTTTGGAAGAAGATAGAGTCCTACAATCCTATAGGTAGTGATTTGGACGACGTTCTGTGCATTCGTCCGGAGGCATCGCTTGAAGAGGGCGATCTGGTACGACCTTCTTCTATTCTCCGTCTTCGTTTAGAGAGGGGAGATTTTTCGTATTCTTCAGTTCAATTCTCTGCTCTCTCCGCACCCCCTGCTGGCTGGAGCGAATGGGTGAACGATATGATTGGTGATGATGACAACAAGAAGATCCTGGAGCGTTCGCACATTCTGGACCCTATCAAGATTTTTCGCAGAGTTTGACGCTGAGTAGGAGGAATGAAAACCTCAACTTTCTGATGTCACGGTGGAGCACTGATACACACACTTTCGTGTTTCCGTGGGGTGAATTTGGTCCAACCCTCTAGGATACCAGAGCACTTCTACACCTTTCTTTGCGTGGTAAAAAGGAGTACGAGCCCGCCAAGGTTGCTTACGCAGATCAAGAGCTGGTGGGGAAACTGAAGTTGGCACAACACGTCTACAACAAAGCTTTGGGACGAACACATGGATGATGAGTCCCACTTCTATCCGCGCCCCTACACCCAGTCCCTAGACGGAATTTGCAACTGCAATCTGATCGCTCCTGAGGAGGTTGACTTTTACGACAACAGTATCCCTTAGCGAAACCTCCTCGTTGGCATGTACTGCATGAGCCGTCCGGCCTACCTGCCCGCGCTTGGGGTGGAGGGCATGCAAACCATGGTATATAGGCCGGATAGGGTGGCGAGTCGATTGCGGTATGATTTGGTGGTGCCTAGAGCCGGGCTGGAGCCCGTGGATTTCCCAGCTGCCTTCAACCAATTCCATGTTTCTTACACAGACATACTTTTGGACGGAGTTGGGCGCTGGCGCTTTCCAAGGTCTATTCGTCGTCCCCTCATATCCACCAAATTCCGTCTGCACTGGCGCAAGAACTTAGATTCTTTTTTCGCTTTCGTGCAAGGTGAAACAATCAAGGCTGCCCCACGCGTTGTGTTCAAACCGAATTTCACGCTTCATGCGCCCAAGCCCCAATCCGACGACTAGCGTGGCGTACAGAGCCGTTGGGCTTTGGAAGAGAGTGATGCCGCTGTCCCTCTAGCGACTACGGTTGTGGCACCACTATCTGCTGTTCGCATCACCAGATCTCGGGCGAGGGCCCAAATGTCTTCTACGGAAGAGGAAGAGGCCGTGCGGCAACCTACTCGGAGGAGATTACGCAGGGTATTCTATTTTCCCTTTCTCCATATATTGTTGATTGTGATTCTGTCTTTTACACATAGCTTTTCCTTTCTTCCTTGTTTTAGGCGATGACTAGCGAGCGTGTTAGAGAGTCACCAGAGCGCACAGTTTCTCTGCAACCCAGTGGCTCGAACCAGGGTTCTGACACAGATAACATGCCGTTGAGGGCCCGCGCCGCCGTGCTGACTCAGGGTCAAGCCGAAGGCCCTTCAGTCCCAGCTCAGCAGCACACAGGGGACAGTGATAGCAACAATGATCAGAGCCCAATCAGCACTCTCCTTGGCAGAGGCAGAGTGTTTAAGGAGGGCGAAGAGATTGTGGCCGGAGAGCAGGAGACCAGAAAGGATGCATGGGCCACTTCTACTCCCCTAACTGTCTAGCCCGTAGAATTTGATGAAGAATCCACTCTGCATTCGTAGGCGACAGAAAGGCATGCTTTCTTGGAACTATTACGGACAGAGGAGCGAGTCAGCCCTGCATGGTGGGGGCAGTGCTGGAGGAGATCAAATTAGGGGAATACATTCCGGAGGGCGTCGCGCCCCAGAGTCACAGCCGGAGAAGAGTTCAGAGGATACTGTTGAGGGTTTTGGCAGGGGTTACGAGCGCGAGTTTGTAAAGACCCGGAATTCCATGAAATTCTTTTTATCTTTTATTCATTTTAAATAACGTGAATGAGTTGATTAATGTTTTAAAATGTGTTGTCTTTCTAAGTATTTTATGGGTGTCTATGTCTTGGTGTATTGGGGGTTAAATAAATGATATGAATGCGTGTTGCGATGTTGTGTGAGTGTTTGGAGATGTTGAAAGTGTATTAGAAATGATCGGGGTTCGAATTGGTGAAGTTGGTAAAAATTTAGAATTTTTCACTCTAGATACCAGTATGGCTTTTTCTTGATACCGGTATCCAGTTATATTTTTTGCAGATTTTGAGCCATCAAAAACTCTAGATACCGGTATGGCTTTTTCTTGATACCGGTATCCAGCTGCATTTCTCTATAAATAGGGTCTTGGACTCATTTCTTCACTCCAAAAACCACGAAACAAACCCTAAAATCACTCCTCTACCTTCTCTCTTCAACATCTACACATTGGGTTCGTGAATCTCACTTCAATTTCGGGTTTTGCACTCAAGGAGGTAAGAGCTTGTGGACGGCCCACCGAGATTGTTCGAAAAGATTGTGATTGTTAGAGTCGCCACCCGGATTTGAGGTCCGAAACCGAGAAACCGATCAAAAATAAACATGACTTGTTTGCCCATTTGAAAAAGATTTCACTGATCATGGCGGAACCAAAGATTTCTCGGATTCGGGGGTTTGGTTACGAGAGGGGAAGGGTTTTACGGCACCCCTCTCGCCCGGTCCGTGAACCGGTCTCTACTCAACATTTTGTGGGATTTTGGAAATGTTTGAAATTTGATTTTAAACACGAAATGGGGGATACGGGAATGGCAAACACGTAAATGAATATTAAAACACAAACTAAGTGATAGTGGATGCTTGTGTGAAGTGTACAATGCGATTACAGAATGATATAAACAAGGAAAATGACAATGAAGGAGAAAAATAGAACTTAAAACACCATTTTGAACAAAATTATTTATCTTTCTGACACTATTTGCATGTTTTGGAGGGTTTTGATATAGAAATGAGAAAAACACAAAACTACAAAGTTGTAGCCCTTCAAATTATCTACGTTTTGATATATAATACGTTGAAAACGGAGTTCGGAGTAAAAAGTTATGGCTGAAACACTATGACTGCCTATCTGTTGGGGTTTGAGCGCTCAAGGTGAAGGCCTTGAGCGCTCAAGCCCTTCCCAGATCGCCAAATTCTGCTATTTTATGATACTTTTCAGAACTTGTAGGCTCATTTCAAGTATGAGGAACTTGAATGAGCCCACTGGTCTCCCTCAGCAAGACCAAAACAGTGATTTTCACATGATTTTCTACCTTTTCGGCTATGATCAAGGCTTGAACTTGTGGTTTGATGAATGGATGGGTAGTGGCTGTGTTTATGGGCTATAGATGAAGTATTTTGGTCAGAGGAGTGTAAGTGTAGGGTTGATTGAGTGATTGATTGAGTGGATGATGGAGGATTTGAGCTTAAAATGGTGATTTTGGCTTGGATGATGTGGGTTTTGATGGAAGAGCTAGGTTTGGACGAAATTGATGGAGTGTATGGGCTGTAAATGGCTTGTTAGAGTGAGAGAGGGGCTGTTGAAGTTGGTTTCTCAAAGACCCATGTGTTGTAGGCCTTAATGATGAGATTTTTGGGTGTTTTGGAGGTTGAAGATGATGGAGGGTGGTGGCTATGGAGGAGAGAAAGGCTAAAACGTGATTGAAGTGATGAGAGAGAGTGGAGAGGGCTGATGAAGGGTGTGAGAGTGTAAGAGATCAGCCAAAGGGGGTTTATATAGAGAGAGAAATGGGAGGGAAATGGGTTTAATTTTTGAATTGGGTTTGGGGGGTGATTGAGGAGATGTTCAAGGGTCTAGGAAGTGTATTTAGGCAGTAGAAAACATAGGTAGACGCTCCTCTTGCAGTAGAATATCATGATTAGATGCTCTGCAGAAAACTGATCTGGATCAGAGTTGAGCGCTCAAGGTCCAGGGCTTGAGCGCTCAAGGCTGTTGCGCAAAAGGTAAAAACTTTGCGGGGCCGCCCCGGGTGCTACCGAACTCCGTTTCATGCGTGGTTTGAAGCGTTGGAAAGCTTATCGAGTGTACTTTCTAACCCAAGTAGTTTGAACCCAAGATAATTTGTACATTCAAGTATGTGACCATTTTACCCTCAGAAGGTCGGGAAAATAAGTCATTTTGGTAAAACGGACACATCTCCCTCATTTCAAAATGGATTGAGACGTATTATATATCAAAAAAGAGGGTTTTGAATGTACTAGAAGATGATGTAGGCTTGGGTTTGTTTTGAAATGGTTTATGGATGGTTTGAAGGGTATTTTGGTCATTTTGGTTGGTTTAAGGTTGTTCTAGGAGGGTTTAGAATGGTTTAGGGTGGTTCGGTGAGTTCAAGCCTTGTTCTTAGCCTCGAGGTATGCATGATTGGTCTATTTCATCATCGGGAATGCTCGAGTGCATCATGGGTTCAAAATCGGGGTGTCTACAGAACTCTTGATTTGGGTCTTGTTCTTGCTCCACCCACGTTTTTCCCTCTCTCTCTTTGATTGTGAGTGTAACCTCACTCTTGTAACTCGTTTTGGGCTTGATCTTGTCTCATGAATCCGTAGTGGAGCTTGGGTGGAGGTCGTTCTTGGAGTTTGGGGTCAAAATCAGTTGGATACTCTAGGGTTTTGCTCAAAACCCATTTTGGTTGGGATTTCTCTCCTCTCTATATATATCTATGTGTTTAGATCATAAACCTTTGATTTTTACACATGATTTCTCACATATGTGATGGATTGTGGGGTTTCTGGCCTTTGGCTTATAAATTCAGAATTTTTGGTAAAATTTCTAAGTAAGGGTTGAATGTTTGATTGCTCTAGAATGTTTAACCGTGTAAATCTTGAATCTTGTTGATTGGTGGAAGAAAATCATGATTTGGTTGAGGTTAGGGTTTATGGCTTAAGTAAGAATTGGGGCTTTTGTGATATTTATGTTTGTATGTCAAATTACTTTCCTACTAATGAAATTGGGATATTTCTAAGTGTATTTGTGGTATGGATTAATGGAAATACTTATGGGTTTGACCCGTGATGAAATTACGAAAATGCCCTTGACCGAATGAGTGTGGGAAGGCTTGACAAGTTGAGTTTTTGGTAAATGAGAGTGTTGGTGGGATGTTATGAGTGTCTAATGCTTTACTCTCTCCCTCTCATTCCGTAATTGGGTTGTTGGTTCGTGGAGATGGACGTGTTATGTTGATTGTGGTGTGTTGCATGTTGTGTGTTGTTTGTTGTGTGTTGTCAATGGTGTGATGTTTGTTGTGTGTTGTCAATGGTGTGATGTTTGTTGTGTGTGACTTTTTGTGTGTTGTTCTTTACATTCCTTGATTATTTTGATTATGGTTGTGGAGTTGAAAATTGGGTGGTATTCGTTGTACATTTTATGAGAGGTATCTAGATGTTGAGGAAATATCCCTCAAAGAAATCAAAATGCGTAGTTATGTGAAAGAATAGTGTACTTGGGGGTGTTGAAATGGTATTGATGAGATGTACTGTGCTATGACGGGTTGATTTTGTATGAAGAGGAAAGAGTGGATTGTTTGAGAATGACTGGGAAAGGCCTAGTGTGATCCCAAGGATGTTAAGATGGAAATCAAATGATAAGAGTACTTCAGTTGAACTTGAAACTTTTATAATGTATTTATGTGCATACGGGGTGTCGGGTGTGCATGTGTGTGCGTGTGTGTTGAGACGTGGTTGTGAAGGAAGACTTCTAAAATTGGGTTTATATATTGTAGGTTCACTCACAAGCATAGTGCACCGCATACATATATAGAGTTTGTGTTAGAGATTTTCCTACTGGGCTAGTGTAGCTCAACCTATCAATTTTCAGGTATTCAATGAGGAGCATGGTGTGAGTGCATTGGGAGTGCATGAAATCTTTTGAAGGCATACATTGGAAGAGTCATCATTTTATCTCATGAATTTTATTTTTTTGGAAGATAAAGTTGTAGTTCTATTCTTTTCTATCATCTTTTGATTTTGTAAAATGTAATAACTTCATGTATTAGGTCCTTGTTTTTCATATGGGATATGGGGATTCAATTAGACAATACATGTTGAATTCGAATATTTATAAATGAAATCGGATTTATTATTTTGAGAAAAGTATGTTTAAATATGTTGAAAATCGAGGGCGTGACAAGTTCATGCACCCATATGTTGACTGTGAAGATGAGCAGAGCCGTCATACCATCACTGAAACAGGCCAGCCGTCAGTCCGTTCCCATCTCCCTACTGAGTCTACCCCCAGCGCACGTCATCTGTCGAGAAAGGTAATCATCCTAATTCCTCCAGCATTTTCCAGAACATAGGGGGTGATATTCATGCGGGGCCAAGTTTTAAGCCGCGCACCACTCATAGTATAGGAGAATTTGTGCCAACTTCCGTTGATCCAATTATTCATGAATTATTCAAAGATGATTTTTAGACCTAGAAGTTGCTGAGAACCCCCAAGGAAGGGTGCAGGAGATGCAAGCCGCGCTGCATCAGTCTGTCTCAGAACAACAGGAGCCTCCGGTCGAGCAACAAGGAGAAACTCAGCAAGATAACTTGGCTGCCATTGCTGAGGGGGACGCACCAGAGGGAAAGCATAGAAGCGAGGCAGAGTCCAGCGCTCTGCAGGAGGGTGCCGGGCAGATGGTCGTTTATCATGGGAAAGTGACCGTAGACATTGATGACAGCTTAGAGGATTCACCGCAACAGTCTCCATCTGAATACAAGGATTCTCAGTGGCAGGAGCAGGTGCCTCCCGCCATTCCTGCATCCGTAGCGCCATTCTTATCATTCCGTGTTGCCGAGATGAACTTGCCCACCCTGCAAGCTGTTCTCTGAACGCATCCAGAGACCTTTACCAACTTCCGGGCACAGAGCCCTCTAGGCGGTGGCATGCTTCTGGACAGCTTGCGACAATTATTACTTCCTTGAAAGCCATTCCTCTTAAGAAGTTTGGCGATATATCGCTGCAGGATGGAAAGGGGGCTCTCATGGACCTTCACAACCTAGGAGAATTGGAGGTTGGTTGGCTCATTGCTCACATGGAGCGCATGTATAACTCGCGCCGGGCTTTCAAGATTCTACTCCGGGTTGAAGCAAAGCAGAGAGAAGTTGAGCGGGCCCAGGAGAGAGTGGACCTCACGTGCACGGCGCTTGCTCAGAGATAAGTAGATTTGAGAGATCAGCAGGCTGAACTGGAGGCCATTATGCGTGAGAAGGCAGAATTTAAAGCTGCAGGTGGGGTAATATTTGGAAAGAATGACCCAGTCTCCAAGGGCTTGTTCCTTGACCCCCCGCAGTGACTGCATTTTCCTTATTTTCTTTTTCTTGTAATGGACGTACCATATCATCAATGAAAAAGAAGGGATTTTTTGTTACAGTTTGCTCTTCTTTGATTGTATTTCTACTTATGCTCTTTATCTTGATTTCTCTGAACAATTCATTCATTATAACTTATCCGACATCGCATGAAATGGAACTCTATCATAATTTCTCATAAATAACCAGGCATTCCATTAACGTTTCTTAACAACGAAACGAGAATTACAAAACGAAAGTCAACTAAGGACTTAAACAAGACATCTTTTCATTCAAGGGTAATATTTCTTCATAAACTTGATATTAATGGGGCCCGTGAGGAATCCATCAGAGACTCTAGAAAGCCTATAGTGACCATTTGTCCCCGCATTAATGACCTGGTACGGTCCCTCCCATCTTGGGGTGAGTTTAGGGGGCTTGACGTTTCTCATTACGTTTGTGGTTGACTTCCAGATTAGATCTCCAACTTTGAGCTCCCACGGAACCACGCTTTTGTTATAGAATTTGGACACTGACTCCCAATACTTGGCCTGGTGTTCTGCGGCATGCTCTCGTCTTTCCTCTAAGGTTTCCAGATCTGTGCGCCGCTCCGCAGCTGTGACTTCTGTTGATAAAGCCAACCGCTCGGAGGGTACACTCAACTCAACTGGGAGCACAGTCTTCTCTCCATAGACCAAGTTGAAGGGGCTAGTCCTCATTGCTTTTCTCTTTGCCATGTGGTATGCCCAGAGCGCTGTGATCAAGCGGTCCGACCACGTTCCACCCTTTTCGTCCAGCAATTTGCTCAGAATCCGTACCAAAGACTTGTTTGTGGCCTCAACTTGGCCATTCCCCTGAGGGTAATAAGGCGTTGAAGTCTGATGTTCCGCGGAATATGATTGGAGCAGGTCACCTACATCCCTGTTTATAAATGGAGTCCCGTTGTCTGACAGGATCACCTTGGGTATGCCAAACCTGCAAATAATATTTTCTTTGATGAACTGGGCGACTGCCGTGCCAGGCGCGTTCTTCAATGGCACTGCCTCTACCCACTTAGTGCTGACTTCGGTGGCTGCTAGGATCCACTGATGCTTGTGCGAGTGCGGCGTGATGGGCCCAACAAGGTCCATTGCCCAAGTATGGAAGGGATATGGCGCGTGTATGGCGTGAAGCTCCACTGCTGGCGCGTGGACAAGATCTCCAAATTTTTGGCATGCGTGACACCTGTGTTTATGTGCCTTTGCGTCAAACTCCATCCGCGGCCAATAATACCCCAAATAGATATTATGCTCATATAACTTCCGTCCGCCCTGATGCTCTAGCTCGTGAGCTTTGTACAACACTTCCTCAGCCTCTTCATTGGACAAACACCGTAAAGGGATGTGGTCCAAAGCTCTTCTGTACAAACTCCCATCCTTGATGAAGAAACGACCAACGGACATCTTAACTTTCCTTCTATATTCCTTCTCAACCGGTAGCGCGCCTTCTTACAGGAAGTCAATGTACTTCTGCCTCCAATCCTGCTCCACTGAGAAGCAGCATTCCTGTGTTGGGATGGCTAGCGCACACCTTTCGCAATTCCTTAGTACCTCTGCGGCATCGAGTTGAGTTGTTTCCCGTGTTGGGATTGCGTTGAAGGCTTGGGTCTTAGTTTGAGATAATGTTGGTTGTTAATGATTTTCTTTCTTATCTTCTTATAGAACCATGCCGCCTAGGAGAGGCTCTAGAGTTGGTAGGGTAGGTAACCGGGGAAGAGGCCGTGGTCGTGGTTGCAATGAACGGATGGGGGATGAGGTTAGTCATTATGGGGAACATTCGGGGGGTCGAGATGAGAGGCGTGAGGAAGAGGTACAACAACCGGGAGAGCAAAACCCACCGAATCCATTCATGACCGACTTTGTAGCGGCGCTTGCGGCGCATAATCTCTTGGCTCAAACACCTAGGGCCAATACTACTACTCGCGCTATGGAAGTGGCTAAGGAGTTTCGTCGCATGGACCCACCTAAGTTCGATGGGCTTAATGTTGATCCGTTGGTCGCAAATCATTGGCTATCGGAGATTCGAAAATTGTTTGACTTGCTTGACATTACCGAGGATAATCTGAGGGTTCGTCTTGTAGCTTGCCAACTTACGGGGGAAGCCAATGAGTGGTGGCAATCGGTTCTTGTGGAGCGGAGGGATGCTAGGAAAGCGGCTAGGGCGGCACGAAATGTTGATGAACCGGACGTTGAGAACATAACTTGGGCCGAGTTTGAGGTGAAGTTCGAGGACCAATACTTTCCAAATTCGTACAAAGAGCAACTTAGAGAGCAATTTGAGAGGCTTGAGCAAGGCACGATGACCGTTTCAGAGTATGCCATGAAGTTCCAATCTTTGTCCCGTTTTGCGCCGGAACTCGTGAATACGGAGGAGAGAAAATGCAAGAGGTTTGTGAAGGGTTTGGACTCAAACATTAGGAAGTTTGTGATGAGCAGTAAGCTCGAGAGGTTTTCCGATATTGTGGAGTTGGCTAGGAGTTTGGAGAGCGAAGAGGGTGAACAAAAGAGTGCTAAGAGATTGGAGTCTAGACCGCCGACTATGACCGTGAGTGCACCGACGGGGGGTTATGCGAACCAAAATAGGAAGAGGATGAGGGATTCTTTCCAATCTATGCCGAATCGTTCGACTTTCAGGGCACCTACTTCTTCCGGGTTTGGGGGAAATTCGTCGAGGCCGCCGAACACTTGCTACCAATGTGGCCAACCGGGTCATATTCGCTCTCAGTGTACTCAGCTTAAAGCTCTTCCACCACCACCACCGCGTGTTCAGACTTCGGGTGTTTGTTTCGGGTGTGGCGGATTTGGCCACGTAGCGAGGTTTTGTCCACAAAAGGGAGGTGCGCGTAGTGAGTCCGGCTCAGTTCAGCAGCCGAGGCAGGGGCAGGGGTTTGGTCAACAGCAGCAAAGGGGCAGTCAGAGTCAGCCACATTTTCATCAGACCACTTCTGTTCAGGGGTCACGGGTTGAGCGGGGAGCGAGTTCGTCCACGCCAGTGCAGACTACGCTAGGCCGGGTTTTCACTGTTTCTGCAGTTGCACCACCGCCACCACCACCTCACACTACTTCGCAGACTCCAGACGCATCGGTTGTGAGGGGTACATTTATTTTATTCCACTCATTAGCAAAGGTTTTGTTTGATTCAGGAGCATCGCATTCTTTCATAGCTGCATCATTTGTACGTGCTTTAGAGTTGGAGTCCGAGGAGCTTAGTCCGCCATTGTTTGTTGATACGCCATTAGGTGGTAGAACTCTATTAGATCGTATATGTCGAGATTGCGAGTTGGTTATCCGGGATCGTCGATTTGTGTTCGACTTCATAGTTTTGGGCATGACGGGGTTCGATCTTATTTTGGGGATGGATTGGTTATCGACCTTTCACGCTACTATCGATTGTTTTAAGCGACGGGTTCGGATTTGTCCGCCGGAGGGTAATTGTTTTGAATTTTTCGGGGAACGTCGGGAACCATTGGAGCCATATTTGTGTGAACCGCAGGAAAGGGAATCGATCGCTTGCCTCTTAGCTAGTTTGACGCTAGATGAGGATATATCTACACGTGGGGAGTTACCGCGGGTTGTTTGTGACTTTCCGGATGTCTTTCCGGAAGAGTTACCGGGTTTGCCACCCGAGCGGGAGGTCGAGTTTACCATAGACTTAGTCCCAGGCACCACACATATTTCTATGCCTCCATATCGATTCGCACCGGCCGAGTTGAGAGAATTGAAGAAGCAATTGCAAGAGTTGCAAGACGTAGGATTCATTCGTCCAAGTACTTCGCCGTGGGGAGCTCCGGCTCTTTTCCCTCAAAAGAAGGATGGGTCGCTCCGTTTGTGTATAGACTACCGTAAGCTCAATCGGGTCACGATTAAGAATAAATATCCGATGCCTAGGATCGATGATTTGTTTGATCAACTCCGAGGTGCCACTTACGTTTTTAAGATTGATTTGCGGTCCGGTTATCACCAATTGAGGGTCTGTCGGGAGGACATTCCCAAAACCGCTTTTCGTACCCGATATGGCCATTATGAATTCGTGGTCATGCCATTTGGCTTAACCAATGCTCCTGCTACATTCATGGATCTTATGAACCGCATTTTTCGTGCCTATCTTGATCGGTTTGTGGTGGTCTTTGTTGACGACATCCTTGTTTATTCATCTTCCGAGGAAGATCACCAATCTCATCTTTCCATTGTGCTTGAAACCTTGAGAGAGCATCGTTTATACGCCAAGCTTAGTAAGTGTGAGTTTTGGTTGGCCGAGGTGAAATTTTTGGGTCACGTGGTATCGAGGGATGGGGTGTCCGTTGATCCGAGTAAGGTCGAGTCGGTTTTGAATTGGGAGAGTCCGAAGAGCGTGTTTGAGATCCGAAGCTTTTTGGGTTTAGCCGGTTATTATCGTCGGTTCGTGCTTGATTTCTCACGTTTAGCGGCACCAATGACTAGATTGACACGAAAGGGGACATGGTTTGTTTGGGACGATAAATGTGAATCGGCATTCGAGGAGTTGAAGAAGCGTTTGACTAGCGCGCCTATTTTGATTGTGCCCGAACGTGGAGTTGGCTACTCCGTGTATTGTGATGCCTCGCGGGAAGGGCTTGGGTGCGTGTTAATGCAACGGGGTAAAGTGGTAGCGTATGGGTCGCGGCAACTTAAAACTCATGAATGAAATTATCCCACACACGATTTGGAACTAGCGGCCGTGGTCTTTGCTTTGAAGAGTTGGCGACATTATCTCTACGGTGAGAAATTCGAAGTGTTTTCCGACCACAAGAGTTTGAAGTACTTGTTTTCGCAAAAAGAGCTTAACTTGCGCCAACGCCGTTGGATGGAGCACATGGAAGACTACGATTTTGAACTTCAATATCATCCGGGCAAGGCAAACGTAGTAGCGGACGCATTGAGTAGAAAACCAGCACAACTAGCGAGTTTGGCAATCGATGAGTGGAAAATGATGAACGAGTTGGGTTTTTACACTTTGCATTGCGAGGAGGTCCGCGAGGGAGTTACTTTATGCAATTTGACGATTCGTTCAACTTTATCGACCCGCGTGGTGGAAGCACAACAAACGGATGAGGAAGCGAGTACCTTTCGAAGCAAATTTCTTAGCGGGGAGGCACCTATTGGTTGGATGATTCACGCCGACCAAAGTATTAGATTCCAAGGGAAGTTATTTGTACCAAATTCGTGTCGGGGCGAGATTTTGCAAGAATTTCATCATTCACCGTTAGCCGTACATCCGGGTGGGACGAAAATGTATCATGACTTGCGTAGGCAATTTCGGTGGCCGGGAATGAAAAGGGACGTGGCGATTTTCGTGTTCAAGTGCTTAACATGTCAACAAGTGAAAGCAGAACATCAACGACCGGCAGGCGAGTTGCAACCTTTACCGGTAGCCGAGTGGAAATGGGAGAATGTGACGATGGATTTTGTTACGGGTTTACCGAGATCACCGAGGGGGCACGATGCTATTTGGGTTATAGTGGACCGATTGACGAAGAGCGCGCATTTCTTACCGGTTCAGGTTACCGATTTTATTGAAGCGCTTAGTCGTTTGTACATCCGTGAGATTATCCGATTGCATGGGATTCCGGTGTCCATTGTGTCCGATAGAGATCCGCGTTTTACGGCACGTTTTTGGCAAGGTTTGCAAGCCGTGCTTGGCACGAACTTGTTGTTTAGTACCGCTTATCATCCTCAAACCGACGGTCAATCCGAGAGGACGATCCAAATCCTAGAAGATATGCTTCGAGCTTGTGTGTTAGATTTTCGGGAAAGTTGGGAAGATCATCTACCGTTAGTCGAATTTGCGTATAATAATAGTTATCAATCGAGCATCGAGATGGCTCCATACGAAGCCTTGTATGGGAGGCCGTGTAGATCACCCGTGTGTTGGAGCGAATTGGGAGAAGCAACATTAGTGGGGCCCGAATTGGTAGCCGAAACTGCCGAGACGATGGGATTGATTCGCAAGAGGCTTAAGGCCGCGCAAGAGGCAACGACCGAGAAAGTCAAGGTGATTCGCCAACGTTTGTTGACCGCTCAAAGTCGCCAAAAGAGTTATGCCGATCGACGTAGACGACCGTTATCGTTTGATGTGGGGGATCACGTGTTCCTCAAGATTTCACCGCGTCGGGGTTTGACTCGTTTTGGGCGAGGGGGTAAGTTATCACCACGTTACATTGGGCCATTTGATATCATTGAGAAGATTGGGGAGGTTGCGTATCGACTAGCATTACCGCCGAGGCTATCGGGTATTCACGATGTGTTTCACGTGTCTATGTTGAAGAAGTACGAACTTGATCCATCACATGTGCTAGAATGGTCTGAACTTGAGCTTGAAGCCGATGTATCTTATGGGGAGAAACCGATACGAGTTATAGATTCACGGGAGAAAACGCTACGGGGTAAGACAATTCAACTTGTGCGGGTTTTGTGGAACAATTTTGGTAGCGAGGAGTCAACGTGGGAAAGGGAGGATGAAATGAGAGAGAAACATCCGGAGTTATTTTCCGCTTAAGCTATGTGAGTACATGTTTAGTTATGCATTTTATAAGTTTATGAGTTGAGTACATATTGCATATCATACATGAGCATGTAGTGGATTGGGATGCATTGTTAATACAAATTTTGAGGACAAAATTTTTCTGAGGGTAGAATGTAAGGACTCGTGTTTTTAAATAATTTTCCGGAAATAATATTGGGGAAGTGGGAGGAAATGAAAATAGTGCTATATGGGGTCAATGTAAAGTTAGTAATTACATTTGGGTGTTTGTGAAGCACATAAGAAACAAGAGGGGTGTAAGTGCTAGTGTGAGAGTGTATATAAACACATTTGGATCAGATTTTTGGTCAAAAATCACACTCCTCTCTTCTCTCAAAACTCACCCCTCTCTCTCTCTTCTTCCTCTCCTCTCAAGTTTCTTCAAACCCCTCCATAAAAATCCACCCTCCACACTCAAATACTTCAACATCCAACCAAAGATTCATCTTCTACGCGTGATTTGGAGTCCGGAACTCCGTGGTTTTTGCTTGGAGCTAACATTTTCGGTTGAGGAGCTTCAAGGGCAAGAGTTTTCCATTTTCTACCCGTTTCAAGTTCACTCCTTGAGGTAGGGAACAATCTTCTACCTCCTCTAAGTGTATATTTGTTGAATGATTGCATTGTTGGTGTTCTTGTTCCCAATTTCTTGTTAAACTTGTTGTCACCATGGAAATGAGCTTGGTTTTGATTGAGTTTGGGTTTTACATGTTTAGTTGGTAAAATCATGAATTAGTTGTTGATATATCCCTCTCCTATGAGTAGTTGTTGTTTGGAACCTCAATTTTTGGCTTGGGTTGAAACCCCCTCCATTTTGGAAAAATCTGAAAATCTAAAAAATTTGCTCGAGATGGCCTTTGTATCGATACCCCTTTCATGGGTATCGATACCCAGCGTTTCTGTAAAGATTTTAGTGACAGCTTTTCTTGTGTATCGATACCCGACTGCTTAAGGCAGATTTTGACCCAACTTTGCGGGCACGCCCCGGCTTCGTCCGAACTCCGTTTGAGGTGATTCTTGAACCGTTGGAAAGCTCTATGAGTCTACTTTCAAACCCAATTGGTCTCATATTCATAGCCCTTTTATTTTGAGAGAAATGTGTTTTTTCCTATCAAGGTGTCGGGTTTTCTCGAGGTTCATAACTCCATTTTCATGTTTCTTTGCGCCGGGCCTTTATTGGTCTTTCCTAAGCTTCACAAATCGACTTCTAAGCTTTGGTAGCCTATCGTGGTATGAATGATGTTTTGTTATGATCTCTCACGTTCTTGGACACATATTAACTTTGCCACAACCGACACACTACGAGCTTTCGAACTAAATGAATTACATGGATGTTTTTAGACACTTGATTGTTTGATAAACTTTTGAAAAGGATAATTTGCTTACTCTAGGGCCACCATTTGGTGCGTCCCTAGCCACGGGTGTTCGGAGCCCACGAAATCCGGCAGGGGTGTTCGGAGCCCACGAAATCCGGCAGGGGTGTGCGGAGCCCACGAAATCCGGCAGGGGTGTTCGGAGCCCACGAAATCCGGCAGAGGGATTCATTCCCTATTTAAATAAGTGATTATTTGAGAAGATGTGAAAAATGAAATGTTTTATGAAAATGACAATGTTTTTGAAATGATCGAACCTACGACATGAAATGTAACGTTTACGAGGAAATCTATAGACACTTGGGTTTGATTCGATCTTTGGGGCATCTATTGGATATTCTCTCATCAAGTCGACCTAGTTTGGTCTATTTAGCTTATTCATTCATGTGTATCACATCTCCATGTGCATGTTTCATCTTTTATACCCTTAGCGCTGGTAGAAAAGTTTCCTACTGGGCTAGTGAGCTCAACCTATCATTTTTCAGGTACTCGGCAAGGCACGTGATTGAAATGCTTGGCGTGTGGACGCATATCATGAAGCTTATTTGACATGAAGTTATTTTATCCTCTCTATCGTTAATATATTTTGGGAGATGATCTTGTAACTTTAATTCCTTCAATCTTTTGACAAAACTTGGTTTATGTAATACCTCTTAACTATTCATTACTTATGCATGGGTACGGGTACCTTTTGTAGAAACCCGATGTACTTTGACTTTGACCTTTCAACGGTGAAACGTATAACTTTCGATTTATCCTACGTGGATTTTATTGGTATTTGGTTTATTAAATTTGAGGGCGTGACAGGAAGCATCTCAATAATGGATCTTATCTTTGCGTCATCTGCCTCGATTCCGTGCCTATGGACCAGAAATCCCAGGAACTTCCCTGACGCGACATCGAATGCATTTAATGGGTTCATTCTCATATTAAACTTTCTGCATCTCTTGAATACCACCTGTAAATGGTCCAAATGATCAAACTTGTCTTTTGACTTTACCACCAGGTCATCTACGTAGTCTTCCACAAGGTGGTGTAACATATCGTGAAAGATTGCCGTCATTGCGCGCTGATACGTTGCGCCAGCATTTTTTAGGCCAAAAGGCATGGCAATGTAATAGAAGTTGCCCAGGGGCGTTCTGAATGTTGTTTTCTCCGCGTCCACTGCTACCATTTTAATTTGATTGTAGCCATTGAAGCCGTCCATGAAAGAAAACATTTGGTGCCCCGACGTGGAGTCAACCAGTGTATCAACATGAAGCAAAGGGAATTCGTCCTTTGGGCAAGCTTTGTTGAGGTCACGGAAGTCTATGCACACACGTACTTGACCATTCTTCTTCTTCACTGGGACGATGTTTGCGAGCCATAGTGGGTATTGAATAGGTTGAATGAATCCTGCCTTCCTCAGTTTCTCCACTTCCTCTTTAATTTTCTCTTCAAGTTCTGGCTGGTATTTGCGCGCGCCTTGCTTAACTGGCCTAGAGTTTGGGAAGACATTCAGGTGGTGCGCCACCAATTCGGTGTCTAGTCCTGGCATCTCTTCATAGTGCCAAGCAAATACGTCGCTGTATTGCTGCAACAATAAAATGAGTCGCCTTTTCATACTACTCTCAAGTGCCGCGCTCACGAAAATAGGCCTCGGAGTTCCTTCTTCTTCTCTAAGGTTGACTTCTTCCAAAACTTCTGGTTGTGGCTTAGGACCGTTTTGCATACACTCTGGAGATGGTTCCGGTGTTACTATCTGATCCTCTTCTGTCCCCATTGCCTCTAGGTACCGCAAGTCAGACGCCTCTGTCTGGACATTTGGCCCGCCGCCCCGTCATAGGCAGTACACGGTCTTTTCGCCTTGCTTAACTTTAGTAATCTTCCTTGGCCCTGAAGCGCTTTCTGTAAACGGCTCCCGCTTGCCCGCGGAGGCCTCTCCTTCATCTTTGATATCTTCCAATTTGGGCAATTTAACCCCGCGCAGCTTTGCGACTGACGCGCTCAATGTTTCCTCCATCTCGGTGAAGTAGACTGAGTCCGATAAGTGAGCTTCATTTACTTCGAATGGTTTCTCAGACGCCGTGACGGTGACTTTCTTTCCAGCCCAGATTGCCTTCAGGCACTGATGGTAACTGGATGGGATGACCGCGAAGACAAAGATTCCTTCTTGTCTCCTTGGAATCCAGTGATTCCTATCAGCGATTTCACAATCCGCTCCTCTGGGATTCCAACCTTTTGCAAGGTGGACATTGGCATGATATTGATGGATGCTCCTCCGTCCAGGAAAGCTCGCTTTAACTCCACACCATTGACGAGTGCAGTGAGAGAGCCTCCCTTTGTGGCGCACGTCTCATGGCCTTCCTGTGCAATGGCCAAGATAGCTTTTGTCATTCTAAACTTTGCGTCAGGCGTAAACCCCATTCCGTCATAAAACTGTCTGAACTCCGTGCTATTTTGCAGAATATTAACTCCATTCTCTGGATCGGAAGTGGCCACCATTGGGATTTCATATCCCGCAATGTCATCGAGCTCGTTGTAAAACGATGTCATGTATACTTCATAGTCATAGTCGTAGCTGTAATCATAATTGTCTTCTTCGATTTCTCGCATAAAATCAAAGCACTCGGCCATATTAGCCGTCCCATGTTCAGGGTAAGGGTGCGTGCGCACATCCTGTGCCTTCGTTGCAATCCTAAGCTCATTGTTGTCTAATTTTTTCTTGAAAATTCTTCTCAAGGTCCAGCATTCGCTGGTGGGATGCTTAGTGTGTCGGTGGAACATGCAGTAATTAGGGTTTTCTCAGTCTACGCACGAAGGCGCGACCTCTATGTCTGGCAGAGTAAGTTTGCCATCCGCGATCCATTCTTTCACCAATGCTTTTACCTCTTCAATGCTACAGGGATACTCTGGGGCCCCTGTAGCGTCCTTGTACACTTTTTGCTTCTTCCAGTCACCACACCCGTTACCATTCCATCCGCCACGCCCATTGTCGTTTCCGCCGTTGCCCCTTCCCCCCTGCGACTTGCGCAAGGAAGGAGCGGAAGTTGCCGCTGCACCAACAGAATGATACTTTCTAGATTTCCAGCTTTCGCGCGCATGCAGTTTTACAGTATGGCGCATCTTGTATGCTACCTCCAACAACGCAGCAAATGTGTGAATCTTGACATTAACCAAGAATGGCTGGTACTTGCGCATGAGTCCAGCTGTGTAAATTTCCACTAAATACTCCTCCTCTACTGGCTCAAGGCAGTCAACCGTGTGGTCCTGAAACCGCTTGATGTAATCAATAATATCTTCACTGGGGCCTTGAGTTTCTTTGACGAGGGATAGACTGGTTATCATCTCGCGCGTCTGGAAGAACTTAGCGTAGAAGCGACTAACCATATCCTCCCATGATGTTATGGAGTAAGGGGTGAGGTTGACATACCATGTGTATGCCCTGTTGGTTAGAGACTTAGAAAATTCCCTTAACCTGAGGCTTGTGTCACCAGAAAAGGCCCCTAGGGTTTCAATGAATCGCACCACATGCTCCTGTGCGTTACCCTCTTTGCCATCGAATTTAGTGAACTTTGGTGGAGTGTACCCTTCTGGGTATGGCATCTGAAGGATAGCCATAGGGTATGGTGGTTGAATATCTGGGCTTGGTAGGGAGGGAAATGTTGTTTTCGTCTTTTCTTTCTGTAACAGAGCTTGCACTTCTGCTAGGGTCACCGCCTATGGCCCAGCATTCTCTCTAAGTGTTGCCCTCTGGTGGATGGAACCAGTTCCTGTGGTTTGGAGACTAGGGTTCTCTGGTAGGGTAGAATGAACAGGGATCACCGGCTGAATAGGAGCTTGGGCACCAGAGCCACCAGCTTAGGGTGCCACACCCTAAGCCTGTTCAGCTCGCTGAAGCATAGGTAGTTGGACTCCCCCTCAGCATGGATCTGCTGAGGCACCATCGCTGGTGGAGCTTTAGGCAAAGCGGCTGTGATTATCTCTGTGAGGCTAGCAATGGCAGCAAGTAACTGCGTCTAAGTGGTTTGCATCTGGGTGATTCCGGCCTGCATGGTGTGAATCATCTCCATGGCTGGAGCTCCCTGGTTTTCTCCTCCTTCATTCCCTGCCTGACTGGATGTGGCATCTTCTATTATCGGCGGACCATCAAGAAGAAGGTTGGGGTGATTTACTAGTGCTGCCATGCCTGAAGTCTGTAGACCACTTCTTGTGTTTACCATCAACTAACCAACCTCCCCAGCAGAGTCGCCTGAATGTAGGAGAGGTATGGATAGTCAACAGTAAATACACAGTAGGAAAGGAGAATAAGGTGGTCTAGAAGAAGGGTGAAGAACAGAGCAGGTGTGCACAGAAAGAACTAAAGCAATGGATTGCTCTCAGTCTAATCCGTGATACCCTGGTGACCTAGGAGATGGGGGATGATTTTAGAGAGAATGTTCTCCTCTCAATCAGTGATTACCCTTTTCTCTCTCTAGAATGGCATGTGCTCTGCCAAGATCTCACCAACCTCTAGGTATTGTGAAAGGGAATGTCTCACATTTATAAGCACCTTGGGCCAATGATTAGGCGTCAGGCTGTCACCCTATCATACGACGACACGTGTCCTTTCCGTACCACCTCACCGTACGGGTGACATCATCCACCACGCAGCTGACCCGCGCGATGGCGAGTCATTCCCCCGCGCAACGATCCTCTTGTTCTTTATAGCCACCAAGCCACTAGATCTCCCTTATTCCCGTTAGGGCAAGGTCGTGACCTGTTCAGTCGTACCTATACCGCAGCCAAGCCTCAGGGGGCCCCCGGGGTCCTGCCTTTAGACCGTAGCAGGTATAATTACCTGGGCTAAGTTGGACTAGCTTCTCGCGTTCTCGCCCATGTTCTGGGCCGCTCTAGCCATCTGGGCCATGGGCTTTTCTCCTGTTCGGATGACCCATGGTTGTCCAAACGCTGCCCTTGTTGGGCCTGGGGTGCGCGCTACTGAGGCGTCTTGCACAAGAAGGTCCCGCGCCAGTGGCCCCCCTACGCGGAGACTTGCGTGGGGCGTGGCACGTGTCGCGCGGTAATTGGTGCCACCTAGGTGACACTTGTCATCATCCCATTGGATGGTCAGCATTGACCACCTAGGTGACACTGGTCACGAGCTAACCTCCCGTACAGGCACACGTTAGCAAGACCCAATTCATTTGATAAGGGTTGATGATGTAGTTTAAAATTATTGATTAATTGGTGTAAGGTCCCTTATACATATTTGTACCATGCGCAGTCCACCTCAACTTTTCATAAAGCCGCGTGTCCACTCCTAAACATTTTGTAAAGTGTTAGGTCCACTGACCTTTTTTATTGAGTAAAAAATGCCCTCAACTATTATATTCCTCTTTTAAATTTCAAGGCACCGCTCCTCTCTCGCGCCCCCTTCTGCGGCCTCGCAGATGTTTGCCTCTCTCTCTCTCTCTCCTCACCGGTGTTTGCCTCCCCCCCCTCTCTCTCTCTCTCTCTCTCTCTCTCTCTCTCTCTCACGCACTAGCGGGATTTGATACCCATCGATGCAGCTCAAGAGCTAATCGGCGATTGAGCTCCCTCAAGTCGCCATTGTCGGCAGCTGAAGCAACAGTAAATCAGGCATCCTACAAGCCCTTCGGTCATGATTTTTATCATTGGAGTTCTCTCAGGTCGCCATCTGTTGTTTATTCAGTACCCCTCTCTCTCCTTCGTCCTTGTCAAAGCCCATTTACAACTCACAAATGGCGCATTCCATTTGAGTCGCCGTTATTGGTGACGGTATGTATATGTATTTACAACATTGTATCATTTGACATTGTAGGGCATTTTAGGTTGAATGCCTCAAAAGTTTTGACATTCTAGTTAATTTGTTAATTTACGAAGTACACAGTACACCTTCTGAAGCAAGAACCAGATTGAATAAGTGTTGGCATGTTATGTTTCAGATTTTGTGGACCAGTTATTCAGTAGATCAGCACTGTGTAAGATCCTGTGGGGAGGGCAGGTGTGAGCGCTGTGGAATCCAATATTCCAGTCGTAGCCTACATGTTCGACAAAATCACTAGGTGAAATCAAAGTGATTGTTGGGTGCTGATTTTCATATTCGCTTTCTTAGCAGCATAACAACTAGGGTAGTGTTAATGCCAAAACCATTTGTAGCGGCCGGGTTCATGGGGGTCACTGTCTCAGAATCTGCAAATCAAAATGGACGGTCCATCCGCCTCAATGGCGCCGATCGCGCGGAGCTCTCGGCGAGGAGCGCATATGTGTGGTTCTGGACGAATATAGATTTGAACAATGTCTGCTGAACGGTTTGGTGCCGAGGGCATGGCATTCACAGCTTGGTTCTTGGAAAACCCTCGGGATCTCCGTCGAGCGACGTGCCGAACGCCTGAGGGGCTGGGCCGCGCGCGTGCCAAGTCGGTTGACCTCGGTAACGCGGGGTCTCGGATACATCCGGTTCGATGGTGGCGTACCGGGCACGCTACACACTCCACGACGGAGCATTAAATGCGGCAGTCACGTACTCTGCCACCGCCGCCTGCAGGAGCACGTGGGTGATGGGGAATGTCTCGAGTTGATTTGACTACTCGAACCCACGTGCCGTGACGTCAGCCGAGACATGGCGTCCAGCGCAGGGGTAAAGGTCACATCACCTGTCATTCCGAGCATGAATGACAGGCGCGTGAGGGGCACCGAGCGCGTGGGACGCACGCCCCTCAGACTATAAATACCCAACTACAACTACCACCAAAGTGATCCCCTCTCTCCTCATTTACTACCCTCTTCCTTCTGGTGACTGACTTAATCGTCGGAGTGCCTCCCCGGACCACCACCGTCCGGGCTAGGCACTAACGCGATCGTCTACGTGTGCAAGTCATCACCTCCGGCGAGAAGGAAAGGCTCAAGCGCGCACTACTCTCTACGCCGTTACCTATTCCACTCCAAGAGGTTCAAAGAGCTCACTCCGGCGAAGGGACCCCCACACCATTTTTGTTTGTGCCAAAACTGTTTTTGTTTGTGCCAAAAATGTAGTGCTTAAAAACCTTGTACCATGTGCAAGGTACAAGCTTTTTGTGCACTATAGTTTTGGCACAAACAAAAATAGTTTTGGCATTATCATTTCCCTAACAACTATTCTCTTTGTGAAAGGGAGTGAGGATTATGATTTATGACCATAATAATTTTCTTTCTTAACCCATAGTAGCAGCAATTCTAATAGAAACGAACCCATGATCATGGTTTATGAACATCATGAGATGAAAGATAATCAATGAGCTGAATTCATAATAGATGGATTATTTAATCCTAGCCCTTTCTAGTCGAAACTGATCCTTTTATCTGGACAAAGAATCGGGGCATTATGTATTTGACAGCCTATCGTTGTGGAATGTATAATTCTTTTCATAGGCTTCAACTATTGAATATTTATGATTGCTCGTCCGACGTCCTTTTGATCAGATAAGGGGAATAGTTCGAGGATAATGAAAGATGTGAAGATATCACTTATCAGTGCAGGGAAAATTCTGGAAAACAGCAATACTTTGGGTGAGTGTAGAAGCCCATAATGTGATGTTCGTGGTGAAGTCACAACCATGTATGTCTTAGTCCAGGCACCACCTTCAGATAAAGGTTTGTTGTTCTTTGAGATAGTGGAGAACTTATTCACTTGTCACGCAAGGAAATTCATGAAAATATGAATATGACAATTGCTAAATTCCTGAAAGTTTATTCTTTGCTGATTAGCGATGTCATTAACCTTCTCATTGTTTTATGCTTGCTTGAACTAAAACTATGGTTCATTTTTAGCAAGGACGCCAAGGAGAAATAGGCACACACCTATGCAACTAAGGAAATATCGGACAATTTTTGTGTTAGTTTACTTCATTCTAGAATGTGGTCCTTTCTTTTTTTTTTTTTGGTCCAACGGAAATTCAAAAGTACAGATACAACTCAAAAGCCTACCAACAACAGATACAAAGATCAACCGAAGGTCCTCGGACTGGTTACAAGGTCGCCCCCGACGCCGAGGGATTACGCGCAAGGCAACCTCACCGCCGTCCCTGCGCTGCTGATAAACAAGCTAATAAGAGGTGGCTGGACCAAACCCAAAGGGCCTGGCCCACCCCAAAAAGGCCCAAAGCCCAGACAAGAAAACTGGGCCAGGCCTGAAAAAAAAAAAAAAAAAAAAAAAAAAGGGAAAACCCTAGCTACCAAGACCACCCAAGCCGCTGCCACCCAGGAAAGCTCCGCCGGGAACCACCGGCGCTGCACTGGAGCTACCCACCAAATCGTCGCCACACGGAGCATCCCACATCCGTAGCTCCGAGACTAACCTCAACCACACATGGACCATGCAATACCCAACATCAGCACCAAGGAAAGCACCAACCGGAGGAGCAGCGCCGTCCAGGAGCACGCCTCCGCTGCCACCAGAGGACGCGAGACCTCACCACCTGAAAGCAGCCTAGCCGCTAGCCGTTAAGCCAAACCGAGATCCTCCAGCAAGAAAATCGGCGCGCTTGGCCGCCGGACCGACACACCGTTAGGCTTCGCAGCCGCAGCCAACACTGCAGCCACCGTCAGATCCACCAGATGGGGAGGGGAGAAGCTGCAACAGAGATCGGGAGGATGGAGGATGGAGGGGAGGAGGGAGGAGGAGGAAGTAGAGAGAGGGAGGAAGAGGAGAGGGGATGGGGGAGCCCGGGGGGGGAGGAGGAGGAGGAGCCGCTCCACCCCCCCAGGCGGAAAAAACCCTAGGATGGGGCGGCTGGAACAAGAGGGTAGAGAGAGAGAGAGGCTGAGGGTAGAGAGAGAGAGAGTATACCCGGTGCTTGTTTAGATTTTTGTGTCTGAGGATTGAGTGGTATACCAATGGTGGTAAAAACTAGGAACACCTTGTTTTGCAATATTGTATTTGTATAGGAGTTGGCATTTTGATCTAGATATGATGAGAAAACAATCCTGTTGGACAAAAGGTTGCATTGTCATTTTTTGTTCGACAAAAAGATTCCATGAATTCCTGTATAGCTTCCTCATAATAAATAATGCATATATGTGTGCCTTGGGTTTGGTTTCAAGCTTGTGAAGCTAGTTCCCACGATTGATTCAAGCCCCCTGGTATATCTTTCCCATATTACGGCATGGGTATGTGGTTCCACAAACTTCCGCGCTCCATTATAATATAGTTGCACAGAGCTCTTATATTAAACAAGGTGGAACCATGGGAATCGACATGTGATGTTTATAGCCGAAATGTATATGCCGACTAAAATCAGGTTGGTCGCCAAAGGTAAGGCAAATGGTGAAATAAAACAGTGAACTACCTAGCAGCCAAAAATGAAGAAGCTTTGTTTTGAACCATGGACATGATCAGGTGCATTGTATAGTTTTTGTTTTAACTAAGTCTACAATGGACATTCCATACGCAGAAGTAAACACCAAATACAGACATCAGCGATACTATGTTTTTTTTTAGCGTCTACATCGAAGTTTTAAGTCACTCACGGCTAAAGACGAAGAAAGATTTAACAAAAATATATTCTACAATTCGGTTCGCATTTTTATACTACGATTCCTTATGTCCAAACCAAAAGATTTATCCTTAAAAATTTGACAAAAAACTTTTAAAAAAAAAATACTTTGTACACCGACTAAAAGTACATGATGCAAAACTCCTAAGAGCATCCTGATGGTTCTGGCCATTTTGCAAGAGTCGATGTCTGCTAATTTGTAAATGGAACCCCCTAAGAGCATACAAATGGTGACTACCAAACCACAATCTTTTTCCTGACCCTAACCCTAACCAAAACCATGATACCACCATTCACACCCACATAGTCAGTCTACTAATTCGTAAATCATTTCTTCTCGAATCTTCAACGAACGATCCAAGCCGTTCAATCAATTTGAATGAAACGGGGGTCTTTGGATCAACCACTTACACACATCCGATGGAGCTGATTTCTTGCGGGCCCCTCGAAAAATTATTCTAAGATGATTGAACGGCTCGGATCGTTTGTTTGGGACGCACAAGTGGGTCCCCGAGACCCATCTGTACATGGTCTGTACAAGGGTATCTGTATCCTTTGATTTGCCGAGGAGAAACTCATCGTTCCACTGGATCAAATCCCTTAGGAATTTTTCCCACCATAACCCTCAACAAAAGTAGGGTTGAGAAATTGGAGAAAATGGCTACAATGAAACAACAATGTTACCTAATCATTGACAGTAATAGGCATCATGATTAGTTGAGATTCCCATAAATTGACATATATTCTTTAGAAAAACAAAATTAACTCGCAATTGTACCACTTAATTATAAATCACCATACAATTACATAAATCTTGTTATACATTATTGTATTGGTTAGCAGTATATTTAAAAAATATTTATCATCCCATGCGGCCACGCGATATTTCATCAGTAAATGGTGATCTATATAATGTATCGATAATCACAGAATCCCATTTTTCTCACACCAATCTTACCTTACAGGATTCTTTAGGAATTAGAAAATAAATGTGCATTTCCTATTTTTCTCCATAACATCAATCACAAATTCCTGATCCAAACACAATCTTAAGCATTTGCTACTGCGATACCCTAATTTTTCCCAAGACAAATTAATAAACGTATAGAAAAATCACGTGTCGGAGAAACATAGCAAAATACAATTATACTACGGAGGAAAAAGTAACCTTGCAGCCTTTAAGAATCCCTTAAACCCAGAAAAGGATGCCAAAAAAAAAAAAGGAGCCTCAAGAACCAGTTGGACCACTGCATGTGATTGTTGACCTGAAGCTTTTGTCCATTTAAGAGGAAACATTATCCTAGAACAAAAATATATGCCCTTCCAAATCCTAACATCACAATTGCGGTAGTAGCATTATGAGGTATGGAGTCACCAGAAAGTCACCAAAATCTGAGCTGGCCTTAGTATTTTGATTACTACAAGCAGCTTACCCCTTTACACCATCCTGTTATCAGAAAGGTTTTTACTTCAACAAAATCTGCCCAGCTAGAGTTAATTTCGCAAATCTCCCTACTACTGGTAACAGAAACTCTGGCGTTTGAATGAAGTCATAAACACAACTTTTCATAATCAATGTACTACACGAACACAAACTTCAAGCTTAAATTCGAGTTCAAAATAGGTTTGGAAAATACCCCACGAACTCGAAAAACAAGTTGAAAACCACTTGAATTCCAAAAATCATATTCAAAACTACTCTGTTTTTGAACAATTATCATTCCTACCCTGCTCCAATTCATCAATAGATTGGCAAAAAGCTGAACTAATGGCAGTTCACTTATTTTGGAATGCTAGGCCTAAAGACCGTATAAGGTTCACAAAAATCTCCATTACACATTTCCACTAAAAGGTTGTGGCAGCATTCACCCATTTGTGTTTTCCTTTGGGCGAAGAGGTTGACTCCCGAGTCCCTACTAAAACCAATGCCAGGTCTCTGAGAATTACCTAATGAATGGAACTATGGAAGCCCATTTATTTCCCAGGTTTTAGAACTGAACCAGACGGAAAAGACGGCACATGTAAGTGTGGTGGCTTGAAAGCATCTACCACTCAAAATGCATTTGAAGACAGTTTACATGAAATATATGCCAAATTTGTAGCACTTCCAAGAACAGTTTTCATATACACAACTGAACGACGGTGTTAAATGGATTGTGATTCAGTGGCAAAAGATCGTTACAGAAAGAATCAAACCATAATGACAACATTGCACAAACAGATAAATAAACGAAAATACCTCACTATAATCCATTCTTTTTCACTGGAGGCCACGACAATCTCCTGAGACTTGCGCCATCAACCTGATTTGTGTCACCCACTTCACTATTTCCATCGTCTGCTTCTTGACCACTGAAGCTTCTTCGAGCTAAATCATTAAAGCTCGACTCATTCCTCCAAGGAGGTGGGGTGACACATTCAGAATCCCCTAATGTTCTTTGAGAAGAATCAATGGCTGGAGTTGTCTTCAAGGAAGAAGAGGAATGACCCACTCTCAAGGTCTGAAGGGTAGCAAATGATTCCCTCATTGCTGACATGGCTTCAAAGAACCGGGTACAAGATGCTAAAGCAACAGGAATTGGACGGAGCATTTCCTACATTATTTAAAACAGTCTGGGGTCAAGATTGACTTGCATGACGAACACAAGCTAAATGACGATTTCCAACTCAGACAAAGGACGTTCCAAATGAATTTGTTTCAAAGAATGTATTGATTCTCTTCAAATTTGAAGATATCAGGAACATTTCACATTTGGATAGGATAACAATCGGAAAACACTGGTCTGATGAATTCTTCTAAACAAGGCTGGAGCCAGAATTTTGATTCGCACTAACTACTCCCTAGAATTCCTTACCCGAAAAAACTAAGTTAAATAATGTATCAAAATAGAACAAAATTTGTTTAAACATCTGCCCAAGTGGAACTCAATGTTCTTGCGAAACTCAAAAATAGTCTGCGATTGATATTGAACCAAATTCCACAGCGATTTCCATGTCCATGAATATAACCTAAGTGCCCAAGAGTGACCGTACAACTATCAAAGCTTTTTATCATGAAAAATGGGACAGAAAATAGGACCACTTCAGTTAGAATGCAAAACGATTTCTTGTTCGTTTTCTCATGTAAAACGTGATTGTAACAGGGTAGCTCACTCGGTGGCTAGGCATTCCCTGTCTGATGTTAGGATGGTATGTTGGAGGGGTGATTATCCCCAATGGCTATCATCTCTAGCCTTCGAAGATATTAGGGCTCTTAGCCCGTCTTCCTATTAATAAAATTCTTATTCACGAGTTAAAAAAAAAAAAAAAAATAGGACCACTTCAGTTAGACACTCATAAAACAGTCGAATAAAAAATAGGAATAGCGGCAATAGTCCACTGTGAACACTTCTCCCCCTGCTTCTGAAAGAGACACCAGTTTTACCTGGTGAAAAACAATTTCATGTTGTTTCTCAACATGGTAACAAACCAAGTATGGGCCACAAGAAATGGACTTAGAGCTCAAAGGAGAATGCAATGTGAGTTTTGGACTCGTGACAATGAGAAGGAAATCAGCATTCATGTCAACTTACCCCCCATACTGTAGGCGGTTCCTTGAAGTTTTGACTCCATTGGAAGTCCGCAACAGACGCAGTCAATGCGCCATAATCACTAGCAGCCTTCATGAGTAATTCTGAAAATTGTTTCTGCACTACCCAAGCACAAGAAGGCATGAGGATATAATCTCAAAGGTAAAATGAACTCTTGCAGCCAATAAACAGCTCCAGCAAGATTTAATTTCGACTTGATGAACAAAAAAATGATAGTTAAGCATCACTTTTGAGAAACATAGACATCTAACTCTGAAGCTACAACCTCAATATCCATGATTTCATTATTTTTAGTGTAAAATTGTGACCTCAAACTTTTACATTCCTCTTTTCTCTTCCTCTTTGTAATGGTATAGGAATATATGCAGAAGTTATGAAGAACATGAAGACATATTTTCTGACTAAAAGCAAACAATCTATACCGCTGATTGATCAGTGTCATGAATTTCAGTATCCACACTACCCTAATCATGCAGTCGACAATAATCCTAGAAACTTTCACTTTGTTCACTTCACATTTCCAAAAAAATTTCCAAAAAGATTCTTTCCCCATCTCTCAACTCTCCAATCATTAATCATATTTCTCTCTCTACTCATACCCCACTATTCAATCATTATTCTCATTTCTCTCTCTATCTCTCTCTAATTATTACACCTCTCTCTAATTATTACTTTTTCCAAAAACCCATCCAAACACTATCTCAAAAATATTTCTCAAAATATTCTTCTCAAAACTCTCAACCAAACACAACCTTTGTTTTCCATGTTTTTGCCGTTATTGGAACCGAAATTTACCAACTCTAAAAATCTTGACGAAGCTGAAAAGTAAAACAATTCACTACCATCTCTTCAATAATATACTGAAATGTTTAAACATAAAAGAAGAAGAAGAAGGTTAGCCAAGCATGTATGGTGTGAGTAAGCTATCAAATGCGGGTATAGATGAGGTTCATCATTGACTAACCTGAAATTCTGCTTCCACTGGGATGCAATCTAATGAATACGGTTGTTGAAGACGAGCTATAATGCGGTCCTGCCAAGATATAAAACGAGTTACGTGCATCAGTGCATGGTGTATAATATCTTAAGTCTCATTTTGTTGCCAAACAGGAATGAATGAAAGAAACCAGTTATGGGAGCCAAATTCAAGAGAGAAACACTTCTATAGCTCAAAGTTGTTAATTTTGCAATTCCCTAGCCGAAGTATCCCATTCTCATCTACAAGTCAGGTGCCACTAGCGGCAGTAAGATCCACTCATATTCTGTATTTTCCCCTGTATTCAAAGACGGTCAAGAGTTATGTAGAGTTGGTCCTTCAAAGGTGTACTAGTAGATCCTAAACACAAAAGGTGAAATCTCAATATCAATGTACTAGAAAGACAGAGTGATAAAAACAAGTACACTTAACATGCAAGATAGACTTATAAAAAAACATGCAAGATAGACTTCTAGGCAAGAAATATATCCTGGTTAGACTCCTCGAATTTGTGCTCGGCAAGTGGGTTAATGTTCTTGTGGTTATTTTTTTTTGTTTTTTCGAGGTGGGGGAAACTTTAGTTGTTTTCACCCTTGCATAGATCCTACGTACATTGGGACATCTCATTCTCTGTTTCCAAAACAGTCCATCAATAAAAGATTACAAAACAAAAGCAAAAGAACAAAAGAAGTCTGAGCGCTAGCAAACCTCATGTGTCACCTAGCCATGTGCAAACCACTGGACAGCATAACAAATCCAGAGCATAAACTAAGGTACTCAACGAGCCCTGACCAGACCAAATCTCCCAATTGATACTGTAGCGGCCGGGCTCACAGGGGTCAGCAGAGGCATCCCCCTCCACATCACGAAGAGCCAAAAAGATCATTACCTCAGAATCTGCAAAACCGAATGCAGATCGAACCGCCTGGACGATGCCGAACGAACGGTGCCCACGGCGGACGATGCGGACACAGGGTCTTGGACGAATATAGGTTTGAACGGAGACTACCGAACGGCTCGGTGCCGAGAGCATGGTACTCGCAGCTTGGTTCCCAGACAACCCTCGGGAGCTCCGCCGAGCGACGCGCCGAGCGCCCAGGGGGCTGGGCCGCACGCCTGCCGAGTCTGTTGACCTCGGTAACGTGGGGGCTCGGGCACATCCGGTTTGGTGGAAGTGTGTCGGGCACGCCACACAGTCCATGATGAGGCATTAAATGCGGCAGTCACCTACTCTGCCACCGCCGCCTGCAGAAGCACGTGGGTGATGGGGAATGTCTCGAGCTGATTTGACTACTCGAACCCACGTGCCGTGACGTCAGCCCAGACATGGCGTCTGGGGCTGGGGTGAAGGTCATGTCACCTGTCATTCCGAGCGTGAATGACAGGCGCGTGAGGGGCGCCGAGCGCGTGGGACGCACGCCCCTCAGCCTATAAATACCCCGCCACAACTACCACCATGGGTATTCCTCTCTCCTCATTCAATACCCTCATAACTCTACCTCTTTACTTCTATCTCTGAGATTTCTGGTGCATTTCTCCCCTCCGGTGACTGACTTGATCATCGGAGTGCCTTCCCGGACCACCACCGTCCGGGCTAGGCACTGACGTGGTTGTCTACGTGTGCAGGTTATCATCTCCGGTGAGTAGCAGCGGCTCAGGCGTGCACTGCCCTTCTCTCTCCAAGAGGTCCAAAGAGTTCACTCCGGCGAAGAGACCCCCACAATTGGCGACTCCGCTGGGGACAAGAGAAAAGCCACTCCTCCCAGCCTCTCTGAGCACATTGGTGGTGTATCTTCCCCTTCTCCAAGAAACTCCTAAAAACCTCTTCAAATATTGCTCCAAATGGCCGACCTCACTCTGGGCCTTGACGCGTTTGGTCCCACCGGAGAGTTCCGCAGCTCCTCCGACCGGCACCGGTACCATCGGGTCAGGAGTGACTTGGGCCTCACCCTATCTCCCGTCATCAACAGAGACGGAACGGTCACCATGACAACTAACGGCGCCGGCCCCAGCAACGCCGGAGCCAGCAACATTCTTTTCAGCATGGATGGAAACGTTCTCTCTCTCGACAACCTCACGACTCCAGCGCTCACAGAAGTTCTTCCCCCACCCCCTCCTCTCACTATAGAGGCCGAACTAGCGCTATTGAGGAAAGAAGTACTGGCCATGAAGGAGGCCAGGCATCAGCCCACAAGATCAAGGTCTGGCGGGCGGACGAGGACTCGGAGGCCACCGCCGAGCACGAGGCCCGACAACGAGGGACGTGCCCCAGTATTTTCACGTCTCGGACAGGTCGTGGAGGTAGACCGCCGAGGCAGCGCACTTGTCATCCGGTCGGATGCGGCGCGTTCGCACCAGCAGCATACACGCGGCTGGAATTCTCAGCGGACTGACCACGCCGAGGATAGCGCCACGGCATCGAGCGCTCGGACACCAAACGTCCGAAGGGATGTGGAATACGCTCGGGAGGTGGAAAATCAACAACATAAGGGAAAGGGCCCGGCGGACGCTCCTCAGAACCACAACGGCCAGGACCGATCACACGAACAACGGGGGGATAACCGTAACGATAACCAGTCGGGGGGCCGGGACCGTGTCCGGCGTCATAGCCGATCGGTGGATAGGCATGGCGTTGAAAGCGGGGCACCCAACGTTCGGGGTAATTGCCCGCGAGGCAACGTGGTCACCGACCCTGTCGAAGTCTCGGCAGGTCATGGCCGGAACGAAAACAACGGTCTCAGGCCCGGGGACAGATACACGCTGCGGAATGACGGTGGCAGCATCGTCCTTGTTAACGCACAGACGGGCGAAACTAAGGTTTACCACGCCGAGCCCGACACCAGGGACCGTCGCCACCGGGAAGAGTTGGCAGGGGCCCGGGAGGGGCGCAACAAAAGGCTGTCCTCCGAGAGGAGCAATGTGCACGCAGACGGGCACGATACGGAGCGCCGAGCCGCTGGGCCAGCAAAACGCGCCCATGAGGAATACCGAGCGGTGGACCTCAACCGCCCTTACCCTGCCGACTCCAGGTTAGAAAAAGCAAAACAATCCCCTTTCTCACGAACAATAGCCGAGGCAGCGCCGCCGCGCGGGTTCAAAATACCCAAATTCGATAAATATGAGCCCAAGACGGACGCGATTACGCACGTCCAGCAGTACCGCCTGGTCTCCGAGCTCTACGGCCATAGCGATTCCATCATGTGCCGGACGTTCTCCATGAGCCTGGGGACCACGGCCCTCCTTTGGTATAGCCAGCTCGCTCCGGGGTCCATAAATGACTTCGATGAGCTCGAGCGCGCGTTCACGTCTCGGTTTGTGACTAGCAACACACAGCCGAAGACGCTCGACGCGCTTGTCAACATGAAGAGAGGTTCGGACGAGACCCTGAAAGAGTACATTGCACGATACTGGGAGGTGTACAGCCTCGTGGAAGGTTGTGATCAAAGGATCGCTTCCACTTCATTCAAAAATGGGCTCGATGACCGCTCCGACCTTTTCAGGGAACTTATGGTGCGACCTCCAAAGAACATGGTGGAACTGATGGAAACGGTGAACCGTTTCCGAGAGCTTGAAGAGTTGCTCTTTGACCGAGCGTCAAAAGGAGCCTCCGGCAAGAGCATGCCGAAGGAGGCGAAGAAACAAGTTAACAACCTGAGGAAGGGGAGAAACGATCAGGGCGGGGCAGACGGGAGCAGGGGCCCCCGGGATGCCGGCGGGAGCAACAACGGCAGAGGGGGATGGGACAAGCCCCCCCGAAATGACAACGATTATGTCGCCGAGACCACAGTCTTTACCATGCCAATCTACAGGTTGCTGATGGAAATCGGCAGGAAACGGTGGTTCTACTGGCCGGAGGAGAAAATGGGGTCAGATCCCACCCAAAAAGGAAAGTGCACGTACCACAATGAGGTGGGCCACTACACGACTAGCTGCCGGCCGTTTAAAGCGCACCTCGAGCGATTGGTCGCCGAGGGACGCATGGAGGATTGGATAGACCGCAGCCGCACACCGACCATGCTCAGAGGGGCTGCCCCCCAGCCGAACCAGCAGGCTATCGTACCCCAGCCGCAAGGGCAGCTGGCGCAAGGGGACAGAGTGCGCCCGGGGGTGGTCGTTACGATCCACGGCCCGGTTGGGAAGGCCCGAGCCGAGGCGATGCATGAAGAGCTGCAAAAGATGGAAGCTGCTATGCAAGTAATGACGCTCGGCAGAGCGCCAAAGCGGAAGTATCTGGAGCCCTTTGACCCGTACACTATTTCCTTTTCCGAGCAGGATCTGGATGGGCTGCAACTACCGCATGACGACGCCCTAGTGATCGAGGTGAGTATCGACCACGTAGAGGTCAGGCGGATCTTGGTGGACCAGGGGAGCTCCGCCGACGTCCTTTACTACTCGGCATACAAAGCCATTGGACGAACGCGTGATGAGCTTACCCCTGCCGACACCCCCCTTGTCGGGTTCTCCGGGTGCCCGGTGTACCCGCTCGGCAGCATCACCCTCCCGGTCTGGGCGGGGTCGATGCGTTTGGAGATAGAGTTCACTGTGGTGGACTCCCCGAGCCCATACAACGCCATTCTGGGACGAGGCTGGCTCCACGCAATGGGAGCTATCGCGTCGACCCTCCACCAGTGCGTCCGGTTCATTGGCACGACTGGGAAACAGGAAACCATCCGGGGCAACCAGATGGCCTCCAAGAGGTGCTTTGTCAATGCCGTCCGCCAGAAGGACAGAAGGGAGGGCAGACCGCCAAAGCAGGTGCACTGGATAGAGGCGCCCGAATGCACCCCGGTCCTCGAAGACGTTGGCTCAAAGGCTGAAGACAAGTCGGTGGAAGAATTGATTAAGGTGCCCATCAACGAAGAAGGCACCAGGTACTTCATGCTCGGTTCGGATCTCTCTAATCCCGAGCGCAACGACTTGGTATGCTTCCTCAAGGATAACATCGAGGTCTTTGCGTGGACTCCTTATGAAATGCCGGGTGTCAGCCCTGATTTCATCACGCACGCCCTCAATGTTGATCCGGCTAGGAGGCCGGTAGTGCAGAAACCGAGACGGTCCTCGGCCATCCACTCCGACGCCGTCTTGGAAGAGGTTGACCGCCTGATCGAGGCGGAGGCGATCCGAGAGGTGATGTACCCCACGTGGCTGGCAAACACCGTGGTAGTCAAAAAGAAGAACGGGAAGTGGAGGGTATGTGTAGATTACACTAACCTCAATGACGCATGCCCCAAGGACTGCTTCCCCCTCCCTCGGATAGATCAGCTGGTCGATGCCACGGCTGGCCATGCTAGGCTCAGCTTTATGGACGCCTACAGTGGGTACCACCAGATTGCGATGCACAGCATGGACGTCGAGAAAACCGCATTCATCACGCCGAGGGGTACCTATTGCTACCGGGTCATGCCGTTCGGATTGAAAAACGCTGGGGCCACCTACCAAAGAATGGTTTCCAAGATGTTCGCTAGGGAGCTCGGCGACATTATGGAAGCTTACATTGACGATATGGTGATCAAAAGCAAATTCGCGGAAGACCATCTCTCCCACCTCGGAAGGGTCTTCTCTATACTCAGGAAGCACAGTTTGAAGCTTAACGCAGAAAAGTGTGCGTTCGGGGTCGGTTCCGGGAAATTCTTGGGGTACCTCGTCACCCGCCGAGGGATCGAGGCCGACCCCAACCAGCTTGAAGCAATACAGAAGCTCCGAGCGCCGTCAACAATCAAGGAGGTTCAGCGGTTGACAGGGATGGCTGCTGCCCTCAACCGATTTATAAGCAGGTCGTCCGATGCCTGCCGACCCTTCTTCCAATCCATCAAAACCAGTAAGAGAGCCTTTGTCTGGAATCCCGAGTGCGGCGCTGCGTTCGCCGGGCTTAAAGACTACATGTCCCGAGCACCCCTGCTAGTCATGCCGAGGGAAGACGAAGATCTCTACCTTTACCTGGCAGTGTCCGAACATGCTGTAAGCTCGGCACTGGTTCGGCAAGAAGGTTTGGAGCAGTTCCCGATCTATTACTCGAGCAAAACAATGCTCCCAGCCGAAACCAGATACTTGCCAATTGAGAAGTTGGCACTTTCGCTGGTTACGGCGAAGAGGAAACTCCTACCCTATTTCCAGAGCCACACGATCGTGGTAATCACAGCGTACCCTCTGAAAACCGTCATGCGCAAGGCAGATCTCTCGGATCGGATCTGTAAGTGGTCCTTGGAATTGGCCAACTTCGACATCCGGTACGAGCCCCGGACGGCGATTAAGGGTCAGGCATTGGCCGACTTCGTCGCCGAGCTCACACCAAAGCTGGAAATTGATTTCCAGAAGGAAGTGATAACCGGACACGGGGGTGCCGAGGGGGCCGAAAGCACCACCGCCCCCGAGCAATCTGGGTTCGTCCTCAAGCGCTCCCCTCCCCGCACGGCTACAATTTATACGGGCGAGTCCTGGCGGATGCACATTGACGGTGCATCAAACAGCCGAGGGGCGGGGGCTGGTATTGTGCTTATTTCTCCTGAAGGGACCATCCACGAGTGTGCAATGAGCATCGGTTTCCCAGCCACAAACAACGAGGCCGAATACGAGGCCTTAATTGCTGGACTCCGCCTTGCTCTTGCTCTCGGGGTGGATGAACTGCAGGTTTATAGCGATTCCATGCTGGTCGTGAACCAGCTGAATAGCGATTATGGCTCTGGGGATGCTCGGATGCTGAAATACCTCAGCCATGTCCTGGAGCTGCAAAAAGGCTTCAAGACCGTCCACTTTTCCCACATCGGCCGAGCCAAAAACGCTCATGCCGACGCCCTTGCTGCTCTTGGATCGGCCTGTAATGAGCTCGGAGGCATGCGGACGATCACGCTCGGAGAAATCGCGCTCCCAAGCTTCGAGCCGGGCGCCGAAGACGTTATGACAATCGCTGCCTCTGGCTCGAGCTGGATGGATCCCCTGATCTCCTACCTCCGAGACCAGGCCCTCCCTTCAGATAAGAAAGAAGCACACCGAATCCGCTGCCAGTCCGCGTCCTACTTCCTCTCCCCGACTGGACAGCTATACCGCCGCACCTACGTCGGTCCGGACCTCCGCGTGCTGCACAGCGCCGAGGTACCTCACGTCCTCCGTGAGCTCCATGAAGGAAGCTGCGGTAGCCACTCGGGAAGTCGCTCTCTCTCCGAGCGGGCTATCACCCAGGGCTACTGGTGGCCGAAAATGAAGAAGAGCGCTGAGGATTACGTCAAAAAGTGTGAGGCATGCCAAAGACACTCCCCCATCCTTCACCAGCCCACCCTGTCCCTGCAGCCCGTCACAAGCCCATGGCCGTTCGCCCAGTGGGGGCTTGATATTGTCGGAGTTCTTCCTACGGCCCCCGGCGGGTTTCGGCACCTAATCACGGCCACGGACTACTTTACTAAGTGGGTGGAGGCCGAACCGCTGATCCACATCACGGCCTCCGAGGTCGAGCAGTTCATTTGGAAGAACATCATCTCTCGGTTCGGCGTACCCTATGCTATCATCTCCGACAACGGCACTCAGTTCGTCGCCGAGGCTGTTAAAACACTGTGCAAGAGAAAGAATATCCGAGTTTTTAATTCAACCGTGGCTTACCCTCAGGGAAATGGCCAAGCCGAGGCATCCAACAAGTCGATCTCGGCCGGCCTCAAGCGTCGGCTGACTAACAAGCGCGGGAAGTGGGTAGAGGAACTCCCCAAGGTCCTCTGGGGTTACCGAACGACCCCCCGGCGAGGAACTGGCCGAACGCCGTTCTCAATGGCATACGGGATGGAGGCCGTCCTTCCACTTGCAGCTGTTGTTCCCTCCGCCCGAACCGAAGCGTTCCATCCAGCCACGAACGACGAGCACCTGGCCTCCGAGCTTGATCAAATTGAGGATCTCCGTGATGAAGCTCACATCAAGTACGCGGCCTACCAGCAGGAGGTGGCTCGGGGTTATAACAAGCACGTTCGCCTCCGCCCCTTCAATGTTGATGATCTCGTCCTCCGAGCGGTCGTGCAAAAGAAAAACAAAAAGAAGTTCATGCCCAATTGGGAGGGTCCCTACCGAATCCTGGCCAAAGCTGGTTATGGGGCCTACAAGCTTGCTGAAATGGATGGCACGGCCGTGAGCAACCCATGGAATGCATCAAAGTTAAGAAAATTCTATGGTTAGGATCTTGTGTTTATCATTTTTTACTTTCTGGTGCCCTCGGTAGCCTTTTGTAATGCCTGAGGGGCGAAATGTTAATGACAAGATCCTTTCTTTGTTACCCTTCGGTTCTCATTATTTATAAAGTAATCGCCCTCGGCAACGGGGCCGCCTCTGGATCACTTATGTTCGGTCGAACAAAAATTTCTGTTCGCTAAGACAATCATTAGATCGTTCGGTGGAACGTCTGATTGTGACGGATAGAACGGCGCTGATATGTACAAGCGCTCGGGGATATGCCCAAGGTCTCAGGACCGCCTTATCACACTAGTCGCGGGCTATTGTATGTGATTATCGCTCGGCGCGAAATAGAGAATCTCTACAATGCTATTGTATTTGCTTCGGCTGCGTGCCATCATTTCTTGATTTTTACTTTCCTACGGTCGCCTATGTTCGATTGAGCAAAAGTCTCTACTCGGCCGAAACGATACGTTAGCGTTCGGTTGAACACACGATCGTGTCTGATAGAGCGGGCGCTAATACGTACCAGCGTTCGGGGAGATGCCCCAGGTCCCAGGACCTAACTGGCGAACTAGCCGGGGGCTATTGTTTCGCTCGGCGCATTCTTATCCAAACATTTGCGTAAAATTATGAACTCACTTGCTTCGGCAGGGCGCCGTTATTACATTGACCCCCCGCCGAAGCAGGGGCTATCATTTATTACCAGTTTTGATGATTACGGTTCGTTATGGACGAGGAGCATAACTTGGAAGGAAATTCAGGCATAAAAAATTCATACATTCAGATGCAAACATAGACGAGGAAGGAAAGAAAAGATATCTTCTCATTCATTACAAAAATTGAGGGGGCTCAGCCCCGAGTACATAAACTTCAAAAACAAAAAGAAAGAGGAAAAACAAGCAGCTGGTTAGGCCCCCGTAACGGCGGCCCCAGGGTCGGTGGCATCGAGGATCTGGTCCTGGCTTGTAGCACTGGCGTCGGCACCGTTCCCCTCGGTGGCCTCCGTGTTGGTGACGTCCCCACCCTCAGGGATGTCCTCCTCGTCATCATCGAAGGGCATCTCCGGGACCACGGTCTCGGGGACGGGAGGGATGGATGACCGAAGGGCAGAATCCGCCGGCACGGAGATGATGTCATAGGCCTGAGCAAAGGCTTCGGCCCAGCAGCCGGCACGACCAAGGAGATACCCCTTCCGGAAGGCTTTCTCCTCGTTGTCGTTCGCCTCTTTGGCAAATTTGCGCAGCGTCTCCTCCGCCCCCCTCCCATAGCCATTTTTGTCAGCAACAGCCAACATCTCATCGTGGTCGGCTTGGGCGTGCTGAAGATCCCTTTCGGCTCGAGCGGCCCTCTCCTCGGCAGCCGTAATCTTGCTCTCGGCCGTCATGGCCCTCTCTTCGGCCTCCTTCTGAAGATGGCGGGCCTCCGCCAGCTGCCTCTCCAGCTCTTGGCCGTCGGCAGCAAGGGCCTCGGCGCTCTTCTTCAGATCAGCCCGAGCCTTCTGCTCCGCTTCGAGCTTTTTCTCAACCTCGGACTTCTCAACGCCAAGGTTATACACCTTGTCGCCGAGAGCCAAAGCCGACTGGCCAGCCTGTAAAAGAATAAATTTTCGGCAACAATTAGTAATCAACCGAACGTAAAGACTTGCACAGAATACGAAATGTAAAGGAGAGGCCTTACCCTCACAATGCTGGTGCAGAGCTCGGCGTAGTTGTCGGCCGTATTTCTGGGGACGGCCTTCATATCCCTCGGCAGAGCGAGGGCTTTAAGCAGGGTCATCGCCGTCTTGCGGCTCTCCCGAACGCTGGCGCTCCTTTTGACCGGCTCGCCGCTCGAGGTCCGGATGACCGGCACCCACGGCTCATCCTTCTCGGTCGGGGAGGGCGCTTCCCCAGGTGGCGGGGAGACCACCTGCTTGTCCTTGGGAGCTACCTTCCTCGGCTGAACCTCGGTCGGCACGGTTTTAGGAGGTGTCGGTGGAAGAGGTGCCTTGGACCCCTCCGGAGCCTCGGCCGTCCGGGTCCTCTTCGGAGGGGCCTCCCCCTCGGAGGGGTTACCATGCTGAGAGCCCGCCGCCTTCTCGGCGTCCTTCCTCTTCCTCTCGGCCCTCTCCTTCCTTTGGGCCTCCCTCAAAGCTGAGGATCCAGCCATGTCAGCTTCGGAGCCGCTGCCTGTAAGGAGAGCCTGGGGCGGGTGGTGAGTGCTCCTCGGCAAGCGTTCCCGACCAAAGAGGTCAGAGCGCTCGATATCGGTATCGAAGAGTCGTCTTCGGCGCTCGCCTGTCCTCTTCACGGGGCTCTTCCCCCTCTTCAGGAAGCCCTTGTATGCTGGCACGTAGCCGAGGACTTCGGGGGCAGTACGGTTAGGAATGGCGAAGATCTGGTCGATGACGTCGTCGTCCGCGTCTTCGGCGAGCTTCTTTGTCACCTTCCTGCACGCTAACAAAAAAAAAAAAAAAAACACAGAAACAAGTGCAGGTCAGTAAATTTCACTAAATGACAGAAATAAAAGATGAAAATGCAAGGATGAGCTCTCGGCTTACTAGGGCGCCCTCGCTGCCAGGGTACGGACCACCTGGACTGCTCGCCCGGGGCTTTCTCGTAGTTCCCCTTAACTATGACCAACTCACAGGCATGCCTCTCCGAGTCCGAGAGTTTGCCGATGAGGTGGGGGTACTCGGGGCGCCTCGAAAAGTAGTAGCGGCCGTAGCTCTTACTCCGAGCGCAGGTGTAGACCGCCATGAGGTCGGATAGGCGGAAGGGAATGTTGTGACGCTCGGACAGCCTCACCACCGAGCAGATGATGCGGTACACGTTGGTGACCAGCTGGTGGGGGGCGAGCTCGTACACGTCCAAGAACTGCCGAAGGAGCTTGGGCATGGGGAAAGTCAGGCCACCCTCGGTGATGGCCATCAAGGGCACAGTCACCTGCCCTTTCGCGTAGTGGATTTTGTTGTCGACGGGCCTTGTGATTTCCACGTCAGCAGGGATGTTGTAGTCCCTTCGGAACGCGGCAAGCTTGTCCGCAGAACCGTCGAAGTACGTGTCGACGTACTTGCACTTCCCGTGCTTCGGGTTCGGCGGCGGGATCGTTTCCCAGCCGTGCCCATACTCGACGCCCCCCTCAACGTCGGCCTCGTCTTCATCTTCGGGGGCTTGCTCCTGCTCTTCGTTCTCGGCACCGTGGTGCGAGGAGCCTTCGTCTTCACCCTCGTTGCGGGGAGCGTGCCCCTCGGATTGTGGAGACTGGGCTAAAAGCTCATCCACCTCAAGAACCTCGACAGGCTCGGGCTCGTCGAACCCCGCGGTTTCCCTGTCGATCTCAATCACTTCGGGGTCCGAAGCCCAATCCCCGGAGAGATCCGGGAGCTCGGTAGGGTCAATGGTGGGGGATGAAGGGACATCGGTCGGCACGGCCGTCTCGGGGACAGGGTTCGGAGGAGGGCTCTGCCCGGACGAAGAAGCATGAGCGCTGCTCTCGGCGCGCCTGGTTTCCATTTCCATCTCCATCCAGCGCTCGGGGGTTATGGCCTGAAGCGGGGCTATGTCTAGGGGTATGGCTTCGGGTGGTGGAGAGCTGAACTGTGCTTGGCTCCTATAGCCTCTCCCGAGACTTCTCAATTGCTCTCTGAAGAGGACGCTTTGGATGAAATCGCTGAACTGGGATTCGGCAAGGACGTCGTCGGAAGATGAGTCCGAGGAGTCTGAGCTCATCCAAGAAAGACCTACAGTGCACGGGTGAAACAACCATCAGCGATATGCACAGGTGTGATTTCAGAAAAAGTACAAAGGGTTGAGCGTCGGCCCCTGCCGAGCTCCCCGCACGTCGTTGATTATCCGAGAGCCCTACTACCTATGAGCTCTCGGCAATACCTAAAGAGAAATCACGCTCGGGTATATCCTATGCCCTCGGCGAAGAGCGGTTCGCTCGATGGGGGAACGCTCGGAAGAACACGTTGAGTGTTCTTCAAGCCCAGAATCCGGCGGCCGTGCTCCGCCGCACAGACCGCCGGAAAACTCAAACAAAAACAGAGGCAGAAGAGCGAAAAAGAACGAAACACTCAAAAACCCACCCAAAATGCAACAAAAATGCACAAAAAGCTTCACAAAACGTATAGAAACAAGGGAAGAACACAATACCTTGGATTTGGTGGAAGAATCTTGGCCTGAAAGTGAGATCTCCGCGAGGAAGGAGCGGTTGAGCACGGCGGGCGGTGGCGGCGCAAGGGTTTGGAGCTAGAGAGAGAGAGTAACAGTGACCCTCTCTCCCCCTGTCCGTGTATTTATAGGGACACCGGTCCGGGAGATGGAGGGTCACCCCCCTTCAGATTGCGACGCGTGCCCCGTCCGATTCGAGCCGTTTGGGCGCGAAAACCAAACGGCGGCGCATGGACCAACCGCGCGACGGCACGTGGCATCAACGTCATCACGCGTACGGGTTTCTGCACCAAATGTGTCAGACGTCCCTTCGCTTCCCAGATCGATGTGACGTTCCGAGCACCAGCCTCCCTCCGAGCGCATGCGCGGAGGGACTCGGACCGTCGCCAGCCTGACCGCAGTGTTCCATGCCGATCGCGTGAAACACGAGCGCCGAGCCCATTTCTCCGACCGCTTGATCCGAATTACATCAACTCCCGCACCCTTCCGTCGGTGTGCGGTAGTTGATGGGGCTATTGTAGCGGCCGGGCTCACAGGGGTCAGCAGAGGCATCCCCCTCCACATCACGAAGAGCCAAAAAGATCATTACCTCAGAATCTGCAAAACCGAATGCAGATCGAACCGCCTGGACGATGCCGAACGAACGGTGCCCACGGCGGACGATGCGGACACAGGGTCTTGGACGAATATAGGTTTGAACGGAGACTACCGAACGGCTCGGTGCCGAGAGCATGGTACTCGCAGCTTGGTTCCCAGACAACCCTCGGGAGCTCCGCCGAGCGACGCGCCGAGCGCCCAGGGGGCTGGGCCGCACGCCTGCCGAGTCTGTTGACCTCGGTAACGTGGGGGCTCGGGCACATCCGGTTTGGTGGAAGTGTGTCGGGCACGCCACACAGTCCATGATGAGGCATTAAATGCGGCAGTCACTTACTCTGCCACCGCCGCCTGCAGAAGCACGTGGGTGATGGGGAATGTCTCGAGCTGATTTGACTACTCGAACCCACGTGCCGTGACGTCAGCCCAGACATGGCGTCTGGGGCTGGGGTGAAGGTCATGTCACCTGTCATTCCGAGCGTGAATGACAGGCGCGTGAGGGGCGCCGAGCGCGTGGGACGCACGCCCCTCAGCCTATAAATACCCCGCCACAACTACCACCATGGGTATTCCTCTCTCCTCATTCAATACCCTCATAACTCTACCTCTTTACTTCTATCTCTGAGATTTCTGGTGCATTTCTCCCCTCCGGTGACTGACTTGATCATCGGAGTGCCTTCCCGGACCACCACCGTCCGGGCTAGGCACTGACGTGGTTGTCTACGTGTGCAGGTTATCATCTCCGGTGAGTAGCAGCGGCTCAGGCGTGCACTGCCCTTCTCTCTCCAAGAGGTCCAAAGAGTTCACTCCGGCGAAGAGACCCCCACAGATACATTCTTGTTACAAAATTTGAGGCAACGACAAATTATCGCACATCATATATTGGTTTATCATCCGTATTATAACACTATCACGTGAAGTGACGGAATCCCAACCTAAGGTACATAACACGTCAAAGATTAGAACAGATACATTACCTTATTCTGAATGACATCTTTCAATATCGTTGTAATTCTTGCTAGAGTCTCAATCTTCTTTTCCATTTCACTCACATGAGTCAAATGTGCTACATTCTTATCCTCCTACAAGTTCACAAAATTGTAAGAATAAGATAAATTACTACAACCCCAAGAAGTACAACTCATATTTTAAGAACAAATCCAGAAGTTTTAGAGAGCAATGATTACCTACTTTCTGTGAACATAAGACCCTTAAACAACAAAGAAAAGCGAGAGAAAGAAATGAGAAACCAGATAATGGAGAAAGTGAATGAACGTGATTCTCCATGAAATAACATTAATAGAAACTGGTCTGGAAATAATCTGGTAAAGCAAATCCAAGGTCCGTACTCATGTAGCATAGGTTTTGATATCATCTGACAGATATTCACCACTCAAAGTTTATCCCAAAAAAGCATACAGAAAATATTTTTGAACTTAAAAAACCGAGCAGATATTAAGGAAATCTTAACACATGCAAGGACACATATATACATCTGATTGGCTGCATATATGAATCCATTTACGTAGCTAAGTGCCTATAATCACCAACTAAAAAAATGAATTTTTTTTTTTTTTGGCCATTCTCAGATTGTTGACCCATGACCCATTCTTTCTTTACTTCTATAATCCAACATAATCTTCCACCATGACTTCGAGACAAGATCGAAGTACAGTTAGTTTACTTCCAGTGGAGCGCTTCCCTTGAAGACTATCTTACCAACAAATTCATAGATCATATAAATATACACATAGGAGTTGAAATGAACAAAAATATGAGCCCACCATCACACACGCATGGTTGATGGGTATATAAGACACGAGAGAGTGATCACATCACCTTGCGACCTTGAAGTTCCACTTGCAAATCTGCTATTTTTCTTTGAACAGTTGTTAGTTCTCTCAAAACCCTTATCAAGTCGTCACCCTTTTCACCGGTAGTGGATAAGTTTTGAAACTCTTCCTACACCAAAGAAAACCACCTCAGCCAAAAGAAATAGCAGGAGCCACATTAGATACAGCAAACTATCAAAAGGAGACTAGAAGCGTGTGTCTTGCCATCTTGGTATCTCATTCAACTGGAAATATACATCCTCAACATGGCGTGACAAACTAAAACAAAATATCAACAAAAGAAAAACAAAACACACGCTCACTTCAAAAAAAACATTTCAAGAACTTGACAGCACGTGATACACTAAGCATTTCAGACATCTCAAATATTTTCATGCATAATAAACACTTTATGATGCACATCAAAGTCTAATCAAAATCAATTATTGGAGACAAAAGAAGAAACTTCATTGCAACAAAAGATCAAGAACAAGAAGAGAACTGATTAGAACTTAGAAAAGAATTAGAAAACTGTGACATTTAGTATATCTACCACCAGAAAATGAGAAACACAAGCAAAATACTTTAAAACTACACTAGCAGGATCTATTCCAATTGAGATACTTAATCAGATTTGGTAATGCGTACTTTAAACTGTAATTAGTAAAAGCAATCAGGGTGTGACAATGGACAACCTCACATTGTCCAAAAAGTAGGATAAAATAGTAGAACTGCGGAAGAGCAGAAGCATCACATTCACAAATTAAAGTAACCCGGCTTCCTAATTGCGACTTCTGAGTGTCTATAAGATGTAGCATTCTATTCGCAATCAATGTATACTCCTGGCCTAAGACCCTCATAGCGTGTTTCTGTTTTGGTGTCAAAGTAATTACCACTTGCCCCCATAGGTTGGTAGTAATTGTATATTGTACACGAAACACTATAAAAACACGTGTTCAGTGCAATCACACAGAAGTTGAAAATTACAAGGTGGACAAATGGATCAATACGGCATTCCCTCGTTCTCACGCCTTAGGCAATTAGTGTAAAGGCTCATTACTTGTTGAGGAGTCCACGATCCCTTTTTAGACCACAAAGGAAGAGGATGAACACCAAAGCATTCACTTCAAGCTCCTACACCAGAGCTCTTCAATTCATAAATTCACCACTCCAGTAAAGATTAAGCTTTAGGAGCAGAGGCCTAGATGACTGGTCAAACCCCAAAAGATGCTATCCAGTTGATGCTTAAGTTTTGCAATATTATGTTTGTTAAAGAGAAAAAGTTCGATAGTAAAATCAGTAACTACGATCAAATTAAAATATAATCATGTTATATCCATGCTAATCGTAACGCTACGCTGCTACGCATTAAAAATTTAAAATTTACAGGTGGAAATGAAAACCAAAAGCGGACCATATCGGCCTACACAACAGTTTTTGAGCCTCCTCATACCATTCCAACCTGATATACAAGTGAAATGGAAAATCACGTGTATAGGCTGGTTCCCGATAGGTATCGGTTTGTTTCCAATTCATGGACCAATTTGACCGTTACAAGTGATTTAGGCCCCTTTTTTTGTCAGGAATGATATGTAAAAATTCACGACCTCAAGGTCTGCGACAACCGGTTCTCCCTGCGTATCGTTTGAAACTCTTGATACCGAGACACCGAGACTGTTACCGTCACACAAGATCAAGCAATTTACACTGATAAACTCATTTCTATGGCAACAACAGTCTCCCTAAACTTCTTCATGTCTGAAAACCGAATTCTATCAAGCAATGAGGTAAGTTTTTGTTCCTTGAGTGGCTTAAATAAAAAGATACATTCAAATTTTCAAAAAAACTACTTAGAAAACACTCTAGACAATCAAATCATCATGAACCAAAGCTTATTAACCATGCCAATATAAAAGCATCAGCGACCAAAAGGACCCAAAGCTGCCGCGAAATGATAAAGGTAAAGCTAAAAAGCACCAGGATCAATCGCAAAGTACAAGCAACATAGACATACACATCTATGTGGAGAGAGAGAGAGAGAGAGAGAGAGAGGACCTGGGAAGGGGGAGGGGGAACGGAGAAGCCGAGATCGGCGGCGATGGAGAGGGCATCGGACATGCCTCCCAAGCGTCGAATAGGTTTCCTTCCGACCCAAGTCGTGTCGCTTCCCATCGACATTATTCCAACCGAACTCTGATTTCTTCTTTGGAGATTCGGAAGGAATTGGCGGAATTGAGAAACAGTGGTGGTTGTACTGGTAGTTTGGTGCTCTCTTGCTCAGGACGGCAGTCTGAAAATCTCAAATCGTCTTTTGAATAGTAGAAAACCGTCTATGAGATTTAGGCGCTGTTTGGAAATTATAGAAAGAAAGAGAAAAGATGGGAAAATAATTACCAATGAAATAGTAGAAGGGAAAATTAAAGAGAAAACGGGAGGACACTTAAATATGAATTTGAATATATTTTTCTTTCTCTTTCTTAAGTACCAAACAAGAGGGAAAATTTTAAAACTTTTCTCTTCCTTTCCACCTCTTTCTCTAACATCCAAATAACATCCAAATAAAGCCTTACTATATTAAAGCACTAGCGTCTAGCGTCTTCGGGAAAAAACAATAAATGATCAAGAAAAGTGAATTCAGGTGGAGTAAAGGAAAATGATATTGATTTTTCTATGTGTGTGCTCTTGACAAGAAATATTGCATGAAAACAAGAATTCCTTCATTTTGGCAAGACCTATTTTACACGAAAGTTTTCCCAAAAGCAAAGTTGAAACTATGGGTCTTACGACTTTCCCGGTAACTGAACATGCAGAAAGTTGATTTTCCCATCCTTTCCAATCCTTTTCATGCAAATGAACAAGGTCTAAGTGTCTTTTGGTTGCACATTCTTCCATTTAGCATTCCTCCAAGCGACGTTTTCGGGAAAGTTCAAAGGTTACACTCTCGCACGCTGTAAACGATCTGAACCATTTAATAATTTTAATATATGATTTCAAGTGGTCTTGGAAAAAATCATCCAAATTGAACATACGTAACTATTTGATCTACAATTCATTCAATTTTTTTTCTCTTATAATTCAAGACTTTGAATCTGAAAGAATCTTGAAGAAATATTATTTGATCTGGATTGACAATCTACGATCATTTCTTATGATTGGATGTAAACTAGATAGAGATACCTTATATAGATACTAAAATCCGTGCTATGCACGGGACGAATTTAGGTACACACAATTAGTTTAAATTGTTGAAATTCATAAATCATTCAACACCACTACCCAAAAATGCAGGATTAACATCAGGATATCCCATGTTTTTGCTAATCCTTTGTTTGATTCCCTAAACTAAATTCCGGGATTAATATCAGGACTATCTATTTCTCTCTCTCCCTCTCTCCAACTCTCAAACCCATTTCAACCAATTATTATTTTTTTCCAAAATCAAATACAAATATGATTTTTGAAAAAGTTTAACATGAATTTTTGTGGGTATGAGTTCAAATTGCTTTAGCTATGCACATATTAAGGAATTGTAACAAAAGTTCATGTTGTTCAAAGAAAATTGTAACATGATTGGTTTTGGCCAATCTCAACCCTCTCAGGACGTAGTACGCCACCAGGTTTTGATTTCTTAGAGTTTATTTTCGTGCAGAGAATGTTGAATAAAAAGCAGAATTTTTTTGTCAAACTGTAAAAACGAGAAACAGATTTTTTCGGGAATCTGTGAAAAACGAGAAAGAGTGACAGAAAACGAGAGAGAATGAGATGATGAAATACCTGTTTGATCTCCTACAAAATCAATGGCGTCCAGAGCTCTTGTGGAGAGAGGGAGGGAGGAAGGGAAAGTGAGAGGCAGAGCAGCGGAAACGAAGAGAGGAAGAAGATGAGATCTGTTTTAGGGCTCTATCATTTAGATCGGAAATCCCAGGGGAACCGATGAGCATGAACCGATTATGTACCGATCGGCTTCGGGGACCCACTTTTGGGTCCCACACGGAAGATCCGAGCCGTTCATTCATCTCAGAATCAAATTCCGAGTAGCCCACGCCGAGATCAAGTCGATCGGACGTCCCTAAGTGCTCGATCCAAAATCACCCCATTTCGTTCAAAAACATAGATGAATGAACGGCTTGGATCTTCCGTGTGGGACCCAAAAGTGGGTCCCCGAAGCCGATCGGTACATAATCGGTTCATGCAATGCAAGTAATGGAACCAAATATCATTGCAATCCAAACAATAGAAACCAAGGCTCTAAGAAATTAATCAACTTCCCACAATAAAATTTTAAAATGCAATGCAAGTAATGGAACCAAATATCTCAAGCCATGATCTTCTTTGCTGGAAAATGAATAAACTTCGTAACTTCATTACAATCAATTAAAATCTATAATGGAGGAATACGGCTTACAACAAAATCCAATTACAATTCCTTACTTAGTACACTATAATCTTGCTTCAACAATAGTTAACAAAACCATCTTACCTAATTGTTTCGTGCATACAAATCAAATACACAGTCTGGGGGAGAAATTATCCAAGCAAGTGATAAGAAGTCCACTTTTTTTTTTTTTTTTTGCATGAAAATTACTAGAAGGTGAGAGATACGAGATAGATTGTTATGAATTCCCAATTTAATACATCGATAACTATACTAAATCGGTTCCACCAATACATTATCCACAAGTCATACAATCACATATCAATGTAGTTAAATAAGAATCACAGATAGGGCACTTTAATCTTATATGATCGAGACTAATGTAAACTACAAACATTGATGTCTCATGCTATACTGACTCATAACTAAGTATTTCCTTTTCCTATTTTTTTTCTCCTTCCATCCATATGAACTCCACATATCCTATATGATTTTGTAAATCAAATTGCAATAATAAAGAATCCTTAGGTCGATCTTTCATACTGTCCTACAAGTCTTACAAGTGCCCAAACTTAATATCTTCCTAGATGGTCTTAGTTGTTCCCGTGCTACATTAAACTCCCAATAATCCATCCAATTATAGCCATGCCAGCAAACTAGGACTCAACCTTCGAGTTTTTATTGTCCATCTCTCGGTCTCTCTATACGTAAAACTAATCTTGCATGGTCGGGATAATTTTGAAAGCATTTAGGATTCCTTATAACATACCAACTTAACTACCGATTCCAATCTCGTAATAAAGAGTGGTCTTATCTAACAACAATGTTTCCTCTAAAGCTTGGCAATTATTCGAATAGACTATTCAGATCAACGTATCCTACAACGTATCCTAAAACAAGCGATTCAAATATTTCTCCAATGCCCAAACATGTTAATCCATAATCTATAGCATATCGTGATAACGAGATTAACCACTAAAGATCATTAAATCAGCTCCTTCTATCTTTTCATTGCAATGCCCGTAGTTTCTTAATAAAATATAAAAGTGCATATTCACGCTAAATAAATCAAGCAACATCAAATCATCAGGCACACATACCTCTCATAATCCCCCAGCGACAAGGTCCCAATAGTGATATGTTTTTCTATTCTATTTTTTTTCTTTTCCTTTTTGGCAAATAAAATCCCCACGTGAGAAAAACTTATGTTCAACAGTATAAAATCAACAAGCAGGTACCAATCTTTCTTTATGACGTCACATATTCTATCTATATCTAGTTCCATGGTAAAAATGCACATCTTTTTTTTTTTTTTTCCTAGTTAAAAGAGTTTCCATTCTAGATGTTCAATCATGAAGTCGCGGTGGCCAGTCGCACTTCAAACTGAATATCCAAAAGTAGATCCTCAAAGTTTGTTTTTTTTTTTTTCCTACAATCATATTTCAATCATGCCATATACATTCACCTTTATCAAGCAACATTTCACTCAATATGCACACGTGGGATGCATCATAAACTTAAGCTTGACCATTTAGCATAAAACATTAGGCGCTTATCACAATGTAAGAACCCCCATACTCTTGTTAGGAGTCTGATTCGCCTGAGGTTCTGCTCATGTGCGCGTAGGCCCAATCCGTTGGGAGTATCCACAGAGTCCACCACATTACATGGACCCAATATACATTGAATGACCCATATCCACTTAAAAGGCTAAGCCTTGTAAGTGGTGAGTCATCCAATTGTATATTAAGGTCCAACTCTTTTTAAGTTGGATGTTTTCATGTATTTGTAGGTCGGCGTGAGATCCTCTGCTCCCCTTGCCTGTCCCCATCTTCTGCCCCCTCAACAATGTGCTGACACGTGTCCCCTACAAATCTTAACCTTCCATCAAACTCAGGCTAGTTTTTCCCTTCCCCCCTCTCTCTCATCCATTTTTGCTCAACCCATCAACGAGACGACCTCTTGATTCCCAGAACTTAATCATCTTCACCACCAAAAATTCTATCACCTCCCTCCATTCACTCTGGACCTAAAACCCCATCCTTTTCAGTTGTTCTCCGAAAACCCATTTCTCCTAAATCCCCAAACTTTCTTCTTTTTCTATATATCCAAATTTGTTATCCCGAAACAATTTTTTTATTATTTATAATAGAAACAAATTATGTTTATGGATTGTGTATTATTCACATCAACAAATTAAAATTTCAATTTGCTTGTTTTGGGTTTTGAGTTCTCATAATTACTGTATACACTTGAGTCCCGAAATATTGGTTTTAGAATTAGGATTTTAAGGTTCCACCGGGGCAATAATTGGCAATCTATTGATGAGAGAGAGGGGGAGAAAGATAGAGAGGAGTTCCTTTGAATTAAACACAGGATCACAGAGATGGAGATATTTTTTTGAATTAAACGCGGATTGAGAGAGAGAGAGAGTGGGGAAATAGACATACAGTAGATATTCGTTGATGGACACTCACATGGTTGAGGGGGCAGAAGATGGGGATAGGCAAAGGGGCCAGAGGATCCGGTTTCTTGTAGGTCACATATTGGATTCACAATGTAAATTTGTTGTTTTTATGTGGTTGTGCTCCTGATTACGTGTTATTGTATCGGATATTCCTAGCATAAAGTGTGCTCCTGATTTAATCTCTTTATTTTCAAACAATGTACTATAAACATTAGAAGAACCAAATTTCATTTTCAGTAATCGTCTTACGGAAAATCCTCCTTAATTCGGCCCCCTTCATGTCGGAATTTTGACTTCGCCGCTGATAAAATTCTAGGAAACACATCTAGTATTTATTTATATATACATAGAGATCTAGAGGGGAACACCCCACGGGCAGTCCATGAAAACGATTGCGGTTTTGGAAAATGGTTTGATTGATTGACAGGTGTCGCCACCCGGGTTTGAGGATCGTACCCGAGAAACCAATTGGAAAATGACTATTTTGCACTTGAAATAGAAAATATTTCACTGGCCTTTCAAAATGAGATTTCTCAGGTCCGGGAGCTAGGTTACGAGGGGGGAAGGAATTTAAAGCACCTCTCTCGCCCGGTGTGGCCACCGGTCTCTACTAAATGTTTAAGGGTTTTGAAAACATCGTTTAAACAGGCTTTAATTACAAGTTCATGAGAGAACACATAAATGCATCAAGAAGATTAATGAAATATATGTGGATGCTTGTGCAAAATGTTATGGGTGAATGATATAAGATCCTGAAACTGGATTAAATCACACTCAAACTGTTCAAAGATGCCTTAGAAACTAATCACCAACATCGTACTTGCCACACCTGGATGGCAATCTGGGCACCTGGATTAGGCAGACCCAGGTGCTTGGATTGAATCCAAGCGCCTGGAATGGGTGAATCCAGGCGCCTGGAAGGCTCACCAGACAGAAACTTCAAAACCTCATTTGCTTCAGTAAGCACCAAGTGCAGTGCTCATGACTTATACACACATGCTCAGAATGATGTTTAGTGATTTCATGGGTGATATGAACCTCAAGATGACCTTAAGTGCATGACATGAACTTAGAAAAGGCACAATTTTTTAATGATTCAATGATGAGACACAATGCACAAGACATATTTCAACGCTGATGTACTACATCCATGCATAAAGAATACCATTTGATCAGTTTATGCTTGTATCTAAATGAAATGAAAAGAAACCCATTCTAAAATGCAATAAAATACTTGCATTGGACATTAGCAATATAGGATATGTTCAAGTAACATGAAAGCTTATCTAAACACTTTAAGAACTAAATGACCAGACCTTGCTAATGATATATGGACTCATATGGACATTTCTTTCTCATGTAACCTTTTTATCAAGTGTGATTATGACCTCAAAATACTCCAAATGCTCATTATAATGAGGGTCAGAACATGACACATGATCAACCTCAGATCAATGCATGCAAATAATGTACCATGAATAGAACTTTTTATTTTTTATTATATTTTTTAAACAAGTTATGCTCAACTCTAACACATGCACAAGAACGAAAGTGAACAAAACTAATTAAAACTTGTTTAAGGCAAGTCACACCAGGAAGCTTTTATTCAATTTACAAGGCTAACTCTCAAAATGAAAATATACTCAACAACAAAGCAACTAAGCCATATCCACAACCGACGCCCAGAGTTGTGCACTAGCAAGAACAAGATGCTAGGCACTTTATTGGTGGAGCGTTATAAGACAAAATCTTTTATTCAAATGAGAAAGCAACAATAAGAGCAAAACAAGCATGAACATGAACTAAAATGCGCAAGATAAGCAAAAATGCATCATATTGGAGAAGAGGCGCACTAGAGATCAACTAAGGGCTTTATTAGCTTATAATGACCGTGGTTGCAAAAGAAAGGTCAAACAAAATGAATAACGGCCTATCGTAAGCTCGGGTCAACTACCCATTGGCCGTTATTACAACCCTAAACTACCCAACAAGCAGAACATAAAATACTCCAACAAACCAACATCTGCAATTTTTTTTTTGAAATGAATTGAAATTGACAAGTGGACTCTGCGATTTTATGAGTGAGACATGGAGGCAGCATTTACGTGGACACTCATTCATTTGAAGAAGTCTGACCCAAAGTTAAAATAATTCAAAGCCAAGAACTGACTTCATTATGAGGATGAAAAAGTTGGTAAACTTTAAAGCCTTGGCCGCCCTTCTTTAATTTTGCATCTAATCTGAAGAAACAATTGGGCAATGAATTGGAAATGGGATGCCCGTGGGCCAGTCCCTGTTGCTCCGTTTCAGCTTTTTTTTTTTTTTTTTAATCTAACTTGCACCACGATATCTCACAAAGTAGACTGCCACTTTTGATACTAGTAGAGGTATTCAGTCTACCAGTAGATTTTTTTTTTCCTTTCTGTAATAGTTGTGTGGCCCCCCAAAACACTCACTAACCATCCCTCCGAACATCCGGTTTCTTAGGATTATACAATAAAAGGTTCCGGACTTGGCTCAATCAAGGGTTTAGGAGACGCGTATGTGGTTTAATCACACAAAAATGACTTGTATCATTTCTTAAGTACGCCATTGTGGGCGGTCGGATCCACGCGGGTCCTCGGCGGATTGGAATGTATGTAAAAGATGAATGGAAATGAATAGAGTCGCCACCCGGGATTTATTTAGAAAATAATTTTGGTACCCGAGAAACCGTTGAAAAGAATGACTCTTGTGCCGTTTTGAAAAAGGTTTGATCCGCGAAAAGATTCTTTTGGATTCGGAAGCCAAGTTACGATCGGGGAAGGTTTTGTTAAAAAGCACCCCGCTCGCCCGGACAATTTCCGGTCTCTACTAAATATTTGTGGGATTCTTCATAAAATATTTTATTGCAAAACTTTTAACAAAAATACAAAATATGAGCAACAAGAATAAACAAGTAGTTCATAGAACCATAACGGGAATAAAATGAAATACGTGAACTTGATAGTAGATAAGCAGAACCTGAGGGGAAACATCGTAATATCAGTCGTTTAAAGCCAGAAAACCCGAAAACAGAGCACGATTCTGTTTGAAACAGGGGAGGAACTCATCCCGCAAAAGTCAGCCACCCGGCCATTCTATGTCGGCCGCTCGACCAATTATGTTGGCCGCCCGGCCAACGTTCCTCTGATTTTTTGGAAATTTCGCGGATTGGAAAAAAGCCTTGAAAGCCTTTCTTTTGAGGAAAACCGGTTCCTTTGGGATCAAAACAAACTTGGAAAGTTGACCTTGAGAAAATTGTGCCCCGGATAAGGTCGTATCGTGCGATAATGGAGGATACCGCCCGATACGGAGCCGTAGGGGTGAGTTTTGCTTGAAATAAGGTTATCCGAACCCGGGATGATCGTAATCATCCCAAGCCCGGAATAGTTCCCCTCAAAATGCTGGATGATCTATTACACGAGCGGCGTTGTACCTTTTCGGAATGAACGATCGAGCTATGAAAGTTTCGAATTTCTTTCGGAAAAACTTCGGACGAAGTATTTCGATGATTTAATGGAAGAATCGGAGAGAAGGTATGAAGAGAGGGATTTATAGAAAGTGGTTTGGCAGTATTTTCAAAACGCTGAATGACGAATTTGTTTGGCTTTCTGGTGTTTCTTTCAGGGTGTGTGTGTCGGGGGGGGGGGCTTTTGAGTGGAGGCCGGAGGAGGTTTATATAGCCGTGGAGGAGGAGCGCCAATGATGAAAAAAATCCTTCCGAAGATCTTCGCGATGATGATATTCCCTGCGCCAGGGAATATATTCACCTGCGAAGAATCCCTACAGAAGCAAGCTGGCCGATTTGACAACCAAGATTGGCCGCCTGGTCGATTAGGTTAGCCGCCCGGCCAACCTGATGAACAGTGGACTGCCCGGTTGTCAAACTGGACCGCTCGGCTAAACTGGTTATTTTATTGATTTTTTTGTGAGCTCTGATCGATCGTTCCGAGGTAACCATGCACGTTCCTTTTCATCATAGGGGATGCACTTGGACTAAAATTGGGGTGTCTACAGCCATAGACTCCAATGTAATGCACATAAGATATCCAACACACCTAGACATGAACACAAGATTTATTCACCTAAACTAGGAATGAAAGATGAGAAACGAAACGGGATATGGACAAAACTCACTCAGAAACACGTTTTAACTCAATTTGTTCACAAATGTTTATGTATATGTACCAGAGGTGAGCTAAGCAATTTTTATTTTATTTTATTTAAAAGTAATGCAAAACCCTTGCTAGTTAGACACAAAATGAGCACATGGTGAGTTTTTTTTTTTTTTTTTAAAACCTCATTATTAACAACCTAAAAATTGAAAAGAATTTAAATAGATAATATTTATCCCTCCCCTCAACTTAAATTGTGCTATGTCCTCAAAGCGCGAAGACAATATTGAAATGAAGAACAAGGGTAGGAACAAAAATGTACCGACGGGGTGGAAGTCAACCACCCAATACCTCGACCAAAGATGAGGATTTTGTCTGCTCGCTCCTTTCGTCATCGGCAATGCTTCCAAGGCTTCCTCCTTCGGCCCCTCTCCGAGACCACAGCTAGTCGTACAGGACCATCCTCAATGACTTTATAGGCCTTACAACCGCGACATTTCGTCGCACTCATGCTTAGAGCTCCTGAATGCCGCACTCGCCGCCAAGTTAGGCCCAAACTACCAAGGCTGGTACAGTAACATGATCACCCTACAAAAGACTTAATTGCCGACTACCTACTAAGAGAAGTGATATTAGAACCGCCCGACTCGTGTTATCCAGGCTCCACAAAGAACAATATTTACAATATGTACAATGAAAGAATGGCCCTTCTAACCGGAGCTAGGAACACGCGCATTGTTTTCTAGCCGGCGTGAATAGCTAAACCCAAGTCAATGATGAGAAACCCAATGCAAGGAGGAGCAAAGGGCCGGGCCCTCCAAACAATTAAGTCCAGAGGTACGCGTTAGCTCCCCGTGAAAAGTGAAGTCACGAAGACTCCACGGGCAAATCACACAAGAATTTAAACCGGAGGGTTGTCCGAATAGACCGGATCGACCAACTTCTCAACCTCCTCCTCAGCATTAAAATTTTCAAAAAATGGCTTAAGCCTTTGACCGTTCACTTTGAAAATTTTACCATCTTTTGGATTAAAAACATCTATTGCCCCGTGGGGATACACTTGATGCACAAAATACGGCCCAACCCACCGTGATCGTAATTTTCCTGGAAAAAGATGAAGTCTAGAGTTATATAAAAGCACTTTTTGGTTCACATGAAAATTCTTCCATAAAATGTTTTTATCGTGAAATTCCTTGACCTTGGCCTTGTAAATGGCCGTGCTTTCATATGCATCTCTTCGAATCTCCTCAAGCTCATTGATTTGGAGCTTCCTATGCTTACCGGCTTCGGGCATGCGAAAATTTAAAGATTTGATGGCACAATAGGCCTTGTGCTCAAGTTCGACCAGCAAGTGACACGCTTTCCCATAGACCAAGCGGTAAGGGGACATCTCCAAGACCGTTTTATACGCAATTCGATAGGCCCACAAGGAATCGGTCAATCGTGTAGACCAATCCTTTCGATTAGGATTCACCGTTTTCTCTAAAATATGCTTGATTTCTCGGTTAGCAAGTTTTGCTTGACCATTAGTTTGGGGGTGATAGGCCGTGGAGACCTTGTGAGTGATACCGTATGTAGACACCCAAATTTTGATAACTTATGCATCCCCAATGATGAAAAGGATGCGCGAAATATACCTCGGGATAGCTCTTTTAGTTGGATGGATCAAATAAACCAAAAACCCCAAAACCCACCTGAACCGTACGGCCCAAAACCCAGAACCATTCGGCTTGAAATTCCAGTTGCACCGTGCGGTGTCACTTTGTGCACCGTACGGCATATCCTTGCACCGTGCGGCGTCCTTGTCCCATCAACAGGATTCTCGGGCTCGCCCAGCAGCTCAGAAGCGATGATGATATTCGCACATCATTACAATCGCTGGCGTACGGGAATCATCGGAATGATGAGTTCGTTCAAAACCCCTCTATATAAACCGTGAGAAGGAGCGGCCAAGGAGATCGATCAGTTTTCTCAGCAACCATTCCTCTCAAAAGCAAAATTTGCCATCCTCTCGTTTCCCTGTCAAAACCACCTCTGATTCAAATCATATAGCCCTTGCTTCCACAAGTATATCAATTCCAACCTCCGAATCAATCCCTTTTACAAAGATCCTGATCGGTAATCAAGCAAACCAGAGGTATATATTCGCTTTCATCGAAGTGATAATCCGCTGAGGGGGGGGGGGGGGGGGGGTTCTCCATTGGGTTTGAGGGGAGCTCCGTAGCTCTTTCTCGAGCCCGAACGGAGATGTTTCAACAAAATCCAATCCTTTCGGGTAACTGTCACGCGATACTATTCATTATCGCGGGATGCCGACCCTAGAAATAAGGTACATTATTTCATCAAGACTATTTTCAAACCTTTTACAAAAAAAAAAAGAGTTGGTTTTTGTACGAAAAACAGGAGCAGATTTCAATCAAATAAAAATGAGATTTTAAAAAAAATATGCTTCGCAGAGACACCGTGCGGCATCCATTATGCGCCGTGCGGTGTTACTAGAAAATCATTTTCGATGCTCTGTTTCTTGAAATCCGATGCTCTGTTTTGGCAAAAAACCAGTGGGTAAAATCACAGTTTACCCCCTTTTACCTTCTATTTCTTGCATTTGTACCCCCTCTTAGTTAATTTTCTCGTATTTACCTACTTGATTGCGTGTTATTTAACTTATTGTCATTATTTGTTTCCTTTGAGCACGTTATTTCATGATATATTGCTTATTTGTTTTAAAGTTTTCAATAAAATATCTTCAAAGAAAATCCCACAAAGATTTAGTAAAGACCGGAAAAATCCGGGCACGCGGGGTGTATTTTTTAAACAAAACCTTCCCTGCGGGTAACCTGGCTCCCGAACCCAAATCTCTAATTTTCGCAGATCAAACCCTTTTTCAGCGGCACAAGAGTCATTATTTTCTAAAACGGTTTCTCGGGTACCCAACATTCTCCAAGAATTAAACCCCGGGTGGCGACTCTAAATTTTTCTTCATTTTCCCGGATCGCCTCTTTCATAACCAAAACTCCGTGGATATCATTTTTTTTGCCTCCGCGCGAAAGATCGAGCGTCCACAAAATGGCAACTCCGCTGGGGATCGAACTTTTTAAATTAATCTTTATTTTTGATATTTTACACTTGTAAAATGACCCTTCGAAAGCTTGACACCAAGTACGTGCTTCACGCCGTACTAGAAAGGATTGATGTCAGGGTGAAAGCCCGATCAGTCTAGACTGAAGCCTTCTCGGTTGTTTGCACGAGTAAAATTTCAAGGTTTTGATTAATTTAAAAAAGTGAGCCAAACTTGAAAAATATTTGTGGGGTTTTTGAAAAGATTTTATTGTTAAGCTTTTGCATTGCACGTGCATGGTTACTAGCCTCGCCGCTACATCTTGGTTACCCTACCCGGCTTGCTGGTGTTAGGACATCCCAGGATTCTCGGCAACCTTGGATGATGATGAGTCAGCCTGCCGTTATTACCCTTGCCACGTCAGTATTCTGTGCAAAGGGGAGGCAAATATTGGCTCTAGTCTGGGGAACCCCCTTTACACCAAAACCAGCCTCTGCATATAGATATCCTTAGAACTTTCCAACCTAAGACAGGAACCCACAGGGTAGGATTTCGTGCTATATCCTGCTGCGTGATTACTGTTTTTCCTATACCCTGTCGGCATGCTACCTGTTTATCGCTTTCCGCACATACCATGCTGCCTGTCTACTGTTTTGTATATACTGCTGTCATTTTGCATGCATACACAAGTTAGATTGACCCTAGGTTTCACTTCACTCACCTTGAGGATTGTCCCGATAATCTCTGATTAAGCAAAAAAAAAAAAATCCCGTTTTTCAAATCCTCTGCAAATAGGCTCTGTTTTTCTCCAAATAAACCAGTACTCTTCCTGTCAGAACAATGGTTGATCAACCGAGCAACAAAAGACTCAAGTCCACCTTCTCCACTCACTACAATGCTCCCATCTGGATCATTGAGGAAGACAAGTCCCCCAAGCCTGAAGAGAAGACCCCCGAAGGTGAAAAGCTCTACAAGTGGGTTGACCAAGTCACCAAGCCCAATCAATGGGACAACACTGAAAGCCATCCGGGCTGGAAATTCCATGTCTCGCCGGAAGACGGCCCAAACATGCTCCCAGACAAAATCACTGTCACATTTGAAGAAGATGATGAAAACTTCTGTCCCATGCCACGGATCAAGTACTTTGACGAAGAAGGCCACCCGGTGTACTACTTCACTGACCCAGTCACTGGCCACAAATATTGGGATGAATGCAACTGTGATGGATGTTACGAAGATTACCTTCGTGACAATGAGGACGTATCCCCCCATCAACTTCAGGAACAACAAGAAGAGGAAGCCAGAGCCCGCAAAGGGAAGCAAAAGCTCGGTGAAGCCAGTTCACCATCCACCCCGGTCAACCCAACTCATCCCATCCCATGAAGTCACAATCTGAACAAGTTGGAGCATGTACTATAACCAGATCTGATCAAGCCGTCAAGGGCTCTTTTGGAATAAAACCAACATCAGTTGTCCAGTCTAAATATCAAGTCTGTTGCAGTTTGCTTATCGAGTCTGTTGTTGTTTCTTGTATGGGTTATTTACCGAGTCTGTAATGACCTGTACTTTGCTTATCGAGTCTGTTTTCCGCCTGTCGGAGCTCCTTTTGGATCACTCCACACTTAAGTGATCAATGAAAAAAGATATCTTTTTATCAAAATTTGGAAACCAATTTGCAGTCTCGAACTACATTACGGCCTGATTCCTCTCCACGGGGATACGTAGGCAACCTCGGTCCGGCCGTTGTATTCAGCAAAATTAGAGAAAATTGGGGCAATCTTGCATCATGCATCATTCACTCATGTAAATAGATTGCATGTACAACATAATTTATTTTGTTCATACCATCAGTACATAACCATTGGCAAAAGCAAGAACACTCCTGCACCTGGTTGGGCTCGAACTCCCCAACAGCGATTAATTCGGACTGAGTCAAGAGAGGAACAGTCAGCTAGCCTTCCAGTCATGACCAAGAACACAGAGCAGACAGAGAAGACTGAGGTTCAGATTCTCAAAGAAGCCTTGGAAGATCAACGAGCCGCCAATGCCAAGCAAATGGCTCAGATGATGATCTTGATCCAGGACATTACTTCCCGATTGCCTCCTGGGGAATCATCAAACAATCACCCAGAGATGGATGCCATGATGGCCAAGTTGGCCAAACTTGAGGAATCAGTTCAGAAGCAAGAAAAGATCGCTGCTATAGGCATTGACATGGAGAAGCTGTGCCTATTCCCTGATGCTAAGCTGCCTGACAAGTTCAAGCCCATTGACTGGGACAAGTTTGACGGAAGCGGTGACCCAAAAGCACACCTGCAAACATACGTGGGTACCTTATCCATGTATGATGTGGAGAAAAACGCCATAGCACAGATGTTCCAGCAAACCCTGACTGGATCTGCACTCCGTTGGTTTCTGAACTTGGACAATTCAAAAAAGAAGACCCGGGAAGACATTGGGGCAGCCTTTGTGGCTCAGTACAACTACAATATCCAGCTGGAAATGACTGTTTGGGAGTTAGAATCCACGAAGATGGGGAAGAACGAGTCGTTCGCCGATTTTGTCAAACGCTGGAGAAGGAAAGCATCACAGATGATGGACAGGCCCTCGGAGAAAGAACAAATGAGGATTATCACTCGGAATTTGGAACCTGATTTTGCCAAGCACTTGGTGGTCTTTCAAACCTCCGCTGATTTCAAGAGCTTTTATGAAGCTGGCCTGGCGGTTGAAGATGCAATCCGCACTGGCATATTTGACAAAGGAGAATCTGTTTCTCGACCTAAGCGAGTCTACTCCGGTAACAGCAGCACCCTTTTTGGACCCAGCACTTACAATCCAACCCAAGCCAATTCCTTCAATCCTAAGCCAGTCAAATTTGAGCCAATTAACCAGATAGCCACCCAGCCCTCACCCATCCAAAACACCTCCCAGCCAAGAAGAGAATTCTACCAATTCCCTTTCCCTCTTACCACTGTCTACAAAAAGCTCCTTGAGAAAAATGCCATCAAGCCTCTTGATCCACCCAAAGAACTACCTGCAAACCATAATCCTAACGTTTACTGTGCCTACCACCAGATGCCTGGCCATCACACCAACAATTGTGTCCGTCTCAAGCACGTAGTCCAAGACTTGGTTGATGATGGAACCATCCCAATTCCCAAACAAAAACCCAATACCATTTCCAATCCCTTGCCTAACCACAAGCAAAACATCCAAATCAGCCAAATATCCCTCAGCTCCACTCCAAAAGGCCAAAGTCCTACCCAGTTCAATCCCAGCCTACACATCGTGCCAACCACTGAACCAAAACCTTTCACCCCAGTACCGGAAAACCCGGAAGTCTATGCCATCACTGCCCTTGGACACAAACTCAAATGGAGTGACCTCGCTGAAGAAGGAGAATGGGCCATGAATGATCAGGAATGGCAAAATTCCCGACAAGCATTGTTTGGTTCTTTGCTAATCTCTTGGGACCCGAGCCAGTACATCGTCCCAGAAATCCATGACAAGCCAGTTATTTACATGCTAGAAAATCTCAGTATCAACCAAATTGAAGAAACGGCAATCTATGCTGACCCTTTGGACGCAGTTTCACTCCCAACTTTATTTCAGCACAACCCTTTAGACAACCATTCACTATCTCAACTTCCCGAAGAAGAGAATCAGCAAGCCATCGAAATGGTCTTCAATGATCAAGATTGGTTCCCTCAGGCATACATTATCGGAGAATCTCTCCCACGGCCATCTGCGCCATTTTCACACTCTTCTAACATATCGGTTCTGGTCACAGATCCCCAGACAACCACATGGAACGAAGATGAGGTTATCGACATCCGAGTCGGTGGTGACGAAGTATGGACAGTCAATAAATCCATGCTAGACCAGTCTTTCTGGCAAGAGTCGGAGGTAGCAAATTTGAAAACAAAATTAGAAACAGTTGATATCAGCAGTCAGGAAATTTCAAGCGATTTGATATGAAATTTCAAGCGATTTGATATCAACAGTTGATAGCAAATTTGTCAAAGCCGGTAAGCGCAAAGTCGGTGAAGAATTTGAAGACTTCTGGGGTGAAAACCAACAACTCTGGGAGGACACAGTCAATCGGGTAACAAGGAGCGGCCGAATCTACCAGCCGGCCAACCTTCAAAGGAACGTCTCACATCAAGCTTAGCCAGAAGAATTCATCTGGGATGACCCTGTTTAGGAAAATTTACCTCCGGTCGAGCCAGCAGTCACTACTCAACCACCTCAAAGGAACCGGGCAACAGCGGAAGACTTGGTTCAGAAACAGCTCGAAAGAATTCCAGCATCAGTCTCAATTTGGGGTTTACTCTCTTCCTCCCGGGAACATCGTCAGAAGATGATCAAAACTCTATCCAACATGGAGGTACCACCTGATACTCCGCCAGAAACCATGGTAGCGCTACTCACTCCAGCTCGCGCAAAGCACGTTGTTGTCTTCACTGAAAAGGATTTACCCCCAGAGGGAGCTGGTCACAACAAACCTTTGCACATCACTCTCAAGTGCATGGGAAAATGGTTCCCTGTTGTTCTGCTTGACAACGGATCCACTCTGAACGTTTGTCCTCTGGGGACAGCTTATTGTTTAGGTTTCAAGAACAAAGACTTCCAGCCTTCTAACCTCGGAGTGCGCGCATATGATAACACTCGCAGGGATGTGGTAGGAATCATCCAGATGGAAGTAGTAATTGAAGACTTCAGAACAGATATCGAGTTCCATGTACTCGACATTCCCTCGTCTTTTAACCTACTGCTGGGCAGGCCTTGGCTCCATCGATCAGATATCATGGCAGTCCCTTCTTCTCTACACCAGAAAGTTCAACTCGGCCTGGCCACGGGAACTCTAACCATTCATGGCGATTAGGGAATCCGTCCCCATGTCCCTGACAATGCACCACTACTTGAAATCGCTCATGGAGAAGAAGATGTCACCCTTGGTGGTTTTTCTTTTGATACTTCAGGACCAGTCCTTACTGTCAAGATGGATGAGGACTTCTCAGTCAGCTCAACTGCCTTGGAAATGATGAGAAAAATGGAATACCTACCCGGCCTGGGGTTAGGTTTGAACAATCAGGGGATGGCTGAATTCCCTTACTTCTCAACAAATAACCACCGCTTTGGCCTCGGTTATGAGCCAGCTGACGGCGAATAAAAAAAGGGAAAGAAGATTTAAGCTGGTGCCAAGAAGAAGCCCATTCAGTTTGTGAAAGCTCCAGAAGCTGTCTATCATGGGGAACCGGAACCATTCTGGGATATGAAAACGAAAACTAGGCTGCCAGGCTTTGAAATCTTTGCAAACGACACTTGGGACAGTGACGATGAAGCCGAGAAGAGGGAAGAACTGGTTAAGGCACTTCAAGTTGATTGGATTGAAACTCTTGACTCAGGGAATCTCCAATCGTTGTTTGGGGAAGAGTGCCTGATAGGTGTGGAAGAGGAAGGCGAGCCTGCTGCGATGCTGTTTGATTTGAAGCCTGATTTAGAGCTTGCCGAGGAGGTAGAGTTGATGATGCTGAGCCAGGATGCCCTTGGAGATGTCACTACACTCATTGTGGATGCCAATGGAATTTATATAAATTGCACTTTTGTACCTAGAATCACTTACATTAGCACTGAATTTGAGTCTGAGTCCGAGTCTAGCACTGAGTCTGAGTCTTACCCTGAACATGTATCTGTCATTCCCCCGCGTCATCACTTTTCTTTTGAGTTCGAGTCCACTCTCATGTATCATGCCCCTGGGCCCCCCACATTTGCTATCAATGAAATAGACTTTGCTTATCTTGCTGTATCCGAAATAAATTGTGTTGACCCCGACGATGAAGGGATTGAGTTCGAGGAAGAAATTCCAGAAGAACTTCGATCTCTAATCAAAAGGGAAGACGAAAGGCATGCTCAGCCTCTGAAAGAAGAAATTATTTTTATAAATTTGAAAAATGAAAGCAATCCGCGCATGGTTCAAATTGGTTTCGGACTATCTCCAGAAGAGTTCAAAGCCCACTCGGATCTCCTGAAAGAATTCGAAGATGTTTTTGCATGGTCACATGCAGATATGCCTGGCATCGACCCCGAGATTGTGGAGCATCGAATCCCGCTTTATCCAGATGCGAAGCCTGTCAAGCAGAAGTTGAGGAAAATGAGACCTGACTGGGTGTTGGAAATCAAGAAGGAAATTCAGAGACAGATAGACGCGGGGTTCCTAATGGTAACAAAATACCCTCAGTGGGTTGCAAACATCGTTCCTGTCCCAAAGAAGAACGGAAAAATTCGAGTCTGTGTAGACTTCAGGGATCTGAACAAGGCCAACCCTAAGGATGATTTCCCACTGCCGCACATAGATGTACTTGTGGACAACACTGCAGGTCATGCACTTCTTTCTTTCATGGATGGTTTCTCAGGATACAACCAGATTCTCATGGCTCCCGAGGACCGCGAGAAAACTACTTTCACCACAGAGTGGGGTACTTACTGCTACAGGGTCATGCCCTTTGGACTGAAGAACGCCGGGTCAACCTATCAGAGGGCGGCTGTAACATTGCTACATGACATGATCCACAAAGAAGTTGAAGTTTACGTGGATGACATGATTGTCAAAGCCAAGGAAAGGGAAGAACATCTGCCCGCCCTCAGAAAATTCTTTGAGAGGAGTCGCAAATACCGGTTGCGCCTCAATCCTGAGAAATGCACGTTTGGTGTCACGGCTGGAAAGATGTTAGGATTCATGATCACTACGCGAGAAATCGAGATAGATCCTTCCAAAATTAAGGCTATTCTCGAAATGGAGCCGCCTCGGACAGAAAAGGAAGTACGAAGCTTTCTCGGGAAGATTCAGTTTATCAGCAGATTCATCGCCAAGTTAACTTCAACTTGCGAGCCGATGTTTCGACTACTCAAGAAGGATGTACCATTCAGATGGGACGACAGATGTCAGAAAGCCTTCGAAGCCATCAAGAAGTATCTTCAGAGCCCTCCGGTGCTGATGCCACCAACACCGGGGCAACCCCTTATCATGTACTTATCTGTTACCCCATCAGAAATGGGATGTATGCTAGCACAAGAAGGCAGAGGCGGCAGTGAGAAAATAGTCTACTGCATCAGTAAGAAGATGACCGGATGCGAGGAGCGGTACACTTCCTTGGAGAAAGTTTGTTGGGCTTTGATATGGGCTTCCAAGAAGTTGAGACACTACATGCTAGCCTACTCAGTAAGGCTGATCTCTCGGATGGACCCTCTCAAATACCTGTTCGAGAAACCAGCACTCACGGGTAAACTGGCACGTTGGTTGCTCCTATTAGCCGAATTCGACATCAAGTACGTAACTCAGAAGTCTGTTAAAGAAAGGGCTGTCGCTGAATTCCTGGCCGATCATCCGGTGGAAGGTCCAGAAGATGTGAGCTTCGAATTTCTTGATGAAAATGTCATGACCACAACCGATGATGTGTGGTTGCTTTATTTTGACGGGGCTGCTAACCAGAAAGGATTCGGGATTGGAATCTTGCTTATTTCACCAGAAGGGTCACACATCCCTCTCGCTTTCAAGCTAAACTTCGAGGTCACTAACAACCAGTCCGAATACGAAGCGTGTATTGTAGGGATGGAAGCTGCCCTAGAAATCGGCGCCAAAAGATTGGAAGTGATCGGAGATTCCAACTTGGTGGTCTCACAAGCAAACGACGACTGGAAGGTCAAGGAAGACAAGTTGAAGCCTTACCACAAAGACCTTGACAATCTGATTGAACGAAGGGACAAGCCCGTTTATGAGTACATCATGGCTATTGATGAGCCGGACGATGGTCTTCCTTGGTATCACGACATCTGGAACTTCATCGAGAAAGGCGAATACCCGACTAGAACTGACAAGAAGGACCAGATTGCTCTCCGAAAACTTGCTTCTCACTACATTATCTGCGGAGGCAGGCTATACAGAAGATCCTACTGCGGGATGCACAAGTTGTGCGTGAACGGCGAAAAAGCCACCAGAATCATGGAAGAAGTAGACAACGGAGTCTGTGGCCCTCACATGAACGGAACCATGCTCGCCAAGAAGATCTTGCGACAGGGTTATTACTGGTCTACCATGGAAACCGAATGCATTGAATATGCAAGACGGTGCCACAAATGTCAGATTCATGCCAATCTCATGCACATACCACCGTCGGAGCTGCATTCTATGACTTCACCCTGGCCTTTCTCTACCTGGGGCATCGACGTCATCGGTAAAATCACCCCAACTGCTTCAAATGGGAACAAGTTCCTCATTTCTATCGATTACTTCACCAAGTGGGTTGAGGCTGCCTCCTACACTACCCTCACCTCCGTTCAGGTCGCTCATTTCATCAAGCAAAACATCGTTTACCGGTATGGAGTACCTCATGCATTTGTATCCGACAATGGCGTTCACTTCAAGGGTAGAGCCGCCGAGATTCTCGAAGATTTTGGGATCCAGGTCCACAAGTCAACTGTCTACCGGCCACAAACCAATGGAGCTGTCGAAGCTGCCAACAAAACCATCAAGTCGATATTGGAAAGAACCATTCAGTCTGCCAGAAACTGGCATGAACAGCTGTCGTTGGCACTTTGGGGATACCGAACATCCATCCGTACTCCGACAGGGGCAACACCCTATTCTTTGGTCTACGGTATGGAAGCCATCCTCCCTATCGAACTTGAAGTACCATCTCTGAGGGTCATGATAGAAGCTGACATCGAGGAAGCTGAATGGTAGAGCGCAAGATTCGAAGAACTCATGCTGTTTGATGAAAGAAGGCTTAAAGCCTTATATCATGTTCAAGGGTATCAACGCCGAATCGCACGCGCTTTTAACAAGAAAGTCAGGTCCAGGAATTTGCAGGAAGGAGATATGGTTCTAAAGGAGATCCGGGCCCCAGTTTTCGATCCACGAGGGAAGTTTCGGCCGAAATGGGCAGGGCCATACATTATCAAGAAGATCTTGTCCGGAAGTGCTAGTCAACTCATCGATCTCGACGGCAATGAATTCTCCACCTTGGTCAACATGGATCATCTCAAAAGATACTATCCCTAAGAGAAGCTCGCTGGACTGAAAACCGCAAGGGCGGGCAGTGCCATGCAAAAATTAGAGCAAGTCTGCTAATTTGAAAACCCACATCGGGCGGCTTAGGCAAAATTCAAGACAAATCAATCAAAAGAGCTCGCTAGACCAAAAACCCGAAAGGGCGGTACTAGGCAAAATTTAGAGCACAAAAGGAGAGTGAAAATACTCGAATGAACCCTAGCCAATTGCAAGCACGAACTATGTCATGACTTGATTCCTTCTTAAGGATACGTAGGCATCCTCACATTGGGGACCGGTCGCAATCTTTTGTAACATCTTTTTAAGCTGATCCATAGCCGTCATTCGCGCATACAATCACAATCAATGAGAATCAAAGCGGAAAACTTTCACAATTCACTTTTTATTCAAACTGGTTTCTTCGATTACATGGCTGAGCATGATTATTTCACAAGCAAACATTGACCCACATGAAACATGTCATGGGTCAGCAATTTATTTCGGATACATTAAGACTATAGCATATGCCAAATTTGATTTCCATTTTCCCTTGCTTCAATTTCTTACGTCAACCATCTCTTGTAACGCCCCGAAAGCACAATGATGGGATGCTGATCTCTGGGAACTGTCACACGCTCCCTCCAAGTACGGTGATAAGCCTGGATAGTTGCATGATTGAAATTTGGCGCGACAAAGGCTTCAGGGTACACAGATGGTATCGATTGATCAACGCCTAGCTGGCGGAGAATACGGTAAGGAATGTAAAAGGTCCAGCCAGACAGACCCGCCAGGACAACCCTGTGACGTCCCATGTTGCTCATCGTCATGGTCAGACAATCCATCCAGTTCAAGCGCCAAGAGACTGTGTCCTCTCTAAGCTGGGAAAGCACCTGAACCCAACCAGAAACACTCCTGTGAAACTCCTGATACTCCCTCTGAACAAAGCCTCGTGTCTCATGGACCCTGTTCCGCGGCACTGCCTCCAGAAGAGCAACCTTATCGCAAAGCCAAGTCTGTATGAGAGAGAAAACAAGCAAGGAGCCTTAGAAAACCTAAACCCGAGCGTTGAGGTAAAAAGAGAACGAGAGATAAACCAGAAAAAGGAGAGCTGCGTGAGAAACCTACATGTAGGATCAAAGCACTGCCTTCAAAAACATTGGTCCGCCCAGCATGGACTCTATCCAAACCCATCAAAGTTTCAGCCAGAACCATCGGAGCCACATCTTTGCGCTCCTCAATCTTCTTGGCCACTCCTACCAGTGCTGCACTTGCTTGATTGTCTGTACGAACAAACAAGAACGCTGCTAGAATGACAAGGCACAATGCAAAGCCTTCAGGTTGAAACTGACTGATCAAGCGTGGAATGTTAAGCACGCCTCCCTGGATCATGGACCTTGCCGCATTTTTGCTCAAGCCCAGCTTTGAGGACAACACATCAGTGTAATTCACTCCCTGAAGAAGAATAACGGGAATCTCCATATCAAAACCTCCAAGGTACGCGTGGAACTCTTCCACCGTGGGGCATAACTCATGAAGACCGAAGCGAAATACATGCACTTCCGGATCCCAAAAACGGACAGCAGCATGGAGCAACTCAGGGCGTATGGTTACATCCCGAATGTAACGCATGGACGCCAACCTGTGATCTCGGAAGTTCAGCCAACCAAGACCGTCAAGCTCGTCGAGCCAGGGACGAACCAAGGCTGAGATGCTAACAGCCATTTGCGAGATATAGTTGGAGCTATAAGAGTTGGCAGTACTATTTATAAGCGAAACACCCACCTCGGGAAGCGTGCCGCATTGGAGGAAGTGAAGACAATGCAAAAATTCATGAACTTTCCCAAAGATAGACTACCGTTCAGCATTTCAAGGTTTCTGAACGCATAAAACATGCATCGGGAAGCCAAAATCAGAGCCCAGATTGCAGCAGAATACAGCGTCAGAAGTGGGTCACCAAATGCCGGCGCCGTGCGGCACTATGCCTGCACCGTGCGGTATGATTTTCTATGCCGTGCGGCATACTTGGCTATTTCTAGCCAAAATTCCAACTTTGGCACTCCGGGACCCATTCCAAGCTTCTTTTGGCCACTTTTCTCGTGCATACAACTCAGAATGAGTATCAAGGTGTCGATGGAGGAATTATTTGACACTTGCCAAGATGTCTCGATAAACGGGTGTGCCAAAAGACCCCGGGTGCAGGAGCTTTGAATGAAATTTTGTGACATTTTCACAATTTCTCGAAATATTCGTTTTAAAGCAAACATTGTTGCAAGATGTCTAGCTGCGGGGCGTTCTCACTCTAAACTCCTCTCTTTCTCATCATTTTTTCCAGTTCTTCCCACAAAAAAACCAAAGTGTCCAATTTATGTCATTCTAAGTTTCAAACTCATGTACATTTCATGTCCCCACAAAATCTCGTGTCATGTATTCTCAGTGCTAGGTTTGGTTTTTAAGATTCAAATCTTTGTTAATGTAAGTCATTTTACATAATGAAAATGCGAATTTCATGAAAAACCAAAACGATATCCATGTCATAAGTAGAATGTGCATCTATCCAGGGGCAAAACAGGCCCAACGATCATCAAAAACTACTACCACGACACGCGGGCCGTATCTATGAAAAGAAAAGAATGGGCAAATAGGCGCCCAAATAAAAAAGCAGGCACGCAGGCCTGTCCTACCTACTCAAGCACGCGGCCTCTTCTGCACTCGAGGCCTAAACTCCTCAGACTCAGCGGGACCTGTGTCCTCCTCCTCTCTGCTCCCCGCCTCTCTGAAAGACCACCGTGACGGTGGAGCTAAACTCCCTCGTGCACTCCCTCCCGGTCGGTCAACAGAAGGCTGACGACCTCGAAGAACTCTGTCGGAAGGAGGAGTCGTAGGACCACCACCAGCTTGCTTCATCAGCACCCTCCTACGCTCAGTCCTTGGAGGTGGGGACACACTCTGTACAAAACAAAGGAATTTCATCAGTATACAAGGATCATATGCGAAATCTGAAAGCACAAAAAAAATCGAAGCATGAAGGTTACCTGAGAGCTCCCTCTGCCAGGAAAAGGACTACGACCAGCTCTACGTCCTCCTCCTCTGCTGGGCTCGCCAGCTCCTCTACCACCGCCTCTGTCAGCCCCCCGGGCACCTCCACCTCTGGCACCACCACCTCTGTCGGCACCTCTGCCTCTGTCAGCACTACCACGGCCTGGTCCACCTCTACCGGGGCCACCCTCTCTGAAAACCACTCTTGGCACAGCTCGGGGGCGCACCTCTAGAACGTCGCCTATCATCAGCCGGCGCACTAAAGCCTCCAAGTCCAAGTTCAGCTGATAGGACTCTGACGCCCAGCTGGCAGGAATCTGCAAAACAAAGCATTTCACAGGTATCGTCAATAATGCACAAGAAAACATAAACTGCAAACATGTTTTTCTTTCTTTTTCAGGGTACCTGAACAGAAGTAAGGTCTAGCGGAGGTGCTACACGAGGAACCTCCAACACTCCCATCATCCCTCCAGGAGTCTGCACCTCTATCTCTTTCCTCAACACTAGCAAAGCTGTCTCCAGGGCTGCTATACGGGTCTCCATATCTAAGAAACTGGCCAGGTGGCCAACCAAGAAGCTCTCATAGTCTGGAGAACTGCTGAAGGGAAGCACATTGTCCAGCACAGTGTATCTCTCTATCTCTGCCCGTGTGTACTCGTCAGTCCGCTATACGCCAGGGGGTATACGCCCCGGTATCCTAAAATGCGCCGACCTGAGGGACTGACGAGGCACCCTCTCTCCCAAGTACCACTGCCAACCATACGGGGACTCCAGCAAGATCCGCCCCCGTGTCAGCTCCCTGCTCCTCTCCAGGTACTGGTCAGTCACCGCATCCCAAGCATGCCATCTCACCTGCAAAGGAATTCAAGTTCTTCAGAAACTTTGGAAGCCAAACAGAAAGTTCGAGTTTGAAAGCAACACAAGATTCAGGATCATACCGTGCTACCATCAGTCTGGTCCAAGAAAAGGCGAAAGTCGTTTAGTCTCCCTGCATGTACACTGCCGCCTCAGTGCTCTCGATCCCACTTCGTTGCTTGGGGGATCACCTCCTCATTTTCATGACTGTTTGCCGGCGGATACATCCCCAGCACCTCATAAGCCCACACCTGCATGGTTAAAGGGGATTATCAACAAGCTACATGGCAAAATCTCAGGAACTTGAAAGCAATAAGCATGCATATAGAAGTTTTACCTCAAGCACTCTCCAGAAGCCCCCGAGGCTCGTCCCAACTCCTCGGCTAGCAGCACCCAAGAAACAGTAGAGGGTACAAAGAGCAGCGCCTCCAAAGTCCAAGCTCGCCACTCTACCAAGGTCTGCCAGTGCTGGAAGCCAACCCAAGTGAACCTCACTCCGCCTGTTCGGAAACAGGGACACACCAAACAAGTAAAGCAAGTAAGCTCTAGCCATCTGAGCCACCTCTGTCGGTGACTCTGGCTCGTGGTCCCACAAGGCTGGCAAATGGTCACACCTCACCATGGACTCTCCATCGCCTATCTCTCTCCCCAGAAAGTGCCTCACAGCCGCGCTGTCTCTGTATAGCCCCGAGTCGAAAGGCACTGGCTCGCCACCCACTCTCAAACCTGTGATCGCCGAGAAATCCAAAGGCGTCACGGCCATCTCAGCAAACCTCAAGTGAAAGGTGTTGGTGGTGTCCCACCAACGCTCAATCAGAGCTCTCAGCAACCTGCGATCCGCCCGCGTCTGCACCAAAAGCCGAATGAAGTCCATGAAGCCTGTGCCCTCGATCACCTCTCTCACTGCCCCAGGCAAACTCCTGAAGCGCTCCAAAGAGTCTGATGAACCTCCGTAAACCGACAAGGAGACATTCCTCTGTTTCAAAGTAAGCAAGTATAAGTTTTTCAGACAAACAGCAATGGAAAGCATGCATGCACAGGAATTCAAGACAAGTACAACAGTTGAAAGCAGCAATTAAAGTATGTACCAATGGACGTGCAGAAATATGGGTCTCTGGGTCCCTCAGTAAAGTCGTCTCGTCATAGAACAAGTGTATCGGCGAGTATACGTCAGACCCCATCGGTATAAAGAAGTGCACCCGTGGCACGTAAGTCTCAGGGTCGAACGGAGGACGCACTCTCTGAGCTCTCTCCACCTCTGCCACCAAATACAGAAGAGCACCCTCTCCTACAGCCTCAGCCTCAGCCTCTCCTCAAGGAACATGTCCTGAACGTGCTCAGGCACTCTCTCCTCGGCAAGAGCCTCAGCAAAAGTCGGATCCTCCTGAAGGGTCCGTGCCAGGTCCTCATCTCTCACTCCCTCCAGTGTATCAGCCATAGTATAACCCGGATCCCTAGAAGAACCAACTACAGCAGGAACAACTACTGGGTCCGAAGCCCCAACCTCCATATCCTCACCTCCACTGCTCGAGTCCCGAGCCTCCTCCATTGTAACCTTCTCCTTCCCTAGATCCCTCCTGATCACTGGGACTACAACTGACGCATCCTCCCCGCCAATGGGTACCTGAGTAACCAAAGAAGCACTCAGAAGGTCACTGGGTAACAAGCTCTCCTGAGAACCAGTATCTAAGCCCTCCCCGGTGGGTCTCTGCTCAACCATAACGTGCACTCCACCAATATCCATCTTCTCGTCTGAAACCTGTGCACTCGTGCCCAGCACGTCAACCTCCATAGGCTCTGAACTGCTCTCGCCACCCTGCATGGCGACGTTGTCACCTCCCTCAGGCTGATCGACAGCCACACTACGCACCAAAGTGCTACTCACGGTAGCAGAGTCACTGCTATTTGGATCACCCATGGCCGCCGGCCCCACGTCGCCACTAGATCTTGCCACGGCTGGCCCTCCTCCAATCGGTTCAGCCATATGAGGCCCTTCACCACTCGGTTCGGCCACCATATCCACCGTACGAGGCCCTTCATGATGAATTCCACACCCAATCAACACCGCACGGTGTTCAAAACTGTCATCAGCCGCACCAATTTCGGTCGACGACAGGCCACCCATGGTCGACGGAGTCACCACGCTCTCCCCCCCATGAGCCAACAGTGAATGCACCTCACCAGACGACGATGGATGCCCCTCACCGGACGGCAATAATCGATCGCCACTGTCACTTGAACTAGCCATAAGTTTGAATCAAGGATTTCGATTGGAAATTTTGGGGAGAAGAAGAAGATTTCGGACAAGAGGAAGTTGATTCTCGCTCAGAAATAACTGATTGAAATGTTTTTGAACAAAGCACGTAGAAGATGGAAGGGTTTGGCGGTTTTGAACCAAACTCGGCGAAAATTCCACTTACACCGCGCGGCGTGCCGGTGTGCACCGCGCGGTACACATATCTATGTCGTGCGGCGTCCCCTCTCAGTCACTTCAAAAATTGCATTTCTCCCCCTGCTTGATCAAACACTGTCACTTGCTTCCCCGGTACGATATTACCAAACCCTTTTAAAAGGCAATTTATTTTTACGAACTTTCTAAGTCCTCTACGGCAATTTACTTTCACAAAATCCTTTAAGTCCTCTACGGCAATTCATTTTCACAAAATTTCTGAAGTCCTCTACGGCAATTTACTTTCACAAAATCCTTTAAGTCCTCTACGGCAATTCATTTTCACAAAATTTCTAAAGTCCTCTACGGCAATTTACGTTCGCAAAATTCTTAAGTCCTCTACGGCAATTCGTTTTCACAAAAATTCTTAAGTCCTCTACGGCAATTTATCTTCACGAAATCTTTTAAGTCCTCAAAGGCAACTGTTCGAAATTTTTTTACGGCCTTCAGAGCCTCCGAAATATTTTTGACGGCTTCAAAGCCTCCAAATTGTTTTCTTGCAAATATCATTTGTTTTTCCCTCGTTGAAAAATGAGGCATCAACTTTGTCATGATGGCCTCGACGAACTACGATTGGTCTGATCCTCACAAACGAGGTACGTAGGAAGCTCCGAGCTCGACCAAATTTACTATTTTTAGTTGCTTGTTTTCTGCACGGTTGTTTCAATTGGGATGTCCAAATCTTCTAGCACGACTTGCACCAACATAATGGTGACCAAGCCATGTTGAAGAGGGGCAACTGTAGACACCCCAATTTTGATAACTTATGCATCCCCAATGATGAAAAGGATGCGTGAAATATACCTCGGGATAGCTCTTTTAGTTGGATGGATCAAATAAACCAAAAACCACAAAACCCACCTGAACCGTACGGCCCAAAACCCAGAACCGTACGGCTTGAAATTCCAGTTGCACCGTGCGGTGTCACTTTGTGCACCGTACGGCATATCCTTGGCACCGTGCGGCGTCCTTGTCCCATCAACAGGATTCCCGGGCTCGCCCAACAGCTCAGAAGCGATGATGATATTCGCACATCATTACAATCGCTGGCGTACGGGAATCATCGGAATGATGAGTTCGTTCAAAACCCCTCTATATAAACCGTGAGAAGGAGCGGCCAAGGAGATCGATCAGTTTTCTCAGCAACCATTCCTCTCAAAAGCAAAATTTGCCATCCTCTCGTTTCCCTGTCAAAACCACCTCTGATTCAAATCATATAGCCCTTGCTTCCACAAGTATATCAATTCCAACCTCCGAATCAATCCCTTTTTCAAAGATCCTGATCAGTAATCGAGCAAACCAGAGGTATATATTCGCTTTCATCGAAGTGATAATCCGCTGAGGGGGAGGGGGGGGGGGGGGGGGGCTCTCCATTGGGTTTGAGGGGAGCTCCGTAGCTCTTTCTCGAGCCCGAACGGAGACGTTTCAACAAAATCCAATCCTTTCGGGTAAGTGTCACGCGAAACTATTCATTATTGCGGGATGCCGACCCTAGAAATAAGGTACATTCTTTCATCAAGACTATTTTCAAACCTTTTACAAAAAAAAAAAAGAGTTGGTTTTTGTACGAAAAACAGGAGCAGATTTCAATTAGATGAAAATGAGATTTTTAAAAAAATATGCTTCGCAGAGACACCGTGCGGCATCCATTATGCGCCGTGCGGTATACGTTTTACACCGTGCGGTATACCTTTTACACCATGCGGTGTTACCGGAAAATCATTTTTGATGCTCTGTTTCTTGAAATCCGATGCTCTGTTTTGGCAAAAAACCAGTGGGTTCACAGTTACCCCCTTTTACCTTCTATTTCTTGCATTTGTACCCCCTCTTAGTTAATTTTCTCGCATTTACCTACTTGATTGCGTGTTATTTAACTTATTGTCATTATTTGTTTCCTTTGAGCACGTTATTTCATGATATATTGCTTATTTGTTTTAAAGTTTTCAATAAAATATCTTCAAAGAAAATCCCACAAAGATTTAGTAAAGACCGGAAAAATCCGGGCACGCGGGGTGCATTTTTTAAACAAAAACGGTTTCTCGGGTACCCAACATTCTCCAAGAATTAAACCCCGGGTGGCGACTCTAAATTTTTCTTCATTTTCCCGGATCGCCTCTTTCATAACCAAAACTCCGTGGATATCATTTTTTTTGCCTCCGCGTGAAAGATCGAGCGTCCACACCGTACTTATGCAATATCCGCGAACCACGGGCAAGACTAGACACCAAACAATTGCTCATCCGGAAATGTGTCAACTATAGGAATGTTCGAGGAGCGATCCTCAAACTCAAGACGAGACAAATGATCCGCGACCACATCATTTTCAACTCCTTTTTTTATCTTTGATTATCAAATTGAATTCTTGTAGCAAAAGGACCCACCTAATTAACCGCGCTTTCACATCTTGCTTAGTCATGAGATATTTTAATGCGGCGTGGTCCGTGAAGACCACGACAGGGGACCCTATCAAGAAAGACCGGAACTTGTCAAGAGCAAAGACAACCGCGAGCAACTCTGTCTCTGTGGTGGAGTAGTTCAATTGAGCATCATTGAGAGTCTTGCTCGCGTAGGAAATGACACACGGATCTTTTCCTCTCCGTTGGCCTAACACGGCCCCAATCGCATAGTCACTCGCATCGCACATCAACTCAAACGGAAGGTCCCAATCGGGAGCTCGCACAATCAGTGGGGAGGTGAGACTAGATTTCAACTTGGAGAAGACCTCCTCACACGCGGGTGTCCAAATGAATGGCGCGTCTTTCGAGAGGAGGTGCGTTTAACAGTGCATAAGTCCTTAAGAAATTAGGCATAGGAGGGTATGGTTCTAATGGCATCCAAAAGAGGGATGTTGATCTTAACTTGCTCTAGAACCTCATACACACCGGTGTTCGAAGAAGGCTTGGCTGGCACTTTCAACCTTTGAGGATAAGGTGCCGGAAACGGATAAACGGGAGGCTCTTGCTCCACGACCTTAGGTGGCACAACCAGGCCACTCGAAAAAGGTTGCTCAACAACAACCGGAAGAGAAAGGATCACGGGAGGAGTAGGTTTTGGAGGGATAGTCTTATCAATATCCTTACCACTTCTCAAGACGGAAATCGACTTTGCTTGCTCAAGATTATTCGGGTCTTGGCCCGACGTGGTGCATGCCAAATGGACTTCTTGGGGGTTTGCTTGTGGTTGAGATGAGAACTTTCCCTTCTCTTGTTGAAGCTACCCCACGGACGTGGTTAACCTAGTCACTTGACCTTGGATCTCTCTCAACGCATGAGCATTTTGCTCGTTGGTCACCGTTTGACTTTGAATGAAAAATTGCATGGTGTCTTCCAAAGAGCGCTTTTGAGGTGGTTGGTAAAAATTAGAACCATGATGTTGTTGATTTTGAGGGTACCGGGCTTGAGCTTGATTTTGATTTTGACCTTGGGGAGGTCGATAACCTAGATTGTAGGTCAGGGGTGGCCTTTGAGGTTGCCCTTGGTTTGGCTCCCTCCACCCAAGAGCAGGATGGTCCTTGGTTCTGGGGTTGTACGTGTTAGAAAAAGGGTCATATCGTTGACCGACAACACTCACCTCCACTTGTTCCGCTACCCCACCATGAAGGATTTCCTTCAAACCCGGAAGAGTCGGGCAATCATTGGTTGAATGCCCTTGAGTTACACAAAGCACACACTCCTTCACACTTTTCAATTCCAAATTCTCCAACTTTTTAGTGATTTGGGAAAGCTTAAAATTTAGATCATCTTGTTCTTTAAGCACATACTTCCCTCTCTCACCCGAACCTTGATTGGCACTCGCACTCGCCAGATGATAGATCTTGTCCGAGGGATCCGCATAATCCCACAACTGGTTATTTTCGGCGAGTTTGTCGAGAAAATCATAACAACCCTGAGGATTATTGTTTAAGAATTCGCCATTGCACATGGTGTCAATGAATTGCCGAGTGCCTTGTGAAATGCCTGTAGACACCCCAATTTTGACCCGAGAAACTTATCAAGCATCCCCAAGGTTGAAATGACCGATACGAGTACACGAGGCTTGATTGTGAACTTGGAAACCCCCTCAAAACCTCTTCAAAATAAACCCGAGCCTAGAACACCTTCTAGTAAATTCAAAACCCTCTTTTTCGATATATAATATGTCCCAATCCGTTTTGAAATGAGGGAGATATGCACGTTTTACCAAAACAACTTATTTTTCCGACTTTCTGAGGGTAAAATGGTCACATATTTTGATGTACAAATCATTTTGGGTTCAAACCACTTGGGTTAGAAAGTAGACTTGACAAGCTTTCCAACGCTTCAAATCATGCACAAAACGGAGTTTGACAGCACCCAGAATGGCCCTGCGAAGTTTGGATTGTTGTGTAGTCTCCCAGTCCAGGCGCCTGGATTCCCAATTCTAGGCGCTCGGAACTACTTCCAGTGGGCAATCTGCAGCTGGTTTTGATTGAAACCATGGACTTCTCCCCTCCCTTATCCCACGTTTTTTTCATTCAAAATTCCCTCCAATACATTATCCCTCCAGATTTTAAAGTTCAAAATCATTTTCCCTCTAAATATTCACCCAAAACTAACCCATTCTCTCCCTATATATACCTCCCTCCCACTCCATTTCAAGAGGATCAGTTCTCCCCTCACTCTCCTGCTGTTATGCTGCTGAAAATCATCCAGAAAATCCATCCCCAATCCATTCCCCTTTGTTCTACTCATTTCTAGCCTAAAAACCCTTTTCTAGCCTAAAAACCCAACCTTGATAACTAGTAACCCACATACTTCAACCATCCATCATCAAAATCAACCAAAACAGAAATATTCAGTTTGCTTTTACTCTGAAAAACCCATCTCAACCCATATAACCACTAAGAATCCTTCAAAACCTTGCTCAAAGTTCATAAATCAAGCCTCAAAAGGTAGATTTTTCTACCAATATGCTCAAATAGGCCCTGAGGGGGACTCAACCAAGTCTTTACTAGTCTTCTATACTGGTGGAGGACTTGGAAGAGGATTGAAACACACAGGAAAGAAAACCATTTTGTGCATCAGCATCAAATCTAGGCGCCTGGACCTGCTCAATGCAGGCGCCTGGATTCCCTTCTCCCTTGTCATATTTTCTGCTTTACTTGCGTTTTAATGACCCATGAAGTCATTTAGCATAATTTTGAATGTGTATGAATGAGTATGGAGTATTATACTTGGGGCTTATTGTGGGAAATGAGATTTTGAGGTTGCTGTCTGGTAGGCCTTCCAGGCGCCTGGATTCAGTCATTCCAGGCGCCTGCATTCAATCTAGGTGCCTGGATATGCCTAATCCAGGTGCCCAGATTGCCATCCAGGTGTGGCAGGTGTAATGTTTGTGATCAGTTTCTGGAGCATCTCAGGGCAATTTGAAGACAATTTAGTCAAGTTTCAGTGCCTTATGCATATAGAACATCCTCACATGATACAAGCGCAAGCATCCACATTTATTTCATTAATTTTCTTTATGCATTTATGTGTTCTTGCATGAGTTGGTGATTAAAGTCTATTCAAATGGTATTTTCAAAATCCCTTAAACATTTAGTAGAGACCGGTGGTTGCACCGGACATGAGGGGTGCTTTAAATTCCTTCCCCTCATGTAACCTAGCTCCCGGACCCGATAAATCTCATTCTGTGAGACCAGTAAAACATTTTCTATATCAAGGGCAAAAGAGTCATTTTTTTAATTGGTTTCTCGGGTATGGTCCTCAAACCCGGGTGGCGACTCCTGTCAATCAATCAAAACCTTTTTCCAAAACCAAACATATCAATTTCGTGGACACTACTCCGCAGGGTGTTCACAATGCCCTCGTAGAAAAATGTGACCTTGTGCTTTACCGAAAAACCATGATGTGGGACAGCAGTTAAAAGATTTTTAAACCTCTCCCATACAACGAAAAATGGTTCATTTGGTTTTTCAGCAAAATTGGAGACACGCTTTTTCATCTCCACGGTTTTATGCAATGGGTAATACTTTTTGAAAAACTCATCATGCATTTTTTCCCACGAGGTGATGGAACATGGTTTCAGAGTCAAAAGCCAAGTTCGGGCTTGGTCCTTAAGAGAAAAGGGAAACAGTTTCATGCGCGCGGACTCAAGCTCAACCTGATTAGTGACAAGCGTACCCACAATATTCTCAAATTCCCTCACGTGATCGTAAGGGCATTGGGACTTCATCCCATAGAAAATAGGTAACATGGGTATCGTGTTTGGCCTAATCGTGTAAACGGCATTCTCGGCGGTGGGTGTGAGATGAACGATGGGTGATGGTGGAACATGGCGTGTAGGGTTAAGATATTGCCGCATGGACAAAACGGGTGGTTATTGTGGTGGTGGTGGTTGCTCACGATCGCCCATTGTTTCCACAAGAGGGGTGTCAATGCTAACTAAACGACGATTGTGCGGGAGGCGGTGGTAACCACGCATGCACACAAACTAGCAGACTGGAGGGGTTATGCAACCGCCTCACACAAACAGCTCCGAGGGGCTAGTCCGCTGCCTCGTTATATATATACAGAAATTAAAAACCAATATATTTCCTCGAGCTTCGTTAAAACTCAAGTTAAACAATCAACTATTTTTTTAGAGGTATCCGCTCTTGGAACTATTCCAGTTGAACAAAATTAAACTAAGTTATACTATACTAAAGAAATGGGATACTTACAGCGGCGTGGCGTGAGGCAAACTCACGCGGGGCGGACCATTAGGTCCCCGGCAACAGCGCCAAAACTTGCTTGCGAACTTAGATTGTATTGCAAAAGGTGTCGCCCCAAGCGTAGGGCTAGGTATCGCGTAGCAAGATAACCGGTAAGACCGGGTCGAATCCACAGAGACCGAATGTGTTGAGCGTGATGGTTGACTCGCGAATGAGGGTTTTTAGCATTAAAGCGGCAAACTGACTTTTGTGGTTCGATTTGTTTGTGATTGCAATTTTCAGCTTAAAAAGAAAATTAAAGATTTGATCAAAATTAACTAAACAGCTCGGGCCAAGGTTCACACCACCTATAACCTAAATAGATTCATAATTCTCACAATTTACACAGTTGAGTCACAAGGTAAATCTATGCTCAACCGGAAGGTAATTCAATTATACTTTTTTTTTTCAGAGTTTGGTTTAATCAAGGCTTGATTGGAAGTTTGGTAAACCCTCAAAATGACATCGATTTAAGTATTATGCATGGCAAAGCCATTGTCGATGCATAATAAAAAACATAACGATCTTGAGTTTTAAATCGATAGTTACAAGCCCGTATTAAACACAAACAAACTTTGTTGCTCAGGTGTGAGAATCACGAATCCACTTAGGCCATTAGGTGGTGATCACCCTAGGCCGAGTCTATGACTACTCCTGCATTGACGAAGAACTCGCCAAGGAAAAACTAAAAATTACATTAAACATTACGGCTTTTTTAAAGTGATTAAAAAGATCGGTCTTAAGAGTGTACCAAGGAGATGTGTACAGAAGGGTAGACCAAAGGTGTCCTCCTTTCAATCTCAAAGGAATCCACAACTAAGACTAATCTTAGATTCGGGTTTGGTGTGAGAAACAGCCGAGTAGTTTGCGCATACTCACAACCAAACCTCAATCTATTGATTAAGTGGATTTAAACTAGGAGCTAAAATAACAGATAAATTACAATGAACTTGGAAATGAAATTACAAAATTAAACTCTTATTACAAACATAAACTAAGGAAGAAAGACTACTGATTTTTTTCCCAAAGATGTCCGATCCTTCGTTCCACAACCTTCATGTATCATATAGGCAGACAAAGGAAAAGAAAAATAATTAAAAAACTAAGGAAAAGTAAAGGAAAAGGATTAAGAAAAAGAAACGGGCAAATGAGCACTAATTGGGGCACTTGGCACTGACTTGGTCCGCGACGCTCTCGACTGATGTTCAAAACGGTGTCTGATTGGAGTACCGGAACAGTCAACTTTCTTATTTTAATACCGGGAATAAAACGGTATAACTCTTGTAATTTATGTGCTTGACATGTGTTTCGTAGGGCGAAACAAGATATCATCCGGACTGCGCGATATTTGCAATTCCCCAGCCGCCCCACTTTGCCAGAATCAAACTTTCCTTTTTTGTTTTGCTTATTTTATTATTTTTTCTCTTTGCCAGCTTTCTTTTTTTTTCCTTTTCCCATGTGGTGGCGTGACAATGATCCGGTGTGACGCGATCATTGATCATGCATGTTCCCTGCAGCATTAGATGCACCATATTTACACCGTTTTCTCCCTGAAACACTCAAAACAAACCTTATGCATAATATCTGTTAAGAATTAATAATAAACATAATAATACAATCAAACTTGAGAACTTAAGCCCACTAATATTTACATATTTGTGTGCTTATCAATGGCCATGCTTGCCTCTGCCGTACTTCAACTTTGGATTGCAAGCTTCGAGAACACCGATTGGTTCAATTTTCATGGTCACCGTCTCAACTCTTTACGCCACATCCACTCCATTCCCGTCCGCCCCGAGCTTTTGCATGTCGCCGTTCAGTTTTGGGATCCAGAGTTCCATGTGTTCCGTTTCGGCCTTCAAGAGCTTTGTCCCACCGAGCCAGTGGTTCCTCCAATTCGCATTGGCTTGGTTAGGATTCTCCGAGACAAGCTTGGTGTGAGCGACGGTCTTGCAAAGCATTTGATCCGCGGAGATTCGCTCGACATTCTTCGCCTCTTTGCGGATTTTAGTCCTCGCGGTAATCCGCTGGACTACACTGTTCAGAATCGTCGCATGTTTGCTCTTTACATGTGGCTCCTTGCGACCTATCTGTTGGTTCTGAGTGATGGCAATCCGAGTCCTTCAATTGTTTCAGTTGCTGCACAAATTGAACAGCGGAGGGTTGTCATCCCCATGGTTTTGGCAGAGACTCTAATGGGTTTGGATGCAGTGAAGTCGGGCCGGACCAATGTGTTTGCCGGGAGCCCCCTTCTACATAGGTTTGGTTTTTGGCTTTTAGTATTTGGGTTTGACTTTTTGGTTTGTGCATTTTGGATTTTGGCTAGGCTCACGGTTTTTGGCTTTGGTTTGACAGATGTGGCTATGTTATAAGATGAAATTGGTTGCAGATCCGGCGAATGATTGGGTCTATCAAGCTAGGGATTGGAGGAGCAGACGTTTTGTGGTGATTCGCCACAATGTGGAAGAATGGTTGGATTTCTTTATGGCTGTGGAGGAGGAACATATCATTTGGAGGTGTCATTGGTTGCCTTTGCCGGATATGATGACAAATCACATGGGTCACTCTTGGGTGGTTCTGGCAGGGTTGACGGGTTTCACCTTCTACTTCCCGCAGCGCATCCCCCGTCAGTTTGGGATTCTTCAAGAAGTGGAGTTCTCATACCCTGCCGATTTCCATCTCCCTGAGTTCAAATATTCAGTAGTTGAGGTTTATCGCCGCGATTGGGGAAACATGGGGACTTGGGTTTGAGACCAATATCCAAGTATCCATTTGCGTGGAAGGTACCGCCAATGGCTCAGGAGGGAATTGGAGGCAAGATTTGGCAGCAACTTGGACTAACTCTCCCGACTTAGCTAAGCTGTTTCCCAAAATAAATGGTGTATCCATGTAGTTGTTTTCCCTTTTGAGTGTGACTTTGTTGTTGCCCCCCCCCCCCCCCCCCCCCCCCCCTTCCTTTTTTTTTTTTGGCTCTTTTTTTTTAGGCTTTTATGCTCAGATTATGTAATCGAAGAAGTGATTTGAATAAAATTGAACTATGAAGGGTTTCCCCCTCTTGGTTCATTTGATTCCATATGCTATCTCCTTTGGTATTGTGAGAATGTGGACCAACTTAGCGCATTTAGACCGAACCCCAGAGTGAGGTTGTCTACATATCCTCTTGCAAGGAATCAGGTCATTACGTAGTTCAGGGAAGGGTTCGCTCGGGTGTTAACACTCTCCTTTTGTGCTCTAAATTTTCCCTGGCATTGCCTTTTCAGGTTTTCGGTCCTGCGAGCTCTTTTTTGAATTTTCGCCTTAAATTTTGCCTAGGCCGCCCAGTGTGGGTTTTCAGCCTAGCAGGCTTGCTCTGAATTTTGCTTGGGACGGCCCGCTCTTGCGATTTTCCGCCCAACGAGCATCTCTCAGGGGTAGTACCGCTTGAGTTGGTCCAAATTGACAATATTGTTGAACTCATTGCCATCTAAATCAATGATCACTGTTGCCCCACCGTCGAGTATGGTCTTGATGATGTACGGTCCTGCCCATTTCGGCTTAAATTTCCCCCGTGGATCGAATATTGGTGCTCGGATTTCCTTAACGACCATATCCCCTTTGATTAAATCCCTGGACTTCACCTTCTTGTTGAATGCGCGAGCAATCCTTCTTTGATACCCCTGGATGTGATACAGTGCCCGCGGTCGCCTTTCATCAAACAACATTAGCTCCGCGAACCTATCACTCAACCAATCAGCCTCGTCAATCTCACTTCCTATCATCACCCTTAGGGACGGTGGGACGGTACTTCAAGCTCAATGGGAAGTACCGCTTCCATACCTTACACCAATGAATAAGGTGTTGCCCTTGTCGGAGTACGGATAGAAGTGTGATATCCCCACAGTGCCAATGGTAACTTCTCATGCCAATCCCTAGGCGATTCTATGGTTTTCTCCAAAATGTTCTTGATTGACTTATTCGCTGCTTCTACAGCCCCATTAGTTTGCGGTCGGTACGCTGTCGACTTGTGCACCTGAACATTGAATTCTTCAAGCACCTCTGCTGCTTTTCCTTTGAAATGCACCCCATTATCTGACACAACGCATGCGGGATGCCATACCGGTAAATGATATTCTTCTTGATGAAATGTGCCACTTGCACTGCGGTCAGCGTGGCATAAGATACGGCTTCTATCCATTTCGTGAAATAATCAACCGCCACCAAGATGAATTTGTGACCATTAGATGCTGGTGGCGTGATTCTCCCAATCACATCTATGCCTCATACTGAGAAAGGCCATGGTGATGCCATTGTATGCAGCTCGGTGGGCGGAACATGCGTGAGATTGGCATGGACTTGGCATTTATGGCACCTCCGCACGTACTTAATACAATCAGTCTCCATGGTTGACCAGAAGTACCCTTGCCTCAAGATTTTCTTTGCTAGCATCATTCCACTCATGTGGGGACCACATACCCCTTCATGAATTTCTTCCATCACCCTCTTTGCGTCGTTACCGTGGATGCATAACTTGTGTATGCCACAATATGACCTTTTGTACATCCTTCCCCCGCAGATGATGTACTGCGATGCCAACCTTTGCAATGCTATTCGGTCCTTCTTGTTTGCTCCTTCCGAATACTCTCCTTTCTCAACCAAGTTCCAAATATCATGATACCAAGGCAGACCATCGTCAGTTTCTTCAACATTCATCACATACTCGTAAGCCGGTCGATTTCTTTGCTCAATCATGATTGGTCTCATCCTGACCCCTACAGGTAGCTCAACCATGGACGCCAAAGTAGCAAGCGCATCCGCAAACTGATTCTTCATCCTTGGGATGTGAGTGAAAGTGACTTGCTCAAATTGATGAATCAGGTCGTCGAGGTCCTTATGGTACGGTTTCCATTTCTCCTCCCGCACTTTCCAATCACCATTGGCTAGAGAGACCACAAGATTCAAATCTCCCACCACTTCCAATTTATTTACTCCAATTTTGAGAGCAGCTTCCATTCCTACAATGCACGCCTCATATTCTGCCTGATTATTGGTAACTTCGAAGTTTAACTTGAAAGAAAGGGGGATATGCGGTCCTTCTGGTGAAACTAGTAGTATTCCGATTCCAAACCCTCTTTGATTGGCAGCCCCATCAAAGTACAGCTTCCAAACGTCCTCTGTTATCGTCATATCATGCTCATCGGGGAACTGAAATTCCGTATCATCAGGCCCTTTGATCGGGTTATCTGCCAGGAATTCCGCCACAGCCTTCCTTTTACTGACTTTCGTGTAACGTACTTGAGCTCAAATTTTGCCAATAAAAGCAACCATCATGCCAGCTTTCCAGTGAGTGCCGGTTTCTCGAATAGATATTTGAAAGGGTCCATCCGAGAAATTAACAATACTGAATAAGCTAGCATATAGTGTCTTAACTTTTTTTAGGCCAAACGAGAGCCCAACACGTCTTTTCCAATGGGGTGTATCTCTCCTCAGCTCCCACCATTTTCTTGCTTAAATAATAAATAGTCTTTTCTACCCCAGCTTCTCCTTCTTGTGCCAACATGCATCCCATCGCTGATTGTGACAAAGATAGATATAAAATCAATGGCTTTCCAGGTATCAGAGGCATCAACACCAGGGGATTTTGGAGATATTTGCGGATTGCATCGAATGCTTTTTGGCACTTATCATCCCATTTAAATGGCACTCCTTTCTTGAGAAGATGAAACATCTGCTCGCAAGTTGAAGTCAACTTGGCAATGAATCTACTGATGAACTGAATCTTTCCCAGAAAACTCTGGACTTCTTTCTCCGTCTTTGGCAGCTCCATTTCCAATATTGCTTTGATTTTTGACGGATCAGCCTCAATTCCCCTGTGGTGATCATGAACCCTAACATCTTCCCGGCAGTGACTCTGAATGTGCATTTTTGCGGATTAAGACGCATCCAGTACTTCCGTATCCTTTCAAAGAATTTGTGTAATGCAGGGAGATGCCCTTCTCGTTCTTTAGCCTTCACGATCATGTCATCAACGTACACCTCAACTTCCTTATGCATCATGTCATGTAACAGCGTTGTTGCAGCTCGCTGGTAAGTTGACCCGGCATTTTTCAATCCGAACGGCATGACCCGATAACAAAACGTGCAACATTCAGTGGTGAAGGTCGTCTTCTCCTGATCTTCCGGTGCCATCAAAATCTGGTTATACCCCGAGAAGCCATCCATGAATGATAACAGTGCATGACCCGCCGTGTTATCCACCAGTACATCGATGTGAGGCAAAGGAAAGTCGTCTTTTGGGCTGGCCTTGTTCAAATCCCAGAAATCTACGCATACCCTGATTCGACCATCCTTCTTGGGCACCGGAACAATGTTAGCAACCCATTGTGGATACTCTGTTACCATTAGGAAACCGGCGTTGAATTGCTTGATAACTTCTTATTTAACTTTCTCTACCCAATCCGGCCTAATCTTTCTTAATTTATGTTTTACTGGTTTTGCGTCGGGATACAAGGGAATTCTGTGTTGCACGATTTCAGGATCGATTCTGGGCATATCTGCGTGGGACCAAGTGAAAACGACTTCAAATTCTTTGAGTAAATTAATGAGCAGCTTTTGTTCCTCCGAAGATAGCCTGAAACCGATTTGAACCATGTGAGGGTTTTCCTCATCTTTCAAGTTTATTGAAATGACTTCTTCTTTTATTGGCTGAGCATGCCTTTCATTTTCCCTTTCGATTAGGGACCTAAGTTCTTTAGGTATTTCTCCCTCGAACTCGGTCTCATCCTCGTTAGGATCGACACAATTTATTTCGGGAACAGTAAAGTAAGCGAAATCGTAATCCATATCATTCATGAAACCCTCAGGGGTGCGGTACATAGCAGTGGACTCGAACTCAAAAGAAAAGTGATGACGTGGAGTGGCACGTGGCTTGATCTCTAACTCAAAGCTAGGTACAGACTCAGACTCAAACTTAGACTTAGTGGAAGTGCCGGTCAATTTTACAACAGGTGTAAAAGTGCAATTCTTATATCCTCCTACGACATCCACAATCAGCAAGCTGGGGTCTTCAAGGGCCTCTTACCCGTCGGACTGACCTCTTCAAACATTGACATCAGGACCCCACCATCCAAAGCCTCCATCCAATCTGCTTTGAGTTCATGCACCAATTTCTCTACCTTTTCATGTTCATGTTCACTGTCCCAAGCATCATTAGCGAAGATTTCGAATCTGGGGTATACCTCTCCATTTACTTCAATTACAAACGGCTCCAGTTGACGGTGATAAGGTGCATTTGACCCCTCCCTACCAAAGCAGATTTCCCGATTCTGACTGCTGCTGGCTCCGACAGCCTTTCCCTTTTGCAACTCGTTTATTGTGGGCTCATATCCCAACCCGAAATGGCCTCGTTGAGAAGGAAAGTTCGGGAATTGAGCCACTCCTTGATGAGTGCGTCCTAAACTAGTGCCCGGTAAGTAAGACATTCTCCTCATCATCTCGAGGGCGGTGGTGCTAACTGAAAAATCATCATCAATACGGATAGTGCACACACCGCCGGAGGTGTCAAAAGCGGAACCCCTGAGTTGAATGTAATTCTCATCGTGCATTATTTCCAGTAGCGGAGCATTATCTTTGGCATGGGGGCAAATTCCGGTATCACCATAAATGGTGACCGTTCCATTCTCTAATCCGAGCAAGACTTTTTGGTGCAGAGTGGACGGAACTGCCATTATATCAGGTCGGTGCATCCAAGGGCAACCTAACAACAAATTGAATGAGGCCGGAATCTCAAGGACATGGAATTCCACCATCGAATTAAACCCCTCAGCTGCAATTTCCATTTCAATGGTGCTAAGAACACTGCGACGGGTGTTGTCATAAGCCCTAACGGTGAGATTGGACGGCGTGAAGTCCTTTGGCTTAAGTCCCAAGCATTGAGCTGTTCGGAGTGGACAGACGTTAAGCGCAGATCCATTATCCACCAATACAACAGGAACCCATTTCCCCATGCACTTCATGGTGACATGCAAGGGTTTGTTATGGTTGGTCCCTTCAAGTGGTAAATCAGCCTCGGTGAAGGTTACAGTAAGCTTGGTGGGTTTGGTCGTAATGGTGGCCATCATGGCTTCAGGGGTTGTGTCAGGCGCAATCTCCATGCAAGATAGTGCTTGAGCAAGCTTCTGGCGATGTTCACTAGAACTCATAAGTAACGCCCAAATGGTCAGGGCAGCTGGGGTTTTCTCAAGTTGCTTTTGAATGGGGTTTTCCTCGGCTATTGGTGGAGGTTTTGGGCGGGACACACGGCTATTGGCAGCAGATGTAGCATGGGACTGATTGGTTGGTGGATCGAAAAGGTTTTGGAAGTCGGTGGAGTTGGCGATTGGGTCATTATGATTGTTTGGATTGTTTTGTGGAACTAGGTTATTCTGTGGAGGTGGGTCAACAGGAGACTGGTTTGTGGTGTTAGGAGGTGGGTTAGAGGTATTTCCGGTGAACATTTGGGGAGGCTGATAGAACCGACCACTTCGAAGGAGATGGAGAATCGAATCGAGATCGTCTCCCCACAAATCAGTGTAGTCTGTATAGAAATCAACAAGATCCGCCTCCGCCTTTCTCTTTCCTTTTGCGATATTGGTTTCTCTCAATCCCTTAGTAATTCCCCCCACGGTTGCTTCACTCCACACATCTCCGTTCTCCATTGTTGTTTCATTAACGGCAAAAACCTCATCATTTCCAACCCACAACGGCGATAGTGTTATGCCCTCATTTGGATTGGCCCATACATTGGCCAAAACATTTTCTTCCATCTGCTGATCCCAAATATCGGCAGCACCGTTGTTCAACACCATAATATTACAATTTTTCAAAATTTGCACATGAGGTGCCGAAAGATTTTCATCGATTATGTAATCATATGGTGAAAACTCTATTCCCTCTGTCATGCGGTTTATGGCATGTTCACTCATCATGGAGAAGTCGGGGCGGCCTTCCCATAGTGGCGGCATTGGAGCCATGTATCTTTCATCAAAGAACATGGGAAGTGTGGATCCATCTAGAGGATCATTGGGGTCCATGAGTTGCTACTCAGTCGGTGTCGGTGTCGGATCCCATTCATGACGCAGGCACTGGCATCTCTCAGTGGGGTGGCCAGGTGTCTGGTGGAAGATACATAAAGTGTTTGGGTTGTAAGATGGTGGGGGGTTTTGTAGAGGTGGAGTTGGTTGGAGCGGTTTGATCTTTCCTTGCTGGACAAGTCGCTCAAAGACAACAGGAAGGGGTAGGGGAAGAGGAGTGAAAACCTAACGTCCTCTTTGGTTTTGAGCTGGCTGAGCTGATTGAGCTGGTTATGACAGGATAGTATTTATAGGCTCAGATTTGTGAGGTTGGTGATTTGTGGAGCTAGATGAGGTGTTTCCAATGTAGTTGCGTTTAGGCTTAGGGATGAGATCTCCTTTCTTCAACACCCCACTCTGTAAAGCTTCCTCAATCGACAATCCCATCTCAAAGTAGGTCTCAAAGCTGTGCGCTTGGGCCATCACCATGTACTGTGCCAAGTCGGGGTGCAGATTTTTGGTGATGATACGCATCTGATCTTTGTCACTGGGGTGATCGGTCATCTGTGCAGCTTTTGCCCTCCACCTTTTTACAAACTCAGCAAACGACTCCTTTTCTTTCATCTTAATGCTCTCAAGTTCGCGAGTTGTGACTTTGAGTTGAACATTATATTCGTACTGCTTAATAAAAGCAGCCGCCATATCTTCCCAAGTTTCTCTCTTTGACCTGTCAAGAGATAGAAGCCACTGGAGGGCAGGTCCTGTGAGAGTTTCGTGGAACATTTGAGCTATAGTGGGTTTATCAATATCCTGCAGTGAGAGGGAGCTTACGTATGCCTAGATGTGTCCCCTCGGATCCCCAGTCCCATCAAATTTCTGGAAGTCTATTGGTTTGAATTTTTTGGGGAGCTTAGCACCTGGGAAGATGTAAAGCTTGTCCATATCAAAACCGGTAAGGGCTCACTTCTCACTTTTGGCCACAGATTCTTCAAGTTTTGCTATCTTGGCTAGCATTTCAGCCAATTGAGGGTTTTCAGGGGGATGAGGCTGTTCCGAATACTCATCATTAGGAATCTCATGATTCCAGGCTCCACCATCGGGTACTTGTTGCTGGGGTGGAGGGAGCCGGCTCTGAATGTTTACCATGATTGCCATGAGTTAGGCAATCCGAGTGTCATTCCAGACTCTCTCGTCTTGCATTTCTTTCCTCACCCGTTCTATCTCATTTGGGGGATCTTGCACCTGGTCTGCCGACATGCTTGTTTCGGACACTGGTGATGAAGGTCGAGATAATCTCTGTCCTGGAGGTCAAGTCCAAACAAGTAAGGTCTTCTTTTTCCTTGCAGGCCCAATGGTTCAGAACTGGACATAAAGCAAAAGCCGGACTCAGTTTGCAGCCTTCGAATACCAAATACAAACAAAAGGGTGCCTATTATCGCGTGTCGCTCCTCGCCAAAGTTAACCTTATTTCTAAGCCTAGGGTTAATCTACCGGTTTCGGATCTCACTTTGAATCGTTGCACAGAAGATTGTATCGACACCACGGGTAAGCCATTACTCGGCAGGTTAAATTCCAAACTCGTTGGAATTAGAGCCAATCGCTTTTCTTGACCATCTGAGACAAAGCAATGAGGTGTCATCATCCAGAAACAAACGGTTCCAAGGCTAGTCCAAAACACGGGTGGCTGTTCGGGCATGACCAACACTGGAGGTATCTCAAACTCAATGGATTTTAAGTCTCCTAGACTGGCATGTAACCTAGGGTTAATCTACCGGATCCAAATCTCACTTAAGGCCATTGCATAGAAGATTTTCCAACACCCTGGGTAGGCCATTACTCGGCAGGTTAAATTCTAAACTTGTTGGAATCAGAGCCAATCGCTTTTCTTGACCATTCGAGACAAAGCAATTTGGGTGTTGTAATCCAGGTACTAATGTCCTTAAGGCTAGTTCGAATCACGGCGGCCGTTCGGGCACGAACAACACTGGAGGTATCTTAAACTCCATGGATTTTAAGTCTCCTAGATTTGAATTGACAGCTTCGGAAGATTGCCCCAATCCTCAAGTTTTCTTTTAAGTAACAAATCCTTGACATTGGACGGACGGATTTGGGAAAACATGACTTATACAAATTCCCGGCAATAATCTAAATTTGTATGTCTATGAGAAATTATCCCTAATTATGGGGCTAATTCCGTTTAGATTATTGGTAAGAATTTGACAGTTCAAGTTTTCCCACGTCCGGGCCAAGGCAACCTTCTACTAACTGTCGGGAACCTAGCTTATGCTAAACTAACGGCACACGAGACAAGAATATGTACAGATGCAAGTGCATGCATGTATGCAATATGGCATGCTGAGGAAAATAGTAACACATAGCATATAACAGGCTGGTGCACATAATCCTAACACATGGGTTGGTCACCTACCGTGGGGTTCTATGGTTGTCTATATGCAAAGGCCGGTTTTGGTTTCAAAGGGTGCCCCAGACTCAAAGCCAAAGTTGTCTCCCACCGCCAATGATCCCGCAAGGTGATGGTAATAGCGACAATTGTGACTTATCACGGTCGGGGGGTGCTGAGCATTTCAGGATTCCCTGTCACTGGCAAACCGGGCGAGATTTCCGAAACACGTCAGCGAAGGCTAGTAACCATCCACGTGCAATGCAAAAAGTCCATAAAACCAATATTTTCAAAATCCCTTAAACATTTTTCAAGTTTAGCTCTCGATGATTAATACACAATTTAATAAAATTACACCCAAGTATAATAATACTAAAATATGTATTAACCAGAGTCCCCAGCAGTCAAGTTTGATTGATTGACAGGAGTCGCCACCCGGGTTTGAGGATCGTACCCGAGAAACCAATTGGAAAATGACTCTTTTGCCCTTGAAACAGAAAATATTTCACTGGCCTTTCAAAATGAGATTTCTCGGGTCCGGGAATTAGGTTACGAGGGGGGTAGGAATTTAAGGGTTTTGAAAACATCATTTAAACTGGCTTTAATTACAAGTTCGTGAGAGAACACATAAATGCATCAAGAAGATTAATGAAATATATGTGGATGCTTGTGCAAAATGTTATGAGTGAATGATATAAGATACTGAAACTGGATTAAATCACACTCAAACTGTTCAAAGATGCCTCGAAAACTGATCACCAACATCGTTTGCTTCTGGGCACCTAGATTAGGCAGATCCAGGCGCCTGGATTGAATGCAGGCGCCTAGAATGGGTGAATCCAGGTGCCTGGAAGGCTCACCAGACAGAAACTTCAAAACCTCATTTGCTTCAGTAAGCACCAAGTGCAGTGCTCATGACTTATACACACATGCTCAGAATGATGTTTAGGAACTTCATGGGTGATATGAACCTCAAGATGACCTTAAGTGCATGACATGAACTTAGAAAAGGTACAATTTTTTAATGATTCAATGATGAGACACAATGCACAAGACATATTTCAAAGCTGATGTACTACATCCATGCATAAAGAATACCGTTTGATCAGTTTATGCTTGTATCTAAATGAAATGAAAACAAACCCATTCTAAAATGCTATAAAATACTTGCATTGGACATTAGCAATGTAGGATATGTTCAAGTAACATGAAAGCTTATCTAAACACTTGGAGTGGGTAAAACCTGATTAACCCTAATAAAGGGCATAGCACGTGCCTTAGTTGATCACCACGAGAGGGTGAATAGCTCGGCACCACATAGGGAGTCCTTAAACCCTGTGCCGAGCTGGTTTGGCCACGAATGAGGCTAGAACTAATAAAGAGTAAACTAATAAATCAGGATGCACTAGCTCGGCGTAAGGCATAAATGATGCCCCTGATATGGCCGAGCTAGGAAGGCTATATGTATAGCTTAAACAACATTTTGGAATACATAATTCAGCTCGGCGTGATGAGCAGAGCTATGTACGAGTTATTCCGAGCTACGCGTAAAGCACGGCACCGCCACGAATAGGGCGGTGAGACATTCCAGAATATTCTACAGCGGCTCCTTATGAGATAAGGGGCAATCCTGTAAAGTGAGGAATTGATATGGGAAGTCCTAATGTGATTAGGAGTATGCCCCATATAAGGAAGAATCCTATATGGAAAGAAAGACCTCTGCTAGACGAGATCTAGCAGGATATGGAAGCTCGTCCCTAATAGGAAAGTCCTATTGGGAGAAGGATTCCTAAAGAGAATAGGAAAACTAGGGGCACGAGATGCCTAGATCAAGCTATCTTCACCTATAAATACAAGACGATATCCATAAAAAAAAGGTACGCTGTGAAACCCTTTCCATACGCATTGTGATTTGAGAACTCCAGTACGTGATACTAATTTAGGCATCAGAGGGCCTTTGCCGACGAGAGGCAAAGGCGCTCTAACCCTTTTTCTGTCTTGCAGATTTAGGGTTGAATCAAGGAAGCACGTGATCCAGGGTTACGTGGATTTTATCCCCGTACAATTGGCGCCGTCTGTGGGAAACGCTTACAGAAAAGCTTTTTTCCTTTTCGATAAAGATCAACAATGGTGATTTCAGAGCCTATTTTGTGCACCCCGCGAAGGCAGGAGGTGGAAGACGATGGTGGAACCACTCTTGTGTATACTATGAGAAAGAGCACAAGGGTGGAGAAAACTCCCGTAGTCCTAAAAGCACCGCAAAAGAAGCCCGCTACCAGGAGGTTTAATATAGGTCATATCTCTGATATTCCAAAGTTCAGGGATATGCGCCTAATAAATTATGATTCTCCAGGGTCGGCCGAGCGGCGGAGACGCTCAAAGACGCCCCCGAGAGGTGGGGAAGCCTCCATTCGACGAGACCGGAGGAGAAGCCCCCCAAGGAGGGACGATCATAGGCGAACAAGGGATCATGAGAAAGAGGACAGCCTCGACAGAAGAGAACAGGAAGCAGAAGAACTGGCCCGTGAAGTCACTCGACGAGAGCGGGGAATTCAGGACCTGAAGAAGCAGCTTCAAGAAAAGGAAAAAGATCTGCGCTCACGGACGAGATCCATGCAATATGAGAAGGAAAAGAAAAATCGTCATCATGACAACGTCTCCACTGACCTAGCAGCCTCTCCACGAAAAAGGAGAGACATGAGTGTTTCTGTTGAGAAGAGAGAAAAGAGGAAGCATGCAAGGGACAGATACGAGAGATCTAATTCCAACGAGCACGCCCCTGAACAGTATGTAAGAAGAAGGGAGACTGGTCGAGCGGAGGGAGGCCCTAGAACTGCATGAGAAGCAGCTAAGGAAGCCCTGGGCTAGATCTCGAAGTCACCACTGGCCCACTGGATCCGAACAGAGAAAACCCCGAGCAGGGTAAAGCATTCAGCATTCATCCCTTATGAAACTAGCACGGATCCCGTGGCCCACATTCAGCACTATCAACATGCCATGTTCATGCCTGAGCAAGATGATGCTTGCTATGCAAAATGTTCCCATCCAGCTTGGGAAAAGTGGCCCTGAGTTGGTACCACAAGCTCCCATAAGGGTCAATCCTATGCTGGGCTCAACTAGCTGAAGAGTTTACTGCCCTGTTCCTGACAAGCCGAGCAGCCCCAAAGACTTTTGATGCATTGACCTCTATGAGACAGAGGGACGATGAGACTCTGCGGCAGTATTCCAAACGATATTGGGAAACTTTCAACGAGATTGAAAACTGCAGTGAAGAGTATGCATTGGCAACGTTCAAGATGAGCTTACCTATGCACAGTAAGCTACGAGAATCGCTTACCATGCATCCAGTGAAAACTGTGGCCAAACTAATGGAAAGGATCCAAGAGCACGCACGGGTAGAAGATGACATCCTACAGGCTGGAGGGAAGATTGTAGCTGGACAACCTCAGCTTCCGGAAAAAAAAATGGTGGAGTCTTGAGCGTACAAGAAGGAGTACAAGACCGGACGGAAGGACTATACACAGCAGAGGAAGGACAAAGTTGATCCAGACCCCAAATCATACTTAAGCATCATGGCGACTTTCAACGTCCCAATCTATAAGATGATGTACAGGATCAAGAATGAACCTTGGTTCAGAAGGCCCTCGAAGATGACAGGGAATTCGAAGAAGAGAAGAGCTACCAACAGCACTGCAGCTATCACAGAGATTGGGGACACATGACTGAAGATTGCGTGGAATACAAAAAGTTCCTGGATGAAAAAGTGTCGGAAGGCCATCTTAAAGAATTTTTGGCTGATAGCAAGAACGATGCCGAGCTGGTGGAAGAGATGGACTACGAGAAAGGTCCAAAGGGAACAATCCATATGATACATGGATTAGTTGCCCCATACACGAATAATGAAATAAGGCACATTCAAAGGGTCAACGGCCAGGTGAAGCAAGTCATGAAGCTCGGCAAGAAAAGGCCGAGAGCTGAAGGAGTAATGGAGGCCCCCATCACCTTCACTGATGACGATCTAGATGGGGTATCAATACCCCATAATGATGCGTTGGTGATTACCCTACGAATAGGGGATTACGACGTGGAAAAGATCCTTGTAGACCAGGGGGCCAGCACGGAAATAATGTATTATCATACCTTCAAGAAGATGGAACTCCCACCGAACTCGTTGCAGAAATGTTTAGTCCCGTTGGTCGGCTTTAGTGCACAGACAGTATGGCCTATAGGAAAGGTCACAGTGCCTGTCAGAGCAGGATCGGTTGTTCTTAAAACTGATTTCTTGGTGGTAGACCTGTCGTCCTCCTATAACGTGATTATAGGGAGAACTTGGATGCACAAGATGAAAGCCATCCCATCCACCTACCACCAGAAAATCAAGTATCCAGGAGCAGATGGCATCGAATGCATTAGAGGAAATCAAAAGGTAGCCGACTTGTGTTTCAACATGGTACTCAAAAAGTCACCAAAAGCCGAACTGGTCCAAACGGTTAAAGTTCCAGGTCAGCCAACCTTGGAGGATGTTGGAGGTGACCCCGCCAAGAAGATACAAATCAAAGAGGATGATGCGGAGAGATATTTTTTGATCGGCGAAACACTTGCCGAGCAGGAGGAAAGAGATTTGGTTACCTTTTTGAAAGAACACATTGATGTTTTTACATGGACTCCTCAAGAGATGCCTGGAATAGACCCCGAGATGATTTGCCACCACTTGAATGTGGATCCTCAGCACAAACCTGTTGTGCAAAAGGCGAGAAGGTCGGCACCACAACACGCAGACGCTGTGATTGAAGAAGTAGAGCGGCTACTCAAAGCGGATGCCATACGAGAGGTGAGCTATCCGGAATGGTTGGCCAATACTGTTGTGGTCAAAAAGAAAAACGGGAAGTGGAGGGTCAGTGTGGACTTTACCAGCCTCAACAAAGCATGCCCCAAGGACAGCTTTCCACTTCCCAGGATTGATCAACTAGTAGACGCCACGTCAGGCTATGAGAGGATGAGCTTCCTTGACGCATATCGGGGATATCATCAAATAGCTATGTATGAGCCAGACCAGGAGAAGACATCCTTCATCTCGCCAAGAGGACTCTACTGTTACAAGGTCATGACATTTGGGCTAAGGAATGCCGGAGCAACGTATCAGAGATTGGTCACCAAGATGTTTAAAGACCAGCTCGGCAAGACCATGGAAGTCTATATAGACGACATGGTAGTAAAGAGCAAATTGAAGCCTCATCATCTTGCCGACCTAAAGGTAACTTTCAATATTCTAAGAGAGTACAAGTTAAAACTAAACGCCTCAAAATGTGCCTTTGGGGTTGTGGACGGCCCACCGAGATCGCTCGAAAAGGATTGTGATTTGTTAGAGTCGCCACCCGGATTTGAGGTCCGAACCCGAGAAACCGATAAAAATATGACTCGTTGCCCACTGAAAAAAGATTTTACTAGTCCTGACGGAACCAAAGATTTCTCGGATTCGGGGGTTTGGTTACGAGAGGGGAAGGGTTTTAAGGCACCCCTCTCGCCCGGTCCGTGAACCGGTCTCTACTCAACATTTTGTGGGATTTTGGAAATGTTTAAAATTTGATTTATTCACATAAACAGGAATCGGGGACGGGAATCACATAATAACAAAACATGCAAGAGATACGATTTTACTGTGGATGCTTGTGCGCGCGATCTACAAATGTTCACAGAAATAAATTACAACAAAAATCATGTAATAACTCAAGAAATTATGAACATGAGACTTATTAAACTGTTTGCAATCTGGATTCCAGAATGGGGATTGAGCGCTCAATGGTGGTGACTTGAGCGCTCAACCCTCATTCCACCCGAACATTTTTCCTTGTTGGTTTTTGATATTTGATGCTGCTTAAAGGCTTAAATACACCACAGAAACATCACACAAGCATCACCTCCCTTTAGAAATCACCAGAAAATGCTTAAAACAAACTTGCTTTAGAACCAGTTTGAGCGCTCAAGGCTCATGGGTTGAGCGCTCAAACCAATTCTGCAAAAGAGAGGGATCCAGATCACAAACACTATACTAATGACACCAACAAGGAATTAAATCATGAGCCATCATCAGAATTGCTGGAAAACTGCAAATAGGCCAAGAACAGCTTGAGCGCTCAAAGATCTGACCTTGAGCGCTCAAGCCATAACATGGCTTTCCACTGTTTAACCTTTAAACTGATTTTATTATTTCCTCAGGACCACCAAAGGCATAAAATAAAGTTTCAAAAGGACAGACAGCCACTGTTTTGCAATCAAACATGAGAAATTTGAAGTTTTTGATGTTTAATCACTATGAAATGGTTAATTTACATTCATGCATGTAATTTTGGTGTGGAAATAAACTGTTTTGAAAGCTACATGAACTCAATTAACTTTTAGACAATGATCAAAATCAAAAGAAAGCCCAGAAGTTAACAAAACAGTGGTTTGTTCAGAACTGGGCTTGAGCGCTCAAGGCCAGAGGCTTGAGCGCTCAAACCTGTTCTGACTGCAAATTTGAAAGAGGTTTTTAAGCAACTTTCAGGCCTTTGTGAGTTCAATGCAAGTATAAAGAACTTGCTTAAACTCCCTAGCCTTCCTCAGAAAGATCAAAACAGTGAGTTCATCACATGTTTTTACTACCTTTTGGAAAATGTTTGAGACTTGAGCTTGATTCTGGACTTTGAGAGGTTGATTATGGATGTTCTTGGCTTGTATTCTGTACGAATTGGACAATGTAGGTGGTTGATCGATGATCAAGGGACGAATTTCTGGGTTTTGTGGATGGTATTGTAGGTGGTTTTAATGGTAGAAGGATGGTTTTGAAGAGAGAGAGAGTCAGGAGTGGTTTTCTGGTAGAAACTGAAGGTAAGGAGTGGTCCAATTCGTCCCTCAAACCAGGGGGCAATGGGTGGTTTTATAGAGTGAGTGGGAGGGAAGAAAGGAGAGAGAGAGAAGTGGGTTTATGTATTTGGGAGCATTTCAGGCGTATTTTAGGACTTAGTGGGGTGTATTATACGTATAGGGATCGTATAAGATCACCCACAGACGCTCCCATGCAGAAAATCTCATGATGAGATACTCTGCAAGTTGCTGACTGGACGGGGGTTGAGCGCTCAAAGCTGTGGACTTGAGCGCTCAAGGTGCTCCTCAGGGGTTTGAGCGCTCAAAGCCATGGGCTTGAGCGCTCAAGGCTATGGATGGCAGATTGATGGTTTGGCTTAGTTCAACAATGCTTGGGTTGGTTTGGCACATTTTGATTGCTTGGGTAGTGTTTGGTTAGTTTTGGTCAAACTCAAATCATTTTCACCAATTCCAGGTAATCGTGATTGATCCGTTTCATCATCGGAGATGCACGAGCGTATTTCGGGTTCAAAATTGGGGTGTCTACAGTTGCCCCTCTTGGATGAGACTCAATACCGTTGATTTGGTATGAGTAACGTCCAAGATATAGACAACCCAACTCTTTATCCGTAATACATCTCAAACCGCCAAAAGGCAACATTAAAAATCAGTCGGTCGTGCCATTCAGGCTGCCTACGTACCCCATTGTAGGGATCAGACCGGCGTAGTTCCTGGGGGTATATGCAAACAAATGCAACGGGTTCTCTTGTCCCTCAGGACGATTGATCAAAAAGTTTGGTCCCTCAGGACAAATGATACAACGCGAATCGATGAGCCTGCCCGGGTCGTGAGACGCCTTAGCGAAAGAAGCAAATAATTGTGATTGTGATTGTGATTGTGATTGTGGTTGTGATTGTGATTGTGATTGTGATTGTGATTGTGATTGTGATTGTGATTGTGATTGTGATTGTGTAGCTACCCTCTGAACAACGGGGAGGCTAATTTTAATGGGGCTATCCCTTGAGCAACAAGATAGCCAATGATAAGATGATTGTCTACTGAGCAACGAGACAATCGATACGCTATTGAACCGAACACATAAATGTGATGGTTTTAGCGGCATGACAGCTAAGTGATCAACAAAAACTCAGATGATTAATGAGATTGACTTGGAACATGATTGCTAAACATGATTTTAGACGAGCACGTGGCTTTCAAAATGATGATGTAAACGAGCACGTGACCCTCAGACCGTAGTCAAAACACTTCGCGCATACGCTAACGCGAAAACATGATTTGTGAACTATGATTTAAACGAGCACATGGCCCTCAGAAAATGATTTAAACGAGCATAAAGCTCTCAGACCACAGTCAAAACACTTCGCGCATACGCTAACGCGAAAACATGATACACAACACATCTTAATTGATTAACATGGTCTAGCGCGAGCAGTTACCGAGATTTTAGATCCTTGGATCATTACGCGTTCAGTTGATTGGGACCAACAAGTCCAAAGTATACTAACAAATCATAAGGGATGCCCAAAAATGCCCCTGCAAAGCTTGCAAAAGAAACCAGGAGTCATGCCAGGATTGGGTTTGAGCGCTCAGGGTCCTCCCCCTTGAGCGCTCAACCCTACCTTGAGCGCTCAACTCCAAAGCCTTGAGCGCTCAACTTCAAAAGTTGACCCTCCAGCGCTCAAAAGGTCCAGCTTGAGCGCTTAGACCCCCGATCGGGGACGACGGTTCAGAATCATAACGTCCGTTTTAACTCCGATTTACACCGATTAAACTTCACAACGTTCCAAAACTCTTCCGAAATCAAACCTCCATACTCCTCTCGCGATTCCGAACCAAACCCATTCGTTTCTCACTCAAATTTTCTGCAAAATCGAAAACCCCCAATTCCTAGGGTTTTCCCGCACGGTCTCGGTCCAATTTCTGCTTGATTAAGGTTCGATTCACGGTGTAGATCGTTTTTTATGGAGAATCTCGATGAGTCACGGCTTCCGGTGGACTCGCCGACGTCGAGGGAGGGCAACGGTGGTAGTGCGGTGGTTTTGCCACCGCCGAGCTTGAGCGCTCAAGGCCCTGGCCCGGCGGTTGAGGGGCCATCAGAGGCCGCACCGCCATCTACGGCCAGGGAGACGGTGGGAAATGAAGAAGGAGAGAGGGAGAGAGAGGGTGATGGTGGTAGTGGTGATCCGGCGGTTTCTGGCAGTGGTGGTAATCCAGCCACCGTGACGGCGGTGGTCGGTGATGATGTTGGTGGAGATAGGGTGAGAGATGGGAGTGAGGGTGGTGATGACGGTGGTGGTGATGGTGGTGATGATGGTGGTGATGGTGCCCCGGCACCGGAGAGGGTAGAGGAGAGGGGAGAGGGGATGGAGATGGTGGAGGTCCATGACGTGGACAGCGATGGTAGTGAGGATACAGTTGAGGAGAGGGGGACGAGCGGCGGTGATGGCAGAGATAGGGCGGAGGGTACGAGTGGGGTCACCAGGACTAGGGTTGACCGCTGGAGGATAGAGCCGAGACCTCGCCAGCAGCCTAGCGGAGTAGATAGGGGGAAGGCGGTGGTGATTGGTGGGGAGTCACTGACTCGGGGTCAGAGTAGTAGACCGGCGGATCAGGGGCCGGTTGGGATTTCTCGGGAGGACTATCTTGAGCACGCGCCGCCGGAGGTGGTGATGGCGGCCGCAGCAGATGCCCCGGGGATCCTAGATGCAGCGAGGGAGGCTGTGGTTGAGAGTAGAGAGAGAGAGGTGGCGATGCTACGGGAGGCTGCCGCTGAGGACGAGGCGGCGAGGGCCTTTTGCGAGGAGTTTGAGACAGAGGAGGCGGCGGAGGAGGCGAGGACACAGGCTGAGGAGGAGGAGAGGGCAGCTGGACGGAGAGTGACGGTGGTCCAGGCTGCTAGACTGTGGTTGAGGAGAGGGAGGCCAGCTTTCGATACGGCGACTTACGCTCCACCGGTGCACCTCTTCGTGCCTTCCGCTTCAGACGCTTACACTCCCCAACGGGAGTTGTACTTTGGAGAGGAGGTGCTACTGGACCCCGAGGTCCACCTTTCGACGGACTGCTTGACGGTACACTTGCTTTTACTTCCTTGCTTCATTGTTTTCACGCACTTTAGTAATTAATAATCCTGATTTGCATTGAATGATTGAATTACTGCTTGTTAATGACTGGATTCAGATAAGAAATCGGACTGACATTTGATTGCTTGACTGTCTGTTTGATTGTGTGCAGAGTGACTTGCGCTTGAAGGCTCATGGAGGCATGGGCTCAAGTTGGGAGATATACCAGCAGCTGCATGCCTCTGTGAGGGCTTTGGTGGACCTGGCCGGGTTTGGGAGGTTCATCCCGACTCTCACGGGCACACAGCACGACCATGCTGTGGTGACAGCACTGGCCGAGAGGTGGAGGGACTCTACGAGTTCTTTTCACCTTACCTTCGGAGAGGCGACGATGACGCCGCTAGACTTCTCGGCGATCACGGGGCTGCAGGTAGGAGGAGACCCGATCCCGTTCGACTCTGGGATTGGCAGGGATGATGCAGCGCTGAGGTGGTTCTTGGGTTTCGTGCCCAACAAGGAGGGGGAGACGGCCACATATGGCCAATTTAAGACGAAGGGATTGGGCGAGCCGACCGATGAGGAGGATGCTGCACGGAAGGCGAGGTGCTACTTGTTATACTTGTTTGGGGCATCACTGTACCCAAACAGGCGTAACAGGGTGCACCTCTCCTATCTCGGAGGTTTGAGAGATTTCGCCAGGGTGGCGAGATATGACTGGGGTGGGGCAGCGCTGGGAAGCTGCTACGCGTTCATGAATGCTGTCTCAAGGCGGAAAGGGACAGGCATTTCAGGACTATGGAGCGTCTGGGAGGTAAAAACTCAAAACTCTTAGTTTCAAATTTAATTGCATGCATTTCAATACTCGCACTTGATTACCAAAATTCACACTGACTGACTGATTCGTTGTTTTCATTGCAGCTCTGGGCTTACGAGGTGTTGGGGTTACACCCCCCCGAGACACGGCACCAGGATCCGGACGTCATCCCCCGGGCATTGTGCTGGGGTGAAGGCTTCCGCTACGGCGGCACAGCACGGGGGAACATCCACGTTCTCCGTGCTTCACTTGACAGACTCGCCGCCTCTCTGGTAAATATCAAACTCTTTCTCATGTATTCAATTTTCTTTTGATCTATTTCACATTCGATTACTGATGCTCTTAACAACTCTTGCAGGTTCGCTGGGAAGTATGGGATGCCGTTGACGAGCCTTACCTGGCTCGGAGCAGGGAGCTCACGAGAGGGAGGGTCCTACTTGAGTGCCAGTACGGCTGGTTCTGGTACCTTGGTGACAGGGTGCTGCGCCAGTCGATACGGGCCGATAAACCACAGGTGCCAGGACGCCTTCCTCCCCGGGTGCTGATGACGTCTCGATATACGCTGGCGGAGATTGAGCGCTACACGACGCCTGACCTGGACTTGCGCCAGTATCTGCGCCCTGCTTTGAGCTATATCGACTACCGGAGCAGGTATCTGGCCGGTCCCCTGAGAGCGGCAGAGTGGATGGAGAGGATGGAGAGGGAGAAGGCCGTGAAGGCGCGTGCCTCAGCTGGCGGGGTGGCAGGAGGTGAGGGTACTGGTACCTCATCTCAGGAGATAGCGGGGGCTAGGTGGTGGGTGCGCGTCACCTCTGCCGGGGGTGAGATAGGGGACATAGACATCCCAAGGCCTCCAGCAGACTTCCCGCGGCTTGCAGCACCGGTAAGAAACACTTCATTCTTTCAATTTGTGAACTTCAATTATGAATGCCCAAATGTACTTGATGACACAAATTTTAATGTGCTTGCAGGTTTCACATGAGGCGGTACAGACTTTGTATGAGCAGAACCGAGGACTGCGCGTCCTGATTCGCCGCCTCATAGCCGGAGAGGAGGTTACTATCCGCCGGGAGGGCGAGCCAGTACCTCTTGCTGCTCCTGGTCCGTCCCGACTGAGAGTCGCACCGGTATGCAATTTACCTTCCTTGTGCTTTCAATTCTTTGACTATATCATGCTCTGATTCTTTCCTTGTTTGCTTGATGATGCAGCCGCCCGTGATCAGAAAGAGGACACATGACGGAGCTGGTGGTCCTAGAGACACGACTGTGCGGCTTGGGCGTTCAAAGCCCGCGGAGGTGAGGCCACGGAGATCGACCCGTCAGAGGGTGGAGGTAGCACCCGGGGGGATAGTTGAGACCACGAGCTCGAGTGATGACAGCGTTGATGACGCTAACTATCCCTCTTCCCGGCAGGGGCGACTGGAGCAGCGACAGGAGGACGAGACTGAGAGCTCGGACGAGACGATGGACGAGGCGGAGTAGTACACAGTAGATATAGAGTAGCTTAGAGTCTTGTTTTTGATTTTATATCTTTTCTTTTTGATTGGGCCTGCGTGCCCCGGTAGATAGATGGATTGGGCCTGCATGCCCCAGTTGCGGATTTCTTCATTGGGCGTCGTGTGCCCTGTACAGACTTGATGTTTTGCCTTACATGGATTTAGTTCAGTTTATGCACATGATTTGCACTTTCATTGTTCGTTGTATTACTTGCTGTTTTGATTGTACAAACGAACAACCTGTTGTAGAATGTACGCGATTTATCCACCAAACTCTTGAATTCAAACATCCGAGTATAAAGTTTTAAAATTCAACCTTTAAGAAAAGCTAACATGTTCGAGAATTTGGACGAAACATGATTATTTGAATTTAAGTACAACCGGAAGATGTATTTACATGCCGCACAACTTGACACACTTCCCGCGTATAAGCAATCAATAACAATCTATACAAAGTGACCTTAGAACGGAATTTGATGTTCATAAGGCAAATTTGAAAGTAAGATGCTTCATGAGCCTCTTTGCATGTACTGAATTACCATGTTATCACCTTGACCAAGTCAACAATGACATAAATGCCCCTGGGATCATGACCATTCATCCGTCAAACTTCTAAAACCATTTTTGACATGGTGATGGCCGCTATTTCATTGCTTGAATAAGCCGTCGGGACCTCAAAACCTTGAATCTTTTAAGAATTGCCCCGGGAGATGTTCCGACAAGTCATATATTCCTTCCGATACGTGTTTCAATGATTGGATATGGCTAGCAAGGCTTGGAAATGGATTTGAACATTTTGAGTGGCCATTTTAAGCTTGTATCTCGTATCCGTACACGTATCGGCTTGATAACTCGGGGCACGGGACGTTCCGTGAAGTCACAAATGCTTATTGAGACTTGGCTTGGGTGTTAAATGAGGTTTAAGAAGCTTGGAAAAGGTTTCGGGCATCAAACGGGCAAGAATACAGCTGCTGCTGTCTGCTGCATTTTCTGCAGGCCTTGAGCGCTCAATGGGGATTGAGCGCTCAAGCTCACCACCTTGAGCGCTCAAGGTGTTCTGGCCGAAGTTGAGCGCTCAACTCTCTGGCCTTGAGCGCTCAATGCCTGTGCTGGGCTGGTTTGTGGTATTGCTTCCCAATGCATTTTTGGACTCTTTTGCATGGTTTCCTCTGCCCCAAATGTCTTGTTGCTCTGCTATAACACCTTTCAAGCTTTGAACATCACCTTCCCAAGGTCTTTTCACATTTTCCCCATAAATGCCATGCATTTCCAAAGCATTTTCAAATTTTCAAACACAAATACTTTGAAAACATGCAATTGACCATCTTGAAAATGTAATCTTTGATTTCCAATGTTGCATGGCAAATTTGTAAGGTTCCTCACAAGTCCCCTATAAATACCATTCATGATCAATTCTCATTTCTCACTCCATATACATTCTTCAATAATTCTTCATTGCCCCAAACATGGCTTCCCTTGATCCTTCCATTATCAACACTTGGATTGCTAGTCTTGAAAACATCGATTGGTTCAACTTTCGGGGTCTTGGCCTTAATGCCCTTCGCCACCTCCACACTTTTCCTATTCGCCAGGACATCTTACGTGCCGCCGTCCGCTGTTGGGATTCAGAGCTCCATGTGTTCCGCTTCGGCATGCAAGAACTTTGCCCGACCATCGAAGAATTTCAAACATATCTTGGCGGTAATGCTTTTGCTGATCCTGTCATACCGCCCATCCGTCAAAATTACGCCGACATTCTCAGCAGGAAGCTTGGCCTTGGGAATGGTGCTGCGCGCTTTTTGATTCGCAACGAGACTCTCAACATCCTTCGTCTTTTTGCGGATTACGGTCCAACAGGCGACCTTTTAGATTTTACTGTTCAGAGCAGACGCATGTTTGCACTTTGCATGTGCCTCTTGGCATTATACTTGTTGGTCCCCGGTGATGGCCATCCCAGTTCTGCTATTGTCGGCGTTGCTGCTCAGATCGAACAGCGGCGGGATGTGGTTCCTTTGGTTTTGGCTGAAACAATCATGGGCTTGGATGCGGTTAAGACTGGGAGAACAGATACATTTGCTGGGAGTCCGCTTTTGCTTCAGGTTTGGTTTATTTGGTTTGGATGCTTCGGGTTTTTGGGAATTTTGGGGGATTTTTGGCTGTTTGGCTTTGGTTTTGACTTTGACTTTGGGTGTTTTGGTTTTGTAGATATGGCTGTGTGACAAGGTTGGGCTTTTGAGGGAGCCAGCAGGTGATTGGGTTTACGAGCCCCGGACTTGGGTGAGTAGGCCATTTGTGCATGACGAGCCTGATGAAGATGAATGGGTTGACTTCTTCAGGTCATTGGAGGAGGATCACATCACTTGGAGGTGCCATTGGTTGCCCCTGCCAGATATGACGGCCAATCACATGGGAGACACATGGGTGATTTTAGCGGGACTGCAGGGTTATGCATATTATTTTCCACAGCGTATTCTCCGTCAATACTGCATTCGCCAAGAAGTGGAGTATATAATTCCTGCTACTTTCATCCTTCCCACATTCAAACATTCCGTTCTTGAGCGCTATCGTACTTCTTGGAGGCACAGGGTTGTTTGGGCTCCTGATCCCTACCCAACTATTCATTTGAATGGACACTACAGAGAATGGATGAGAATGCAGATGAGGGTCATACGCTGAAGGAATTAGCGCAACTTTCTTTCTGACTCACTAGGCTGTTTCCCAAAATAAATGGTGTTTTTTTTTTTTTTTTTTTTTTTTTTTATGCTCAGCTTATGTAATCGAAGAAGTGATTTGAATAAAATTGAACGATGAAGGGTTTCCCCCTCTTGGTTCATCTAGTTCCATATGCTGTCTCCTTCAAATATCGCAAAACTGCGGGCCAACTCATCAGATTTAGACCGAACCCCAAGATAGGGTTGCCTACGTATCCCTTTTCAAGGAATTAGGTCGTGGCGTAGTTCAGGGAAAGGTTCACTCGGGTATTAACACTCTCCTTTTTGTGCTCTAAGTTTTGCCTGGTACCGCCTTTTCAGGTTTTCGGTCCAGCGAGCTTCTTTTGAATTTTCGCCTTAGATTTTGCCTAGACTGCCCAGTATGGGTTTTCAGACTAGCAGGCTTGCTCTAATTTTTGCTTGGGTCGGTTCGCCCTTGCGATTTTCCGCCCAACGAGCATCTCTCAGGGGTAATATCGTTTGAGTTGGTCCAAGTTGACAAGATTGCTGAACTCGTTACCATCCAAATCAAGGATCACTGCTGCTCCACCGTCGAGGATAGTCTTGATGATGTATGGTCCTGCCCATTTTGGCCTGAATTTTCCCCGCGGATCGAATATCGGTGCCCGAATTTCCTTCACCACCATATCCCCTTCAATCAGATCCCTGGACTTCACCTTTTTGTTGAATGCACGGGCAATTCTTCTCTGATATCCCTGAATGTGATACAATGCCCGCAACCTCCTTTCATCAAACAACATTAGCTCTGCGAACCTGTCGCTCAACCAATCGGCTTCGTTAATCTCACTTTCTATCATCACCCTCAGGGATGGTACTTCGAGCTCAATAGGAAGTACTGCTTCCATTCCATAAACCAGTGAATAGGGCGTTGCCCCTGTTGGAGTTCGGATCGAAGTGCGGTACCCCCATAATGCTAATGGTAGCTTCTCATGCCAATCCCTGGATGACTCGATGGTTTTCTCCAAGATGTTCTTGATTGACTTGTTTGCTGCTTCTACTGCCCCATTGGTTTGTGGTCTGTATACTGTTGACTTGTGAACCTGAACATTGAATTCCTCAAGCACCTCTGCTGCTCTTCCTTTGAAATGTACACCATTGTCTGACACGAAGGCATTAGGAACCCCATATCGGTAGATGATGTTTTGCTTAATGAAATGAGCCACTTGTACTGCGGTCAATGTAGCGTAGGAGGCCGACTCTACCCACTTTGTGAAATAATCAATTGCCACCAATATAAACTTGTGTCCGTTCGATGCTGGTGGCGTGATTTTCCCAATCACATCTATTCCCCATACTGAGAAAGGCCAAGGCGTTGCCATTGTATGAAGTTCCGATGGTGGCACATGCATGAGGTTAGCGTGGACCTGACACTTATGGCATCTCCGCACATACTGCACGCAATCTGTTTCCAAGGTTGACCAAAAATACCCCTGCCTCAGAATCTTCTTTGCCATCATTAATCCACTCATGTGAGGACCGCAGATTCCTTCGTGAATTTCCTCCATCACCCTTTTCGTGTCATCACCGTAGATGCATAACTTATGCATGCCACAATACGACCTTTTGTATAACCTTCCACCGCAGAGGATGTATTGCGAAGCTAATCTTTGTAATGCTATTCGATCTTTCTTGTTTGCTCCTTCTGGATATTCTCCTTTCTCAACCAAATTCCAGATATCATGGTACCAAGGCAGGCCATCGTCAATTTCGCCAACATTCATCACATACTCGTATGCTGGCCTATTCCTTTGCTCAATCATGATTGGTCTCATTCTCACTCCCACGGGCAATTCTACCATGGATGCCAAGGTAGCAAGAGCGTCGGCAAACTGGTTCTTCATTCTCGGGATATGTGTAAAGGTAACTTGCTCGAATCGATGGATCAGGTCATCGAGGTCTTTGTGGTATGGTTTCAACTTTTCCTCTCGCACTTTCCAATCGCCATTGGCTTGAGAAACTACCAGATTCGAATCTCCGACCACTTCCAACTTCTTAACCCCAATTTCAAAAGCAGCCTCCATTCCAACAATGCACGCTTCATATTCTGCTTGATTATTGGTAACTTCGAAATTTAATTTGAAAGATAGGGGAATGTGCGGCCCCTCTGGTGAGACCAATAGTATGCCGATCCCGAATCCTCTCTGATTTGCAGCTCCATCGAAGTACAATTTCCAAACATCCTCTGTTACTGTCATAACGTGTTCATCGGGAAATTGGAATTCTGTATCTTCTGGCCCTTCAATTGGATGATCTGCCAAGAATTCTGCCACAGCCCTGCCTTTCACCGATTTTCGCGTTACATACTTGAGTTCAAACTCGGCCAATAAGAGCAACCACCGCGCCAACTTTCCAGTGAGTGCCGGTTTCTCGAACAGATATTTGAGGGGGTCCATTCGAGAAATCAACACCACCGAATAAGCTAACATGTAATGCCTTAGCTTTTTAGAGGCCCATACAAGAGCCCAACAAGTCTTCTCCAAAGAGGTGTATCTTTCTTCAGCTCCGACCATTTTCTTACTTAGATAATACACTGCCTTCTCGATACCTGCTTCACCTTCTTGTGCCAACATGCAACCCATTGCAGACTGCGTTACTGATAAATACAGAATCAGCGGCTTTCCAGGTGTCGGCGGCATCAATACTGGGGGACTTTGAAGATACTGCCGAATTGATTCGAAGGCTTTTTGGCACCTGTCATCCCATTTGAACAGCACTCCTTTCTTGAGCAAATGAAACATCGGCTCGCAAGTTGAAGTCAATTTGGCGATGAATCTGCTGATGAACTGAATTTTCCCAAGAAAACTCCGAACCTCTTTTTCCGTCTTCGGTGGCTCCATTTCTAATATCGCCTTGATCTTTGTTGGATCAACTTCAATCCCTCGGGTAGTGATCATAAACCCCAACATTTTCCCTGCGGTGACTCCAAATGTGCACTTCTGTGGATTGAGACGCATCCGATATTTCCGTATCCTTTCAAAGAACTTGCGTAACGCCGGGAGATGTCCTTCCCTTTCCTTGGCTTTTACAATCATGTCATCCACATATACCTCAACTTCTCTATGCATCATATCATGCAACAAAGTTGTTGCAGCCCGTTGGTAAGTCGACCCCGCGTTCTTTAATCCAAACGGCATGACCCGATAACAGAACGTCCCCCATTCAGTGGTGAAGGTTGTTTTCTCTCGATCTTCTGGTGCCATCAAAATCTGATTGTATCCCGAAAAACCATCCATAAATGATAGCAGCGCGTGCCCTGCCGTGTTGTCTACCAATACATCAATGTGCGGTAAGGGAAAATCGTCCTTCGGACTGGCCTTGTTTAAATCCCTGAAATCTACACATACCCTGACTTTTCCATCTTTCTTGGGCACCGGCACTATATTTGCAACCCACTGTGGATATTCAGTTACCATCAAAAAGCCGGCATTGAATTGCTTGGTGACTTCCTCTTTGACTTTTTCAACCCAATCTGGCCTGATTTTTCTCAATTTCTGTTTTACCGGTTTTGCATCAGGATACAAGGGAATTCGATGTTGCACAATTTCAGGATCGATTCCGGGCATATCTGCGTGGGACCAAGCAAAGACATCTTCAAATTCTTTGAGTAAATCGACGAGTAATTCTTGTTCCTCAGTAGATAGCCCGGAACCGATTTGAACCATGCGAGGATTCTCCTCATTCCTCAATTTAACTGAAATAACTTCTTCTTTTATTGGCTGAGCATGTCTTTCATTTTCCCTTTCGATTAGAGACTTGAGTTCTTTGGGTATTTCTCCCTCGAACTCAGTCTCATCATTGTCAGGGTCAACACAATTTATTTCGGGAACAGCAAAGTAAGCGAAATCACCGTTTATTTCATTAGCAAAGCCCTCTGGGGCACAGTACATGGCATCAGACTCAAACTCAAAATAGAAATGACGACGTGGAGGGCCAAGAGGCACAAACTCCGACTCACAGCCAAATTTAAACCCTGACTCAGACTCGAACTCTAACTTAGTGAATGCATTGGTAAATTTTACAACAGGAGTGAAAGTGCAATTCTTGTATTCACCGACTGCATCCACTATCAGCACACTGGGATCATCGAGGACCTCCCGTCCGAGCATCATCACGGCTGGCTCTTCTTCATCCTTACCTGTCAGACTGACCTCATCGAACATTGACATCAAGACCCCACCATCCAAAGCCTCCATCCAATATGCTTTTAGGTCTTTCACCAATTTCTCGACCTTTTCATGTTCATCTTCGCTGTCCCAAGCATCGTTAGCAAAGATTTCGAACCCAGGGTGTACCTTTCCACTTATTTCATTTACAAACGGCTCAGGCTGGCCGCGATAAGGTGCATTCGACCCTTCTCCAACAAAGCGAATCCGACGGTTTGCACTGCTACTTGCTCCATTGGTCTTCCCCCTTTGCATCTCTTTCAGTGTAGGTTCATATCCCAACCCGAAACGGCCTCGCTGAGAAGGGAATTCTGGAAACTGAGCCACCCCCTGGTGAGTTCGTCCCAAGCCCGTGCCTGGCAGATAAGACATTCTTCTCATCATCTCGAGAGCTGTGGTGCTGATTGAAAAATCGTCATCAATACGAAGCGTAAACACACCACCAGACGTATCGAAAGCAAAGCCCCCAAGCTGAACATCATTCTCATCATGCATAATTTCTAACAAAGGAGCATTGTCTTCAGCATGAGGGCGAATGCCTGTATCTCCGTAGAGGGCAACTGTCCCACTTTCCAAACCGAGCAAAACCTTTTGATGCAAGGTGGATGGAACTGCCATGATATCAGATCGATGCATCCAGGGACGTCCCAACAACAAATTGAACGAAGCTGGGATCTCAAGCACATGAAACTCAACTGTTGACTTAAACCCCTCTGCAGCAATTTCCATTTCAACAGTCCCAAGCACATTGCGACGGGTGTTATCATAAGCCCGAACAGTGAGACTAGATGGTGTGAGATCCTTTGGTTTGAGTCCCAAACATAAAGCTGTTCGAAGAGGGCATACATTGAGTGCTGACCCATTGTCTATCAACACCACCGGGATCCATTTCCCCATGCACTTCATGGTGACATGCAAAGGCTTATTGTGGTCAGTTCCCTCAAGCGGCAGGTCAGCTTCGGTAAAGGTTACAACATGTTTGGTTGGCTTAGTGGCAATGGTAGGCTTGGTGACAATAGCGGCCATCATGGCTTCAGGGGTGATATCAGGCGCAATTTCCATGCAGGATAATGTTTGAGCGAGTTTCTGACGATGCTCACTGGAGCTCATAAGCAATCCCCAAATGGTAAGAGCGGCTGGGGTTTTCTCAAGTTGTTTCTGAATGGGATTTTCTTCATTGGTTGGCGGAGGCTTCGGACGGGGAACACGACTGTTGGTAGTAGAGGTAGCTTGGGATTGGTTGGTTGTTGGGTTAAAGAGATTTTGGAAATCAGCTGGGTTAGCGATTGGGTCACTAAGGTTGTTTGGTGCGGCTAGGTTATTTTGTGGAGTTGGGTTATTTTGTGGAGCTGGGTTGTTTTGTGGAGCTAGGTTGAATGGTAGCTGGTTTGTAGTATTCGGTGGTGGGTTAGAAGTGTTTCCAGTGAACCTCTGAGGTGGTTGATAAAACCGACCACTCCGAAGAAGATGAAGAACCGAGTCGATGTCATCTCCCCATAAATCAGTGTAGTCTGTGTAGAAATCAACAAGATCCCCTTCCGCCTTTCTCTTTCCTTTTGCAATACTGGCTCCTTCCAAACCTTTGGTAATTCCTTCCACAGTTGCTTCACTCCAAACATCTCCATTTTTCATGGCAGCCTCGTTAACAGCCCAAACCTCATTGTTTCCCACCCACAACGGTGCTATGCCCTCATTCTGATTGGCCCACATATTTGCTACAACGTTTTCTTCCATTTGCTGTCCCCAAACATCGGGTAGGTCTCCATTTAAAACCATGATGTTGCAGTCCTCCGGGACTTGCACTCGGGGTACCGGAAGGTTTTCATCAACTATGTAGTCATAAGGTGTGAACTCTATCCCTTCCGTCATTCGATTTATTGCGTACTCACTCATCATGGAGAAATCAGGGCGACCCTCCCATAGTGGTTGCATTGGAAAATACGCTTCTTCGAAGAACATGGGAAGTGTGGATCCATCCAGAGGGTCGTTAGGGTCCATGAGCTGCCATTCATTAGGTGTGGGGTCCCATTCATCTTCTTGTGCACCATCGAGTGCCCCATTCTCTTCTTGCCAATTTTGTCCTTGTCCTTCTTCCACAGGTTGTTGATCTTGTAGCATAGGCAATGGTTCAAATAGATTGGGAAGCGCAAATCCATCCAGTGGATCCTCAAACATCGGATCCCAAAGTAGGTTAATCATTGCACCAAATGGAAGTCCTTCATTAAGCTGTTCATTATGCGGCCAAACTTCTTCATTTGCCACATTATTGGCCACCATCTGCTCATACTCCCGAGCTTCCATTGCCATTATCAAATCACCCCATTCTTGCCACACAGTGGGATCCAAGTGAATGTCTAGAAAACATACCTCGTGCTCAACAGGTATTGGCACAATGGGCTTGGGGTCTGTTTCAGGTAGGATGAACTGGCTTGGGTCAAACAGAGTGGATTTTAGGTCTTTTTGAGTGGAGCTAAAGGTTATTTGACCTATATCGGCACTTCTTTTGTGGGTTGGCAGAGGGTTTGTGAGGATATTGGGCTTTTCAGTGGGATCTCGGATTTGTTTGTTGTCAATGAGATCTTGAATCTCATGACGCAGGCGCTGGCATCTTTCAGTGGGATGACCGGGTGTCTGGTGAAATATACAGAAGGTGTTAGGGTTATATGTTGGCGGGGGATTTTGTGGAGGTGGAGTTGGCTGAAGAGGTTTGATTTTTCCCTGTTGTACGAGTCGTTCGAAAACAACAGGTAAAGGTAAGGGAAGTGGGGTGAAGATACGCCGTCCTCTTTGATTTTGTGGCGGTTGAATTGATTGGATTGGTTGAGATAAGATGGCGTTTATGGGTTCGGCTTTATGGGATTGGTGATTCATGGTGTTGGATGAGGTACCGGCTGTGTAACTGGGGTTTGCATACAGGGAAGATGTGTTCCCAATGTAGTTTCGCTTTGGTTTGGGGAACGAGTCTCCTTTCTTTAGCATCCCGCTTTGTAGAGCTTCTTCAATCGACAGACCCATCTCAAAGTAAGTTTCAAAATTATGTGCTTGGGCCATGACCATGTACTGAGCCAAATCAGGTTGAAGGTTCTTGGTTATGATGCGCATTTGGTCCTTATCACTGGGACGATCGGTCATCTGCGCAGCCTTCGCTCTCCATCTTTTCACAAAATCTGCGAAAGATTCCCTTTCCTTCATCTTGATGCTCTCAAGCTCTCGAGTGGTGACTTTGAGTTGAACATTATACTCATACTGCTTAATGAAAGCAGCCACTATTTCTTCCCAAGTTTGTCTCTTTGAAATGTCAAGGGATAAGAGCCACTGAAGTGCAGGCCCTGTGAGGGTTTCGTGAAACATCTGTGCCATGGCAGGCTCATCAACTTCTTGTAACGAGAGGGAGCTTACATATGCCTGAATGTGTCCTCTCGGGTCTCCAGTCCCGTCAAACTTCTCGAAGTCTACATGCTTGAACCTCTTGGGAAGCTTTGCACCTGGGAAGATGCAGAGTTTGTTCATGTCAAAGCCGGTAATGGCTCGCTTTTCACTTTTAGCCACAGATTCTTCCAGCTTAAGTATTTTAGCTAGCATTTCAGCCAGCTGAGGATTTTCAGGGGGAGGAGGCTGTTCCGGATGTTCATCATTGGGAATCTCCTGATCCCGAGCTTCGTCATCATGTACTCGCTGCTGCGGTGGGGGAAGTCGACCCTGGATGTTTACCATAATCGCCATCAGTTGAGCGATTCGGGTATCATTTCGGACCCTCTCATCATGCATTTCCTTTCTCAGTTGCTCAAACTCATTTGGGGGGTTTTGTCCCTGTTCTTCTGCCATACTTGTCTCGGCCTTTGGTGATAAAGATCTAGACAATCTTTGTCCAGGAGGTCGAGTCCAAACAGGTAAGGTCTTCTTCTTCTTTGCAGGCCCAATGATTCAAGAACTGATTATAAAGCAAAAACCGGACTCAGATGTGTACTCGATATGTCTACTATGCACAAAATGAATGAATCATGAATGCTCACTATCGTCTCGCCACAACTTAACTCACGGAGTTAGTCTTATTTCTAGCCTTAGGAATTAGTCTACCGGTTTCGGAACTCACTTAGAATCGTTTGCACAGCAGATTGTATCAACACCACGGGTAAGTCATTACTCGGTGAGTATGGCGTTTCAACCTAAGCCTAGATGTTGACGCCGTAGCACTTTTCTTAACCATCCGAGACAAAGCAATGAGATGTTGCCATCCAGTTACAATCGATTCTAAGGCTAGTCCGAAACACGGGTGGCCGTTCGGGCACGACCAACACCGGAGGTATCTCAAACTCCGTGGATTTTAAGTCTCCTAGACTACATGTACAATCTTAGGGTTAGTCTACCGGATCTGAATCTCACTTAAGATCATTGCACAGAAGATTTTCCAACACCCCGGGTAGACCATTACTCGGTAGGTTAAACTCCAAACTTTGTTGGAATCAGAGCCAATCACTTTTCTTGATCATCCGAGACAAAGCAATTTGGATGTTGTAATCCAGATATCAATGATCTTAAGGCTAGTCCAAATCACGGTGGCCGTTCGGGCACGACCAACACCGGAGGTATCTCAAACTCCGTGGATTTTAAGTCTCCTAGACTAAAAATTGACAGCTTTGGAAGATTGCCTCAACCCTCAAGTTTTCTTTTTTGAGTAATAAGTCCTTGATATCGGATGGTCGGATTTGGGAAATTCTGGTCCATACAACTTCCGACAATGATCTAAGATCAGATGCCTAAGGGCGATTGACCCTCCTCGGGCCAAGGTCCCTTAAACCTGTTTAGATCAGTGTTTAGGAATTCGATGATCCAAATTTTCCCACGTCCGGCCGTCCTGAAGGCTATCTCGCAAAAACAACGCGCATATGGAATGCATGATTCATCATTGGGCCAAGGCAACCTTCTACTAACTGTAAAGGCATTAAAACCAAATGGGATATGTACACAGAAAACCTATATCAACGACGCTCGCAGTGACTATATACAATGCGAATGTATGAATGCAACATGGCATGGCGAGAAAAAGCGGTAACACATAGCATGTAACAAAATGGAGCACGTAAACCTAACACACAGGTGGATTACTAAACGTGGGGTTCTATGGTTAATTATATGCAAAGGCCGATTTTGGTCACTGAGGGTACCCCGGACTCAAAATCAAAACTGTCTCCTACCGTTAAAAACGATAGTGACAATGTGATTTATCACGGTCGAGGGCTGCTGGGCATTTCGGGATTCCCTGTCACCGGCAAGCCGGGCAGGATTGCCAAAACACGCCAGCGGGGTTAAGAACCATGCAGGTGCAATGCAAAAATTAAATTTCAAACATTTGAAAAATCCCACAAAATATTTTTCGAATTAAACCCACTTTGATTAACACATATTTCAATAAAATTACATAAGTGCAACAAAAATTGCACAAGTGTAATTAAATAAAATATATATTAACCAACGTCCCCAGCAGAGTCGCCAGCTTGTGGACGGCCCACCGAGATCGCTCGAAAAGGATTGTGATTTGTTAGAGTCGCCACCCGGATTTGAGGTCCGAACCCGAGAAACCGATAAAAATATGACTCGTTGCCCACTGAAAAAAGATTTTACTAGTCCTGACGGAACCAAAGATTTCTCGGATTCGGGGGTTTGGTTACGAGAGGGGAAGGGTTTTAAGGCACCCCTCTCGCCCGGTCCGTGAACCGGTCTCTACTCAACATTTTGTGGGATTTTGGAAATGTTTAAAATTTGATTTATTCACATAAACAGGAATCGGGGACGGGAATCACATAATAACAAAACATGCAAGAGATACGATTTTACTGTGGATGCTTGTGCGCGCGATCTACAAATGTTCACAGAAATAAATTACAACAAAAATCATGTAATAACTCAAGAAATTATGAACATGAGACTTATTAAACTGTTTGCAATCTGGATTCCAGAATGGGGATTGAGCGCTCAAGGGTGGTGACTTGAGCGCTCAACCCTCATTCCACCCGAACATTTTTCCTTGTTGGTTTTTGATATTTGATGCTGCTTAAAGGCTTAAATACACCACAGAAACATCACACAAGCATCACCTCCCTTTAGAAATCACCAGAAAATGCTTAAAACAAACTTGCTTTAGAACCAGTTTGAGCGCTCAAGGCTCATGGGTTGAGTGCTCAAACCAATTCTGCAAAAGAGAGGGATCCAGATCACAAACACTATACTAATGACACCAACAAGGAATTAAATCATGAGCCATCATCAGAATTGCTGGAAAACTGCAAATAGGCCAAGAACAGCTTGAGCGCTCAAAGATCTGACCTTGAGCGCTCAAGCCATAACATGGCTTTCCACTGTTTAACCTTTAAACTGATTTTATTATTTCCTCAGGACCACCAAAGGCATAAAATAAAGTTTCAAAAGGACAGACAGCCACTGTTTTGCAATCAAACATGAGAAATTTGAAGTTTTTGATGTTTAATCACTATGAAATGGTTAATTTACATTCATGCATGTAATTTTGGTGTGGAAATAAACTGTTTTGAAAGCTACATGAACTCAATTAACTTTTAGACAATGATCAAAATCAAAAGAAAGCCCAGAAGTTAACAAAACAGTGGTTTGTTCAGAACTGGGCTTGAGCGCTCAAGGCCAGAGGCTTGAGCGCTCAAACCTGTTCTGACTGCAAATTTGAAAGAGGTTTTTAAGCAACTTTCAGGCCTTTGTGAGTTCAATGCAAGTATAAAGAACTTGCTTAAACTCCCTAGCCTTCCTCAGAAAGATCAAAACAGTGAGTTCATCACATGTTTTTACTACCTTTTGGAAAATGTTTGAGACTTGAGCTTGATTCTGGACTTTGAGAGGTTGATTATGGATGTTCTTGGCTTGTATTCTGTACGAATTGGACAATGTAGGTGGTTGATCGATGATCAAGGGACGAATTTCTGGGTTTTGTGGATGGTATTGTAGGTGGTTTTAATGGTAGAAGGATGGTTTTGAAGAGAGAGAGAGAGTCAGGAGTGGTTTTCTGGTAGAAACTGAAGGTAAGGAGTGGTCCAATTCGTCCCTCAAACCAGGGGGCAATGGGTGGTTTTATAGAGTGAGTGGGAGGGAAGAAAGGAGAGAGAGAGAAGTGGGTTTATGTATTTGGGAGCATTTCAGGCGTATTTTAGGACTTAGTGGGGTGTATTATACGTATAGGGATCGTATAAGATCACCCACAGACGCTCCCATGCAGAAAATCTCATGATGAGATACTCTGCAAGTTGCTGACTGGACGGGGGTTGAGCGCTCAAAGCTGTGGACTTGAGCGCTCAAGGTGCTCCTCAGGGGTTTGAGCGCTCAAAGCCATGGGCTTGAGCGCTCAAGGCTATGGATGGCAGATTGATGGTTTGGCTTAGTTCAACAATGCTTGGGTTGGTTTGGCACATTTTGATTGCTTGGGTAGTGTTTGGTTAGTTTTGGTCAAACTCAAATCATTTTCACCAATTCCAGGTAATCGTGATTGATCCGTTTCATCATCGGAGATGCACGAGCATATTTCGGGTTCAAAATTGGGGTGTCTACAGGGGTTAGCTCGGGAAAATTTCTAGGGCACCTGGTGACTAAGAGAGGAATTGAAGCCAATCCGGACCAGATCATGGCTCTGCAGAACCTACAAAGCCCAAAGACCACGAAGGAGGTCCAAAGGCTAACAGGGATGGCAGCGGCTCTTAACGGTTTTATCAGTAAATCCTCAGATCGTTGCAGGCCATTCTTTCAACTTCTGAAGAAGAGAGAAGGATATGAGTGGGGAGCCGAGCAGGAGCAGGCTTTTCAGGGGTTAAAGGTTTATCTATCGTCACCACCCTTGCTCTCTACTCCAGAAGCCGGGGAGCGGCTAATACTATACCTGGCGGTATCCGAGCATGCAGTCGGTTCGGTTCTCCTACGAATAAAAGGAATAGAGCAGGCTCCAGTGTATTTCATAAGCAAGACCCTGCTAGACGCAGAAACACGGTACTTACCATTGGAGAAATTAGTATATGCTTTCGTCACTACTTCAAGAAAACTGCCACATTATTTCTTACAACATCCCATCACTGTGTTTACTGAATATCCACTGAGGGCTTTGCTTAGAATGGCGGATCATTCAAGAAGAATATCTAAGTGGTCAATAGAGCTGAGCCAGTTCGACCTCGATTATCAGCCCAGAACGGCAATCAAAGGGCTGATGGGTCAGCTTGCAACAAAGGTTTTGGAGCAGGAGTAGTGTTGTTCTCTCCAGAAGGTTTGGTATTGGAGCAAGCATTGCGGTTGGGGTTTAGTGCCACCAACAATGTGGTGGAATATGAGGCCTTGCTTGCTAGACTAAGGAGTGCCCTGGAGCTCAAGGTAAATAAGTTAAGAGTATTTTGTGACTCACAATTAGTTGTTAACCAGCTTTCAGGAGAATATGCTACGAAAAGAGAGAACATGGCCGCTTACTCAGAAACAGCCAAGGATTTGCTCAGCAAATTTGATAGAGCCCACATCCAACAAATCAGCTCAGGCCAGAATGCGCATGTAGACTCATTAGCTTGCTTGGGGTCATCGGTCAAAACGGAGTACCGCCGCACGGTGGCTGTGGACTACTTGAGCAAACCAAGCATTGGCCGAGCTGTGGAAATTGTGATGGAGACATAGTTTGGGCCGAGCTGGATGGATCCAATAATGGCATACCTACGAGATGGGACCTTGCCAGAAGACAAGAGGGAAGCTCACAAGATCAGAACCAAGTCAGTGCGTTTCTGGCTCTCCTCAGAACGTAAGCTTCATAGAAAGTCTTTTCTTGGCCCATATTTATTGTGTGTGCACCCAGCCCTAGTCCAAAAATTCCTCCATGAGATCCATGCTGGAACATGTGGAGGACACACAGGTGGGAGGTCTATAGCCCACCGAGCAATATCCCAGGGGTATTGGTGGCCTTATATGCAAGAGGATGCAAAGGCCTTTGTCAAGACTTGTGAAAAATGTCAGAGGTTCTCTCCTCTAATCCGAGCACTAGCTGAGGATCTGTTACCTCTAACCAGCCCGTGGCCATTTGCCCAATTGGGACTGGACATCGTGGGTCCTCTCCCTATGGCAACAGGGAAACGAAAATTCCTACTTATTGGCACGGACTACTTCACTAAATGGATAGAGGGGGAAGCTCTGGCCAAGATTACAGAAACTATGGTGGAGAAGTTCGTATGGAACAAGATCATTACAAGATTCGGAGTACCTTACTCCATCATCTTAGACAATGGGTCCCAGTTCGGCAGAAAGTTCAAAACATTTTGTGCACAGTATGGTATGCGAAACTACTATTCAACCCCAACTTACCCACAGAGTAATGGGCGAGCTGAAGCTTCAAACAAGACCATCCTTAAGAGTCTTAAGAAGAGGTTGGAAAGTAAAAAGGGGAAATGGCCGGACGAGCTACCAGCTGTGCTCTGGGCATACAGGACCACCCCACGGCGATCTACAGGAGAGACGCCATATTCCCTTGCTTATGGGACAGAGGCAGTGATCCCACTGGAGATAGGTTTGCCGACCATTCGCACTACTCTTGTGGAGTCAGGGGGCAACGATAAAGCCTTGGCCGAGTAGCTCGATCTTGCCGAGGAAAAGAGAGAGCGTGCACTTATTACATTGCCAGCATACTAGGAGCAGCTGCGAAGAAGTTACAACAAGAAGGTGCAGTCAAGAGAGTTCAAGATTGGGGATTTGGTCCTAAGGAAGGTCTTGGCAAACACCAAAGTATCCACTAATGGGAAGCTTGGGCCGAACTGGGAAGGCCCATATAAGATTGTGGGGATTGCTGGAATAGGGGCCTATCGTTTGGCCGACCTGGATGGAGACCCAGTACCACAGCCATGGAACGTCTAGAACCTGAGAAAGTTCTACCAGTAACTTGCATATGTGGTTATGAATACGATCACATCCTTTTTTAAGTGAATACAAATAAATTCACATTTGTTTTTAGTATCTGGTTGGGATTACGAATAAAATCACCAACATCTGTTATTTAGAATTGTTACTAATATTTCAAGCGTTAATGAGATTTCGTTTTTTCTTACTGTGGTTTTGATTAATACGAACCAAAATTTGTCTCAAAATTTGGATTCCTATTGGGGAGCAGGAAGTACGTGTATAAACCCAAGTACGAGGAGACTTGGAAATTCTAAGTATGAATAAAATTAGATGCGCAACAAATATTGCAATAAAATTCTAAGTATGAATAAACTTAGATGTGCAACGAATATTGCAGTAAAATCCTAAGTATGAATAAACTTAGATGTGCAACGAATATTGCAGTAAAATCCTAAGTATGAATAAACTTAGATGTGCAAAGAATATTGTAGTAAAATTTTAAGTATGAATAAACTTAGATGTGCAACGAATATTGCAGTAAGATTCTAAGTATGAAAACCCTTAGGATTTGCAATGAATATAGCAATGAAACTCTAAGTACGAAGAAACTTAATATTGCATGGTATTCAGGTATGAGGAGGCTTGATGAGGTAACAAATACATACTTAAAAAACGAAAAGCACGACAAAACGAGTACGAAAAAACTTAAAACCGAAGTATCAACAGGCCACATACGGCCGAGCAAGACCATGCAGGGTCAAAAGCCAAGTTCAAATTAATCAGAAGAATGAACAGGCATCAAGCCTCTTCACTGTGCCCATCAGCGACAGTGGCAGGAGTAGGGTCAAGGTGATCATCTCCAACAACATCCTCAGCTGCATCACCTCCTGGGATGGTAAGGTCAGTGATAGTTTCATCTATTGGAGTTTGCTCCGGGAGGGGTCCGAGTTGAACTTCGGGGTTTGGCTGAGCCTGACCGTCAGGATGGGATTGGGCTGCAGCAACCTCGCTCGACAACTCCATATTGGTCCATAGAGGGGAAGATGGGTCCACTTCAAGCTTGCTGAGGCATCGCTGCCAAGCTGCCCCCCAGACGGCATCTTGGACGGTTGGCATCTGTGCTTTGTAGTTGTCAGTAATCACCACAATAGTACGGTCGTATTCGGCCTCTGCTTTAGCCTCTGCAGCTGCAAGTTGTTGACATAGTTCGCGCTTGACCTCAGTGGTCTCTCCTTTCAGGCCCTCCACCTCCTCCCGAGCTTCCTTCAATGATTGGGCATGCTGGGCACTCTCCTGTTCGGCTTTTTCGGCCCTCTTCTGCTCTCTTTTAAGGTCCTTTTCAACTTCTTTCGCTCAGTCAAAACCGGCGGCAGCTTTCTGCATGATCTGCGACAGAAGGTACAGGTAATAGTAAGGGGAAGCCAGCTTCAAAAAGTCAAAAACACGAGAGAGCAATAAACTTTGTACCTTGGCACTCGACTGGAAGATTGACTTCATAAGAGTGTCATATGAACTACTCTTTTCTCTCTCCATGTCAAGCGAAAGAAGAGCCGCTTTGGATACACCGAACGCCACCTCGGTGGAAGAAATTTTGTCAATCGCAGAAAGAGGCATGCCGTCGGGACGAGCAAGAACTGGGGACCAGGGCTGCACAAGCGGCGGAGAACCAGTCGTTGCTCGAGCCGAGCTTGTGTCCCCAGTCCTTCTCCTTTGGGACGAGGGCGGGATCTCTTGAGGGTTCTCTATTGGCCTCTTGTCTCTTTGTTGATCGGGAGGGGGCACGGTCGAAGGTGGAACAGTAGTAGTTGAATTGACAGGAGGGGCGGCGTGTTGAGAGCGACCGCCCAGGTTCAACTCGTCCAACAATTGATTGGCTGTTGAGGCATTTCTTCTCGATCAGGGGAGGGTGAGTAGCCCGACAAATCTGAATCAGCTAAAAGGGCGGATTGCTCGGCAAGAGAGCGGACGATCACGCGATGGTCAAGCCCGCTTTCTTCTTCTTCTTCTACCTCTCTTTCTTCCTCAGTTACCACCCTTCCAGATGCGCTCGCCTCTTCAGTAGCTCGGACGATGATTGGGATGGCAGTTGGGATTTCAGGGACGTGGGCAAAAGTGATTTGCTGTTGGAGGTCCCTAGGGGCCCGGGATCGTGTCACCCTTCCTCTTCGTTGGCGTCTCCTAGACCTGGTTGGTCTCTGATCGGCAGGGGCTAACGGGGCAATCAGGGGAGCAGCTGGAGGCCAGGGATGTCGTGATCGTGGTTCATCGACCTTCCTGATACCTCCCCAGTACGTGGGTACATAGCCGAGCAGAATATGTGCAGCACGGCCGAGCCCGACAGGGGTTGGTTCGAACCCGTCGAAGGAGAGAGCTCGTGCAATCTCTTCTCGGTGACGCCCCCCGTGATTTAACCTTCCGCCGTGGTTAAGGTTGCTCGCTGCAAAACAACACAAGGAAAAAATGATCAACTACAGTTTCTAGAAGGACAAAAAGTAAAAGAATAATACAGATGTAAAGTACTAACGTGGTTTGCCTGTGGCAGTGGGGCAGGCGAAGCTGATAATGTTCCCCTCAGGATCCCTCGGCTCCCAATTGCCGGTGACTACGAGATAGTCATCCGCCTCGCCCTTTGAGGAGTTGGGCAGATCGGTGATGAGCTTCTGCTCGAGATTTCTGGCCTTGAAATAGTAGTTGCTATCTGCTGTGGGAACTACACTATATAGGTAGTGTAAATCCCACCAGTTGAGGTGCAGGCCGAGCAGCCTGTTTAGGGCAATGGTGCCCATAACTACCCTAACAAAATTAGGGCATAAGTGCATTGGATTAAGTCTGCATCTGCTACAGACTTCGCGGAAGAAGGGGTGTAAGGGAAACCGAAGTCCGCCCTCAACTATGAAGATTAGGGGTATGTGGATTTTGGTCTCATCTTGGCCTTCCTCCCTAAAATCATTGCGTATGTACGGGGATGAAATCCACGTAGCCCTGGATCACGTGCTTCCTTGATTCAACCCTAAATCTGGAAGACAGAAAAAGGGTTAGAGCACCTTTGCCTCTCGTCGGCAAAGGCCCTTCGATGCTTAAGTTAGTATCTCGTACTCAAACTCTCAAATCACAATGCGTATGAAATGGGTTTCACAGCGTACCTTTTGTCATGGTTCTTGTCTTGTATTTATAGGTGTAGATGTTCTTCATATTAGGTATCTCGTGCCCCTGTTTCGTATTCTCTTTAGGAATCCTTTTCCTAATAGGACTTTCCTATTAGGGACGAGTCTCCATGTCCTGCTAGATCTCGTCTAGCATGGGTCTTCCTTTCCATATAGGATTCTTTCCTATATGAGGTATACTCCTAATCACGTTAGGACTTCCCATATCAATCCCTTGTTTCACGGGATTGCTCCTTATGTCATAAGGAGCCGCTGCAGAATATTCTGGAATGTCTCACCGCCCTACTCGTGGCGGTGTCGTGCTTCCACGTAGCTCGAAATAACACGTACATAGTTCAGCTTATTACGCCGAGCTGAATTATGTATTCCAGAATGCTGTTTAAACTATATTCGTAGCCTCTTCAGATCGGCCATATCAGGGGCATCCCCTTGCGACTTATACCGAGCTGGTACATCCTGGCGCATTAATTTATTTAATTACTTCTGACCTTATTCATGGCCAGTACAGCTCGGCACAGGGCTTAAGGGCTCCCTACGTGGTGCTGAGCTATGCACCCTCTCGTGGTGACTGCTACAGGCACGTGCTATGCCTAATAGTAGGGTATTCAGATTTTACCCACTCCAATTGCTCCCCAGCTCTGCCATTGCTGCCATTTGTCAGCGATGCGCAGAGCTTCAACGGTCCCTAGTGCATCTCTTGCATGCCTTCTCCCTCTCGTGGGGAGCAGGGTTGTTTTCGCATTAAATGCGAAGTGACCCGTTGGTCATTAGATAAGGCCAAAGGACGATTTGGGGTGACGTTTCTCGTATGTCACGCCCTACTTTTTGGGGTTTTGGGCGGGATAATGATTACTCCTTCTCCCCCCAAAACCTTTATTTTCTAAAAAACTCTTTCCCTTCTCATTTCTATTCCACCCCATCAGAAGCAAGAGAGAGAAAGAAGAAAACTCCCGTCCGCCATTAATGTCGCCCAAGCTTTCTGCAACAAACTCATCTCCAGTTTTCGTCGGAAAACGTCTTCCGCTCCCGTCGGAGAGTACCACCCTAGGCCCATACCTTCTCACGTAAGTAGCCCCTTTCTAGATCTCCATTTCTGTTTCGTGTTTGCCCTCTTCATTTTCCCCAGTGTCTGTTCACCTTCTTTCCCTGGGTTTCAACAGCGAAACCCTAACTCAGTAACGATGGGAAGGCATAGGGCTCTTCTTAGCAACCCCCCAAAAATAGTAGATTTCCGCCGTCAATATAATATCCCCGCTGATGTTCAATTCCGGCTAGACAACCGTGATGACATGAGAGAGGAAGGTCAGGACGAAAACAAGATCCACATCCCCTTGATTTTCATAGTTGAGGGAGGCCTTAGGTTCCCTCTGCATCCTTTCTTTAGGGAGGTCTGCTCTAGGTGTAGTTTAAACCCCATGCAATTGTGTCCCAATTTCGTTAGGGTAGTCATGGGCACAGTCGCCCTTAATTGGCTGCTCGGCCTTTCTCTCGACTGGTGGGACTTACACTACCTCTATAGTGTAGTCCCTACAATTGATAACAATTATTATTTCAAAGCCAGGGATCCCAACCAAAAGCTCATCACAGATCTGCCTAATTCCTCAAAGGGTGAGGCAGATGACTATGACTATCTCGTAGTCACGGGCAACTGGGAGCCTAGAGATGCCGAGGGGAGGACCATCGGCTTTGCCTGCCCTACTGCTCCAGGCCGACTATGTTACTACTTTATACCTGTGTTGTTACTTTATTTTTTTTCCTTTCTAGAAACTGCAGTTGATCATATATATATATATATATATATATATATTTTTTTTTTTTTTTGGCAGCAGACAACCTCAATCACGGCGGTCGCTTGATCCACGACAGACTCCACCGCGAGGACATCGCCAGGGACCTTTATTTTGACGGTTTTGCACCAACCCCCGTTGGTCTCGGCCGTGCAGCTCACCTGCTACTGGGCTACACCCCATCATACTGGGGTAACGTCAGAAGAGCTGGGGAGCCCAGAACAAGACATCCTTGGCCGCCAGCTGCTCCACTGATTGCCACACGCCCACCAGGCGAACCAAGGAGAACCCGCACTCGTAGAGGCCGAGCTACAAGGAGGCCAACGCGGTGTCGCGCCCCAAGGGATCTTCAACAGCAGATTACCTTCGCCCACATCCCAGAGGTACTCACCGCCATCCCAATCCTCACCCGTACTGACGACGAGCCTAGTACATCTGGAAGGGTGATAGAAGAAGAAGAAGAAGAAGAAGAAGAAATATTTGATCACCGTGCGGTCATTCAATCCTTGTCCGAGCAGGGCGCCCTTCTTGCAGATTCGGACGACTCTCCGGGTTACTCTCCCTCTCCAGATCGAGAAGGGATGCCTGCCCACCCGATCAATCTGTTGGACGTGCTGAACCTTGGTGGGCGTGCATCTCTTGCCCCCCCTTCCATTCCTGTTTTTAGCACTTCTCAAGCACCGGCCGCCTCTCACACTGAGCAACAGAGGGATAAGAGGCCAGCAGAGAGCCTTTAAGATACTCAACCGCCCCTTCAGAGGAGGAGGACTGGAGACTCAAGCTCTGTCCAACGCCTTATTGACTCCTCTCCCCTGATGCAGCCATGGGAGCCTACCCTAGCCCGTCCTAATGGCACATCCCTTACTATAACCGACAAGATTTCCTCTGTGGATGTCGCCTATGGCGTCTCCCGAGCTACTCTTCTCCCTTTAAACATGGACAGGGAAAAGGGCAACTCCTACGACAGCCTTATGAAGTCCATATTTCAATCCAGTGCTAAGGTAAAAAGGGCCTTCCTTTTATTTCCTTTTTGCGTTATTATCCTTCCACTTATTAGTCGTTCCTTCCTTTGCAGATCATGCAAAAGGCATCGGTTGGCCTGGAGAGAGCTAAGGACGATGAGAAGGCTCTGAAGAAGGAGTAAAAAAGGGCAGAGAGAGCCGAGAGAGAGAACGCCCAATATGCTCAGTTGCTGAAGGATGCTCGGGAGGAGACCGAGGGACTGCAGAGGGCTAATGCCGAGCTGAGGGGGAAGGCTGAGGAGGTCGAGCGTGAACTTCGCCAACAACTCGCTGCTGCAGAGGCTAAAGCAGAAGCTGAGTACGACCGTGCTGTTGTCGTGATCACGGACAACTACAAGGCGCAGATGCCAGTTGTTCAAGACGCCGTTTGGGGTGCGGCTTGGCGGAGGTGCCTCACCAAGCTCGGTGTGGACCCGTCCTCCCCTCACTGGACTGACATGGAGCTTCCCAGTGAGGTGGCTGCTACCCAAGCCAATTCTGATGCTGGAACTCAGCCCAACTCCGAGGCCCAACCCGAGTCCCTCGCCGAACAGAACCCGACAGACGAAACCATCAATGATCTTACCATTTTAGGAGACAATGCTGCTGAAGGCCTTCAGGATGACAACCCTGCCCCCAATCTTGCCACTGATGCTGGTCAGCACGGTGAAGAGGCTTGATGCCTATTATTAAACCTGTCTGTTATCATCTGAACTCTACTTTTGACCCTGCGTGGTCTTGTTCGGCAGTCTATGGCCTGTTGATACTCTGGTACTTTTGGTTTTAAGTCTTGTCGTACTTTTTTTTAAGTATCTTTGTACTCGTTATGTCATGCACTTTTACTTCTGTAAGTGTTTCTAAGTGTATTCGTACTTTTCACTTCGTAGTATTTTTTGTAAGCTTCTTCGTGTTTATGCTGAGTGTTCAAGTGCCTTAGGAATCCATTGCAATGTTCGTTGCAAATCTAAGGTTATTCATACTTAGTGTTTTAGTGCAATGTTCGTTGCAAATCTAAGTTTATTCATACTTAGGAATTCATTGCAATGTTCGTTGCAAATCTAAGTTTATTCATACTTAGGAATTCATTGCAATGTTCGTTGCAAATCTAAGTTTATTCATACTTAGGAATTCATTGCAATGTTCGTTGCAAATCTAAGTTTATTCATACTTAGGAATTCATTGCAATATTCGTTTGAAAAAGTCATTGTTCCAAAAAAAAAGGGGTGTGATTGTATTCATAATCACATATGCAAATTACTGGTAGAATTTTCTCAGGTTCTGAACGTTCCATGGCCGTGGTACTGGGTCTCCATCCAGGTCGGCCAAACGATAGGCCCCAATTCCAGCAATCCCCACAATCTTGTATGGGCCTTCCCAGTTCGGCCCAAGCTTCCCATCTGTAGATACTTTGGTGTTTGCCAAGACGTTTTTCAGGACTAGATCCCCAACTTTGAACTCTCTTGGTAGTACCTTCTTATTGTAGCTTCTTCGTAGCTGCTCTTGATATGCTGCTAAAGTGATAAGTGCACACTCCCTTTTTTCCTTGGCAAGGTCGAGTTGCTCGGCCAAGGCTTTGTCGTTGCCTCCTGACTCCACAAGAGTGGTGCGGATGGTCGGCGAGCCTATCTCCAATGGAATCACTGCCTCTGTTCCATAAGCAAGGGAATACGACGTCTCTCCCGTAGATCGCCGTGGGGTGGTTCTGTATGCCCAGAGCACGGCTGGCAGCTCATCTGGCCATTTTCCCTTTTTACTTTCCAACCTCTTCTTAAGGCTCTTAAGGATGGTTTTGTTCGAAGCTTTTGCTTGCCCATTACTCTGTTGGTAAGCCGGGGTTGAATAATAGTTTCTGATGCCGTACTGAGCACAAAATGCTTTAAACTTTCTGCTGAACTGGGACCCAGTGTCCGAGATGATTGAGTAAGGTACTCCAAATCGTGTGATGATTTTGTTCCACACGAACTTCTCCACCATAGCTTCTGTAATTTTGGCCAGAGCTTCCCCTCTATCCACTTAGTGAAGTAGTCTGTGCCAATGAGTAGGAACTTTCGTTTCCCTGTTGCCATAGGGAGAGGACCCACGATGTCCAGTCCCCACTGGGCGAATGGCCACGGGCTAGTTAGAAGTAACAGATCCTCAGCTGGCGCTCAGATCAGAGGAGAGAACCTCTAACATTTTTCACAAGTTTTGACAAAGGCCTTAGCATCTTCTTGCATGTAAGGCCACCAATACCCCTGGGATATTGCTCGGTGTGCTATGGACCTTCCACCTGTGTGTCCTCCACACGTTCCAGCATGGATCTCGTAAAGGTGGGTGTACACACAATAAATATGGGCCAAGAAAAGATTTTCCATAGAGCTTACCTTCTGGAGAGAGCCAGAAGCGTACCGACTTGGTTTTGATCTTGTGAGCTTCCCTCTTGTCTTCTGGCAAGGTCCCATCTCGTAGGTATGCCGTTATTGGGTCCATCCAGCTCGGCCCAAACTCTATCTCCATCACAATTTCCACCGCTCGGCCAATGCTTGGCTCTCTCAGATAGTCCACAGCCACCGTGCGGCGGTACTCCATCTTGATTGCTGACCCTAAGCAAGCTAGTGAATCTGCATGCGCATTTTGGCCTGAGCTGATTTGTTGGATGTGGGCTCTTTCAAATTTGTCAAGCAACACTTTGGCCATTTCCGAGTACGCAGCCATCTTCTCGCTTTTTGTAGCATATTCCCCTGAGAGCTGGTTAACAACTAACTGTGAGTCACAAAATATTCTTAATTTGCTTACCTTGAGTTCCAGGGCACTCCTTAGTCCAATGATCAAGGCTTCATACTCTGCCACATTGTTAGTGGCACTAAATCCCAGCCGTAGTGCTTGCTCCAGTACCAGCCCTTCCGGAGAGAACAGCACCACTCCTGCTCCAGAACCTTTGCTGCAAGCTGACCCATCAACATAATGCCTCCATTCTTCTGGATCCCGATCGGCCATTCTCGTTGGCTGCTCGGGATGACTTAGTTGCTCCTTCTCGTGGAGAGTCGGTGGGGGTGGAGCTACTGTTAGAGTGAACTCTGCTACTAAGTCAGCCAAAATTTGCCCTTTGATTGCCGTTCTGGGCTAATAATCAAGGTCAAATTGGCTCAACTCTATTGACCACTTTGAGATTCTTCCAGAAAAATCTGCTTTCCTAAGCAAAGCCCTTAGTGGATATTCAGTAAACACAGTAATGGGATGCTGTAAGAAGTAGTGTGGTAGCTTTCTTGAGGCAGTGACAAGGGCATATACCAATTTCTCCAACGGTAAATATCGTGTTTCTGCGTCCAAAAGGGTCTTGCTTACAAAATACACGGGAGCCTGCTCTATCCCCTTTATTCGTCGGAGAACCGAGTTGACTGCATGCTCGGATACCGCTAGATATAGCATCAACTGCTCCCCAGCTTCTGGAGTAGAGAGCAAGGGAGGAGATGATAAATAATCCTATAGCCCTCGGAAAGCCTGCTCCTGCTCGGCTCCCCACTCATATCCTTCTCTCTTCTTCAGAAGTTGAAAGAAGGGCCTGCACCGATCTGAGGACTTACTGATGAAACGGTTAAGGGCCGCTGCCATCCCTGTTAGCCTTTGGACCTCCTTCATGGTCTTTGGGCTTTGAAGGTTCTGCAGAGCCGTGATCTGGTCCGGATTGGCCTCAATCCCCCTCTTAGTCACCAGGTGGCCTAAAACTTCCCCGAGCTGACCCCAAAAGCACACTTGGAGGCATTCAATTTTAACTTGTAATTTCTCAGAATGTTGAAAGTTACCTTCAGGTCGGCTATGTGATCAGGCTTCATCTTGCTCTTTACCACCATATCATCTATATAGACTTCCATGGTTTTACCGAGCTGATCCTTGAACATCTTGGTGACCAACCTCTGATAAGTTGCTCGAGCATTCCTTAACCCGAATGGCATGACCTTGTAGCAGTACAGGCCTCTTGGCGATATGAAAGATGTTTTTTCTTGGTCGGGCTCATACATAGCTATTTGATGGTATCCTCGATATGCGTCGAGGAAACTCATCCTCTCATAGCCTGAGGTGGCATCCACTAGTTGGTCAATCCTGGGAAGTGGAAAGCTGTCCTTGGGGCACGCTTTGTTGAGGCTGGTTGTGAACACCCGAAAATGGTTTGAAAAATGCAATTATGATTTTGGAGTCGCCACCCGGGTTTAAGGACCATACCCGAGAAACCGGTTTTTCAAAAATGACTCTTTTGCCCTTACTTTGGAAAAAGCTTTCACCGGTGCATCATTACCAAGATTTCTCGGGTTCGGGAGCTAAGTTACAAGGGGGGAAGGTTTTTAAGGCACCCCCCTCGCCCGGCTATGGAAACCGGTCTTTACTTAGTACTTAAGGGATTTGAGAAAAACATTTATTTCATAAACTCAAACACGTAAACAAAATAAAGGAAACGAATACGAAGAATAATCACAATTTATCATATGAAAGTGTATGCTTGTGACCGTGTAGATGATGTAACATGATGATGAAATGACATGAATGACAGAAAGAACAACTACAAATTGTATATACAATGGAACAAAAGCTTTTAGGGGCCCTTTTTGCAAGATTAAATCAACCCTTTTTGTTTTCTTTCAAGCACCTGAAAGAGTGCTTCAGGCGCCTGAAGCTGAGAGGATCAGGCGACTGAAAAGGGCTTCAGGTGCCAAGAGCCAATGCTTTAGGTGCTTGCTCAAACTCATTTTTGCCACTGTTTTGACTTTGAAACTGGTAGCATAAACCACTTGGGACCATTTTTGGAAAATACAATCTAATCTTTGAACTTTTCTCCATGCGCCTGAAGACATGTTTCAAAGCCTGAAGCTGAAAGGATCAGGCGCCTGAAAGAGGCTTCAGGCGCCTGAAGCTACTGCTTCAGGCGCCTGAAGCTACTGCTTCAGGTGCTTGATCAAACCAACTTACACCTTTGTTTTGCTACTGGAACAGGTAAAATAATGATGTTAAAACTCTTTTGAGAGGCAAACAAGCTAGAAAGCTTCATCTAACAACTCATTTGAACCATGAAACACCATTTATATCTCATAAAAAGCATGTTTTTCATCCATTCAAATAGCAAAACAGAGGCTTTTCACTCTTTCATGTAAAGAAAATGACCTCCAATAGGGATTTCATGATAAATACTTGATTTTTAACTACATTGAAAGTCATTTTCTTCCTTAAAAAGCTTGATTTTCACCTATTGGGTGAAAAATAGAAAGCAAACAGATTGTTCCTGGAATTTAAACCATCACCATCATAAAAATAGACCAAGAGAAAACATTTTAAGATAGGAAGTGATAAAAATGAACAAGGCCTGAAGCTGTTGCTTCAGGTGCCTGAAGCTGTTGCTCCAGGTGCTTCAGGCGCCTGAAGCTACTACTTCAGGTGTCGAACAAAAATGCATTTTTTGATATGTTCAAGTCATTGCAAGCCCATTATTGGTATTAAGAACCAACATGAGCCTACTGACTTCCCTCAATAAGAACTTTTTCACACTGATTTGGTAGAATCACTACCTTTTAGAGCTTGAAATGGATGATTGAACTTTGAGAATAGGTTTTTGGATGGATGGTGGGTGTCTTAGATCAGATTAGAGGCTGGTTTTTGGGTAGTTTCTTGAGAGGAAAATGGTAGAACTTGAGTCAAATGTGTTTTTGGTGGAAGAAGGATGGATTGGAGGTGATGTTTGGTTGGTGTTAATGGTTTCTTAGAGAGAGAAATGGCTGATTTTGGGTATTTTTTCAGAAAAAATCATGGAACCCCTTCAAATGAGGGGTGTGGGGGTATTTATAAGGCTTTCAAAGGTTGTTTTGGCCTCTTAGGGGTCACTTTAGGGGTTCACTTAGGCCATAGACGCTCCTCCCTTGTAGAATCAGCCAAAATCGCATCATAATCATTACACCCACTCAAAATTTAAAACTTTGGAAAAATGCTTCAGGCGCCTAAAGGGAAGGCTTCAGGTGCAAGATATGGGTTCAGGCGCCTGAAGGGAGTGCTTCAGGTGCATGACATGGGTTCAGGCGCCTGAAGGGATGTGCTTCAGGTGCCTTAAGGATGGTTCAGGTGCCTGAAGGGATATGCTTCAGGTGCCTTAAGGATGGTCCAGGCGCATGGAATAGCCTTGACGGTTTCTTTTAGTTTTTGGTTTGGAAGTGTTTGGTAGGTTTTGGTTAAATTCCAATCATCCATTTTAAGTTCTAAAAAGTGTTTGAAAGTTCATTTTCATCATCGGGAATGCTACAGATTTTCATAAGCCCAAATTGGGGTGTCTACACTGGTAAAGTCCACACAGACTCTCCACTTTCCGTTTTTCTTTTTTACCACAACCGTGTTGGCTAGCCAGTCCAGATAGCTCACTTCTCGTATGGCATCCGCTTCAAGTAGCCTCTTTACTTCTTCAATCACAGCGTCTGCGTGCTGTGGTGCCGACCTTCTTGCCTTCTGCACAACTGGTTTGTGCTGAGGATCTACGTTTAAATGGTGGCAGATTACTTTGGGGTCTATTCCAGGCATCTCCTGGGGAGTCCATGCGAATATGTCAATATGGTCCTTTAGAAAGGCAACCAAATCCTTTTCCTCTTGTTCGGCGAGGCTTTCACCGACCAGAAAATATCTTTCTTCATCATCTTCTTGGATCTGTATCTTCTTCAACCCCTCCACCATCTTCTTGGCGGGATCCCCTCCAACATCCTCCAAGGTTGGCTGATCTGGAACTTCAACCGTTTGGACCTGTTCGGCCCTTGGGGATTTCTGTAGTACCATATTGAAGCACAGATCGGCTACCTTCTGATTTCCTCTGATACACTCTATGCCCTCTGCTCCAGGATACTTGATTTTATGATGGTAGGTGGATGGGATGGCTTTCATCTTGTGCATCCAAGTTCTCCCTATAATCACGTTATAGGAGGACGACAGGTCCACCACCAAGAAATCGGTTTTAAGAACAACTGATCCTACCCTACAGGCAGCGTGACTTTTCCCTATAGGCCATACTGTCTGTGCGCTGAAGCCGACCAGAGGAACCAGACATTTTTCCAATGAACTTGACGGGAGTTCCATCTTCTTGAAAGTATGGTAGTACATGATCTCCGTACTAGCTCCCTGATCAACAAGAATCTTTTCCACGTCGTAATCTCCTATCCGTAGGGTAATTACTAATGCATCGTTATGGGGTACTGATACCCCATCCAGATCGTCATCAGTGAAGGTGATTGGGGCCTCCATTACTCCCTCAGCTCTCAGCCTTTTCGTGCCGAGCTTCATAACCTGTTTCACCCGGCCGTTCACCCTTTGGATGTGCCTTATTTCGTTGTTAGTATATGGGGCCACCAATCCATGTATCATATGATTTGTCCCCTTTGGACCTTTCTCGTAGTCCATTTCTTCTATCAGCTCGGCTTCACTCTTGTTATCAGCTAGGAATTCTTTAAGATGGCCTTCCGCCACCTTCTCATCCAGAAATTTTTTGTACTCCACACAGTCTTCAGTCATGTGTCCCCAATCTCTGTGATAGCTGCAGTGCTGATTGGTAGCCCTCCTCTTTTCTGGGTTCCCAGTCATCTTTGGGGGTCTTCTGAACCATGGCTCATTCTTGATCCTGTACAGCATCTTGTAGATTGGGACGTTGAAAGTTGCCATGACGCTGAAGTACAATTTGGGGTCCGGATCAGCTTTATCCTTCTTCTGTTGTGCATAGTCCTTCCGTCCTGTTGTGTATTCCTTCTTGTACACCTTTGATTCCACCGTTTTCTTTTCTGGAAGCTGAGGTTGACCAGCCACAATCCTTCCCCCAGCCTGCAGGATGTCATCCTCCACCCGTGCGTGCTCCTGGACTCTTTCCATGAGCTTGGCCACCGTCTTCACTGGATGCATAGTAAGTGATTCTCGTAACTTACTATGCATGGGCAAGCTTGTCTTGAATGTTGCCAGAGCGTACTCCTCACTGCAGTTTTCAATCTCGTTAAAAGTCTCCCAATAACGTTTGGAGTACTGCCGCAGAGTCTCATCGTCCCTTTGTCTCACAGAGGTCAATGCATCAAAAGTTTTTGGAGCTGCCCTGCTTGTTAGAAACCGAGCAGTAAACTCTTCGGCTAATTGAGCCCAGCATAGGATTGACCCTTCTAGGAGCTTATGGTACCAGCTCAGGGCCACTTTTCCCAAGCTGGATGGGAACATCTTGCATAACAAGGCATCATCTTGCTCATGCATGAACATGGCCTGTTGATAGTGTTGAATGTGAGCCACGGGATCCGTGCTGGTTTCATAAGGGATGAAGGCTGAATGCTTTACCCTGCTCAGTGTCTTCTCTGTTCGGATCCAGTGGGCCAATGGTGACTTAGAGATTTGGCCCAGGGCTTCCTTAGCTGCATCTCATGCAGTTTTAGGTCCTCCTTCTGCTCGACCGGTCTCCCTCTTTCTTACATATTGTTCAGGGGTGTGCTCGTTGGAACCAGATCTCTCGTATCTATCCCTAGCATGCTTCCTTATTTCTCTTTTTTCAACTGAAACGCTCCTTTCTCTCCATTTTCGTGGAGAGGCTGCTCGGTCGGCGGAGATGTCATCACGATGATGGACCCTTCTATCTTTCACGTACTACACGGATCTCGTCGGTGAACGTAAATCTTTCTCCTTTACTTGGAGTTGTTTCTTTAGGTCCTGAATCTCTCGTTCTCGTCGAGTGACTTCACGAGCCAGTTCTTCTGCCTCCTGTTCTTTCCTGTCGAGGCTGTCCTCTTCATGATCCCTTGCTCGCCTACGATCATCCCTTCTCGGTGGGCTTGTCCTCCGTTCACGTTGGATGGAGGCTTCCCCACCTCTCGGTGGTGACTTTGAGCGTCTTCGCCGCTCGCCTGTTCTTGGAGAGTCACAGTTTGTTAGGCGTGTATCCCTGAACTTTGGAATCTCAGGGATATGCCCTATATTGAACCACCTTGCTGCTGTCTTTTTCTGTGGAGCTTTTAGGATTGCAGGAGTTTTGTCCACCCTCGTGCTCTTTCTCGTATTAAACACGAGAGTGGTTCCACCATCGTCCTCCATGTCCTTCCTTTGTGGGGTGCACAAGAGAGGCTCTGAAACCACCATTGTTGATCTTTAACGAAAAGAACAAAGCTTTTTCGTAAGCAATTCCCACAAATGGCGCCAATTGTACGGGGATGAAATCCACGTAGCCCTGGATCACGTGCTTCCTTGATTCAACCCTAAATCTGCAAGACAGAAAAAGGGTTATAGCACCTTTGCCTCTCGTCGGCAAAGGCCCTCCGATGCTTAAGTTAGTATCTCGTACACAAACTCTCAAATCACAATGCGTATGAAATGGGTTTCACAGCGTACCTTTTGTCATGGTTCTTGTCTTGTATTTATAGGTGTAGATGTTCTTCATATTAGGTATCTCGTGCCCCTGTTTCATATTCTCTTTAGGAATCCTTTTCCTAATAGGACTTTCCTATTAGGGACGAGTCTCCATGTCCTACTAGATCTCGTCTAGCATGGGTCTTCCTTTCCATATAGGATTTTTTCCTATATGAGGTATACTCCTAATCACGTTAGGACTTCCCATATCAATCCCTTGTTTCACGGGATTGCTCCTTATCTCATAAGGAGCCGCTGCAGAATATTCTGGAATGTCTCACCGCCCTACTCGTGGCGGTGTCGTGCTTCCACGTAGCTCGGAATAACTCGTACATAGTTCAGCTTATTACGCCGAGCTGAATTATGTATTCCAGAATGCTATTTAAGCTATATTCGTAGCCTCTTCAGATCGGGCATATCAGGGGCATCCCCCTGCGACTTATACCGAGTTGGTACATCCTGGCGCATTAATTTATTTAATTACTTCTTACCTTATTCATGGCCAGTACAGCTCGGCACAGGGCTTAAGGACTCCCTACGTGGTGCCGAGCTATGCACCCTCTCGTGGTGACTGCTACAGGCACGTGCTATGCCTAATAGTAGGGTAATCAGATTTTACCCACTCTAGCGTACATTCAGACGAAATTGGACATCGGTTGGAATTTCGTATGTCCTACGGAATTCAACAATTTTTTGGGCATTACTAAGGAGGGCTCTATGTCTCCTCATGGTTAGTGTTTCAACGTTGAAACCCAGAAGAGAGAGGGCAGGAAGATGATGAACAGGAAAAACGAGAAAACCTAAGAAGATAAACACACGATGGAAATCTGAGGATGGGAGAGAAGATACTTACGTAAAGGAGTGTAAGCCTAATGTGAGTTTCCGACGGAGAACGGAGACAGAGAAACGGAGATGAAAAGGCGAAGAAATGAACTCTAGAGGCAACGTTAATGGCGAACAAAAGCCTTTCTCTCTCCTGCTCTTTTTTGCTTCAGATAAGAAAATAAAGAAGAAGGGGAGAGGTTTTCTTTTGAGACTTGGAGGGTTTAGGGGGGAAAAATGATCATTATCCCGCTCGAAATCCCATGAAAGTGGGGTGTGACGCGTCGAGCACGTCAGCAAAGCCGTCCTTTGGGCTTATTTGGTGACCAACGGGTCACTTCGCATTTAATGCGAAAACAACCCTGCTCCCCACGTGAGGGGGAGGCGTGCAAGAGATGCATGAGGAACCGTTGAAGCTCTGCGCACTGTTGATGAATGACAGCAGTAGCAGAGCTGGGGAGCAATTAGAGTGGGTAAAACCTGATTAACCCTAATAAAGGGCATATCACGTGCCTTAGTTGATCACCACAAGAGGGTGAATAGCTCGGCACCACATAGCGAGTCCTTAAACCCTGTGCCGAGCTGGTTTGGCCACGAATGAGGCTAGAACTAATAAAGAGTAAATTAATAAATCAGGATGCACTAGCTCGGCGTAAGGCATAAAGGATGCCCCTGATATGGCCGAGCTAGGAAGGCTACATGTATAGCTTCAACAGCATTTTGGAATACGTAATTTAGCTAGGCGTGATGAGCTGAGCTATGTACGAGTTATTCTGAGCTACGCGTAAAGCACGGCACCGCCACGAATAGGGCGGTGAGACATTCCAGAATATTCTACAGCGGCTCCTTATGAGATAAGGAGCAATCCCGTAAAGTGAGGAATTGATATGGGAAGTCCTAATGTGATTAGGAGTATGCCCCATATAGGGAAGAATCCTATATGGAAAGAAAGACCTCTGCTAGATGAGATCTAGCAGGATATGGAGGCTCGTCCCTAATAGGAAAGTCCTATTGGGAGAAGGATTCCTAAAGAGAATAGGAAAACAGGGGGCACGAGATGCCTAGATCAAGCTATCTTCACCTATAAATACAAGACGATATCCATAAAAAAAGGTACGCTGTGAAACCCTTTTCATACGCATTGTGATTTGAGAACTCCAGTACATGATACTAATTTAGGCATCGGAGGGCCTTTGCCGACGAGAGGCAAAGGTGCTCTAACCCTTTTTCTGTCTTGCAGATTTAGGGTTGAATCAAGAAAGCACGTGATCCAGGGTTACGTGGATTTTATCCCCGTACAACACTTTAAGAACTAAATGACCAGACCTTGCTAATGATATATGGACTCATATGAACATTTCTTTCTCATGTAACCTTTTTATCAAGTGTGATTATGACCTCAAAATACTCCAAATGCTCATTATAATGAGGGTCAGAACATGAGACATGATCAACCTCAGATCAATGCATGCAAATAATGTACCATGAATAGATCAAAATGCAAGAGAAGCAAAAAAAATATGACAAATGGGGGAGGGAATCCAGGCGCCTGCATTAAGCAGGTCCAGGCGCCTGGACTTGCTACTGATACCCAAAATGGTTTTCTTTTCTTGTGAATTTTGAACCTCTTCCAAGTTCTCAACTAGTACAGAAGACTAGTAAGAACTTGGTTGTGCTCCCCTTAGGGCCTATTTGAACACTTTGGTAGAAAAATCTACCTTTTTGGTTTGATCAAGAGACTTGAAATGAGTTTTGAGTAAACTTTATGAGTTTATAGCTACTGGACTCAAGTTTGCAGAGCTTCTAAGGGCGGTTTGAGAGTGCTTTTAGTGTAGTTTAGTTAAGGAAGATGAGGGTATGGGGGATTTATGTAGTGTAGAAGTGGATTTTCATGATTGAAGGTGAATGAGAGTGAGAGATGGACTAGAAAAATGGAATTTCTGAAGAGATTTCTACAGCATAACAGTAAGGATAGAAGTTGGATTGCCTTTTCTTAAAATCGAGGAGAGGAGTGGTTTTTATAGGCAAAATAAGGTTCAAGATGGGCCACTTGAACCCGTAGGAGGGTAAGAGGTCAATTAGGGGTCAAGGTATAGGGGTAATCATCTCCCCCATTCTCCCCTCTAACTGATTCTGCAGCAAAATCCTCTAAGATATCGTTCCCGCCCACTATCAACTTAAACCACACTCAACCTGGGTTGAATTCCAGGCGCCTGAAATGCAGGCGCCTAGACTATGAAATCCAGGCGCCTGGACTCCTTCTAGGCGCCTGGATTCAGCCAATCCAGGTGCATATGTTTTAAGGTTTTGGGCTGTTCCAGGGTTCCGAAGGTGTTATGGTAATCTCATGGAAGGTTATTGGTGGGGTCCTCAAGCCCTTGATCAAGCCTTGTATGCTCTTATTAGGCATTTTCATCCTTGGGGAAGTCATGGAATCCCGATGGTCCAGATTGGGGTGTCTACAGGAGATAATATGCGACACTGTAAGGGAAGAAGAGGCGGAGACAATATAGGACTAGTGTAGGCTTGTGCTCACTACACTTTTCAATAGTTTTAGTTTTATCGCGAATCGTGACAATTTGTATCCGACAATTATGTACATTTTCCCTTTTATGTCACTTACATCCCCTAGTATCTTTGTCAAGTTTCTGAAAAAGTTTTATTGACTTATGTGTTTTACATAAAGATCTATTATCTACATATAGATTATAGCAAATTTTACGTTTTAAGCTCAATACTTTGATCCTCACTTCGTCCCGAATTTTTTGTTCATTGACAGGTATGCGTGCCATTTTTCAATTGCTTACATCTTTCAATCTATCATTTTTTTACAATTTTGAAAACTTTGTTTAATAGTATTCATCGAGAACTATCAAACGAGACCAATATTGTCCAAGAAATGGGTTTGAGGATTTAAAATTGTACAGGATTTAAATGGATCTCAGTTGGTTAGCGGTATACATAGAATGGGAGATGGGTTGGGTAAAAGAATAGAAGAACATTGCCAATTGCCAATTGCCAGAAAATAGCCCCCCAGGCCCAACTTTCAAACTGGTTTTGTGCTATTGAGTTCAGTGTTTTGGGGGAGAGAGGAGAGAGGGTTTAGCAGCTGTGAGGGAGAAAACATGAGAGAAGGGGGCTTTTTTAACTTTTAATCTCAACATCTCCATGGCTGAGATGGAGTGTCAAAATGTATGTATAAAATGTGTGTCCACGGATCCTGACCCTATATATATAGTCAGGATCCTATCAGGACTCCCTGACATAGTCTTACGTCCACACCTCCCATCTGCCGGCCATTTGGTCGGGATCCGATCCGTTGGATGTGTTTAAAATGTGTTTTTAAGGGTCTACGCGAGGATTTGTCAAAAAAGAAAAAAAACTTGGAAGGGCTTGATCCGAGCAGTTTTCGATAAAACTGCACATAAATACATTTATTGCAGTTTTATAAAAAACTGTTCGGATCAAGCCCTTCCAGGTATTTTATTTATTTATTTATTTTTACGAATCCTCGCGTAGACCCTTAAAAACACGTTTTACACACTTTGAACGGTTTGGATCATCACAACATGGCCGGGAAAGGGGAGATGTGGACGTAAGCTATGTCAGGGAGTCCTGGCTGGATCCTGTATATATATAGGACGCGGTTCTAGTCCGGGATCCGGACTTCCGGACCTCCATTATCCGAGCATTTTTTTGACGATCCGAGCCGTCCAATGTGTTCAGAAGGTGTTTTCAAGGGTCCATACGGGAAATCTTCAAAAAAAAAATACCGGGAAGGGCTTGATCCAAACAGTTTTTCGCAAAACTGTAAAATATACAGTTTTTGCGAAAAAACTGCTTGGATCAAGCCCTTCCCAGTACTTTTTTTTTGAAGATTTCCCGCGTGGACCTTGGAAAACACCTTTTGAACACATTGGACGGCTCGGATTTTCCCAAAACAATTTGCAACACAAAAAAAAACACTCATTTTGTTCCAGTCAGGGATCTCTGACTGGAACCGTGAGCTATATATATATATATATATGATCAACTTCCAATGAGGGATCCCTCATTTTAAATAAAGTGAGGACCAAACAATTTTTTCACTTTCTGAAAAAATGATCGGATGAAGCCCTTCAGGGCATTTTTTTTGGACGAATCCCCGCGGTGGACCTTAAAAACACATTTTAAACACATCTAACGGTTCGGATCGTCGAAATTTGGTAGGGAAGCATGAGGTCCTCACTTTGGTCCTCATTAGAAGTTCTTCCTATATATATATATACTAGGGATTGCCCGTGCCTAAAGGCACGACGCAACATGTTTTGAACACAATTTAAATAAACTTATCCTTCTTTGAGCGTACATATTTATTAACCATCTTTACAGATGCATGGTTACTCGTGCCTGAAGGCACCATCTTTACAAATGATTTTACCACACTTAATCATTTTAGCGCATATCCATGGCTTCTCGAAGAGTTCACTACAATATGACTTCTAGTGTCCTTAGCAAGGTGTGAATAAATTTATCGTGCCTAAAGGCTCACACTTGCATACTTTTACCACCACAAAAAACTAATTAATTATTCTTTCTTGTTGACATCAATTAATCTAGGATCCAACAGCTCCATCGATAGTCACACTTGAAGAAAACTACATAAACAATCTTTATGTAGAAGTAACGTAATTGCATGACCAACAAATCATAAGACTGTAGCACTTACAAAACCGAACTTGGCACCGAAGAAACTCAATCTATCTCCATCGTCTAATCCACAAAAACACATAAATCCCGATGCAATTCAAAATTTATTTGATCATAAAACCATGCTACATCAAAATTCTCTGTTAGATCCTACCCCTTCTAACCCAAAATTGACGCTTGTCGAATCTATCCAATACTCACTGGAGTGGGTAAAATTTGGTTACCCTACTATTTGGCATAGCACGTGCCTTAGTTGATCACCACGAGAGGGTAAATAAGCTCGGCACCACATAGGGAGTCCTCAAACCCTGTTCCGGGCTGGTTTGGCCACGAATGAGGCTAGAACTAGTAAAGAGTAAACTAATAAATCAGGATGCACTAGCTCGGCGAAGGGCATAAAGGATGCCCCTATTATGGCCGAGCTAGGTAGGCTACGCGCATAGCTTGAATAGCATTTTGGAATACATAATTCAGCTCGGCGTAATGAGCTGAACTATGTACGAGTTATTCCGAGCTACGTGGAAGCACGGCACCGCCACGAGTAGGGCGGTGAGACATTCCAGAATATTCTACAGCGGCTCCTTATGAGATAAGGAGCAATCCCGTAAAGTAAGGGATTGATATGGGAGGTCCTAATGTGATTAGGAGTATGCCCCATATAGGGAAGAATCCTATATGGAAAGAAAGACCTCTGCTAGACGAGATCTAGCAGGATATGGAAACTCTTCCCTAAAAGGAAGATCCTATTAGGAGATGGATTCCTGAAGCTAATAGGAAACCAAGGCACGAGATGCCTCAGTCAAGCCTTCTTCACCTATAAATACAGCACTATACCCTTGGAGAAAGGTACGCTGTGCAACTCATTTCATACGCTTTGTGGTTTGAATTCACCAAGTACGAGATACTAACTTAGGCATCGGAGGGCCTTTGCCAACAAGGGGCAAAGGTGCTCTAACCCTTTTTCTGTCTTGCAGATTTAGGGTTGAATCAAGGAAGCACGTGATCCAGGGTTACGTGGGATTTATCCCCGTACAATTGGCGCCGTCTGTGGGAAAGGCTTACAAAAAGTTTCATTCTCCTGAATAAAGATCAACAATGGTGACTTCAGAACCCATTTTGTGCACCCCACAGAGGAAGGATGTGGAAGACGATGGCGGAACCACCCTTGTTTACACTACGAGAAAAAGTGCAAAGGTGGACAAACTCCTGCAGTTCTGAAAGCACCACAAAAGAAGCCCGCCACCAGAAGGTTTAACATAAGGCATATCCCTGAAATTCCAAAGTTTAGGGATACGCGCCTGATAAACTATGACTCTCCAAGATGAAGCGAGCGACGGAAACGCTCGAAGACACCACCAAGAGGTGGGGAGGCCTCAACCCGACGAGAGCGGAGGAGGAGCCCGCCGAGAAAGGATGATCACAGGCGAACTAGGGATAAAGAAAAAGAGGACAGCCTCAACAGAAGAGAACAGGAGGCAGAAGAACTGGCCCGTAAAGTCACTCGACGAGAACGAGAGATTCAGGACCTAAAGAAACAACTCCAAGAAAAGGAGAAGGATTTACGTTCACGGACGAGATCCGTGCAGTACGTAAAAGAAAGAAAGGTCCATCATCATGATGACGTCTCTTCTGACCGAGCAGCCTCTCCACGAAAACGGAGAGAAAGGAGTGCTTCGGTGGAAAAGAAAGGAAGAAGGAAGCATGCTAGGGACAGATATGAGAGATCTGGTTCCAATGAGCACTTTCCTGAGCAGCATGCGAGAAGGAGAGACGTTGGCTGAGCTGAGGGAGGCCCTAAGACTGCACGAGAGGCAACTAAGGAAGCCCTAGGCCAGATTTCCAAATCGCCACTGGCCCATTGGATTCGCGCATAGAAGACGCCAAGCAGAGTAAAGCACTCAGCGTACATCCCATACGAAACTAGTACGGACCCTGTGGCCCATATCCAACACTACCAGCAGGCCATGTTTATGCATGAGCAAGATGATGCACTACTATGCAAGATGTTCCCGTCCAGCCTAGGAAAAGTGGCCTTGAGTTGGTACCATAAGCTCCCAGAAGGATCAATCTTATGCTGGACTCAACTGGCTGAGGAGTTCACTGCTCGGTTCCTTACAAGCCGAGCAGCTCCAAAAACATTCGATGCATTAACCTCTATGAGACAGAGGGATGATGAGACTCTGCGACAGTACTCAAAGCGTTACTGGGAAACTTTCAACGAGATTGAAAATTGTAGTGAGGAGTATGCTCTGGCAACATTCAAAACAAGTTTGCCCGTGCATAGTAAGCTACGAGAATCGCTTACCATGCACCCAGTCAAGACTGTAGCCAAACTGATGGAGAGAATTCAGGAGCATGCACGGGTAGAAGATGACATCCTGCAGGCAGGAGGAAAGATTGTCGCTGGACAACCTCAGCTCCCAGAAAAAAGGACAATGGAGTCAAAGGTGTACAAGAAAGACTTCACGACAGGAAGAAGGGATTATGCACAGCAGAAGAAGGATAAAGCTGATCCAGACCCCAAGTCATACTTCAGTGTTATGGCGACTTTCAATATACCCATCTACAAGATGCTATATAGGATAAAAAACGAACAATGGTTCAGAAGACCCCCAATGATGACTGGGAACCCAGAGAAGAGGAGGGCTACCAATCAGCACTGCAGCTATCACAGAGATTGGGGACATATGACTGAGGATTGCGTGCAGTACAAGAAATTCTTGGATGAGAAGGTGGCGGAGGGCCATCTAAAAGAGTTCTTGGCTGATAGCAAGAATGACGCCGAGCTGGTAGAGGAGATGGACTACGAGAAAGGTCCAAAGGGAACAATCCATATGATACATGGATTAGTCGCCCCTTATACCAACAACGAGATAAGGTACATCCAGAGGGTCAACGGCCAAGCAAAACAAGTCATGAAGCTCGGCATGAAGAGGCCAAGGGCTGAGGAAGTCATGGAGATCCCAATCAACTTCACTGACGACGATCTGGATGGAGTAGTGGTGCCACATAACGATGCGTTGGTAATCACCCTACGAATAGGGGATTATGACGTGGAGAAGATTCTTGTCGATCAGGGAGCTAGCACAGAGATCATGTACTACCAAACTTTCAAGAAAATGGAACTCCCACCGAGCTCATTGCAAAAGTGTTTAGTTCCACTGGTTGGCTTTAGTGCACAGACGGTATGGCCTATGGGAAAGGTCACATTGCCCGTCCGAGCTAGATCAGTAGTCCTGAAAACCGACTTCCTTGTTTAGACATCCCTTCCTCCTATAACGTGATTATAGGAAGAACCTGGATGCACAAAATGAGGGCAGTCTCTTCAACTTACCACCAGAAGATCAAGTATCCTGGAGCAGATGTCATTGAGTGCGTTAAAGGAAACCAGAAGGTAGACGACCTATGTTTCAACATGGTACTGAAGAAATCCCCCAAGGCCGAGTTGGTGCAGACAGTTGAAGTTCCAGATCAGCCTACCTTGGAAGACGTCGGAGGTGACCCCACCAAGAAGGTGGTGGAAGGGTTAAAGAAGATACAGATCCAGGGAGACGATGAGGAAAGGTATTTCTTGATCGGCGAGACACTTGCCGAACGGGAGGAAAGGGATTTGGTTGCCTTTCTGAAGGATCACATCGATGTTTTCACTTGGAATCCTCAGGAGATACCTGGGATAGACCCCGAAATAATCTGCCACCATTTAAACGTGGATCCTCAGCACAAACCAGTTGTGCAGAAGGCGAGGAGGTCAGCACCACAGCACGTCGACGCCGTGATTGAAGAGGTGGATCGCCTACTAGAAGCAGATGCCATACGAGAGGTGAGCTATCCAGACTGGCTAGCCAACACAGTCGTGGTCAAGAAGAAAAACGGGAAGTGGAGAGTCTGTGTGGATTTCACCAGCCTCAACAAAGCATGCCCGAAGGACAGCTTTCCACTCCCCATGATCGATCAGCTAGTAGACGCCACATCAGGCTATGAAAGGATGAGCTTCCTTGACGCATATCGAGGATACCATCAAATAGCCATGCATAAGCCAAACCAGGAGAAAACATCCTTCATCTCACCAAGGGGACTCTACTGTTACAAAGTTATGCCATTTGGGCTAAGGAATGCTGGAGCAACCTACCAGAGGTTGGTCACTAAGATGTTCAAGGAACAGCTCGGTAGAACCATGGAGGTCTACATCGACGACATGGTGGTAAAAAGCAGATTGAAGCGTGATCACCTTGCCGACCTGGAGGTAACTTTCAATATTCTGAGAAAATGCAGGTTAAAGTTAAACGCCTCCAAGTGTGCCTTTGGAGTCAGCTCAGGGAAGTTTCTAGGGCACCTGGTGACTAAAAGGGGGATCGAGGCTAATCCAGACCAGATCATGGCTTTGCGAGGCCTAGAAAGCCCAAAGACCACGAAGGAGGTCCAAAGGCTAACAGGGATGGCAACAGCTCTTAATCGCTTCATCAGTAAGTCCTCAGACCGTTGCAGACCTTTCTTTCAACTTCTGAAGAAGAGAGAAGGATATGAGTGGGGAGCCGAGCAGGAACAGGCTTTCCAGGAGTTAAAAAGTTACCTGTCATCACCGCCTTTACTCTCTACTCCAGAAGCTGGGGAGCGGTTGATATTATACCTTGCAGTATCTGATCATGCGTTCAGCTCGGTTCTCCTATGAACAAAGGGGACAGAGCAGGCTCCGGTCTACTTTGTGAGCAAGACAATGTTAGATGCTGAGACGCGTTATCTACCGTTGGAGAAATTGGTGTACGCTCTTGTCATAGCTTCAAGAAAGTTACCTCACTATTTTTTACAGCATCCCATCACTGTGTTCACGGAATATCCACTAAGAGCCTTGCTTAGGAAGGCAGACTTCTCTGGACGAATATCCAAATGGTCCATCGAATTGAGCCAATTTGACCTTGACTATCAGCCAAGGACGGCAATTAAAGGGCATATCTTGGCTGACTTTGTAGCTGAGTTTACCCCAGCGGTGGCTCCACCTCCACCAGCCCTCCACGAGAAGAAGCAAGAAATCAATCACCCCGAGCAGACAACGAGAGTGGCCGATCTGGACACAGAGGAATGGAGACTCTATGTTGATGGGTCAGCTTGCAACAAGGGATCTGGAGCAGGGGTGGTGTTGTTCTCTCCAGAAGGTTTGGTACTGGAGCAAGCACTACGGCTGGGATTTAGTGCTACAAACAATGTAGCAGAATATGAAGCATTGCTCGCTGGATTAAGGAGCGCCCTAGAACTCAAGGTAACAAAATTACGGATATTTTGTGACTCACAATTAGTTGTTAATCAGCTTTCAGGAGAATATGCTACGAAGAGCGAAAAGATGGCTGCGTACTCAGAACTGGCCAAGGATTTGCTTGACAAGTTTAACAAAGCTCACATCCAACAAATCAGCTCGGGCCAGAATGCACATGCAGACTCATTGACATGCTTAGGGTCAGCAGTAAACACGGAGTACTGCCGTACGATAGCTGTGGATTATTTGAGCGAACTGAGCATTGGCCGATCAGTAGAGATCGTGATGGAAACAGAGTTTGGGCCGAGCTGGATGGACCCAATAGTGGCATACCTACGAGATGGGACATTGCCAGAAGACAAGAGGGAAGCTCACAAGATCAAAACCAAATCAGTACGTTTCTGGCTCTGGCTCTCTCCAGAAGGTAAGCTTTACAGAAAGTCTTTTCTTGGTCCATACTTGTTGTGTGTACACCCAGCCCTTGTTCAGAAATTCCTCCATGAGATCCATGCTGGAACGTGTGGAGGACATACTGGTGGAAGGTCAATAGCCCACCGAGCAATATCCCAGGGATATTGGTGGCCTTACATGCAGGAGGATGCAAAGGCTTTTGTCAAGAAGTGTGAAAAGTGTCAGAGGTACTCCCCTCTCATCCGAGCTCCAGCGGAGGATCTGTTGCCTCTGACCAGTCCGTGGCCATTTGCTCAGTGGGGGCTGGACATCGTGGGTCCTCTCCCTATGGCAACAGGGAAACGAAAATTCCTACTCATTGGCACTGACTACTTCACTAAATGGATAGAGGGGGAAGCTCTTGCCAAAATCACAGAGGCAATGGTGGAAAGATTTGTTTGGAATGTACGGGGATAAATCCACGTAACCCTGGATCACGCGCTTCCTTGAGTCAACCCTAGATCTGCAAGATAGAAAAAGGGTTAGAGCACCTTTGCCTCTCGTTGGCAAAGGCCCTCCGATGCCTAAGTTAGTATCACGTACTTGAGAGTTCAAAACACAATGCGTATGAAAATAGGTTTCACCGCGTACCTTTTGTCATGGTTCTTGCCTTGTATTTATAGGTGTAGATGTTCTTCACATTAGGCATCTCGTGCCCCTGTTTCCTATTCTCTTTAGGAATCCATTTCCTAATAGGACTTTCCTATTAGGGACGAGCTTCCATATCCTACTAGATCTCGTCTAGTAGAGGTCTTTCTTTCCATATAGGATTCTTCCCTATATGGGGCATACTCCTAATCTCATTAGGACTTCCCATATTAATCCCTTATTTCATGGGATTGCTCCTTATCTCATAAGGAGCCGCTGTAGAATATTCTGGAATGTCTCACCGCCTTACTCGTGGCGGTGCCGTGCTTCCACATAGCTCGGAATAACCCGTACATAACTCAGCTCATCTCACCGAGCTGATTTATGCATTCCAGAATGCTGCTTAAGCTATACACGTAGCCCACCTAGCTCGGCCGTACCAGGGGTATCCCTTTATGTTTTATGCCGAGCTAGTGCATCCTGATATATTAAATTACTTAATTATCCTGACCTTATTCATGGTCCGGGATCAGCTCGGCACAGGGCCCACGGACTCCCTATGTGGTGCCAAGCTATTCACCCTCTCGTGGTGATTGCCATAGGCACGTGCTATGCCTAATAGTAGGGTAATCAGATTTTACCCACTCCAATTGCTCCCCAGCTTTGCTACTGCTGTCATTCATCAGCAATGCGCAGAGCTTCCATTGTTCCAGATGCATCTTTTTGCACGCCTCTCCCTCACGCGGAGAGGAAAGTTACTTTCGCATTAAATGCGAAATGACCCGTTGAGGGCTGGATAAGCCCAAAGGACGATTCCACTGACGTTTCACATACGTCACGTCCCATCTTTATGGGGTTTTGGGCGGGATAATGATTACTTTTGCCCCCTAAACCCTTCGAGTCTAGAAAATCCTTTTCCCTTCTTCATCACTTCATTTCGACAGCAGCAAAGAAGAGAGAGAGAAAACGTCCCTTCCACCGCCATCAGCGTCGCTCAAGTTTTCTGCAACAAATCCATCTCCGATTTTCGCCGAAAAAACATCCTCCCGTCGGAGAGTATCACCCTAGGTTCATCTCTTATCACGTAAGTAGCCCCTCCAGATCTTCCCTTCTACCGCGCGTTTCATCTTCTTCGTTGTTTCCTCTGTGTCTGTCTGTCTTTTTCGTTCTCTGGGTTTCAACTGCGAAACCCTAAATCTCCAGTAGGAATGGGTAAACATAGGACTCTTCTTGGTAACCCCCAAAAGATATTGGATTTTCGACGGGATTACAATATCCCTGCTGACATTCAATTCAGATTAAACAACCGAAATGACTTGAGAGAGGTAGGTTTGGACGAACAAAAAATTCTTATCCCTTTGATCTTCAGAGTAGAAGGGGGCCTTAGGCTCCCTTTACACCCTTTCTTCAGGGAGGTTTGCTCCAGATGCAGATTGAACCCTATGCAGCTCTGCCCTAATTTCGTTAGGGTGGTCATGGGCACGATTGCCCTAAACAGGCTGCTCGGCCTGCATCTCGATTGGTGGGACTTACACTACCTCTATAGTGTAGTCCCCACAGCAGATCAAAATTATTATTTCAAGGCTAGAGACCCCGAGCAGAAACTCATTACCGACCTTCCCAATTCCTCGAAGGGCAAGGCGGATGACTTTCTCATAGTCACCGGCAATTGGGAGCCAAAGGATGCAGAGGGGAATGTCATTGGCTTCTCCTGCCCTACGGCTACAGGCAGACCACGTTAGTACTTCGTTCTTTGCATCTCTTTTTTTTTAATCTCTTTAAGAGCCGTTCTTAACCATCTTTTTCTTCTCATGTGTTGTCTTGCAGCGAGCAACCTTAATCGCGGTGGCCGCCTTATTCACGGCAATCTTCATCGCGAGGATATTGCTCGGGCCCTATACTTCGACGGCTTTGCACCAACCCCTGTTGGTCTCGGCTGTGCAGCTCACCTGCTTTTGGACTACATTCCAACGTACTAGGGTGGTATCAGAAGGGTCGGCGAGCCAAGATCGAGACACCCCTGACCTCCAGCTGCCCCATTGATCGCCACACTCCCCCCAGCTGAACAAAGTTCTCATTCTCGTCGAGGCCGATCTGGAAGGGGGTCGGCGCGTTCTCGAGCCCCTAGGGACTTGCAGCAGCAAGTCACGTTTGCGCATATCCCGGAGGTTCTCACCGCCATCCCTATCCTCACCCGTACTGACCAGGACGCAAGCACATCTGGACGGGTGGAGGCTGAAGAAGGAGAAGAAGAAGAAGAAGAGGGAAGAGTTGCTGGGTTTGACCACCGTGAACTCATCCGATCCCTGTCCGAGCAATCCGCCCTTCTCGCGGATTCAGACGATTCACCAGGCTACTCTCCTTCCCCTGATAGAGGGGACATGCCTCGCCAGCCGATCAACCTGCTCGACGTGCTAAATATTGGCGGAGCTCCCCGTGCTCCACATGTCGCTCGGGTCATCACTCCCTCCCAGACATCATCCCCTCTTCCCTCTGATACTTCGAGGGACAAGAGGCCGAGAGAGAGTCCAGAGCACGCCCAGCCTCCCCCTAATAGAAGAAGGACTGGAAGCTCCAGCTCAAACCAGACCCTCTGCGACTCTCCGCCCTTGGTTCAGCCTTGGGAGCCCGTTCTAGCCCGTCCCAACGGCACACCCCTTAACAAGATTGACAAGATCTCCTCCACTGATGTGGCGTTTGGCGTGTCTAGGGCTGCACTTCTTCCGCTTGATATGGAGAGAGAGAAGGGCAGTTCTTATGATACCCTTATGAAGACTATCTTCCAGTCGAGTGTTAAGGTAACAAATTTCTTCCCTTAACTTTCTTTCTGTTTGAACCTTCGTCTTGTCTTTACTAATTGTGCCCTACTTTGCAGATCATGCAGAAGGCCGCCGTTGGTTTCGACCGAGCGAAAGAGGCTGTGAAGGAGCTAGAAGATGAGCAAAAAAGGGCTGAGAGAGCGGAGAAAGAGAACGCTCATTATGCCCAATCTTTGAAAGACGCTCGGGAGGAGGTGGAGAGCCTGAAAGGGGAGAACGCCGAGCTGAAAAAGATGGCTGAGGAGGTCGAGCGGGAGCTGCGTCAACAACTTGCTACTGCAGAGGCTAAGGCTGTGACCGAATATGACCGTGCTGTTGCTGTTGTCACGGACAACTACACGGCTCAGATGCCGTCTGTGCAGGACGCGGTCTGGGGCATGGCCTGGCGGAGGTGCCTTACCAAGCTCGGCGTGGACGAGTCGTCCCCTCACTGGACGGATATGGAATTGCCGAGCGAGGTGGCATCTGCCCATGATCAACTTGCCGATCAGTCTCCTGAAAACCCAGAAGCTCAGCCTGATGCCCTTCCGGAGCATACCCCTCTAGAAGGAACCACAACTGCTGAAGCTGCTGGAGGTAACCTTGATCCCAATCTCGCCACTGATGCTGACCAGCACAGTGAAGAGGTTTGATGCATGCAATAGCTATTGACCCTGCGTGGTCTAGTTCGGCCGGGTGTGGCCTCTCAAATACCTCTTCAAGTTTTCTCGTACTTACTTGTGCTTTGTTGTTTTGTTTTGGCGGTTGGTCCTTCGTGACCTGATTTGGCCGTTTGTGGCTGTTGATACTAGACTGTTTTGCTTCTTTAAATGCTATGGTGTTTGCATGCTCTGTCTTTCTAAGTGCTTTCAGACTTAGAGAAGTTGTAGCTGTGGTTGGCATTGTTCGTTGCAACCCCTGCGAAATAGGTTCTGCTTTATCTGTTTCTTACATTACAGATTTACCGTCAAGTCACTAAGTGTTTTCGTACTTAGTCGTCTAAGTTTCCTCATACTTAGGATCCATTGCAATATTCGTTGCAATTCTAAGTTTATTCGTACTTAGTGTTGTGGTGCACTGTTCGTTGCAAAACCCTAAGTTTTTTCATACTTAGAATTTATCGTGCAATATTCGTTGCAAAACCCTAAGTTTTTTCATACTTAGAATTTTTCGTGCAATATTCGTTGCAAAACCCTAAGTTTTTTCATACTTAGAATCACACACATCCACTGCTCCCCAATAGGAATCCAAATTTGAGACATCATTTGGTTCGTATTAAACACGATAGGATAAAATGAAATTTTATTAATGCTTGAAATAAAGATCTAAATAACTGATGTTGGTGATTTTACTCGTAATCCCAAACACATAATAAAAAGAAATAGAATGCGAATTTATTCGTATCCACTAGAAAAGGTGTGATTGTATTCGTAATCACGTAAACATGTTACTGGAAGAATTTCCTAAGGTTTTGGACATTCCACGGCCGTGGAACTGGGTCTCCATCCAGGTCGGCCAAACGGTAGGCCCCAATGCCAGCAATTCCCACAATCTTGTATGGGCCTTCCCAGTTCGGTCCAAGTTTCCCATCTGAGGACACTTTGGTGTTAGCCAAGACCTTCCTCAAGACTAGGTCGCCCACTTTGAACTCTCTTGGTTGTACCTTTTTATTGTAGCTTCTTCGTAGCTGTTCCTGGTATGCTGCTAGGGTAATGAGTGCCCGCTCTCTTTTTTCCTCAGCGAGGTCTAGCTGCTCGGCTAGGGCTTTATCGTTGGCCCCTGACTCTACAAGAGTAGTGCGAATGGTCGGCAAACCAATCTCCAAGGGAATCACTGCCTCTGTCCCATAAGCGAGGGAATATGGCGTCTCTCCCGTAGATCGCCGTGGGGTGGTTCTGTATGCCCAGAGCACGGCTGGAAGCTCATCGGGCCACTTTCCTTTCTTTTTTTCCAACCGTTTCTTGAGACTTTTTAGGATGGTCTTGTTTGAAGCCTCTGCTTGCCCATTACTCTACGGGTAAGCTGGGGTTGAGTAATAGTTTCTGATGCCGTACTGGGCACAGAAGGCCTTGAACTTCTTACCAAACTGTGACCCGTTATCGGAGATAATAGAGTAGGGCACTCCAAATCTTGTGATTATCTTATTCCACACAAATTTCTCCACCATAGCTTCTGTGATTTTAGCAAGAGCTTCCCCCTCGATCCATTTGGTAAAGTAGTCAGTGCCAATAAGTAGGAATTTTCGTTTCCCTGTTGCCATAGGGAGAGGACCCACGATATCCAATCCCCATTGGGCAAATGGCCATGGACTGGTTAGAGGCAATAGGTCCTCTGCCGGAGCTCGGATGAGGGGAGAAAACCTCTAGCACTTTTCACAAGTCTTAACGAAAACCTTTGCATCCTCCTGCATGTAGGGCCACCAATATCCCTGGGATATTGCTCGGTGGGCTATGGATCTGCCACCGGTGTGTCCCCCACAAGTTCCAGCATGGATCTCGTGGAGGAATTTCTGAACAAGGACTGGGTGTACACACAACAAATATGGACCAAGGAAAGACTTTCTATAAAGCTTACCTTCTGGAGAGAGCCAAAAGCGTACAGACTTGGTTTTGATTTTGTGTGCTTCCCTCTTATCTTCTGGCAAGGTCCCATCTCGTAGGTATGCCACTATTGGATCCATCCAGCTCGGCCCAAGTTCTGTTTCCATTACGACTTCTACTGCTCGGCCAATGCTCGGTTCGCCCAAATAATCCACTGTTACTGTGCGGCGATACTCCGTCTTTACTGCTGACCCCAAACAAGCCAGCGAGTCTGCATGTGCATTCTGACCTGAGCTGATCTGCTGGATGTGGATCTTGTCAAACTTGTCTAGCAAATCCTTGGTCGCTTCTGAGTATGCAGCCATCTTCTCGCTCTTCGTAGCATATTCCCCTGAAAGCTGATTAACAACTAATTGTGAGTCACAAAATACCCGTAATTTTGTTACCTTGAGCTCCAGGGCGCTCCTCAATCCAGCGAGCAATGCTTCATATTCTGCTACATTGTTTGTAGCACTAAATCCCAGCCGTAGTGCTTGTTCCAGTACCAAACCTTCTGGAGAGAACAATACCACTCCTGCTCCAGATCCTTTGTTGCAAGCTGACCCATCAACGTAGAGCCTCCATTCCTCTGGGTCTAGATTGGCCATCCTCGTTGGCTGCTCGGGATTACTGATTTCTTGCTCCTTCTCGTGGAGGGCTGGTGGAGGTGGAGCCACCGTTGGGGTAAACTCGGCTACAAAGTCAGCCAAAACCTGCCCCTTGATTGCTGTTCTGGGCTGATAATCGAGGTCGAACTGACTTAGCTCTATCGACCACTTGGAGATTCTACCAGAGAAATCTGCCTTCCTGAGCAAGGCCCTTAGTGGGTATTCGGTGAACACAGTGATGGGGTGCTGTAAAAAATAGTGAGGCAATTTCCTTGATGCAACAACGAGAGCGTATACCAACTTCTCCAGTGGTAGGTAACGTGTCTCAGCATCTAACAATGTTTTGCTCACGAAATAGACTGGGGCCTGCTCTGTTTCCTTTATTCGTAGGAGGACCGAGCTGACTGCATGATCAGATACTGCTAAGTATAGTATCAACCGCTCCCCAGCTTCTGGAGTTGAGAGCAAAGGTGGTGATGATAAGTAGCTTTTTAACTCCTGGAAAGCCTGTTCTTGGTCGGCTCCCCACTCGTAGCCCTCTCTCTTCTTCAGAAGTTGAAAGAAAGGTCTGCAGCGGTCTGAGGACTTATTGATGAAGCGGTTAAGAGCTGCTGCCATCCCTGTTAGCCTTTGGACCTCCTTCGTGGTCTTTGGGCTTTGAAGGCCTTGCAGGGCCGCTATTTGATCTGGGTTGGCTTCAATCCCCCTTTTTGTCACTAGGTGCCCAAGAAACTTCCCCGAGCTAACCCCAAAGGCACATTTGGAAGCGTTTAACTTAAGCTTGTATTCTCTTAGAATGTTGAAGGTTACCTTTAGATCAGCAAGGTGATCAGGCCTCAACTTGCTTTTGACTACCATGTCGTCGATGTAGACCTCCATAGTCTTGCCGAGTTGTTCCTTGAACATCTTAGTAACCAGCCTCTGATAGGTTGCTCCAGCATTCCTTAGCCCAAACGGCATAACCTTGTAACAGTAGAGCCCTCTAGGGGAAATGAAGGACGTCTTCTCTTGATCGGGCTCGTACATAGCTATTTGATGGTATCCTCGATATGCGTCAAGAAAGCTCATCCTCTCATAGCCTGACGTAGCATCCACAAGTTGATCAATTCTGGGAAGTGGGAAGCTATCTTTGGGGCATGCTTTGTTGAGACTGGTGAAATCCACACAGACCCTCCACTTTCCATTTTTCTTTTTGACTACAACTGTGTTGGCCAACCAATCTGGATAGCTCACCTCTCGTATGGCATCCGCTTCTAGTAGCCGCTCTACTTCCTCAATTACAGCGTCTGCGTGCTGTGGGGCCGACCTTCTTGCCTTCTGCACAACTGGCTTGTGCTGAGGGTCCACGTTCAAGTGGTGGCAAATGACTTCAGGATCTATCCCAGGCATTTCCTGGGGAGTCCAAGCAAACACATCAACGTGATCCCTAAGAAAAGTGACCAGATTTCTTTCCTCTAGCTCGGAGAGGGTCTCGCCGATCAGGAAATACCTTTCTGCATCGTCCTTTTGAATCTGTATTTTCTTTAGCCCTTCCACCATCTTCTTGGTGGGATCACCTCCGACGTCCTCCAAAGTTGGTTGGTCTTGAACTTCCACTGCTTGCACCAGCTCGGCCTTTGGGGATTTTCTCAGGACCATGGTGAAGCATTGATCGGCCATCTTTTGGTTACCTTTGATGCATTCTATTCCATCTGCTCCGGGGTACTTGATCTTCTGGTGGTAGGTTGAAGAGACCGCCCTCATTTTGTGCATCCACGTCCTCCCTATAATCACGTTATATGAGGAAGGGATATCTACCACAAGGAAGTCAGTCTTCAGTACTACTGATCCTGCTCGGACAGGTAGTGTGACCTTTCCCATAGGCCATACCGTTTGCGCACTGAAGCCGACCAGTGGAACTAAGCATTTCTGCAACGAGCTCGGTGGGAGTTCCATCTTTTTGAAGGTGTGGTAATACATGATCTCCGTGCTGGCCCCCTGATCCACAAGGATTTTCTCCACGTCGTAATCCCCTATTCGTAGGGTAATTACCAACGCGTCATTATGGGGTACTGATACCCCATCCAGGTCATCATCAGTGAAGGTGACCGGAGTTTCTACGTCTCCTTCCGCCCTCGGCCTTTTCATGCCGAGCTTCATGATTTGTTTTGCCTGCCCGTTGACCCTTTGGATGTGTCTTATCTCATTGTTCGTGTATGGGGCCACCAATCCATGTATCATATGGATTGTCCCTTTTGGACCTTTCTCGTAGTCCATTTCTTCTATTAGCTCGGCATCGTTCTTGCTGTCAGCCAAGAATTCCTTGAGATGGCCTTCCGCCACCTTCTCGTCCAAGAACTTCTTATACTCTACACAATCCTCGGTCATGTGTCCCCAGTCTCTGTGATAGCTGCAATGCTGATTAGTAGCTCTCCTTTTTTCCGGGTTCCCAATCATCTTTGGGGGCCGTCTGAACCACTGTTCGTTCTTGATTCTGTACAACATCTTATAGATGGGGATGTTGAAAGTTGCCATAACGCTGAAATATGACTTGGGATCTGGATCAGCTTTGTCCTTCCTTTGCTGGGCGTAATCCTTTCTTCCCGTTGTGAAGTCCTTCTTGTATACCTTTGACTCCACAGTCCTCTTTTCTGGGAGCTGAGGTTGTCCTGCCACAATCTTCCCTCCAGCCTGCAGGATATCATCTTCTACCCGTGCATGCTCCTGAATTCTCTCCATCAGTTTGGCCACAGTCTTGACTGGGTGCATGGTAAGCGATTCTCGTAGCTTACTATGCACGGGAAAACTTGTTTTGAACGTAGCCAGGGCATACTCTTCACTACAATTTTCAATCTCGTTGAAAGTTTCCCAGTAACGCTTTGAGTATTGTCGCAGAGTCTCATCATCCCTTTGTCTCATAGAGGTTAACGCATCAAAGGTTTTTGGAGCCGCTCGGCTTGTAAGAAACCGAGCAGTGAATTCCTCGGCCAGCTGAGTCCAACACAGGATGGAACCCTCTGGGAGCTTATGGTACCAACTTAATGCCACTTTCCCTAGGCTGGACGGGAACATTTTGCATAGTAGTGCATCATCTTGCTCGTGCATGAACATGGCCTGTTGGTAATGCTGAATGTGGGCCACAGGATCCGTGCTGGTTTCGTATGGGATGAACGCTGAGTGCTTCACCCTGCTCGGCGTCTTCTCTGCGCGGATCCAGTGGGCCAATGGTGATTTGGAGATCTGGCCTAGGGCCTCTTTAGCTGCTTCTCGTGCAGTTCTCGGGCCTTGACCAGCTCGGTCAGTATCCCTCCTTCTCGCATGCTGCTCGGGAACGTGCTCATTGGATCTAGATCTCTCGTATCTGTCCCTAGCATGCTTCCTCTTTTCCCTTCTTTCCACAGAAATACTCCTGTCTCTCCTTTTCCGTGGAGAGGCAGCTTGGTCAGTGGAAACGTTGTCGTGGTGATGACCTTTTTCTTGTTTCTCATACTGCACGGATCTCGTCCGTGAGCGTAAATCTTTTTCCTTCTCTTGGAGTTGCTTCTTCAGGTCCTGAATTTCTTGTTCTCGTCGAGTGACTTCGCGGGCCAATTCTTCTGCCTCTTGTTCCTTTCTGTCGAGGCTATCTTCTCTTTCTCGATTTCTTGTTCGCCTGTGATCATCCCTTCTCGGTGAGTTCCTCCTCCGTTCACGTCGGATTGAGGCTTCCCCACCTCTTGGTGGTGTTTTTGAGCGTTTCCGTCGCTCGTTTGATCTGGGGGAATCATAATTTATCAGGCGCGTATCTCTGAACTTTGGGATTTCAGGGATATGCCCTATGTTAAACCTCCTGGTGGCAGGCTTCTTTTGTGGTGCTTTTAGAACTGCAGGAGTTTCGTCCAATTTTGCACTTTTTCTCGTAGTATAAACAAGGGTGGTTCCGCCATCGTCTTCTACATCCTTCCTCTGTGGGGTGCACAGAAGCGGTTCTGAAAGCACCATTGTTGATCTCTGTTGGAAGGGATCAAGCTTTTCTGTCAGGTTTCCCACAGACGGCGCCAATTGTACGGGGATAAATCCACGTAACCCTGGATCACGTGCTTCCTTGAGTCAACCCTAGATCTGCAAGATAGAAAAAGGGTTAGAGCACCTTTGCCTCTCGTTGGCAAAGGCCCTCCGATGCCTAAGTTAGTATCACGTACTTGAGAGTTCAAAACACAATGCGTATGAAAATAGGTTTCACCGCGTACCTTTTGTCATGGTTCTTGCCTTGTATTTATAGGTGTAGATGTTCTTCACATTAGGCATCTCGTGCCCCTGTTTCCTATTCTCTTTAGGAATCCATTTCCTAATAGGACTTTCCTATTAGGGACGAGCTTCCATATCCTACTAGATCTCGTCTAGTAGAGGTCTTTCTTTCCATATAGGATTCTTCCCTATATGGGGCATACTCCTAATCTCATTAGGACTTCCCATATTAATCCCTTATTTCACGGGATTGCTCCTTATCTCATAAGGAGCCGCTGTAGAATATTCTGGAATGTCTCACCGCCTTACTCGTGGCGGTGCCGTGCTTCCACATAGCTCGGAATAACCCGTACATAACTCAGCTCATCTCACCGAGCTGATTTATGCATTCCAGAATGCTGCTTAAGCTATACACGTAGCCCACCTAGCTCGGCCGTACCAGGGGTATCCCTTTATGTTTTATGCCGAGCTAGTGCATCCTGATATATTAAATTACTTAATTATCCTGACCTTATTCATGGTCCGGGATCAACTCGGCACAGGGCCCACGGACTCCCTATGTGGTGCCGAGCTATTCACCCTCTCGTGGTGATTGCCATAGGCACGTGCTATGCCTAATAGTAGGGTAATCAGATTTTACCCACTCCATGGAACAAAATAATCACAAGGTTTGGAGTACCCTACTCCATCATCTCAGATAACGGGTCCCAGTTCGGCAAGAAGTTCAAAGCTTTTTGTGCTCAGTATGGCATCAGAAACTATTATTCCACCCCAGCTTACCCACAAAGCAATGGGCAAGCGGAGGCTTCGAACAAAACTATCCTAAAAAGTCTCAAGAAGAGGTTGGAGAGGAAGAAGGGAAAGTGGCCTGATGAGCTTCCAGCCGTGCTTATGGAACAGAGGCAGTGATTCCACTGGAGATAGGCTTGCCGACCATCCGCACCACTCTTGTGGAGTCAGGAGGCAACGACAAAGCCTTGGCCGAGCAGCTCGACCTTGCCGAGGAAAAGAGGGAGCGTGCACTAATCACCTTGGCAGCATATCAAGAGTAGCTACGAAGAAGCTACAATAAGAAGGTACAGCCAAGAGAGTTCAAAGTTGGGGATCTAGTCCTGAGGAAAGTCTTGGCCAACACCAAAGTATCTACTGATGGGAAGCTTGGGCCGAACTGGGAAGACCCATATAAGATTGTGGGGATTGCTGGAATTGGGGCCTATCGTTTGGCCGACCTAGATGGAGACCCAGTACCACGGCCATGGAACATCCAAAACTTGAGAAAATTCTACCAGTAATTTGCATATGTGATTATGAATACGATCACGTCCCTTTTTAGTGAATACGAATAAATTCACATTTGTTTTGTTAACTAGTTGGGATTACGAGTATAATCACCAGCATGAGTCAAATAAATCATTTATCATTATTTCAGGCATGAATAAAATTTCGTTTGTTTTCCTACTGTGATGTTGTTTAAATATGAACCCAGGTTGCTTCCAATCTGGATTCCTATTGGGGAGCAGAGAGTGTGTGTATTCCAATGAATATTGGTAAATCTTTAAGTATGAAAACACTTAGATTTGCAACGAATATTGCAATGAATTCCTAAGCACGAAAATACTTAGATTTGCAACGAATACTGCAATGATTTCTGAGTACGAATAAACTTGGATATACAATTCCAACGAATATTGGTAAATCTCTAAGTATGAAAGCACTTAGATTTGCAACGAATATTGCAATGAATTCCTAAGCACGAAAAAGCTTAGATTGACAACGAAAATTGCAATAATTTCCAGGTACGAATAAACTTAGATGTACGAACGAAAATTGCAAACAAACTCCTGAGTATGAAAACACTTAGGTCGTAGAGGGTTCAAAGACACTTGAACACCTAGCATGCAGAATAAACGTAGCACGAAGAAGCTTACAAGTACTGCATAAAGAAAACTTGATGAAGATATACTTGAAAACGCTTGCAGAGGTAAAAGTGCATAACAAGTACGAAAATACTTAAACGAAAGAATACCAGCATCAACGGAAGTATCAAAATAGCAAACAGGCCACAGACGGCCGAGCAAGACCACGCAGGGTCGAAAGTAGAGTTCAGATGATAACGGACAGGATTAATAAATAGGCATCAAGCCTCTTCACCGTGCTGACCAGCACCAGTGGCAAGATTGGGGACAGGGTTGTCATCCAGAAGGCCTTCAGCAGCATCGTCTCCTGAAATGGTAAGATCAGTGATGGTTTCTTCTACCAGGTTCTGTTCGGCGAGGGATTCGGGTTGGGCCTCGGACAGGCTGAGCTCTAGCATCAGAATTGGCTTGGGCAGTAGCCACCTCACTGGGAAGCTCCATGTCAGTCCAGTGAGGGGAGGACGGGTCCACACCGAGCTTGGTGAGGCACCTCCTCCAAGCCGCACCCCAGACAGCGTCCTGAACAACTGGCATCTGCGCTTTGTAGTTGTCCGTGATCACGACAACAGCACGATCATACTCAGCTTCAGCTTTGGCCTCTGCAGCAGCGAGTTGTTGGCGAAGTTCACGCTCAACCTCCTCAGCCTTCCCCCTCAGCTCGGCGTTAGCCCTCTGCAGTCCCTCGGTCTCCTCCTGAGCATCTTTTAGCAACTGAGCATATTGGGCGTTTTCTCTCTCGGCTCTCTCCGCCCTTTTTTGCTCCTTCTTCAGTTCCTTCTCAACGTCCTTAGCTCTCTACAGGCCAACCGATGCCTTTTGCATGATCTGCAAAGGAAGGAACGACTAATAAGTGGAAGGATAAAAACGCAAGGAAAAAGTAGAAGGAAGGCCTTTTTTACCTTAGCACTGGATTGAAATATGGACTTCATAAGGCTGTCGTAGGAGTTGCCCTTTTCCCTGTCCATGTCTAAAGGGAGAAGAGCAGCTCGGGAGACGCCATAGGCGACATCCACGAAAGAGATTTTGTCGATCATGTTTACGGAGGTACCATCAGGGCGAGCGAGCACTGGGGCCCAAGGCTGCACCAAAGGAGGAGAGTTGGAGAGGGGTTGGCTCGAGCTCATGTCTCCAGTCCTTCTCCTTTGCAGGGGAGGCTGGGCGTGGTGAGGGCTCTCTGTCGGCCTCTTGTCTCTCTGATTCTCGGGGTGAGAGGGGGACGACGTCTGGGACGGAGTGATGACGCGAACGGCTGGTGGAGCACGGGAAGCTCCGCCAAGGTTCAGCACGTCCAACAGATTGATCGGTTGGGCAAGCATCTCTTCTCGATCTGGAGAGGGAGAGTAGCCTGGTGAATCGTCTGAATCAGCAAGCAGGGCTGCCTGCTCAGACAGGGATTGGACGATTGCATGATGATCGAGTACTTCTTCTTCTTCTTCTTCTTCTTCTTCTTCTTCCACTATCGCCCTTCCAGATGTGCTAGGCTCGTCAACAGTACGGGAGAGGATTGGGATGGCGGTGAGTACCTCTGGGATGTGGGCGAAGGTAACCTGCTGTTGAAGATCCCTTGGGGTGTGAGACCGCGTTGGCCTCATTGTAGCTCGGCCTCTATGAGTGCGGGTTCTCCTTGGTTCGCCTGGTGGGCGTGTGGCAGTCAATGGAGCAGCTGGTGGCCAAGGATGTCTTGTTCTGGGTTCCCCAGCTCTTCTGACGTTACCCCAGTACGATGGGGTGTAGCCCAACAACAAGTGAGCTGCACGGCCGAGACCAACGGGGGTTGGTGCAAAACCGTCGAAATAAAGGGCCCTGGCGATGTCCTCGCGGTGGAGTCTGCCGTGGATCAGGCGACCGCCGTGATTGAGGTTGTCCGCTACAAAAAAAAGAAAAAGATCAACTGCAGTTTCTAGAAAGGCAAAAATAAAGTAACAACTTAGGTATAAAGTACTAACGTAATCGGCCTGGAGCAGTGGGGCAGGCAAAACCGATGGTCCTTCCCTCGGCATCTCTAGGCTCCCAGCTGCCCGTGACTACGAGATAGTCATCTGCCTCGCCCTTTGAGGAATTTGGCAGGTCGGTGATGAGCTTCTGGTTAGGGTCCCTTGCTTTGAAGTAGAAATTATTATCGACTGTAGGGACTACACTGTAGAGATAGTGCAGGTCCCACCAGTCGAGATGAAGGCCGAGCAGTCTATTGAGGGCTACTGTGCCCATGACTACCCTAACAAAATTGGGGCAGAGCTGCATAGGGTTTAAATGGCATCTACTGCAAACCTCCCTAAAAAAGGGGTGTAAGGGGAACCTAAGGCCTCCCTCAACAACGAAGATCAAGGGAATATGAATCGTGTTCTCATTCTGACCCTCTTCCTCTAAATCTTGAGATCTGTTTAACCGGAATTGGACGTCGGCGGGGATTTCGTATTTCCTACGGAATTCTATTATTTTATCAGGGGTACTAAGAAGAGCCCTATGCCTTCCCATCCTTACTGGGTTGGGGTTTCACTGGTAAAACCCAAGGGTGGAAGATGAACAGAAACTAGGAAACAGACGAAGAGGGTAAACACGAAACAGAAATGGAGATCTAGAAAGGGGCTACTTACGTGAGAAGGTATGGGCCTAAGGTGGTACTCTCCAAACGGGAACGGAAGACGTTTTCTGACGAAAACCGGAGATGGGTTTGTTGCAGAAAGCTTGGGCAACGTTGAATAGCGGACGGGAGTTTCTCTTCTTTCTCTCTCTTGCTTCTGACGAGGTGGGCAACGTTGAATAGCGGACCAGTCCCCAACGGGTCACTTCACATTTAATCCGAAGAGTAAACCTGTCCCCCACGTGAGGGGAGGCGTGCAGGAGAATGCATCAGGAGCCGTTGAAGCTCTGCGCACTACTGATGAATGACAATAGTAACAGAGCTGGGGAGCAATTGGAGTGGGTAAAATCTGGTTACCCTACTATTTGGCATAGCACGTGCCTTAGTTGATCACCACGAGAGGGTAAATAAGCTCGGCACCACATAGGGAGTCCTCAAACCCTGTGCCGGGCTGGTTTGGCCACGAATGAGGCTAGAACTAGTAAAGAGTAAACTAATAAATCAGGATGCACTAGCTCGGCGAAGGGCATAAAGGATGCCCCTATTATGGCCGAGCTAGGTAGGCTACGCGCATAGCTTGAATAGCATTCTGGAATACATAATTCAGCTCGGCGTAATGAGCTGAACTATGTACGAGTTATTCCGAGCTACGTGGAAGCACGGCACCGCCACGAGCAGGGCGGTGAGACATTCCAGAATATTCTACAGCAGCTCTTTATGAGATAAGGAGCAATCCCGTAAAGTAAGGGATTGATATGGGAGGTCCTAATGTGATTAGGAGTATGCCCCATATAGGGAAGAATCCTATATGGAAAGAAAGACCTCTGCTAGACGAGATCTAGCAGGATATGGAAACTCTTCCCTAAAAGGAAGATCCAATTAGGAGATGGATTCCTGAAGCTAATAGGAAACCAAGGCACGAGATGCCTAAGTCAAGCCTTTTTCACCTATAAATACAGCACTATGCCCATGGAGAAAGGTACGCTGTGGAACTCATTTCATACGCTTTGTGGTTTGAATTCATCAAGTACGAGATACTAACTTAGGCATTGGAGGGCCTTTGCCAACGAGGGGCAAAGGTGCTCTAACCCTTTTTCTGTCTTGCAGATTTAGGGTTGAATCAAGGAAGCACGTGATCCAGGGTTACGTGGGATTTATCCCCGTACACTCACCATAGTCAATTCCTCTATCCTCATCTGCCTCTACCAATAGTCACTCTGTTTCCCAATCATCCTGTCGAGAACATGGAAACCACTGTGTGATGCCCATGCACCCCAGCCCCCTTCGGGGCCATATTTTCTCTTAGCTTTCCCATACTGTTTCTCCAATCTGCAACCATACTCCCACTTCTTATAAACCTGATAAAAAAGTAAATTAACAAAGCTAAGACTATCACTTTACATTTTTATTTGTCCTTAGTCGAACGCAACACTAAGAAAGTGAAAACTGCACAATTTTCGATTGGAGCTGGAATACCAAAGATAAACTGCATGGAAAATCAATTCGATAATAAATGTAATGAGATAAAAATTATTATTTAACGTAGGATTAGTGTAGACACCCCAAAATGAGACACTCGTATACATTTTAATCCCCGATGATGAAAGCAAATGCCCTGAAGAACTCTCGGATTGAAATTCTCCAAGTCAACTCAGTCAACAGTACCGTACGGTACTCATCTCTCACGCACGGCACAACCCAAGTCACGTACAACACTCTTTTGAATTTTGGCGGTGGAGGTGTGCCGAACGGCACAGTTGGTGTGCCGCACGGCACAGTTTGTGTGTCGTACGGCACTGTCACTTGTCACACAGCTTTTGCAGAGGTTCCAGCAGCTCAAAATGTTGACGAATTCGTTTCCTTGCTGATGATTATTTCGTGTGAGGTTGAAGGGCTACTTCCTAGCCATCATCACCATGTGTGAAGGCCAAGTAAACTTGGAGATCAAGTTCACTCATCCCCTATAAATGTTGATCGATTCCAACGGAAATAGAGATCGAAGAAATTTTTGGTAAACACAAAAACCATGAAACCTCACTCTTAAGCACCCTCTCTACTATCAATCATCTTCATTACCACCTCTAATCTCCAGAAAATCAACCCAATCCTCTCCAAAGAAAATCTCAATCAAGAAACCCAACCCTCTGTTTTCGGTTCCAAAGCCGTGAGGTAGCCACTCCAAGCTTGCCCAAACCCAAGCCTTCAATCCTCCTTGTCACTACACCAGAGTGAAGTTGAAGTCCAAAGGAAGCTTAAAACACATTCAGAAGTTCAAGAAAGGGGTTCAATCCGAGAGTTTCAAAACCGAGGTATAATCCCGTTTCGCCAAATTTCATAACTTTGGCGCCCTGAGGGGAGGGATACCAAGTGTGGAATGATCTCCCATATCATCTCCATACTTGGTATTCCCATATTATATCAAAATCAGTTTGATTTCATACCTCCTGGTTGCGTCGTGCAGTGAAAACATCGCCTCGTACGGAGCGATTCAATGACGAGGAACATTCCCCGTTTGAATATACTGTTTTTTCATTCAAAGTAGTCCATTTTTAATCATATTCCATGCCTTGTATGTGCCTCTATTCAATCATATCGAAAAACTAAAGTTTGAACTGTTTGTGAAGAAAACAGTGCCGCACGGCACTCCCCATGTGCCGCACGGTACAGTTGTGGTGTTGTACGACACTCTTTTGAAAATTTGACCGTTAGACTGATGAACAGTGCCGCACGGCACACCTTTTTTGTAAAATTTGAAGTTTTAATTAGTATCTCACATGAACAGTTTGAGCTCTGGATTTTTCGCATGTTTACTGTAAATTACATATTAGTTGCTTGTGTTTCATTATTATCGTCTGTTTTGCTTGATAAATTGTTTATTTAAATAAAGTTTAGCACTAAAATATTTTCTAAAAATCCCACAAATGTTTAGTAAAGACCGATTTTTAATCGGGCGAACGGGGTGCATTAAAACCCTTCCCCGTTCGTAACCTGGCTCCCGAATCCAAAACGAATCTCTGGTTTTCAAGTTGTTTTATAAATCATTTTCTCAATCATTTTCCAAAACGGTTTTCTCGGGTCCTAAACCATTTTCCAAAAACCCGGGTGGCGACTCTATTTTCAAATAAAAAACCACCGGTGGAAATCGACCGTCCACAAAATGGCGACTCTGCTGGGGATTTCTAAATTAATTCTTATTTTGGTATTTTACACTTGTAAAACGACCCCTGAAAGCTTGACAAAAACGAACACGCCCCGCGTGGTCGAGAAAGGAATGGTGCAATAACAGGGCTATGCCCGACCAATCCGGACTGGAGCTTTCCCGGTTATTTACTCCTGTAAAATTTCAAAATAGAAATTAATTTAGCGAGCCAAGCTTGAAAAATATTTGTGGGATTTTTGAAAACAATTTTATTGCTAAACTTTTGCATCACTTGCATCGATGTCGGAATAAACCCCGCTGTTGCATCTTGGTTACCCTACCCAGTTCACTGGTGTTAGGACATCCCCGGATGCTCAGCAACCTTGGACCGTGATGAGTCAGCCTGCCGCTTGACCTTTGCCATGCAGTACACTTGGCACTGGGAGGCAAATATTGGCTCTAGTCTGGGGAACCCCCTAAACCAAAACCGGCCTTTGCATATAATTAACGTAGAACCTTCCAACCTAGGACAGGGACCCACAGGTTAGGATTATGTGATATATCTTGTTAACTGTTTAACTGCTTACTGTTTGTTGCCTGTCTTGCATGCGCATACACGATAGCTTTTTCCCTAGGTTTTCACACCCCCTCCACAGTAATAAGAAGGATTATCCCAATAATCAAATGCTCTGTAAAAAACAAACTCCTTTTTCAAATGAAAGTGCTACCATTGGCTCATTCCCTCCTAATATTTAGAATGATGTATTTCTTTTGTCAGAATCTGTAACCGAAAATGAGTAATCAATCTGGAAGCAAGAAACTCAAGTCCACCTTTGCTATCCATCATGATGCGCCGGTATGGATACTTGAAGAAGTGGGAAGTGAAGAAATAGGGAATGAAACTCCAGACAAAGACAAGCTTGAAGAGTTGCTTCACCAGCTAGCCATGTCTGATCAACCAGGCCTAACCCTTCAATGGCACGAATCTGAGGATGTGAACAATCAAGGTTGGGAATTCCACCTTCCCGCAAATGATGAAGCCAAGGATATTCCCGACAAAATCACTGTCAGGGTGGAGCAAGAAAATGATGATGAAGATGCAGACGTCATGCCGCCAGTCAAATACTTCCAGCCAGACGGTACACCAGTTTACTACTTCCAAGACCCGGTGACAGGACACGAGTACTGGGATGAGTGTGACTGTGAAGCTTGCTATGAAGATTGTATCCTTCTGAATGATGGTTTGTCTCCCCAACAGCTCAAGAAAATGTATGCTTTGGAGAACCCACCAAAGCAGCCAAAACCAAGTGAGGAAGCAAAACCGGAAGAACCAAGTCAAGAATGCTCCTCCAACAAATCCAGCGACTGAAGCGGCAAGCCAATTGTCAACAGATCTAGCTTGCAGGGCCCTTTTGAGACTGTCAAAGTCTATCTTTTGTAGCTCAAGACAGTTTGAGCTTTATCGAGTCTGTACTTTGCTTTATTTCACTTGAGTCAGTTTGTACTTTTATTTATATCAGTTGAGTCAGTTTGTACTTTTATTTATATCAGTTGAGTCAGTTTGTACTTTCCTTTTGATGAATTTCTCGTTGTTTGAGGGAGAAAGCCAGTTGTAGTCCCGAACTACGTCATGGCCTGATTCTTTCGAAATGGGGATACGTAGGCAACCCCTTAAAAGGTTCGGCCTTTGTTTTGCAAAATCTTTTCAACAGAGCACTGAAAATTGGGGCAATCCTTTCCAAAACTGTGGTTGCATTGCACATCATGCATCATTCTTTCATTTGTACATAAATTCATGCACATAGCATTCTTTGCACCAGTCACTAAATTCATTTTGTTTTCGTTATCAGTTTCAATCATTGGTAAGAGCGAGAAAAACACTGTACCTAGTTGGACTAGAACTCCCAAACAGCGATTAATTCGAACTGAGTCAAAAGTGGTACAGTCAGATTCAGCAGGTCCTGCAGATATGTCAAACAAGAACGAGATCGAGGCTCTCAAGCTCGCCTTAGAAGAACAACGGGAACACAGTGATAGTCAAATGGCTGAATTACTACTCCTGATACAAGGTCTGACCCTTCAGAACAGGCCGCCAGGAGGTTCAGGGGAGCAACCACCACCGAATCCACCTCTGCAAGAAAATCCGAACTTGGAAGCAATGATGGCGAAGGTCACCAAACTCGAAGAATCAGTCTAGAAGCAAGATAAAGTAGTTGCCACAGGTGTTGATATGGACAAGTTGTGTCTATTTCCCAGCGCCAAACTCCCAGAAGGATTCAAACCTATAACCTGGGAAAAGTTTGATGGGAGTGGAGACCCAAGAGCTCATCTACAAACATATGTGGGTACTCTATCCATGTATAACATTGAGAAGAATGCCATGGGTCAAATGTTTCAGCAGACTCTAACAGGACCAGCACTGCGATGGTTTTTGAATCTTGACATTTCAAAGAAAGGAAGTTGGGAGGATATTGGGGCAGCCTTCATGGCCCAGTACAATTATAACATTCAGCTCGAGATGACCATTCGAGAACTGGACGCAACCAAGATGGGAACAAACGAGTCCTTTGCTGATTTTATCAAGAGGTGGAGAGGAAAAGCATCTCAAATGATAGAACGACCCTCGGAGAAAGAACAAATGAGAATTATCACGAAGAATCTGGCACCTGATTTTGCAAGGCATCTGGTAGTCTTTCAAACCACCGCCGATTTCAGAACTTTCTACGAAGCTGGCCTTGCGGTTGAAGATGCACTCAGAACTGGTGTATTTGAGAAAGGAGAATCTGCCAAACCCAAAAGAGTTTACTCCGGCAACAGCAATACCCTATTCGGAACCAACCAATACAGCCATACCCATGCCAGCTCCTCGAAACCAACCAAAACTGAGCCCATTAACCAGATAGCAACCCAACCAACCCGGCAAGCGAGAAATTTCTACCAATTTCCCTTTCCCTTAACCACAGTCTACAAAAAGCTCCTCGAAAAAGGCGCCATCCAGCCACTCGAGCCTCGCGAGCCACCCAAAGTGCTTCCTCCAAACCATAACCCGAACGCCTTCTGTTCCTATCACCAAATGCCCGGTCATCATACCAACAATTGTATCCGTCTCAAGCACAAAATCCAAGACCTCATTGAAGATGGAACACTTCCACTCCCCCTCAAAAAGCCAAATACTGTCTCAAACCCCATGCCAGAACACAAGTCCAATACCCAAATCAACCAAATCTCTCTCAGCTCCACTCCAAATAACCCAAGCTCCACTAAATTCAACCCTAGCCTATACATCATACCGGTCACCGAACCTAAACCCCTCATCCCTGTACCAGAAGATCTTGAAATCCGCTTCCTCGAAAGTGTTAGACCAAAACCCAACTCTAGATGGGCAGATATCACCGAAAATGAGGAATGGGCCATGAACGATCAAGATTGGGAAGAACTTCGCCAAGGGTGGGACCCAAGCCAGTTTATTATCCCGGATTCTCATATCAAGCCGGTAGTTTCTATACCAACAGACTCCAGTATCTGTCGGATCGACAAAGTCGTGTGCATCGCAGGAATGGTGCATACTCTTGAATATGTTGAACCAAACAAACAAGAAGATTGGCGAGAAAGGTGGGAGGCAATTTGTGCTGATCCTCTAGATGCAATTTCGCTTCCTACATTGTTTGAAGAACCCGGAGACATATGGAATCGGACACTCGGTGAAGTTTATCATTGGGTCCCTAGCGGTAACCCTCCGGATAATTTGTTGCCACCTCCGCTTCATGGGATTGAAGAACATTCTGCCATAGAAACCGTTTTTGGTGACCATGACTAGTTTCCTCAGGCCTACATTATTGGAGAATCTCTGCCTCAGCCATCCGTGCCGTTTCCTCCTCAGCCAGATGTTTCGGTCTTAATCACAGACTCATTTTGGGACGAAGAAGACGTGATCGATATTCGATTCGACAATGATGAAGTATGGACCGTCAACAGAGCCATGTTAGATGATTCATTTTGGCGCAACCAAGCAGTAGAAAATCTGGGAAAGAAGATGGAGAACATCAAGATCGAGAAACAAAAAGTTGAAGAAAGTCTTGCGGGTTTTTGGTCCGAGTATTTTGACACTGAGCAGAAGTTGGAATCCATTAAAGCCGGAAAATGAAAGGTCAATGAATTTTTAGATTTTTGGGATGAAGAGTCGCCATCAGTCAACCAAGTAACAAGAAGCGGACGGATTTATCAACCTGTTGACCTGCAAAGAGGCAACACCTCTAACCATGCTCAGGCTGGGGCATTTGCTTGGAACGATCCTGTCCAGGACAATTCGACTCCAAATAATCCGGAAGATGTCACTCAGGCACCGGAAGTTGTCACTCAACCACCTCAAAGGAATCCTATGCCAGTGGAAGACCCCATCCGGAAGCAACTCGAAAGAACTCCAGCATGAGTATCCGTCTGGGGGCTACTTTCCACATCAAGGGAACACCGTCAAAAACTAATCAAGACTCTGTCCAACACGGAAGTGCCACCTGACACTCCCCCTGAAACATTGGTAGCTTTGCTCGCGCCGAACCAGGCAAAACATGTTGTGACATTCACTGAGAAAGATTTCCATGTGCTCGAAAGTTTCAAGTCTAACGTCGAGTTCCATGTGCTTGACATTTCTTCATCTTTCAACTTGTTGTTGGGTAGGCCATGGCTTCATCACCCAGACATTATGGCAGTACCATCTTCTCTGCATCAGAAAGTTCAGCTTGGTCTAGCCGTAGGGACTCTGACTATCTATGGAGAATCCGAAATTCGTCCCCATATCTCTGATAATGCCCCTGTGCTTGAGATCACACATGGAGAAGAAGACGTCTCTCTCGGAGGGTTCTCTTTTGACACCGCCGGGGCAATTCTCACTATCAAAATGGATGAGGATTTCTCGGTTAGCTCTACGGTTGTTGAAATGATGAGAAAAATGGCTTACATGCCAGGTTTGGGGTTGGGCCGCAACAATCAAGGAGTGAACGAATTCCCGGATTTCCCTATGAACAATCACCGCTTCGGCCTCGGTTATCAACCCAACAAAGATGAGCTTGGAAGTAGATGGAAAACTCGAGCCCGTGTTCAGTCAAAGAAAGGTCCCATTCGTTTCGTCAAAGAAAAAGAAACTATCTATCAAGGAGAGCCAGAGCCATTTTGGGACATGGAGAAAAAGACCAAGCTGCCAGGATTCGAAATCTTCGCCAACGACACATGGGACAGTGATGATGAATCAGCAAAGCTAGAAGAATTAGTCAAACAATGCAAATCTGACTGGATCGAAGTTTTTGACTCAGGGAATCTGATATCGTTGTTTGGGAATGAAAGTCCAATAGGTACGGTCGAGAACGGGCCCGCTGCAATGATATTTGACTTGGAGCCTGTTGGAGACATGGAGCTGATGATGCTAGGTCAGGAAACCCTTGGAGATGTTACCTCGCTCATTGTAGATGCTAATGGAACTTATAAAAACTGCACTTTTGTTCCCAAAATTATTTACACTAGCACTGAATTTGAGTCTAAGTCACAGTCTAGCATTGAGTCTGAGTTTAACACCAAGTTTGGGTCCACTTTTGAGTCAACGCATGTGTCTGTTAGTCCTCCACATCATCATTTCTCTTTTGAGTTTGAGTCCACTCTCATGTATCATGCCCCTGGGGCCACCTCTTTTGCAATGAATGAAATCGACTTTGCTTATCTTGTTGTGTCTGAAATAAATTGTGTTAACCCCAACGATGATGGGATTGAGTTTGAGGAAGAAATTCCAAAAGAACTCCGATCTCTAATCGAACGAGAAAATGAAAGGCATGCTCAGCCTATAAAAGAAGAAATAATTTCGATAAATCTGAAAGATGAGAGTAATCCACGAATGGTTCAAATCGGTTCTGGGTTGTCTCCAGAAGAATTTAAAGCTCACTCAGATCTTTTACAAGAATTTCAAGATGTTTTTGCATGGTCTCACGCGGACATGCCCGGAATTGATCCTGAAATCGTGGAGCATCGAATCCCGCTTTATCCTGATGCAAAACCTGTCAAACAGAAGTTGAGAAAAATGAGGCCTGACTGGGTGCTAGAAATCAAGAAGGAAATTCAGAAGCAGATAGACGCAGGGTTCTTAATGGTAACAGAATACCCTCAGTGGGTCGCCAACATCGTGCCTGTTCCCAAGAAAAATGGCAAGATTCGAGTCTGCGTGGATTTCAGAGATTTGAACAAAGCCAGCCCTAAGGACGACTTTCCGTTGCCACATATAGACGTACTCGTAGACAACACTGCGGGGCACGCATTGCTTTCTTTCATGGATGGTTTTTCTGGCTACAATCAGATTCTCATGGCCCCCGTGGACCGAGAGAAGACTATTTTCACCACAGAATGGGGGACCTACTGTTACAGGGTTATGCCGTTTGGATTAAAGAATGCCGGATCTACTTACCAGAGGGCCGCCACAACTTTACTGCATGACATGATCCACAAGGAAGTCGAAGTATACGTGGACGACATGATCATCAAGTCCAAGGAAAGAGAAGGGCACTTGCACGCTCTCAGGAAGTTCTTCGAAAGAATTCGCAAGTACAAATTGCGTCTCAATCCCGAAAAATGCACATTCGGAGTTACAGCTGGCAAGATGTTGGGTTTCATGATCACAACCCGAGGGATCGAAGTGGATCCATCCAAAATCAAGGCTATTCTTGAAATGGAACCACTGCAAATAGAAAAAGAGGTGCGAAGTTTCCTCGGCAAGGTTCAGTTCATCAGCAGATTCATCGCCAAGTTAACCTCGACTTGCGAGCTAATGTTTCATCTTCTCAAGAAGGGTGTGCCATTTAAGTGGGACGACAGATGTCGGAAAGCCTTTGAAACAATAGAAAAGTACTTGCAGAATCCTCCGGTCCTGATGCCACCTGTGCCGGGGCAACCTCTAATTCTGTATCTGTCAGTCACTTCATCCGCCATGGGATGCATGCTAGCACAAGAAGGAAAAAGCGGATCTGAGAAGGCTGTCTATTACATAAGCAAGAAGATGGTTGGTTGCGAAGAGCGGTACACTTCTCTGGAAAAGACTTGTTGGGCTTTGGTCTGGGCTTCCAAGAAATTAAGGCATTATATGTTGGCTTACTCTGTAATGCTGATTTCTCGAATGGACCCTCTCAAATATTTATTTGAGAAACCCGCACTTACAGGTAAGTTAGCACGATGGTTGCTTTTGCTAGCAGAATTTGATATCAAGTATGTTACTAGGAAGTCAGTAAAAGGAAGAGCCGTTGCCGAGTTTCTTGCCAATCACCCTGTGGAAGGTCCAGAAGATGTAGAGTTTGAATTCCCAGATGAAAACGTGATGATAGCCACTAATGATGTCTGGATGTTGTATTTCGACGGGGCAGCCAATCAGAAAGGGTTTAGAATTGGGGTATTGTTAATTTCCCCAGAAGGATCGCATATCCCTCTTGCTTTCAAGTTAAACTTCGAAGTCACTAATAACCAATCAGAATATGAAGCCTGCATCGTAGGGATTGAAGCTGCCTTGGAAATTGGAGTCAAGAGACTAGAAGTGGTCGGGGACTCAAACTTAGTGGTGTCACAAACAAACGGTGACTGGAAAGTCAAAGAAGACAAGTTGAAACCTTATCATCAAGACTTGGATGATTTCATCCCACGATTTCAGATGGTTACTTTCACACATGTGCCAAGGTTGAAGAATCGGTTTGCCGATGCTCTAGCAACATTAGCATCCATGGTTGAGATACCAAACGGAGTCAGACTCAGACCGATTGTAATTGAGCAACGAGACAAATTTGTCTACGAATACGTCATGGCCATTGACGAGCCGGACGATGGCTTGCCGTGGTACCACGACATTTGGAGCTTCATTGAAAAAGGCGAGTATCCAGTAGGAACCGATAAGAAGGATCAAGTTGCTCTTCGGAGATTGCCGTCTTAGTACATTATTTGCGGAGGAAGACTATATCGGAGATCTCATTGCGGAGCACACAAACTGTGCGTGCACGGAGAAGAAACCAGCCGGATCATGGAGGAAATACATAAAGGAGTTTGTGGCCCTCATATGAACGGCATGATGCTCGCCAAGAAAATCTTGAGGCAAGGCTATTATTGGTCAACCATGGAAACTGAATGTGTTGAGTATGTAAGTCGATGTCACAAGTGCCAAACTCACGCCAATTTCATGCATGTCCCGCCATCAGAATTGCATTCCATGACCTCGCCTTGGCCCTTTTCCGTCTGGGGCATAGATGTTATCGGCAGAATCACACCGGCGGCGTCAAATGGGCACAAGTTCATTTTGGTTGCAATTGATTACTTCACCAAATGGGTTGAAGCTGCTTCCTACACGACCCTCACTGCAGTCCAGGTTGCTCACTTCATCAAGCAAAAAATCATCTACAGATATGGGGTCCCTCAAGCCTTCGTGTCAGACAACGGGGTTCATTTCAAAGGAAGAGCGGCAGAAACTCTTGAAGAATTTGGGATTCAAGTTCATAAATCTACTGTCTATCGACTGCAAACCAATGGAGCTGTAGAAGCGGCCAACAAAACCATCAAGTCTATACTAGAGAAAACCATTGAGTCTGCACGGGATTGGCACGAACAACTGCCTTTAGCATTATGGGGATACCGGACATCTATCCGAACTCCCACAGGAGCAACGCCCTACTCTTTGGTTTACGGCATGGAGGCTGTTCTTCCCTTCGAACTCGAAATCCCATCTTTGAGGATCATGGCAGAATCAGGAATTGATGAAGCAGAATGGCAAAACGCAAGGTTCGAAGATCTCATGCTATTCGATGAAAGGCGGCTTAAAGCCTTATATCACGTTCAGGGATATAAGCGCCGAATAGCCCGTGCTTTCAACAAGAAGGTGAAATCCAGGGATTTACAAGAAGGCGACATGGTTTTGAAAGAAATTCGAGCTCCAATTTTTTATCCGCGTGGGAAGTTTCGACCAAAATGGGTCGGGCCTTATATTATCAAAAAGATCTTATCTGGAGGAGCAGCACAACTCATCGATCTCGACGGCAATGAATTCTCTACTCTGGTCAACTTGGATCAACTCAAGAGATATTACCCCTGAGAGAAGCTCGCTGGACTGAAAACCGCAAGGGCGGGCAGTTCCAGGCAAAAATTAGAGCAAAAAGCCTGCTAGGTTTGAAAACCCGAAAGGGCAACCTAGGTAAAAGATAAGGCTAAATAAGTCAAAAGCTCGCTAGACCGAAAACCCGCAAGGGCGGTACTAGGTAAAATTCAGAGCACAAAAGGGGAGTGTAAATACCTGAGTGAACCCTAACCAAACATTTGTAGTCCTGAACTACGTCATGACTGATTCCTTTTATAAGGGATACGTAGGCAGCCTCATCCTGAGGTTCGGTCACAATCTTTTGAGTTGATTCCAAGTCATTGTGCGCATTTCAAAGATTTCACAGACAGAACTGGTAAGAACCAAGAATGGAAAATTCTCAAAACTCAAGTTTATTCAAACAAACTTTTTCGATTACATGGCTGAGCATGAAACTTTCAGAAACAAATAAACAACAACATCCATAACAGTGGGTACACAAATTATTTCAAGCAAAGTAAGATCGAGTCTAAGGTCTATCTTAGTTCCCATTTGCTCTTGCTTCGATATCTCTTGTCAACCATCTCTTGTAACGTGCCGGAAGGAGAACACTGGAATATGAATCTCTTGGAATGGTCACGCGCTCCCTCCAATTGTTCTGATAAGCTCTGAATGTGGCGACATTGAAATTTGGCATGACAAAGTTCTCAGGACCTGCAGGCGGCAATGCTTGACGAGCACCAAGTTGACGGAGAACACGGTTTGGAATGTAGAAAGTCCATCGGGTCAGGCCTGCCAAAACCATTCGCTGACGACCCATGTTGCTAATAGCCATGTCAAGAAGATCAATCCAAGTCAAGCGCTAGGAAATCACTTCCTCTGTGAGATGGGAGAGATTCTGAACCCAACCTCCCACATCATCAAAAACTTCCTTGAAGCCCCTGATAACAAACCCTTGTGTTTCATGAACCCGATTTCTTGGCACAGGCTCCAGCAGATTGGCCTTGTCACATAACCACAGCTGTGTGAAAGAGAGAAAACAAGTAAGAAACCTTAGAAAGCCTTAAACTGAGAGTCGAGGTAAAATGAGAATGAGTGAAAAACCAGAAAAAGGAGAGCTGAGTGAGAAGCTTACCTGTAAGAGCAAAGGACTACCCTCGAAGACGTCGGTCCGGCCGGCATGAACCCCATCTATACCCATCAAAGTTTCAGCCAGAACCATGGGAGCCACATCTTTGCGCTCCTCAATTTGCATGGCCACACCAACAAAGGAAGAGCTTGCCTGACCATCAGATTGCACAAACAAGAATGCAGCCAGTAAACACAAGCACAGAGCAAAGTCGTTGGAGCGGAATCCCTCGATAAGGCGTGGAATGTTCAGAAAACCTCCACGAATCATGGACTTGGCAGCATTGTTGCTTATCTCAAGTTTGGAAGACAACACTGGGGTAAAACCAACTCCTTGGAGAGGAATGATAGGCTCCACTAAATCAAAACCTCCAATGTATGCATAGAATTCTTCCACAGTGGGGCATAACTCGTGAAGACCAAAGCGAAAAACATGCACCTTAGGGTCCCAGAATTGTGTTGCAACTCGCAACAACTCAGGACGTATGGACACATCTCGAATGTAGCGAAGGGAAGTCAGCCTGTGACCCTGGAAGTGGAGCCAGTCCAAGCCATAGAGATCATCAAGCCAAGGACGTATCAAAGCTGAGAAACTCACCGCCATTGTGAAGAATTGAACAAAGAAAAAGTTTATGGGTTTGGAATGCAAATGAGGAATGAAATGGATGGCTCTTATAGCTGCCATGCATGAAGAACGTTACAAAGTTTAAAGTCCCGAAGAACGGCCATCTCGAAGAACGTGCCGACTCGAGAACCGTAAGAAATCATGCTAAATTTGCAAAGCTTCTCAAAAGGCGCCTCACAGTGGCTCTTCAGGACCCTAGGACATGTATTGAAATGATCAAAGGCCAAAAGGAAAGACCAGAAATCGGCTGCAAGTTGCAAAAATTTTGGCACTGCTAGGCGAGTGCCGCACGACACAGGTTTAATGCCGCACGGCACAACCGGATAATTTAAGCAAAATTGAGTTTTGAACATCCAGAGCTCATTCCATGCTTCTCTTTGGCACATAGCATGTGCATACAAGCCGTAACGTGTGCATGCGACCTAGTGGAAGGATGGTTGACGGCCCCAACCAAATTTCAATGATCAAAGTGTCTCGGAGACTTGTACATCAAAAATGGAAACATCGGCAAGCTATACTTCATGATGTTGTCATCTCACGAGCTTGATCAATTCATGTACGTCGTGTCATGTACAGAAATCATTCCATTCATTTGTCAAACGACAATGCCGGCATGTGCGCACAACAAGCATCGTTCTATTATCATTGATCCATGTATTATACGTATAAGTCCATAAGTTCCTTTATTTCATTGAGTCCTGTGAGTCACAACCACGAATGTGAGTCAAGCTCCACCTAATAAAAGCTACTACTAACAACTGTCTCAGGTACGAGGGCGCTTCGATGGCGCGGATCCTAAGTGTCTATACTCCTCTGGTGTAGAAGGGTGGCTCTCAGCACTACTACTCTCCGCAGACTCCTCTCTCTGTGGTGCACTCTCCCACCGCCTCTCCTAAACTGCAGTAGAACGTAGGACTCGACCTGAAGCCGGAACTGCTGAAGTAGCTCGAGGCGCTGAACGCCTGGCACTCTGGGAACCTGACGCTCCCTGCACAAGCAACAAAATCTGTCAAAACACAATGGGAAGTATGAATGATCAACAGAAAGGAAAGGCATGTCTAAAATATACCTCAGTAGCTCCACTGCTAGGAGTAGCCCTGCGACTAGCCCCTCTCTCACTGCTAGTACCTGCTCCTCGGTTACTCTCTCTCCTCCGACGAGTACCACGACCAATCTCTCTGCCTCTGCTAGTCTCTCCAGCACCTCGGCCTATGCCTCCACCAGCCTCTCTGGAACCTCGCGCTGGTGTCCTCTCTCTGGTAGCACTCCGCCTATGACCAAGTACAACTCCCGGCTCAGCTCGCGGGCGTACCACTGGAGCCATGCCCATCACAAACTGACAGACCATGGCCTGCAAGTCTTGCGCCAACTGGTACGATGCCGCAGCCCATTCAACAGGAATCTGAAAAACAAAGGTGCATCAGTAATATACGGGATATTGATACAAGGAAATAATCAAGGCAAGTACAACAATTAGAAGTCACCTCTGTCGTGGCAAGAGTAACTGTGGGAGAAATAAGAGGCACTGTCACTACTCCAAGCGCTCCATCAGCAGTCACTACCTCAATCTCTCTCCTCAACTCAGGTAAAGCAGGAGCGGCTCTCAGGCGATTTTCCATATTCAGATTATATGCCAAGTGAGTACTCAAATATCCCTCATAATCTATCGAAGGGCTGAAGATCACCTCCGTCGGCACTGTATGTCTCTCTATCTCTGCTCGAGTATACTCAGCTGTCCTCTGAACAAGCAAAGGAAGGGGCGAAGGCACTCTGAAATGGTCACTCCCAAGAGATTGACGAGACACTCTGTCACCCAAGTACCATCGCCAGCCGTATGGACACTCCAGAAGCACTCGACTCCGTGTCCACTCCCTGCTCCTGACCAGATAATCCCTGCGCAACCTGTCCCAGACATTCCACCTCACCTGCAAGGAAAAGGTATTGTCATTTTTCAAAAACAGAGAAGACAAGAAAGCACGAAAGGTTGAATCACAAAGAAGCTTACTCTGTCCCCCGTGGTAGAATCAAGGAAAAGTCTGAAGCTCCTCAAATCTACCTTATGATCGCCTGCTCCTGTGAACTCCAATCCCCACTTCTCAGCACGTGGAAGCACATTCTCATTGCTGTGAGAATTGGCTGGGGCAAATATTCCCAACACCTCATAAGCCCACACCTGCATATTCAAAAACCAATCAAGTCAGAGGATATGGCTAAGGCATTATCATGATTTACACAAAGGAGAAATGCAAGCAAGTTTTACCTCTAGAACTCTCCAGTAGCCACCAAGGCTCGTACCTACTCCATGGCAGACGCAACCCAAGAAACAGTACACGGTGCACAAGCCAGCACCACCCCAGTCAAACCTCCCTGCAGTCTCTAAGCTCTCTAGCGCCGGTAGCCAACCCAAGTGCACCATGCCCTGCCTGTTCGGAAACAGGGAAGCACCAAAGAGGTATAACAAGTAAGCCCTCGCCATCTGTCTAGCCTCCTCCTCTGACCCAGGCTCGTGGTCCCAGAAATCCACCAAGACAATATATCTCACCCCCGGCTCAATGCCTCCAGGCCTCCTCCCCGAGTAGTGCTCTACGGCAGCAGTATCCAAATATAGCTCTGAGTCAAATGGAATGGGCTCGCCTCCAACTCTCAGACCAGTGATAGCAGCAAAGTCAAGGGGAGTGATGGTCATCTCCCCGAATCTGAAGTGAAAAGTATTGGTGGTATCCCACCACCTCTCCACCAGAGCTCGTATTAGCTTGCGATCCGTCCTGGTCACTGTCAAGAGTCGAATAAAAATGGTAAAACCGGAGGCATCAACCAAAGCCCTCACACTCGGCGGCAGAGCGTGGTAATAAGCCAAAGAACTCGCAGAACCTCCATAACCGCCCATGGATCTCTAAGTCTGTCAACAAAAGCGTTGCACAATGTATATCAATTATCGTAAAAAAGGAATGTATAGCAAACAGATACAAGCAGCAAGGAATAAACATGATGCATACCAGAGGATTTTTGTAAGGAATATGGGTCGAGCGGTCACGAATAACGTTTGTATCCAAATACACGGGCAGCATGGGAGTATATGTGTCACACCCCTGAGGAACAAAGAAGTGAACTCTCGGGACGTAAGTGGCAGGCGTGAAAGGAACTATGTGATCCAATGCCAACTCGACCTCCCGGACTATGGTCATACGCTCCTCCCCGGTGGCTACCTCAGCCTCTCTCTGTCTCTCCTCCTACTCAACATCCCTGGCATGAGATGGCATACCCTCCTGAATCAGAATATCCTCAAACTGGGGAGACTCCTGCAAAGTAGCTGCAATATCCTCATCTCTCGCTCCCTCCAAGGTATCTGCCAAAGTCAAGCCTGGTCTACGAGAAGAACCAACCGCGGGTGTAAACAACGGAGGCTCCAAAACCTCTGCCCCTCTATCAACACTCTCCTCTGGCAATCTAGCAGTACCAATCACAATAGCCGGACCCGGAGCGATACGCCTCACCAGTGGTATCTCCTCACTCTCAGTGCTACTCCCTCCTATAACATCCTCCACCAGAACATCCCTATCACTGGTACCTCCCCGAGTCACTGGTATGTCAGTCACAACCTTCTCACCACCTATAGCAACCTCAGTCACAAGAGTAGCCTCCAGAATATCACTCGGAATACCCCCAGTCTGAGACCCACTCTCCTGAGCACCAACTCTCTCTACAACAACATCAATCCCACTAAGATTCATTGCAATATCAGAAGGCAAAGTACCCGTACTTGAAGGATCAATCTCCATAGCCTCTGGACCCTCATGGCTAGCCACGGTACTCTGATCACCACCCACGACACTCTCAATGGGCCGAACGGTACTCAAATCCGCGGCTGCAGCACTCCCGACATCAGGCACGACACTCTCAGTGTGCCGTGCGGTACCCAGGTCTTCACCAGCATCACCACCGCCCACCACTGAGGCACTATCGGTACTCATGGTCTCCCGTACCTCCACCGGAGTCGAGGCCTCACCCGTATGAGCCTCACCTAGTCCCGTCGGTACTATTTCCGGCACGGATAACGTCATTTTGGCCCCACTTGGTGCCGTACGAAGTGCTTCACGAACCGGATCTGCAACAACCGGACTCAATTCGGTCAGAATATTCACGGGTGAGTCACTCTCGGTTGAGCTAGATGATGAACTTGCCCTCTCAAACTCCGATGATGACGAATCGGTGGCTGACATGATGGAACCGCTTCATTCCTCGTCGGAATCTGCCATAGCAAGTGTATCTCGGAAGAAAGAACTCGGTTTGGGTATGAATGTATCGAAAGATTAAAGAAAATTTGGGGGAAATAAGGAAGAGGAAGAGGAAGAAGAAGGAAGAAGAATGTGATTTTCGGACTCTTTACCCTCTCCAAACAACCGGCCAAGAAGTTTGAACGTGTTGAAAGTGGGAGAAAACCCAAACATTTCGGGCGGTTATAAAAACCACTTGTGCCGTGCGGCACACCTACTCTACCGCACGGCACACCTCGTATGCCGCACGGTACACTCCCTTCAGATTTTGTCGTGCGATACTCCCACTCAACCGCACGGTACAGTTTTGATGTAAGAAACCAATTTTTCAAAGAGATACTTTGGACGCAGCTACAAAATCTTTAAAAGAGAGATTATCATCAATCTTCAAATAGCCTCATGAACCCTACTCATCGGTTCTATTTCAAACACCGATTGGTTTTATAAGTCCTCCATGGCATTAACGACGATTTCCGGGTTTCGTAAGTCCTCAACGGCATTAACAACGGTTTCTCAGCACCAAAGGTTTCGTAAGTCCTCAACGGCATTAACAACGGTTTCTCAGCACCAAAGGTTTCGTATGTCCTCAACGGCATTAACGACGGTTTCTCTCAACACCAAAGGTTTCGTAAGTCCTCAACGGCATTAACGACGGTTTCTCTCAGACATCCAATGGTTTCTCACCGACTGGTTTCGTAAGTCCTCAACGGCATTAATGACGGTTTTCATGGTTTCATAAGTCCTCAACGGCATTAAAAACGATTTTATCAAATACCGAAAGGTTTTGTAAGTCCTCTCCGGCATTAACAAACGACATTCAGCACCAACGGCACGTCATTGGTTTTCCCTCGTTGAAAAACAGAGTGACAATTCTCGCAAAATAATCAAGGTATGTTTTCTATCAACTCTTGTATTCGCATGATTTTTCTGCATTAAGCCCTAGTGAACTACGCTGGTCTGATCCCTACAAAGGGGTACGTAGGCAGCTCTTTCGAGCACGACCGCATGCATCATATTTACTTGTTTGTTTTCATACGAGGACGTCCACATCAAGGGGTGTCTTCTATCTTTGACGCGACTTTCATCACACAAATGATTGACAAGCCAAGTCAAAGAGGGGCAACTGTAGACACCCCAAAATGAGACACTCGTATACATTTTAATCCCCGATGATGAAAGGAAATGCCCGGAAGAACTCTCGGATTGAAATTCTCCAAGTCAACTCAGTCAACAGTACCGTACGGTACTCATCTCTCACGCACGGCACAGCCCAAGTCACGTACAACACTCTTTTGAATTTTGGCGGTGGAGGTGTGCCGCACGGCACAGTTGGTGTGCCGCATGGCACAGTTTGTGTGCCGTACAGCACTGTCACTTGTCACACAGCTTTTGCAGAGGTTCCAGCAGCTCAAAATGTTGACGAATTTGTTTCCCTGCTGATGATTATTTCGTGTGAGGTTGAAGGGATACTTCCTAGCCATCATCACCATGTGTGAAGGCCAAGTAAACTTGGAGATCAAGTTCACTCATCCCCTATAAATGTTGATCGATTCCAACGGAAATAGAGATCAAAGAAATTTTTGGTAAACACAAAAACCATGAAACCTCACTCTTAAGCACCCTCTCTACTATCAATCATCTTCATTACCACCTCTAATCTCTAGAAAATCAACCCAATCTTCTCCAAAGAAAATCTCAATCAAGAAATCCAACCCTCTGTTTTCGCTTCCAAAGCCGTGAGGTAGCCACTCCAAGCTTGCCCAAACCCAAGCCTTCAATCCTCCTTGTCACTACACCAGAGTGAAGTTGAAGTCCAAAGGAAGCTTAAAACACATTCAGAAGTTCAAGAAAGGGGTTCAATCCGAGAGTTTCAAAACCGAGGTATAATCCCGTTTCGCCAAATTTCATAACTTTGGCGCCCTGAGGGGAGGGATACCAAGTGTGGAATGATCTCCCATATCATCTCCATACTTGGTATTCCCATATTATATCAAAATCAGTTTGATTCATACCTCCTGGTTGCGTCGTACGGTGAAAACATCGCCTCGTACGGAGCGATTCAATGAGGAGGAACATTCCCCGTTTGAATATACTATTTTTTCATTCAAAGTAGTCCATTTTTAATCATATTCCATGCCTTGTATGTGCCTCTGTTCAATCGTATCAAAAAACTAAAGTTTGAACTGTTTGTGAAGAAAACAGTGCCGCACGGCACTCCCCATGTGCCGCACGGTACAGTTGTGGTGTTGTACGGCACTCTTTTGAAAATTTGACCGTTAGACTGATGAATAGTGCCGCACGACACACCTTCTATATCGCACGGTACACCTAGTGTGCCGCACGGCACACCTTTTTTGTAAAATTTGAAGTTTTAATCAGTATCTCACATGAACAGTTTGAGCTCTGGATTTTTCGCATGTTTACTGTAAATTACATATTAGTTGCTTGTGTTTCATTATTATCGTCTGTTTTGCTTGATAAATTGTTTATTTGAATAAAGTTTAGCACTAAAATATTTTCTAAAAATCCCACAAATGTTTAGTAAAGACCGATTTTTAATCGGGCGAACGGGGTGCATTAAAACCCTTCCCCATTCGTAACCTGGCTCCCGAATCCAAAACGAATCTCTAGTTTTCAAGTTGTTTTATAAATCATTTTCTCAATCATTTTCCAAAACGGTTTTCTCGGGTCCTAAACCATTTTCCAAAAACCGGGGTGGCGACTCTATTTTCAAATAAAAAACCACCGGTGGAAATCGACCGTCCACAATTAGTTTCAAGCAATGGCTTTATACTCCTCCCACAATTAGACTGCCCATGCCCAATGGCACTTCTCAACTTAATTTGATGTCAACTTAAACAAACCACTCTATCAAATAGAAGTCATCGGATACAACAAACCAAATAAAACTTTTCTTTTACTTTTGATCCAATTTCACTATCCATCAATTTTAGAGCTTGAATAGAAGAAAAATCAAACATTATGTAATTACTTCATTCTCTCGAAGCAAATCAAAAAAGTTGAACATGGATATATAGGCTTACTTTATAGCAAAGCTTATCACTAAAACTGAGGATCACCAGGAAATGAAATTCCAGCATTGACAATTTTACCTTTTCCCCTCATGGTTAGAAGCCTTGAAATAGAAACCAAAGGTCATCCCGAGAATTGAGCATCATCCTTACAAACCCTAGACGTCCATACCGATCCACTTCACCACACGGGTCTTCAACACTAAAAAAAGATGCACAACAAACAAAATACGTGGCTTGATGAGATGTAAAAAAACACTGAAAAACATGTCATAATCACACAAAAAATAAATAAATAAAATAAATAAAAAAAAAAGTCAGTCCTCAAATACAACTAACCATGAACGGCTCCAAACATCCTCATCATAACTGTTCAAAACGTCTTCGTATTAACAAACCTGAAATGGTTGGAAGCAGCGGTGTCGGCAGTTGGCAATAGTGTAAGAACGTTGTCATTCCCTATCTCTTCTTTTCTAACCAGAATTTTGTATAGGTAATAAGGCAAAAGACTAATTAAGGGAATTCATACGACTAATTAAGGGATATATGTGCATAACATACCAAAATCTGATGTATGTAGATATAAGGAAGATATTGTATACCTTAATTTTACCGGAATTTTGAAAGTCATTCCTTTCTCTCTTTTTTTCCTCACCGAAAAAAGCCATTCCTTTTTGTTTACCTTGTTCATTTGGTTTGTTATCATTATCACAAATAAAATCACTCCAACAATCATTCCTTTCAGGGATAAAGATACATCGAAGATCTTTGTTAGTAGAATTAATAAAATCACTCCAACAATCATTCCTTTTAGATTCTGTGTCAATCTTAGCCCTTGAAAAGAAATCCTCAACCTATGGGTTTGAAATTTGAATGAAAAGATATAAAAGCCCTTGGATCAATTGGAGCTTAACTTTTGAATTCAATCACAGCCCTCCAAATTACCATGGAGGACAGTTGTGAGAGGGACAAAATGTAAAACCGCTCTGTATTGTAATATAAGATATAGATTGTAAGAAGAGAAATGAGAGATCTTTGAAATATGGAAATGCCACGTAGGACATTTTGAAAAAACTGTTGTGTAATATTATACAGACACACACACACACACACACACACAAGGAGCTTCACATAAGGGTCCCTTATGCAAGCCTAAATCCGGACTTCAGCTCAGAGCCCTTGGCTCTCATCCAAGGGCTCAAATTTTAAAATGTTTCTCGCGGGTACAAAACCGGGTCAAAACCCACTTCGCGGGTCAAAGCATCATAACGGGTTAAGACCCTTCTCCATCTTCCCCAAATCGTATACAATAGAACGTGAAAAGCTAAACGAAGGAGAAGGCGGCGATTTGGAAATCAAAGGCAACCCAAGGTCTCTCTCTCTCTCTCTCTCTCTCTCTCTCTCTCTCTCTCTCTCTCTGTATTTTGATTTCTAGGGTTTTGAAAGGTGGGTAGATTAATAATAGTGTTTAGGGTTTCAATTTTGAATTGTTCTTACCTTAATAGTGTTTAGGGTTTCGATTTCGAACTATATTGTGTATGTGTGTGTATTCGAAAAAGTAGGGTTTTGGTTTTTGGGTTTTTGGGTTTAACTCAGCAGGTTGTTGTTCCTATTCGAAAGAGGAATTTATTATTGGTTTCGCTCACAAGTGAAGATGATTAAGTGGTCGAAATTTTTGGAACTACTCTTAATTTTTATAACTGGAATTTTAGCACTACGGGTGTTAATAAAAAGGGTTTTGACTTTTACTATGGTTATGACGTTTTCAAAAGAATTCAAGGGGTTGGCCAACTATGAAGACTTGACACTTAAAAAGGGTTTTTTTCTACTCAAGATCTCCTGTAAGAAAATAGTGGAATTCCATGGCCAAAATAGCCACTGCCCCTAATTCTCTATCGTCAAGACTCAACCCTCGGCGTGGAATTCCATGGGCAAAACACCCACTGCTCCTAATTCTCTATGTTCTTGTCAAATTATTTGTTTTGCTAATGGCTAGGGGCTGCATTTTTTCTTTATTTCTTCATATTTTGCTGCTGCTTGTACTAGTTTTGCTGCTGTATCTTGCTGGTTTCTTGCCAATTCTATTTGTGTAGCGCTACCTATAGACTAACTTTTGGACAGAGTGTTCTGGAGCGCTACAGGTGTTTCCCTGTAGCGCTACCGAGAGCCTTATATGCCTCTTTTAGGGTTTTGGCCGGCTGCGTGTGTGTTATGTTGTGTATTAGATTTTCAGAGCGTGAAAATTTGCTAGAGGCAAGAGAAAACCAATCTCAGAGAGATTGTGAGAAGACTTGTACTCCTTGATTCGATTTCATGGTGGACTGGTGTGGCTCCCGTGGTTTTTCCTCACGTTGAGGTTTTCCACGTATATCTTGTGTCTCTTTTTTTTTCCGGTTTTCATTACGCACTTATTTGCTTGTTTTTCTGTGATTCATTGTTCCCAAGATCCGTAGGGGCGTTGTAGGATTGAACAGGTATTCGCGATAATCCATAACAACTGGTATTAGAGCCGCGGTTGCAGTGGGTTTTGTTTGACAGGTTAGGGTTTAATCTCGCTCGGGCAGGCTAGGGTTTCAGTGGGAGCTATGGGTTCAGAAGAAGGGAAATCGAAGATCGATAAGTTTGATGGGTCAGACTTCGCGTTTTGCAAAACGCAAATAGAGGACTATCGGTATCAGAAGGATCTTTACCGGCCGTTGGAGGGTAAAGAAAAGGGGAAGAAAGCTGAAGAGAGCGACGATTATTGGAAAGTTCTTGACAGAAAGGCGTTAGGGGTTATTCGCCTGTCTCTTTCCAAGTCAGTCACACACAACATATTGAAGGAGAAAACGACGGAAGAACTTATGGAAGCGCTGAAGAAGATGTACGAGCAACCGTCTGCTGCGAATAAGGTACATCTTATGAAAAAACTTTTCAACCTGTCTATGGCAGAAGGGGTTTCCTTTATGTCACATCTCAGTGAGTTCAATATGATTGTTGATCAACTTACGTCTGTCGATATCGAGTTTGATGATGAGGTTCAAGCTTTGTTAATTCTGTCTCAGTTGCCCGAGTGCTGGCAGGGTACCGTTACTGCAGTCAGTAATTCGGCAGGGAAAGAAAAGTTGAAACTGAGTGAGGTTGTCAGTTTGATTTTGACTGAGGAGGTCAGAAGGGGTTCGATCGATGGTTCAGGTAGTTCAGGTTCAGCTCTAAGTGTTGAGCAGAGGGGCAGAAGCCAGACCAGGGGTGGTCAGAATCAGAACAGGAACAGGTCGAAATCCAAGGGTAAAGGAAATAAGGCCAAATCTTAGGTTCGGCCTATTAAAGGTGAATGTTGAAATTGTGGTCAGACAGGCCATATGTCACAAACTTGCAAAGCACCGAAGAAGAATAACAGTGGGCAAGAGGCTCATGTTGTGCACGATGCACTTATTCTTGCCATGAACAGCGACGCCGAATCGTGGGTGATTGATTCGGGTGCCTCATTCCACGCCACTGCTAACAGGGAGGTTCTGCAGAACTATGTAGCAGGGGACTTTGGGAAAGTGTACTTGGGGGACGACGAGCCTTGCAGTATAGTGGGAAGAGGGGATGTTCAGATTGCAACTCATGGGTTCAAATGGTGTCTGAAAGATGTCAGGCATGTTCCGAAGTTGAGGAGGAATCTTGTTTCGGTTGGACAGCTTGCAGCAGCAGGTTATACATCAACATTCACAGGGGACACGTGGAAAGTCTCCAACGGTACCATGGTGACGGCTAAAGGCAAGAAAGTTGGTACACTTTACTTGACTTCACATGGTAGCGACACACTTGCAGGTGCAGACAGCAAGGAGAGTTCAAATCTGTGGCACTATAGACTGGGGAATATGAGTGAGAAGGGAATGAAGGCTATGCAGTCGAATGGGAAGCTACCGGGTTTAGAGTCAGTGGATATTGACATGTGTGAGGATTGCATCTTCGGGAAACAGAAACGGGTTAGCTTTCAGAAAGGCGGCAGGCCTCCCAGGGCTCAGAAGCTAGAGCTTGTCCATACAGATGTGTGGGATCCAGCTACAGTGTCTTCTCTTGGCGGTTCTTATTACTATGTTACCTTTGTCGACGATCACTCGAGGAAGGTATGGGTATACTTCATGAAGCACAAGTCAGAGGTCTTTGAAGTCTTCAAGAAGTGGAAGGCCATGGTTGAGAATGAAACAGATTTGAAGGTGAAAAGGTTGAGGTCCGACAATGGCGGAGAGTATGAGTTGGGGGAGTTCAAGAAAGCCTGCGCTCTATTCGGGATTTGTTTAGAGAGGACACCTCCAGGGACTCCGCAGCATAATGGCATTGCAGAGAGGATGAATAGGACCTTGACTGAGCGTGCTAGGAGCATGCAGATACACGCAGGGTTGCCCAAGATGTTTTGGGCAGATGCAGTCAGCACAGCAGCATATTTGATCAATCTTGGGCCATCAGTTCCGTTGAATTTTGGCATACCAGAGGAGGTTTGGAGTGGTAAAGAGGTAAATCTCTCACACTTACGTGTTTTCGGTTGTGTTTCCTATGTGCATATTAGCGACAAGGAGAGGGATAAACTTGATGCTAAGTCACAGAAGTGCACCTTTATTGGGTACGACGGAGATGAGTTTGGTTATCGTTTTTGGGATGACAAGAACCGGAAGATAATCAGAAGCAGAGACGTTGTGTTTGATGAAAAGGTGATGTACAAAGACAGGGACAGCAAACAGAGCAGTGAGAGTACCACTTCGGATGGAGATACGTCCGAGTACTTTGGGTTGGAGGATCTTCCAGATGACAGTGGGGTTGAACAGAGGTCTGGTAAGGCAGAGGAGAGAGCTTTAGATGAGACAGTTTCAGAGGGGACAGTTTTAGATGAGGTAGCTCCAGAGACAAGGACTAGTTCAGCGGTCAGAGTGTTGAGGAGGACAACCAGAGTACACAAGCCGAATCCAAAATATATTTCTTCGCTTGATTACTTGCTTTTGACGGACAATGGAGAACCAGAGTGCTATGATGAGGCTATGCAGGTTTCCGAGTCAGCTAAGTGGAAGACTGCGATGCAGGAAGAGATGGATTCTCTTCATTCCAACGGTACTTGGCAGTTAGCTCAGCTTCCCGCAGGAAAGAAAGCCTTGCAGAACAAATGGGTTTTTCGACTTAAGCAGGAGAGTGATGGCAAGAAAAGGTACAAGGCAAGATTGGTTGTAAAAGGCTTCCAACAGAAGGAGGGGATCGATTATACAGAGATATTTTCGCCGGTTGTGAAGATGGCCACTATCAGAGTGGTGTTGAGTTTGGTTGCTGCTGAAAATCTCTACCTTGAGCAGTTAGATGTAAAAACTGCTTTTCTTCACGGGGACTTGGATGAAGAAATCTACATGAAGCAGCCTGTTGGCTTCATTGTGAAAGACAAGGAAGAGATGGTGTGCAGGCTCAAGAAGAGTCTGTATGGCTTGAAACAGGCTCCCAGACAGTGGTACAGAAAGTTTGATGGTTTCATGCAGCGCAGTGGCTACACAAGGTGCAATGGAGATCACTGTTGTTACTTAGAGAGGTTTGAGTCTAGCTACATCATTTTTTTGCTCTACGTAGATGATATGCTTGTAGCAGGTTCCTGTGTTAGGGAGATCAACAGGTTGAAGCAACAGTTGGCAACGGAGTTTGCTATGAAAGATCTGGGTGCAGCTAAGCAGATACTTGGGATGAGGATCAGCAAAGATAAGGCTTAGGGGACCTTGCGGTTGAGTCAGGCTGAGTATATTGAACGTGTTCTAGAGAGGTTCAATATGCAGAGTGCTAAGGCAGTTGGCACACCCTTGGGAAGTCATTTCAAACTTTCTCAGGGGCAATCACCCAAGACAGATGCAGAGAGAGAGTACATGGCCAAGGTTCCGTATACCTCGGCCGTGGGTAGCCTAATGTATGCGATGGTGAACACGAGACCAGACATTGCCCATGCAGTGGGAGTTGTGAGCAGGTTTGCTAGCAATCCAGGTAAACAGCATTGGGAAGTAGTAAAGTGGATCATGCGATATTTGAGAGGTACCACTGATTTGCCACTTTGTTTTGGGAAAGGGAAATTGACAGTACAGGGATATGTGGATGTAGACTTTGCCAGTGATCAGGATACGCGACGAAGCACCATAGGTTATATCTATACTATGGGTTCAACAGCAGTGAGCTGGGTCTCACGTCTGCAGAAATTAGTGACACTATCCACGACAGAAGCTGAGTATGTGGCCGTGACTGAGGCTGCAAAGGAGATGATTTGGTTGAAGGCCTTCTTGGAGGAGTTGGGTTTGAAGCAAGAGAAGTACTGTGTTCTTTTCAGTGACAGCCAGAGTGCTATACACCTTGCCAAAAATCCAGTGTTCCATGCCAGGACGAAGCATATTGATTTGAGGTACCATTTCATTCGTTCGCTTTTGGAGGATGGGGATTTGTTGCTAGAGAAGATTTTGGGGGATCAAAATCCGGCAGATATGTTGACCAAGTCTGTTACTGTTCAGAAACTGAAGTTGTGTTCAACTTCAGTTGGCCTTCATGCTTGAAAAGATGATGGGCCTGGAGTCACACCAAGAGGGGTCAAATGACTACGTCCACGTTTTGATTGAGATCATTTGGGTTTGCAGTTGTTTGTTTGCGGATGCTTCAGGTTATCTTCAAGTGGGAGATTGTTGGGGTGCAGACAACCTTCAGCAGCAGTCCAGAATGCGTCTAGAGGGCTTTGTAGCGCTACCATGGTTTTGGTGTAGCGCTACCTATAGACTAACTTTTGGACAGAGTGTTCTGGAGCGCTACAGGTGTTTCCCTATAGCGCTACCGAGAGCCTTATATGCCTCTTTTAGGGTTTTGGCCGGCTGCGTGTGTGTTATGTTGTTTTTCTGTGATTCATTGTTCCCAAGATCCGTAGGGGCGTTGTAGGATTGAACAGGTATTCGCGATAATCCATAACAATCTATGCTGCTGCTTCTACTAGTTATGGTCTAGTTTTGGAGAATGGTGTTGTTGCTGCCTCTCAAGATGAGACTGATGCTTTATTACCCATTTGCATGTGTATTTATCAAAAGGATGAAAGCTTATTAATCTGCAGTTTGTCTTATCAGGGATGATATGAATGGTTTTTTTGTAGTAATGGAGATTACAGTACCTTTCTTTGTTGTATCTTCTGGACATGTACACAAAATGTGAGCAAATAGAAATTGGACAGCAATGAGGATTTTTATTTGGAACTTGTGTATTTCCTTTGAAACTTGATGTTGAATGCCCAGCTGTCGGACATAATTTTTGTTGTTTGTAATGGATTTTTCTTAGCTCTATCTATTATAGTCTCACTAGACAAACATAATCTTGGAATATCATGTAATGTTGCTATTGAAATGTTTTTTTGGTCCTAGCCCGACCTCAAGTGTCTCAAAATACTCGACCCAAAGAACAAAAACAACCAGACCAATTTTTTTTTTTTTTTTTAAAACGAAAATGGAAGTTGGAGGTTTTACCTGACAAATGTTTGATCTTTGAACAGCATCAAATGGGGATTTGATGATGACGCGAAAATGCAGCGTTAAATATTAACTTGCCAAATTAGGAAAAGAGGTAAAAAAAACTATCAAAATCGTAACCCAGTATCTACTTCGTGCATTCTGAGAGAGAGAGAGAGAGAGAGAGATTTATAGGGATTCGTAAACCCCAATTTTCAGATCATGAAACTAGAGTTTATCTTCGATCTCTTCTCTTCTCGCACAAAAAAAAAACTAGGGTTTGTCAGAGAAATCGAAGACCAGAGAGAGAGAGAGAGAGAGAGAGACATGGCCGTTCGAGCGTTGCGATCGTCTTCTTCTTCTCTAGAATTGATTGAATTGATTTCGTCGCAATCGTTCTTCTCTCTCTCTCTCTCTCTCTCTCTCTCTCTCTCTCTCTCTCTCTCTCTCTCTCTCTCTCTCTCTCTCCCCCCTCTGGTAAGCGTAAAATGAAAGGGAATGGGAGGTGGGTTATGACCCGGATTGTTTTTACCCGTTGCGTTTTGTCCCGCGAAATTAAATTTAAAATCTAAGCCATTGGATGAGATCCAATGGCTGAAGGGAGAAGTCCGCATGGATGGTTAAAATAAGGGTCCCTTATGTGAATAGTGAAACTGGAAAACAAGTATGGGATGGAGGGAGTATTATTGTTCTTCGCTATACGTGAAAGATCAAAATTCTAAGAGCATGTTTAATGATGCCCACACCGAGCTAAACTTCTGGTTACACCACTGAAGGGAAGGGAGTAATTATCATTGCTTCATGACTAGGCTACTCCGCTACCACATATTGATGTGGATCCAAACACTTTGGTGAGTTTTCACTACGATATTTTTGATATTTTCGTCAATTAGATTGTGAATGTGAGAATACCAAAAATACCGAAACTATTTTTTAGTGAAAACTCGGCCTTAATCTGGTATCATATATCAACGCGTAGTCGTAGTGGTCCTGACATAACCAAGTGGGCAGCATGCACCAAGAAGACAGGAGCACTCAATATTTTTTTCTGAGAGGAGTAGAAGAATGGCAGATAGATTGAAAGGTGGGTAGGCACCTGCGTCACATTCACATAGTGGAGAGTACCTCACTCAAATGAAATGTCGTTTAAAAGGGGACGAACGCATGTTTTTACAAACCCAAAAGATCAAATAACAGTCCCCTGTTTCTCTTTCTATCTCTAGCTTTTTATTTTTATTTTTTTTGTTTTTGTTTTGTGCTTTTTTGTTTTTTTAGTTTTTGCTCAGAGTATGGGAAGGGCTCCCTGTTGTTCAAAGGTTGGGTTGCATAGAGGTCCATGGACTGCAAAAGAGGACTCATTGCTTTCAAAGTACATTCAACTTCATGGCGAAGGCAACTGGAGATCTTTGCCTAAAAAAGCTGGTACCTTTTTTTTTGTGTGCTCCTTTGTTTGTAGAATAACAAGTCTTCGTGTCTTAATGCTATTAGAGTTGGATCCACTTTGTTGGGAAGATGAATCGAAGTAATAACAAGAATATTTCTAGTTTCTCAATCCCTACAGAGATGGTTAATTCGCTAAAGCGGCAGAAACATAAGTTTGTACATGATTTTCATACATAACTTATGTGATTTTTGTTCCTCAAAAGAAAAAAAACTTTGTGAGTGTTTTAATCTTTAGAATTACTTCTGACTAAATCATTGTGGAATTGACTTTAGTGTGAAAATCTTGCTTGTATGTTACAGTAGTATTTTTTACGGGTTACATCCGGAAGCATTTTCAAAAGGAGGAAAAGAAGTACAAAAAGAAGGTAGCCCGTAAAAATGACATACAAGCAGGATTTCCACACTGAACTCAATTCCAGAATGAAAAATCATGCTTGTATGGCATGTTAATCCTACTGAAGTAACATTTTGGAAAATTTTCAATCAGACTATTCAATCTTTCAATTTCATTAAAAAAATTGAAACAAGTTTTTAACACTTCATTCTCCTTCACATATTGTGTTGCAATAATTTTTTACAATTCAAAACACAATTTACGCTTTTCTGGTTGTTCTCGAGAAACGAAAAAATACCCGACCAATATCAGAAACCAATTTTTTTGATAACTCAGGTGTTTTGGACAATTTTTCAAGCACCTTGATTAATTCTGGGTGACCAATCCCACCGTCCACTAGCAGATGCTCCAATTTCAGAAATTATTCACCATATAAGTTCTCTATGTTTCCAAGACAGTCAAAAGTAAAACAAAAATTGATACCATCACACATAATTCCTTATGTTTTTAGGTCATATTTGACTTGATACTCACTAATTTTTGTTTCACAATTGCATTGGTGTATGAAGGGTTATTTAGATGTGGAAAAAGCTGCAGGTTGAGATGGATGAATTATCTGAGACCAGATATTAAGAGGGGAAACATCACCCCTGATGAGGATGACCTCATTATAAGAATGCATGCGCTTCTCGGCAATCGATGGTCTCTAATTGCGGGAAGACTACCAGGTCGAACCGATAACGAGATAAAGAACTACTGGAACACTCATCTTAGCAAAAGACTCCGAGACCAAGGAACCGACCCGAGTACCCACAAAAAATTATCGGAATATCCTAACGACCAACCACCAAAGAAGAGGAGGAACAACAATAGAAAGAAGAATAAGTCGAATTTGGAGGCCCGGAAGCAGAAAGTCCATAACCCAAAGCCCAAAAGGATCACTTCTTTGAGTTCTTTGTCAATGTCAAGGAATAGTAGTTTTGATTGCCCTCCTAAAGAAGGTTTAGATGTTCAATTGTCTAAATTCGATGGCAATGGCGATGGCGATGGCGTTGGGTTTCTTGTTGGAAATGATCAAGATCCGGATATGGTTAATGGGTCGGACATTCAATGCCAATCTAGTTTACCAATAGTGTCTGATCACAACAATACAGAGAAGCTATATGAAGAGTATCTTCAACTTCTAATCAGAACGGAAGATCTTGACCTACTTCAGTTGGATTCCTTTGCCGAATCATTGTTGAGTTGAGAATAAGATCCGGTTAAAAATAACCGGACACAATTCCGTCAGATGTGTTATGTGAATCTAACTGTTAAATGATGCGATTAGTGTTACGTAACACAATAATGTGCAGCATCATTTTTAGACAAACTCTAAAATTGAAGCTAGAAGAACAAAAGTTTGAAAAATACTAGTTTCATAACGTAGTTTGTAATTCGTATGAAAATTATGTGTCGGGATATGTATTACTTTCAAGATAGATCGATTGTCATTTTTATTAAAAATTGTTGCATCTGTTTGGTAGACCATTCTTGTTTTGGAATTTCTTTCTGACAAGTTACAAACTTCTTGACAATTACGACTAACATATTGTAATGCCACTAGTCATTGTATAAGTTGAGTATAAGTTGGTAGAGGAGTACGTAGTTCAAGGTTTGAACGAACCAAAATATAAGGCGGCGCTGTAGTGGCCGATAATTTATAGGACCAGTGGTCATGAGCTCCTTTTGTCCTTAATTGTATATACAACAAGTGGCACTACAGAAAATGAGGAAATTCCCCAGCCTTTTTTAGACGCCGGGAAAGGTACGACAAACACTCGAAAAAAGCTCAAGGTACGACAAACACTAGAAATAAAAAAGAAGCTTTCCTAGCCTACTTGGCATTTTGACAAATGTCCCTGATACCTGTGTCAGGGATGCTTCCCAACGTTTACAAAACGCAGCGTTTTTCCCAGCGTCTACTAAATCCCTTTATTGATTTTCTGGTGGACTAAAATCCGGTGTCGATGACCCCATTCGCGGCGTTTATTCATTGTTGATCTGAGTATAAAATCCAGTTTAAAATAAGTGTACAAACAATTCTGTCAGGTGTGTTACATGGATCTAACTGTTAAATGATGTGATTAGTGTCATGTAACACAATATGCGCTGCATCCTTGTTAGACAAACTCTAACAATGAAGCTTTCAAAGAACAAAAGTTTGAAAAATACTAGTGCCTAACGTAGATTATAGTTCGTGTGAAAATTATGTGCAGAGATATGCATTGCTTTCAAGATAGATGTCATTTATATAAAAATTTGTAACATCTGTTTGGTGGACCATTCTTGTTTTGGAGTTTCTTTCTTACAAGTTACAAACTTGACAATTATGAATACCATAGAGTAATGCCACTAATCATAGTATAAGTTTTTGTTTCTTTTAAATGTCAATTGAGTATAAGATGGTAGAGAGTACGTAGTTCAAGGTTTGAACGGATCAAAATATAAAGTGCCGTATTGGCCGATAACTTATAGGAGCAGTGGTTACGTGCTTCTCTTGTCCTTAATTGTATATACAACAAGTGGTCACATGCTCCCCTTGTTCTTTTACTAATGGACCAGGATCCTTTCCAGTCGCATTAAGAGACTAGATGGTCTTGTCTAGCAATTTTTCAGGCCTTTTCTAGGTCCATTTCGATGATCAGGTCAGTTGATATTTTAGACCTTGTAGAAAACAGTTCATGTCAAATGGATATCGTTTAATGTGTTTTCCAATCACATTTACCTCTAGAAAATGAGTTTATATCCAGTGTTGCAATATTCTTGAAACCCATCTATTTAGAGATAATGTTTGAAAATGTTGGGATTTTAAGTTTTATAAATTTAAATAAAGAGGTTTGTTTATGGGTTGTGCCTTTTCATATAAGAAACATGACTTTGGCGAAGAGTCACTTTGAGTTCTATAAATATAGTATTATCCTACAAGAGTTTTTAACATCTTAATACCTTGAGTTCCCCTCTCTCTTCTCACTATTATATTTTCTATATCCTCTGGGCAATTTGAGAAAGACCTGGCACCCCCGTCTCCCGGGGATCGTGTAACGTAGAGACATACTGAGAGATTTCTGGGTTTTTATCTTGGAGTGGTATTCGACCGTCATAACCTACACGAAGGGAGGTGAATATGGTTTTAGGACAGTGACTTGTCGTGCCTTCCATCGATCTCACAGGCTATTTCCTAACTCTACTATCTTATATTTTTTGGATAAAATTCTACTATCTTATATTCTTATTGATGATGTTCATAATTTTCATGTCTTGTGCCATATCTTACATTTGTTGGTGTTTTGTGTTTAATGCGAGATACATTAAACGATATCCGATTGACATGAATTTCGGCATGCCTAATGTTCTCAACAAGGTCTAAAATATCACAAGACCAGATTATCAAAATGGGCCCGGAAAGGAACCAAAAACGGGCTGGACAAGACCGTCAAATCCCTTTAAGGGACTGGAATTTACCAAGTGCTATAAAGAAAAGATCTTTGATATTATCCCACATAATTTGATATTAGTGTCTAAGGGCATCATCGTACTTCATCACTGAATAAGGCCATAACACATTCTTTGAGTGTAACTATAACCTTAAGGCTGTGTTTGGATGGCAGTAATCTCAAGGGGAATGAGAATGTGATGCCTTCTACTCATGATTCTAATGTTTGGAACAGACAGGAACAGGAATTTGATGTCAAGCTTTTCTGATTCCAACGTTTGGTAGAGACAGGAATATGAATGTGATTCTTGGTGACATATTCAACCAGGAATCACATTCCTAGACTGAGTGGGAATCTGATTCCTCCCTTACCCCATTGGAATATCAGATTCCTAGCTCATTCATTAAGAAAAGGAAATATTGACTTTAATAAATTTTCAAAATAATTGTTTCCCGCGTAAGATTACTAAACTAATCCAAACACCGAAATGTCATTCCTCCAGGTATCAAATTCCTAGGAATTCGATTCCCAGTAATCACATTCCTATTCCTACCCAAGAAAATTCCCAGGAATTTGATTCCCAGTAATCATATTCCTATTCCTACTCAAGATTCCGGTCATCCAAACACAACCTAATGGAGATCGAGGTTTGAGGACCCTAACAACCCACGCATGACACATTGATCAAGTATAAAGGGACTATGTGATGTAGATGTGGTCACTCTTGATTACATGGCCTGATTTTTAGTGGAAAGGCCAAAATAGTAGCACATTTTTCCGGCCCGACCTTGGTGGTTTGGACCCAGAAGCCTTTTGATTTTAAGCAAATAGTTTTATTGAGAAATTAGTATATTTGATTTTAGTATTTTGCTAAGAATCTTCGAATTAGGAAAATGAGTATTCTAGAGTAATTACTTACCCATTTTTTGTTGGTCAAGAAGAATACTTGGTTTCCAATTTTATTGTTTCCTTTTTTCTTCATTTCCAGAATGTAGGGTTTCTTTTATAGAAAATTAAACATGCATTCTAAATCCAATCCCTACTTATGTTCTAGTCCATGACATCATCATGATTTATCTTTTCATCATCTAAATGCATAAAAAGTTCTATACCCTTATTAATTTAGGCTTAATTAAATTAAAACTCTCTCTCTCTCTCTCTCTCTCTCTCTCTCTCTCTCTCTCATCCCACATTATTAATTTATTACCATTCATTAATTTATTATGCCACATTTATTACTTTACTAATCAATTCACAAATACGGTAAATTTAACTAAAGATACATTTGTTGTATATTATAGGATGTATTGTTATTTTTTATTTGTGTTTATGATAAGGGATGGGTTCCCATTGCAAAAATGAGAAATCCCATAAAAGTCGAGTGTTAGTTAGGTTGATAAAATTATTTCTTTATTCCCATTAGATAAAAGTCAATTTCCATAAAACCCAATGCATCATTTACCAAAGATTTTAGCAAATGGTTCCCTCATTTCTAAAATTAATTGGGTTGCTTTAAGCAAATGAGGAAATCATTTTGCTATAATATGATTTTAGCAAATGGGAAACAACCCATTGTTTATGGTAAATTTATATACATAATAATAAATTTTTTATATTTGTTCGCGGTTTTATTATAACTTTCACAACAATAATTATAAATGGCAGTCGATTATGATAAATTTGGCGTATTTGCAAATTTATCATGATAATGTACAACATTCACATAATTAAACTAAAATGTTTTCATTCATTTGCATGTTTGATGAATCTACTACAATCGACCTTGAAGTAAAATTTATGTTATGAATTTATCATATAAATGCAATCAAATATAACAAATTTATCATGTATATAACAAATTTACCCTAAACTAAGATAAATTCATCATATTCGGGAATTGGTAGGTAAGGTAATAAATGGGATTTAATAAATGGGAGGTTAGGGGAGGGAGGGAGGGAGGGAGGGAGAGAGAGAGAGAGAGAGAGAGAGAGAGTTGCAAATTAATCAAGTCCTTAATTACTGAGAGTTTTTTTTTAATATAAGGATGAAAACTTAAGTATTCAAACCAACTAGGATGACAACTTAACTATTACTAGGGTTTAGGACCAATTAAGTTGGTACAAAAGATTGAGTTCAATCTTTGTAAGATGGTTCAAGGAGGTGGAATTTCAGGCAAAGGAGGTAGACAGGCTAATGTTGAAGATGTTTCGACGTTGCAAAAGAAGATGCAGCAGATAGCAGTGCATGAGGCATAAGCTAAAAATTTTATTCATCAGAATTCAGATGAATGAAAATTTGGAAGACAAAATCAAGTACTTGCAAACGTTAAAGCTGAATGTTTGGAAGACAACTCAAAATATTACTATTGCAAAATTAATGAACGGTTGGATGATCCGTGTGAGACTATGAAATAGGTCCCAATCCCATAGGTCATAAAGCCATCCATCGTTGACCTATCTGTACAAAGCCCAAGGTGAAGTTCTAGTTAATTGTAGAGAATAGTCCTAATTTGGAAAGGTTTCTCAAGTTGGATCCGTTCAACTACACTAGATCCAAGAAATAGTGATTATATTACTCCTACATCTATCTATCTATCTACTATATATAAAGAGTCAGTGAATCTACTGTTTTCGTCCCACCTTTTAGTATCCTGTAAAAAGTCAGTTTTGCTCATTTGTTTTCCTTATTCCTCGATTAAATCCACTTACTTTTGTGTACCCAGGGAAATTAAGGAATAACAAATGTTCCAATGAGAAATCTTACTTGACCTTATTATTTCCACGTGTCATAATATTTTTCAGATATTTTAGGGTAATGCGTAAAGTTAGAGGTGTCAAACGGGCTGCGTTAGCACGGGCACGGCACGTTTAAATGTGGCACGGCATGGCACGAGCACGGTTTTAGATGAGCACAACACGGAATTGGGTCGGGCATGGCACAGTCTTGAAGGGCACGACAAAGACACGGCACAGCACGGAAGTGGGCTAGATGTGACACGGCACGGGGTACGGCCCAAGGCACGACACAATAAATATTAATTTTTAATGTACCAAAAAAATAATTTTTAATGATGGATATTCTAGTCGTTATAATAAGACCCGCATTTTAGTGATTGAAGGGGAAAAAAAGATTGACTAGAGACTAAAAACTGACAATTAGTGATTCTGAGAAGTAAATGTGTATGGAATTTTGTTTTATTATTAGATTTAAGTTGGTTGGAAGGTCGGTTAGATGAACTCGTGACTAGCTTCAATTCTTCAGCTGGTAGATATGCATATACAATATACATGTAACGTTTGACCATTAATTATACACAGAGAGAGGAGAGAGACTTTCTTGCAAAATCTTGGTCCCGGAGGAAAAAATTTTGGGTGCCAAATGGGTATCACGTGGCCATGCCGAGCACGATCTCGGCCCTCCAAAAGTGTTTTGGACGGCCGAGATTGATTCCCTTTCTCTCCTCTCACCCCGACATTCTCTATCCTCTTTTTCTCTCTCCTATTTCGGACTGTTGGATTGCATTTTGGCCTGTTGAGATTGCCAAGCGCGTACCACGTGGGTAATACCCGCTCGGCACCGAAAAATTTCTCGTCCCAGAGGCTATTTGGGTAATCGCATTGACATGTAGGACTCATTTGGCCTAACTTTTTAAAACTTAGTATATTTTTTGTTTTTATTAAAAAAATTGCTTCCGTTTAGTTTGTTTAGATTAGTTTTTATGAACCAAATTTTAAAAAAGCTCAAAAAAGACAACAATTCAAAAATATCTTTTTATTTAGATTAATTTTGTCTTTAATGAATTCTTTTCAATTTTAGTCATAATTTATTAATAATACTTCTTTCCATTCTTCTTGTCGAGACTAAAAAATGAAAAAACTTAACATAAAACTACTCCCTCTGTCCCTTTTTAAATGTCCCATTTGAAAAACGTTTTTATTCATAGACTTAAACAAATGTATTTCTATTGAATTTTTCTAAATTTTTTTTGCACCAAATTAAAATACTCAGTTTGAAAATACATTTATTTTTTGTAATGAACACTTAAAAGGGGATGGAAATAGTAACAAATAGGAGTAAAATATTTTTTTGATGGAGAACAAATAATCCAACAAAAAAGCTATGCCAACTCACTTCTTATAATGAAGACGAACTGGTTTTCCCCTTCTAGTCTTCTCATGGGCCTCAAACACCTTCATTGTTAACAGGTAGCGAACATTACTCTCATTTCATTTGTACTTTTTAACTTGTAGGACACAAATAAAGCTACGGGTTGGCACAAATGATCCTAACTGTTCATTAATTTCAAAATAATTTTTCGAGTATCCTTACAAAAAATCAATTCAATAAACATGCGTAAGTGGTTGATCCAATATCCTCATCTATCATCAAGAATTTAGGTCCTTGAATTCTAAATGAAACATAGTAACGTTGGATCAATCACTTATGCATATTTAATTGAGCTGGTTTTTCGGAAGGATACTCAAAAAATTATTTTGAAAGTTATGAATGGTTTGGATCATTAGTGTGGGACCCAAAATTAGACCCCACAACGAGTTGGTGCATTTTCTGTACTTGTTTTATGTACCTGTAGTAGGGTCTAAAATTTAACCATGGTTAACATTAAATGCAAAAACAAGTGGGAGAGGTAACGGCTGGTTTATTTGGGAAATTGTAAGCTGCTTTGCAAGAGCAACAATGCTATGAGTACGTCTAACTTGCAAGTTGCACCTCACATGTAAACTAAGGTGATGTGGTAGACTTGGAGAAACCCATCATTTCACATTGGGCTTCTCCTCTGTCACATCACCTTGGTGTGAATGTAGAGTACAAGTTAGGTGTACGCATATCATTTTTGTTTGCAAGAGTAACAAATGCTGCTGCTTCATCATTGCGTGGAAATGGAATTTGGATGCTTGCTCGAGTAAATTTTCCGACTTGATATTGCTGAAGAAGCGTGCATTAGTTGTGTTTTGATTCGCCATATAAGACAAAAAGAGCACACCACCTTATTTAAAGCGTGCATTATGGATGCTAGCAGGGTCGGACCCAATAAGAGGCAAGGGGGTCAATTGACCCCGCTAGATTAAAATTTTCTATAGACGCGTACATATATTTTTGGATATTTTGGTAAGTTTGCCCCAAGACCCTACACTCGATTTCACTAAATCTTGCCCCAAGACATGAAATATGTACAACCTTTGTATATTCTTGGCCCCATTGATAGAAAATCATGCGTCCGCCCCTGGATGCTGGATGGTTTTCTAGGGAGAAGAGATTTCCCACTTCCCGTTATTTTTAGACTATGGAGACTCAAATCTGGATTTCTACATCAGAGCTCTGCTGTTAAATCAGGTCGATTAGGGCGACGATTCTTGAGCTCTCCAACAACGACGGTGAGGACGTTAAGAAGCAGATCCAGAGATGATACTGTGGCAGGACTAGATTCAGTGGTGATCCTTCAGCCATCTCCATGAGTAAGAGTGATGGGTACGACATCGGAGCTGAGCAGCTTTTCTTGTAGTCCATGTTGAGCTGGGTGACATCGGAGCCGAGCGTTTTTTCATATCTAGCAACATCCAATCAACGTGATTTTTGACGTAGTCCATGTTCTTGGCAAAATGTAAAAAGTGAACGATTCCGATCATTGTTTTGAACTCGAAAAGGGCCCATAAACACGAATGGCCCAAACTAGACCAGACTAATGGAGCGAAATAGGTAGTGTTGATGCTGGTTTAGGTTGTCTATTGTATCTTTTGGTTCCTTTGTGTTTGATCTTTTCAGGAGCAATAGAATTCTTCTTGTTCGAGGGCTGAGCCCTGTTGTATCTTGTGTTTTGGTATAATAAAATGACATTTACCACCAAAAAAAATTGATCGAGCTAATTTCTTACAAGAATTCTTTAAAAAATATTTTAAACAAACTAGTGGCTTCAATCATTTGTGTAAAATTCTGAAATAAACTCCATACAATACAGTGTGCATTTAGTGTGCACGTGAAAGCTAGCATGGCCAATCAAGTTTGACATCAGTTAATTTCAAGTACTACTTCGTCCATCCCGCCTAGGGGTGAAATCTTAATCGGCCAAACCGGACCGGCCGAATTACCCGGCCAGATTAACCGGTTCGGTTTCGGTTTTATTTTTAGAAATTATTCGGTTTCAGTTTTTACAAAATTTGTACCGAAAAAACCGAACTGAACCGGTTTTGTAAACCCAGGCCTTTTATTTTGCATCTCAGCCGTCCATGCCTATATGTTAGGGTGAATCTCAGCCATCCATCACTAACCCTACCCTTATGTTCTAACTCGCCGCACCATCTCTCTCTCACTCACTCTCAAACAAGCAGATCGATGACTATCTTCTTCCTCTCTCTCTCTCTCTCTCTCCCTCCCTCCCTCTAATCTCCACCTTCATCGGCGTCGTGCCATCGTCCACCACCTAGGGTCCCGCAAGCTTGACTTCATCCAACACCGGCTGCGTCTACTTCTTGGCTTCTCCCTTACCTGCAACTCCAAGCTCGACTTCAAGATCCAGACTTAACTTGAGAGAGTCTCTGTAAAAAGCCATTGATTTGCTCTGTAGGAAAAAATTGGTATGCTCTGTAAGAAACATCAATCTATTTTTCTTTTGCTTTAATTTCTAGTTCTAGATCTTCGCCTCTTGATTTTGCAAAGGGCTTTTTTGGCCCAAAGGAGGCACAAGATTCTGTTTCGTTTCTTTTTTATCCTATGGATCGTTCCTTTTTGCTGTTCTTTATGTAAGAACCGAAAAAATCGGAAAAACCGACCAAAACCGAAAAGACCGATGTCCTTGTCGGTCGGTTTCGGTAGCGAAATACTGAAAACCGAACTGAATATTTGGTTTTTGAAAACCGCAAAAAACTGGCCGGACCGAACCGCTTTCACCCCTTTCCTGCCTATTCTAAAAAATTATGCAATCATGTAAAACCTATATACTACGACCTCCGTCTGATAAAGAATTATTCCATCCACGAAATGAGAACTAAATAATATAAAAACATTTTTGTCAATTATAAATTTTTCACAAAATATCAGATACAATAAATCCTGTATAAAAAATGTATTATATTTAAATTCTTATTCACAGAGAAATGGAAAGATTTAGATTGCTAATTGAACCTTATTCATTCACCATTGAATTGGTTTTTTATTTTCGTAAAACACCAATAAATAACAAGTTATGTAATTCGTTATCTTTTAAGAATAAAAAATACCATCACACTACGATAATTTCTCACAGTAATTAAATTGAAAAAGTTCACACGCTCATTTTTACAATTAAGCTTGTAACAGATTTACCACATTATCATATAGAATTCATTCTTTTGATGATCGAAAACAATCACCTATAGAGCACGTTGAAAATAATACGAATACTAAAATTTAGGTTTATCGAATGTCAATAAATGCCTGATCCGAAAAGAAAAAAAAAAGAAAATTAACATACAAGCCAAATGTAGCTCTATAAACCTAAATTTTTCGGCATTTTCATTACTGTTATTTTTTTGTTATTCGTTATTCCTAATCTATTAAATGGGGAGGGAGAATGAGACTTGATCCCAAGGGCATCCAAGAGTTCTACTGAATTAGCTAGCCACCACTTGCTTTTTATTTTTTTAATCTTAATTTTTATTTTTTTGCATTTTCATTATCTTCATCGTCTATAAGGTGAATGTCCTTGATCATCAAAATAATGAAGTTTATATCATCAAAATAATGAAGTTTATATACTCCCTCCGTCCCCAAATTTTGGTCCCAATTCTATTCTAACCGTATAAAAAACTACTTATAATTAACTTTAAATCGGTAATGAGTTTTATATTCAACTAGGTAGGCAACACCGTGCTACGCACGTACGTGTCAACCCGTTAATGTCAACTTGCTAACTATAATACTTTTTCATCAACAACGCCATTAAAATACTGCTAATAGCATTCTTGAAAAATGATACATGCACGAGTGTTCAACAAAGAAGATCGTAAATAAATGAACTATTTGATAGCCCTTCACGTAAAGTTCATAAATCCAATAAACAACACATATCCTTTTTTCTTTTCTTTTTTTGGAAAAGGAAACAACTCATTTAGGTATTAGTTCATTTTCCACTATAGATCAGCATACGGTAGGTTTTAGGGACTTATACTGAAGATTCTTGTGAGATAGTAGCAGCATCCGTATGTCCTAAGAATCTCCCACCCCTTTCTATATATTTCATTGTTGTCAAGACTCTGAAGGTTTTCTATCTTCTCAAATCCTTCAGCTTCATGTATCAACTGGGCATAGTAATTTACATCTGTTGAGTTGTCCAAGTTCTTCTCAACTTCCCCAACTTTCAGGATGTTTTCAAACTCTTCTAGGCAAGCAGTGATGATCCTTGGGTTAGCAACCTGGGAACCCATGAAAGTATCACCTTCTAGGCAAGCAGCGATGAAAAACTAAGTGGTTGTGAAGTGTAGTTACTGATAATATTTTAGGTGTGATTGTACCTTGTATTATTCTTCTCGTACTGTAGCATGTTGTATCCTACGCGAGTTGACTATTTACAGATTATGAATGTGATAGTTTTCATGTACTTCAGTGATATAATTTTTTATAGATATGGATGGGAACTCTTCGCGTTGACTGAGGTAGAATACTTCTCTAGATTTCGTAGCAAAGTAGGTGTGAAAAGAAGATAAAATATCCTAGTTGTTATGGATTCGCGCGCTTTAAACCCACAGACAAGCACACTCAATCGAAGAACAAACCAAGAATAGAAAATAATGAGAAGCAAGAAAGATTAAGACACAGAGATTTTACGTGGTTCCGACTTAAGCTGATTGCTTAATTGTACTCCACGGGGTGTTGAGGTGTTGCACTATGATGATTACAATGGGAGCTGCCCTAAGTGTCCCTTTATAGAGTATGGCGGCACAGTACATCAGAAACCCTAAAAAATGCGAAAACGTGCATTTTTTCCGTGCCGACCGTCCGGACAGACTTGACGACCACTGTCCAGACCAAAAATTTTGCAACTTCAGAACTAGACCAAAAACATGCAGACAGCTTTCTGCACTTTCCGTTTGGACCGCCCGAGACCCCGTTTGGACCAAAACTTCAAAAATCTCTCTTGGTTTTTTAGAACAGGTTTCATCCCAACAATTCTCCCACTTGAAAACTGTTCCTCGACACTCCCGCCAAATGTCAATGGTGATCACCCATCACCATCATTCATCAACCCCACTGATAAGCTCCCAAAACTGCAAATAATGGGGCTTATCTCACTCATTTTGATCACACGCACGCGCATTTTGTTGCCTTATACGATTGAGTTTGCGCGAGGTTGCTTTTTCTTAGTTTCAGGTAAAAGGGGAGAATAAAGCTTGTTTTGACGCCATGGTTGAACCAAGGGATGCCCGAGCACCCGAGGCCACATAGCACTCCGCCACCGAGTCCTGGGAGTAAAGGAATGAAGCATTGAACAAGACTCGGAAAGCCTAGAGGTCACGATGACAAGCCGGAAGGTCAAGGGATCGAGATGAAGGAAATCCACAATTTTCCCAGTCAATACCGGTAGAGCACTTTGGTGCCTACAGGTAGCCAGTGATCAGTGAGATTTAGTACCGGAACCCACATTTTGTGCCTACCAGTACTGGCTGCATTTTTCTGCACTTTTTGTGCCTGATCAAGCAATATCCAGCGGCATTTTTGTAATATTTTAGCACGACTTTTGGGGCCTATAAAAGGTCCCCAACCTCAGATTTTTAGGGTTATCAACTACCTAAACTTTCTCTCTCTACCTCCCTCTTAGTTTAGCTCTCCCTTCTCTCTAAGATCCAAGCTTTTCTACTTAATTTCAAGGTAATTACTCTTCATTAATGTTGTAGTACTCATCTTTATCTATCTAAATCTTGTGTTTATTTCCATTTTCGTCATGTTTTCTTTAATCCCGTTTTTCTCTTTGTTGTGTACTTTAAGCATGTTTGAGTAGTAGATTAGGCTTGGTCATGGGGTGAATAACACTCCATGACTTCGGTGTTTTAATGGCTTCTCACGTTTTTATGCTTATTGTGGGTTTGTGAATGGATAAATTACTCCTATTTTCGGTCTAATCTTAGAGTTTTTAACCTCTTTGATTGGGTGTAGACAAATCGCTTGGCACACACAATGCTTTGAGCTATGTCACTTTGGGTGTTCGACAAAATGTCAAAGAGAGATTCTTTCCATTTACAAACCTCATTCATGTGATAAAGATTTATTTTCATTGGGTAAGTTCAATTTTATGTACCAAAACTAGGAGTTGTTAACCTTTTTGATCTTGTGTAGGCGAGGAATTGACTACTTGCCACACATGATGCTTTGAGCTATGTCACTCCAAGTGTTTGTAAAATGCCTCAAAGAACTAATCCTATTGTTAAACCCATTTTGTAGAGTCAAAATGATCTTCATTGTTAAATCTTCCGAGTGAGAGCAAGTGACTTTGTCTCTCACTTGAGTTATAGTCAAAAGCCATTGAATATCCTTAGTCATGGGTAGTAAGAACCTCTAGACCTTGCCACCTTTAATTTATAGTTTAAAACTCCATTTTCAATCGCATTAGAGGTAGAGAAAGAATCCCACATACAAATCACAACGAAAAGGTTGGCCGTCCTAACGCCGAAACCCCTACCATAAAGTAAACCTCTCACTAGCTCCGACCCTTCCCTGTGGATTCGACCTCGGAAGTAACCCCTACCGTAAAGTAACCCCTACCGACCTAGCCCTACGGTTGGGGCGACGCTACAATGATACAAAGCTAGGTCGCAAGCATTTTTGGCACCATTAACGGGGAAGGCAACAAATAGTGAGTTAGAAAGGAGTTTTCTTTACCCCACTGTAAGTATATCCATCTTTCATTTTTGTTTTGTTTGTTGTTTTCTGTTTTTTTTTTTTTTTTGGTTATTTTTTATTTTCTGGTCATTTTAAATGAAAAATCCTTTTAAAAAAATGGCTTATTTTGAAAGTTGCTATGGAGGGCTTTTACAAGACATGACCAATTTCTATCAACAAGATGATGAGTCTTTTTTGCATTGTTGGGAGTGATTTAAATGTTCCATATTCTTTTGGTCGAGTTTTAATTGTGAGCTTGGGAGTCTTCTGGCTATCTTTTGCTGAGGTTTAAATCCTACGACATGTCAATTTGATTTGTTGTCCGATGAAGAATTCCTTAGTAAAAATGCCGAAGAGGGTTGGGGCTACCTTGATGAATTAGCCCAAAAGCCCCAATTTTGCGAGTTGACTGAAATTGAAATAGAGCCGCAAGTGTATAATGATCCTTTGGAAAATTCTCTCACCATTGAGGAAATGAATACGGAGATAGATTACTTGACCTCTTTGTTGCTCATGGAGGATGTTCATAATGGTGAGTTTGTGTCCTACAAGTGAGGTGGTGCCACCCATAGCAATCTTGGGCAATGCTCCATTTGACAAATCCCTCACTGCTGCACATACCCCTAGCACTCTTATTGAGTATCCACCTTTACAAGAACTTAGTAAAATTGAACAAATTGATTTTCTGGGTGTTGATAACTTAGATTGGGTTTACTCTCCATGTTTAGTTGATATGGTCAACACATTGAAAATGAATTTGGGTAAAATTATACACTTGGTGGAACTAAATTTGGTAAAGCAATTTTGGCGATCACAATACTCTACGTATCTTATCTTGTGGTACGGTCACGTTCAATTCTTGTTGAAGAGCTTAGAGAGGAGTGATTCGTGCATTATGGGAGCTCTTCAAAGTAAGCGAGAGTTACATTTGAATGTGGATAAATTAATCATGTTTTGTTAGTTTTAGTACTCTACTTATTGTGTTTTTAGCTTTTTGTACTTTGTCTTGTTTGTATTCGCCATTTTTTAACGGCTTTTGATGGTCTGGTATAGCCACCCGTCTCTAGCTTGAAGTGTTGAGGGACTTGTCCTATGGCACTTTGAATGGGGACGGAGAGAAAAGTACTATCCTTTAATCGAGTGAATATTTGATCGATGGGGACTCGGCTATCACGGAGCGAGTCGATACTAATCATTTTCTCTTAGTACGTAGTTGGCAATTCAGTCTTTTGCAGGGTGACCATGCTACTGTACCAGCCTTGGTAGTTTGGGTCTAACTTGACGGCGAATGCGGCATTCAGAAACCCTAAGCATGGGTGCGACGAAATGTCGCGGTTGTAAAGCTTACGAAGTCTTTGAGGATGGCCATGTGCGACTAGTTGTGGTCTCACGTGGGGTCAAATGAGGAAACCTTGGAAGCATTGCCAATGACGAAAGGAGCTGATGATGCAAAATCCTCAAACTTGGTTGAGGTATCGGGTGGTTGGCATTCCGCCCCGTCGGTACATTTTGTTCCTTCTCTCCTTACTTTTTGTCTCATGCATTGAGGACACTGCACATTTCAAGTTGGGGGGATGGATTGTGGTAATTACTTATTCTTTCGCTGTCACGCCCTCATTTTTATAAAACATAAATAAAGGAATTTCTTACAATTAATAAGTCAAATGTTAAAGATTTCCATAAATCCTTCCCAAGAGGTTTCCATACAAAAGGTACATCCTTAGCCCATCGGCAATCATGTGTTAGGGCACCCTTACCCCAAAGGTGAAATCAAATAATATCCCATAAGTCATTACAATCCAATGTCAAAAAAATAATGAAAAGATTAGAGTTACATTATCATCTCCCCAAAAAGTTAATGCATAGTAGATGAATAAAATAATTCCAAGTCATGTATGCTCATCATCCAAGTCATGCACTTCAAACCATGCACGATCAAAACTGGGTACCTGAAAAATGATTGGGTGAGCACATGGCCCGTAGGAGAACTATTCTACTACCGCTAGGTGTTAAATATGATGCATGCCCATGGTGTCAAGATATGTCAAATGGATGTACTTATGCGAGTAAGAGTAACCAAACCATTCAAGAAATGATTAGGAAGCATCGAAGTACCCAAATGAATGCTAAGTGTCAAATGTGATCCCAAGTATCCACGAACAACCCAAGTGTTCAAAATCTCTTCTAAGTACCCAACACCACCCAAGTTTCCATTTTTGTTTTCCCAAAATAAAAAAGTTTTTCTCACAAGTCTAAATCCAAGTTCAGACGTCGTGTTCTGACAAAACACAATTGATAGTCCAAAAATCTCATTTCTCATTTCTTTTATTGAAAGAAAACCATCATTTTCATTAATACTAGAGATTTAATCCCTCTGCCGGATTCCATAGGCTCCGGGTGCCTCTGCCGGATTCCATGGGCTCCGCGTGCCCCTGCCGGATTCCACAGGCTCCATGTGCCTTTGCAAAATCCCACCAAATGATGGCATTGGTTTAAAACACCTCATTACCACAAACATTTCATTCAATTTTTATAACAAGTCCATTTTTCCCCAATTTCATTTCACCAAAACACATCTTGCAATAAAATAGGTTACGCACACACTCACACACACTTTCTAAAATCCAACAAATGTCCACGTGACATTAGATGACATATTTGCTAATGAGTCTACAATCCTCGAGTCAAAACATGGGTGAAAATGATGCCAAAGGCCAAATACATGAAGCAATGAGCAATGGGGATCAAACGGATGTCAAAGGGTGGCCGAAAACCACCCCGAGGACAGGGGCAGCTGCTGGAAATTGTTGGGACAGCAACATATGTACAATAACAGTGCAGATTTTCACCTCTAAGGTGTGGAATTTCAACCCAATCACAAATGAGATAGTTTAGGCTCAAACTAGAGATGCTAGGCAACAATTAAACATGGAGGGAGGTCAATTTCACTCCCAATTTCATCAATCAACAACTAATTTCATAGATCAAGGAATCTAGGTTAGGACTCGGGTGCTCGGGCATCCCTTGGTTCAACAATGGGCTCAAAACAGGCTTTATTCTCCCCTTTTACCTAAAACTAACAAAAAGCAACCTCGCGCAAACTCAATCATATAAGGCAACAAAATGCGTGTGCGTGTGATCAAAATGAGTGAGATAAACCCCATTATTTGCACTTTTGGGGGCTTATCACACCCCCCAACTTGGACTTTGCTAGTCCCTAGCAAACTAAACCCAACTAACTTTTAACTATGCTATGCAATCTTTCCAAACTAATGAAATACAATAACTACGCTCAATCCAAAATGTAGGCCGGAGTACATTCTCTCGAGACAACCGACCGAATGCAACTCACTCACCCACAAGCCATGAACTAAGATGAAGATGTTATGCCATTATGTAGTCAAGCGCAGTGTACCACAAAAGGTTTCGATTCCATATTCTCACAAGGATATGCTCAAACAATGAAATTCACGCAAGCTCAACGTACATCCCACAAAACAACGCTAGCGAAGATGCGATAACATGATACAAAAATGTTACGCAAGCAATTTAGGAACGCGCTTTCAAGGAAAGAACCTAATTATTAACAAGAAATGAAATCTATATATGGAATTGATAACTAAAGTAACGAAAAAATCACATATGCATAAAATGGAGTTCGAAACGGTCATAAAATCAACAAGGACTTCATTAGCATATAATGACCTTGGTTACAATGGGAATGAGAAACAAAACATGTAGCGGCCATATCTAGCTCGGGTCAACTACCCACTGGCCACTACCAACTCTAAACTATCCGAAGACATGGTCGCTCGGCCCATCATGACACAACCAAATTAAGCTACAAAGAAAGAAGTGAAAAAAAACTACTAGAGAAGTCCTACTAATATTGATATTACCACCGACTCAAAGTGCCCATACTCATCATCATCGTCCTCCTCCTCAGATGTGTCGCCAATTTGCTCAACATAGCAATCAACCCTCTTTCAAATCTTCTTTTGCTCTTTCCGACTATTCTCTCTTTGTGTTGTTTTTTTATTTATTTATTATTAGTGGAAGAAATCGAGCCGTTGGAGGTGAGATTTGCAATAATAGAACGAAATAGAGGCCAATTTTTAGCTTTTGGAGAGGTGAGGTGGAATTTTTGGGACTTTTTGGTTTATGTAGTGGAAGGAGAGAGAGTGGATATGACCCAATTTTTCTAAAAAATTTCAAGGGATATCGGTATCAATGATTTGCTCATACCAGTATAATATTTGCAGATTCAGAAATGCGTTTCCAAACTTCGCCATATTGATTCCTGGCCTTCCCACTTCATTCACAACCCTCTTTCTAATATAATCCGCTTATTACACCCCACACCCAAATGTCCCTTGTGTATATAAAATGTGACCCCATCTCATTAATTTCAATCCAACACTTAGTCAATAAACATTTTTCAACATTCCTCACAAAACCCCAACTTTTATTTTCAAAAAGTAATTAAATTTTCCGGGTCTTTACATTCGCTTTTGCATGAAACTTTTTTTTTGTGTAATCTTCCCTCATACATAGTAATTTCGTGCTTTAGATACTTTAGTTATGCTCAATCATTCCCTTTGGCAAGAGTCAAGTATCTCGTAGCTTCCGGTTTTAGTGTCTTAACCCATGTCATGCACATATACATGAATTTTGATGAACATGATGAGCCAACATCAAAGTTGGGATAGGTGTACCACTTAGAGAAGAGATTCAATTTTTGCATCATCCCATGTTTTTACTTCCATTCTCGCATTTGCGTAAATAATACTCTTTTGTTCATGTTTTAGTAATGTAAATATCTAACATGCGTTTAGTTGGAGTTGTTAGCAGTCGTGAAAAACGATACAAAGGCATTTTTTTGTGTGATATTACCACTTACGAGTCCCATTGAACCTAGTTTGAACCCGTAAATCGAGTCACAATTTTTTGGTCAAACTTAGGAAGCCAGATGTTCGGAGGGCTGGGGGTAGTGTTTTAGTTTCAATGCTACAATAGTGGTTGGAACAAGGCTTGGAAAACCTAGAGGTCACGATGACAAGCTGGAAGGTCAAGATTCTCCATATCATCACTACCAGATTCTCCATATCATCACTACCAGATTCTCCATATCATCACTACCAGATTCTCCATATCATCATATTCGGCTTGTCTCAGATCTTATTGATGGGGATACTCGCTCCTGGAATCTCTCCCTCATTAAATCGCTCTTCTCGGGTTTTGATGAGGAAACGATCATCTCGATTCCAGTTAGCTCCCAAGGGATTGGCGACAAGGGCATCTGGCATTATACTGACAATGGGTTGTTTTCCGTGAAATCAGCATATCATCTAGCTAGAATGTGCAATGCTCCACGCCAATCTCACGAAAGAGGCTAATCTAGTTCAGGTACTTCATTGGATTCTTTCTAGAAATCTTTATGGTCCTTGCCTATTCCTAACAAAATTAAAATGTTTATATGGCGATGCTCCCATAATGCGCTTGCGGTTCTCGTTAAGTTAAACAGGAAGAACATAGATGTGTCTCCTTTTTGCCCCAAATGCCATTCCAAACGTGAGACCTTGGAACATATGCTCTTTCAATGTAAATTTTTGAGAGACGTGTGGTGCAAATCCCCTTTTGCTTCTTTTATCTTTGCTTCCTGGAATTCATATCATTTTTTGGAGTGGTGGTCCTCTATTTCTCATTTAAATGCTGGGGTTATAGATTTGGATGCTCTCCTTGCATCTTTATGTTGGTTCTTGTGGAAGGCTCACAACAAAACTCAGTTTGAAGGC